>CM057226.1:56783753-59192214 GCA_029891385.1 Erythroxylum novogranatense | reverse complement strand
CTCTATATACTTGACTAATCACAATGTACTTGCCGATTGAATTACTCACCATCGCCGAAGTATCCAAAGGGCTCACAATCATATCGCACACGGGTCTACTCGAGGAAACAAACGAATGAGTAGAATATGGATCAATCAAAGCAATCACAGCATCAGAAAATAACTGAACCATACCCGTGACAACATCTGGTGCGGTCTCAGCATCCTCCCTAGTCATCGCAAACACCCTAGTTGGTGCCTGCCCTCTCGGTCTCCCCGGAAGATTCACCCTCTTAGCCACATCTGAACTGCCCACGTCTGTCACAGTCCTCTGTCCCATGGTCTCTGTCCTCCTCGGCGCTTACATCTGGCCTCTCTCTTGTCGTGGAGGATGAGGACACTATCTGGCAATGTGTCCCTTCTCCCCACAGTTGAAACAAGCTCCTGTCAATCTGAAGCACCCTCCTCTATGAGCTCTCCATGATGCTCACACTTGAGACGAGCGATCTATCCCCCCCTCCCCTTCTACCGCCACCCACCGCTGAAGCTTGGTGAGAAACAGTAGAAGTCCTCATCGGCCTCGGTCGGCTCGCTGCTGCTCCTCTCCTCTGATCGATCGGAAGCTCCTAGCACTCTGCTCGCATAGAGTACTAGTGCTACCTCCTCTCTGGATCGCCTTTCATGAGTGCCTCAACCAACCATTGGAAGTCGCAAAAATTCTGCACAATCACCTTCTCTCTGATTGCTAAGTGCAGACCTGACTCAAACCGGCGACATCTAGCAGCCTAGCTCAGCATCAGATCTGAAGCATACCGGGATAGATGTGTAAACCGACGCTCATACTGCTTAATCATCATATCCTCACGAGTCAAACCGAGGAACTCCTCGCCTTCTGCTGAACATAGACCTCGATGATACTTCTTCCTGAAAGCCACAAGGAAGTCTTGCCATGCCAACCCTACTGGCCTCATCTGGCTTCCTGGCACAGTCTCCCACTAGTGAAGAGCATCTCCCTGAAGCAAACTCGCAGCATAGATGACCCTCTCGTCATCTTCACACTCCATCTGGTCTAGCACTCTCTCAGTCTTCCGCAACCATGTCTCGGTTTCCTCGGGATTGGATGTCCCAAAGAAATCCACTGCTCCATACTTCCTCAAACGGTCAAACCATCTCCCCTTCTGAACTGGGGCTGAAACAGAAGGTTGTAGCATCTGACCTATAGCCTGCACGAATGCCTGAGTGAAGGCCTGAAACAATCTCGGATCCAAAGGAGGCACTTGCTCTCAGAGCTGGCGACTCACGAGTCGGTGACAAACGCAGACTCACTACCTAGCCCTACGGAAGCCTCAGCATTCCCTGGGGCTACTGACTCATCAATCCTCTCCTCTCTCGTCGGAGAGTCAGGTGCAGCTGACCCTTGCATAACTCCTCGTGTTCTTCTACGAGGTGGCATCGTACTCCTTCAAAGATAAACACTAAGGATTAGCTATATGTCAATCTACATGTATGAATGATATGCATGTCACTTAATGCAATCAATTAATGCAACAAATAAGCATAGATCACACAATTTTATCCTATTATGCAATCTAAGCCAACAATCTAAGCCAAGGATACTAAACTTAGGCGCTCTGATACCAAACATGTTGGGCCCGGGCCCCGTATCCCCGATCCCCGAGGCTGCCTCTCGGGTTGCGTCGGCAATGGGCACCCAAATACCGTTGGACCCGATCCCAACATCTATACATAAACATATAACAATACATACAAATAGTCCCATACTGATACAACTCACCAAGGCAATGGAGACTTGAGGATGCCAATGGGTCCAATTACAAGGTCGCGCTCCAACAAGCTCAAAGCACAATTTCAGATTTATGTACAAGCTTTTGTTTCACAAGAACTTCAAGAAGTTTTGTTGATCAAGCTTGGAGAAGAGCTTAGGAAGACACCTAAGTGTGTGTGCACATTGGAGGCTTCAAACCAAGAGGGCTAACACTTAGCCAATTTTCACAAGCACAAGTCTAATCAATGAGCTTGGGCTTATTTTATCTTATAAGGGGCATGTGGACTTCTTTTAGGCTTTTTCATGGGCTGATTTGCATTAAGTGTGCATGTGCTTCATTAAAAAAGTCATGTGCATGTTTTATTTTAAGGAACCAAGCTTGTGGGCCTAGTTTAAAAGCCCAATTCGCCCCTCTTAAGTTAGTCTTCTATTTTGTGATTTTCTTATCCTATTTGGACAAGGACTAGTCAATTTTAATTAGTTTTGAAGCCCAAATCTATGTGGGATTTATTCTTGGGCAGATTTGTTTCAAGAAGGCCTTTTGATATTTTGGGCTTTCTTTAGGTTTTTAGGTTATCTTTGTTAGGGTTTACATTGCAAAGGGTATTTAAACCTTTGCTTTAGCCATGAACACGAGTTTTTAGAGATCAACAAAATTAGAAAGCATTCTTCAAGAGAGAATTGAGATTCTTGCTTGTTTTACCTTAAGGATTGATTCCACTTATCAAGTAAGTTCTAACTTGTGGCGTTAATTCAATTCCTACAATCTTATACTCTTTGTTACCAATTCCTTGCTGTTTTGGGGGTGAAGGGTCTTGTTAGATTGATTGAATTTAGGTTTGGGAACAATCATTGAAACGGAGGTGATCTAGACATTGATTCTAGGTTGTTGTCGTATCATCTTTGGTATCAGAGCCTAGGTTTTAAATTCAATCTTTATCTTTAATTTTCTGTTTGTTCTTGATTATTATAGTTAGTTCATCATTAAAATTCGAAAAAAAAGAAGAAATAAAGAAAGAAAAGAAAGAAAGAAAGAAAGAAAAGAAAGAAAGAAAGAAAGAAAAAGAAGAAAAGAAAGAAAGAAAGAAGTTTAAAAAAAAAAAGAAAATCAAGATTGTGAATCTTTATGAGTTTGAGTTGATTTGCTTGCAAGATTCATCAAAATCGAATCTGATCATTCAAGAATTCTTTAATTTCGTTTCTTTATTATTCAAGATTCATCAAGAACACATCCTTCATTAAAGAAACTCATCGGACTTGTTTTCTTGCAAAAAACACTTTCTTGTTTCAAGATTTCGTTCTTCGCTCAAAGCGTGTGTTTTGATATAATTACTTATCTTTAAGTTCTTGAGTAATTGGGGCAGATTGGAATGTTCTTGTTAATTTGGGTTTAGGGTTGAGTTTAATTCTAGTTTACGTCTTTTCTTCAACTCTTTGGTTGTTTTTTTGTTTCTTTGTCCTTTTGTTTCCATTACACTTGAATTGAGTAATCTTGTTTCATATTGCTCAATTGGCACCAAAATCCTTCACATATGTTTTCTCCATCTAGTATGTGTTTATTTTCGTCTTCATTGTTTTCTTTACATTAAATTGCATCCAGCTTTGTGTTTTTCTTCCTTTATTTAGGTATTCGTTGCTTTCCTTTTGAATTACGTTGCTGTTGTGCTTATTTGGTGGTTGGTAGTGATTGATCCGGACAAGTAAAAGCGTCTAGAATCTAAAGTGGTAAAAGGCAAGAGTGTGTAAGCTCATTTCGAGGTAAAGCCATCTTCTTGAGTGAAACACGAGGGTATCAATCTGATTTAGAGAAACACGTGAGGGAGTGTGTGAGGAGCTATTCTAACGTGTTTTGCAGGTTTTACATCATGTCCAATTCAAAGGATAGTAAAGGTAGTGACAAGGATGAAAAGAATAGTGAGGCTGATCAACACACATTCTTTACTTTGGAGGCTATGCAACATCAATTCCAAAGGATTGAGAACATGTTCAGGGGATGTCGTTGATAAATTTGATAGACAAGATCAAGCCATTAGGAATTTACAGCGAGAGGCTTCATCTAATGGTGAAACAAGGAGGCAAAATGCTAGGGAGCCAACTCACATGCGCTATGAGTATGAAGATGAATATGATGATGGGGAAGATGAAGAAGATTGGCATAGGGCAGATTTGGTGGAAGAGGGGACAGAATGATAGAGGAAGAGGAAGAGGTTATAGAGGCCGAGACAATGCAAGGGAGAAGACGAGGGTCGGCGTGTGGATAGAAATTTGGGCGATATCAAGATGAAAATACCATCTTTCCAAGGTAAGAATGATCCGAAGCTTACTTAGAATGGGAAAGAAAGGTGGAGATGATTTTGAATGCCATAACTATTACGAGGAGAAGAAGGTGAAGCTTCTTTAGTGGAATTTCATGATTATGCACTTATTTGGTGGGATCAACTTGTTTGAACAAAGAAGGAATGGAGAGGATCTATTGATACTTGGGCTGAAATGAAGAGGGTCATGAAGAAGAGGTTTGTGCCTAGTTACTTCTATAGGGAACTCCATCAAAGGCTCCAAACCTTGAGACAAGGCACCATAAGTGTAGAAGAGTACCATAAGGAGATGGAGATAGCCATGATTGGGGCTAATGTAGAAGAAAAAAGAGAAGCCACCATGGCACGTTTCTTGGCTGGTTTGAACAAAGACATTGCAAATGTTATTGAATTGCACCATTATGTGGAGTTAGAGGAGATGGTGAATATGGCCATGAAGGTGGAGAGGCAACTCAAGTACAAAAGCTCCAACAAGGCTTCTTACCCAAGCTCTACTACAAATTGGAACTCGAAATGGTCCAGAAAATGAGAAGGACAAAGACAAGTTAAAGGAAGAGAAGAACAAGGCAGATCCAAAAGGTACTTTTAAAACTCCAAGTTCTTCTAGTTCCAATTCTGAAAAGCATAGGACTATTAAATGCTTTAAATGTCTTGGTGTTGGTCATATTGCTTCTCGGTGCCCAAAGAAGAAAACAATGTTTGTGAGAGGAGGAGTTGTGTCCGAGGAGGAACAAGATGATTTGACTTCCATGCAGAGTTGGAAGATTGTTACGATGTGGAAGTTGAGGATGCACCTAGCGGTGAATTACTTGTTAGTAAGCGAGTTTGAATGCTCAAGTGAAGGAAGATGGAATTGAGCAAAGGAAAATATTTTTCATTCAGGATGCCTAGTGAATTAGAAGATTTGTAGCCTGATCATTGATGGGGAAGCGCACTAATGTGGCTAGTACATTGATGGTAGAAAAACTCGGGTTGGAGTGCTTGAAACACCCTAGGTCGTATAGACTACAATGGCTGAATGACATGGGGGAAATCAAGGTAAATAAACAAGTCCTTGTATCTTTCTCCATTGGAAAGTATTCTGATCAAGTACTTTGTGATGTTGTACCTATGCATGCTTGTGGGTGAACTTGAGAAAGGAGAGTGATAAAGAACCATGGGCATGTGAAAGACAAGAAGAGAAGCATCCATGGTGTGATTCGCCTCAAGGAAGCCTAGGACGTGACTTGCATGGACACGAGCTTGCAAAAGGAGGCTTAGGAGCTGAAATTGGATCAGATTTGAAGTCTAAATATTCAAGGCAAGGGGATGAACGAAATTCCCATATCAAAGGCCCAACATTCAAGTCTAATGTTCCTAAAGATCCATTATAAGATGTTGGAGACCCAATGACAAGAGTGATACGACAACAACCTAGAATCAATGTCTAGATCACCTCCGTTTTAATGATTGTTCCCAAACCTAAATTCAATCAATCTAACAAGACCCTTCACCCCCAAAACAGCAAGGAATTGGAAACAAAGAGAATAAGATTGTAGGAATTGAATTAACGTCACAAGTTAGAACTTACTTGATAAGTTGAATCAATCCTTAAGGTAAAATCAGCAAGAATCTCAATTCTCTCTTGAAGAATGCTTTCTAATTTTGTTGATCTCTCTAAAACTCGTGTTCATGGCTAAAGCAAAGGTTTAAATACCCTTTGCAATGTAAACCCTAACAAAGATAACCTAAAAACCCTAAAGAAAGCCCAAAATATCAAAAGGCCTTCATGAAACAAATCTACCCAAGAATAAATCCCACATGGATTTGGGCTTCAAAACTAATTAAAATTGACTAGTTCTTATCCAAATAGGATAAGAAAACCAATAAATAGAAGACTAACTTAAGAGGGGCGAATTGGGCTTTTAAACTAGGCCCACAAGCTTGGTTCCTTAAAATAAAACATGCACATGACCTTTTTAATGAAGCACATGCACACTTAATGCAAATCAGCCCATGAAAAAGCCTAAAAAAGTCCACATGCCCTTATAAGATAAAATAAGCCCAAACCCATTGATTAGACTTGTGCTTGTAAAATTGGCTAAGTGTTAGCCCTCTTGGTTTGAAGCCTCCAATGTGCACACACACTTAGGTGTCTTCTAAGCTCTTCTCAAGCTTGATCAACAAAACTTCTTGAAGTTCTTGTGAAACAAAAGCTTGTACATAAATCTAAAATTGTGTTTTGAGCTTGTTGGGCGACCTTGTAATTGGACCCATTGGCATCCTCAAGTCTCCATTGCCTTGGTGAGTTGTATCATTCCCTCCCTCCTCAAAAGGATTAGTCCTCGAATCAAGACCTCGTTATCAAGGGAGATAAATCAGAAACATTAAAAGTAGCACTAACACTATACTCTCCTGGCAAATCCACCTATAGGCATTGTCATTGATGCGTTCAAGCACTTGAAAGGACCATCCCCTCTAGGATCAAGCTTGGACTTCCTTTGTTTAGAAATCTCTCCTTCTGAAGTGCACCCAAACCCAATCTCGAGTTCAAACTTGATCTCCCTACGCCTTGATTGGCTCTTTGAGCATACTTCTTGTTCTTTTCCTCGATGTGCTGCCTAGCTTTCTCATGTATTGTTTTAACCAATTCGACCCTTGCTGCCCATCTACATTAAAAATCTCATTCAAGGGTAAAGGCAACAAATCCAATGGAGTTGATGGGTTAAAACCATACACAATCTCAAATGGAGAATAACCTGTAGAAGAATGAATGCTTCTATTATATGCAAACTCAATCAAAGGCAAACAATCTTCCCAAGCTTTCAAATTTTTACCCACAACAGAACGCAATAAAGATCCTAAGGTTCTATTAACCACTTCAATTTGTCCATCTGTTTGGGGATGACAAGTTGTAGAAAACAAAAGCTTTGTTCGCAATTTATTCCATAGAACACGCCAAAAGTGACTTAAAAACTTAGAATCCCTATCTGAAACAATGGTTCTAGGAATGCCATGCAAACTCTTTCAACATCCTTGGATTTGGCGTGCCTACAGGCTAGACAACTAGAGCAAACTCTTTCAACATCCTTTTTCATGTTAGGCCAATAAAAATGCTCCTGTAATATGTCAAGTGTTTTAACAATACCAAAATGTCCCATTAAACCTCCATCATGAGACTCCCTAGCAAGCATCTCACGCATAGAACAAGTAGGAATACATAGTTTATTATCTCTAAACAAATATCCATCATTCCTATAAAACTTTTGAAAAGCAACTTGTTCACATGCATCATACACATTAGCAAAGTCAGAATCTGATTTGTACAAATCTTTTATATACTCAAACCCAATCAACTTAGAACTAAGATCAATTTTGGTAAACACACATGCACCTCATCAATCATATCATCCAATCTAGGTATAAGATGGCGATACTTTACCGTTATCTTGTTAACAGCTCTGCAATCCACACACATGCGCCAACTCCCATCCTTCTTTGGAACCAATATCACTGGCACGGCACAAGGACTAAGACTCTCCCTGATGTGTCCCTTTTGTAGCAATTCTTCCACTTGCTTTTGGAGTTCTTTAGTTTCTTCAGGATTAGCCCTATAAGCTGGTCTAATTGGAATCTGCGCCCCAGGCATGAAGTCAATCTGATGTTCTATTCCTCTAATAGGCGGCAATTCCTTAGGCAACTCCTCGGGAAAACATCTCTATACTCTGCAAAGAGAAACAACACTACTAGGCAAACAAGGGTCAAGGTCAGATTCATTAAAATAAGCTTGCTTGTACAAAAGTACAAACAAACATCTCCTTTCCACACAAGCAACCCTTACATCTCTCATTTTGCATAGAAGTTTTGTTTCTTTCTACCCTCTCTCTCATTTGGGCCTTTTAATTGAATTTCTTTTGAGGCCTCTTTCCCCACTTTTCTTCTCTCGATCTCGGCCTCACTTTCTCTTTTTCTTTTGATTTAGATTTCTGCTCCCCTTTGCAAGGTTCTCAACCTTCCCTCAATTTTTGTATTATCATGCTTTTCTTGAAGTTTTTTGTCCTGTCTTTGTTGCATTCCCTCCATACTCCTATTTAATTGCATTTGGTCCTCATATACCTCTTTTGGTGCCAATGGAGCAAGAACAAATTTCTGATCTCCCATAGTAAATGAATACCTATTCTTAAAACCATCATGTAACACTCTTCTATCATATTTCCAAGGTCGACCGAGCAATAAATGACAAGCATGCATAGGTACGACATCACAAAGTGTTGGATCGCGTACGGTCCGAGTATTCACAATACGCTGCGGAAAAGACCATACAAAAATATCACGTATAATCGAAAACACGAGGATTAACAAAAATACCTTATTTTCGTGGGTGGATTGCTTCTTTTCTTTTTTTTTTCGGATTCCAAGACACTGCAAATCGCTAATGTCCTCTACCGGTATCCACACGAGCGTGCACTATCCGGGCTGCGGCTGTAGTGTGCTAGCACGTCCTGAAAACCTTTCGAGCATACGATCTTTCTCTTGGATGGCGGCTAGGGTTTCTGACAATTGTGTCGTTAACCTAATGAGACCTAAGCTTCTCTATTTATAGAAACCCTAATCTCATTCAGGCCCTATTAAGTTTCGCCCATTATATCATATATAATAAAACCCGACAACTTAATTAAATCTAGCCCAATAAATATATCTAAATATATTTATTCAATACCTAATAAATTAGGCCCAAGAGAATAAGCCAGATCACATCACTCTTTGTGTGCGACCACAGCAGGCTCATTTGATGTTGGCAATGGGCTTGATTACACTTCAGGCCCATAAGTCATAAGCGGCCTCTAGCAAGACATTATGACTACCCAAATCAAATGAGGATCGATAATCCGATTTAACTCAGTATTATGGTTATAAGCTCGATCCTTTTGTAACACGATATCAAGATTAATCACAAGGCATGGTACATGTCAACCTTTGATTAATCATAGTTTCTTGATCCCAAGTTGGTGATTATAACAAATGACATTGATGACTCTTCATCAATTCATTTGAAACACGACCATGCATTTCTTGATCACACTTGTCAAGAGGCCCAAATGATATCTCTCTCACTTAAGAGAGGTACAAATCCATCTCGTCATTCACATCCTCCGCATGATTCATTTAGTGTCCAACATAAGACTATTTGTTATTCGGTTAAAATAACTTAGTCTAATATCAAAACACTAAATTCCTCATGTAGGGAACCATGATGACTTCAGTCAAAGGACTAAAGTCAAACCATATTGAGAATCACTAATGACATGAAACCATGTAGTATTCTCTTTTGGGTCGGTCCATATATGTTCTTTAACATATATCTATGTTTCGATTTGATATCTCATATCCATGATCGGTAAAACGTGATCATCAATCGAACACATACTAGTCTTAATTCATTATTGTTCCACCAATAATGATCGACTAGGACGATTTAGAATAGTATTATAACACTTGTGGTTTTACTATCAAGTCACATACTTGATGACATAAGTTTAATACCATTCATGGAATGTAAATCACGTTACATAAATGAAATACATGCATATATGAAATGAATACCTCATAATATATTATTAACAAATCATAATGTTAATACATGAATCACAAATGTTCATTGGCCTAGGGCACACTACTAACAATCTCCCACTTACACTAGGCCCAATCGGATATCAATACCCATAGACCTCGTATGACTCTCATGTTTAGGGTGTGGAAGAGGCTTAGTAAGTGGATCGGCAATGTTGTCATCATGCCTACTCTGCATATGTTTACGTCTCCTCTTCTAATGATCTCTCTAATCAAATGGAAACGTCTGAGTATGTGTTTGGATCTATGGTGTGAATTTGGTTCCTTA
Source organism: Erythroxylum novogranatense (assembly GCA_029891385.1). Classification (NCBI taxonomy): domain Eukaryota; kingdom Viridiplantae; phylum Streptophyta; class Magnoliopsida; order Malpighiales; family Erythroxylaceae; genus Erythroxylum; species Erythroxylum novogranatense. The sequence continues at coordinate 59,182,256 of CM057226.1, read as the reverse complement.
GCCTGTGCTATAGCCCCATTATTATCACAATAAAGGTCTATAGGACTTGCAATGCTAGGAACAACTCCAAGCTCTGTGATGAACTTCGATCCATACGACTTCCTTAGCGCATCCGAGGCGACAATGTACTCGACTTCGGTTGTAGAATCAACAACGTGTCTTGCTTTGAACTTTTCCACTCACTTCGCACCTCCATTCAAGCAGAACACAAAACCGATTGCGATCGAAATCATCTATGTCAGACTGAAAACCAGCATCAATGTAACCATTTACAACTAGCTCTCCTTCAAGTCCTCCATAGACTAGGAACATATCCTTAGTTCTTCACAAGTACTTAAGGATGTTCTTAACTGCTATCTAGTGACTCTCACCATAATTAGATTGGTATCTACTTGTTATGCTCAAAGCATATGAGACATCAGGTCGAGTACATAACATGGCATACATGATAGATCCAATTGCAGATGCATATGGAATCTTACTCATGCGCTCAAGCTCTTTATCTGAAGTAGGACAATCCTTCTTAGAAAGCTTGATTCCATGTGACATAGGCAAGAATCCTCTCTTGGAATCTTGCATACTGAACCTTTTCAGTATCTTATCTATGTATGTACTCTGACTTAGGCCTATAACCTTTCTTGATCTATCTCTATAGATCTTAATGCCTAAAACATAGGCAGCCTCACCTAAGTCTTTCATTGAGAAACGTTTCCTTAACCAAGTCTTGACACTCTGTAAGGTCGGAATATCGTTTCCAATGAGTAATATGTCATCAACATATAAAGCTAAAAGACAACAGCATTCCACTAACCTTTTGTAAACACAAGGTTCATCTTCATTCTTGATGAATCCAAACTCTTTGACAACTTCATCAAAGCGAAGATTCCGACTTCTTGATGCTTGCTTCAATCCATAAATGGATCTTTGAAGCTTGCACACCTTTCCCAATTCTTAGGATGGACAAAACCCTCGGTCTGTATCATATATACATCCTCAAGTAAGTTTCCATTAAGAAAAGCGGTTTGACATCCATTTGTCATATCTCATAATCGTAGTATGCAGTATGGCAATAAGAATTCTAATGGATTTGATCATGACCACTGGAGAAAATGTCTCATCATAATCAATTCCATGAACTTGTCGATAACCTTTAGCCACAAGTCTTACTTTATAAGTGTGCACATTTCCATCCATGTCGAGTTTCTTTTGAAAACCCATTTGCATCCAATGGTCTTCAAGCCATCAGACGGATCAATCAAAGTCCAAACTTGATTGTCATACATGGATTGCATCTCTGCTTTCATGGCCTCTAACCATTTAGCAGATTCTGGACTTTCCATAGCTTCTTGATAGGTTGTGGGCTCATTATGATCGATGAGCATCACATTATCATCATCAATAACGAGAAATCCATATCTCTCGGGTTCATGGCGAATCCTATCAGATCTACGTAGGCCTTGTGTTGTTGAAGACTGCTCATCAACAGCTTGTGAGCTCGCTTCAATCTCCTTTTCAGGCTCAATGTCATTTTGTGAAACTTGAATTTCTTGAGTTGTACTTTACTCCCATGTTTCCTTTGAAACAAATTCCTTCTCTAAGAAGAAACCATTTCGAGCAACAAACACTTTGTTCTCTCGATGGGATGTAAAGTAATATCCTTTAGTTTCCTTAGGATATCCCACAAAATAACATTTTTCAGATTTGGGTGTCAACTTGTCAGCAATTGGACGCTTCACATAAGCCTCACAACCCCAAATCTTTACAAAAGATAAATTGGGACGCTTCTCAATCCATATCTCATAAGGTGTCTTTTCTACAGCCTTTGAAGGACTACGGTTCAATATGAATGCTGCAGTTTCTAAAGCATAGCCCCAGAAGTATTTTGGAAGATCAGTTTGACTCATCATTGATCGAACCATATCTAATAGAGTTCGATTTCTCCTTTCAGAAACACCATTCCATTGAGAAGTTCCTGGAGGAGTCAATTGTGAAACGATTCCACAATCCTTAAGATAATCATCAAACTCTTGGCTTAAATATTCACCTCCTCGATCAGATCGAAAGATTTTAATATTCTTGCCAAGCTGATTTTGTACTTCATTCTTATACTCTTTGAACTTTTCAAAAGATTCAGATTTGTACTTCATTAAATAGACATACCCATATCTACTGAAGTCATCAGTAAAAGTAATGAAATACAAATAACCTCCTCTCGCCGATATGCTAAAGGACCGCGTACATCGGTATGTATAAGGCCCAATAGCTCATTGGCCCTTTCCCTTTACACATGAAGGGGCCTTTGTCATCTTACCCAGTAAACAAGAATCACACGTGTCAAAAGATTCAAAAGAATCTATGAATCCATCTTGATGGAGTTTTGAAATGCGTTTTTCATTTACATGGCCTAAGCGACAATGCCAGAGATAGGTTGGGTTCAAATCCTTAGATTTAAACTTCTTGGTATTTATGTTATAGATGGGCTCATTTGTAACAAACTCAGTGTCTAGAGTATAAATGCCATTTAATTGACGCGCAATGCCATATAAAATGTCATTCTTATAAATGGAAATACTTCTATTCTCAATAGAAAATTTAAATCCATCATTCTCTAAACAAGCAAAAGAAATAATGTTCCTACTCATAGTAGGTACATAATAACAATTCTTGAGTTCCAAAATGAGCCCAGTAGGCAAAATAAGATCATAAGTCCCCACGATAAAGCAAAGAACTCTTGCTCCATTTCCCACGCAGGTCGATCTCACGGACATCAATCTTCTAGTCCTTCTTAGACTTTGCACATTAGTACAAATGTGAGTTGCAGCTCCGTATCTAATACCCAAGATGCGAAGGAGTAAAATTGATTTCTATAACAAACATACCAAGAAATAGTCGCACTATTCTTCTTCTCTTCAACTCTTCCAAATAGAGTTTGCGGTTCCTTTTCCAATGACCGTGTTCATTGCAATGGAAGCAAACTCCCTCCTAGGTGCCTTAGTCTTAGCTTTGGGCTTGGGCTTGGACTTAGGTACTTTACCTTTGCCCTTCACTGTGCCTTCTTCTTGAAAGCCTTTCTTTCTTGCTTGAGAACAATTCTCAAGTTCTATACCAATCTAGGAAATTTGTTCCAATAAGTTTTTCTTTCTCTAAGATAGATCGCATAGACAGGTTTGTGGATGGAGTAGCCATAATCTACAAAAATATGCAATAAGGGTCAACATTCTTATTATTATGAGGTATTAGCTCCCACTCAAATAAATAACCCTCAATTGAAAATGGGAGAAACAAGATCCATATTTCACTAAGTCCTAAGAAAGCTTTGGCTTAACACTCAAAACTTAGTTATTTAGGTAGAAAACTCTTTCAATTACATCACATGTAACTCTTGATGGGCTTATGTTAAAATACATCTTATGTAATGCATGTATGTAAAACCCAATCTTATGCCCTAAGCCCAAAACCGTTTTGATAGCTTAGTTAAGTTCAACCATACTTTACCTATGAATAGCACCATTATTCAAATGTCTTCCCTAGATAATCCCTACATGCCTTGCTTTGGCAAAAACCCACATAACAATGAGCTAGAGATAAACATTGATAAAGATTTATGGAAGGCATATAAAACTTAAAATTACGATGAGGGTCGTTCTTAGAAGGTTATTAATCCTTATAAAGAATTATAGAAGATTACAAAACACTTGTTACAACCTTGGCTTGATTCTAATTGTTGATTTGAAAATAAATTTAATTTAATAATTCAACTCTTGAAAAATTAAATTAAATTCCAAAACCCTTTCCTAATAAATAATCCTTTGAAAACAATTTTCAAAATTAATAAAACACCTTTTATTTTATTAAGAATATTTATTAATTTAATCTCTATTAAATTAATAAAAGAGAAATTTAATAATTCAACTCTTGAAAATTAAATCAAATTCTAAAACCCTTTCCTAATAAATAATCATTTGAAAACAATTTTTTTAAAATTTTTAATAAAACACCTTTTATTATTATTAGGAGTATTTATTAATTTAATCTTTATCAAATTAATAAAAGAGAAATTAGGGTTTTTAAAACAATTTTAAAAAACATATATATATATATATAAAGGGGAGGGAGGGGCGTCTGGCGCGTGCACCAGACGCTGGCACGCGTGGGGCGTGCCCACGCCCCTGTAAGACGCGGGCGCGTGTCCCACATGCGCCCGTCGTCTTCTCCAACACGCCGTCCTCTCTTCTGGTTTTTCTCTCCTTTCTTCTGGATTCTTCTTCCACTTTCTCCACGTTTTCATCTCCAATCTCCCACGTTCCACGATCCGAAACATGTACCGTTAGATCTAAACGAAAATAGGGAAGATTCAAGCGTCGGGTCTCCAACCAAAATCAAACCTTCAACCGTGGGTCTCCACCCGACGGTTTTCGCAGCCCATCGCGTCACCGGAGACGCCATCGCCGCCGGCGACACCATCATCTAGTGATGGTATTGCGTCGCCAGTCGATGGGTGTTACTCACCCATCGATTTTCCAGAAACTCAATGGAGAAAACGCAGATGCAAGGGAGAATCTCCAAACCAGAAATCAAACAAAACCATCGATTTTCCAGATAGGGGAGAAAACGCAGATCAAAGAAAATAACCCAGAAAAACGCAAAACAAATGGGATGTATACGAACAATCTGAAAACAATTTCCAGAAAACTTAAGCATGTGATTCAATCCAAATGCAAGCACTTACAGCAGCCAAAAAATCGTAAATTTGGGTTAAGAAAATTTTGGGGATTTCAAACCTAAAAGAAAGAGTTAAGAAATCCCTAAGCGCATGGTCATCGCATAACCACAGATGAAAAAGCCAGAATCACCACAAAACATGTATCGTATACAATCGCAAGCATATGAAATTTTTTTTTCAGATCGCATACATACCCAAATCAAATAAACCGAAAACTCAAACATGCTTTTGTTGATTTTAGGGTTCAATATACGAACACGATAAATGAAGACATGGGTATCCGTAGTGAAAAGAAACAATTTCCAAAATTAACAAGGCATATATAAACACGCAGGAAACAATTCCCAGTCCAGCTTCGGGAAACAAGTTCAAAACTTTAACAAAAACAATCACCATTGTTATTTGTCTTTTACCGAAGCATTAACACAAATCAATAACAATAATCAAGCCACTAATCAAAGATTAATGATTAAACCTGGCTCTGATACCACTGTTGGATCGCGTACGGTCCGAGTATTCACAATACGCTGCGGAAAAGACCATACAAAAATATCACGTATAATCGAAAACACGAGGATTAACAAAAATACCTTATTTTTGTGGGTGGATTGCTTCTTTTCTTTTTTTTTTCGGATTCCAAGACACTGCAAATCGCTAATGTCCTCTACCGGTATCCACACGAAGCGCACTATCCGGGCTTGCGGTACAGTAGTGTGCTAGCACGTCCTGAAAATCTTTCTGAACGCCGCACGATCTTTCTCTTGGATGGCGGCTAGGGTTTCCTGACAATTGTGTCGTTAACCTAATGAGACCTAAGCTTCTCTATTTATAGAGAAACCCTAATCTCATTCAGGCCCTATTAAGTTTCGGCCCATTATATCATATATAATAAAAACCCGACAACTTAATTAAATCTAGCCCAATAAATATATCTAAATATATTTATTCAATACCTAATAAATTAGGCCCAAGAGAATAAGCCCAGATCACATCACTCTTTGTGTGCGACCCTGTAGGCTCATTTGATGTTGGCAATGAGCTTGATTACACTTCAAGGCCCATAAGTCATAAACGGCCTCTAGCAAGACATTATGACTACCCAAATCAAATGAGGATCGATAATCCGATTTAACATGTAACTATGGTTATAAGCTCAGTCCTTTTGTAACACGATATCAAGATTAATCACAAGGCATGGTACATGTCAACCTTTGATTAACGCCACAAGTTAGAACTTACTTGATAAGTTGAATCAATCCTTAAGGTAAAACAAGAAAGAATCTCAATTCTCTCTTGAAGAATGCTTTCTAATTTTGTTGATCTCTAAAAACTCGTGTTCATGGCTAAAGCAAAGGTTTAAATACCCTTTGCAATGTAAACCCTAACAAAGATAACCTAAAAACCCTAAAAAAAGCCCAAAATATCAAAAGGCCTTCTTGAAACAAATCTGCCCAAGAATAAATCCCACATGGATTTGGGCTTCAAAACTAATTAAAATTGACTAGTCCTTGTCTAAATAGGTTACGAAAACGACAAAATAGAAGACTAACTTAAGAGGGGCGAATTGGGCTTTTAAACTAGGCCCACAAGCTTGGTTCCTTAAAATAAAACATGCACATGACTTTTTTAATGAAGCACATGCACACTTAATGCAAATCAGCCCATGAAAAAGCCTAAAAGAAGTCCACATGCCCCTTATAAGATAAAATAAGCCCAAGCCCATTGATTAGACTTGTGCTTGTGAAAATTGGCTAAGTGTTAGCCCTCTTGGTTTGAAGCCTCCAATGTGCACACACACTTTGGTGTCTTCCTAAGCTCTTCTCCAAGCTTGATCAACAAAACTTCTTGAAGTTCTTGTGAAACAAAAGCTTGTACATAAATCTGAAATTGTGCTTTGAGCTTGTTGGAGCGCGACCTTGTAATTGGACCCATTGGCATCCTCAAGTCTCCATTGCCTTGGTGAGTTGTATCACTTTCCAATGGAGAAAGATACAAGGACTTGTTTATTTACCTTGATTTTCCCCATGTCATTCAGCCATTGTAGTCTATACGGCCTAGGGTGTTTCAAGCACTCCAACCCGAGTTTTTCTACCATCAATGTACTAGCCACATTAGTGCAGCTTCCCCCATCAATGATCAGGCTACAAATCTTCTCATTCACTAGGCATGTGGAATGAAAAATATTTTCCCTTTGCTCAATTCCATCTTCCTTCACTTGAGCATTCAAAACTCGCCTAGTAACAAGTAATTCACCCCTAGGTGCATCCTCAACTTCCACATCAGAACAATCTTCCAACTCGGGCATGGAAGTCAAATCATCTTCTTCCTCCTCGACACAACTTCTCCTCCTCTCACAAACATTGTTTTCTTGTTTGGGCATTGAGAAGCAATATGACCAACACCAAGACATTTAAAGCATTTAATAGTCCTATGCTTTTCAGAATTGGAACTAGAAGAACTTGGAGTTTTAAAAGTACCTTTTGGATCTGCCTTGTTCTTCTCTTCCTTTAGCTTGTCTTTGTCCTTCTCATTTTTCTTGGACCATTTCGAGTTCCAATTTGTAGTAGAGCTTGGGTAAGAAGCATTGTTGGAGCTTTTGTACTTGAGTTGCCTCTCCACCTTCATGGCCATATTCACCATCTCCTCTAACTCCACATAATGGTGCAATTCAATAACATTTGCAATGTCTTTGTTCAAACCAGCCAAGAAACGTGCCATGGTGGCTTCTCTTTCTTCTTCTACATTAGCCCTAATCATGGCTATCTCCATCTCCTTATGGTACTCTTCTACACTTTTGGTGCCTTGTCTCAAGGTGATGAAGAACCATGGGCATGTGAAAGACAAGAAGAGAAGCATCCATGGCGTGATTCGCCTCAAGGAAGCCTAGGACGTGACTTGCATGGACATGAGCTTGCAAAAGGAGGCTTAGGAGCTGAAATTGGATCAGATTTGAAGTCTAAATATTCAAGGCAAGGGGATGAACGAAATTCTCATATCAAAGGCCCAACATTCAAGTCTAATGTTCCTAAAGATCCATTACAAGATGTTGGAGGCCCAATGACAAGAGCTAGGGCCAAAGCAATGAAGCAAGCATTGAATTGTTTAATACAAGACCTTCAAGAGATAGAGCCCATATTGTTGAGTCAGATTTCATCTCATAAAGGTCCAAGAGGCATTGTCTTATTCCTTGAAGCCCAACATAAAGTGTCCAAAGGCCCACATGGAGTCCAATTGGGAGAACTCACTTAAAGTACCATGTGACAAGCATGTGCCACTTAAAAATAAGGATATGGACGTGATCCCTATGGTCCAACATGTTAAGATCACATTTTATTTAGTTTCCTTTTTTGTTTCCTCTAAATAAGGTGATATAGTCAACACCTTTATAAGTTTATTTGTTTCCTTTTAGGGATTCATTTGTTTCCTTTTATTTAGTGTCTTCTTTAGGATATTAAGTTAGGAAGTTTTCCCTATAAATAGGCACCCTCTATGTACTTTGAAAGAGGTCTTTGATTCAGAAATAATATTGAGAGCTTTCTTGCTTTCTTTGTATTCTTTGAGAATACTTGACTTATCAAAGGAGTGGTTTTCCTTTGTGGCGTCTTAAGGTTAGAGTTCTAAGAGACAAGTTCTCTTAGGGTTCTTTCCATTGACCAACATTCTTGCTAGAGTTCTAAGAGACAAGTTCTCTTAGGGTTCTTTCCATTGACCAACATTCTTGCTAGAGTTCTAAGAGACAAGTTCTCTTAGGGTTCTTTTCATCGATAAACATTCTTCTCACCTCCCATTTTCTTTGTGTTCTGTTTCTATCTTTTCAACTTTATTTCTTGTGATTCCATGTGTTTGCTTGATTCTATCTACTCCGGGCATAGTTTCATCTTGTTGAAGGTTCTCTAGGACAAATTCCTATTGGTCCGCCATCATTTGGTATCGAGCGCTTTGGTTGCTAGATTTAAAATAACTATCCTTTTGTTGTTTCTTTTCGTTATTCATTTCTGTCCATTTTTTCGCGTCTACTAGTTCGTGTACCTATTTGCTTGAGTTTTTGGCAAAATAATAGGAATTTCTTCAAGTTCAAAATCTCTTCTTTATTTTCATATTGGGATCACTCAAATCCAAGCTTTCTAGAGCAAGTTACACAAAATCTAAATTGAGAGCATCCAGCTTCTGAAAAAAAAAGTAGAAGTCAAAAAAAATTGTCGAAAAAAAAAGAAACAAAAAAAGTAGAAGTGAAAAAAAAAATCGTCAAAAAAAGAAAAAAATCGACAAAAAAAAGAGATAGAAAAAAAAGAAAACAATCAGAGTGTGTGATGCAAGTTTTAGAGAAGTGGAGTCCAAGTTTGCTACTTTCCTAATTGCAAGTACTTTCCTATCTTGTATTGCTTGGAACTTGCTATATTACTTTCCTATTTGCTTCACTTTCCTATCTTGTATTGCTTGGAACTTGCTTGCCTTCCTATTTGCTTCACTTCCTTATTTCAGTTACTTTCCTATTTTGCTTTTCGTTTCCTATTTGATTTCTTGCCTTATTAATCTTTCTTTAGCTTCAAGTTTGACTTTCCAAGGTAATCACTACTTAATTCATTCCTTATACTATTTTTTTCACACTCTATTTCCCTTTTGGATTCTTTGAGAATTTTATCTTGGGATTCTAATCTTAGTCGTCACTTGGTTTGATTGCTTCTATTTGATTGTGTCTTGTTTGAATAAGAATACTATAAAAAAGCAAGTTGAGTGGTAAAAGGCAAGAGTGTTTACATTATAGAAAAAGCCAATTTTTGTGTGAAACACGAGTTGTTTGACATCCGTTGAGTGTATACACGTGAGGGAGAGTGGTAAGGTCTATATTGTTTTTTTTGTTCGCTAACATTTTAGAATTCATAAATATGTCTCAAGAAGATGAATCAGTGAGCAAGATCTTAAAGTCTTTATGAAGGTGTGCAAGACCAATTCGGGGTTGAATGCTAGGTTGGATGACATCCAATCCACGTCAAACTCAAAGGTCCTAGAAGAGTGTTCTATGGAGAAGATGAAGATGTGCAATCTGATGATGAAGGCCCCAACATTAGGAGAGGTAGACAAGCTTCTTCTCGTAATGAACTGGATAACATAAACCGAAAATCCCTTCCTTTCAAGGGAAAATGATCCTGAATTATATTTAGAGTGGGAGAGGAAAATTGAACATGTATTTGAGTGTCATACATATATAGTGAAGAGAAAAGATAAAACTTGTGTCGTTGAATTGTGTGACTATGCTAGTATTTGGTGGGATCAATTGCAAATAAATAGAAGACGAAATCTTGAAAGACCAATCCGTACATGGCAAGAAATGAAAGCCATCATGAGAAAGCGCTTTGTTCCAAGTCATTACTATCGAGACTTGTTCAAGCGACTACAAAGATTGAGGCAAGGATCTATGAGTGTTGAAGAGTACCACCAAGAGATGGAGATCATCATGATTAGGGCCAATGTTGAGGAAGACATGGAAGCTACCATGAGAAGATTTCTTGATGGTTTGCGCCCTGAAATTGCTTCCATTGTAGAACTGCAAAATTTTCTTGACATGGATGAGTTGTTACATAAGGCCATTATGGTATAAAAGCAATTAAAGATCCAAAATGGTGCTGGGTCGAGTTCTTGGAAGAAAACCTTGAAGGAGTCCAAAACTTCATTCAAATCCAAAGGAGACATCCAGCCAAAAGAAGAAAGTAAGCCTAAATTCTCTACTCCAAATCCCAAGGGTAAACATGACTCTAAACCCTCTTCTTCTTCTAATCCTTCTTATAAAGTTAAGTGCTTTAAATGTCAAGGTTTTGGTCATATTGCTTCTCAATGCCCTAACAAAAGAACTATGATTTTACTTGAGAATGGTGATGTTGCTAGTGAAAGTAGTGATGTGATGACTATGATGATGTGGCTCCATTGGCGGATGCTTCCGATGTTGATTGTGATGCTGAGGTTGGTGAAGCACTTGTGGCTAGGCGTGCTTTTAATATCCAACCAAAAGAAGATCTTGATGAAGAGCAACGTGAGCACATCTTTCATACAAGGTGTCTCATTAACGGTAAAGTTTGTAGCATGATCATAGATGGTGGAAGTTGTACCAATGTTGCTAGTACTTTACTCGTTGACAAGCTTAATTTGCCTATTTTGAAACATCCTAGACCATATAAATTGCAATGGTTAAATGATTGTGGTGAGATGAAAGTCACCAAACAAGTGATGGTTGCATTTTCTGTTGTTAAGTATCATGATGAGATTTTATGTGATGTTGCACCAATGTATGCTGGACATGTTTTGCTTGGTAGGCCATGGCAATTTGATAGAAAAGTTAGGCATGATGGATATAAAATTTGTTATTCTTTTCCTTTTCATGGTAAAAATATGGTGTTGAAACCTCTAAGGCCCATTCAAGCTTATGAGGACCAAGTGAGGATTGAGAAAGAATGCAAATTGAAGGCAAAAGAAAAGAAAGAGAGAGACGTCGAAAAGAAAGAAAAAGGGAGAGAAAGTAAAACGAGTGAAAAAAATGAAGAAAAGAGAGTGACTTTATTTGCTGGAAAAAGTGAGATCAAGAGAGCTTTAAAATGTGAAGAATCTTATATACTTTTATATAAAGATGTTTTCTTAACTATTAATGAGCTTGATCCATCTTTGCCGTCTAGTGTTTTGTCTTTGTTGCAGGACTTCAACGACTTATTTCCGGAGGACATTCCTGATGGATTGCCCCCTTTGAGAGGCATTGAGCACCGTATAGACTTCCTTCCCGGAGCTTTAATTCCGAATAGGCCTGCGTATAGAGCCAATCCGGAAGAAACTAAGGAGATCCAAAGACAAGTTGAAGAGCTTATGAAAAAGGACTTTGTGAGAGAAAGCTTGAGCCCGTGTGCTGTGCCAGTTATACTTGTTCCTAAGAAAGATGGCAAATGGAGAATGTGTGTTGACTGTAGAGCCATCAATAAAATCACGGTAAAATATCGTTACCCTATCCCTCGTGTAGATGATATGCTTGATGAGTTGCATGGTGCTTGTATATTTTCAAAAATTGATCTTAGAAGTGGGTATCATCAAATTCGCATGAAAAAGGGTGATGAGTGGAAAACTGCTTTCAAAACTAAGTTTGGGTTGTATGAGTGGTTAGTTATGCCTTTTGGCTTGACTAATGCACCTAGTACTTTCATGAGTTTGATGAATCATGTGTTTCGTCCTTTTATTGGAAAGTATGTGGTTGTCTATTTTGATGATATTCTAGTGTATTCTAGGAGTTTAGACGAACATGTGAAACACTTGAATGATGTGTTTGAACTTTTAAGAGAAAATAAGCTTTACGCCAATTTAGAAAAATGTTCCTTTTGCATGGATACTATTGTGTTTCTTGGTTTTATTGTAGGTGCTAAAGGACTTCAAGTTGATGAAGAGAAAGTGAAAGCAATTAGAGAATGGCCAACTCCCAAGAATGCGAATGAGGTTCGAAGCTTCCATGGCTTGGCTAGCTTCTATCGGAGATTTGTGAAGGATTTCTCTACCATTGCAGCCCCTTTGAATGAATTGGTAAAAAAGAATGTGAATTTTAAATGGGGTGATTCACAAGAGGTTGCTTTTAATAGCTTGAAAGAAAAATTGACCAATGCTCCTCTTCTTATTCTTCCCGATTTTCTAAAGTTTTGAGGTTGAATGTGATGCTTCCGAATAGGCATTGGTGCCGCTTTAATGCAAGATTCTAAACCCATTGCTTATTTTAGTGAAAAACTAAGTGGTGCTGCTTTGAATTACTCCACTTATGATAAAGAGTTGTATGCTTTAAAAAGGTCTTTAGAGACTTGGCAACATTACTTGTGGCCAAAAGAATTTATCATTCACTCTGATCATGAAAGTTTGAAATTTCTAAAGTCCCAAGGTAAATTGAACAAGAGACATGCTAGGTGGTTGGAATTTATTGAAACTTTTCCTTATGTTATTAAACATAAACAAGGGAAAGAAAACATTGTGGCTGATGCTCTTTCTAGGAGATACTCTCTTCTTAGCTCTATGCATGCTAGATTACTTGGTTTTGAGATGTTGAAAGGCATGTATGAATCTGATTGTGACTTTGCAGAAATTTGGAAATCTTGTGAAAAACATGGTAATGATAATTTCTATAGATTTGATGGATTTCTATTCAAAAAGGATAAACTTTGCATTCCATCTTGCTCTATGCGTGAATTACTTGTTAGAGAGGCACATGGAGGTGGATTGATGGGTCAGTTTGGTGTTGAGAAAACTTTAGCTCTTTTGCATGAACATTTTTATTGGCCTAACATGAGAAAGGATGTTGTTTCTATTTGTGCTAAATGTATTACTTGTAGGCATGCAAAATCTAAGGTACAATCACATGGTTTATATTCTCCATTACCCGTCCCCTCTCATCCTTGGGTTGATATATCTATGGACTTTGTGCTTGGATTGCCTAGATCATCTAGTGGTAAGGATAGTATCTTTGTGGTGGTTGATCGATTTAGCAAGATGGCTCACTTTATTGCTTGTTCTAAAACCAATGATGCTGTTCATGTTGCTGATTTGTTCTTTAAAGAGGTTGTAAGATTGCATGGGTTGCCAAAGACTATTGTGAGTGATGAGAGATGTGAAATTTCTTAGTCACTTTTGGAGAACTCTATGGAATAAACTTGGCACTAAACTCTTGTTTTCTCTCGTTGCACATCCTCAAACGGATGGTCAAACTGAAGTGGTAAATAGAACTTTGACAACATTGTTGCGTGCGATCATCCAAAAGAACTTGAAGAATTGGGAAAAGTGTCTCCCACACATTGAGTTTGCTTATAATCGTGCTCTTCATTCTTCTACTCAATTTTCTCCTTTTGAGATTGTTTATGGGTTTAATCCTTTGACTCCTTTGGAAATTCTTCCATTGCCTTCTAATGAGCTTACTAACTTTGACAAGATGAAAAAGCTAAATTTGTACAGAGTTGCATGCTAAAGTTAGAGCCAACATTGAGAAGAGAAATGAACAATATGCAAAGCAAGCTAATAAAGGCCGAAGGCGTGTCATATTTGAACTGGTGATTGGGTTTGGGTGCACTTGAGAAAGGAGAGGTTTCCAGAACAAAGGAAATCTAAGCTACAATCAAGAGGAGATGGCCCTTTTCAAGTTTTAGAAAGGATTAATGATAATGCTTATAAAATTGATTTGCCTAGCTCCTATGGTAATGTGAGTGCTACATTCAATGTATCTGATTTATCCCTCTTTGATGTTGCAGATTCGAGGACGAATCTTTTTGAGGAGGGAGGGAATGATGAAGAACCATGGGCATGTGAAAGACAAGAAGAGAAGCATCCATGGCGTGATTCGCCTCAAGGAAGCCTAGGACGTGACTTGCATGGACATGAGCTTGCAAAAGGAGGCTTAGGAGCTGAAATTGGATCAGATTTGAAGTCTAAATATTCAAGGCAAGGGGATGAACGAAATTCCCATATCAAAGGCCCAACATTCAAGTCTAATGTTCCTAAAGATCCATTACAAGATGTTGGAGGCCCAATGACAAGAGCTAGGGCCAAAGCAATGAAGCAAGCATTGAATTGTTTAATACAAGACCTTCAAGAGATAGAGCCCATATTGTTGAGTCAGATTTCATCTCATAAAGGTCCAAGAGGCATTGTCTTATTCCTTGAAGCCCAACATAAAGTGTCCAAAGGCCCACATGGAGTCCAATTGGGAGAACTCACTTAAAGTACCATGTGACAAGCATGTGCCACTTAAAAATAAGGATATGGACGTGATCCCTATGGTCCAACATGTTAAGATCACATTTTATTTAGTTTCCTTTTTTGTTTCCTCTAAATAAGGTGATCTAGTCAACACCTTTATAAGTTTATTTGTTTCCTTTTAGGGATTCATTTGTTTCCTTTTATTTAGTATCTTCTTTAGGACATTAAGTTAGGAAGTTTTCCCTATAAATAGGCACCCTCTATGTACTTTGAAAGAGGTCTTTGATTCAGAAATAATATTGAGAGCTTTCTTGCTTTCTTGGTATTCTTTGAGAATACTTGACTTATCAAAGGAGTGGTTTTCCTTTGTGGCGTCTTAAGGTTAGAGTTCTAAGAGACAAGTTCTCTTAGGGTTCTTTCCATTGACCAACATTCTTGCTAGAGTTCTAAGAGACAAGTTCTCTTAGGGTTCTTTTCATCGATAAACATTCTTCTCACCTCCCATTTTCTTTGTGTTCTGTTTCTATCTTTTCAACTTTATTTCTTGTGATTCCATGTGTTTGCTTGATTCTATCTACTCCCGGGCATAGTTTCATCTTGTTGAAGGTTCTCTAGGACAAATTCCTATTGGGTCTGCCATCACAAGGTTTGGAGGCTTTGATGGAGCTCCCTATAGAAGTAACTAGGCACAAACCTCTTCTTCATGACCCTCTTCATTTCAGCCCAAGTATCAATAGGATCCTCTCCATTCCTAATGGCTTGATCTTGTCTATCAAATTTATCACTGACATCCCTGAACATGTTCTCAATCCTTTGGAATTGATGTTGCATAGCCTCCAAAGTAAAGAATGTGTGTTGATCAGCCTCACTATTCTTTTCCTCCTTGTCACTACCTTTACTATCCTTTGAATTGGACATGATGTAAAACCTGCAAAAACACGTTAGAATAGCTCCTCACACACTCCCTCACGTGTTTCTCTCTAAATCAGATTGGATGCCCTCGTGTTTCACTCAAGAAGATGGCTTTTACCCTTAAATGAGCTTACACACTCTTGCCTTTTACCACCTTAGATTCTAGCACAGTTTTACTTGTCCGGATCAATCACTACTAACCAAAAAAGCACAACAGCAACGTAATTCAAAAGGAAAGCAACGAATACCTAAATAAAGGAAGAAAAACAAAAAGCTAGATGCAATTTAATGTAAAGAAAACAATGAAGACGAAAATAAACACATACTAGATGGAGAAAATGTATGTGAACGATTTTTGGTGCCAATTGAGCAATATGAAACAAGATTACTCAATTCAAGTGTAATGGAAACAAAACGACAAAGAAACAAAAAAACAACCAAAGAGTTGAAGAAAAGACGAAACTAGGAATTAAACTCAACCCTAAACCCAAATTAACAAAAACATTCCAATCTGCCCCAATTACTCAAGAACATAAAGATAAGCAATTATATCAAAGACACACGTTTCGAGCGAAGAACGTAAATCTTGAAACAAGAAAGTGTTTCTTGATGCAAGAAAACAAGTCTTGATGAGTTTCTTGAATGAAGGATGTGTTCTTGATGAATCATGAATAATAAAGAAACAAAATTAGAGAATTCTTTAATGATCAGATTCGTTCTTGATGAATCTTGCAAGCAAATCAACTCAAACTCACAAAAATTCACAATCTTGATTTTTTTTACTTCTTTCTTTTCTTCTTTTTCTTTCTTTCTTTCTTGATTTTCTTGATTTTCTTTCTTTCTTTCTTTCTTTTCTTTCTTTTTTTTTCTTTCTTTTTTTAATGATGAACTAACTATAATAATCAAGAACAAACAGAAAATTAAAGATAAAGATTGAATTTAAAACCTAGGCTCTGATACCAAAGATGATACGGCAACAACCTAGAATCAATGTCTAGATCACCTCCGTTTTAATGATTGTTCCCAAACCTAAATTCAATCAATCTAACAAGACCCTTCACCCCCAAAACAACAAGGAATTGCTAACAAAGAGTATAGGATTGTAGGAATTGAATTAACACCACAAGTTAGAACTTACTTGGTAAGTTGAATCAATCCTTAAGGTAAAACAAGCAAGAATCTCAATTCTCTCTTGAAGAATACTTTCTAATTTTGTTGATCTCTCTAAAACTCGTGTTCATGCCTAAAGCAAAGGTTTAAATACCCTTTGCAATGTAAACCCTAACAAAGATAACCTAAAAACCCTAAAGAAAGCCTAAAATATCAAAAGGCCTTCTTGAAACAAATCTGCCCAAGAATAAATCCCACATGGATTTGGGCTTCAAAACTGATTAAAATTGACTAGTCCTTGTCCAAATAGGATAAGAAAACCACAAAATAGAAAACAAACTCAAGAGGGGTGAATTGGGCTTTTAAACTAGGCCCACAAGCTTGGTTCCTTAAAATAAAACATGCACATGACTTTTTTAATGAAGCACATGCACACTTAATGCAAATCAGCCCATGAAAAAGCCTAAAAGAAGTCCACATGCCCCTTATAAGATAAAATAAGCCCAAGCCCATTGATTAGACTTGTGCTTGTGAAAATTGACTAAGTGTTAGCCCTCTTGGTTTGAAGCCTCCAATGTGCACACACACTTAGGTGTCTTCCTAGGCTCTTCTCCAAGCTTGATCAACAAAACTTCTTGAAGTTCTTGTGAAACAAAAGCTTGTACATAAATCTGAAATTGTGCTTTGAGCTTGTTGGAGTGCGACCTTGTAATTGGACCCATTGGCATCCTCAAGTCTCCATTGGCTTGGTGAGTTGTATCAAAGAACTAGGGCCAAAGCAATGAAGCAAGCATTGAATTGTTTAATCCAAGACCTTCAAGAGATAGAGCCCATATTGTTTAGTCAGATTTCATCTCATAAAGGTCCAAGAGGCATTGTCTTACTCCTTGAAGCCCAACATAAAGTGTGCAAAGGCCCACATGGAGTCCAATTGGGAGAACTCACTTAAAGTACCATGTGACAAGCATGTGCCACTTAAAAATAAAGATATGGACGTGATCCCTATGGTCCAACATGTTGAGATCACATTTTATTTAGTTTCCTTTTTTGTTTCCTCTAAATAAGGTGATCTAGTCAACACCTTTATAAGTTTATTTTGTTTCCTTTTTAGGGATTGATTTGTTTCCTTTTATTTAGTATCTTCTTTAGGACATTAAGTTAGGAAGTTTTCCTTATAAATAGGCACCCTCTATGTACTTTGAAAGGGGTCTTTGATTCAGAAATAATATTGAGAGCTTTCTTGCTTTCTTTGTATTCTTTGAGAATACTTGACTTATCAAAGGAGTGGTTTTCCTTTGTGGCGTCCTAAGGTTAGAGTTCTAAGAGACAAGTTCTCTTAGGGTTCTTTCTATTGACCAACATTCTTGCTAGAGTTCTAAGAGACAAGTTCTCTTAGGGTTCTTTTCATCGATCAACATTCTTCTCACCTCCCATTTTCTTTGTGTTCTGTTTCTATCTTTTAAACTTTGTTTCTTGTGATTCCATGTGTTTGCTTGATTCTATCTACTCCCGGGCATAGTTCCATCTTGTGGAAGGTTCTCTAGGACAAGTTCCTATTGGGTCTGCCATCATTTGGTATCAGAGAGCTTTGGTTGCTAAATTTCAAATAACTATCCTTTTGTTCTTTCTTTTTCGTTATTCATTTCTTTCCATTTTTGCATCCACTAGTTCGTGTACCTTTTGCTTGAGTTTTTGCTTGCTTTTAAAAAAAGTATAAGTAAAAAAAAGAAGAGAAATTTGTCAAAAAAAAGAAAAAAAAAGTAGAAGTGAAAAAAAAAGAAATTCGTCAAAAAAAAGAGAAAAAGGAAAAAAATCGACAAAAAAGAGAGAAAAAAAGAAAACAATCAGAGTGTGTGATGCAAGTGGAATTCAAGTTTGCTACTTTCCTAATTGCAAGTACTTCAAGACAGAATTGAGATTCTTGCTTTTTTTACCTTAAGGATTGATTCAACTTATCAAGTAAGTTCTAACATGTGGCGTTAATTCAATTCCTACAATCTTTATACTCTTTGTTACCAAATCCTTGCTGTTTTGGGGGTGAAGGGTCTTGTTAGATTGATTGAATTTCGGTTTGGGAACAATCATTGAAACGAAGGTGATCTAGACATTGATTCTAGGTTGTTGTCGTATCATCTTTGGTCAGACACTTGCTTTTGAAGCTCCTTTGTCTCCTCAGGATTGCTTCTATAAGCTGGACGATTTGGAATCTGAGCTCCGGGCAAAAAGTCTATCTGGTGCTCTATGCCTCTCAAGGGTGGCAGTCCATTGGGCATCTCCTCAGGAAAGACATCTAAATAATCCTGCAAAAGAGATAAAAAATACACTAGGCAAACGAACAAGAGGATTAGTATAAGAAACTAAACACTCTCTATACCTAATTATCACAAGTGTTTTCTTCTCTCCAGTTGCTCTCCTCATGTCTTTTCCTCTGGCATATAAACTTACTCTTTTCTCTTTCTTTTCACTCTTCTTTTCTCTCCCTGAACTTTTCTCTCCAGCACATCCCTCTTTCTTTTCCTCACCTGTGCAGTCACTCCCCATTGGGCCACACTCATTTTTCTTTTGGGCTTCTTTTCTCTCATCATTTTTCTTTATCTCACTACCCAAAATCTCCTCTCTCTGCAAAGCCTTAACCTGATCCAGGTAAATCTCATGAGGCGATAAGGGTAACAAAGTGAAGTTCTTGCCCTTGAATTTGAATGAGTACTTCTTTGTGTACCCATCATGTGATACGTGCCTATCAAACTGCCAAGACCTCCCTAATAGCAAATGGCCTCCATAGGTATCACATTGCATAATACCTCATCCTCATACCTCCCTACAGAAAATGGTACTAGTACCTGTCTAGTCACCCTCACATCCGCACTATTATTAAGCCACTGTAACTTATATGGCTCCGGATGTTTCCTACATATCAAGCCCAATTTCTCAACCATAGTTTGACTAGCCCCATTAGTACAACTACCTCCATCTATGATCAAGTTACACACCTTTCCACCCACCAAACATCTTGAATGGAATAGGTTCTCCCTCTGATCCAGAATCTCATCTCTAACTCTAGCACTTAATACTCTCCTAGCTACAAGTGCTTATCCCGTGACAGCTCTTTCCACAGATTCTTCATCATCATCACAAATACTATCACATGGAAAATCATCAACATCACTATCCTCAGAATCAATAACCCCGTTATCCTTCATATACATCACTTTTCTATTAGGGCATTGAGAAGCAATATGGCCAGTACCCAAACATTTAAAACATTTTATAGATGAATGTTTACCAGAAGTAGCTTAGGTATTTGAAGTACCTTTTTGTTCAGATCCTCCAGTTGATTTCTTAGGTGCTTCCTTGAAGTCCACCACTTTATCCTTGTACTTCTCCTCCTTTTTAGGACATTTTGAGTTCCATGAATAATTAGAACTTGCTCCACTCCTTGCGGTCACTCTAGCCTTAAGCTGTCTCTCCACCTTCATGGCCATGTTCACTATATCCTCAATCTCTAAATAATGCTGTAACTCCACCACATTCGCTATCTCCCTATTCAATCCACTCAAGAACCTTGCCATGGTGGCCTCGGGGTCCTCCACCATATTAGCACGGATCATAGCAATCTCCATCTCCTTATGGTAGTCGTCTACTGACTTAGACCCTTGGGTGAGTCTTTGGAGCTTTTGATGCATCTCCCTATAATGGTAAGAGGGTACAAATCTCTTGCTCATACACGCCTTCATCGCTACCCAAGTAGTGATAGGTCTTTCTCCATTCCTCCTCCTAGAGGTCACAAGCTGATCCCATCATATTAGTGCATAATCTGTAAATTCAACAGCAGAAATTTTTACCTTTTTCTCCTCCGAGAAATTATAGCACTAGAAGATCATATCAACCTTCCTTTCCCACTCCAAATACGCCTCAGCGTCATTCCTTCCCTTGAATGTTGGAATCTGCATCTTGATGGATTTGAGGTCTCCATCCCGTCTGTCGAGGGGTTCTTGCTCCAATAACAAGAACAACAAACCTCGTTCAAGTAACAAATATGAGAAACCAATTTTTTTCAGAATTTTTTTTCGGATTTTTTTCCAGAAAAAAAAAATATTTTTTTCCGACTCTTTTTTTTTTCGTTTTTTTCTCCTCTTTTTTTTCGTCCAACTCCCTCTCTTTTTTTAGACTCTTTTTTTCGTTTTTTTTGCTTTTTTCTCTCTTTTTTTTCTTCCGACTTTCTTCTCCCTTTTTTTCTAACTTTTTTTTCTCCTCTTTTTTTTTTCCTTTCGATTCTCTTCTCCCTTTTTTTCAAACTTCTTTTTTTCTGAACTTTTTTTTGATATAAGTTGAAAGTTTTTAACAAATAATTGAAAACCCTAACTAAAACAACAGTAAGAAGAAAATTGAAATCCTAGGCCAAAAGTGAATTCACACCTGAACTGATGATTTGATGACAATTGGATGAAGATGGGCGGCGGTTTCTTGAAATTTGATGGAGTCGAATAAGAATCCTCCTCCAAACCAAAGCTCTGATACCAAATGACGCACACCACGGAAAGATCAACGACAATTTGATAGAATAGAGATACGAAAGTTTTTGATTTCTACGACACCTCTCAGAAACTTGTCCCAAGCAATCCCGATGATCAAAATAAAACCAAAAAAAGTGAACAATCAACACGCCACAATTGAGAAAACAATTGATAAGTGAAAGATGATTCGAAAAGTAACAAGAACAAGAGAATAATGTTCTTTCTAAAGTCGACCGCACTAGAACAATATGATCTAAAAAAATTGTAAAACCCTAAAACATAAGTATTTATATCTAGGTCAAATAATAAAAGGTTGGGCTCAAATACATGGAAGCCTAAAATAAAACGAAGTCCAAAAATTAAATAAATAGGTTTGATATCCTCTTGTGCTTAAGTGATGAAGCATTGAATAGACCAAGTCTTCGTGTTTTCAAGCCCCAAGTGTATCCGGTCTAAGGATTTGAGACAAGTTGATCAATTTAGGCTGTGACCCAACTAGCTCTCCTCCAGTAGGCTTGAAGCTCGTCATCTTCTGAAGATAAGAGTCCACATGCGCCCAAAGAGCCTCTTTAAATCTTTTGGTCCTAGCTTTGGTCATGGACCATTCTGGTATAGCTAGTTCTCTGCCTGGCCTTGTTCAATTATCCGTGGTCCCGCTTACATCAAGATGCCTTCCTTGGAGGATGGTAGTGATGGGGAGTTACCTATGGAGGGTAGATTGATGGTGACTAGGTGTGCTTTGAGCGCACAATAAAGCACGAGAAAGGATTGAGAAGAGAAATCAACAAGTTGCTAACAAAGTAAACAAAGGAAGGTGCAAGGTAACCTTTGAACCAAGAGATTGGGTATGGGTGCACATGCGCAAGGAACGGATTCCTTCCAAAAGAAAATCTAAATTGGATGCTCGTGGTGATGGACCATTTCAAATTATTGCTAAGATCAATGACAATGCATATAAAGTTGATCTTCCTGGTGAGTATGCTGTTTCTAGTGATACAACTCACCAAGGCAATGGAGACTTGAGGATGCCAATGGTTCCAATTACAAGGTTGGTCACGCTCCAACAAGCTCAAAGCACAACTTCAAATTTATGTACAAGCTTTTGTTTCACAAGAACTTAAAGAAGTTTTCTTGATCAAGCTTGGGGAAGAGCTTAGGAAGACACCTCAGTG
This sequence comes from Erythroxylum novogranatense, assembly GCA_029891385.1. Classification (NCBI taxonomy): domain Eukaryota; kingdom Viridiplantae; phylum Streptophyta; class Magnoliopsida; order Malpighiales; family Erythroxylaceae; genus Erythroxylum; species Erythroxylum novogranatense. Next base: position 59,160,123 of record CM057226.1, on the reverse strand, counting down.
TGTGTGCACATTAGAGGCATCAAAATAAGAGGGCTAACACTTAGCCAATTTTCACAAGCACAAGTTTAATCAAAGGGCTTGGGCTTATTTTATCTTATAAAGGGCATGTGGACTTCTTTTAGGCTTTTTCATGGGCTTATTTACATTAAGTGTGCATGTGCTTCATTAAAAAAGTCATGTGCATGTTTTATTTTAAGGAACCAAGCTTGTGGGCCTAGTTTAAAAGCCCAATTCGTCCCTCTTAAGTTAGTCTTCTATTTTTATGGTTTTCTTATCCTATTTGGACTAGGAATAGTTGATTTTAATTAGTTTTGAAGCCCAAATCCATGTGGGATTTGTTCTTGGGCAGATTTGTTTCAAGAAGGCCTTTTTGATATTTTGGGTTTTCTTTAGGGTTTTTAGGTTATCTTTGTTAGAATTTACATTGCAAAGGGTATTTAAACCCTTACTTTAGGCATGAACACGAGTTTTTTAGAGATCAATAAAATTGGAAAGCATTCTTCAAGAGAGAATTGAGATTCTTGCTTGTTTTACCTTAAGAATTGATTCAACTTATGAAGTAAGTTCTAACTTGTGGCGTTAATTCAATTCCTACAATCGTTATACTCTTTGTTTCCAAATCCTTGTTGTTTTGGGGGTGAAGGCTCTTGTTAGATTGATTGAATTTAAGTTTGTGAATAATCATTGAAACGGAGGTGATCTAGACATTGATTCTAGGTTGTTGCTGTATCATCTAGTACCTTTATTGTATCTAACCTGTCTCATTTTGATTTTGATGAAGGTGAAGATTCGAGGACGAATCCTTTTTAGGGGAGGGTAAATTATACAAATGACGCTCAAGATGCTACAGGAAGCAATCTAGGTGATTTAGACCAGATTCCCAATATGGAATGTTTTCGGGTTCTAAATAAGGAAACTTCACCAAATTTGGAACATGGAGCTAAAGTCCATGGAGATGCCATGGGAAATCATATTGAGGCTATTCAAGAAAAACAAGATCATTCAAGTGCCAACGTGGAAGGTTTCTCCAATATGGAAAGTTTTGTCGATCCGGTCACAAGGTCCCGAGCAAAGCATCTAAAGGAGCAACTCCAAATTTATGTGCAAAACCATGTTGAAAGTGGGCTGTCCAAATATGGAAAGTCCATATATGGAAATGGTTTGGAGCCTAAGTATGTCTACATAATTGGGCTAAAAGACTAGTTTGGAGTGTTTGTGTTTTTGAGGTTATTTTGGGTCAAATTTGGGTTTGTTTGTTATGGGTTGTTTTTACTTGTATCCTTTGGGTTTAGAATAAGTGAAATGGGCTAATTTTCAAGGGGAGCCACATTGATTTTTAGTCACTTCTTTTTCAGACTTGGTTTATGGGCTCAATTTAGCTTTTTAAGTTAGAATACATGGGCCCCTTGTTATTTTTTACTTAGGCCCATTTCGAAATTCATTAGTTTTAGGTTTAATTAAGCATGTTTTAGGGTTTTGTGGCTGTGATATTCACTCTCCATCTTATTCTCTCCAACAGCCACCTCTCTCTCAATATTGAAGATTGTCTTTTCATCTCACCCACCTTCTCCACCACGTTTTTTCCACATCAGCCATCTTCTTTACTACCTTGAAAACATTTATTTCAGTTTTTTTATTGTTTTGTCTTATATTGTAATGCCTATAACAAGGCTATTTTAAGTTGTAATGCAAGAACAAGTTGTATTTTGAAAATTATAGATCTGAATGAAAGAGAGATTGCTTTCTTTTATGTTTATGCACAAGGTGTTCTTATTGATTGCAATTGAGTTTATCTTTTGTTATCAATTTTAATTCCTATTTCTTGTGTTCTTGAGTGCTTAACAGATTGGGGTTCAAGGGGATTTCTAAAAATTAACTTGGGTACTTGTCATAAGTGTTCTTGGGTGTAAGAACAAATCCTAATCTGATCACTTGTTGAGAAACTAATTCGGATTTGATTGGTAACGAGTTCTAAGAGTCGATTGAGGGTCTTGGGGTTCCGGATCAGTATATGTACACTATACTGTAGCAATAGTAGTTATTGGCATAGTATTACCATGTATGTATTCAGATATATTGTAGCATAGTACAATATTGTAGTGGTAGCTCATTACTGTATGCACCAATACTAGTACATCATGTAATAGTACGCATATACTATGCATTATGTTATTTTTGTACCATACTATGGTTAGTGCATATATTGTATACTTTGTATTTACATATTGCAAATATGTAAATACAAAGTATACAATATATGCACTAACCATAGTATGGTACAATATATGCATGGTATATGAGCAAGTTAGTTAACTAGTGGGAATGGTACTAACATAGCCACAAATATAATGCATTATATACTATACATGCATTATGTTGACTATAGTAGTTACCATAGTGAATGCTTGTACATTGTATAACCTATGTGTGCACATGGTTGTACATGCATACGGTATGTTACTATACCACACATAATATAACACATGCACTATACATACTAATATGTGCATGCACATTTATATACTATTACCTTACTATGTTACTAGTAGGGATGCATAAGTTCCATTGGTATACACGCAATTCACTATGGTAACTACTATACTTAGTTACCATGTACTAGTTACACTGTCGCATTATAGTGTAATTATATGTGTGCATTATAGATTGCACATGGTACGTACCCAAACGCATAGTAAAATGGCACTAAATAACCATACTATGGTATACGGGTACACAATTACCCATATAGCCTGCATACATTACATGCTATCATGGTACACTACCATACACATGTATGTATTCACATATACTGTATAGTGTGTATAATATATGCGACCTGATACATATACTGTTAGAGTAGTGCCCTGAAGGCAATCGCCTTTAGCGCATTTTGTACAAAGTTGTGTACATACTTTATGAATAAATAAAGAAAGACATATTTCATTAACTTGCTGTTCATTATTTATGAATGGATATTGATCTATAAGCAAATTAAAGAAGTCCATGATATATGACATAGCATGAAGGAAATTGTGATGTGATCATACTACTGAGATTCCTATCATGTGCAATTATGTCAATATCTAAATTATCCCTAATCATAGGATTACTGAGACTGGACATCGGTAATCCGGAGAGACTAGTACATCTCAAGCTCCTTGATTTGATCAAGCAGTGGATCTCAGAAACTGTAAATATGAGATATTTAGGGTTGAGATGTGGATGCTTACTAGAGGTAGTAAGTACATTGGATGACCTGCTATGAGATCATCACATGGATGTCCTATTCTAATGTCAGTGATAATCTCATCATAGCAATGGTGCAAGTATCCTTAGACTTGAGGTGCTCAAGGATATCTTGGATACTGATTCTGTGCTTTGACTCCATTTCTTGTTGCCTTACAAAGGTCGCTCATAGGGTGGTGATTGGGTACAGCTTGAGGTATTCGAAGGTAATTGAGTAGCCAATAGAGGATTCACCACTTCTGTGATAGCAGAAGATGATACCCATGGCCTCTTGTCAGGGTCATTACTTGGAAGTCTCTGGCCGGAGCATATATATCATGAAGAATGTCTTCATTGATATATAAAGTAATGAGTCACAGGACGAGAACTGAAATCACTTGGACTAGATTTGACGTAGTCAGTCTAGTAAGAGTTGACACATTGCCCATACTCATAACCAAGTAGGGTATAGTATGGTGAAAGGACGAATTGCACGGTAATTATCTATGGAAAGGTTCGTGATATGGTTCATGATGAATACATGTTCATTCGTCAAACCAATTACTTTCCGGTCAATTGGGGGTCATGATGTGTTGCTAGATACCGCTCATGACTTGCTTAGATTAAGTGTTAATCTAAGTGGCCAACATAACCGGGAAGCTAATGGGTCACACGCATATGAGTGTCTCAAGAATTAAGAAATAGTTTTGGACAGAGTTCCAATATATGGAGAGCAATCGGATTAAAAGGATCCCGATAAGATCGAGATATGTCCCGATGAGATCACGACATCGATATTACTGAAAAACGTTTCCGGGAGTTTTTTCCATACCGAGACCCGGTAGGCCGGTAGGACCGACCCCAGTGTGACTGGACCATCTCAGCATTTATATATATATATATATATAATTAATTAAAGAATTAATTAATATATATATATATATGTGTATACGTGGAAGGTGGAGGAGGAAACCTATCCTTTTAACTTTATATATATATATATATATATATATATATATATATATATAAAGTGATTTACGTGGAAGACTATCCACCTTTAGTTTTTATTGTCTTTTAAATGACTAAAAGATAAATAAAAAGAAAGTTTGAGAAAGAGGAGGTCGTGGGTTTATGAAAGAAGAAAAGCTTTGAAGGAAAGAGTTTTCTCCAAGCCATCTTCATCATCGATTCTTCATCTTCTTTCTCAAGTTTTTTCCTTCTTCCATCATTGATTCAAGCTCTCCAAGAACAAAGTAAGATCTAGCAGTCTTCAACTTGTTCTAGCTATTCTCGGGTCAAAGGGTTTGCCCCGGTTAGGTTCTCCGGTCTCTGCGTGGATACCGTTAGAGACGGTCTCCTTTGGCCGTTATGGTTTGAGTTTGTTGTATAGACACATGGATCCTGGCTTTCGGGAAGGTCCCGGAATAAAAATTTTTGTTTTCCGCACCATGGACATGTGATGCTCACACCGGGATTTTCCTACAGTGGTATCAGAGCCACTTGTGTCGTATATAACAAAGAAACCATGACTAGGTCGGAGTTGCCTATTGCTTGTGACGATGATGCATGTTGATTGTGTGAATTTCGAATTCAGTATAGAAATATAGTTTTCAAAATTTTCTTGCCCAGATATGTTCACAAGATGTTGTTGCATATGTCTGTGGAAGTTCAAAATTTATCAATGTGATTTGATATGGTTATGCTAATTTATTCCCTAATGTTCTGGTTGCTATCTTTGTGCACATTTAATGAACAGGCATGCTTATAAATTCGAGAATAAATTGTAGAATTTTTTTTGGATTTTCTTTCACCAACATGTCTCTAAGATGTTTATGAATGTCTATGAGAATGAAAAAATATTTTCGAGGTGATTTACTATTTATTTGAGAATTTATTGTGTGCTACTGGGAATAACTGTGTTGAGGAACACAGATTCTACATTGGCTTTGTTGTTGAGGTTGGTCGAGTTTTTGATGGAAATAAATCCTGAAAAAATTCATGGAATATGTTGTGAACATGTTGTAACCTCTGTAATTTTCTCATAATTTATTTAAATTGTTTCAATGAGTTTTTCAAGCAAAACACAGAGCTTGACAGTTTTGAGAAAGTTGTTGGAGCTGTTTTGTTTGGAATGATTAATTCTGTATTTCTCAATTCCAATGCCTTGGATCATTTTTAATGTGATTAAAAATGTGTTATATTGATGTTGTATGCTTTCCAAATTGAATTTCTTGAAATTGGGTTTCCAAATATTTTTCGGATGTCAAATGTGTCACATTAGCGTCTCGTTAGTGCATTTCGTTGTCTTGATTATTTTGGCCGTCACAAATTTTGTGACCAGTGCTGAAGTAATCTTGATAAAGTTTAGACTAGCTAGAGATACTTAAGGTGATAGTTTGATATTCTCAAATTATTTGGAAATCTAAATGAATAAGAGTGTATTCATCAATTTCAAGTTTTTCATGTATAGTTTGACTATATATGATAAGCAACAATGAAAGTGTTTCATTGGTACATCAAGGTAAAGTGTATTACACTTGGTATTGTGAATTGGAACTGCACGGATTGAGAAATTAGCCGATTAGATAGCCATTCCACATGGATAAGTCGACTAATAAAGATACAAGTCGACTTGTCTGTGCACTGTAGCCGCGTAGCACTGTAGACGCATAAGTTGACTTGCACAATGGTACAAGTCGACTTGTTCGTGCACAGCTGCATAAGTCGACTTACACATGCATAAGTCGACTTACACATACACAAGTCGAGTTACAACATGTAAAGGTGGGATGATGGATGATTTTAGGTATAGATTCAATGTGATTGATGAAATGCCCTAAATGATTCCATATAGTCATGGTGACTATAATCCTACGGCTTGGAGGAGAAGAAGATGAGACCTGAAAACCCTCACACATCATATGAAAACTAACGCCTTCCATTAATATGGGGAGAACCAGAGTTCTTATAGAGTTGGGTTGTTGGGTAAACCCAAGCTCACTTTATACAAATATGTTCGAACCATGAAAATAAGATTTTCAGATTAATGGGTCGGTTTTCACTAGAAGCGTTGATTTGTTGAGTAAACTCAAGGTCAACGTGGACAGAGGCGAAATTGGGCAGTGTGCATTAGATATACGCGCATCAAGAGTTGATAACCCAATGTGTGTGCATACATCACGAGTTGATAGCACTAGTCGATAGTTGCATCTATGAAGCAAATGGTATGACTGATACCTGCCGATAGATCTAAGGTGGCTTGTTGGGTAAACCCAAGGTCATTTTAGTAATGTCAAAAATCTATTATGCAATTGGTATGACCGATACCTACCGATTGACCTAAGGTGGCTTGTTGGGTAAACCCAAGGTCATTTTAGTAATGTCGGATATCGACCCATTAGGACATTTTGTCATAATATTTCTTGGATTCGTACTGAGGGTTATGGATTCTTTGAAACTAGTGGGAGCCATATGCATGTCATTCAAGTCCTTATGATCATGCATGTAATTCTATTCTAACATTCTTTCTCTCTTTTCCCAATAGGTTATTGAAGATGACTTCCAGTGTGAACTTGCGCTCAGTAATGGACTCGAACAAATTAATTGGACTAAATTTTCTAGATTGGCTGAGAAATCTGAGAATTGTTCTCAGATCTGAGGAACTGGGATATGTCCTAGATGTTCCACTTCCTGATCTACCTGCTGCTGATGCTTCTGATGAGGATCAGAAAGCATATCGTAATCATCTTAAAGACAGTGACATGGCTACCTGCATTATGCTTGCCTCGATGTCACCAGAGCTGCAGAAGCAGCATGAGTCTATGGATGCTAATACCATAGTGTTTCATCTTAGGGAGCTATTTGATGAGCAAGCTTGGTCTGAAAGGTTCGAGACCTCTAGGCTACTCTTCACTACTAAGATGACTCCAGGTTCATCTGCAGTGTAGTATGCACTGAAGATGAATGGGTATATTGAGAGGTTGGCCGTCTTAGGTTTTGTTATGGATTATGAATTAAGTGTTGACTTAATTCTGGTTGGATTGTCTGATAGTTTTTCACAGTTTGTGTTAAACTATCGGATGAACCAAATATCCACGACAATCCCTGAGTTGATCAACTGCTTAAGACAACAGAGCAAGCTATCAAGAAATATAGCAAGCAAGTGCTTATGGTGGACTCTTCTTCTGGTTCAAAGAAAAAGAATCTAAAGAAGAAAAGGTCTAAGAAATAGAAAGGAAGTGCAGCCAAGAAGAACATCAAAGAGACTGCACCAAAAGGAACTTGCTTTCATTGTGGCAAGAATAGCCACTGGAAGCGAAATTGTAAAGTCTATCTGGAAGAATTGAAGCAGAAGAAGGCATCAAATGCCTCGACTTCTTCAGGTATGTTTGTCATTGAGGTTAATACTGTTTCTGACCATAACATATGGGTATTAGATACCGGTTGTGGCTCACACATATGCAATGATATGCAGGGCCTCAGGGACAGTAGACAACTCATGAAGGAAGAACTAGACCTGTGTGTAGGAAATGGAGCAAGAGTTGCTACATTAGCCGTATGCACTTATTTTTTGTCACTCCCCAGTGGGCTTGTAATTAAACTGGATGAATGTTATTTTGTACCTGTTTTAACAAAAAACATATTGTCTGTTTCTTGTTTAAATAGAGCTGGTTTCCATGTGACTTTTAGTAACAATGGTTGTTCTATTAGTTTGAATGGAATGCTTTATGGTACTGGTACATTATGCAATGGAATTTACATATTAAATATGTCACATCCAATTATGAATGTCAATGACACGAAAAGACATAAACAAGATAATTTAAAATCAACTTACTTATGGCATTGTCGCCTTGGTCATATAAATGAGAGACGCATAGCTAAGCTCCATAAGAGTGGTAGTTTAGGGTCATTTGATTATGAATCATATGATACATGCGAATCTTGTTTATTAGGCAAGATGACTAAATTACCCTTTAAGGGAAAGGGTGAACGAGCGACTGGAGTATTAGACCTAATACATTCAGATGTATGTGGTCCGATGTCCATCCATGCCAGAAATGGTTGTCTTTACTTCATTACCTTTATCGATGATTATTCTCGATATAGGTACCTGTATCTGATGAGATACAAATCTGAAGCATTTGAAAAGTTCAAACAATTCAGAAATGAAGTAGAAAACCAACTTGAGAAAAGTATCAAGACATTACGATCAGATCGTGGTGAGGAATACTTAGACCAAGAGTTTTTTTTTATTATCTCAAAGATAATTGGATTTTATCTCAATGGACTCCTCCTTACACACCACAGCATAATGGTGTCGCAGAAAGGAGAAATCAAACCTTGTTAGACATGGTACGATCAATGATGGGCTTTGCAAAGTTATCAAAATCCTTTTGGGGATATGCACTCGAGATAGCTGTTTACTTGTTAAATAGAGTTCCATCAAAGACAGTTGATGTTACTCCATATGAGATGTGGACTAACAAAAGACCCTATCTTACTCATTTGAAAGTTTGGGGTTGTCCTGCTTAGTTGAAGCAGATACAGTCAGATAAACTTGATGTAAAGTCTGACAAGTGTTTGTTCGTAGGATATCCTAAAGAAACAATGGGATTGCAGACAAGTGTTTGTTCACCACTTCTGTGATAGCAGAAGATGATACCCATGGCCTCTTGTCAGGTTCATTACTTAGAAGTCTTTGGTCGGAGCATATATGTCATGAAGAATGTCTTCATTGACATATAAAGTAATGAGTCCCAGGACGAGAACTGAAATCACTTGGACTAGATTTGACGTAGTCAGTCTAGTAAGAGTTGACACATTGCCCATACTCATAACCAAGTGGGGTATAGCATGGTGAAAGGACGAATCGCATGGTAATTGTCTATGGAAAGGTTCGTGATATGGTTCATGATAAATACATGTTCATTCGTCAAACCAATTACTTTCCGGTCAATTGGAGGTCATGATTTGTTGTTAGATACCGCTCATGACTTGCTCAGATTAAGTGTTAATCTAAGTGGCCAACATAACCGGGAACCTAATGGGTCACACGCGTAAGAGTGTCTCGGAGAATTCGTAAAATAGTTTTGAACAGAGTTCCAATATATGGAGAGCAATCGGATTAAATGGATCCCGATGAGATCGAGATATGTCCCGATGAGATCGCGACATCGATATTGCTGAAAAACGTTTCCGGGGGTTTTTTCCATATCAGGACCCGGTAGGCCGGTAGGACCGACCCTAGTGTGACTGGACCATCTCAGCATTTATATTTATATATATAATTAATTAATTAAAAAATTAATTAATTAATATATATATATGTGTATACGTGGAAGGTGGAGGAGGAAGCCTATCCTTTTAGATTTATATATATATATATATATATATAAGTGATTTACGTGGAAGACTATCCACCTTTAGTTTTTATTGTCTCTTAAATGACTAAAAGATAAATAAAAAGAAGGTTTCAGAAAGAGGAGGTCGTGGGTTTATGAAAGAAGAAAAGCTTTGAAGGAAAGAGTTTTCTCCAAGCCATCTTCATCATCGATTCTTCATCTTCTTTCTCAAGTTTTTTCCTTCTTCCATCGTTGATTCAAGCTCTCCAAGAACAAGGTAAGATCTAGCAGTCTTCAACTTGTTCTAACTATTGCCGGGACAAAGGGTTTGCCCCGGTTAGGTTCTCCGATCTCTGCGTGGATACCGTTAGAGACGGTCTCCTTTGACCGTTATGGTTTGAGTTTGTTGTATAGACACATGGATCCTGGCTTTCGGGAAGGTCTCGGAACAAAAATTTTTGTTTTCTGCACCGTGGGCATGTGATGCTCACACCGGGATTTTCCTACATATACCAAGTGGTACCTATATGATGAAGAACCATGGCCATGTGAAAGACAAGAAGAGAAGCATCCATGGCGTGATTCGCCTAAAGGAAGCCTAGGACGTGACTTGCACGGACATGAGCTTGCAAAAGGAGGCTTAGGAGCTGAAATTGGATCAGATTTGAAGTCTAAATATTCAAGGTAAGGGGATGAACGAAATTCCCATATCAAAGGCCCAACATTCAAGTCTAATGTTCCTAAAGATCCGTTACATGATCTCAACATGTTGGACCTCAGGGATCACGTCCTTATCCTTATTTTTAAGTGGCACATGCTTGTCATATGGTACTTTAAGTGAGTTCTCCCAATTGGACTCCATGTGGGCCTTTGGACACTTTATGTTGGACTTCAAGGAGTAAGACAATTCCTCTTGGACCTTTATGAGATGAAATCTGAGTCAACAATATGGGCTCTATCTCTTGAAGGTCTTGGATTAAACAATTCAACGCTTGCTTCATTACTTTGGTCCTAGCACTTGTCATTGGGCCTCCAATATCTTATAATGGATCTTTAGGAATATTAGACTTGAATGTTGGGCTTTGATTTGGGAATTTCGTTCATCTCCTTGCCTTGAACATTCAAACTTCAAATCTGATCCAATTTTAGCTCCTAAGCTTTCTTTTGCAAGCTTATGTCCTAGGTTTCCTTGAGGCGAATCACACCATGGATGCAGTTCTTCTTGTCTTTCACATGCCCATGGTTCTGCATCATTCCCTCCCTCTTTAGAAAGGATTCGTCCTCGAATCTGCAGCATCAAAGAGGGATAAATCAGATACATTGAATGTCGCACTCACATTACCATAGGAGCTAGGCAAATCAATTTTATAAGCATTATCATTAATCCTCTCTAAAACTTGAAAAGGGCCATCTCCTCTTGGTTGTAGCTTAGATTTCCTTTGTTTTGGAAACCTGTCATTTCTCAAGTGCACCCAAACCCAATCTCCAGGTTCAAATTTAACACGCCTTCTGCTTTTATTGGCTTGCTTTGCATATTGTTCATTTCTCCTCTCAATGTTTGCTCTAACTTTAGCATGCAACTCCTGCAGAAATTTAGTCTTTTTTATACCGTCAAGGTTAGTAAACTCATTAGAAGGCAATGGAAGAATTTCCACAGGAGTCAAAGGATTAAATCCATAAACAATCTCAAAAGAAGAAAATTGACTAGCAGAATGAAAAGCACGATTATAAGCAAACTCAATGTGTGGGAGACACTTTTCCCAGTTCTTCAAGTTCTTTTGGATGATCGCACGCAACAATGTTGTCAAAGTTCTATTTACCACTTCAGTTTGACCATCCGTTTGATGATGTGCAACAGTAGAAAACAAGAGTTTAGTGCCAAGTTTATTCCAAAGAGTTCTCCAAAAGTGACTAAAAATTTTCACATCTCTATCACTGATAATAGTCTTTGGCAACCCATGCAATCTTACAACCTCTTTAAAGAATAAGTCAGCAACATGAACAACATCATTCATTTTAGAACAAGCAATAAAGTGAGCCATCTTGCTAAATCGATCAACCACCACAAAGATACTATCCTTTCCACTAGATGATCTAGGCAATCCAAGCACAAAGTCCATAGATATATCAAACCAAGGATGAGGGGGACGGGTAATGGAGAATATAAACCATGTGATTGTACCTTAGATTTTGCATGCCTACAAGTAATACATTTAGCACAAGCACATCGTACAAGTAATACCTTAGATTTTGCATGCCTAAAAATTCAAACACATCGTGCAAGTGTTTCACATGACCATCTAAACTCCTGGAATATACTAAAATATCATCAAAATAGATGACCACATACTTTCCAATAAAAGGACGAAACACACGATTCATCAAACTCATAAAAGTACTTGGTGCATTAGTCAAGTCAAAAGGCATAACTAACCACTCATATAACCCAAATTTAGTTTTGAAAGCAGTTTTCCACTCATCACCCTTTTTCATGCGAATTTGATGGTACCCACTTCTAAGATCAATTTTAGAAAATATACAAGCACCATGCAACTCATCAAGCATATCATCTAAACGAGGGATAGGGTAACGATATTTCACCGTGATTTTATTGATGGCTCTACAGTCAACACACATTCTCCATTTGTCATCTTTCTTAGGAACAAGTATAACTGGCACAGCACACGGGCTCAAGCTTTCTCTCACAAAGCCCTTTTTCATAAGCTCTTCAACTTGTCTTCGGATCTCCTTAGTTTCTTTCGAATTGGCTCTGTACGCAAGCCTATTCGGAATTGTCCGGGAAGGAAGTCTATACGGTGCTCAATGCCTCTCAAAGGGGGCAATCCATTAGGAATGTCCTCATAAATAAGTCGTTGAAGTCCTGCAACAAAGACAAAATACTAGACGACAAAGAAGGATCAAGCTCATTAATAGTTAAGAAAACATCTTTATATAAGAGTATATAAGATTCTTCACATTTTAAAGCTCTCTTGATCTCACTTTTTTCAGCAAATAAAGTCACTCTCTTTTCTTCATTTTTTTCACTCGTCTTACTTTCTCTCCCTTTTTCTTTCTTTTCGACGTCTCTCTCTTTCTTTTCTTTTGCATTCTTTCTCAATCCTCACTTGATCCTTATAAGTTTGAATGGGCCTAAGAGGTTTCAGCACCATATTTTTACCATAGAAAGGAAAAGAATAACAATTTTTATATCCATCATGCCTAACTTTTCTATCAAATTGCCATGGCCTACCAAGCAAAACATTTCCAGCATACATTGGTGCAACATCACATAAAATCTCATCATGATACTTGCCAACAGAAAATTCAACCATCACTTGTTTGGTGACTTTCACCTCACCACAATCATTTAGCCATTGCAATTTATAAGGTCTATGATGTTTCAAAATAGGCAAATTAAGCTTGTCAACAAGTAAAGTGCTAGAAATATTGGTACAACTTCCACCATCTATGATCATGCTACAAACTTTAAAATCGATGAGACACCTTATATGAAAGATGTGCTCACGTTGTTCTTCTTCAAGATCTTCTTTTGGTTGGATATTAAGAGCACGCCTAGCCACAAGGGCTTCACCAACCTCAGCATCACAATCAACATCAGAAGCATCCTTCAATGGAGCCACATCATCATAATCATCACTGTCACTACTTTCACTAGCAACATCACCATTCTCAAGTAAAAGCATAGTCCTTTTGTTAGCGCATTGAGAAGCAATATGACCAAAACCTTGATACAAATGGCGTGGAAGATGCTACAAGAAGCAATCTAGGTGATTTAGACCTGATTCCAAATATGGAAAGTTTTCGGGTTCTAAATAAGGAAACTTCACCAGTTTTGGAACATGGAGCTAAAGTGCATGGAGATACCATGGGAAATCATATTGAGGCTGTTCAAGAAAAACAAGATCATTCAAATGCCAACATAGAGGGTTTCTCCAATATGGAAAGTTTTGTCGGTCCAGTCACAAGGTCTCGAGCAAAGCATCTAAAGGAGCAACTCCAAATTTATGTGCAAAACCATGTTGAAACTGGGCTGTCCAAATATGGAAAGTCCATATATGGAAATTTTTTGGAGCCTAAGTATGTCTACATAATTGGGCTAACATACTAGTTTGGAGTGTTTGTGTTTTTAAGCTTGTTTTGGATCAAATTTGGGTTTGTTTTGTCATGGTTTGTTTTTTACTTTTCTCCTTTGGGTTTAGAATAAGTGAAATGGGCTACTTTTCAAGGGGGCCACGTTGGTTTTTAGTCACTTCTTTTTCAGACTTGGTTTATGGGTTCATTTTAGCTTTTTAAGTTAGAATACATGGGCCCCTTGTTATTTAACTTAAGCCCATTTCGAAATCCACTAGCTTTAGGCATAATTAAGCATGTTTTAGGGTTTTGTGGCTGTCATATTCACTCTCCATCTTATTCTCTCCAATAGCCACCTCTCTCTCAACATTGAAGATTGTCTTTTCATCTCACCCACCTTCTCCACCACGTTTTTTTTCTACATCAGCCATCTTCTTTACTACCTTGAAGACATTTATTTCAGTTTTTTATTGTTTTGTCTTACATTGTAATGCCTATAACAAGGCTATTTTCAGTTGTAATGCAAGAACAAGTTGTATTTCGAAAATTTCAGATATGAAAGAAAGAGAGATTGCTTTCTTTTATGTTTATTCACAAGGTGTTCTTATTGATTGCAATTGAGTTTATCTTTTGTTATCAATTTTAATTCCTATTTCTTGTGTTCTTGAGTGCTTAACTGATTGGGGTTCAAGGGGATTTCTAAAAATTAACTTGGTTTCTTGTCATAAGTGTTCTTAGGTGTAAGAACAAATCCTAATCTGATCGCTTGTTGAGAAACTAATTCTGATTTGATTGGTAACGAGTTCTAAGGGTCGATTAAGGGTCTTGGGGTTCTGCATCATTTGGTATCAAAGCCAGGTTCCAATCAAGTAAGTATTTTGTTGCAAACACAAAATTTCAAGAACTTACATATCAACAAAAAAAACGTGCAATTGAGCTGAAGAACCATTATTTTCGTTTTTTTTTGGCTTCCAATATACTTAACAACTTTAAAATTCAAGGGAAAATGTGACTACAGCTGCTGGCTAGGTGTTTTAAATTTCAGAACCGTTTAAGTATAAGTAGCGCAATTTTGGGGCTGTTCATTTCTAATTCATTTCAATTGAGTTTGGTTGCTAGTCAAATCCATACTTTACACTTTTGTTTTTGTTTGAGTGTTTTGAGTGATAATTTGAGGTTCCAATTGGGAATTTCAAGTTTCTGATATGAAATTCCAGATTTCGTCATTTGCTTGAATCCTTTAGTTTTCTGTTATTGAATCTGCCCATTTGCATCTAATACATTAAAAAGGCTGTAATATTGATTCATTCCTGCCTTAAAAAAATTCTCATACACTTATTGGTAATTCAAGTGTGTGCTTTCAATTTGTTGTTTGTGTCGTTTTTGCTTCTAGTATTTTGCATGTTTTCCTTCTTTGTTTAGGTTTTTCCTTGCAGATTCTCAATTAAAATTGGTTGCATTAAGATATCTGATTGCTGTTTGATTTGGCCCTTAAGTATAAACATTGAAAGATTGCTTGAGTGATAAAAGGCAAGAGTGTGTGAGCTCAAAAGAGGGAAAAAGCGAAGTTTGAGTGAAAACAAGAGAGGTGTGAGGTTACTCCGAGAGCAAACACGTGAGGGAGTGTTTGTTAGGAATATTTTGTTGTTATCTTTGTTGAAATTTTCAGATTGACCATGGATTCTCAAGACAGTGGGGTTGAGAAACATGACCAAGCTTTCATTCTAAAAGCCATGTAACAGGAGTTTCAAAGAATGCAAATCATGATGAGGGACATGAGCGAAAGGATTGACAAGGGTTCTGGCCAAAATGTTCCAAGTCCGAGAAGACAATCAACACCTCCAATTGATGATGAATATAGTGAAGAGTTTGATGATCAAGCCACCATGATAAATGAAGGTAGAAACTATGGAGGAGCAAGGAGGGGTCGAAATGATCTTGACAAAAACCTAGGAAGTATCAAAATGAAGATTCCATCGTTTCTGGGCAAAAATGATCCTGAGGCGTACATGGAATGGGAAAGAAAGGTGGAGCTCATTTTTTGAGTGTCATAATTACTCAGAAGAAAAGAAGGTAAAGCTTGTTGCCGTAGAGTTTAGTGGGTATGCCATTGTGTGGTAGGACCAATTGATTATGAGTAGACGGAGAAATAGAGAACGTCCTATCCAAACATGGGAGGATGCAAACATGGGAGGCTGAACGAAAAAGGAAAGAAAGTGAGAAAGAAAGAGAAAAGAAAGAAAAAAGGAGAGTGAGAGAAAAATAGAAGGCAAATGTAAAGAGAAAAAGAGTGAAGATAATTCAGCCAATGAGAGAAAAGAAGAGAGAAAAGTGAATTTCTATGCAAAAGTGAGGGATGTGAAGAGAGCTTTGATGACAAACATGTCAATTTTTGTACTTTTGTACAAAGAGGCTTATTTTTCAACTAACGATCTTGACCCTACTTTGCCTAGTGTTGTGATTGATGTTTTACAGGAATAAAGTGATGCCTTTCCCGATGATCTACCTCAAGGTTTACCACCTTTGCGAGGAATTGAACATCAAATCGATCTCATTCCTCGGGCTGCCATACCAAATAGACCAGCCTATCGAAGCAATCCTGCGGAGACTAAAGAATTGCAAAAGCAAGTGGAAGAACTTTTGGAGAAAGGACATATAAGACAGAGCTTAAGCTCATGTGCAGTACCTGTTTTGTTGGTACCAAAGAAGGATGGAAGTTGGTGTATGCATTTTTTCTAAGAATGATTTGAAGAGTGGTGATCACCAAATTAGAATGAAACCGGGTGATGAATGGAAAACTGCCTTTAAAACTAAACATGGATTGTATGAGTGGTTGGTAATGCCATTTGGCTTAACTAATGCACCAAGTACCTTTATGCGTTTAATGAACCATGTTTTACGAGAATTTATTGGTAAGTTTGTAGTTGTTTATTTTGATGACATTCTAGTGTATAGCAAATCTATTGAACAACATGTCATTCATTTAAAATGTGTGTTTGACTGTTGCGCAAATTTCAATTGTATGCTAACATGAAGAAATGTACATTTTGCATTGATCGCATTATTTTCTTGGGATATGTGGTGAGTGCAAAAGGAATTGAAGTAGATAGCGAAATGGTAAAGGCTGATACAACTCACCAAGGCAATGGAGACTTGAGGATGCCAATGGGTCCAATTACAAGGTCACGTTCCAACAAGCTCAAAGCACAATTTCAGATTTATGTACAAGCTTTTGTTTCACAAGAACTTCAAGAAGTTTTGTTGATCAAGCTTGGGGAAGAGCTTAGGAAGACACCTAAGTGTGTGTGCACATTGGAGGCATCAAACCAAGAGGGCTAACACTTAGACAATTTTCACAAGCACAAGTCTAATCAATGGGCTTGGGCTTATTTTATCTTATAAAGGGCATGTGGACTTATTTTAGGCATTTTCATGGGCTGATTTGCATTAAGTGTGCATGTGCTTCATTAAAAAAGTCATGTGCATGTTTTATTTTAAGGAACCAAGCTTGTGGGCCTAGTTTAAAAGCCCAATTCGCCCCTCTTAAGTTAATCTTCTATTTTTGTGGTTTGTTATCCCATATGGATTTGAAGCCCAAATCCATATGGGATTTGTTCTTGAGCAGATTTGTTTCAAGAAGACCTTTTTGATATTTTGAGCTTTCTTTAGGGTTTTCATATTATCTTTGTTAGGGTTTACATTGCAAAGGGTATTTAAACCCTTGCTTTCGACATGAACACGAGTTTTAGAAAGATCAATAAAATTAGAAAGCATTCTTCAAGAGAGAATTGAGATTCTTGCTTGTTTTACCTTAAGGATTGATTCAACTTATCAAGTAAGTTCTAACTTGTGGCGTTAATTCAATTCCTACTATCTTTATACTCTTTGTTACCAAATCCTTGCTGTTTTGGGAGTGAAGGGTCTTGTTAGATTGATTGAATTTAGGTTTGGGAACAATCATTGAAACGGAGGTGATCTAGACATTGTTTCTAGGTTCTTGCCGTATCATCTTTGGTATCGGGGCCTAGGTTTTAAATTCAATCTTTATCTTTAATTTTCTGTTTGTTCTTGATTATTATAGTTAGTTCAAGAAAAGAAAGAAAGAAAGAAAGAAAAGAAAGAAAAGAAAGAAGGAAAGAAAGAAAAAGAAGAAAAGAAAGAAAAGAAAGAAAAAAAGAAGTAAAAAAAATCAAGATTGTGAATCTTTGTGAGTTTGAGTTGATTTGCTTGTAAGATTCATCAAGAACGAATCTGATCATTCAAGAATTCTTTAATTTCGTTTCTTTATTATTCAAATTCATAAAAAAAAACACATCCTTCATTCAAGAAACTCATCAAGACTTGTTTTCTTGCATCAAGAAACACTTTCTTGTTTCAAGATTTACGTTCTTCGCTCAAAACGTGTCTTGGATATAATTGCTTATCTTTAAGTTCTTGAGTAATTTGGGTAATCTTGTTTCATAATGCTGAATTGGCACCAAAAATCGTTCACATACGTTTTCTCCATCTAGTATGTGTTTATTTTCGTCTTCCTTGCTTTCTTTACCTTAAATTGCATCTAGTTTTGTGTTTTTTTTTCCTTTCTTTAGGTATTCGTTGTTTTCTATTGAATTAAGTTGCTGTTGTGCTTATTTGATTGGTAGTGATTGATCCGGATAAGTAAAACTGTGCTAGAATCTAAAGTGATAAAAGGCAAGAGTGTACAAGCTCATTTCAGGGTAAAAGCCATCTTCTTGAGTGAAACACGAGGGTATCCAATCTGATTTAGAGAGAAACACATGAGGGAGTGTGTGAGGGGCTATTCTAACGTGCTTTTGTAGGTTTTACATCATGACCGATTCAAAGGATAGTAAAGGTAGTGACAATGATGAAAAGAATATTCAGGCTGATCAACACGCATTTTTTACTTTAGAGGCTATGCAACATCAATTCCAAAGGATTGAGAACATGTTCAGGGTCGAGCGTGTGGATAGAAACTTGGGCAGTATCAAGATGAAATTACCATCTTTTCAAGGTAAGAATGATCCAGAAGCTTACTTAGAATGGGAAAGAAAGGTGGAGATGATTTTTGAATGCCATAACTATTTTGAGGAGAAGAAGGTGAAGCTTGCTGCCATGGAATTTCATGATTATGCACTTATTTGGTGGGATCAGCTTGTTTTGAACAAAAGAAGGAATGGAGAGGATCCTATTGATACTTGGGCTGAAATGAAGAGGGTCATGAAGAAGAGATTTGTGCCTAGTTACTTCTATAGGGAGCTCCATCAAAGGCTCCAAACCTTGAGACAAGGCACCAAAAGTGTAGAAGAATACCATAAGGAGATGGAGGTAGCCATGATTAGGGCTAATGTAGAAGAAGAGAGAGAAGCCACCATGGCACGTTTCTTGGCTGGTTTGAACAAAGACATTGCCAATGTTATTGAATTGCACCATTATGTGGAGTTAGAGGAGATGGTGAATATGGCCATGAAGGTGGAGAGGCAACTCAAGTACAAAAGCTCCAACAAGGCTTATTTCTCAAGCTCTACTACAAATTGGAACACGAAATGGTCCAAGAAGAATGAGAAGGACAAAGACAAGCTAAAGGAAGAGAAGAACAAGGCAGATCCAAAAGGTACTTTTAAAACTCCAAGTTCTTCTAGTTCCAATTCTGAAAAGCATAGGACTATTAAATGCTTTAAATGTCTTGGTGTTGGTCATATTGCTTCCCAATGCCCAAACAAGAAAACAATGTTTGTGAGAGGAGGAGAAGTTGTGTCTGAGGACGAAGAAGAAGATTTGACTTCCATGCCTGAGTTAGAAGATTGTTCTGATGTGGAAGTTGAGGATGCACCTAGAGGTGAATTACTTGCTACTAGGCGAGTTTTGAATTCTCAAGTGAAGGAAGATGGAATTGAGCAAAGGGAAAATATTTTTCATTCCAGATGCCTAGTGAATGAGAAGATTTGTAGCCTGATCATTGATGGGGGAAGCTGCACTAATGTGGCTAGTACATTGATGGTAGAAAAACTAGGGTTGGAGTGCTTGAAACACCCTAGGCCGTATAGACTACAATGGCTGAATGACATGGGGGAAATCAAGGTAAATAAACAAGTCCTTGCATCTTTCTCCATTGGAAAGTATTCTGATCAAGTACTTTGTGATGTTGTACCTATGCATGCTTATGTGGAAAGGAGATGTTTGTTTATACTTTTGTACAAGCAAGCTTGTTTTAATGAATCTGACCTTGACCCTTGTTTGCCTAGTAGTGTTGTTTCTCTTTTGCAGGAGTACGGAGATGTTTTCCCTGAGGAGTTGCCTAAGGAATTGCCACCCATTAGAGGAATAGAACATCCGATTGATTTCATGCCTGGGGCGCAAATTCCAAATAGACCAGCTTATAGGGCTAATCCTGAAGAAACTAAGGAACTCCAAAAGCAAGTTGAAGAATTGCTACAAAAGGGACACATCAGGGAGAGTCTTAGTCCTTGTGCCGTGCCAGTGATATTGGTTCCAAAGAAGGATGGGAGTTGGCGCATGTGTGTAGATTGCAGAGTTGTTAACAAGATAACGGTAAAGTATCGCCATTCTATACCTAGATTGGATGATATGATTGATGAATTGCATGGTGCATGTGTGTTTACCAAAATTGATCTTATGAGTGGTTACCATCAGATTAGAATGAAAATTGGTGATGAATGGAATCAACTGCAAATAAATCGAAGGCAGAATCTTGAAAGACCAATCCGCACATGGCGAGAAATGAAAGCCATCATGAGGAAGCGCTTTGTTCCAAGTCATTACTATCGAGACTTGTTCAAGCGGTTGCAAAGATTGAGGCAAGGATCTATGAGTGTTCAAGAGTACCACCAAGAGATGGAGATCATTATGATTAGGGTCAATTTTGAGGAAGATATGGAGGCTACCGTGAGAAGATTTCTTGATGGTTTGCGCCCTGAAATTGCTTCCATTGTAGAGTTGCAAAATTTTCTTGACATGGATGAGTTGTTGCATAAGGTCATCTTGGTAGAAAAGCAATTAAAGATGCAAAATGGTGCTGGATCGAGTTCTTGGAAGAAAACTTTGAATGAGTCCACAAATTCCTTCAAATCCAAGGGAGACATCAAGCCAAAAGAGGTAAGTAAGCCTAAATTCTCTACTCCAGATCCTAAGGGTAAAAATGACTCTAAACCCTCTTCTTCTTCTAATCCTTCTTATAAAGTTAAGTGTTTTAAATGTCAAGGTTTTGGTCATATTGCTTCTTAATGCCCTAACAAGAGAACTATGATTTTACTTGAGAATGGTGATGTTGCTAGTGAAAGTAGTGACGGTGATGACTATGATGATGTGGCTCGATTGACGGATGCTTCCGATGTTGATTGTGATGCTGAGGTTGGTGAAGCCCTTGTGACTAGGCGAGCTCTTAATATCCAACTGAAAGAAGATATTGATGAAGAGCAACGTGAGCACATCTTTCATACAAGGTGTCTCATTAATGGTAAAGTTTGTAGCATGATCATAGATGGTGGAAGTTGTACCAATGTTGTTAGTGCTTTACTCGTTGACAAGCTTAATTTGCCTATTTTGAAACATCCTAGACCATATAAATTGCAATGGCTAAATGATTGTGGTGAGGTTAAAGTCACCAAACAAGTGATGGCTGCAGTTTCTATTGGCAAGTATCATAACGAGATTTTATGCGATGTTGCACAAATGTATGCTGGACATGTTTTGCTTGGTAGGCCATGGCAATTTGATAGAAAAGTTAGGCATAATGGATATAAAAATTGTTATTCTTTTCCTTTCCATGGTAAAAATGTGGTGCTGAAACCTCTTACGCCCATTCAAGCTTATGAGGATCAAGTGAGGATTGAGAAAGAATGCAAATTGAAGGCAAAAGAAAAGAAAGAGAGAGACGTCGAAAAGAAAGAAAAAGGGAGAGAAAGTAAAACGAGTGAAAAAAATGAAGAGAACAGAGTGACTTTATTTGCTGGAAAAAGTGAGATCAAGAAAGCTTTAAAATGTGAAGAATCTTATATACTTTTATATAAAGATGTTTTCTTAACTATTAATGAGCTTGATCCATCTTTGTCATCTAGTGTTTTGTCTTTGTTGCAAGACTTCAACGACTTATTTCCGGAGGACATTTCTGATGAATTGCCCCCTTTGAGAGGCATTGAGCACCATATAGACATCCTTCCCGGAGCTTCAATTCCGAATAGGCCTGCATATAGAGCCAATCCAAAAGAAACTAAGGAGATCCAAAGACAAGTTGAAGAACTAGGAAAAGCGTCTCCCACACATTGAGTTTGCTTATAATCGTGCTTTTCATTCTGCTACTCAATTTTCTCCTTTTGAGATTATTTATGTAACATCCCGTTACCGATGTGAAGGGCATATCGATAATTTGGATGGGTTTTGCAAAGGGTATTAAAACCCTTGCTTTATCCATGAACACGAGTTTTGGAGAGATCAATAAAATTAGAAAGCATTCTTCAAGAGAGAATTGAGATTCTTGCTTGTTTTACCTTAAGGATTGATTCAACTTATCAAGTTCGTTCTAACTTGTGGCATTAATTCAATTCCTACAATCTTTATACTCTTTGTTACCAAATCCTTGCTGTTTTGGGGGTGAAGGGTCTTGTTAGATTGATTGAATTTAGGTTTGGGAACAATCATTGGAACGGAGGTGATCAAGAAACGAATCTGATCATTCAAGAATTCTTTAATTTCATTTCTTTATTATTCAAGATTCATCAAGAAGACATCCTTCATTCAAGAAACTCATCAAGACTTGTTTTCTTGCATCAAGAAACACATTCTTGTTTTAAGATTTACTTTCTTTGCTCAAAACGTGTGTCTTTGATATAATTGCTTATCTTTCAATTTTTGAGTTATTGGGCAGATCTGAATGTTCTTGTTAGTTCGGGTTTAGGGTTGATTTTAATTCATAATTTTGTCTTTTCTTGCACTATTTGGTTGCTTTTTATTGTTTGTTGTCCTTTTATTTCCATTACACTTGAATTGAGTAATCTTGTCTCATATTGCTCAATTGGCACCAAAAATCATTCATATACGTTTTCTCCATCTAGTATGTGTTTATTTTCGTCTTCCTTGCTTTCTTTACCTTAAACTGCATCTAGTTTTGTGTTTTCTTCCTTTCTTTAGGTATTCGTTGTTTTCTGTTGAATTAAGTTTCTGTTGTGCTTATTTGGTTGGTAGTGATTGATCCGGACAAGTAAAACTGTGCTAGAATCTAGAGTCTGTAAGCTCATTTGAGGGTAAAAGTCATCTTCTTGAGTGAAACATGAGGGTTTCCAATCTGATTTAGAGAGAAACACGTGAGGGAGTATGTGAGGAGCTATTCTAACGTGTTTTTGCAGGTTTTACATAATGACCAATTCAAAGGATAGTAAAGGTAGTGACAAGGATGAAAAGAATAGTGAAGCTGATCAACACACATTCTTTACTTTGGAGGCTATGCAACATCAATTCCAAAGGATTGAGAACATGTTCAAGGATGTCAGTGATAAATTTAATAGACAAGATCAAGTCATTAGGAATTTACAACGAGAGGCTTCATCTAATGGTGCAACAAGGAGGCAAAATGCTGGGGACCCAACTCCTGTGCGCTATGAGTATGAAGATGAATATGATGATGGGGAAGATGAAGAAGATTGGCATAGGGCCAGATTTGGTGGAAGAGGGGGACAGAATGATAGAGAAAGAGGAAGAGGTTATAGAGGCCGAGACAATGCAAGGAAGAGGAAGAGGTTACCTTGAAAATACCATCTTTCCAAGGTAAGAATGATCCAGAAGCTTACTTAGAATGGGAAAGAAAGGTGGAGATGATTTTTGAATGCCATAACTATTCTGAGGAGAAGAAGGTGAACCTTACTGCCGTGGAATTTCATGATTATGCACTTATTTGGTGGGATCAGCTTGTTTTAAACAAAAGAAGGAATGGAGAGGATCCTATTGATACTTGGGCTGAAATGAAGAGGGTCATGAAGAAGAGGTTTGTGCCTAGTTACTTCTATAGGGAGCTCCATCAAAGGCTCCAAACTTTGAGACAAGGCACCAAAAGTGTAGAAGAGTACCATAAGGAGATGGAGATAGCCATGATTAGGGCTAATGTAGAAGAGGAAAGAGAACCCACCATGGCACATTTCTTAGCTGGTTTGAACAAAGACATTGCCAATGTTATTGAATTGCACCATTATGTGGAGTTAGAGGAGATGGTGATGTTGGATCGGAAAAAGAAAGCATGCTTAGTTTGGAGAAACGATAGATTTCAAAACTTTTTAAGAAATCATCTTGCAGCGGAAGCAATATATCCAAATCAACATGCTAATCCATACATGATATGGTATAAGGATAATAAAACCAAGAACAAGATAAAAAGAATTACCGACTCTTTCGCTACAGCTTTAAATCCTCGTTGCGCTATCCTCTCCTTCTTATATCCAAATCCTTTGCCTTTGAGTCTTTTCCTTTAGCAATCTATCTTCTTCCTTGTTGTAGAATCCTCAACCAATTAGATTTACCACTTGTTCTTCAAGGACAACTAGGTTAACAAAATCCTTTGGTGGGAAAGGAGAAGAAATATTTGGAGGAGATTTTCTTAGAAGAAGAAGAACCAAAATTGAAACTCTTTCAATTCTTTCACTTAGGAATTTCGGTTCTACCTTGCATGAAAGGAGAGAATCTCTAAAAACCATGCAAGAACCCTTTCTTACATCTTAATTTCGAAATATGCATGAATGGAAAGAGTGAGAGGCATCCAATGCATCACTTCTTACATTAATCACTCATCAAATAGCCAATAAATGAGACTTACTTCATTTATCTTTAAAATGACTATTTGAAAAGACCATAACCTATATTTGAATACCCATTTCGGTTTTGGCAAGAAGAAAGAAGGAAGATGGTCCATCTAATGCACATCTTTCATCTTTAATCTAATGAATGAAAATAGGTTACATGCCAACATTAAAAGCCAACCATTAAACCATTTAATGGTAAGTTCATAACTCCATTTAATAATGATGAACCATAATAAAGACCATCTTTATTTAGTATTTTAATGTCAAATGTGTGGTTCCACATCTAACCTAACACAATTTCGAAATTGCTTCTTCTCCATTTTAAAAAAAATTGTTTTAATATAATTAATTTAATCAATTACATTAAACCAAAACAAGCCCATTTCTAAATGAACATATGGACTTCCAATTAACCATTAATTAGTATAAGCCCATCATTCAATTATGGACTTCTAAAGCCTCCAAACAACTTCTTACTTAGCTTGATAACCTTCCTTAAAGCCAAGTGGGGAATCTTATTAGACTTTGATAATTCAAGCTCCAATAAGCCCAGAAATAATTCAATCTCATTGGAATTAATTCTAGCTTATTAACTAAATGTCATTCCACTAAAGACAATTAGTTGAACTCTTGAATTATTAAATATTATGAGAATATGTCCAATTGCAAACCCTATTTAGAACCTTATTATAGCCATCCGCACAACAAAGGGTAAAATTACCGTTTTGCCCTTATGTTGGTTTTTCCTTCTAGATCTCTCATTTTACTTTATATGGTGATTAACACATAAGATCTCATCTTAGTGTTAAGACTTGATGGGTAGCTAGTCCATCAAACTATCGCGCCAGCTTAATCACCAAATCTCCTTAAAACATCTGAAGAGATGATAACACTATAAACTCTTTATTTGAGTGAATGTTCCTCGATACATGTTTCAATTAATAATTCCAACATGCGACACTCGGATTAATACCCTGTAAAAATCCATTCCGATCATATCAAGAATTATAATGAAACACATATGAGTTCACCACTCATCAAGATTGTGGTTCATAATAAGCGAATGCTTAAGTTGTATGTTTTAAGATTAAAATAACGGTCCACTTTATTCTTAAAAACATACTTGATTCCAGATTCATTTAATAGTGCCATTATCGATAGTCTACTACTATCATGATATGAAACTCATCATTCCCTTTAAGTAAACTCCTTTACTTATATGGAGATAAATCGCAACACTACAGTCTAAACCATAATCAAACGACCAACTTGATTATTCAACTGTGAATCAATTAATTCAGATTCTAATAATATACATGTTTCCCATACATCTCTATGTATATGTATATTACTTACAAATGAATCTTGGTACCTTATGACTAGATATATAATGCTCATACAGATAAAACCAAACTCTTTTGTTTTATTAATAATAAATATTTTCATTACAAAACAGAATCAAGAAGATAAAGTTACATGTAAATACACTTGCTTTCCAGGGCACTATATTTACATAACTCCAACAGGTGAATATGGCCATGAAGGTGGAGAGGCAACTCAAGTACAAAAGCTCCAACAAGGCTTCTTACCCAAGCTCTACTACAAATTGAAACTCGAAATGGTCCAAGAAAAATGAGAAGGACAAAGACAAGCTAAAGGAAGAGAAGAATAAGGCAGATCCAAAAGGTACTTTTAAAACTCCAAGTTCTTCTAGTTCCAATTCTGAAAAGCATAGGACTATTAAATGCTTTAAATGTCTTGGTGTTGGTCATATTGCTTCTCAATGCCCAAAAAAGAAAACAATGTTTGTGAGAGGAGGAGAAGTTGTGTCTGAGGAAGAAGAAGATGATTTGGCTTCCATGCCTGAGTTGGAAGATTGTTCTGATGTGGAAGTTGAGGATGCACCTAGGGGTGAATTACTTGTTACTAGGCGAGTTTTGAATGCTCTAGTGAAGGAAGATGGAATTGAGCAAAGGGAAAATATTTTTCATTCCAGATGCCTAGTGAATGAGAAGATTTGTAACCTGATCATTGATGGGGGAAGCTGCACTAATGTGGCTAGTACATTGATGGTAGAAAAACTAGGGTTGGAGTGCTTGAAACACCCTAGGCCATAGAGACTACAATGGTTGAATGACATGGGAGAAATCAAGGTAAATAAAAAAGTCCTTGTATCTTTCTCCATTGGAAAGTATTCTGATCAAGTACTTTGTGATGTTGTACCTATGCATGCTAGTCATTTATTGCTCGGTCGACCTTGGCAATATGATAGAAGAGTGTTACATGATGGTTTTAAGAATAGGTATTCATTTACTATGGGAGATCAGAAATTTGTTCTTGCTCCATTGGCACCAAAAGAGGTATATGAGGACCAAATGCAATTAAAAAGGAGTATGGAGGCAATGAAACAAAGACAGGACGAAAAACTTCAAGAACAGCATGACAATACAAAAATTGAGGGGAAGGTTGAGAATCTTTCAAAAGGGGAGTAGAAATCTAAATCAAAAGAGAAGAGAGAAAGTGAGGTCGAGAGTGAGAGAAGAAAAGTGGGGAAAGAGGCCTCAAAAGAAATTCAATTAAAAGGCCCAAATGAGAGAGAGGGTAGAAAGAAACAAAATTTCTATGCAAAAATGAGAGATGTAAGGGTTGCTTGTGTGGAAAGAAGATGTTTGTTTGTACTTTGTACAAGCAAGCTTATTTTAATGAATCTGACCTTGTCCCTTGTTTGCCTAGTAGTGTTGTTTCTCTTTTGCAGGAGTATGGAGATGTTTTCCCTGAGGAGTTGCCTAAGGAATTGCCGCCTATTAGAGGAATAGAACATCAGATTGACTTCATGCTTGGGGCGCAGATTCCTAATAGACCAGCTTATAGGGCTAATCCTGAAGAAACTAATGAACTCCAAAAGCAAGTGTGATACGGCAACAACCTAGAATCAATGTCTAGATCACCTCCGTTTCAATGATTGTTCTCAAACCTAAATTCAATCAATCTAACAAGACCCTTCACCCCCAAAACAGCAAGGAATTGGTAACAAAGAGTATAAGATTGTAGGAATTGAATTAACGCTACAAGTTAGAACTTACTTGATAAGTTGAATCAATCCTTAAGGTAAAACAAGCAAGAATCTCAATTCTCTTTTGAAGAATGCTTTCTAATTTTATTGATCTCTCTAACCTAAAAACCCTAAAGAAAGCCCAAAATATCAAAAAGGCCTTCTTGAAACAAATCTACCCAAGAATAAATCCCACATGGATTTGGGCTTCAAAACTAATTAAAATTGACTAGTCCTTGTCCAAATAGGATAAGAAAACCACAAGCTTGGTTCCTTAAAATAAAACATGCACATGACTTTTTTAATAAAGCACATGCACACTTAATGCAAACTAGCCCATGAAAAAGCCTAAAAGAAGTCCACATGCCCTTTATAAGATAAAATAAGCCCAAGCCCATTGATTAGACTTGTGCTTGTGAAAATTGGCTAAGTGTTGGCCCTCTTGATTTGATGCCTCCAATGTGCACACACACTTAGGTGTCTTCCTAAGCTTTTCCCCAAGCTTGATCAACAAAACTTCTTGAAGTTCTTGTGAAACAAAAGCTTGTACATAAATCTGAAATTGTGCTTTAACCTTTTTGAAGCGTGACCTTGTAATTGGACCCATTGGCATCCTCAAGTCTCCATTGCCTTGGTGAGTTGTATCTTTCCCTCCCTCCTCAAAAGGATTCGTCCTCGAATCAAGACCTACATTATCAAAGGGAGATAAATCAGAAACACTAAAAGTAGCACTAACACTATACTCTCTTGGCAAATCCACCCTATAGGCATTGTCATTGATGCGTTCAAGCACTTGAAAAAGACCATCCCCTCTAGGATCAAGCTTGGACTTCCTTTGTTTAGGAAATCTCTCCTTCCTGAAGGGCACCCAAACCCAATCTCCAGGTTCAAACTTCATCTCCCTACGCCCTTGATTGGCTCTTTGAGCATACTTCTTGTTCTTTTCCTCAATGTGCTGCCTAGCTTTCCATGTATTTTCTTAACCAATTCGACTCTTTGCTGCCCATCTATATTAACAATCTCATTCAAGGGTAAAGGCAACAAATCCAATGGAGTTAATGGGTTAAAACCATACACAATCTCAAATGGAGAATAACCTGTAGAAGAATGAATGCTTCTATTATAACACGCCAAAAGTGACTTAAAAACTTAGAATCCCTATCTGAAACAATGGTTCTAGGAATGCCATGCAACCTAACAACATCCCTAAAAAACAAATCAGCAACATGTGTAGCATCATCAGATTTATGACATGCAATACAATGAGCCATTTTACTAAATCTATCAACCACAACAAAGATGCTATCACGTCCTTTCCTAGTCATAGGCAATCCTAATACAAAATCCATAGATATATCAATCCAAGGACTAAAAGGGACAGGTAGAGGTGTGTACAACCCATGTGGTTGCACCTTGGACTTGGCTTGCCTACACGCTACACAACTAGAGCAAACTCTTTTAACATCCTTTTTCATGTTAGGCCAATAAAAATGCTCCTGTAATATGTCAAGTGTTTTAGCAATACCAAAATGTCCCATTAAACCTCCATCATGAGACTCCCTAGCAAGCATCTCACGCATAGAACAAGTAGGAATACATAATTTATTATCTCTAAACAAATATCCATCATTTCTATAAAACTTTTGAAAAGCAACTTGTTCACATTCATCATACACATTAGCAAAGTCAGAATCTGGTTTGTACAAATCTTTTATATACTCAAATCCAATCAACTCAGAACTAAGAGAAGAGATTAGAGCATACCTCCTAGACAATGCATCAGTGATCACATTTTCTTTACCTTGCTTGTATTTCACAACATATGGGAATGTTTCTATGAACTCCAACCACTTAGCATGTCTTTTATTTAACTTACCTTGGCCCTTAAAATGCTTCAAACTCTCATGATCAGTGTGAATCACGAATTTCTTTGGCCATAGATAATGTTGCCAAGTTTGCATAGAGCTCCTTGTCATAAGTGGAATACTTCATTTGAGCACCGTTCAACTTCTCACTAAAATAGGCAATGGGACGCCTTCCCTGCAATAAAACAGCACCAATACCTATCCCAGAGGCATCACATTCAATGTCAAAAGTAGAAGAAAAATCAGGTAAACTCAAAATAGGTGCAGAACAAAGTTTTTCTTTCAAAGTGTTAAAAGCAATTTCTTGCGCCTCCCCACTTAAATCCTACCTCCTTTTAACAATCTCACCAATGGAGCTGCAATGGAACTAAAATTTTCACAAACCTCCTATAGAAACTAGCAAGTCCATGAAAAGATCTCACCGAGTAACACTTGTAGGTTTCGACCACTCCTAATTGCCTTGACCTTTCTTGGTCCACCTCAATTCCATTAGAAGAAACAACATAACCAAGAAATATGACACGATCCATGCAAAATGTACACTTCTTTAACTTAGCATACAACTTTTCTGCCCTAAGTGTATCTAACACAAGCCTAAGATGCTCAATATGCTCATTAATGCTTTTGCTATAGATCAATATGTCATCAAAATATACCACAACAAACTTACCAATAAATGACCTCAAAACATGATTCATCAAACGCATAAATGTACTAGGAGCATTAGTTAAGCCAAAAAGCAACACAAGCCACTCATATAAACCATGTTTTGTTTTAAAACCAGTTTTCCATTCATCACCAATTTTCATTCTAATCTGATGGTAACCACTCATAAGATCAATTTTGGTAAACACACATGCACCATGCAATTCATCAATCATATCATCCAATCTAGGTTTAGGATGGCGATACTTTACCGTTATCTTGTTAACAGCTCTGCAATCCACACACATGCGCCAACTCCCATCCTTCTTTGGAACCAATATCACTGGCACGGCACAAGGACTAAGACTCTCTTTAATGTTTCCCTTTTGTAGCAATTCTTCCACTTGCTTTTGGAGATCCTTAGTTTCTTCAGGATTAGCCCTATAAGTTGGTCTATTTGGAATCTGCGCCCTAGGCATGAAGTCAATCTGATGTTCTATTCCTCTAATAGGCGACAATTCTTTAGGTAACTCCTCAGGGAAAACATCTCCATACTCCTGCAAAAGAGAAACAACACTACTAGGCAAACAAGGGTCAAGGTCAGATTCATTAAAATAAGCTTGCTTGTACAAAAGTACAAAGAAACATCTCCTTTCCACACAAGCAACCCTTACATCTCTCATTTTTGCATAGAAGTTTATTTTTTTCCTACCCTCTCTCTCATTTGGGCCTTTTAATTGAATTTTTTTTAGGCCTCTTTCCCCACTTTTCTTCTCTGAATCTCGGCCTCACTTTCTCTCTTTTCTTTTGATTTAAATTTCTGCTCCCCTTTTGCAAGGTTCTCAACCTTCCCCTCAATTTTTGTATTATCATGTTTTTCTTGAAGTTTTTCATCCTGTCTTTGTTGCATTGCCTCCATACTCCTTTTTAATTGCATTTGGCCCTCATATACCTCTTTTGGTGCCAATGGAGCAAGAACAAATTTCTGATCTCCCATAGTAAATGAATATGATGCGAATCAGCTTGGTCAAGAGCAAGGACGTGAGGAGCATGAAGAGATGATCACCAATCCAATTGTTTTGCCAAGAGGTCCAATTACTAGATCACGAGCCAAAAAGATTCAGCAAGCATTAAATTGCCATTTACAAGGCTTGGTGACTTTGGCTAGCAATGGCTTGCATGGGCTGCATGGGATGCCACGTTTGGAGACAGTAATGAAGATGTCAACTTTAATTTGTTACAAGTTGACATTCACGAATGAGGCTTGATTTAGTGTTTAGCCACGCTTTTATTCAGTTTTCCATATCGAATAGGTTTCCTATTTATTAAGTTTTCCATATCGAATAGGTTTCCTATTTTATTAAGTTTCCATATCGAATAGGTTTCCTATTCAGTTTTCCATATCGTAATAGGTTTCCTATTTATTAAGTTTTCCATATCGTAATAGATTTCCTATTTTATTAAGTTTCCATATCGAATAGGTTTCCTATTCTATTAAGTTTTCCATATCGAATAGGTTTTTTAATGTCATGTAAAGGCTATATATATGCCTAGGACGAATTGTTATGGGAGTTTTTTCATTGGATGAAATTTTAACCTAAGGCCGTTTGCTTTTATCTTTGTGTTCTTGCGTGAATACATGCTTCAGAAACATTCAAGTAGTGTGATCAACTTTCTTGTGGAGTGTTTCGAATCTGGGATTAGAGGCTGCATTGTTTCGAATCTTAGATCTAGATCAATTCAAGGTAATCTGAATCCTAACCTTCATCCTTGAGGTTGTACTGAATTCGACTAGGGGTTTTCAAGTTAGTATTTGGATTCGTCGTTAAGGAGTTTCTCAAAGTCTATTCTTGGAGGTTCCGTATCATTTGGTATCAGAGCTCGGCTCTAGTTCAGGTTTTTTTTATCCCTATCAATTTCGTTTTCGTTTCTAAATTTGATCTTGTTCTGATCTTGTTCTTTGTTGCTATCCTTGTTTCGTTGGGGGTGAATTGAAGTTGTCTTCAAAGAGGTAGTGAGAGGGAGCAAAAAAAAAAAAAAAAAGAGTACAAAATCCCTTCTACAAAAAAAATTTCATTCTCCTTGCTATTTAGGAGATAAGGATCGAATCTAGGTGGGTTAGAATCAATATAATTTTTCAGTCCCGAAATTTTTCACCATTGATGGGGGCTGTTTGAATCGACTTGATTAGTGAGGCATTGGGAATTTTCGGTTCGGGATACATCACGAGGAAGGCTATTGGAATTGTTTCATAAAGTGTGATTCTCCTAAGAACATAAAAGAAATCAGCTTGAGAGGTGTGAGCTGAACCTTGAGCGAAAACATTAATTGAGTGAAACACGAGTGAACAACCTTCATTATTTGAGTGTAAACACGCGAGGGAGTGTTGTTAGGCCTATATTTGTTTGTACTAACCTTTTCTTGCAGGTATAATGTCTAATCAAGGTGATGATGAAAGGAGAGTTCAGATTGATCCGGATAGGTTGCGTGAGGCTCAACAAGCAGAATTTACACGCTTATACCGAGCCATGGAGAATATAAACGAAACCTTGAACGTATGAATTTAAGGTTGCGGAATGTTGAAAGAGCAACTCCGAACGACAAGGAAGACAAGTTGGTGGTCGAAATCAGTGCAACAACCGAAGTTGAGGAAGATGACCATGAGCTTGAGGGGAAGATGCAATTGATGTTGAACTAATTTTCCTAGAGGTGGAGGAAGAAGAGGCCGTGGTGCTGAAAGGGGTAGGGAAGGCGAATAATAATGTTAACTATGGCAGAAATAATAGAGGTGAAGATAGTGCGGATAGAAGCTTTGGGAGCATCAAGCTTAAAATACCAAATTTTCGAGGTACATCGATCCGAAGCTTATTTGCAATGGGAGAAACAAGTTGAACTTTTTTGAGTGCCATAGATGTATTGAAGAAAAGAAGGTAAAGCTTCATCGTTACTCAATTCACAGATTATGCAATAGCCTGGTGGGATCAATTAGTGACTAGTAGGAGAAGGAATTTGAGTACCCAATTGAAACGTGGGCTGATCTAAAATCAGTCATGAGGAAGCGGTTTGTTCCTAGATATTTCCATAGGAAATCATGCAAAGACTTCAGGTTCTTAAGCAAGGAAGTAAGAGTGTTGATGATTACTACAAAGAAATGGAGATGTTGATGACTAGGGCTGACTTAGAAGAGGATGTGGAGACGACCATGGCACGTTTCTTGGCTGGTTTGAATCAAGACATAGCTGACCGAGTGGATTTACAGCCATATGTGGAATTAGAAGAAATGGTGCACATTGCCATCAAAGTAGAAAGGCAAATTCAAAGAAAAGGAACAGCAAGGTATTATTCCAAACCTATTTCTAATGCAAATTCTTCTTGGAATAGGGATGGAAAACGTGATTTTAAAGGTGGCAGCAAGGCTGTTCAAGATGGTGGTAAAGCGAAGGCCGAATCAAGTTCTAAGAGCAAGTCCAAATTCGATGAGCCAAGGCAGCGAAATCGAGATATTAAGTGTTGGAAGTGTCAAGGTGTGGGACATATCAGCAAAGAATGTCCAAACAAGAGAGTTATGACTATGAAAAATGGTGAGATAGTGACTGATGAAGAAGAAAGTGATGATGAGAGTGATGGTGGTGAGATTCCAGAATTGGAAGACTGTAGTGATGGGAGCATTGAAGAACCAATAAAAGGAGATTTGCTGGTTACTAGGCGTGTTCTTAACATGCAATTGAAGGAGGAAAACAATGAGGATCAGCGAGACAACTTGTTCCATACAAGATGTCATGTTCAAGGGAAGGCTTGCATTGTGATTGTGGATGGTGGTAGCTGTACCAATGTGGTAAGTACACTCTTGGTTGATCGATTGGGGCTGTCTACACAATCTCATCCACGACCTTACAAACTTCAGTGGCTGAATGAATGTGGAGAGGT
Source organism: Erythroxylum novogranatense (assembly GCA_029891385.1). NCBI lineage: Eukaryota > Viridiplantae > Streptophyta > Magnoliopsida > Malpighiales > Erythroxylaceae > Erythroxylum > Erythroxylum novogranatense. The sequence goes on along the minus strand of CM057226.1, from coordinate 59,126,168 downwards.
TAAGGTAAATCGGCAATCTATAGTTTCTTTTTCCATTGGTAAATATCATGATGACGTGTTGTGTGATGTGGTGCCAATGCATGCTGGAGAGATTTTGCTTGGACGTCCATGGCAGTATGATAGGCGAGCTATACATGATGGATATCTCAATCGGTATTCATTCACTAAAGATGGACGAAAGACGATTCTGACACCGCTCTCTTCCAAAGAAGTATATGAAGATCAATGTAAAATGGAAAGAATGAGACTTGAATTTGAAAAGAAAGAAAAAAAAAAGTGAAAAGAGAGAAAAAGAGAGTGAACAAAAACTGAGTGAAAAGAAAGAGAGAAAAGCGCAACAAAAGCAAATCCAGATTGAAAAAAATAAAAGAGGAGAGAAAAATGTGAGTTTGTTAGCTAGTACAAGTGAGGTTAAACATGTTTTCTACTCCAAACAGCCTATGTTTGTGCTTTTGTGCAAAGGGCCTTGTTTGGAAACTACTAATGCTAACCAATCTTTGCCCAGTGTGTTTGTTGATCTTTTGCAGGAATATGCGGATTTGTTTCCCGAGGAAATGCCTGATGGGTTGCCACCAATCCGAGGCATAGAGCATCAAATTGACTTCATTCCGGGGGCTGCCATTCCCAATAGGCCAGCATATCGAGCTAATCCTTTCGAGACAAAGGAGATACAGCGACAGGTGGAGGAATTGCTAGCTAAGGGATATGTGAGAGAAAGCTTAAGTCCTTGTTCGGTTCCTGTTATTCTTGTGCCAAAGAAGGACGGGACGTGGAGGATGTGCGTGGGCTGTCGAGCCATCAATAAAATCACTGTAAAGTATCGACATCCTATTCCTAGATTAGATGATATGCTTGATGAATTACATGGTTCTTGTTTGTTCACAAAAATTGATTTGAAATCTGGTTATTATCAAATTCGAATGAGTGTGGGTGATGAGTGGAAAACAGCGTTTAAGACTAAATATGGGCTGTATGAGTGGTTGGTTATGCCGTTTGGTCTTACTAATGCACCTAGTACATTCATGCGCTTGATGAATCATGTGTTGCGTGAGCACTTGGGTAAATTTGTTGTTGTGTATTTTGATGATATTCTTGTTTACTCTAAGTGTTTGGATGATCATGTCATGCATGTGCGTATTGTGTTAGACGTTCTTAGGCGTGAGAAGCTGTATGCTAACCTTAATAAGTGTAGTTTTTTCATGGATAAGGTTCATTTTCTTGGTTTTGTGGTGACTAGTGATGGTATAGAAGTTGATGAGGGCAAGGTCAAGGCTATTAGAGATTGGCCGAGTCCCACGAAAAGCTAGTGAGGTGAGGAGTTTTCATGGACTTGCTGGTTTCTATAGGAGGTTTATTAGAAATTTCAGCACCATAGCTGCACCTTGAATGAGTTAGTTAAGAAAAATGTCACATTTGTCTGGGAGAGGCCCAAGAACATGCATTTAATGAACTGAAAGATAAATTGTGTAATGCACCTTTGCTTGCTTTGCCTAATTTTGATAAGACTTTTGAGATTGAATGTGATGCAAGTGGCATAGGAATTGGAGCTGTTTTGTTACAGGATCAAAGGCCATTGATGTTCTTTAGTGAAAAATTAAGTGGGGCAGCTTTGAAGTATCCAACGATGACAAAGAGTTATATGCATTGTATCGAGCTTTGCATACATGGCAGCACTATTTGTGGTCAAAGGAGTTTGTGATACATACTGACCATGAGAGTTTGAAACATTTGAAGGGGCAAGATAAGCTGAACCGTAGACATGCCAAATGGGTGGAGTTCATAGAAACATTTCCATATGTGATTAAATACAAGAGAGGTAAGGAAAATGTTGTGGCTGATGCGTTATCGCGAAGGTATGTGTTACTTAATTCTCTTAGTGCTAGATTGCTAGGCTTTGAGCATATTAAGGAATTGTATGCTAGTGATAAGGATTTTGGTGACATATATAATTCATGTGGTGATGTGGCTGTTTTGAGAGAATTTCATTTGTTTGATGGTTTCTTGTTTAAGAAAAGTAGGTTGTGTATTCCTAAGTGTTCCATGAGAGAATTGTTAGTTAAGGAAGCACATGGAGGAGGATTGATGGGTCATTTTGGGGTAAGTAAAACCTATGATATGCTGCTAGAGCATTTTTATTGGCCTGGTATGAAACATGATGTGCATAAAGTTTGTGAGCATTGCATTACATGTAGAGAAGCTAAGTCTAGGCTGAAACCACATGGTTTGTACACACCACTTCCTGTTCCTAATGGACCTTGGACTGATTTATCTATGGATTTTGTGCTTGGTTTGCCTAAAACTAGGAAAGGTCGTGATAGTATTTTTGTTGTGGTTGATAGATTTAGTAAAATGGCTCATTTTATACCGTGTCATAAGACTGATGATGCTAAGATGATTGCTGATTTGTTCTTTAAAGAGGTCGTGCGTTTGCATGGTATACCTAAAAGCATTATTAGTGATAGAGATGTTAAATTTTTGAGCCATTTCTGGGTTGTCTTGTGGGGAAAGTTGGGAACTAAGTTGTTGTTTTCAACAACTTGCCATCCTCAAACCGATGGCCAAACTGAGGTTGTGAATCGAACATTGATTACTTTACTTAGGGCTGTGTTAGAAAAGAACATTAGGACGTGGGAGGATTGTTTACCATTTGTGGAGTTTGCTTATAATAGGGCTGTTCATAGCACTACTCATTGTTCTCCTTTTGAAATTGTGTATGGTTTTAATCCGCTTACTCCTTTGGATATATTACCCTTGCCATCTAATGATTTTGTGAGTATTGATGCTAGTTCAAAGGCAGATTATGTGAAGAAGTTACATCAGCAAGTTAAAGAGCGGATTGAGAAGCAAAATGTCAAAGTAGCTTCTAGGGTGAATAAAGGAAGGAAACCAATGTTGTTTCAGCCTGGTGATTGGGTTTGGGTTCATTTTCAAAAGAACGATTTCGCAGCAACGAAAGTCTAAACTAAATCCACGAGGAGTCTGGTCCTTTTCAAATCCTTGAACGGATTAATGATAATGCATATAAAGTGGATTTGCCAGGTGAGTATAATGTGAGTGCTTCATTTAATGTTGCTGATTTGAGTCCTTTTGATGTAGGTGATGCTTATGATTCGAGGACTAATCCTTTTGAGGAGAGGGAAATGATGCGAATCAGCTTGGTCAAGAGCAAGGACGTGAGGAGCATGAAGAGATGATCACCAATCCAATTGTTTTGCCAAGAGGTCCAATTACTAGATCACGAGCCAAAAGATTCAGAAGCATTAAATTGCCATTTACAAGGCTTGGTGACTTTGGCTAGCAATGGCTTGCATGGGCTGCATGGGATGCCACGTTTGGAGACAAGGGCTGAAGATGTCAACTTTAATTTGTTACAAGTTGACATTCACGAATGAGGCTTGATTTAGTGTTTAGCCACGCTTTTATTCAGTTTTCCATATCGAATAGGTTTCCTATTTATTAAGTTTTCCATATCGAATAGGTTTCCTATTTTATTAAGTTTCCATATCAGAATAGGTTTCCTATTCAGTTTTCCATATCAGAATAGGTTTCCTATTTATTAAGTTTTCCATATCAGAATAGATTTCCTATTTTATTAAGTTTCCATATCAGAATAGGTTTCCTATTCTATTAAGTTTTCCATATCAAAATAGGTTTTTTTTAATGTCATGTAAAGGCTATATATATGCCTAGGACGAATTGTTATGGGAGTTTTTTTCATTGGATGAAATTTTAACCTAAGGCCGTTTTGCTTTTATCTTTGTGTTCTTGCGTGAATACATGCTTCAGAAACATTCAAGTAGTGTGATCAACTTTCTTGTGGAGTGTTTCGAATCTGGGATTAGAGGCTGCATTGTTTCGAATCTTAGATCTAGATCAATTCAAGGTAATCTGAATCCTAACCTTCATCCTTGAGGTTGTACTGAATTCGACTAGGGGTTTTCAAGTTAGTATTTGGATTCGTCGTTAAGGAGTTTCTCAAAGTCTATTCTTGGAGGTTCCGTATCAGAATACCTATTCTTAAAACCATCATGTAACACTTTTCTATCATATTGCCAAGGTCGACCGAGCAATAAATGACTAGCATGCATAGGTACAACATGACAAAGTACTTGATCAGAATACTTTCCAATGGAGAAAGTTACAAGGACTTCTTTATTTACCTTGATTTCCCCCATGTCATTCAGCCATTGTAGTCTATAAGGCCTAGGGTGTTTCAAGCACTCCAACCCTAGTTTTTCTACCATCAATGTACTAGCCACATTAGTGCAGCTTCCCCCATCAATGATCAGGCTACAAATCTTCTCATTCACTAGGCATCTGGAATGAAAAATATTTTCCCTTTGCTCAATTCCATCTTCCTTCACTAGAGCATTCAAAACTCGCCTAGTAACAAGTAATTCACCCCTAGGTGCATCCTCAACTTCCACATCAGAACAATCTTCCAACTCAGGCATGGAAGCCAAATCATCTTCTTCATCTTCAGACACAATTTCTTCATCTTGCACATCATCATATTAATCTTCATACTCATAACGCACAGGAGCTGGCTCCCTAGCATTTTGCCTCCTTGTTACACCATTAAATGAAGCCTCTCTTTGTAAATTCCTACTGGCTTGATCTTGTCTATCAAATTTATCACTGACATCGCTGAACATGTTCTCAATCCTTTGGAATTGATGTTGCAAAGCCTCCAAAGTAAAAAATGTGTGTTGATCAGCCTCACTATTCTTTTCATCCTTGTCACTACCTTTACTATCCTTTGAATTGGTCATGATGTAAAACCTGCAAAAACAATTTAGAATAGCTCCTCACACACTCCCTCACGCATTTCTTTCTAAATCAGATTGGATACTCTCGTGTTTCACTCAAAAAGATGGCTTTTACCCTCAAATGAGCTTACACACTCTTGCCTTTTACCACTTTAGATTCTAGCACAGTTTTACTTGTCCGGATCAATCACTACCAACCAAATAAGCACAACAGCAACGTAATTCAAAAGGAAAGCAACGAATACCTAAATAAAGGAAGAAAAACACAATGCTAGATGCAATTTAATGTAAAGAAAACAATGAAGACGAAAATAAATACATACTAGATGGAGAAAACGTATGTGAATGATTTTTGGTGCCAATTGAGCAATATGAAACAAGATTACTCAATGCAAGTGTAATGGAAACAAAAAAGGACAGCAAACAAAAAAAAACAACCAAAGAGTTGAAGAAAAGACGAAACTAGGAATTAAACTCAACCCTAAACTCAAACAAGTCTTGATGAGTTTCTTGAATGAAGGATGTGTTCTTGATGAATTTGAATAATAAAGAAACGAAATTAAAGAATTCTTGAATGATCAGATTCGTTTCTTGATGAATCTTGCAAGCAAATCAACTCAAACTCACAAAGATTCACAATCTTGATTTTTTTTACTTCTTTCTTTCTTTCTTTTCTTTCTTTTCTTCTTTTTTCTTTCTCTCTTTCTTTCTTTTCTTGATTTTCTTTCTTTCTTTCTTTTCTTTTCTTTCTTTCTTTCTTTCTTTTCTTTCTTTTTTTTTTTTTTTTCAAATTTTAATGATGAACTAACTATAATAATCAAGAACAAACAGAAAATGAAAGATAAAGATTGAATTTAAAACCTAGGCTTTGATACCAAAGATGATACGTTAACAACCTAGAATCAATGTCTAGATCACCTGCGTTTCAATGATTGTTCCCAAACCAAAATTCAATCAATCTAACAAGACCCTTCACCCCCAAAACAGCAAGGAATTGGTAACAAAGAGTATAAGATTGTAGGAATTGAATTAACGCCACAAGTTAGAACTTACTTGATAAGTTGAATCAATCCTTAAGGTAAAACAAGCAAGAATCTCAATTCTCTCTTGAAGAATGCTTTCTAATTTTATTGATCTCTCTAAACTCGTGTTCATGGCTAAAGCAAGGGTTTAAATACCCTTTGCAATGTAAACCCTAACAAAAATAACCTGAAAACCCTAAAGAGAGCCCAAAATATCAAAAAGGCCTTCTTGAAACAAATCTGCCAAAGAATAAATCCCACATGGATTTGGGCTTCAAAACTAATTAAAATTGACTAGTCCTTGTCCAAATAGGATAAGAAAACCACAAAATAGAAGACCAACTTAGGAGGGGCGAATTGGGCTTTTAAACTAGGCCCACAAGCTTGGTTCCTTAAAATAAAACATGCACATGACTTTTTTAATAAAGCACATGCACACTTAATGCAAACCAGCCCATGAAAAAGCCTAAAAGAAGTCCACATGCCCTTTATAAAATAAAATAAGCCGAAGCCCATTGATTAGACTTGTGCTTGTTAAAATTGGCTAAGTGTTAGCCCTCTTGATTTGATGCCTCCAATGTGCACACACACTTAGGTGTCTTCCTAAGCTTTTCCCCAAGCTTGATCAACAAAACTTCTTGAAGTTCTTGTGAAACAAAAGCTTGTACATAAATCTGAAATTGTGCTTTAAGCTTGTTGGAGCGTGAATTTGTAATTGGACCCATTGGCATCCTCAAGTCTCCATTGCCTTGGTGAGTTGTATCAAAGTGGAAGAATTGCTACAAAAGGGACACATAAGGGAGAGTCTTAGTCCTTGTGCTGTGCCAGTGATATTGGTTCCGAAGAAGGATGGGAGTTGGCGCATGTGTGTGGATTGCAGAGCTGTTAACAAGATAACGAGAAGGCACCCCATTGCCTATTTTAGTGAGAAGTTGAATGGTGCTCAAGTGAAGTATTTCACTTATGACAAGGAGCTATATGCATTGGTAAGAGCTCTACAAACTTGGCAATATTATCTATGGCCAAAGGAATTCGTGATTCACATTGATCATGAGAGTTTGAAGCATCTTAAGGGCCAAGGTAAGTTAAATAAAAGACATGCTAAGTGGTTGGAGTTCATAGAGACATTCCCATATGTTGTGAAATACAAACAAGGTAAAGAAAATGTGATCGCTGATGCATTATCTTGGATGTATGCTCTAATCTCTTCTCTTAGTTCTAAATTGATTGGGTTTGAGTATATAAAAGATTTGTAAAAATCAGATTCTGACTTTACTAATGTGTATGATGCATGTGAACAAGTTGCTTTTCAAAAGTTTTATAGGAATGATGGATATTTGTTTAGAGATAATAAACTATGTATTCCTACTTGTTCTATGCGTGAGATGCTTGCTAGGGAGTCTCATGATGGAGGTTTAATGGGACATTTTGGTATTGCTAAAACAATTGACATATTACAGGAGCATTTTTATTGGCCTAACATGAAAAAGTATGTTGAAAGAGTTTGCTCTAGTTGTGTAGCATGTAGGCACGCCAAATCCAAGGTGCAATCAAATGGGTCGTACACGCCTCTACCTGTCCCTATTAGTCCTTGGATTGATATATCTATGGATTTTGTGTTAGGATTGCCTAGGACTAGGAAATGACGTGATAGTATCTTTGTTGTAGTTGATCGATTTAGTAAAATGGCTCATTTTATTGCATGTCATAAATCTGATGATGCTACACATGTTGCTGATTTGTTTTTTAGGGATGTTGTTAGGTTGCATGGCATTCCTAGAACCATTGTTTCAGATAGGGATTCTAAGTTTTTAAGTCACTTTTGGCGTGTTCTATGGAATAAATTGGGAACAAAGCTTTTGTTTTCTACAACTTGTCATCCCCAAACAGATGTACAAACTGAAGTGGTTAATAGAATCTTAGGATCTTTATTGCGTGCTGTTGTGGGTAAAAATTTGAAAGCTTGGGAAGATTGTTTGCCTTTGATTGAGTTTGCATATAATAGAAGCATTCATTCTTCTACAGGTTATTCTCCATTTGAGATTGTGTATGGTTTTAACCCATTAACTCCATTGGATTTGTTGCCTTTACCCTTGAATGAGATTCTTAATGTAGATGGGCAGCAAAGGGCCGAATTGGTTAAGACAATACATGAGAAAGCTAGGCAGCACATTGAGGAAAAGAACAAAAAGTATGCTCAAAGAGCCAATCAAGGGCGTAGGGAGATGAAGTTTGAACCTGGAGATTGGGTTTGGGTGCATTTCAGGAAGGAGAGATTTCCTAAACAAAGGAAGTCCAAGCTTGATCCTAGAGGGGATGGTCCTTTCAAGTGCTTGAACGCATCAATGACAATGCCTATAGGGTGGATTTGCCAGGAGAGTATAGTGTTAGTGCTACTTTTAATGTTTCTGATTTATCTCCCTTTGATAATGTAGGTCTTGATTCGAGGACGAATCCTTTTGAGGAGGGAGGGAATGATACAACTCACCAAGGCAATGGAGATTTGAGGTTGCCAATGGGTCCAATTACAAGGTCACGCTCCAACAAGCTTAAAGCACAATTTCAGAATTATGTACAAGCTTTTGTTTCACAAGAACTTCAAGAACTCTGATACCAAATGATGCGGAACCCCGAGACCCTTAATCATCCCTTTGAACTCATTACCAATCAAATCAGAATTTGTTTCTCAACAAAGCAATCAGGATAATATTTGTTCTTACACCCAAGAACACTTATGACAAGAACCCAAGTTAATTTGCAGAAATCCCCTTGAACCCCAATCAGTTAAGTACTCAAGAACACAAGAAATAGGAATTAAAATTGATAACAAAAGATAAACTCAATTGCAATCAATAAGAACACCTTGTGCATAAACATAAAAGAAAGCAAACTCTCTTTCAATGTTGAGAGGGAGGTAGCTGCTGGAGAGAATAAGATGGAGATCTGAATATGAGAACCACCAAAACCCTAAAACATTTCCATATATGGACTTGCCATACTTGGATAGCCCACTTTCAACATGGTTTTGCACATAAGTTTGGAGTTGCTCCTTCAGACGCTTTGCTCGGGACCTTGTGACTGGACTGACAAAACTTTCCATACTGTGGTAAAGACTGAGAGTTTGAATTTTGGTTAGAGGTATCGTAATTATCGAAAGAGAGTCAGTTTCAGTTTTAGTGCAACCAAAGAGTTATGTTTCGACTTATTAGAGTTTAAATGAGTGATTTGTGAAATCAACGAATATTATTGACCCAGAGAATAGTGAATTTTGGTTGTGAAACGAGAGATAGCATAACGGGATTGAAGCGCTGGAATATCATGATCATGCATCATATAATTTTGAATTAGGACATATGCATTAGTGAATTAAATTGATTGAGCATCTAGTGATGATAATTCGTTTGGATTGTTATAGAAGCACCGTTGGATTGTCAGTCCACGGATATTGTTGGTACTTCTAGGCAGTAGCTTGGAAGTTACAGGTGAGTAACCTAGTTGGTTCCTCGATCTTTGTGTGTGATTAAATGTGATGTGAATGTGTAAATTGTGAGTGATACAATGTGAAATAAATGTGCTGCAATTATGAATAAGTGTTCTGATTGTGAGTGAGTTGAAATGTGTTGCAAATGTGAGTACTTGTGATTGTGAATCAGTGCATAGAATTATGAGTAGTGTTCTGAATACGATAAATCGAGTGGAGTGATAGATATGTGCTAGTGACTGTGTAAGTGTGAGTACATGCTAGACAAGATTATAAGCGGTAAATAAATAGTTGTGATTGGAGTAATTACTGATCAGAGCCTTAAGCTCGATTATCAGTGAAAAAGAGAATAGTGCATACCCAGAGGGCTCTCCTATCCCTAATGTGAGTGAGCAGTAGTGCATACCTAGAGGGCTCTCCTACTTGCTAAAAATGTGATTAATGTGAAAAGTGCCCGGATCGGGATAGTGTTAACGCTCAGTCACAACAAAGACATAAAATGAGAATTTGCATACATTATGCATCTGACTGTGTAGTGAAATTGAGAATGCGTGTGATGTATGACAATTGTGAAGTGACATGTTTGAGCTATGTTGCCGTATAAATATGTAAATTGTGTACAGTGTAAATATGTTGCCGTATAAATATTTTTCAGGGCAGCGTTAGTAGGTTTCTAGCTCCCGAGATAGAAGTTTTCCTGCTGTGCGAGTGCTTGGTCAATTGAAGCGATGGCACACAGGTCGGTCAGCTGGGCCGATTTTTGAGGATGACCTAGTATAGACGTTTTTATCAGTTTCCTTTTTGGGTTATTGTATTGAGACTTTAGGGGACTGATAGACTTGTCTATATTTTGGATTGATATTATGAAATGAAAGATTATTATTGTGGTTTTTAATTTTAGTGATTTTTCATAATGCGGTTTAATTGTATTGATGCCATGCGAGTATTTAGTGATAGATGCGAGCGTAGCACTTCCTTGCTGTGGGATATTCGTCGGAACGACTCACGGGCGTCCCGGTGTGTACCCTATGGTAACGGGGCGCTACAATTTATGGATTTAATCCTTTGACTCCTTTGGAAATTCTTTCATTGCCTTCTAATGAGTTTACTAACCTTGACAGTATAAAAAATGAGTTTACTAACCTTGGGTTTGGGTGAACTTGAGAAAGTTGAGTGATGAACAACCATGGGCATGTGAAAGACAAGAAGAGAAGCATCCATGACGTGATTCGCCTCAAGGAAGCCTAGGACGTGACTTGCATGGACATGAGCTTGCAAAAGGAGGCTTAGGAGCTGAAATTGGATCAGATTTGAAGTCTAAATATTCAAGGCAAGGGGATGAACGAAATTCCCATATCAAAGGACAAACATTCAAGTCTAATGTTCCTAAAGATCCATTACAAGATGTTGGAGGCCCAATGACAAGAGCTAGGGCCAAAGCAATGAAGCAAGCATTGAATTGTTTAATCCAAGACCTTCAAGAGATAGAGCCCATATTGTTGAGTCAGATTTCATCTCATAAAGGTCCAAGAGGCATTGTCTTACTCCTTGAAGCCCAACATAAAGTGTCCAAAGGCCCACATGGAGTCCAATTGGGAGAACTCACTTAAAGTACCATGTGACAAGCATGTGCCACTTAAAAATAAAGATATGGACGTGATCACTGTGGTCCAACATGTTGAGATCACATTTTATTTAGTTTCCTTTTTTGTTTCCTCTAAATAAGGCGATCTAGTCAACACCTTTATAAATTTATTTTGTTTCCTTTTAGGGATTGATTTGTTTCCTTTTATTTAGTATGGTAATGTGAATGCTACATTCAATGTATCTGATTTATCCCTCTTTGATATTGCAGATTCGAGGACGAATCCTTTCGAGAAGGGAGGGAATGATGGAGAACCATGGGCATGTGAAAGACAAGAAGAAATGCGTCGATGGTGTGATTCGCCTCATGGAAACCTAGGACGTGACTTGCATGGACATAAGCTTGCAAAAGGAGGCTTAGGAGCTGAAATTGGATCAGATTTGAAGTTTGAATGTTCAAGGCAAGGAGATGAACGAAATTCCCATATCAAAGGCCCAACATTCAAGTCTAATATTCCTAAAGATCCATTACAAGATGTTGGAGGCCCAATGACAAGAGCTAGGGCCAAAGTGATGAAGCAAGCAATGAATTGTTTAATCCAAGACCTTCAAGAGATAGAGCCCATATTGTTGAGACAGATTTCATCTCATAAAGGTCCAAGAGGCATTGTCTTATTCCTTGAAGCCCAACATAAAGTGTCCAAAGGCCCACATGGAGTCCAATTGGGATAACTCACTTAAAGTACCATGTGACGAGCATGTGCCACTTAAAAATAAGGATATGGACGTGATCCCTATGGTCCAACATGTTGAGATCACATTTTATTTAGTTTCCTTTTTTGTTTCCTCAAAATAAGGCGATCTAGTCAACACCTTTATAAGTTTATTTTGTTTCCTTTTAGGGACTGATTTGTTTCCTTTTATTTAGTATCTTCTTTAGGACATTAAGTTAGGAAGTTTTTCCCTATAAATAGGCTCCCTCTATGTACTTTGAGGGGGGATCTTTCATTTAGAAATAATATTGAGAGCTTTCTTGCTTGCTTTGTATTCTTTGAGAATACTTGACATATCAAAGGAATTGTCTTCCTTTGTGGCGTCTTAAGGTTAGAGTTCTAAGAGACAAGTTCTCTTAGGGTTCTTTGCATTGACCAACGTTCTTGCTAGAGTTCTTAGAGACAAGTTCTCTTAGGGCTCTTTTCATCGACCAACATTCTTCTCACCTTCCATTTTCTTAGTGTTAGTGTGACACATACACTATATACTATATTGTACCATAATAATACATGCACGTATGTATTATGTAAATGCATGTGTACTAGTATACATGATAGTGATTTATTTACATACATATGCATATGTGCATACCAAAGGGGAAAACAAAAATCGAATGCTCTTAAGACCATATTGGGGGATTTGATTGTTTATGTTAGAAGTAAATAAGAAAAGAAAGAAGAAGACATGATTTGAGTTTAGAAAATTAAAACAAAGCTAAAAGTTTTCAAGAGAGAAATTGCTAAGAAAATTTGAGTAAAATTTCAGATTAATTAAAGACCAATTGCAAAGGTTTTCACTAAATCCTTAGGTTGTTTTTAATCATTGAAAACGAATTATATCTTAGATTGGAAAATTAGGGTTCATCAAGCAAAGATAGATGCATTCAAAACCAGCATGACATGCAACAACTTCTTGTTAATGTATTAATCCAAAACTAGCATGAACAACACAATAACAAGAGCATTAAGATTAAAATCAAATTTGATAAACCTAAGTTAACTTTCAACAAAGCTAGCATGCATAAAATTAACCTATGTCTTGATCCAACTAATTAAAACCTACATACAAGCTTCAATTTTAATTAGTTGATGCTACTTAACCTAATCAAATTATTGTCTAGCAATTAAATTAATCAGATAGCATAAAAATTTTTCATGCAAAATTCGAATTCATGACTTCAAATCCACATGCATAATTTGGAAATCAAGTCCAGATCAAGAGCACAAATTTCCAATCATAGATTCATCAATTATATGCACATGCTTCTCATAAAAACAACCATGAATTTAGCTAATAGCCTCAACAATTGGAAAAGAGAATTTAGTTCATAATTCTAACTAAAACAAAGCCAAAAATCATAATAGAAAACATAGTGCAGAATTTGGGTATAAGAAGAAGAATAGAAAGAAATAAAACTAGGGTTCTACCTAGGGAGAGAGAAAAAAACGTAAAAGAGAGAGAAGAGAAGAGAAATTCACATCCAAAGAAGATAGAAAACGTGAATCTCCAAACTAATGCTAAAGGACCCTATTTATATTGGAGGAGGTCTTGTAAGAGAGGATTTCTTTTCCAAGTAAAAGTAGGTATTTCTTTCCTTGTAGACATGAGATCTTTAAAAGGAGATGACGTCTTTTTCAAGTAGAAGTGGGTCTTCTTCTTTTGTAGAATTAGAATCTTTACAAGGAGATGACTTATTTTCCAAGTAGAAGTAGGTTTTCTTCTTTCCTTGCGAAATTAAGACCTTTACGGGGTAGGACTTTTTTTAAAAAATCTTCATTTCTCCAAAATCTATATGTCCCTTGACCGTCTAGATTGTTCTTGGATCCATTTCTTGCAGTGCCGAACAAGAATCTTCCGAAATGTAGAAATCCTAGTTGAAGTAGGATTCCTTATTAGATTAGGATTTCTGCAACTTTGGTCATCTTAAGGTATTTTGACCTCCTCACTTTGAAAATGATATCCAAAAGTCCTAAATCTCCCTCCTTAGCATGATTTTCTTCATTTGACACCTAAAACACTTGAAATGATAAAATCAATGTAAGCTACGTGTTTTAGACATCAAATGAGAATAAAAACTTAGTGTAAAAGTATAAAAATATAAGAAAATATGAGTGCATCAACTTTCCCCACACTTAGCTCTTGCTCGTCCTCGAGTAAGGAAAATTAAAGAAAGACGAAAGAAATATACTAAGGAAAATTTGTGACATGCAAAGAAAACTAGTGCGGATGTAAAAGCAAACAAAAACGTGCATGCAAATGCAGGGAAACTTTTCTTAGTGTTATAGCTTTTCTCCTAGCCTCCCAACAACATCAAAGAAGCACAAGCATCATAGAGAAAGAGTAAGTCGTGACATTCAATCCATAAACTCAATGAACTTACTCTAAATGTAAGAACCAAGCCAGATAGGCGTGAGGTAAAAGAATGGCAAAGAAAAAGGTTAAGTATCAAGGAAAGCAAAGAATAAAAATAATCAATGGCATACATGTCGTGCACTATGTATAACATCAAACAATCAAACTCCAGCTCCACTTTTTATTTGAACTTTCAATTCCAATAATATTGAACAAGAAAATCACATCGAGAGTTCACTTCTTTCATTTTTACTGTCGGCCTCAATCTTTTTTCTTTTTTTTTCTTTTTTTGGTTTTTTTCTTTTCTTCTTTTTGTTTTTTTTTTGCCTTTTTTTGCTTTTTCTTCCTCTTTTTTTGCCGAATACTCCCCCTTAATAATTAAGAACAAAATAAGCCATATAACACAGATAACCAAACATGTTCAACCTCCTCAAGTTTGACATCAACAAAAACATGCTCTACTAACCATGATAGGGGTTAGAAAGGTGAATCAAGTAAGAATAGTCTAAGTTAAACATGGGTAAAGCAAAGAATAGGTAATAAGCTCAAGTGGGCTAACTAGTGGTCAATATGCTTTGGGTTGGCCTTTTTTCAATTAGTTTAAAATCCTAGGAGCCTTTATCATGCTTATGTAATGCATGCACAAGTGTAGTCTCATCAAGATATGAAGCAAGTTCAAGAGATACAAAGCATTGAATGAAATCACACACCAAAGAGACATGTTGAAGGATCAAAAGCTCACATGGGACGATCATCTATTAAGTCAACATGTGTAGTTTCAATGTTAGTCCAAATACCATCTTGCTTAGAACTTACATAAAAACACATTCATCAAATTTATAATTCAAGAATCACAGATTAATTCTCATCTATAACATTCACATTCTTCTTAATCATTGGGAGGTAAAAAGAAAAAAAAAACACTTCAAGTGCAAAACATGCAAAAATAGAGATTTTTTTGGATTTTTGAATCATTTTTAATGTTTATGGTTTTTTTAATAAAAGCATGCAAGTACCAGTGAAAACCTTCAACTAACCTAAATCCTCCCCCCACACTTAAACACAACATTGTCCTCAATGTTGATATCAAAGCCAAAAGAGAAGATAAAACACACCAAAAACACACCAAAAAGAAAGAAATTCTGATATGAAGAAGAAGATCATGAAAAATGTTAAGAGAAAAAGGAAAGGGAAGAGAAATCAAATCTGGTTTTTGTATGATGGGTTGCCTCCCATTCAGCGCTTTTGTTTAACGTCGTTGGCTCGACATCATGTTAATGCTCCTCACTCCTCATAAACAAGCTCGACCAAGTGTATCTCCTCCAAGTTAGATTGAAAACCTTCAAGGAAAGGTTTCAACCTATGGCCATTGACTATAAACCTCTTGCTTGTATCCATGCTCTCAACCTCAACTGCACCATAATCAAAAACATGTGTAACAATAAAAGGTCCAAGCCAACGAGATCGAAGTTTACCTGGGAAGAGGCGCAGACAGGATTGGTAGAGGAGAACTTTTTGACCTACATGAAACTCCTTCCTACTAATCATCTTGTCATGGACTGCCTTCAGCTTCTCCTTGTAAATCCTCATGTTCTCGTAGGCGTCATTTCGTATCTCTTCCAATTCTTGCAATTGTAACTTCCTAAAAGTTTCAGCCTCATCATAGCTCAAGTTACATTGCTTAATGGCCCAAAATGCTTTATGCTCAACTTCTACTGGAAGGTGACAAGCTTTCCCATAAACCATCATAAAGGGTGACATTCCTAAAGGGGTCTTGTAAGCTGTTCTATAAGCCCACAATGCATCTCCCAATCTAAGACTCCAATCCTTTCGATTAGGTTGCACTGTTTTCTCCAAGATAGACTTGATCTCACGGTTAGAAACTTCAGCTTGGCCATTTGTTTGAGGATAGTATGTCGTGCTAGTTCTGTGAAAAACGTGGTACTTCTTCAATATAGCCTCAAAGGATCGATTGCAAAAGTGGGTCCCCCTATCACTGATTATTGCTTTGGGAATGCCAAACCTATCAAAGATGTTAGCCTTAACAAATGCAACGACAACCTTAGCATCATCAGTTCTAGAAGGAATAGCCTCAATCCATTTAGATACATAATCCAGAGCAAGCAAGATATAAAGATATCCATAATAAGAGGGAAAAGGACCCATGAAATCAATAGCCCAGACATCAAATATCTCACTAAAAATCAAAGTGGTTTGTGGCATCTGGTCTCTCTGAGTTATGTTACCAGTTCTTTGACATCTTTCACATAATTTACAGAAGTGGAATGCATCTTTAAACAATGAAGGCCAAAAGAATCCACATTCAAGCACTTTATGAGCTGTGCGCTTAGCACCAAAATGACCACCACAAGAATAAGTATGAAAGAAGGTAAGTATGGAATTAAACTCATCTTGTGGCACACATCTCCTAATAACTTGATCAGCACAGAACTTCCACAAATATGGATTATCCCAATAATAATACTTAGCCAAGGTGTAGCACGGAGGACAGCATACAACTGTTCATCAGGAAAGGTCTCCTTGACAGGAATGACATCAACTCCCTTAGCATTAAGTCTGCTCAAGTGATCAGCAACAAGGTTCTCAGCTCCCTTCTTGTCCTTAATCTCAAGGTCAAACTCTTATAGGAGAAAAACCCATCTGATAAGGCGCGGCTTGGACTCCTTTTTCTTCAAGAGATACCTAAGAGCTGCATGATCAGTGAAAATAACAACTTTTGTGCCAAGTAAGTATGACCTAAAGTTTTCAAGAGCAAACACAACAGCAAATAATTCCTTCTCAGTTGTATGATAATTGCACTGAGGTTCATCCAATGTCCTAGAAGCATAAGCAATCACATGCAAATACTTCCCTATACGTTGCCCAAGAACAGCTCCTACTGCATAGTCAAAAGGAAGCTCCCAATTAGGTGGTTGGATGATGGGTGATGTTGTCAACTTATTTTTCAACAAGTCAAATGCATCTTTGCATTTTTTTGGAGAAGATGAACTCAGCATCTTTGGCTAGCAACTTGCATAGAGGGGCGGCTACCTTGCTAAAATCCATGATAAATCTGCGATAGAAACCTGCATCTCCAAGAAAAGATCGAACATTCCTCATAGAGGAGGGGTAAGGCAAGGACAAGATAATATCTATCTTAGCTTTATCAACCTCTAAACCACGTTTAGAAACCACATGCCCTAAAACTATCCCTTGCTCTACCATAAAATGACATTTTTCATAGTTCAAAACAAGGTTAGTATCCATGCATCTTTTCA
Source organism: Erythroxylum novogranatense (assembly GCA_029891385.1). Taxonomy (NCBI): domain Eukaryota; kingdom Viridiplantae; phylum Streptophyta; class Magnoliopsida; order Malpighiales; family Erythroxylaceae; genus Erythroxylum; species Erythroxylum novogranatense. The sequence goes on along the minus strand of CM057226.1, from coordinate 59,108,908 downwards.
AGATCAGAGACAAATTTCCTAAACAATGATCAAAGGAATCACCATAGATAGTAAAATCATCCATAAAAACTTCAATTATCCTTTCAACATAATCAGAAAATATGCTCATCATGCATTTTTGAAAAGTAGCAGGTGCATTGCATAAACCAAAGGGCATTCTCCTATAAGCATATGTACCAAATGGACAGCTAAAGGTAGTCTTTTCTTGATCCTCAGGGGCAATAACAATTTGATTATATCCACTATAGCCCTCAAGGAAGCAATAGAAAAACTTACCAGCTAGGCGCTCAAGCATTTGGTCCATGAAAGGAAAAGGATAATGGTCTTTTTTTGTCGCCAAGTTCAACTTCCTATAATCAACACACATTCGCCAGCTATTTTGAACACGTATGGGCAACAACTCATTCTGAACATTTTTTACCACAGTAATGCCCGTCTTTTTAGGAACCACATGGATAGCACTTAACCACTTGCTATCAGAAATAGGATATATAACACCTGCATCCAAAAGCTTCAAAATTTCTACCTTCACCACCTCCATCGTGGGTGGATTGAGTCGTCTCTGCATCTCCCCCGAAGGCTTCGAATTATCCTCTAAGAGTATGCAATGCATACACATAGAAGGACTAATCCCTTTGATGTCAGCTAAAGTCTATCCAATGGCGGTCTTATGGTCCTTTAAGACACGCAACAATCTTTCTTCCTACATAGCTGTTAGATTCTTTGCAATAATCACCGGAAGAGTATCATTAGATCCAAGAAAAGCATACTTCAAATGATCAGGCAAAGGTTTCAATTCTAACTCAGGAGCATGCAACACAGAAGGTAAGACTTTCTTGTGCGAAAGAGGTAGATCAGCAAACACATCCAATTTTGGCACCATATAAGAAGATTGCAATGCCATAATAGCATCAATCACATAAGGTTCAATTATCATGGCACCATTAGCATTAACATCAAAAGATGAGAAGAAGGAACAAATAAGAGCAATATTAACACCATCATTACTACTATGAGCACAAAATTGGTCCACCAATAGATCAATGATATCCAAGTTATGTAATTCATGCACATCATCATTATATTTCATTGCCTCATTAAAATTAAATAAGACAAGTTCATCATCAATCCTCATAGACGAAGTGCAATCATCACAATTAATTACAGTCTTAGCAGTCCTCAAAAATGGTCTCCCAAGTAGAAGAGGTGAACGTGTGTGAGGGTGATCATCACATGTCTCAATGATAAAGAAATCAGAAGGGAAAATCAAGCTACCAACTTTCACTAACACATCTTCCAACAAACCCAAAGGATATACAAAAGATCTATCAGCAAGTTGAATGATAACAGAAGTGCTTTTCAAAGAACCAACATAAAGAGAATCAAAGATGGATTTTGGCATCACACTAATTGAAGCTCCAAAGTCACACAAAGCCTTATCAAAGCACATATTACCAATCCCACAAGGAATAGAAAATGCACCTGGGTCTCCTTGCTTAATAGGTAATTTCTTTTGGAGAATAGCACTTACATTCTCTCCTAAGCCAACTATGTCACCATTTTTTACCTTGTTGGCTCTCTTGGTGGTACACATCTCCCTGAGAAATTTAGCATACTTAGGCACATGTCTTATTGCTTCCAACAAAGGAATGTTGATTTCCACCTTTTTAAACTGATACAACTCACCAAGGCAATGGAGACTTGAGGATGCCAATGGGTCCAATTACAAGGTCACACTCCAACAAGCTTAAAACACAATTTCAGATTTATGTACAAGCTTTTGTTTCACAAGAACTTCAAGAAGTTTTCTTGATCAAGCTTGGGGAAGAGCTTAGGAAGACACCTAAGTGTGTGTGCACATTGGAGGCATCAAATCAAGAGGGCTAACACTTAGCCAATTTTCACAAGCACGAGTCTAATCAATGGGCTTGGGCTTGTTTTATCTTATAAAGGGCATGTGGACTTCTTTTAGGCTTTTTCATGGGCTGATTTGCATTAAGTGTGCATGTGCTTCATTAAAAAAGTCATGTGCATATTTTATTGTAAGGAACCAAGCTTGTGGGCCTAGTTTAAAAGCCCAATTCGCCCCTCTTAAGTTAGTATTCTATTTTTGTGGTTTTCTTATCCTATTTGGACAAGGACTAGTCAATTTTAATTAGTTTTGAAGCCCAAATCCATGTGGGATTTATTCTTGGGCAGATTTGTTTCAAGAAGGCCTTTTTGATACTTTGGGCTTTCTTTAGGGTTTTTAGGTTATCTTTTTTAGGGTTTACATTGCAAAGGGTATTTAAACCCTTGCTTTAGGCATGAACACGAGTTTGGGAGATATCAATAAAATTAGAAGGCATTCTTCAAGAGAGAATTGAGATTCTTGCTTGTTTTACAACCTTAAGGATTGATTCAACTTATCAAGTAAGTTCTAACTTGTGACGTTAATTCAATTCCTACAATCTTATACTCTTTGTTACCAATTCCTTGCTGTTTTGGGGGTGAAGGGTCTTGTTAGATTGATTGAATTTAGGTTTGGGAACAATCAGTGAAACGGAGGTGATCTAGACATTGATTCTAGGTTGTTACCGTATCATAAACAATTCCAATATTTTTTTCTCCGTATCTTCCTTCTTTTGCCTGTTAGAACTCAAAGGGAAAGGTGGAGTTAGCTTATAAGTGGAATCCACAAGATTTGGAGATACCTTAGACGCATGAGATGGTTGCTTGGGTTGAGAAGAAGATTCGGCACCCTTCAGGTCAGAGGGTAGTGTTGTTGGTTTTCGGTTGTTATTTTGAGCCTCCAACTCATCCTCTTCATCCAAAATAACCACTTTGTCTCCAATCTCCTTACCACTCCTTAGCTTAAGTGCAAATGCACTTTCCTTGCCTTGCAGCCCTTGGGATGGTAATTTTCCAGAAAAGATTTATAATCTTGTTGAAAAGACATGAAATTTTGTTGCATAGACAAGGTGTTAGATGCCATAGTTTTCATCATATTCGTAATCTCATTCAAAGAAGGATTAGAAGAAGAAGAAGGGTTAGAAGGTGGCGGCATAGTTCTGGGAATGTTCGGTTGCAGTTGAAATCCAGTGGGGTTGGGTGCTTTTGATCCATTATGCATAGGTGGTTGCTGAGGATTCCCATAGCGAAGGTTGGGGTGATCTCTCCATCCCAGATTGCAGGTTTGGGAGTAGGGATCATACTTAGCATTAAAAACACCACCAACTGCATTCACATGGTCAGTAGAATCATCTTGCATAGTAGGACATGTATTAGCATTATGACCATGCATGGAACAAATAGAACAGACAATAGCTTGCATATCGCCTCTCATGAAGGATTGCATAATAGAAGTAAGCTCATTAACCTTATTCTCTAAGTTAGAGATACTTACTGATACAACTCACCAAGGTAATGGAGACTTGAGGATGCCAATGGGTCCAATTACAAGGTCACGCTCCAACAAGCTTGATACGGAAACCCCATGAAAACAAGGTTCTTGAAACCCCCTAATCCTATTGAATCAATGTTAGACCCCGAATTTTTTTTATGATGTCATTAAGCATGGATTTTGATAATTATGTGTTTATGGTTTAGTTTGATTTATTTTGGAGTATTAGTGGATTATTGAGGTATAATTGCGTTTAATTGTGGTTAAATGAGAATTAGAGGATTTAATTATGTGAGGGCATTTTGGGAAGTTCATTTAAGTTGGAATAGGTTTAGGCTTGAATAGAGGGGTAAGTTGGTCTTTTGTTCCAAGACTTAGGTTAAGAGAAAAGAAAAGAAGAAAAAAAAAAGGAAAAGAAAGGAATAGAAGGAAAAGAGAAGAAGAAAGAAGAAGAGACGCCGTCGAAGGAGGAAGTGGGAAGAGAAGAAAGACTTTGTGATTTTTGAATTTTTCGACTGATTCGAAGTGATTTCGGGTAAGTTATGCTTGTGTTAAACTTGTTTTAGTTGGATTTAAACCTAAAATGGCTGGAATGTTTAAGAATCAATGGTTTTAGGGTTTGAATGGAAAGAGGGTTAGATTTCGTGGGATTACTAGTTTTGTGCTTGATTTTGAGTTGATTAATGGGTTAGATTTCGAAGCTCCGACCCGCACGCCGCGACGAACCCCCCTGTTTCTGAAAGTGAGATTTTCATATTTCTGGGGATATCTTTTGGTGTGGATGTCCGATTGAGGTGATTTTGGATTCGTTGTGATCTAGACATAAAAAACTGCGAGTTGTTTCAAAAAGGGAAGTTTGGAAATTGTTTCGAAGAGTTCGAGATTTTCGATGGGAGTCGGATGGAGACCTTTAGTGCTTTACTTTTTGCTTTTCGAGTTTATCTGAATATTTTTTATGGATATTAATTGTATGAAAACTTGGTTTATTATAGGGAACCAAGCTGATTTGACCCAATCGTAAGAGGAAGGATAGCAGTGAGTCTGATACTCAAGCGATACTAGGTGGGTAATATGTTTATAGTTATTGTGTGTATGGGCAAATTGCCTGATGTGTGCTTGCTTGCCTTATATGACATTACTTGTATTGAATTGCATGAGAATATTGAATATGCTTTTGATTATCATTATGCATGGATTGATAGGCCTTTATGGCAATGGACAAGAATGAGAATTGAGAAAATGTTAAACATGCTTTGAGCATGAATCGAATGGACTATGTGATATGTTTGGGTAAGAGAGTTACGGATGGAGTCACGTGCACGTTGACAGTAAAGCCTTCTCCCGGCTACCCGCTTGTGGCAACGAGATCCTTGAGAAATCGGACTCGGATAGTTTACGGATCTACCTTTGGTTTATCCGGATTGATTACGGAACTCTCGAGCCATTTGTTTGTGCATACATGATTGATTTGATGAGCATAACATATGATGGAATTGATGGACTTGTTGCATAAGAATTGTTATGTTGAGAAATAGAAATTGCATGATCTATGTTTATATGAATGTGAATTATTTGATGAATATGAAATTGTGTGACTCGTTGCCAATTGCTCGTTGCCAATGGCTCGACCTTGCAGGGCATCAGAAATTTGAGCTAGTTAGAAGCCTTGTAGAAGTTAGTACTTTGGTTAGCCCACCAGCAGCACACAAGAAATTCGGAAATAAATAGTAAATCACCTTGAAAACATTTTTTCATCCACATAGATATCTTAGGGACATGTCGGTGAAAGCCAATCCGAAAAACAATTTTTCTACAATTTATTCTCGAATTTACAAGCATGACTGTTCCAGAAACGTTCACAAAAACAGCAACTAGAACCATAGGGAATAAAATAGCAAAACTATATCAAATCAAATTGATAAATTCTCATCTTTCACAAACATATTCTATAACATGTTATGAACAATTCTGAGCAAGAAATTTCGAAAACATGCATCTCTATACTGATTCGAAATTCACACAAATAACATGCATCAGCAACTCATTCACTAAGGAACTCCGACCTAGTTATCATTTCAACTGTATATACAACACAAGTGTCTCTGATACCACCGTAGGAAAATCCCGGGGTGTCCATCACATGGACACAGTGCGGAAAACAAAATTTTTTTGTTCCGGGAAGTTCCCGAAAGCTAGGATCATGTGTAAGTATAAATAGTCAAACCATAACGACCAAAGGAGACCGTCTCTAACGGTATCCACGCAGAGGTCGGAAAACCTAACCGGGACAAACTCTTTTGACCCGAAAATAGCTAGAATAAATTAAAGGTTGCTAGACCTTACCTTTGTCCTTGGAGAGCTATAGGAGACGATTCTGAAGCCTTGGAAGAGAAGAGACCATGTATCACGATTGTGAGAGAACTTGAAAAACAATTTTTCAAGCAACTTAACCCTTAAGCTTTTTCACTCTCTATAGCCTCCCACGACCATCTACCACTCAAGTCTTCAAGTTATTTATCTCATAAACTAGTTGAAGACATTGAGGAGACCATGGATGTGAGTTTGTGAGCTTCATCAACGTGTGTAAGATGAGAGAAGCTTAAAAACACTTTTTTATATAAAACTTCACTCTTAAGCTTTGCCTTTTCTCTTCAACTCACGCACGGCCACTACTTGCCTTCTGTTTATATCTTCAACTTTTGAAGACATTAAATGGGCAAGAAATGAGGGCCATACACGTTAGTCACTAATGGCATTAAATGAATGGTGAGTCATTACTTTGACTAAGTCAAAGTCTTATCCTCCAAAGCTTATCAACGTCCATCTATATATATATTAATCAAGTAATTAATTCTTTAATTAATTAATCAATAAATATATATATATTAATGTTGAAGCGGTCCAGTCATACTGGGGTCGGTCCTACCGGCCTGCCGGGCCCCAGTACCGAAAAATCGCCGAAGACCCTTTTCAGCAATGCTGATGTCGCGATCTCATCGAGACATATCCCAATCTCATCGGGATCCATTTATTCCTATTGCTCTTCATTTATTGGATCACTATCTAATACTATTTTACAGATCTTCCGAACCACTCTTATGCGTGTGACCCATTAGGTTCCCGGTTATGTTGGCCACTTAGATTAACACTTAATCTGAGCAAGTCATGAGCGGCGTCTAGCAACACATCATGACCCCCAATTGACCGAAAAGTAATTGGTTTGACTAATGAACCCTATGCTCATCAGGAACCATATCACGAACCTTTCCATAGACAATTACCGTGCAATTCGTCCTTTCCCCATCCTATACCCCACTTGGTTATGAGTATGGTCTAAGTGTCAACTCTCACTAGACTGAGTCTAGCCCAAGTGATATCAGTTCTCGTCTTAGGACTCATTACTTTATATGTCAATGAAGACACTCTTCATGACATTTTACTCCGGCCAGAGATTTCCAAGTAATGATCCTGACAAGAGGCCATGGGTATCTCTTCTGCTATAACAGAAGTGGTGAATCCTTTATTGGCTATTCAATTACCTTCGAATACCTCAAGCTGTACCCAATCAACACCCTATGAGCGACCTTTAGAAGGCAACAAGGAATGGAGTCAAAGCACATAATCAGTATCCAAGATATCCTAGAGTACCTCAAGTCTAAGGATACTTGCACCATTACTATGATGAGATTATCACTGACATTATAATAGAATACCCATGTGATGATCTCATGGCAGGTCATCCAATGTACTTACTACCACTAGTAAGCATCCACATGTCAAATCTAAATATCTCAATATTTACAGTTTTCTGAGATCCACTGCTTGATCCAATCAAGGAATATGACATGTGCTAGTCTATCCGGATTAACGATGTCCAGTCTCGTTAATCCTATGACTAGGGATAATTTAGATACTGGCATAATTACACATGATAGGAATCTCAGTCGTATGATCACATCATAATTTCCTTCATGCTATGTCATATATCATGGACTTCATTAATTTGATTAAAGATCAACATCAATTCATAACAAAATGAACATCAAATAAATGAAATATGCCTTGCTTTATTTATTCATAAAGTCTGTACATGACTATGAACAAAATGCGCTAAAGGGGATTGCCTTTAGGGCACAAATTAACAGTACCGTCCTTGAATAAGTCGACTTACCCAATGTACAAGTCGACTTATTGGTACTGGACATGTGTAAGTCGCCTTGCATAATCACACAAGTCGACTTACACTTACATATCTCCCACTTGACCTAAAGCCAATCGCCTTAGTATCTAATACCATAAGCGAGTCTATGAGAATCACAATTCTTCTGTGACAATGGCTTTGTCAACGGATCAGCAACACTTGCTCTGTGGGAATTCTCTCTATCAGGATATCATCTCGACCAATGATCTCCCGAATCAGCTGGAATCGGCGGAGTACGTGTTTAGATGGTTGATGAGACCTAGGTTCCTTTGCCTGCGCACTAGCCCCATTGTATCACCATACAACCTTATGGGCCCATCACAGCTAGGAACCACACCAAGTTCATCCAAACTGCTTCCTTTGCTGCATCTGATGTGGCAATGTACTCTGCCTCGGTTGTTGAATCGGCAGTCGTCTCCTGTTTGGAACTCTTTCCAACTGACCGCCTCGCCGTTCAGTGTGAATGCATAACCTGATTGTGATTCAGAATCATCCTTATCAGATTGAAAACTGGCATCTGTATGCCCGCTCACTTGGAGATTTCCATCTCCATATACCAAGAAAATATCCTTAGTTCTTCGCAAGTTCTATTTTGTGGTTTTCTTATCCTATTTGAATAAGGACTAGTCAATTTTAATTAGTTTTGAAGCCCAAATCCATGTGGGATTTATTCTTGGGTAGATTTGTTTCAAGAAGGCCTTTTTGATATTTTGGGCTTTCTTTAAGGTTTTTAGGTTATCTTTGTTAGGGTTTACATTGCAAAGGGTATTTAAACCCTTGCTTTAGCCATGAACACGAGTTTAGAGAGATCAATAAAATTAGAAAGCATTCTTCAAGAGAGAATTGAGATTCTTGCTTGTTTTACCTTAAGGATTGATTCAACTTATCAAGTAAGTTCTAACTTGTGGCGTTAATTCAATTCCTACAATCTTATACTCTTTGTTACCAATTCCTTGCTGTTTTGGGGGTGTAGGGTCTTGTTAGATTGATTGAATTTAGATTTGAAAACAATCATTGAAACGAAGGTGATCTAGACTTTGATTCTAGGTTGTTGCCGTATCACTTACCTGAGTCACGCATCTATGATCAGCTCGGGTGCTAAATTTCTTAGAATTTGCAGCCATATCAGAGATTAAATGCTTTGCCGCCTCTGGTGTTTTGTTCACCAAAGCTCCACCACTAGCTACATCAATAATACTTCTATCTTGGGGAGTTAACCTCTCGTAGAAATATTGAATAAGGAGTTGGTCAAAAATTTGGTAGTGGGGACATTGGTTGCAGAGCTTCTCGAACCTCTCCCAATACTCCGATAATGATTCACCATGAGCTTGTGTTATCCCACATATCTCCTTCCTAATATTGGTGGCTCTTGAGGCTGGGAAGTGCTTTTCTAAGAAAATTCTCTTAAGGTCATCCCATGTCCTTATGGAACCAGATGGGATTGAGAACAACCACTCCTCAGCCGTCCCGTTCAAAGAGAAAGGAAAAGCTTTCAGCTTGACTTGCTCCTCCTCCACACCATTCGGCTTCATGCCATTGCAAATCATGTGGAACTTCTTAAGATGAGCATGTGGATCTTCACCTGCAAGGCCATTAAAACAAGAAAGCAAATGGATAAAACCAGGTTTTAGCTCAAAGTTAGTGTTCTCAACATTAATACAAAGAGGATGGTGATGAGTTGGTGGGCTGTGCATGTGTGAAAGATAACTCCTTCTCAAAATTTGGTCGGAAGAGTGGATGACGTTGCTCAAGGATGATAGGATCGTGCAACGGTGTATGGGTTGGTGATGGCAGACCCAATAGGAACTTGTCCTAGAGAACCTTCAACCAGATGGAACTATGTCCAGGAGTAGATAGAATCAAACAAACACACGGAATCACAAGAAACAAAGTTGAAAAGATAGAAACAAAACACAAAAAAATGGGAGGTGAGAAGAATGTTGATCGATGAAAAGAACCCTAAGAGAACTTATCTCTTAGAACTCTAGCAAGAATGTTGGTCAATGGAAAGAACCCTAAGAGAACTTGTCTCTTAGAACTCTAACCTTAGGACGCCACAAAGGAAAACCACTCCTTTGATAAGTCAAGTATTCTCAAAGAATACAAAGAAAGCAAGAAAGCTCTCAATATTATTTCTGAATCAAAAGACCTCTTTCAAAGTACATAGAGGGTGACTATTTACAGGAAAAACTTCCTAACTTAATGTCCTAAAGAAGATACTAAATAAAAGGAAACAAATCAATCCCTAAAAGAAAACAAAATAAACTTATAAAGGTGTTGACTAGATCACCTTATTTAGAGGAAACAAAAAAGGAAACTAAATAAAATGTGATCTCAACATGTTGGACCATAGGGATCACGTCCGTATCTTTATTTTTAAGTGGCACATGCTTGTCACATGGTACTTTAAGTGAGTTCTCCCAATTGGACTCCATGCAGGCCTTTGGACACTTTATGTTGGGCTTCAAGGAGTAAGACAATGCCTCTTGGACCTTTATGAGATGAAATCTGATTCAACAATATGGGCTCTATCTCTTGAAGGTCTTGGATTAAACAATTCAATGCTTACTTCATTGCTTTGGCCCTAGCTCTTGTCATTGGGCCTCCAACATCTTGTAATGGATCTTTAGCAACATTAGACTTGAATGTTGGACCTTTGATATGGGAATTTCGTTCATCCCCTTGCCTTAAATATTTAGACTTCAAATCTGATCCAATTTCAGCTCCTAAGCCTCCTTTTGCAAGCTCATGTCCATGCAAGTACGTCCTAGGCTTCCTTGAGGCGAATCACGCCATGGATGCTTCTCTTCTTGTCTTTCACATGCCTATGGTTCTTCATCATTCCCTCCCTCCTCGAAAAGATTCGTCCTCGAATCTGCAACATCAAAGAGGAATAAATCAGATACATTGAATGTAGCACTCACATTACCATAGGAGCTTGGCAAATCAATTTTATAAGCATTATCATTAATCCTTTCTAAAACTTGAAAAGGGCCATCTCCTCTTGGTTGTAGCTTAGATTTCCATTGTTCTGGAAACCTATCCTTTCTCAGGTGCACCCAAACCCAATCACCAGGTTCAAATATGACACGCCTTCGGCTTTTATTAGCTTGCTTTGCATATTGTTCATTTCTCCTCTCAATGTTGGCTCTAACTTTAGCATGCAACTCCTGCACAAATTTAGCTTTTTTCATACCTTCAAAGTTAGTAAACTCATTAGAAGGCAATGGAAGAATTTCCAAAGGAGTCAAAGGATTAAACCCATAAACAATCTCAAAAGGAGAAAATTGAGTAGAAGAATGAAGAGCACGATTATAAGCAAACTCAATGTGTGGGAGACACTTTTCCCAATTCTTCAAGTTCTTTTGGATGATCGCACGCAACAATGTTGTCAAAGTTCTATTCGCCACTTCAGTTTGACCATCCGTTTGAGGATGTGCAATAGTAGAAAACAAGAGTTTAGTGCCAAGTTTATTCTATAGAGTTCTCCAAAAGTGACTAAGAAATTTCACATCTCTATCACTCACAATAGTCTTTGGCAACCCATGCAATCTTACAACCTCTTTAAAGAACAAATCAGCAACATGAACAGCATCATTGGTTTTAGAACAAGCAATAAAGTGAGCCATCTTGCTAAATCGATCAACCACCACAAAGATACTATCCTTTCCACTAGATGATCTAGGCAATCCAAGCATAAAGTCCATAGATATATCAACCCAAGGATGAGAGGGGACGGGTAATGGAGAATATAAACCATGTGATTGAACCTTAGATTTTGCATGCCTACAAGTAATACATTTAGCACAAATAGAAACAACATCCTTTCTCATGTTAGGCCAATAAAAATGTTCATGTAAAAGAGCTAAAGTTTTCTCAACACCAAAGTGACCCATCAATCCACCTCCATGTGTCTCTCTAACAAGTAATTCACGCATAGAGCAAGATGGAATGCAAAGTTTATCTTTTTTGAATAGAAATCCATCAAATCTATAGAAATTATCATTACCATGCTTTTCACAAGATTTCCAAATTTCTGCAAAGTCACAATCAGATTCATACATGCCTTTCAACATCTCAAAACCAAGTAATCTAGCATGCATAGAGCTAAGAAGAGAGTATCTCCTAAAAATAGCATCAGCCACAATGTTTTCTTTCCCTTGTTTATGTTTAATAACATAAGGAAAAGTTTCAATAAATTCCAACCACCTAGCATGTCTCTTGTTCAATTTACCTTGGGACTTTAGAAATTTCAAACTTTCATGATCAGAATGAATGATAAATTCTTTTGGCCACAAGTAATTTTGTCAAGTCTCTAAAGACCTTTTTAAAGCATACAACTCTTTATCATAAGTGGAGTAATTCAAAGCAGCACCACTTAGTTTTTCACTAAAATAAGCAATGGGTTTAGAATCTTGCATTAAAACAGCAACAATGCCTATTCCAGAAGCATCACATTCAACCTCAAAAACTTTAGAACAATCAGGAAGAATAAGAAGAGGAGCATTGGTCAATTTTTCTTTCAAGCTATTAAAAGCAACCTCTTGTGAATCACCCCATTTAAAAATCACATTCTTTTTTACCAATTCATTCAAAGGGGCTGCAATAGTAGAGAAATACTTTACAAATCTCCGATAGAAGCTAGCCAAGCCATGGAAGCTTTGAACCTCATTCTCATTCTTGGGAGTTGGCCATTCTCTAATTGCCTTCACCTTCTCTTCATCAACTTGAAGTCCTTTAGCACCTACAATAAAACCAAGAAACACAACAGTATCCATGCAAAAGGAACATTTTTCTAAATTGGCGTAAAACTTATTTTCTCTTAAAGTTCAAACACATCATGCAAGTGTTTCACATGATCGTCTAAACTCCTAGAATACACTAGAATATCATCAAAATAGATGACCACATACTTTCCAATAAAAGGACGAAACACATGATTCATCAAACTCATGAAAGTACTAGGTGCATTAGTCAAGCCAAAAGGCATAACTAACTACTCATACAACCCAAACTTAGTTTTGAAAGCAGTTTTCCACTCATCACCCTTTTTCATGCGAATTTGATGATACACACTTCGAAGATCAATTTTAGAAAATATACAAGCACCATGCAACTCATCAAGCATATCATCTAAACGAGGGATAGAGTAACGATATTTCACCGTGATTTTATTGATGGCTCTACAGTCAACACACATTCTCCATTTGCCGTCTTTCTTAGGAACAAGTATAACTGGCACAGCACACGGGCTCAAGCCTAGCATTATCATCGGATTGCACATCTTCATCTTCTCCATAGAACACTCTTCTAGGACCTTTGGGGTTTGACGTGGATTAGATGTCATCCAACCTAGCATTCAACCTCTGGAATTGGTCTTGCACAGCCTTCATAAAGACTTTAAGATCTTGCTCAACTGATTCATCTTCTTGAGACATATTTATGAATTGTAAAATGTTAGCAAACAACAAAAACAATATGGACCTTACCACTCTCCCTCACGTGTATACACTTAACGGAAGTCAAACAACTCGTGTTTCACACAAAAATTGGCTTTTTCTATAATGTAAACACTCTTTCCTTTTACCACTCAACTTACTTTTTTATAGTATTCTTATTCAAAACAAGATACAATCAAATAGAAGCAATCAAACCAAGTGACAGATAAGATTAGAATCCCAAGATAAAATTCTCAAAGAATCCAAAAGGGGAAATAGAGTGTGAAAAAAATAGTATAAGGAATGAATTAAGGAAGTGATTACCTTGGAAAGTCAAACTTGAAGCTAAAGAAAGATTAATAAGGCAAGAAATGAAATAGGAAATGAAAAGCAAAATAGGAAAGTAACTGAAATAAGGAAGTGAAGCAAATAGGAAAGCAAGTTCCAAGCAATATAAGATAGGAAAGTGAAGCAAATAGGAAAGTAATATACCAAGTTCCAAGCAATACAAGATAGGAAAGTACTTGCAATTAGGAAAGTAGCAAACTTGGACTCCACCTCTCGAAAACTTGCATCACACACTCTAATTGTTTTCTTTTTTTCTCTCTCTCTTTTTTGTCGATTTGTTTCTCTTTTTTTTGACGAATTTCTTTTTTTCACTTCTACTTTTTTTCTTTTTTCGACAAATTTCTCTTTTTTCTTTTTTTTTTTGACTTCTACTTTTTTTTTCAGAAGCTGGATGCTCTCAATTTAGATTTTGTGTAACTTGCTCTAGAAAGCTTGGATTTGAGTTATCCCAAAACGAAAATAAAGAAGAGTTTTTGAACTTGAAGAAATTCCTAATATTCTGCCAAAAACTCAAGAAAAAAGGTACACGAACTAGTGGACACAAAAATGGACAGAAATGAATAACGAAAAAGAAACAACAAAAGGATAGTTATTTGAAATCTAGCAACCAAAGCGATCTGATACCAAATGATGGCAGACCCAATAGGAACTTGTCCTAGAGAACCTTCAACAAGATGGAACTATGCAGGAGTAGATAGAATCAAGCAAACACGGAATCACAAGAAACAAAGTTGAAAAGATAGAAACAGAACAAAAAATGGGAGGTGAGAAGAATGTTGATCGATGAAAAGAACCTAAGAGAACTTGTCTCTTAGAACTCTAGCAAGAATGTTGGTCAATGGAAAGAACCTAAGAGAACTTGTCTCTTAGAACTCTAACCTAGGGCCACCAAAGGAAAACCACTCCTTTGATAAGTCAAGTATTCTCAAAGAATACAAAGAAAGCAAGAAAGCTCTCAATATTATTTCTGAATCAAAGACCTCTTTTCAAAGTACATAGAGGTGACTATTTATAGGAAAACTTCCTAACAATGTCCTAAAGAAGATGCTAAATAAAAGAAACAAATCAATCCTAAAGGAAACAAAATAAACTTATAAAGGTGTTGACTAGATCACCTTATTTAGAGAAACAAAAAGGAAACTAAATAAAATGTGATCTCAACATGTTGGACCATAGGGATCACGTCCATATCCTTATTTTTAAGTGGCACATGCTTGTCACATGGTACTTTAAGTGAGTTCTCCCAATTGGACTCCATGTGGGCCTTTGGACACTTTATGTTGGGCTTCAAGGAGTAAGACAAAGCCTCTTGGACCTTTATGAGATGAAATCTGACTCAACAATATGGGCTCTATCTCTTGAAGGTCTTGGATTAAACAATTCAATGCTTGCTTCATTGCTTTGGCCCTATTGTTGAGTCAGATTTCATCTCATAAAGGTCCAAGAGGCATTGTCCTATTCCTTGAAGCCCAACATAAAGTGTCCAAAGGCCCAGATGGAGTCCAATTGGGAGAACTCACTTAAAGTACCATGTGAAAAGCATGTGCCACTTAAAAAAAAGGATATGGATGTGATCCATATGGTCTAACATGTTGAGATCACATTTTATTTAGTTTCCTTTTTTGTTTCCTCTAAATAAGGTGATCTAGTCAACACCTTTATAAGTTTATTTTTTTTCCTTTTAGGGATTGATTTGTTTCCTTTATTTAGTATCTTCTTTAGGACATTGTTAGGAAGTTTTCCTATAAATAGGCAACTGCCTATGTACTTTGAAAGCGGATCTTTGATTTAGAAATAATATTGAGAGCTTTCTTGCTTTCTTTGTATTCTTTGAGAATACTTGACTTATCAAAGGAGTGGTCTTCCTTTGTGGCGTCCTAAGGTTAGAGTTCTAAGAGACAAGTTCTCTTAGGGTTCTTTCCATTGACCAACATTCTTGCTAGGGTTCTAAGAGACAAAGTTCTCTTAGGGTTCTTTTCATCGACCAACATTCTTCTAACTGCCCATTTTCTCTTTGTGTTCTGTTTCTATCTTTTCAATATGTTTCTTGAGATTTCATGTATTTGCTTGATTCTATCTACTCCCGGTCATAGTTCCATCTTATTGAAGGTTCTATAGGACAAGTTCCTATTGGGTCTGTTATCAGTACTGATTATACTATTGTCAGTACATGTGTGCATATGTTTGTAATGCATAAACATATTACATATGTACCATAGCATATGTGCATATTCATGCGTTGCAATATGTATTCGGTACAATTATTGCCATATAGCATCTATTATACATGAATGCACCTGGTATACATGGTGCATTCATGTAACATATAGCTTATGTGCATAGTTTACCATAGCACACGTATTGTACCAATAAAGTACTTAATTGGTAATAGTTATGTGACATGTGCATGGCAACATGGTATGTGTATACACATGTACAATTGTTATGAATGCATTCACATGCAATATAGTGTGATACAATTGGGTACACGTGTGCACATATGCCATCTACTTAGTAACTAACACAATGATTACACTAATTATAATAATAGCATATTATTCATACATGTGCACCATGGTAGCGTGCACAGTAGTAGTGTACCACTATTGTATTATGCATATTTATGCACATATGGAACACATGCATTGTGTATACCCAATAGTGGTGCACACCATGAGTACACCATTGTGCACCACTATACATACTATACAACATACACGTATACATTGATACGGCAACAACCAAGAATCAATGAGATCACCTCCGATTCAACAATTGTTCCTAAACCTAAATTCAATCAATCTAACAAGACCCTTCACCCCCAAAACAGCAAGAAATTGGTAACAAAGAGTATAAGATTGTAGGAATTGAATTAACGCCACAAGTTAGAACTTACTTGATAAGTTGAATCAATCCTTAAGGTAAAACAAGCAAGAATCTCAATTCTCTCTTGAAGAATGCTTTCTAATTTTATTGATCTCTCCAAAACTCGTGTTCATATCTAAAGCAAAGGTTTAAATACCCTTTGCAATGTAAACCCTAACAAAGATAACCTAAACACCCTAAAGAAAGCCCAAAATATCAAAAAGGCCTTCTTGAAACAAATCTGCCCAAGAACAAATCCCATATGGATTTGGGCTTCAAAACTAATTAAAATTGACTAGTCCTAGACGAAATAGGATAAGAAAACCACAAAAATAGAAGACTAACTTAAGAGGGGCGAATTGGGCTTTTAAACTAGGCCCACAAGCTTGGTTCCTTAAAATAAAACATGCACATGAATTTTTTAATGAAGCACATGCACACTTAATGCAAATCAGCCCATGAAAAAGCCTAAAAGAAGTCCACATACCCTTTATAAGATAAAATAAGCCCAAGCCCATTGATTAGACTTGTGCTTGTGAAAATTGGCTAAGTGTTAGCCCTCTTGGTTTGATGCCTCCAATGTGCACACACACTTAGGTGTCTTCCTAAGCTCTTCTCCAAGCTTGATCAACAAAACTTCTTGAAATTCTTGTGAAACAAAAGCTTGTACATAAATATGAAATTATGCTTTACGCTTGTTGGAGCGTGACCTTGTAATTGGACCCATTGGCATCCTCAAGTCTCCATTACCTTGGTGAGTTGTATCATACGTGCATAATACATACATGTTACACTAGATATTGATGGTATCTAGTGTATATGGTGCCATAGCTATGGTACATATGTATACACCCTATGCATGTGCACTATTGCATGTGGGTACATAGTGTGCACAATGCATGCATGGTATATACTATAGTTATGTAATTATGCATATACGTCTGCTATACATACCATGTGCACACATAGGGTATACAATGTGTATATTATTAGTGTGTATACATGAATGAGTATATCTATTCATGTGTACATACTATATATTATGCAATGTATGCAATAAACACTAATAGTTGCATATAGTACACAACTAGCTAATGACATATTAGTATGGTTGTGCACATGCCTAATACATGTGTGCTATGCAAGTGTACACATGTACTAGTGTGTAATGCAAGTGTGTATATGCATACTGCTACACTAATGCTAGTTACAAATGTGCATATGCATGTACATTAATATAAGGTATGTAATGAACACATTACTATGCATACGTATATGTACACGGTACCATGTGTGCTACATAATTATGTATACCATGGTACATAATTATGGTAACTACAGTGTAGGTACATATGCATGGTACACTATGTAACATAGTATACATTGTGCAATGAGCATCTAATGGTACATATGTATTATGCACCATGGTACATACATGTAGCTATGCATAATTACGTGTATACATCACTATGTTACATAGCCATAATATATGTGCCATTAGTGAGTATAGTATGCACCGTAATACTAGTATGCATTGTTATACATATACCATGTATACATACATGTATAATTAGTCACTATGGTATATACTATAATGTATGACTATTACATAAATATTGCTAGGTACACATATTACACACGTATGGTTATATGTGTGACATTTTGTTATGTTATTATGTCATTTTAAAGAGAACTTATAGATATACAACTTATATGCGTACCATATTAGTATAGGTAACTAATAGTTATGCATGCATAACTATGTACCATAATAGTAGTGTACCCTATGCACTCTATTGAACTTGTATTTTAAATAATGTTGCATTGTTACATATATCATTATGTTAAAAGATATCCGTGTACGTAAATGGTTACGTGTTACACATTATGTAATATGTACTATTATGCATATGTGTACACCACACATATGTAACTAACACAACATGTGCGCACTGTATAAATATGCATATGCATATACTATAATATGCATGGTAAATGGGTGCCATTTGCATAATATACCATGTTATAACACATAGTGCATTATACAATACATATATAATGCACTATGTGTACACCTATAGTGTATATATATGTGTATAGTACTGCAATTGGTATACATACTATGCAATGGTACCATGTTAGTAACATATGTAACACTATTAGTTAGTACCACTTGTGTAAACACAATGCTTATAGTCAAATGTATAATGCACACCATGTAATTTATACCATATGACAGTGCATATGGTATAATACATATACCCTATTGTACACACCATGTAGTGTTACAATAATGCACCTAGCTCAATAGTATGCATATGATATTATGTATACATGGTAGCATATACTATACAATGTATACTAGTGCCACATGACTATATACCATACTATGTACAATTGGCACACTACAGTATGCGCACCATATATGTGTACCCATAACATAGTAGTATGTAGGTAAATGTATACCATGCAACATATATACCATATGTGTACATTAATGTGTAATACGTGCATGTAATAAGGTTTGGTACTATCTGTGTGTATAGTGGTTATATACATAGTGGTACATCATGGTATACTATATGCACACATGGTATAGTACAATGGTACACATGTAATATAGTGTATTATACCATACAATACCATGCATTGTATAGCATACTATACATGCACATAATTACAGTGGGATTGGTACTAAATTAGCCATAGTATGTTAGTACCAATCCCACTGTAATATATATGGGTGTACATGGCTACACACATGCATAGTGGTAAACAATGTGTACCTATTATGCAATGTGACGCACTATAGGAGCATGTATGTAGTTACCATTGTGCACCACTATTGTATAACTAATATGCATGTGCATACATATGGTACACACCATGATGTACCATTGTGCACCATACATTGCATGTGTATTATATTTCATATGAACCCATAACATAGTAGTATGTTGGATACATGTGCATAATATGTCAATAGAGTGCAACAATATGTGTAGTACAGTACCTAGTAATACTATTGTATATTATTAGTGTGTATACATGAATGAGTATATCTATTCATGTGTACATAATATATATTATGCAATGTATGCAATAAACACTAATAGTTGCATATAGTACACAACTAGCTAATGACATATTAGTATGGTTGTGCACATGCATAATACGTGTCTGCTGTGCAAGTGTACACATGTACTAGTGTGTAATGCAAGTGTGTATATGCATACTGCTACACTAATGCTAGTTACAAATGTGCATATGCATGTACATTAATATACGGTATGTAATGAACACGTTACTATGCATACATATATGTACACGGTACCATGTGTGCTACATAATTATGTATACCATGGTACATAATTATGGTAACTACAGTGTAGGTACATATGCATGGTACACTATGTAACATAGTATACATTGTGCAATGAGCATCTAATGGTACATATGTATTATGCACCATGGTACATACATGTAGCTATGCATAATTACGTGTATACATCACTATGTTACATAGCCATAATATATGTGCCATTAGTGAGTATAGTATGCACCGTAATACTAGTATGCATTGTTATACATATACCATGTATACATACATGTATAATTAGTCACTATGGTATATACTATAATGTATGACTATTACATAAATATTGCTATTACACACGTATGGTTATATGTGTGACATTTTGTTATGCTATTATGTCATTTTAAAAGAGAACTTATAGATATACAACTTATATGCGTACCATATTAGTATAGGTAACTAATAGTTATGCATGCATAACTATGTACCATAATAGTAGTGTACCCTATGCACTCTATTGAACTTGTATTTTAAATAATGTTGCATTGTTACATATATCATTATGTTAAAAGATATCCGTGTACGTAAATGGTTACGTGTTACACATTATGTAATATGTACTATTATGCATATGTGTACACCACACATATGTAACTAACACAACATGTGCGCACTGTATAAATATGCATATGCATATACTATAATATGCATGGTATATGGGTGCCATTTGCATAATATACCATGTTATAACACATAGTGCATTATACAATACATATATAATGCACTATGTGTACACCTATAGTATATATATATGTGTATAGTACTGCAATTGGTATACATACTATGCAATGGTACCATGTTAGTAACATATGTAACACTATTAGTTAGTACCACTTGTGTAAACACAATGCTTATAGTCAAATGTATAATGCACACCATGTAATTTATACCATATGACAGTGCATATGGTGTAATACATATACCCTATTGTACATACCATGTAGTGTTACAATAATGCACCTAGCTCAATAGTATGCATATGATATTATGTATACATGGTAGCATATACTATACCATTTATAATAGTGCCACATGACTATATACCATACTATGTACAATTGGCACACTACAGTATGCGCACCATATATGTGTACCCATAACATAGTAGTATGTAGGTAAATGTATACCATGCAACATATATACCATATGTGTACATTAATGTGTAATACGTGCATGTAATAAGGTTTGGTACTATCTGTGTGTATAGTGGTTATATACATAGTGGTATATCATGGTATACTATATGCACACATGGTATAGTACAATGGTACACATGTAATATAGTGTATTATACCATACACATACCATGCATTGTATAGCATACTACACATGCACATAATTACAGTGGGATTGGTACTAAAATAGCCATAGTATGTTAGTACCAATCCCACTGTTTATTCTTTTCACCCTTTCTCTAATAACAAAACGGATTCTTCCAATGTATAAAACAAAAATTCCAACGGCTTTTGCTACTATAACCTTCCCAACCACGATTTTTTTCTAGGCATTTCGCTTGTAAAAAAAAAGAAAAAAAAATTGTATTGATCCTAAGTATCAAACAAAAACATAAAAAACAAGCAGTAAATAGAAATGAATAAAGAAATAGTGGATTCCATCGTTTCTATGGTTACTTTTTAAACGGTAAGGTCTTCTCTATACACCGGAGCCCTTTCCTTCAGTTAATCAATGCTATTGTTAACTTGTACAGTTCACACTTTTTGGCTCTACCCCATTCATTCTCCAGTAATAGGTCTTTCACACCAATGAGATTATCTATACAGTATATATGGGTGTACATGGCTACACACATGCATAGTGGTAAACAATGTATACCTATTATGCAATGTGACGCACTATAGGAGCATGTATGTAGTTACCATTGTGCACCACTATTGTATAAATAATATGCATGTGCATACATATGGTACACACTATGAGTATACCATTGTGCACCATACATCGCGTGTGTATTATATTTCATATGAACCCATAACATAGTAGTATGTTGGATACATGTGCATAATATGTCAATAGAGTGCAACAATATGTGTAGTACAGTACCTAGTAATACTAGTGTATATTATTAGTGTGTATACATGAATGAGTATATCTATTCATGTGTACATACTATATATTATGCAATGTATGAAATAAACATTAATAGTTGCATATAGTACACAACTAGCTAATGACATATTAGTATGGTTGTGCACATGCATAATACATGTGTGCTATGCAAGTGTACACATGTACTAGTGTGTATATGCATACTGCTACACTAATGCTAGTTACAAATGTGCATATGCATGTACATTAATATACGGTATGTAATGAACACATTACTATGCATACATATATGTACACGGTACCATGTGTGCTACATAGTTATGTATACCATGGTACATAATTATGGTAACTACAGTGTAGGTACATATGCATGGTACACTATGTAACATAGTATACATTGTGCAATGAGCATCTAATGGTACATATGTATTATGCACCATGGTACATACATGTAGCTATGCATAATTACGTGTATACATCACTATGTTACATAGCCATAATATATGTGCCATTAGTGAGTATAGTATGCACCGTAATACTAGTATGCATTGTTATACATATACCATGTATACATACATGTATAATTAGTCACTCTGGTATATACTATAATGTATGACTATTACATAAATATTGCTAGGTACACATATTACACACGTATGGTTATATGTGTGACATTTTGTTATGCTATTATGTCATTTTAAAACAGAACTTATAGATATACAACTTATATGCGCACCATATTAGTATAGGTAACTAATAGTTATGCATGCATAACTATGTACCATAATAGTAGTGTACCCTATGCACTCTATTGAACTTGTATTTTAAATAATGTTGCATTGTTACATATATCATTATGTTAAAAGATATCCGTAATACGTAAATGGTTACGTGTTACACATTATGTAATATGTACTATTATGCATATGTGTACACCACACATATGTAACTAACACAACATGTGCGCACTGTATAAATATGCATATGCATATACTATAATATGCATGGTATATGGGTGCCATTTGCATAATATACCATGTTATAACACATAGTGCATTATACAATACATATATAATGCACTATGTGTACACCTATAGTGTATATATATGTGCATAGTACTGCAATTGGTATACATACTATGCAATGGTACCATGTTAGTAACATATGTAACACTATTAGTTAGTACCACTTGTGTAAACACAATGCTTATAGTCAAATGTATAATGCACACCATGTAATTTATACCATATGACAGTGCATATGGTGTAATACATATACCCTATTGTACATACCATGTAGTGTTACAATAATGCACCTAGCTCAATAGTATGCATATGATATTATGTATACATGGTAGCATATACTATACTATGTATACTAGTGCCACATGACTATATACCATACTATGTACAATTGGCACACTACAGTATGCGCACCATATATGTGTTCCCATAACATAGTAGCATGTAGGTAAATGTATACCCTGCAACATATATACCATATGTGTACATTAATGTGTAATACGTGCATGTAATAAGGTTTGGTACTATCTGTGTGTATAGTGGTTATATACATAGTGGTACATCATGGTATACTATATGCACACATGGTATAGTACAATGGTACACATGTAATATAGTGTATTATACCATACACATACCATGCATTGTATAGCATACTACACATGCACATAATTACAGTGGGATTGGTACTAAAATAGCCATAGTATGTTAGTACCAATCCCACTGTAATATATATGGGTGTACATGGCTACACACATGCATAGTGGTAAACAATGTATACCTATTATGCAATGTGACGCACTATAGGAGCATGTATGTAGTTACCATTGTGCACCACTATTGTATAACTAATATGCATGTGCATACATATGGTACACACCATGAGTATACCATTGTGCACCATACATTGCATGTGTATTATATTTCATATGAACCCATAACATAGTAGTATGTTGAATACATGTGCATAATATGTCAATAGAGTGCAACAATATGTGTAGTACAGTACCTAGTAATACTAGTGTATTTATGTAGCCATGCATAATACATAAATAATATTTGTCTATGGATATGGAACATGCATATGGAACCTTATGTACCATACTATAGTATATGCACCTGGTGCACATAGGTACACATGGTACATATGCATGGTGAGCAATTACCTAGTATGTACATAAATATTGCTAGGTACACTATGCATAGTGTGTGTATGGCAATTGGTGTATACCATGCAACACTAAGTTCATGTTGCAATGCTATACAATTGTGTAACGATGTCTACCAATAGCAATGCATATACTATACTATGCAATAGTATGACCATGCACTATGGTATATACTATAATGGTGCACATAGGTATCAATTGCATAGTGAAATGGTAACCATAACATACATGTACATACATGTAAATGGTATATTAACTACTAGTATTGCATGTGAATGCATGTACATGCATAATGCATGTGCATACATATGGTACACACCATGAGTATACCATTGTGCATGCATGTAAATTACAATCATATTCTTCATCGAAAGAATAACATTCAAACTCCGGCTCCTCTTCAGACCATACTATGTACTACACATATTGTGCACATATGTATATACCAATACTAGTTGTAGACTTGTATTGCACATATATACACAATACTAGTGCATATGTATATGGTACCCTATATGTGCATATGTATTACATGGTACATATGCACATATGTACACTAAGTAGTGGTAATAATGTATTATTACCATGGTATATATGTGCATATGGCTATACACTATATAGTATTGTTTTACATAGTTATGCACATGCTATAGTTACCATAGTATAGTGGTTATAACGTTACATGATTCATTAATTAGTGTACCATAGTATAAGTGGCATATGGTACATCATAGTATGTATACCATACATAGCGTACCCACATATGCATGTAAATGTATACCATTGCATGACCTACCATATTGTATTACGTGCATGGTAGTATGGGTTAATAGACATGTACACTAACACATACATGCATATGTGGGTACACCACACATATGGTATGTACACCATGTGATACAAGAAACCATGGCAATGGAGATCAAGGTGCAACACGCCAAGACAAGCTTACTTTACCAAATGGACCTATTACAAGGCAACATGCAACAAGGCTTAAACAAGCACTTCAAGGGTTTGTTCAAAGTCACATTACATCTCACATTGATGACAAGACCGAACCATCCATGGAGAATTCAAGTGGAGTAGTCAAGCTTGTAATTCTTCTAGAGATGGCATGTGGAGAGGCTAATACTTAGCCAAATTTCAAGACAAGTCCAATTATGCTTATGGACTTATTTTAGTACATTGGGCTTGTTATTTATCCTTTGTTTATTAGGCCCAAAGAGACTTGTTATGGGCTAGGTATTTATTAACACTTGCCTTAGTTTATTTAAAGCTAGTTTTGGACAACTAAGTGTGTGGGCCTCAGTAGAATAATCCATTAGGCCCATCCACCTAACTTAGGTTTATTTAAGTTATTTTGATCTTATTTAAGTTAGTTTAGCCCAATTCTAAGTGGATTAGGATCAGATTGCGTTATTGGACTATAAACTCCTAAAGTAGTTAGGATTAGGCTTGTTTTAGCATTAAAGGGGTCTTATAACATATTCCTTTTAGGTTTAGGTCGTGGGAAAGGGTATAAATACCTTATTTTATCCTTGTAAACATTAGATTTGGTTGATTAACGAAATTGAGAGATATTCTCTTCAAGTAAGGTGTGTTCTTCTTATTGTTATTTCAAGGATTGCATCACTTATCAAGGTAATCACTTGTGGCGTGTTCAATTCTTCAATTTTCTTTGGGTTTGGGTCTCAATTTCGTATAATTAGGGTTTGAATTAGCATGTTCTTATAATAGAAAGATTGGGGTTTTGATTCAATAGGATTAGGGGTTTCAAGAACCTTGTTTTCTTGGAATTTTCGTATCAGTTGGTATCAGAGCTTTGGCTTAATTCTATTGAACTCATACGTATCTTTCATTGTTTTCTTTGTTGAATTCCTTAGAAAAGTTAAAAAAAAGGTTAAATTGCTTGGAACGAATCTGCCATTATTGGTTCTTTATGTTCTTGTTTCCTTAACTGATTCTTTGTTTTCTTGATCAACAATTAAAAAACAGAAAAAGCAAAAAAACAAAAAGGAAAAAAGGTGAAAATAGCAAAAAAAAAAGTAAACAGTAAATAGTAGAAAAAAGAAAAAAAGGTGAACAGTAGAAAGAAAAGAAAAACATTTCAAGATTGGCCGAGAAACATCCAAGATTGTGATTCTTTGAATCTTTGTTTGATCTTTCATTCAAGATTTGTTCTTATCATTCAAGATTCATTAAGATTGTCCTTCTTTCATTCAAGAACCTATCAAGAAACGATTTCTTTGAATCTTTTGTTCAATTCTTGGAACTTTGGGTAGATTGGGATATTAAAATAAAAAAATAAAAAAATAAAAAAAATTTGCTTGGAACGAATCTGCCATTATTGGTTCTTTGTGTTCTTGTTTCCTTAATTGGTTGTTTGTTTTCTTGATCAAAATTTTAAAAAACAAAAAAAAGCAAAAAAATAGAACAAAAAAAGTGAACAGTATAAAGAAAAGAAAAAAAATTTAAGAATGATCAAGAAACATCCAAGATTGTGATTCTTTGAATCTTTGTTTGGTCTTTCATTCCAGATTTGTTCTTATCAGTCAAGATTCATTAAGATTGTCCTTCTTTCATTCAAGAACCTATCAAGAAACTATTTCTTTGAATCTTTTGTTCAATTCTTGGAACTTTGGGTAGATTGGGATATTAAAATAAAAAAAATTGGTCTTGGGTTCGGTGAGTTTTGTCATATTTTTGTGTGTCTTTCTTTGTTTCCTAGTTATTTCTTGTTTTGGTACCTATCTTTTATTCTCTACATTGATTTGAACAATTGTTGCACTCATAATTGTTCAATTGACACAAGAATCGTTGCCTACACTACTCTTCATCCGTGTATTGACACTTTGATTTATTTTCTGTCCGTATAATATTTTGCTTCTAGATTTGTTTCATCTATTCGTTTTTCTTTGTTAGGCTTGCTATCTTTGTGCTTTCAACTTGAACTTGTTGCTTGTTGTTCCTTGATGTTGTTGAAGTGATCCTAAAAAGTAACATAAAGGAGGCACTTGAGTGGAAAAGGCAAGAGTGTGAGATTATATAGTGAAAAGCCATTTTATTGTGTGAAACACGAGTGGAAAATTTTGTTTTAGAGAGAAACACGTGAGGGAGTGTTGTGAGGTTTCTAACGTTTTCTTGCAAGAATTGATCATGTCTCATAATAGCAATAAAGATGGAAGGAGTGATGGGAGTGAAGAGGACCAACAAAATACATTCTTTACTCTTGAAGCAATGCAAAATCACTTCAAGAGAATAGAGACTATGTTCCTTGAAGTCAAAGACAAGTTCAAGCAGCAAGATAGAAACTTTGAAAGACAAGATAGACTTCTTAGAACTATTCAAGCTGAATCTTCAGGGAATAATGGGTCAAGAAGTAGAGAGAACCCTCCACTTCATAATCATTATCACTATGAGGAGGAGCAAGATGAAGATGGATTTGATGAGGAAGAGTGGTATGGAGCTAGAAACAATGCAAGAGGTGGTAGAGGAGATAGAGGCCAAAATAGAGGTGGCTATAGAGGAAGAGCTGAAAGAGGCAAAGAGGAGGAAGAGACTGAAAGAGTAGATAGAAACATTGGCAGCATCAAAATGAAGATGTCGTCATTTCAAGGAAGGAATGATGCTGATGCCTACTTAGAGTGGGAAAGGAAAGTAGAGATGATATTTGCCTGCCACAATTATTCTGAGGAGAAGAAGGTGAAGTTAGCGGCAGTTGAGTTCTCTGATTATGCTGCTGTTTGGTGGGATCAATTGATGGTTAGTAGAAGACGAACTGGAGAAAGACCTGTTGAAACCTGGGATGAGATGAAACGCATCATGAAAAAGAGATTTGTGCCAAGTTACTACAATAGGGAGTTGCATCAAAAACTCCAAACATTGAGGCAAGGCACAAAGAGCGTGGAAGATTACCACAAGGAGATGGAGATAGCTATGATAAGAGCTAACATAGAGGAGGATAGAGAGGCTACAATGGCTCGATTCCTTGCTGGTCTAAATAAAGAGATATCGAATGTGTTAGAGCTTCATCAATACTTAGAGATGGACGACATGGTAAGCATGGCTATGAAGATTGAAAAGCAATTGAAGGGAAAAGGTTTCAGCAAGGGCAATACCTCAGGATCATCAAATTCTTGGGGTCCTAAATGGCCAAAGAAGGAGGAAAAGAACAAGGATAAGTCCTATGACAATAAGGACAAGTCAAAGGAAAAGTGGACATCCTCTAAAGGTGTGCTTACATCTAATGATCAAAATCCTAACACTAATCAAAGAGACATCAAATGCTTCAAGTGTTTGGGTTCAGGTCATAGGGCAAACCAATGTCCCAATAGGAAGATCATGTATTTGCGAGATGTGGTAATTGAATCAGAAGATAGTGATGGAAGTGATATGCCTGAGTTGGAGGATTGCACTGATGAAGAAGTTGAGCAACCAGTCCAAGCTGAAGCATTAGTAGTGAGGCAAGCTCTCAATGTGCAAGAAAAGATAGAGCTTGAGGAACAAAGGGAGAATATATTCCACACCAGAAGTTTAATTAAGGGTAAGATGTTCAGTTTAATAATTGATGGAGGTAGTTGCACCAATGTTGCAAGCACAATTTTAGTTGAGAAATTGGGGCTGCCTCTCATTAAGCACTCTAGTCCTTATAAGTTGCAATGGCTTAATGAGTGTGGAGAGGTTAGGGTGAACAAGCAAATGCTAGTGGCGTTCTCAATTGGGAGATATTCCGATGAAGTGTTGTGTGATGTAGTTCCTATGCATGCTGGTCATTTACTATTGGGGAGACCATGGCAATATGATAGGCGTGTACTACATGATGGATTCAAAAATAGATATTCATTCAAGATGGGGGAGAAACACTTCACATTGGCACCCCTTTCACCAAAAGAAGTTCATGAGGATCAGTTGAGACTTGCAAAAGCCATGGAAGAACAAAAACTTGGAGAGGCCGAGAGTTTAAAAGAAAAAAGAAAAAGAGGCCATTCAAAAAATAGGATCAAGGGCCCAACGAGAGTAATTGCACTAGTGAGCAAAAGAAAGAGAGTGGTGCGATTGAAAAACGAGAGAAGAGTGAAAAGAAGAGTGGAACAAAAAAATGTACCTTCTTTGCAAAAGAAAAAGAGTTGAGGAAGGTCATGTACACATAGAAACCATTGGTTTTGCTTATGTACAAGGAGTTGTTTTATGGTGAGACTGACCTTGACCCTTCTGTGCCTAGAGTTGTGAGACTTATTTTGCAGGAATACTCTGATGTCTTTCCAGATGAGTTGCCCAAAGGACTACCACCATTGAGGGGCATTGAACATCAGATTGATCTCGTGCCAGGTGTTCAAATTCCAAATCGCCCAGCCTATAGAAGCAATCCTGAGGAGACAAAGGAGCTCCAAAGGCAAGTGGAAGAGTTGCTTGAGAGGGGGCACGTGAGAGAAAGTCTAAGCCCATGCGCAGTTCCAGTGCTATTGGTGCCAAAGAAAGATGGAACTTGGCGTATGTGCGTGGATTGCAGGGCAATAAGCAAGATAACGGTAAGTAAAGTATCGCCACCCCATTCCTAGGCTAGATGATATGCTTGATGAGCTACATGGTGCTTGTTTATTTACAAAAATTGATCTCATGAGTGGTTATCATCAAATTAGAATGAAAGTAGGGGATGAATGGAAAACAGTCTTTAAAACAAAATATGGTCTATATGAGTGGATGGTCATGCCATTTGGTTTGACAAATGCACCTAGCACTTTTATGAGATTAATGAACCATGTTTTGCGTGATTTTATTGGCAAGTTTGTGGTTGTATACTTTGATGACATTTTAATTTATAGAAAAAGCCTTGATGAGCATGTTATGCATCTTAAATCTATACTTGAAGCACTTAGGCGTGAAAGACTATATCCTAAATTTAAAAAGTGTTCTTTTTGTATGGATAAAGTTGTTTTTCTTGGCTTTGTTATTTCTGCCCATGGTGTGCATATTGATGAGGAGAAGGTTAAGGCTATTAAAGATTGGCCTACTCCTAAGTGTATTAGTGATGTGCGTAGTTTTCATGGTTTAGCTAGCTTTTATAGGCGTTTTGTGAAAGATTTTAGTACCATTGCTGCGCCATTGACTGAAATAATTAAAAAGGATGTCGGATTTGAGTGGAATGAGGCACAAGAACTTACTTTTAATACATTGAAAGATAAATTGTGTTCTGCGCCTGTATTGAGTTTGCCTAACTTTAATGAAGCTTTTGAGATAGAATGTGATGCCTCCGGGTTAGGTATTGGTGCTGTTTTGAGGCAGGGTAAGCGTCCCATTGCATACTTCAGTGAAAAGCTTCATGGGCCACAATTGAATTATTCCACTTATCACAAGGAACTCTTTGCCTTGGTGAGAGCATTAGAGACTTGGCAACATTATCCCTGGCAAAAAGAGTTTGTGATCCATTCTGATCATAAGTCATTGAAACATCTAAAGGGCCAAGGTAAGTTGAACAAGAGGCATGCGAAGTGGCTGGAATTCATAGAGACCTTTCCATACGTGATACAATACAAACAAGGTAAGGAGAATGTAATTGCTGATGCACTTTCAAGAAGGTACACTCTAATCACTACTTTAAGTTCTAAATTGTTAGGGTTTGAGTACATTAGGGATTTGTATGCTTCGGATTCTGATTTTGGCAATGTGTTTAGCACATGTGAGCATGCTGCATTCCAAAGATTTTATAGACATGATGGCTATCTGTTTAGGGAGAACAAGTTATGTGTGCCTAAATGTTCTATGCGGGAAGTCCTTGTGCGTGAATCACATTGTGGGGGTTTGATGGGTCATTTTGGGGTTCAAAAGACATATGACATAATTTGTGAACATTTTTATTGGCCTAACATGAGAAAAGATGTTGAAAAAATTTGTTCTAAGTGTGTTGCATGTAGGCAAGCGAAATCTAAGACTCATACTTATGGTTTGTATACACCTTTGCCTGTGCCTAAGCATCCGTGGACTGACATATCTATGGACTTTGTTTTAGGGTTGCCTAGGACAAAAAAAGGTAGGGATAGTATATTTGGGGTAGTAGATCGGTTTAGCAAGATGGCACATTTCATTGCATGTCATAAAACTGATGATGCTGTAAATATTTCCGAGTTGTTTTTTAAGGATGTTGTGCGTTTGCATAGTGTTCCTAAGACTATTGTTTCTGATCGTGATGTGAAGTTTTTGAGCCACTTTTGGCGTGTTCTTTGGGGTAAGCTAGGTACTAAACTTTTGTTTTCTACTACTTGCCATCCTCAAACTGACGGACAAACCGAGGTAGTCAATAGAACTTTATGTTCTCTTTTACGTGCAGCAAGGCTTAAACAAGCACTTCAAGGGTTTGTTCAAAGTCACATTACATCTCACCTTGATGACAAGACTGAACCATCCGTGAAGAATTCAAGTGGAGTAGTCAAGCCTGTGATTCTTCTAGAGAGGGCATATGGTTTAAGCCCATCTAAGTTAGAGATCTCACTTAAAGGAATAGGCACACGATCCAAAGGAGTTAGTGGTTTAAAACTATACACAATCTCAAAAGGAGACAATCCAGTAGAAGAATGCACACTTCTATTATAAGCAAACTCAACAAATGGCAAAAGTTCTTCCCAAGTCTTTACATTGCTTCTAATTAAAGGATGAGTAGGAACAGGTAATGGCATGTATAACCCATGTGGTTGAACTCTAGACTTAGCTTGCCTACATGATATGCAACGTGAATAGATTTTCTCAACGTCTTTGCTCATATTTGGCCAAAATAAATGCTCATGCAACATACTCAATGTCTTGTCTATACCAAAATGTCCCATGAGCCCCCCACTATGTGCTTCACGAACAAGTAATTCTTGAATTGAACTATTAGGCACACATAATTTCCCTTTCTTAAATAGAAATCCTTCATGCCTAAAAAATCATTGAATGCAGCATGTTCACAAGCAACAAACACATTTGAAAAATCAGCATCATGTGCATACAATTCTTTGATGTGCTCAAATCCCAACAACTTAGAAGAAAGAGTTGAAATCAAAGAATACCTTCTAGAGAGTGCATCAGCTACAACATTCTCTTTTCCTTGCTTGTATTGTATCACATATGGGAAGGATTCAATGAATTCCACCCATTTCGCATGTTGCTTTTTCAACTTTCTTTGCCCCTTCAGATGGCGCAATGATTCATGGTCGGTGTGAATTACAAATTCTTTAGGCAGCAGATAATGTTGCCATGTCTCTAATGTCCTCACCAACGCATATAGCTCTTTGTCATAAGTTGAGTAGTTGAGTTGTGCTCCATTTAGCTTCTCACTAAAATAAGCAACTGGTCTTTTTTCCTGCATCAAAACAGCACCTATACCAATCCCGAAAGCATCACATTCGATTTCAAAAGTTAATTCAAAATTAGGCAGCCTCAACAATGGTGCATTACTTAACTTATCCTTTAATAATGCAAATGCATGCTCTTGCTCTTTTCCCCAAATAAACCCTTTATCTTTTTTCATGATTTCAGTCAATGGGGCAACAATTGCACTAAAATCTTTGACAAATCTCCTATAGAAACTTGCCAAACCATGAAAACTCCTTACCTCTTTAACATTCTTAGGTTTCGGCCATTCATGTGTAGCCTTTACCTTTTCGCTATCTACTTCAATTCCTTTTGCACTCACCACATATCCCAAGAAAATGATGCGATCAATGCAAAATGTACATTTCTTCATGTTAGCATACAATTGAAATTTGCGCAACACATCAAACACACATTTTAAATGAATGACATGTTTTTAATAGATTTGCTATACACTAGAATGTCATCAAAATAGACAACTACAAACTTGCCAATAAATTCTCGTAAAACATGGTTCATTAAATGCATAAAGGTACTTGGTGCATTAGTTAAGCCAAATGACATTACCAACCACTCATACAATCCATGTTTAGTTTTAAAGGTAGTTTTCCATTCATCGCCCGGTTTCATTCTAATTTGGTGATAACCGCTCTTCAAGTCAATTTTAGAAAAAATGGATGCGCCATGTAACTCATCCAACATATCATCAAGTCGAGGTATAGGATGTCGATATTTTACCGTTATTTTGTTGACACCTCTGCAATCCACACACATACGCCAACTTCCATCCTTCTTTGGTACCAACAAAACGGGTACTGCACAGGGGCTTAAGCTCTCTCTTATGTGTCCCTTCTCCAAAAGTTCTTCCACTTGCTTTTGCAATTCTTTAGTCTCCGCAGGATTGCTTCGATAGGCTGGTCTATTTGGTATGGCAGCCCCAGGAATGAGATCGATTTGATGTTCAATTCCTCGCAAAGGTGGTAAACCTTGAGGTAGATCATCGGGAAAGACATCACTATATTCCTGCAAAACATCAATCACAACACTAGGCAAAGTAGGGTCAAGATCGTTAGTTGAAAAAGAAGCCTCTTTGTACAAAAGTACAAACATTCGCATGTTTGTCATCAAACTCTTCATTATATTCATCTTCAATTGGACGTGTTGGTTGTCTTCTCGGACTTGGAACATGTTGGCCAGAACCCTTGTCAATTCTTTCACTCATGTCCCTCATGATGATTTGCATTCTTTGGAACTCCTGTTGCATGGCTTTTAGAATGAAAGCTTGATCTTGTTTCTCAACCCCACTTTCTTGAGAATCCATGGCCAATCTGAAAATTTCAACAAGGATAACAAAAAAAATATTCCTCACAAACACTCCCTCACGTGTTTACTCTCGAAGTAATGACACACCTCTCGTGTTTTCACTCAAACTTGGCTTTTTCCCTCTTTTGAGCTCACACACTCTTGCCTTTTACCACTCAAGCAATCTTTCAATGTTTATACTTAAAGGGCCAAATCAAACAGCAATCATAAATCTTAATGCAACCAATTTTAATTGAGAATTTGCAAGGAAAAACCTAAACAAAGAAGGAAAACACGCAAAATACTAGAAGCAAAAATGACGCAAACAACAAAACTGAAAGCACACACTTGAATTACCAATAAGTGTATGATGATTTTTTTTGTAAGGCAGCAATGAATCAATATTACAGCCTTTCTAATGTAATAGATGCAAATGGGCAGATTCAATAACAGAAAACTAAAGGATGCAAGCAAATGACGAATTCTGGAATTTTATATTAGAAACTTGAAATTCCCAAATGGAACCCCAAATTATCACTCAAAACACTAAAACAAAAACAAAATGTAAAGTATGGATTTGGCCAGCAACTAAACTCAATTGAAAAGAATTAGAAACGAACAGTACCAAAATTGTGCTATTTATACCTAAACTATTCTGAAATTTCAAACACCCAAACAGCAGCTATAATCATGTTTTCCCTTGAACTTTTAATGTTTTCCAGAAGATTTGAAACCAACAAAATCAAAAATAGCAGTTGTTCAGCTCAATTGCACGATTTTGTATATGTAAGATCTGGAAATTTTATGTTTGAAACAAACAACCTACAAGAACGATTTTTTTTTGTTTTTTTAGTCAAAACGGAATAAATACTTACTTGATTGGAACCAATGCTTTGATACCAAATGATGCGGAACCCCGAGACCCTTAATCGTCCCTTAGAACTCGTTACCAATCAAATCAGAATTTGTTTCTCAACAAAGCAATCAGGATAATATTTGTTCTTACACCCAAGAACACTTATGACAATAACCCAAGTTAATTTGCAGAAATCCCCTTGAACCCCAATCAGTTAAGTACTCAAGAACACAAGAAATAGGAATTAAAATTGATAACAAAAGATAAACTCAATTGCAATCAATAAGAACACCTTGTGCATAAACATAAAAGAAAGCAAACTCTCTCTTCAATGTTGAGAGGGAGGTGGCTGCTGGAGAGAATAAGATGGAGATCTGAATATGAGAGCCACCAAATCCCTAAAACATGCTTAATTTATACCTAAACCTAATGGATTTCGAAATGGGCTTAAGTAGAATAACAAGGGCCCATGTATTCTAACTTAAAAAGCTAAATTAAACCCATAAACCAAGTCTGAAATAGAAGAGATTAAAACCAACGTGGCCCTCTTGAAATGTGGCCCATTTCACTTGTTCTAACCCCAAAAGAGACAAATAAAACAATCCATAACAAACAAACCCAAATTTGACCCAAAACAAGCTCAAAACACAAACATCCCAAACTAGTCTGTTAGCCCAATTATGTAGACATACTTAGGCTCCAAAACATTTCCATATATGGACTTGCCATACTTGGATAGCCCACTTTCAACATGGTTTTGCACATAAGTTTGGAGTTGCTCCTTCAGACGCTTTGCTCGGGACCTTGTGACTGGACCGACAAAACTTTCCATACTTGGAAAACCTTCCATGTTGGCACTTGAATGATCTTGTTTTGCTTGTTTTGCTTGAACAACCTCAATATGATTTCCCATGACATCGCCTTGCACTTTAGCTCCATTTTCCAAATTGTTGCTTGTAGCATTTTGAATGCCATTTGTATCATTTGGGCTTCGGAAAAACCTAAGTGAAATCTTTGGGTTGATGGTCTTATGACTGCTTTGAAGGTTTGAATGAGTTAGAATTGAAGTTTAGGACTTGAATCAAGGTTTAGGTGGGTTGCATTTGAAAAAGGAAAGGATTGAGGTTGGAAAAATGTTGGAAAATAGGGTTCGGAGTCGTTCTCCAGGCCCGTACGTCGCGACGTGCCTATGACGTGCAAAATTATATTCGCCGTGACATGCGTGAAGGAGCACACCGCGACGTACGAGAAGGAGCACGCTGCGACGTGCGAGAAAATGGTGCACGCTGCGACGAGGGCGGGCGTTCGCCGCGAGGAGCGAGGCTTCGTCTCAACGAGCCCCTGTTTCCAGCAAAGATATCTTTTGGTGTAGATGTCCAATTGAGATGATTTTGGATTCGTTGTGAACTAGAGATGAAGGACTACAAGTTTTATGAACAAGGAAAGTTTAGAATTTGCCTCTTAGGGTTCGGAAGTTTTGTTGGAAGTCGAATGTAGACTTTTAGTGTTAGTACTTTTGATTTTCAAGCTTTGTGAATTATTCGTTTGGATATTATTTGAATGGAAACTTGGTTTGTTATAGGAAACCAAGCCGATCTGACTCAATCGCAAGAGGAAGGACACCAGTGAGTCGGATACTCAAGCGATATTAGGTGCGTAATGTACTTATAGTTATTGTGTGATTAGGCAAATTCTTGCCTATGTGTGAATCTATGTTCTGTGTTCTGTATGATGAGATGCATGACATTTTGATCGAATATGTGGTTAATTATTTAAACATGAATTGTTATAAGATTTGAATGACTTGTAAGAAGCATGAGAATTGATCAAAGCATAATCTGATTTTGAGCATGTTATGCCTCGACTTCGGTCATGGCATTTTGAATAAATGAAAGCTTGAAAGCATATCATCTAATAAAATGAGTATGAGCATGATTATGTGCTTTTGTTTGGGCGAGAGTCGAACCATTTCGTTCATCACGTGCACGTTGACAAGAGCCTTCTCCTGGCTGCCCGCTTGTGGCATATGAGCTCCGAATTGACTCATTTTGTTCAGGGTGTAAACTTTGGTTTCTCCATTTTGTTTCCATGGAACCCTCGAGCCGTATGATGTGCATTGCATATTTGATCTGTTCTCTATGAATCATATTTGTGACATATTTTGTGAGTTGAATTATTTAAGCTGAATGCGTAAATTTCTTGGTTAACAAGTGAGTGCTAGTATTGTAGCATGTATATATACATATACATACATATGCCTGAATTTGTGTTAGTTGCCGATAGCTATAATTATATTAGCCACTGAGTTGTGTAGCTCAACCCATTACTTTCCACTCCTCAGGTGTAACTCGCGATGCCAGTTGATCCTTGCCAGGCATCGAAGAACTCCGCAATAGTTAAAGATCATTGCATTAAGTTAGTATTTTAGTGGGCCCTCCGAGTATGTCATCATGGAGCATTTTTCATGTATTTTGGATTTAGACTTTTTCTGTCTTATGTTATTTGAGAATGCTTGTTTAAATTCTTAAGTTGTCATGGCATGAAGCCGTGGTTTATGGGGTGTTTAATTCATAAATGGAATGCATGTGTAGGGTGTATGTATGTGTGTGAATCGAATTATGTGTGGATGTTGGGATTGGGTTTGAACGTTTGGGGCGCCCGTCGCTGGTGCAGCCTGAGAGGCCGCCTCAGGATTTGGAGATCCCGGACTCGGGCCCAACATGTTTGGTATCAGAGCGCCTAGGTTTACTGTCCTCGGCTTAGAATGCATAGTAGGATGATTTGTGTGATATTTGATCATTTGTTGCATTTGATTGATAGCATTAGGTGACATGCATATCATGCATACATGTAGGATTGACATGTGGCTAATCCTTAGTATTTATCTATGAAAGAATACGATGCCACCTCGTAGAAGGACTCGAGGAGTTCTTCAAGGACTTGTTGCACCTGACTCTCCGACTAGAGAGGAGAGGACTGATGAGTCAGTAGCCCCAAGAAATGTTGTGGCTTCGGTAGGGCTAGGTAGTGAGCCCCTTCCATCGCAGACTCAGGAGTCTCCGATTTCGCAGGAGTAAGTGCCTCCTCTGGATCCGAGGTTGTTCCAGGCATTTACTCAGGCGTTTGTTCAGGCTATGGGTCAGATGCCACAGCTTTTGCTTCAGCTCCAGCCAAGAAGGGTAGACGGTTTGATAGATTGAGGAAGTATGGAGCAGTGGACTTCTATGGGACCACTGATCCTGAGGAAGCCGAGACATGGCTAAGAAAGACCGAGAGGGTGCTAGATCAGATGGAGTGTGAGGATGATGAGCGGGTTATTTATGCTACAAGCTTGCTTCGGGGGGTGCTCTTCATTGGTGGGAGACTGTGCCAAGGAGTCAGATGAGACCAGTAGGGTTGGCATGACAGGACTTCCTTGCTGCTTTCAGGAAGAAATATCTGTCTGAGGTATACATTCAGCAGAAGCAGAGGGAGTTTCTTAGCCTCACCCAGAGGGAGATGTCAGTCAGTGAGTATGAGCGTCGGTTCACTCAGTTGGCGAGGTATGCTTCAGATCTGATGATGAGTGAGGCTGCTAGATGTCACTGGTTTGAGTCGGGTCTATACTTGGCCATCAGAGAGAAAGTGATAGTGCAAAACTTTTGTGATTTCCAGCAGTTAGTTGAGGTAGCTTTGAGGGTGGAGAACATCAAGAGTGCAGTGAATAAGAAGAGAAAAGGAAGAGAGCAGTTCAAGAGGGGAGGCAGTACTAGTACTCCTATGCCAGACAGGAGTGCTAGGAGCTTTCCTATTCAGTCAGAGGAGAGGAGCAGTGGTGCAAGTAGGCCGAGACAGATGAGGACTCCTGCTTATTCTCATCAGGCCTCTACAGTGGGAGGCAACAGGAAGGGAGAAGGGGACAAGTCATCCGTCCCTAAGTGTTATGGCAGTTTTCATGGAGGAGGATGTTACAGATTAACAGGAGCATGTTTCAATTGCGGACAGAAAGGACACCTGGCTAGAGAGTGTCCCAAGCCGTCCAGAAGAGAGGGATCTCAGATGCAAGCTGCTAGGCGAACAAAGACTATGGGACAGAGGACTTCGACAGAAGTGGGTAGTTCTGATGCAGCTCGGAGAGCGAGCATTCCAGGGAGACTGAGGGGGCAGGCACTAGCTAGGGTGTTTGCGGTGACTCGGGAGGATGCAGAGGCCGCTCCAGATATTGTCACTGGTATGGTTAGACTCTTTTCTGATGATGTGATTGCTTTGATTGATCCGGGTTCTATTCATTCGTTTGTTTCTACGAGTAGACCTGTGCGTGGTAGAAATTTGAGCCCTTTGGATACTCCACTGATGGTGAATACTCCAATCGGCCAGTATATTATTATCAGTCAAGTTTATAGAGGCTGTGAGCTATGTATTGGTGGAGAACTTCTAGTGGTGGACTTAATGCCACTGAAGATGGGAGGATTGGATGTGATGCCAGGTATGGACACATTAGAGAGGTATAATGCCCGACTGGATTGTAAGCAGAAGATTGTGGAATTTGAATTGGATAACGACAGAAGAGTGGTGTTTAATAGGGACAGAAAAGTAAGTCCGCCCCACATTGTTCCAGCTTTGACAGCAGAGAAAATGTTGAGGAAGGGATGTGAGGCATTTTTGGCCTATGTGGTAGACATCAGGGCAGATAGAGGGAAGCTAGAGGATATTCTAATAGTTAGGGAATTCTCGGATGTCTTTCCCGAGGAATTGTCAGGACTACTGCCAGCTAGGGAAATTGAGTTTCCCATTGAGCTCTTTTCAGGTACGACGTTGATTTCAAATCCGTCTTACTGGATGGCTCCGGAGGAATTGAAGGAGCTTAAGGAGCAGTTGGAGGAGTTATTATAGAAAGGGTACATTCGGCCGAGCTCTTCAGCTTGGGGAGCTTCGGTTCTTTTTGTGAAGAAGAAAGATGGATCGTTGAGGATGTGTGTGGACTATTGGAAGCTGAATCAGGTCACGGTGAAGAACAGATATCCCCTTCCTTGCATTGATGATCTGTTTGATCAATTGCAAGGGGCGAAGGTCTTCTCTAAGATAGACTTGAGATCGGGTTACCATCAGTTGAGGATAAAGGAATCGGATGTGCCAAAGACTGCTTTCAGGACTCGGTATGAGCACTTTGAGTTTTTGGTTATGCCTTTTGGATTGACAAATGTCCCTGTAGCATTTATGGATTTGATGAATCGGGTCTTTAAGTCATTCTTCGACCAATTTATCATTGTCTTCATTGATGATATATTGGTTTATTCCAAGAGTGATGAGCAGCATGAAGAGAATTTGAGGATTGCTTTGAAGACTTTGAGGAGAAAAGAGTTGTATGCCAAATTCGATAAATGCGAATTTTGGCTGAGAGAAGTTTCATTTCTTGGACATGTGATCTCCGAGCAAGGAATGCATGTGGATCCGAAGAAGATAGAAGCTGTGGTTAATTGGGAAACCCCGAAGAATGTAGCAGAGGTGAGGAGTTTTCTGGGTTTGGCAGGTTATTACAGGAGATTTGTGGGGGGATTCTCCATGATATCAGCTCTGATGACTAAGTTATTGAGGAAGAATCAGAAGTTTATCTGGAGTGATGAATGCCAGAAGAGCTTTGAGGAGCTTAAGCACAGATTAACAAGTGCTTCGATTTTGATTTTGCCTTCTGGGGATGAGGGCTATATTGTGTATAGTGATGCTTCGAGGAAGGGTTTTGGTTGTGTTTTGATGCAGGGAGACAGGATGATTTCTTATGCTTCGAGGCAGTTGAAGCCGTATGAGTTGAACTATCCGACGCATGATTTGAAGTTGACAGCTGTGATCTTTGCCTTGAAAATTTGGAGGCATTATCTGTATGGAGCTCAGACGAGGATCTTTACCGATCACAAGAGTCTTAAGTACTTGCTGAGCCAGAAGGAACTAAATTTGAGACAGAGAAGGTGGCTAGAGTTGCTTAAGGACTACGACTTGCTGATTGAGTATCATCCGGGTAAGGCCAATGTAGTGGCGGATGCTTTGAGTAGAAAGTCTTCGATTGCGCATGTTCGGGCGGTTTATCTTCCTTTATTGGAAGAGATGGCCAAGCTTAAGATAAGCTTGAAGCAGGAGGAACCAGATTGTCTTCTAGCTAACTTTCTAGTGAGATCGATTCTCAAGGAGAAAGTTAAGGAATTGCAGGGTCAAGATGCAGAATTGAGCAAGCTTAGAGATGAAATTCAGAATGGTAAGGTTTCTAAAGTAGTAGTGAGTGATGATGTTCTTATGACGGTGGGGAACAGGCTGTGTATCCCATATATGCAGGAGGTTAAAGATGAGATTATGGATGAGGCACACAATGCGCCTTATGCCATGCATCCAGGTAGTACCAGGATGTACAGGGATTTGAGAGAGCATTTTTGGTGGAAAGGCATGAAGAGGGATGTGGCAGAGTATGTGAGTAAGTGTCTAGTGTGTCAACAAGTCAAGGCTAAACATCAGGCACCTTCGGGCAAGTTGAGGCCATTATTCATCCCGGAATGGAAGTGGCAGAGGGTGATGATGGATTTTCTGATGAGTTTGCCTAAGACCAGTAGGAAGCACGATGCAATTTGGGTTATTGTGGATCGGTTGACGAAATCATCTCAATTTTTGGCGATTAAGCAGACTAATTCTTTGCATGTGCTAGCAAAGAAGTACAACGATGAGATAGTGAGATTGCATTGGATTCCGGATTCTATAGTTTCTGACAGGGACCCTCGGTTTATTTCGAAGTTTTGGGGTAGTTTGCAGGAAGCTTTGGGGACTAAGCTGAATTTTAGTACGACTTTTCACCCTCAAATGGATGGTCAATCTGAGAGGACCATTCGAACACTTGAGGAAATGCTTAGGACTTGTGTGATAGATTTCAGAGGAGCTTGGGATGAGCATTTGCCATTGGTCGAATTTGCTTATAATAATTTCTACCAT
The DNA here is from genome assembly GCA_029891385.1 of Erythroxylum novogranatense. NCBI lineage: Eukaryota > Viridiplantae > Streptophyta > Magnoliopsida > Malpighiales > Erythroxylaceae > Erythroxylum > Erythroxylum novogranatense. The sequence continues at coordinate 59,067,588 of CM057226.1, read as the reverse complement.
TCGAGTATTCAGATGGCTCCATATGAGGCTTTGTATGGGCGGAGATGTAGAACTCCAATTTGTTGGGATGAAGAAGGAGAGAGAAAACTGGTAGGACCAGAATTGATTCAGACGACAGTGGAGAAAGTCAATTTGGTTAAGCAATGATTTAAGGCAGCACATGATAGGATGAAGAGTTACATTGATGCACACCGAAAGGAGATGGAGTTTGAAGTCGGTGAAAAGTGTTCCTTAAGACGTCTCCTTGGAAAGGAGTAATGTGGTTCGGCAAGAAGGGCAAGTTGAGTCCAAGGTATGTGGGTCCTTATGAAATTCTTGAGAGGATTGGACCACTCGCTTACAGGTTGGTGTTACCTTCGGAATTGTCTCAGATCCATGATGTTTTCCATGTTTCCATGCTAAGGAGGTATAGATCGGATCCTTCTCATATCATTCAGACTAGTGAGGTTCCGTTGCGAGATGATCTGAGTTATGAGGAGCTTCTAGTGGAGATTTAGGACACCAAGGAAAAAGTCATCAGGAACAAGACAGTTCAGTTAGTCAAAGTTCTGTGGAGGAATCATTCGGTAGAGGACGCTACATGGGAGCCATTGGAAGCCATGAAGGGGAAGTATCCGCATCTCTTCGATGATTCAGGTAATAATTTCGAGGACGAAATTTCTTTTAAGAGGGGGAGAAATGTTGGGCCCTGAAATTTTTTTTATGATGTTATTAAACCTGAATTGTGTTAATTATGTGATTGTGCATTAGTTTGATGAAATTGAGCGTGTTAGTGGATAATTGAGATTATTTGAGTTTAATGTGTTTTAAATAGAAATTAATGGGTAAGAGTGGATGAGGGTTTTTTTTTGGAAGATTGTTTAGGTTGGATTAAGTTAAGGCTTTGAAGGAAGGGTATAATGGTCTTTACCCATCTCCTTTAGATATAAGTGAAAGAATTAGAAGAGAAAGACTTAGAAGAAAGAGAAGAGAAGAAGAGGGGAAGGAGTATCGTGGAAGAAGAGAAGAGAAATTTGGGCTTTGGATTCCTAGAGATTTTCGACAGTTTTGAAGCTCATTCCTGGTAAGTTAGCTTCTTTTCATCTGGTTTTAGTTGGATTAAACCCTAGAATCGTTTTGTATGCGGTTAGAACCGATTATGTAGGGTTTTCAGAAAAACCTAAGTGAAATCTTTGGGTTGATGGTCTTATGACTCCTTTTAAGGTTTGAATGAGTTAGAATTGAAGTTTAGGACTCGAATCAAGGTTTAGGTGGGTTGCATTTGAAACAGGAAATGATTGAGGTTGGGAAAATGCTAGAAAATCAGGTTCGGAGTCGTTCTCCAGGCCCGCACGTCGCGACGTGCCTATGAACACGCCGCGACGTGCGAGTTCGTCGCGACGTGCGAGATTATATTCGCCGTGACGTGCGTGAAGGAGCACGCCGCAAACGTGCGTCGCGGCGCACACTTGCGTGCATGCCGCGGCGAGCGTGGGCGTTCGTCGCGACGAGCGAGGCTTCGCCGCGACGAGCCCCTATTTCCAGCAAAGATATCTTTTGATGTAGATGTCCAATTGAGATGATTTTGGATTCGTTGTGAACTAGAGATGAAGGACTACAAGTTTTATGAAGAAGGAAAGTTTAGAATTTGCCTCTTAGGGTTCGTAAGTTTGGTTGGAAGTCAAATGTAGACTTTTAGTGTTAGAACTTTTGATTTTCAAGCTTTGTGAATATTTCTTTTGGATATTATTTGAATGGAAACTCGGTTTGTTATAGGAAACCAAGCCGATCTGACTCAATCGCAAGAGGAAGGACACTAGTGAGTTAGATACTCAAGCGATATTAGGTGGGTAATGTACTTGATACGGCAACAACCTAGAATAAATGTCTAGATCACCTCCGTTTCAATGATTGTTCCCAACCATTGTTTTCTTGTTTGGGCATTGAGAAGCAATATGACCAACACCAAGACATTTAAAACATTTAATAGTCCTATGCTTTTCAGAATTGGAACTAGAAGAACTTGGAGTTTTAAAAGTACCTTTTGGATCTGCCTTGTTCTTCTCTTCCTTTATCGTGTCTTTGTCCTTCTCATTTTTCTTGGACCATTTCGAGTTCCAATTTGTAGTAGAGCTTGGGTAAGAAGCTTGCTGGAGCTTTTGTACTTGAGTTGCCTCTCCACCTTCATGGCCATATTCACCATCTCCTCTAACTCCACATAATGGTGCAATTCAATAACATTGGCAATGTCTTTGTTCAAACCAGCCAAGAAATGTGACATGGTGGCTTCTCTTTCCTCTTCTACATTAGCCCTAATCATGGCTATCTCCATCTCCTTATGGTACTCTTCTACACTTTTGGTGCCTTGTCTCAAGGTTTGGAGCCTTTGATGGAGCTCCCTATAGAAGTAACTAGGAACAAACCTCTTCTTCATGACCCTCTTCATTTCAGCCCAAGTATCAATAGGATCCTCTCCATTCCTTCTTTTGTTCAAAACAAGCTGATCCCACCAAATAAGTGCATAATCATGAAATTCCACAGCAGCAAGCTTCACCTTCTTCTCCTCATAATAGTTATGGCATTCAAAAATCATCTCCACCTTTCTTTCCCATTCTAAGTAAGCTTCTAGATCATTCTTACCTTGGAAAGATTGTATTTTCATCTTGATACTACCCAAGTTTCTATCCACACGCTCAACCCTGTCTTCTCCCCTTGCATTGTCTCAGCCTCTATAACCTCTTCCTCTTCCTCTATCATTCCGTCACCCTCTTCCACCAAATATGGCCCTATATCAATCTTTTCATCTTCCCCATCATCATATTCATCTTCATACTCATAGCGCACAGGAGTTAGCTCCTTAGTATTTTGCCTCCTTGTTGCACCATTAGATGAAGACTCTCTTTGTAAATTCCTAATGGCTTGATCTTGTCTATCAAATTTATCACTGACAGCCCTGAACATGTTTTCAATCCTTTGGAATTGATGTTGCATAGCCTCCAAAGTAAAGAATGTGTGTTGATCAGCCTCACTATTCTTTTCATCCTTGTCACTACCTTTACTATCCTTTGAATTGGTCATGATGTAAAACCTGCAAAAACACATTAGAATAGCTCCTCACACACTCCCTCACGTGTTTCTCTCTAAATCAGATTGGAAACCCTCGTGTTTCACTCAAGAAGATGGCTTTTACCCTCAAATGAGTTTACACACTCTTGCCTTTTACCACTTTAGATTCGAGCACAGTTTTACTTGTCCGGATCAATCACTACCAACCAAATATTCACAACAGCAACGTAATTCAAAAGGAAAGCAACGAATACCTGAATAAAGGAAGAAAACAATGAAGATGAAAATAAACAAATACTAGATGCAATTTAATTTAACGAAAACAATGAAGATGAAAATAAACACATACTAGATGGAGAAAACGTATGTGAACTATTTTTGGTGTCAATTGAGCAATATGAAACAAGATTACTCAATTCAAGTGTAATGGAAACAAAAGGACAGCAAACAAAAAAACAACCAAAGAGTGCAAGAAAAGACGAAACTAGGAATTAAACTCAACCCTAAACCCGAATTAAAAAGAACATTCCAATCTGTACCAATTACTCAAGAACTTAAAGATAAGAAATTATATCAAAGACACATGTTTTAAGCGAAGACGTAAATCTTGAAACAAGAAAGTGTTTCTTGATGCAAGAAAACAAGTCTTGATGAGTTTATTGAATGAAGGATGTGTTCTTGATGAATCTTGAATAATAAAGAAACGAAATTAGAGAATTTTTGAATGATCAGATTCGTTCTTGATGAATCTTGCAAGCAAATCAACTCAAAGTCACAAAGATTCACAATGTTGATTTTTTTTACTTCTTTCTTTCTTTCTTTTCTTTCTTTTCTTCTTTTTCTTTCTTTCTTTCTTGATTTTCTGGATTTTCTTTCTTTCTTTCTTTCTTTTCTTTTCTTTCTTTCTTCTTTTTTTCGAATTTTAATGATGAACTAACTATAATAATCAAGAACAAACAGAAAATTAAAGATAAAGATTGAATTTAAAACCTAGGCTCTGATACCAAAGATGATACAACAACAACCTAGAATCAATGTCTAGATCACCTACGTTTCAATGATTGTTCCCAAACCTAAATTCAATCAATCTAACAAGACCCTTCACCCCCAAAACAACAAGGAATTGGTAACAAAGAGTATAAGATTGTAGGAATTGAATTAGCGCCACAAGTTAGAACTTACTTGATAAGTCGAATCAATCCGTAAGGTAAAACAAGCAAGAATCTCAATTCTCTCTTGAAGAATGCTTTCTGATTTTATTGATCTCTCTTCAAACTCATGTTCATGCCTAAAGCAAGGGTTTAAATACCCTTTGCAATATAAACCCTTACAAAGATAACCTAAAAACCCTAAAGAAAGCCCAAAGTATCAAAAAGGCCTTCTTGAAACAAATCTGCCCAAGAACAAATCCCACATGGATTTGGGCTTCAAAACTAATTAAAATTGACTAGTCCTAGACCAAATAGGATAAGAAAACCATAAAAATAGAAGACTAACTTAAGAGGGGCGAATTGGGCTTTTAAACTAGGCCCACAAGCTTGGTTCCTTACAATAAAACATGCACATGACTTTTTTAATGAAGCACATGCACACTTAATGCAAATCAGCCCATGAAAAAGCCTAAAAGAAGTTCACTTGCCTTTATAAGATAAAATAAGCCCAAGCCCATTGATTAGAATTGTGCTTGTGAAAATTGGCTAAGTGTTAGCCCTCTTGGTTTGATGCCTCTAATGTGTACACACACTTAGGTGCCTTCCTAAGCTCTTCCCCAAGCTTGATCAACAAAACTTCTTGAAGTTCTTGTGAAACAAAAGCTTGTACATAAATCTGAAATTGTGTTTTAAGCTTGTTGGAGCGTGACCTTATAATTGGACCCATTGGCATCCTCAAGTCTCCATTGCCTTGGTGAGTTGTATCAGTACTTATAGTTATTGTGTGATTAGGCAAATTCTTGCCTATGTGTGAATATATGTTCTATGTTCTGTATGATGGGATGCATGATATTTTGATCGAATATGTGGTTAATTGTTTAAACATGAATTGTTATAAGATTTGAATGACTTGTAAGAAGCATGAGAATTGATCAAAGCATAATCTGATTTTGAGCATGTTATGCCTCGACTTCGGTCATGACATTTTGAATAAATAAAAGTTTGAAAGCATATCATCTGATAAAATGATTATGTGCTTTTGTTTGGGCGAGAGTGGAACCATTTCGTTCGTCACGTGCACGTTGACAAGAGCCTTCTCCCGGCTGCCCGCTTGTAGCATATGAGCTTCGAATGGACTCATTTTGTTCAGGGTGTAAACTTCGGTTTCTCCCTTTTGTTTCCATGGAACCCTCGAGCCGTATGATGTGCATTGCATATTTGATTTGTTCTCTATGAATCATATTTGTGACATATTTTGTGAGTTGAATTATTTATACTGAATGCCTAAATTTCTTGGTTAACAAGTGAGTGAAAGTATTGTAGCATGTATATATACATATACATACATATGCCTGAATTTGTGCTAGTTGCCGATGGCTATAATTATATTAGCCACTGAGCTGTGTAGCTCAACCCATTACTTTCCACTCCTAAGGTGTAACTCGCGACGCCAATTGATCCTTGCCAGGCATCGAAGAACTCCGCAATAGTTAAAGATCATTGCATTAAGTTAGTATTTTAGTGGGCCCTCCGAGCATGTCATCATGGAGCATTTTTCATGCATTTTGGATTTAGACTATTTCTGTCTTATGTTATTTGAGAATGCTTGTTTAAATTCTTGAGTTGTCATGGCATGAAGCCGTGGTTTTTGGGGTGTTTAATTCATTAATGGAATGCATGTGTAGGGTGTATGTATGTGTGTGAATCGAATTATGTATGGATGTTGGGATCGGGTTCGAACGTTTGGGGCGCCCGTCGTTGGTACAGCCCGAGGGGTCGCCTCGGTATTTGAGGATCCGGGACCCGGACCCAACAAAATAAATCAAAGTGCCAATACACGGATGAAAAATAGTGCAGGCAACGATTCTTGTGTCAATTGAACAATTATGAGTGCAACAATTGTTCAAATCAATGTGGAGAAGCAAAGATTGGTACCAAAACAAGAAATAACTAGGAAACAAAGAAAGACACACAAAAATATGACAAAACTCACCGAATCCCGAGACCTAATTTTTTTATTTTTTAATTTTAATATCTCAATCAACCTAGAGTTCCAAGAATTGAACAAAACATTCAAATAAATCATTTCTTGATAGGTTCTTGGATAAAAGAAGCACAATCTTAATGAATCTTGAATGATAAGAACAAATCTTGAATGAAAGATCAAATAAAGATTCAAAGAATCACAATCTTGGATGTTTCTTGATCAATCTTGAAAATTTTTTCTTTTCTTTCTACTGTTCACTTTTTTCTATTTTTCACCTTTTTTTGCTTTTTTCTTTTTTTTTGCTTATTCTTTTTTTTAATTGTTGATCAAGAAAACAAAGAATCAATTAAGGAAACAAGAACAAAAAGAACCAATAATGGCAGATTCGTTCCAAGCAATTTAAACCTTTTTTTTAATACACTGTTCTAAAAAATTTAACAAAGAAAACAATAAAAGATACCTATGAGTTCAATAGAATTAAGCCAAAGCTCTAATACCAACTGATACGGAAACCCCAAGAAAACAAGGTTATTGAAACCCCCTAATCTTATTGAACCAAAACCCCAATCTTTCTATTCTAAGAACATGCTAGTTCAAATCCCAATTATACGAAATTGAGACCCAAACCCAAAGAAAATTGAAGAATTGAACATGCCACAAGTGATTACCTTGATAAGTGATGCAATCCTTGATGTAACAATAAGAAGAACACACCTTACTTGAAGAGAATGTCTCTCAATTTCGTTAATCAACCAAATCTAATGTTTACAAGGATAAATTAAGGTATTTATACATTGCCCACGACCTAAACCTAGAAGGAATAGGTTACAAGACCCCTTTAATGCTAAAACAAGCCTAATCCTAACTAGTTTAAGAGTTTATAGCCCAATAATGCAATCTGATCCTAATCCACTTAGAATTGGGCTAAACTAACTTAAATAAGACCAAAATAACTTAAATAAACCTAAGGGAGGTGGATGGGCCTAATGGATTACTCTACTTAGGCCCACACACTTGGTTGTCCAAAACTAGCTTTAAATAAACTAAGGCAAGTACTAATAAATACCTAGCCCATAACAAGTCTCTTTGGGCCTAATAAACAAAGGATAAATAACAAGCCCAATGTACTAAAATAAGTCCGTAGGAATAATTGAACTTGTCTTGAAATTTGGCTAAGAATTAGCCCCTCCACATGCCCTCTCTAGAAGAATCACAAGCTTGACTACTCCACTTGAATTCTCCACGGATGGTTCGGTCTTGTCATTAAGGTCAGATGTAATTTGACTTTAAACAAATCCTTGAAGTGCTTGTTTAAGCCTTGCTGCACGTTGTCTTGTAATAGGTCCACTTGGCAAAGTAAGCTTGTCTTGACATGTTGCACTTTGATCTCCATTGCCACGGCTTCTTGTATCACCATATGTTACATGTGCACCATGCATGCACATGTAATGTGCATACTATGTACATGCAATTGTACACACACTTAATGTTATATTGGTGCACCCATAGTCTAATATAACTATACTATTATAACTAGTGTATAATAGTAGTATTTACAACAGTTAGTGCACATTCACATGCATAGTGTACCAATTACATTATATAGTACACTATTCTACATACTCATTTACAATAACTATGCATGCATTACCATATGTACCATGCATACATATGTATGGGATGTGTGCCATATATGTGTATTATGTAAATGCATGTGTACTAGTATACATGATAGTGATGTATTTACATAAGTATGCATATGTGGTATTATGCACATGTATGGTAACTAGTTAACTAACATTAACTATTATTGAATGTGTAAGTATAGTGTTACACAATGTATTACATTGTGACTTGTATAATGGTGCATGGTCACTATGTATAGTATTTATATGGTATACTACTCCTCTTACTACAGGATGCTTACCTAGCCAACATTTCTGATGCGGAACCCCAAGACCCTTAATCGACCCTTAGAACTCGTTACTAATCAAATCGGAATTAGTTTCTCAGCAAGCAATCAGATTAGGATTTGTTCTTACACCCAAGAACACTTATGACAAGAACCCAAGTTAATTTTTAGAAATCCCCTTGAACCCCAATCATTTAAGCACTCAAGAACACAAGAAATAGGAATTAAAATGGATAACAAAAGATAAACTCAATTGCAATCAATAAGAACACCTTGTGCATAAACATAAAAGAAAGCAATCTCTCTTTTATTCAGATCTGAAATTTTCGAAATACAACTTGTTCTTCCATTACAACTGAAAATAGCCTTGTTATAGGCATTACAGTGTAAGACAAAACAATAAAAAACTGAAATAAATGTCTTCAAGGTAGTAAAGAAGATGGCTGATGTGGAAAAAACGTGGTGGAGAAGGTAGGTGAGGTGAAAAGACAATCTTCAATGTTGAGAGAGAGGTGGCTGCTGGAGAGAATAAGATGGAGAGTGAATATGACAGCCACAAAACCCTAAAACATGATTAATTAAACCTAAAGCTAGTGGATTTCAAAATGGGCTTAAGTAAAATAACAAGGGGGCCATGTATTCTAACTTAAAAAGCTAAAATGAACCCATAAACCAAGTCTGAAAAAGAAGTGACTAAAAACCAACATGCCCCCCTTAAAAAGTAGCCCATTTCACTTATTCTAAACCCAAAGAAGACAAGTAAAAACAACCCATAACAAAACAAACCCAAATTTGATCAAAACATGCTTAAAAACACAAACACTCCAAACTAGTCTGTTGGCCCAATTATGTAGACATACTTAGGCTCCAAAACATTTCCATATATGGACTTTCCATATTTGGACAGCCCACTTTCAACATGGTTTTGCACATAAATTTGGAGTTGTTCCTTTAGACGCTTTGCTCGGGACCTTGTGACCGGACCGACAAAACTTTCCATATTGGGGAAACTTTCTACGTTGGCACTTGAATGGTCTTGTTTTTTTTGAACAGCCTCAATATGATTTCCCATGGCATCTCCATGCACTTTAGCTCCATGTTCCAAAACTGGTGAAGTTTCCTTATTTAGAACCCGAAAACTTTCCATATTTGGAATCAGGTCTAAATCACCTAGATTGCTTCTTGTAGCATCTTGAACGCCATTTGTATCATTTCCCCTCCCCTCAAAATGATTCGTCCTCGAATCTTCGCCTTCATCAAAGTCAAAATGATGTCGGTCAGATACATTAAAAGTACTAGAAACAACATACTCACCAGGAAGATCAACTTTATATGCATGGTCATTGATCTTAGCAATAATTTGAAATGGTCCATCACCACGAGCATCCAATTTAGATTTTCTTTTGGAAGGAAACCGTTCTTTGGGCATGTGCACCCATACCCAATCTCCTGGTTCAAAGGTTACCTTGCGCCTTCCTTTGTTCACTTTGTTAGCAACTTGGTGATTTCTCTTCTCAATCCTTTCTCGTGCTTTATTGTGAATGGCCTTAACCATTTCAGCCTTTTTAAGCCCATCTAAGTTAGAGATCTCACTTAAAGGAAAAGGCACAAGATCCAAAGGGGTTAGTGGTTGAAAACCATACACAATCTCAAAAGGAGAAAATCCAGTAGAAGAACGCACACTTCTATTATAAGCAAACTCAACAAATGGCGAAAGTTCTTCCCAAGACTTGACATTCCCTCTAATTAAAGCACGCAACAAGGTACCAAGAGTCCTTTTTACTACTTCAGTTTGACCATCAGTTTGAGGGTGTGATGAAGTAGAAAATAACAACTTAGTCCCAAGTTTAGACCAAAGTACACACCAATAATGACTAAGAAATTTAACATCTCAGTCAGATACAATAGTTCTAGGTATGCCATGCAAACGTACTACCTCGCGGAAAAACAAATCGACAATGTGAGATGCATCATCAGTTTTATGACATGGAACAAAATGAGCCATTTTAGAAAAACGATCCACTACAACAAAAATTGAGTCTCGTCCTTTCTTAGTCCTCGATAACCCTAAAACAAAGTCCATAGAAATATCAATCCAAGGATGAGTAGGAACAGGCAATGGCATGTATAACCCATGTGGTTGAACTCTAGACTTAGCTTGTCCACATGATATGCAACGTGAACAGATTTTTTCAACGTCTTTGCGCATATTTGGCCAAAAGAAATGCTCATGCAATATACTCAATGTCTTGTCTATACAGAAATGTCCCATGAGCCTCCCACTATGTACTTCACGAACAAGCAATTCTCGAATTGAACCATTAGGCACGCATAATTTCCCTTTCTTAAATAGAAATCCTTCATGCCTATAAAAATCATTGAATGCAGCATGTTCACAAGCAACATACACATTTGAGAAATCAACATCATGCGCACACAATTCTTTCATCTGCTCAAATCCCAACAACTTAGAAGAAAGAGTTGAAATCAAAGAATACCTTCTAGAGAGTGCATCAGCCACAACATTCTCTTTTCCTTGCTTGTATTGTATCACATATGGAAAGGATTCAATGAACTCCACCCATTTTGCATGTCGCTTATTCAACTTGCTTTGCCCCTTCAAATGGCGCAATGATTCATGGTCGGTGTGAATTACAAATTCTTTAGGCAGCAGATAATGTTGCCATGTCTCTAATGTCCTCACCAACGCATATAGCTCTTTGTCATAAGTTGAGTAGTTGAATTGTGCTCCATTTAGCTTCTCGCTAAAGTAAACAACTGGTCTTTTTTCCTGCATCAAAACAGCACCTATACCAATCCCAGAAGCATCACATTCGATTTCAAAAGTTAATTCAAAATTAGGCAGCCTCAACAATGGTGCATTACTCAACTTATCCTTTAATAATGCAAATGCATGCTCTTCCTCTTTTTCCCAAATAAAACCCTTATCTTTTTTCATGATTTCAGTCAATGGTGCAGCAATTGCACTAAAATCTTTGACAATTCTCCTATAGAAACTTGCCAAACCATGAAAACTCCTCACCTCACTAACATTCTTAGGTTTTGGCCATTCACGTATAGCCTTTACCTTTTCGCTATCTACTTCAATTCCTTTTGCACTCACCACATATCCCAAGAAAATAATGCGATCAATGCAAAATGTACATTTCTTCATATTAGCATACAATTGAAATTTGCTCAACACAACAAACACACATTTTAAATGAATGACATGTTGTTCAATAGATTTGCTATACACTAGAATGTCATCAAAATAGACAACTACAAACTTGCCAATAAATTCTCGTAAAACATGGTTCATTAAACGCATAAAGGTACTTGGTGCATTAGTTAAGCCAAATGGCATTACCAACCACTCATACAATCCATGTTTAGTTTTAAAGGAAGTTTTCCATTTATCACCCGATTTCATTCTAATTTGGTGATAACCACTCTTCAAATCAATTTTAGAAAAAAAATGCATGCGCCATGTAACTCATCCAACATATCATCAAGTCGAGGTATAAGATGTCGATATTTTACCGTTATTTTGTTGACAGCTCTACAATCCACACACATACGCCAACTTCCATCCTTCTTTGGTACCAACAAAACGGGTACTACACATGGGCTTAAACTCTCTCTTATATGTCCTTTCTCCGTAAGTTCTTCCACTTGCTTTTGCAACTCTTTAGTCTCCACAGGATTGCTTCAATATGCTGGTCTATTTGGTATGACAGCCCCAGGAATGAGATCGATTTGATGTTCAATTCCTCGCAAAGGTGGTAAACCTGGAGGTAGATCATTGGGAAAAACATCGCTATATTCCTGCAAAACATCAATCACAACACTAGGCAAAGTAGGGTCAAGATCGTTAGTTGAAAAATAAGCCTCTTTGTACAAAAGTACAAACATTGACATGTTTGTCATCAAAGCTCTCTTCACATGCCTCACTTTTGCATAGAAATTCACTTTTCTCTCTTCTTTTCTCTCATTGGCCGAATTATCTTCACTCCTTTTCTCTTTACATTTGCCTTCTATTTTTCTCTCACTCTCTTTTTTTTCTTTCTTTTCTCTTTCTTTCCTTTTTCGCTCAGCCTCTTTTTGTGCAAATTCATCATAGGATTTTTCAAATTGCATTTGGTCTTCAAAATTTTGTTTTGATGTCAAAGGTAAAAGTGTATACCTTTTGCCCTCTTTCTCCACTATACACCTATTCAAATACCCATCATGCATCACTCTTCTATCCCATTGCCATGGTCTACCCAACAACATATGACTAGCTTGCATTGGAACCACATCACATGTAACTTCAACACTATTCTTCCCAATTGTAAATGGCAGCCTCACTTGTTTTTGCACTCTCACTTCCCCACTATTATTAAGCCACTGTAATTTGTAAGGTCTGGGGTGTTTAGTTTTTTCTAGTCTCAATTTATCAATAAACAATGTACTAGCCACGTTCACACAACTACCACCATCAACAATCACACTACACACTTTCCCACTAACTAAACTTCTAATATGAAAGATAGTTTCTCGTTGAAGTCTCGCCCCCTCTTGGTCTTCTTTATATTGTGCATTCAAAGCACGCCTAGTCACCATCAATCTACGCTCCATAGGTAACTCCCCATCACTACCATCCTCCAAGGAAGGCATCTCATCATCGACATCACTCTCATCATCGATTTCAACCTCACCACCACGCATCACCATTACTCTTTTGTTTGGGCATTGTGAAGCTATATGACCAAATCCGAAACATTTAAAACATTTGATATCTCTATTTCTATTAGTGTGGGAAGTAGAAATACCTTTGTTTTTGTTGTCGAATGGTCCTTTTGCCTTGGTTTTGTTGTCTTTTTTGAATTGGGCAGCCTTGTTATGTGTTGAATATGTGTTGGCTTGCCTAGCAATTCCCTTTCGCTTCAATTGCTTTTCTATTTTCATGGCCATGTGTACCATGTCTTCTATCTCCAAATAATGTTGAAGCTCTACCACATTAGCAATATCCTTGTTGAGTCCATTGAGAAACCTTGCCATGGTGGCTTCTCTATCTTCCTCCACATTTTCCCTTATCATTGCTATCTCCATCTCTTTATAGTAGTCCTCCACACTCTTTGATCCCTGAACAAGGCTTTGCAATTTTTGATGCAATTCCCTATAATAGTGGCTAGGAACAAAACGTCTTCTTATAATGGCTTTCATCTCCTCCCATGTTTGGATAGGACATTCTCTATTTCTCTGTCTAGTCTTAATCAATTGGTCCCACCACACAATGACATACTTACTAAACTCTACGGCAGCAAGCTTTACCTTCTTTTCTTCTGAGTAATTATGACACTAAAAAATGAGCTCCACCTTTCTTTCCCATTCCATGTATACCTCAGGATCATTTTTGCCCAAAAACGATGGAATTTTCATTTTGATACTTCCTAGGTTTCTGTCAAGATCATTTCGACCCCTCCTTGCTCCTCCATAGTTTCTACCTTCATTTATCATGGTGGCTTGATCATCAAACTCTTCATTATATTCATCATCAATTGGAGGTGTTGGTTGTCTTCTCGGACTTGGAACATTTTGGCCAGAACCCTTGTCAATTCTTTCGCTCATGTCCCTCATCATGATTTGCATTCTTTGGAACTCCTGTTGCATGGCTTTTAGAATGAAAGCTTGATCCTGTTTCTCAACCCCACTTTCTTGAGAATTCATGGTCAATATGAAAATTTCAACAAAGACAACAAAATATTCCTCACAAACACTCCCTCACATGTTTACTCTCGAAGTAACGAGACACCCCTCGTGTTTTCACTCAAACTTGGCTTTTTCCCTCTTTTGAGCTCACACACTCTTGCCTTTTACCACTCAAGCAATCGTTCAATGTTTATACTTAAGGGCCAAATCAAACAGCAATAAGATATCTTAATGCAACCAATTTTAATTGAGAATTTGCAAGGAAAAACCTAAACAAAGAAGGAAAACATGCAAAATACTAGAAGCAAAAACTACACAAACAACAAATTGAAAGCACACACTTGAATTACCAGTAAGTGTATGACGATTTTTTTTGTTTTAAGGCAGAAATGAATCAATATTACAGCCTTTTTAATGTATTAGATGCAAATGGGCAGATTCAATAACAGAAAACTAAAGGACGCAAGCAAATGACAAAATTTGGAATTTAATATCAGAAACTTGAAATTCCCAATTGGAACCTCAAATTATCACTCAAAACACTCAAACAAAAACAAAAGTGTAAAGTAGGATTTGACCAGCAACCAAACTCAATTGAAAAGAATTAGAAATGAACAGCCCCAAAATTGCGCTAAGTATACCTAAACGGTTCTGAAATTTAAAACACCTAACCAGCAGCTGTAATTACGTTTTTCCCTTGAATTGTAATGTTTTTAAGTATATTGGAAGCCAACAAAAAAAACGAAAATAATAGTTGTTCAGCCCAATTGCATGTTTTCTTTTTTATATGTAAGATCTTGAAATTTTGGGTGTGAAACAAACAAGCCTACAAGACCCTTAATCGACCCTTAGAACTCGTTACCAATCAAATCGGAATTAGTTTCTCAACAAGTGATCAGATTAGGATTTTTTCTTACACCCAAGAACACTTATGACAAGAACCCAAGTTAATTTTTAGAAATCCCCTTGAACCCCAATCAGTTAAGCCCTCAAGAACACAAGAAATAGGAATTAAAATGGATAACAAAAGATAAACTCAATTGCAATCAATAAGAACACCTTGTGCATAAACATAAAAGAAAGCAATCTCTCTTTTATTCAGATCTGAAATTTTCGAAATACAACTTGTTCTTCCATTACAACTGAAAATAGCCTTGTTATAGGCATTACAATGTAAGACAAAACAATAAAAAACTGAAATAAATGTCTTCAAGGTAGTAAAGAAGATGGTTGATGTGGAAAAAACGTGGTGGAGAAGGTGGGTGAGATAAAAAGACAATCTTCAATGTTGAGAGAGAGGTGGCTGCTGGAGAGAATAAGATGGAGAGTGAATATGACAGCCACAAAACCCTAAAATATGCTTAATTAAACCTAAAGCTAGTAGATTTCGAAATGGGCTTAAGTAAAATAACAAGGGGGCCATGTATTCTAACTTAAAAAGCTAAAATGAACCTATAAACCAAGTCTGAAAAAGAAGTGACTAAAAACCAACGTGGCCCCCTTGAAAAGTAGCCCATTTCACTTATTCTAAACCCAAAGAAGACAAGTAAAAACAACCCATAACAAAACAAACCCAAATTTGATCCAAAACGAGCTTAAAAACACAAACACTCCAAACTAGTCTGTTGGCCTAATTATGTAGACATACTTAGGCTCCAAAACATTTCCATATATGGACTTTCCATATTTGGACAGCCCACTTTCAACATGGTTTTGCACATAAATTTGGAGTTGCTCCTTTAGACACTTTGCTCGGGACCTTGTGATCAGACCGACAAAACTTTCCATGTTGGGGAAACCTTCTACGTTGGCACTTGAATGATCTTGTTTTTCTTGAACAGCCTCAATATGATTTCCCATGGCATCTCCATGAACTTTAGCTCCATGTTTCAAAACTGGTGAAGTTTCCTTATTTAGAACCCGAAAACTTTCCATATTTGGAATCAGGTCTAAATCACCTAGATTGCTTCTTGTAACATCTTGAATGCCATTTGTATCAATTTTGATCCGGCTCTACCCAAACTTTTTTGGTTCACCCCAGCATTCCCTACTTGTCCGACTGTTGCTGAGCTGTTTTTGGATATTAAAGGAACCTCTCCAGAAGGTAATTTTATTGTGGCCGATTTCTCCTCTTTTGCAATCAGTTTTGCTACAACACCTGGCACTCTAGCTAATTGTCCACCCTTTCCAAGTTTGATTTCTATGTTATGTATGGCCGTGCCTAAGGGCATATCGGTTGAAGTAGATTCTTCTTTTTGATCAATCAAAACCTCTTTCCAAACTGTACAAGCTTCTTCCAAAGCATACTTCTATACATAGGAACTATATACATGTGTAATTTTAAATAATTTTACATGGTATGTATACTATATATGCACATAATACTAGTAGTACAATCATGCTCTATAGTGGGATACCATATGCCATGCACTAGTACCAATGTTACTATTGCATGTATGTATAATGCGTACCATGTACTAGTGTATACACTACATATGGTAAATAGTGCATGCATAGCAATATTATACACAAGCGATGTACACACCATATAGTTTACCCATATATACTACCATATGTATATAGTAGTGTGGCAAATGCAATAGTTACATGGTATACATAGTGCATACCATGTGTTTACTATTATGCATGTGTGTAATGTATCAAGCATGTATAGCACTATGTAACTGAATAGATACACATAGCATGGTAACATGGTAACATGTTACATAATTGTGTGCACACTCAATTAATAATAGTGATGTGTACATGCACCATGTGTAGTTTATGTGGTATATACAATAACATGATGTTATACATGTACACTAATAGTATAATGGTGCACATGGCACCCATATGTATTGTACTAGTGCATAATACAAACATGGTATAGTGTATTACCATATACAATTAGTATCTCATACCATGGTACATATTATGCAACGTTAACATATATATGTATACCATGCATATAGTACACTATGCTATGGTGTATACTAGCATATGTAGTTACACATGTTAACCATAAATGCAATTGCATGTATGTAGTAGTTATACTGCATGTACCATGTTGCATACCACTATCTAATGGTAGTACTATATGCATTGTATTACAATGCATATAGTGAGTGCACATGGTAGTTAGTGTATAGTTACCATGTGAGCATATGGTACACATATGTATACCTACATATAGCATGGGTAATGTATAATATATGCACACGTATGTGTAATGTATGGGACTATACTCACTATGCATGTATGCATTACACTATACATATGGTGCATGTATGTATGCATATTTGTAACATGTAGCTATACGTACACATAAATACATATGCATGTACATATAGAAATACACGTGTTACATATAAAGAACTAGTGTGTATATAGCACAATGGTACGATAGTATACACGTGTGGCTATACATATGGTTGATACAATTGTATGTACGTGGCACATATACTATAACATATACTATACCATGTTATAGTATATGTGTAATATACATATGTAAATATAGTATAGTATCATGTATATACACAATAGCATATGTGTACCATTAGTACATATTATTATACATAATACATACATTACTAATTATAGTAGCTATTAAGTGTATTATGCATGTTACCTATAATTGTATGACATATGCATACATATGAGATACACTAGACATGCATAGTACACAATATGTACATTTAAATGCTATTATATGTCAATATGCACGTACAAGTGGGTGCTATTACCATACATACATACATACTACACTATTATGCATATACACTATGCATATATGTGTGTATTATAGTATACATATGTTACCATGTTTTATATGTCAATCTGCACATTGTGTATGCATATACTATATTTGATTGTAGCATTACTAAATTTTGAGTTTATCAATTATCACTTTATATGCTAGTACAATAATTGGTACCATGAATAATTGGTAACATACATAATGTATGTTACCAATTATTGTACACAATGCATACACATGGTATGTACTAATATTGTTATGTATTATTTTGTTAACCATGAACAAAAATATGTGTAAATAGTGGATGTTTACATACATGTGAGTTATGTTTACAATACCATGCAGCATGGTTATTTATATTGACATCAAGACTATGTTACACGGGCATATATGGTACACTTCACTATGTATTAGTGTATAGTTATATACATTAGTAATATCCATGCATGGTGGTATTAATACCTGTATAGTTATGTATATATTAGGTATTACTTTATTGGGTCTAGGTGTAAAATATAATAGGTTACACCTATAGTTAATATATATGTTACCGTGGTAAGTGTAGATACTACTATATATAGTGTGACATACTATTACCAATTACATAACACATTATGTAATATGTACTATATTTTGACATGATATAATATGCTAACCAGG
Organism: Erythroxylum novogranatense; assembly: GCA_029891385.1. Lineage (NCBI taxonomy): Eukaryota > Viridiplantae > Streptophyta > Magnoliopsida > Malpighiales > Erythroxylaceae > Erythroxylum > Erythroxylum novogranatense. Next base: position 59,049,379 of record CM057226.1, on the reverse strand, counting down.
TTATGATAGGTAAAATGATTGTATACACATCAAGGTACTATTCTATGGTACACATCATGTATTTGGTAATAATACATGCATGGTATTGTATGTGAATACATGCATATATGGTACCATTATGTACATGCATAGAAATAATACACAAGTTTATAATGTATGCATAATACTATAGTTAATACACATTACTATACATACTAGTACAAAATTGCATATTATTTGCCATTGAGTATAGTTGGTAAAAATATTAAAACATGGGAAGAATGTTTGTCATTAGTTGAATTTGCATACAATAGGAGCATACATTCTACTACTGGTTATTCACCTTTTGAGATTGTTTATGGTTTTAATCCATTAACACCTTTAGATTTGTGTCATTAGATGAATTCTCTTCAAGTAAGGTGTGTTCTTCTTATTGTTACTTCAAGGATTGCATCACTTATCAAGGTAATCACTTGTGACGTGTTCAATTCTTCAATTTTTTTTGGGTTTGGGTCTCAATTTCGTATAATTGGGGTTTGAACTAGCATGTTCTTAGAATAGAAAGATTGAGGTTTTGATTCAATAGGATTAGGGGGTTTCAAGAACCTTGTTTTCTTGGGGTTTCCGTATCAGTTGTTGCGCACCAAATCTGCTTTCTTTTGTCCATCTATACTAGTTATCTCACTTAAAGGTAAAGGACACAAATCTAAAGGTGTTAATTGATTAAAACCATAAACAATATCAAAAGGTGAATAACCAGTAGTAGAATGTATGCTCCTATTGTATGCAAATTCAACCAATGACAAACATTCTTCCCATGTTTTAATATTTTTACCAACCACAGCATGTAAAAGAGAACCTAAAGTTCTATTAACTACCTCAGTTTGTCCGTCAGTTTGAGGATGGAAAGTAGTAGAATAAACTAACTTAAATAAGACCAAAATAATTTAAATAAACCTAAGGGAGGTGGATGGGCCTAATGGATTACTCTACTTAGGCCCACACACTTGGTAGTCCAAAACTAGCTTTAAATAAACTAAGGCAAGTACTAATAAATACCTAGCCCATAATAAGTCTCTTTGGGCCTAATAAACAAAGGATAAATAACAAGCCCAATGTACTAAAATAAGTCAAGAAGAATAATTGAACTTGTCTTGAAATTTGGCTAAGTATTAGCCCCTCCACATGCCCTCTCTAGAAGAGTCACAAGCTTGACTACTCCACTTGAATTCTCCACAGATGGTTCGGTCTTGTAATCAAGGTGAGATGTAATGTGACTTTGAACAAACCCTTGAAGTGCTTGTTTAAGCCTTGCTGCAAGTTGTCTTGTAATAGGTCCACTTGGCAAAGTAAGCTTGTCTTGGCGTGTTGCACCTTGATCTCTATTGCTATGGCTTCTTGTATCACAAGGTCACGCTCCAACAAGCTTAAACCACAATTTCAGATTTATGTACAAGCTTTTGTTTCACAAGAACTTCAAGAAGTTTTGTTGATCAAGCTTGGGCAAAAGCTTAGGAAGACACCTAAGTGTGTGTGTGCACATTGGAGGCATCAAATCAAGAGGGCTAACACTTAGCCAATTTTTACAAGCACAAGTCTAATCAATGGGCTTGGGCTTATTTTTATCTTATAAAGGGCATGTGGACTTCTTTTAGGCTTTTTCATGGGCTGGTTTGCATTAAGTGTGCATGTGCTTTATTAAAAAAGTCATGTGCAGGTTTTATTTTAAAGAACCAAGCTTGTGGGCCTAGTTTAAAAGCCCAATTCGCCCCTCTTAAGTTAGTCTTCTATTTTGTGGTTTTCTTATCCTATTTGAACAAGGACTAGTCAATTTTAATTAGTTTTGAAGCCCAAATCCATGTGGGATTTATTCTTGGGCAGATTTGTTTCAAGAAGGCCTTTTTGATATTTTGGGCTTTCTTTAGGGTTTTTAGGTTATCTTTGTTAGGGTTTACATTGCAAAGGGTATTTAAACCCTTGCTTTAGCCATGAACACGAGTTTAGAGAGATCAATAAAATTATAAAGCATTCTTCAAGAGAGAATTGAGATTCTTGCTTGTTTTACCTTAAGGATTGATTCAACTTATCAAGTAAGTTCAAACTTGTGGCGTTAATTCAATTCCTACAATCTTATACTCTTTCTTACCAATTCCTTGCTGTTTTGGGGGTGAAGGGTCTTATTAGATTGATTGAATTTAGGATTGGGAACAATCATTGAAACGGAGGTGATCTAGACATTGATTCTAGGTTGTTGCCGTATGATCTTTGGTATCAGAGCCTAGGTTTTAAATTCAATCTTTATCTTTAATTTTCTGTTTGTTCTTGATTATTATAGTTAGTTCATCATTAAAATTCGAAAGAAAGAAAGAAAGAAAAGAAAGAAAGAAAGAAAGAAAAAGAAGAAAAGAAAGAAAAGAAACAAAGAAAGGAGTTAAAAAAAAAAGATAATCAAGATTGTGAATCTTTGTGAGTTTGAGTTGATTTGCTTGCAAGATTCATTAAGAACGAATCTGATCATTCAAGAATTCTTTAATTTCGTTTCTTTATTATTCAAGATTCATCAAGAACACATCATTCATTAAAGAAACTCATCCAGACTTGTTTTCTTGCACCAAGAAACACTTTCTTGTTTCAAGATTTACGTTCTTCGCTCAAAACGTGTGTCTTTGATATAATTACTTATCTTTAAGTTCTTGAGTAATTGGGGCAGATTGGAATGTTCTTGTTAATTTGGGTTTAGGGTTGAGTTTAATTCCTAGTTTCGTCTTTTCTTCAACTCTTTGGTTGTTTTTTTTGTTTGCTGTCCTTTTTGTTTCCATTACACTTGAATTGAGTAATCTTGTTTCATATTGCTCAATTGGCACCAAAAATCGTCCACATACGTTTTCTCCATCTAGTATGTGTTTATTTTCGTCTTCATTGTTTTCTTTACATTAAATTGCATCTAGCTTTGTGTTTTTCTTCCTTTATTTAGGTATTCGTTGCTTTCCTTTTGAATTACGTTGCTTTTGTGCTTATTTGGTTGGTAGTGATTGATCCGGACAAGTAAAACTGTGCTAGAATCTAAAGTGGTAAAAGGCAAGAGTGTGTAAGCTCATTTGAGGGTAAAAGCCATCTTCTTGTGTGAAACAAGAGGGTATCCAATCTGATTTAGAGAGAAACACGTGAGAGAGTGTGTGAGGAGCTATTCTAAAGTGTTTTTCCAGGTTTTACATCATGACCAATTCAAAGTATAGTAAAGGTAGTGACAAGGATGAAAAGAATAGTGAGGCTGATCAACACACATTCTTTACTTTGGAGGCTATGCAACATCAATTCCAAAGGATTGAGAACATGTTCAAGGATGTCAGTGATAAATTTGATAGACAAGATCAAGCCATTAGGAATTTACAACGAGAGGCTTCATCTAATGGTGCAACAAGGAGGCAAAATGCTAGGGAGCCAACTCCTGTACGCTATGAGTATGAAGATGAATATGATGATGTGGAAGATGAAGAAGATTGGCATAGGGCCATATTTGGTGGAAGAGGGGGACGGAATGATAGAGGAAGAGGAAGAAGAAAGAGGTTTGTGCCTAGTTACTTCTATAGGGAGCTCCATCAAAAGCTCCAAACCTTGAGACAAGGCACCAAAAGTGTAGAAGAGTACCATAAGGAGATGGAGATAGCCATGATTAGGGCTAATGTGGAAGAAGAAAGAGAAGCCACCTTGGCACGTTTCTTGGCTGGTTTGAACAAAGACATTGCCAATGTTATTGAATTGCACCATTATGTGGAGTTAGAGGAGATGGTGATATGGCCATGAATGAGAAGATTTGTTAGCCCGAAATTTTTTTAATTAAACATGATTAGACTAATTAAGTAAGTTATGTTAGCATTAATTTAAGTTGACATCAATTAATATATGAATTAGCATATGACATTAAATGAGTTAGGTAATAAATAAATGTGATTAAATGAGTTAGATAGCATGTATTAAATGTGTTAGTTGATTTAAATGAATTAGAGGTAATTTAATGGGTTAAGTGGGCTTAAGTTAATGGGTCCAAATGAAATAGGAAAGAAGAGAGGATATAAATATGAAATGGGCTTAAATGAAGAAATGGGTTTGAGTAGTATAAGGAGGAAATAAGAAGAGGAAGGAAGAATAAGAAGGAAGATGGGCTTAGGGGCCTTTGGGCTTAAGTGGAATGGAAGAAGTATAAAAGGAGGATTTTAAGTGAGGTTGTAGGAGGAAAGAAGGAGAAAAAACGAAAATTGAGAGAGGGAGAAGAGGATTTCGGTGAAGAGGAGAAGAAGAGGAGAAAAAGAAGAGAAGTGGCTAGGGTTTGAGATTTAGAGAGTGTTTGAAGAAAGTCCAAGGAGAAAAAGTGAAGAGGAAGGCTAGAGCTACATTTTGATACAAGAAACCACTTGGTTGGTTAAGGATTCAAGGTAAGTTATGAGTTTTAGTTAGGTTTTTGGTTAGAAAGCTTAGAAATGGAATGGATCTAGTGATTCTAGGGTTAATTTCATGATTAAGGTTTATTGGGTTTATCGATTTTGAAACCCTATGTTGATATGAGGTTACTTTCTTGTTATGATTGAAGAAGGGCAAGAAAGAGGAGAAGAACAATAAGAGGAAGAACTTCCTTAGGCAAGTTTAAGCAAGGATAAAAGGTGGGTTTCATATTTATCTTTATGTATATAAGCTATAAATGTAAATTAATGCATGACATTAATGAGTTTTGATTACTTGGTGATTGTATTAAATGCTTGTGTTAGTAGTGGTTAGATATCATTAATCATGAGTTTTGTGTAAATGAAAATGATACATGTTGATGATTTGATGATGGTTGAGCTAGTATTGAATGAAATAGCCTAAATGAGTATGAAATTATGATGCTTATAGATGTACATTGTATGATGGCGAATGAAGTTGTTTTGGAGAAACTTGTTAAATGAATATGATGAAAAGCATGAATGATGTATGACAAAGATGATTTCTAAAGGAATGGAAAATTGGACAAGAACAGTCCAATTTTCTTGTATGATGCATGATTGTTGTGTTATGTGGGTAAGGTATAATCCCAAGAACCGTCACGTGCACGTCGACCATGAAAGCCTTCGCCCGGCTGCCCGATTGTGGCATAGGATGATCCAACATTTTGGACTCCTAAAGATTTGCCTATATAAGCTCATTAAATGAGATTATATGGTTGCCAAGAATATGGACTTACCGAGCCATTTGATGTGTTTCATATGTGATAACATGAAAGTGCAAGAATTATGAATGATTGAATTGTGAGGAATTATGTTTATGTATTGATGAAAATTGCATGATGTATCTATCATGACTTCATTGAAAGATTGCTAAAAGTATGAATAATTAAATGGACATGCTTGTTATATAAATATAAATGTGTTACCCACAGAGCAAAAACTCACCCCCCTCAATTCTCCAGGAAATGAGCAGGATTCCGAGGAGCGAGCTTAAAGGCATTTACTCCAAGATTTTCTTTTGGTCTTGTATTTTGAAATGATCTTTCTAGTGATCAATGCTTTAGGTTGCATTTTGAGAAAACAGATGTATTTTGGCAAGATGTATTTTGATTGAAATGTAATAGGCTTGAAATGCCTACTAAAGCATTGTAAAACAATTGTTTTGATGTGAATGAAATGCCTGAATGACGTTTTATCATGATTTTCTCAAGACAGATTAATATCATGTCAAGTGTGGCTTCCAAAGTTGTGTCAAATGGCTTTAAACTCCATGTGGGTAGAAATACATGTTTAGTTCAAGTAGAGATGTGTATAGAGTTGTGATTGATGAATCTTATGTAGAAGTAAGAATGTTTTGAATGATGGTTAATGAGCTTTGCATGAGTAAATGTATAGGATCATTGAAGTTGAACTTGAGTCTTTTTGTAAGTCAAACTAGGTGTTTGACATGAGTGGAGGTGTCAAATTATTGAATGAATGAGTTTGGCATAGAAATGGGTAGGTCTAGAAAGGATTGGAGTGTTCATGGTGTTTGGGATAAGTCAAGAGAGAGCGTAGAGGGTTAGAATCGAGTCAGAATAGACAGAACTCGAGTTATTGGTTCACATAAGTCGAGTTATTGGTCCCATAAGTCGACTTGTGAAGCGTAACTCGAGTTATTTGTCTCGATAAGTCGACTTGTTAGTGACAAGTCGACTTATTTGTCTCGACAAGTCGAGTTGTCAGCTATAACTCGAGTTATGAGTTACCATCTAGCATAAGTCGAGTTGTTAGTCAAGCGCTTTGGGCATAGTTAGAGGGCGAATCTCTTTTTGTAGTCTTCATGAGAGTTGTAGATCTAGATGTCTACTTTCAAATGATGAAAGAACGAACACAATCCGACCTCTAGATTAAAAGTTATGAAAATCGCGCCAAAAGAGTCTCATTTGGTTTTTAGAAGTGAGCATGGTCTGCTCTTTTTGGCATAATTCCCTCATCCGGCCTTCAATTGAGATGAGGTTTGAACCATTGGATTTATAAGACATGTACCATTCTTGCTACAAAAAGTAGTATAAATTGGAGTTAAATTGAGGAAGTTTGCATTAAAGCAAGTGAGAGGTCAGTTAAGAGAGCAGGTTTCGGGTATGAACTCCTTTAGGTTTATGGAGTGTATCTTGAGTTATAAAACTCCGATTGAAGCGATTCTTGTCTTAAATAAAACAAGAGTCATAAGGCTATGACTTACAAGAGAAATCAACTTGAAATTAGGGTTAAGTGAAATACACCCTACAAGGCAAGATGATTAAGTTTCAAAGTTTACAGTTCAGGAGTCGGATTCTAGAAACGGGATCCGACATCAGTTGCGCTCTGGAAACGGGGTCCAACAAGATTTGTAACCTAATCATTGATGGGGGAAGCTGCACTAATGTGGCTAGTACATTGATGGTAGAAAAACTCGGGTTGGAGTGCTTGAAACACCCTAAGCCGTATAGACTACAATGGCTGAATGACATGGGGGAAATCAAGGTAAATAAACAAGTCCTTGTATCTTTCTCCATTGGAAAGTATTCTGATCAAGTACTTTGTGATGTTGTACCTATGCATGCTTGTCATTTATTGCTCGGTCGACCTTGGCAATATGATAGAGGAGTGTTACATGATGGTTTTAAGAATAGGTATTCATTTACTATGGGAGATCAGAAATTTGTTCTTGCTCCATTGACACCAAAAGAGGTATATGAGGACCAAATGCAATTAAAAAGGAGTATGGAGGGAATGTAACAAAGACAGGACAAAAAACTTCAAGAAAAGCATGACAATACAAAAATTGAGGGGAAGGTTGAGAACCTTGCAAAAGGGCAGCAGAAATCTAAATCAAAAGAAAAGAGAGAAAGTGAGGCCGAGAGTGAGAGAAGAAAAGTAGGGAAAGAGGCCTCAAAAGAAATTGAATTAAAAGGCCCAAATGAGAGAGAGGGTAGAAAGAAACAAAACTCCTATGCAAAAATGAGAGATGTAAGGGTTGCTTGTGTGGAAAGGAAATGTTTGTTTGTATTTTTGTACAAGCAAGCTTATTTTAATGAATCTGACCTTGACCCTTGTTTGCCTAGTAGTGTTGTTTCTCTTTTGCAGGAGTATGGAGATGTCTTCCCTGAGGAGTTGCCTAAGGAATTGCCGCCTATTAGAGGAATAGAACATCAGATTGACTTCATATGCAGGCATGATTCCAAATAGACCAGCTTATAGGGCTAATCCTGAAGAAACTAAGGAACTCCAAAAGCAAGTGGAAGAATTGCTACAAAAGGGACACATCAGGGAGAGTCTTAGTTCTTGTGCCATGCCAGTGATATTGGTTCCAAAGAAGGATGGGAGTTGGCGCATGTGTGTGGATTGCAGAGCTGTTAACAAGATAACGGTAAAGTATCACCATCCTATACCTAGATTGGATAATATGATTGATGAATTGCATGGTGCATGTGTGTTTACCAAAATTGATCTTATGAGTGGTTATCATCAGATTAGAATGAAAATTGGTGATGAATGGAAAACTGCTTTTAAAACAAAACATGGTTACTATGAGTGGCTTGTGATGCCTTTTGGCTTAACTAATGCTCCTAGTACATTTATGAGTTTGATGAATCATGTTTTGAGGTCATTTATTGGTAAGTTTGTTGTGGTATATTTTGATGACATATTGATCTATAGCAAAAGCATTAATGAGCATATTGAGCATCTTAGGCTTGTGTTAGATGCACTTAGGGCAAAAAAGTTGTATGCTAAGTTAAAGAAGTGTACATTTTGCATGGATCGTGTCATATTTCTTGGTTATCTTGTTTCTTCTAATGGAATTGAGGTGGCCCATGAAAAGGTTAAGGCAATTAGGGAGTGGCCGAGACCTACAAGTGTTACTCAGGTGAGATCTTTTCATGGACTTGCTAGTTTCTATAGGAGGTTTGTGAAGATTTTAGTTCCATTGCAGCTCCATTGGTGAGATTGTTAAAAGGAGGTAGGATTTAAGTGGGAGAGGCGCGAAATTGCTTTTAACACTTTGAAAGAAAACTTTGTTCTGCACCTATTTTGAGTTTACTTGATTTTTCTTCTACTTTTGAGATTGAAGGTGATGCCTCTGGGATAGGTATTGGTGCTGTTTTATTGCAGGGAAGGCATCCTATTGCCTATTTTAGTGAGAAGTTGAATGGTGCTCAAATGAAGTATTCCACTTATGACAAGGAGCTATATGCATTAGTAAGAGCTCTACAAACTTGGCAACATTATCTATGGCCAAAGGAATTCGTGATTCACACTGATCATGAGGGTTTGAAGCATCTTAAGGGCCAAGGTAAGTTAAATAAAAGACATGCTAAGTGGTTGGAGTTCATAGAGACATTCCCATATGTTGTGAAATACAAGCAAGGTAAAGAAAATGTGATCGTTGATGCATTGTCTAGGAGGTATGCTCTAATCTCTTCTCTTAGTTCTAAGTTGATTGGGTTTGAGTATATAAAAGATTTGTACAAATCAGATTCTGACTTTGCTAATGTGTATGATGCATGTGAACAAGTTGCTTTTCAAAAGTTTTATATGATTGATGAATATTTGTTTAGAGATAATAAACTATGTATTCCTACTTGTTCTATGCGTGAGATGCTTGCTAGGGAGTCTCATGATGGAGGTTTAATGGGACATTTTGGTATTGCTAAAACACTTCACATATTACAGGAGCATTTTTATTGGCTTAACATGAAAAAGGATGTTGAAAGAGTTTGCTCTAGTTGTGTAGCATGTAGGCACGCCAAATCCAAGGTGCAACCACATGGGTTGTACACGCCTCTACCTGTCCCTATTAGTCCTTAGATTGATATATCTATGGATTTTGTGTTAGGATTGCCTAGGACTAGGAAAGGACGTGATAGCATCTTTGTTGTAGTTGATCGATTTAGTAAAATGACTCATTTTATTGCATGTCATAAATCTGATGATGCTACACATGTTACTGATTTGTTTTTTAGGGATGTTGTTAGATTGCATGGCATTCCTAGAACCATTGTTTCAGATAGGGATTCTAAGTTTTTAAGTCACTTTTGGCGACTTCTATGGAATAAATTGGGAACAAAGCTTTTGTTTTCTACAACTTGTCATCCCCAAACAGATGGACAAATTGAAGTGGTTAATAGAACCTTAGGATCTTTATTACGTGCTGTTGTGGGAAAAAATTTGAAAGCTTGGGAAGATTGTTTGCCTTTGATTGAGTTTGCATATAATAGAAGCATTCATTCTTCTACAGGTTATTCTCCATTTGAGATTGTGTATGGTTTTAACCCATTAACTCCATTGGATTTGTTGCCTTTACCCTTGAATGAGATTGTTAATGTAGATGGGCAGCAAAGGGCCGAATTGGTTAAAACAATACATGAGAAAGCTAGGTAGCACATTGAGGAAAAGAACAAGAAGTATGCTCAAAGAGCCAATCAAGGGGTAGGAGATGAAGTTTGAACACGGAGATTGGGTTTGGGTGCACCAGGGAAGGAGAGATTTCCTAAACAAAGGAAGTCCAACCTTGATCCTAGAGGGGATGGTCCTTTTCAAGTGCTTGAACGCATCAATGACAATGCTTATAGGGTGATACAACTCGCCAAGGCAATGGAGACTTGAGGATGTCAATAGGTCCAATTACAAGGTCACGCTCCAACAAGCTCAAAGCACAATTTCAGATTTATGTACAAGCTTTGATTTCACAAGAAGTTGAAGAAGTTTTGTTGATCAAGCTTGGGGAAAAGCTTAGGAAGACACCTAAGTGTGTATGCACATTGGAGGCATCAAACCAAGAGGGCCAACACTTAGCCAATTTTCAAGAGCATAAGTCTAATCAATAGACTTGGGCTTATTTTATCTTATAAAGGACATATGGACTACTTTTAGGCTTTTTCATGGGCTGATTTGCATTAAGTGTTCATGTGCTTTATTAAAAGAAGTCATACGCATGTTTTGTTTTAAGGAACCAAACTTGTGGGCCTAGTTTAAAAGCCCAATTCGTACCTCTTAAGTTAGTCTTCTATTTTTACGGTTTTCTTATCCTATTTGGACTAGGACTAGTCAATTTTAATTAGTTTTGAAGCCCAAATCCATGTGGGATTTATTCTTGGGCAGATTTGTTTCAAGAAGGCCTTTTTGATACTTTGGGCTTTCTTTAGGGTTTTTAGGTTATCTTTGTTAGGGTTTACATTGCAAAAGGTATTTAAACCCTTGCTTTAGCCATGAACACGAGTTTTGAAGAGATCAAAAAATTTAGAAAGCATTCTTTAAGAGAGAATTGAGATTCTTGCTTGTTTTACCTTATGGATTGATTCAACTTATCAAGTAAGTTCTAACTTGTGGCGTTAATTCAATTCTTACAATCTTATACTCTTTGTTACCAATTCCTTGCTGTTTTGGGGGGGGGTGAAGGGTCTTGTTAGATTGATTGAATTTAGGTTTGGGAACAATCATTGAAACGGAGGTGATCTAGACATTGATTCTAGGTTGTTGTCGTATCATCTTTGGTATCAAAGCCTAGGTTTTAAATTTAATCTTTATCTTTAATTTTCTGTTTGTTCTTGATTATTATAGTTAGTTCATCATTAAAATTTCGAAAAAAGAAAAAGAAAGAAAGAAAAGAAAAGAAAAGAAAGGAAAGGAAAGAAAGAAAGAAAGAAAGAAAGAAAGAAAGAAAGAAAGAAAGAAAGAAAGAAAGAAAGAAAGAAAGAAAGAAAGAAAGAAAAAGAAGAAAAGAAAGAAAAGAAAGAAAGAAAGAAGTTATAAAAAAAAAGAAAATCAAGATTGTGAATCTTTTTGAGTTTGAATTGATTTGCTTGCAAGATTCATCAAGAACGAATCTGAACATTCAAGAATTCTTTAATTTCGTTTCTTTATTATTCAAGATTCATCAAGAACAAATCTAATCATTCAAGAATTCTTTAATTTTGTTTCTTTATTATTCAAGATTCATCAAGAACACATCCTTCATTCAAGAAACTCATCCAGACTTGTTTCTTGCACCAAGAAACACTTTCTTGTTTCAAGATTTACGTTCTTCGCTCAAAACGTGTGTCTTTGATATAATTGCTTATCTTTAAGTTCTTAAGTAATTGGGGCAGATTGGAATGTTCTTGTTAATTTGGGTTTAGGGTTGAGTTTAATTCTTAGTTTCGTCTTTTCTTCAACTCTTTGGTTTTTTATTTGTTTGCTGTCCTTTTTGTTTCCATTACACTTGAATTGAGTAATCTTGTTTCATATTGCTCAATTGGCACCAAAAATCGTTCACATACGTTGTCTCCATCTAGTATGTCTTTATTTTCGTCTTCATTGTTTTCTTTACGCTAAATTGCATATAGCTTTGTATTTTTCTTCCTTTATTTAGGTATTCGTTGCTTTCTTTTTGAATTACGTTGCTGTTGTGCTTATTTGGTTGGTAGTGATTGATCCGGACAAGTAAAACTGTGCTAGAATCTAAAGTGGTAAAAGGCAAGAGTTGTAAGCTCATTTGAGGGTAAAAGCCATCTTCTTGAGTGAAACACGAGCGTATCCAATCTGATTTAGAGGGAAAAACGTGAGGGAGTGTGTGAGGAGCTATTCTAACGTGTTTTTGCAGGATTTACATAATGACCAATTCAAAGGATAATAAAGGTAGTGACAAGGATGAAAAGAATAATGAGGCTGATCAACACACATTCTTTACTTTGGAGGCTATGCAACATCAATTCCACGACAATCCGCATACCGACACGGGGGAAGAGTCCTTGGAGAAACTCTATGACCTGTTAGACAATCTAAAAGAGGTCGGAGGACGATCCCGGGCCTTTAGGGCATTAAAAGGTAGGATTTTCCTTAAGCAAATGGATCCTCCTCAGAAACTCTTCCACATAGCCTGTACAATAACCTTAACATAAAAGTTTCTAAAGCAACCTCCAGCCCTAGAGGAGCCAGTATGGGCGGAAGCTCCACGTCTGGTTTTGAAGCCGAGCCTTTCCAGCAATGGGGCCTAGGGACCGATATGATGATTGGTTTAGGTAGGCGGCCGCCTACTACGGGCACTGTAGGGATTAGTCGTGAGACCGCGATCCACAAACCGACGCATGGGACTCACCCTTTACTTGAAAATAAAGAGGGGAAAGATAGCATGTCACACGAGCGAGGCGAGGTCTGGAAACTCTACTGCGAGAGGGACACCTCGTGAGCTGGGCTTCTAGAGATGAGGCCTTTTTGCGAAGCCAAGTCAATTTCGGGCCACCAAACCCTGCAACTGATGAGAAGGCCCTATGGAGTAAAGGGAAGCGTGTACGTTGATAACATGTTCAGGGATGTCAATGATAAATTTGATAGACAAGATCAAGCCATTAGAAATTTACAAAGAGAGGCTTCATCTAATGGTGCAACAAGGAGGCAAAATACTAGGGAGCTAACTCCTGTGTGTTATGAGTATGAAGATCAATATAATGATGTGGAAGATGAAGAAATTGTGTCTGAAGATGAAGAAGATGATTTGGCTTCCATGCCTGAGTTGGAAGATTGTTTTAATGTGGAAGTTGAGGATGCACCTAGGGGTGAATTACTCTTTACTAGGCGAGTTTTGAAGGCTCAACTAAAGGAAGATGGAATTGAGCAAAGGGAAAATATTTTTCATTCCAGATGCCTAGTGAATGAGAAGATTTGTAGGCTGATCATTGATGGGGGAAGCTGCACTAATATGGCTAGCACATTGATGGTAGAAAAACTAGGTTTGGAGTGCTTGAAACACCCTAGGCCATACAGACTACAATGGCAGAATGACATGGGGGAAATCAAGGTAAATAAACAAGTCCTTGTATCTTTCTCCATTGGAAAGTATTCTGATCAAGTACTTTGTGATGTTGTACCTATGCATGCTTGTCATTTATTGCTCGGTCGACCTTGGCAATATGATAGAAGAGTGTTACATGATGGTTTTAAGAATAGGTATTCATTTACTATAGGAGATCAGAAATTTGTTCTTGCTCCATTGGCACCAAAAGAGGTATATGAGGACCAAATGCAATTAAAAAGGAGTCTGGAGGCAATGCAACAAAGACAGGATGAAAAACTTCAAGAAAAGCACGATAATACAAAAATTGAAGGGAAGGTTGAGAACCTTGCAAAAGGGGAGCAGAAATCTAAATCAAAAGAAAAGAGAGAAAGTGAGGCTGAGACTGAGAGAAGAAAAGTGGGGAAAGAGGCCTCAAAAGAAATTGAATTAAAAGGCCCAAATGAGAAAGATGGTAGAAAGAAACAAAACTTCTACGCAAAAATGGGAGATGTAAGGGTTGCTTGTGTGGAAAGGAGATGTTGTTTGTACTTTTGTACAAGCAAGCTTATTTTAATGAATCTAACCTTGACCCTTGTTTGTCTAGTAGTGTTGTTTCTCTTTTGCAGGAGTATAGAGATATTTTTCCTGAATTCTTGATTCACACTGATCATGAGAGTTTGAAGCATCTTAAAGGCCAAGGTAAGTTAAATAAAAGACATGCTAAGTGGCTGGAGTTCATAGAGACATTTCCATATGTTGTGAAATACAAGCAAGGTAAAGAAAATGTGATCGCTGATGCATTGTCTAGGAGGTATGCTTTAATCTCTTCTCTTAGTTCTAAGTTGATTGGGTTTGAGTATATAAAAGATTTGTACAAATCAGATTCTGACTTTTCTAATGTGTATGATGCATATGAACAAGTTGCTTTTCAAAAGTTTTATAGGAATGATGAATATTTGTTTAGAGATAATAAACTATGTATTCCTACTTGTTCTATGCGTGAGATGCTTGCTAGGGAGTCTCATGATGGAGGTTTAATGGGACATTTTGGTATTGCTAAAACACTTCACATATTACAGGAGCATTTTTATTGGCCTAACATGCAAAAGGATGTTGAAAGAGTTTGCTCTAGCCGTGTCGCCTGTAGGCACGCCAAATCCAAGGTGCAACCACATGGGTTGTACACGCCTCTACCTGTCCCTATTAGCCCTTGGATTGATATATCTATGGATTTTCTGTTAGGATTGCCTAGGACTAGGAAAGGACGTGATAGCATCTTTGTTGTAGTTGATCGATTTAGTAAAATGGCTCATTTTATTGCATGTCATAAATCTGATGATGCTACACATGTTGCTGATTTGTTTTTTAGGGATGTTGTTAGGTTGCATGGCATTCCTAGAACCATTGTTTCAGATAGGGATTCTAAGTTTTTAAGTCACTTTTGACATGTTCTATGAAATAAATTGGGAACAAAGCTTTGGTTTTCTACAACTTGTCATCCCCAAACAGATGGACAAACTGAAGTGGTTAATAGAACCTTAGGATCTTTATTGCATGCTGTTGTGGGAAAAAATTTGAAAGCTTGGGAAGATTGTTTGCCTTTGATTGAGTTTGCATATAATAGAAGCATTCATTCTTCTACAGGTTATTCTCCATTTGAGATTGTGTATGGTTTTAACCCATTAACTCCATTGGATTTGTTGCCTTTACCCTTGAATGAGATTGTTAATGTAGATGGGCAGCACATTGAGGAAAAGAACAAGAAGTATGCTCAAAGAGCCAATCAAGGGGGTAGGGAGATGAAGTTTGAACCTGGAGATTGGGTTTGGGTGCACTTCAGGAAGGAGAGATTTCCTAAACAAAGGAAGTCCAAGCTTGATCCTAGAGGGGATGGTCCTTTTCAAGTGCTTGACCGCATCAATGACAACGTCTATAGGGTGGAAATGATACAACTCACCAAGGCAATGGAGACTTGAGGATGCCACTAGGTCCAATTACAAGGTCACGCTCCAACAAGCTCAAAGCACAATTTCAGATTTTTGTACAAGCTTTGATTTCACAAGAAGTTCAAGAAGTTTTGTTGATCAAGCTTGGGGAAAAGCTTAGGAAGACACCTAAGTGTGTATGCACATTGGAGGCATCAAATCAAGAGGGCTAACACTTAGCTAATTTTCAAGAGCATAAGTCTAATCAATGGACTTGGGCTTATTTTATCTTATAAAGGGCATATGGACTACTTTAGGCTTTTTCATGGGCTGATTTGCATTAAGTGTGCATGTGCTTCATTAAAAAAAGTCATGTGCATGTTTTGTTTTAAGGAACCAAGCTTGTGGGCCTAGTTTAAAAGCCCAATTCGTACCTCTTAAGTTAGTCTTCTATTTTTATGGTTTTCTTATCCTATTTGGACTAGGACTAGTCAATTTTAATTAGTTTTGAAGCCCAAATCCATGTGGGATTTGTTCTTGGGCAGATTTGTTTCAAGAAGTCCTTTTTGATACTTTGGGCTTTCTTTAGGGTTTTTAGGTTATCTTTGTTAGGGTTTACTTTGCAAAGGGTATTTAAACCCTTATTTTAGCCATGAACACGAGTTTTGAAGAGATCAAAAAAATTAGAAAGCATTCTTTAAGAGAGAATTGAGATTCTTGCTTGTTTTACCTTAAGGATTGATTCAACTTATCAAGTAAGTTCTAACTTGTGGAGTTAACTCAATTCCTACATTCTTATACTCTTGGTTACCAATTCCTTGCTGTTTTGGGGGTGAAGGGTCTTGTTAGATTGATTGAATTTAGGTTTGGGAACAATCATTGAAACGGAGGTGATCTAGACATTGATTCTAGGTTGTTGCCGTATCAGCCGTGGTACTTGTTGAAATCATAGCAATTGTGCTTGTAAACGTCATAATCTCGAAATGCTTGATTTATAACAATTCATGAGTAGAATTCAAAACATGAATGCATGAAACATGATAACAAATCATAAACACATAAGCATAGCATAATGGTTTGGGTTAGTCCGAGTTCATGACGTACTACACACTCCCATCGAAATGGTCATGTGTAGACGTAGTTTCTTGAGGGAGTCCTTGTGGGGAGCTCCGTGTCACTAGCAGGCAGGCGAGAGAAGCCTTTTTCATGGTCAACGTGCACGTGATGGTTCTTGGGACTACCACAAACCCACATAACATGCATGACTCAAAGTCTTGTAAACTTGATTTGCCAAACTGGCTCTCGCTTGTAAGCTTGCTTTTCATACATTTTGGAAAACATGATTTCATATGCATGTATTTCTTGAAAGGAGAAAACCCCTTTTTGAACATCATGAATGCAAATCTATAGTAACATATAATCATTTCACAATAGCAAATAATGCAACATTGTTGATGCAATTTAAAGCATTGAATCTTTCTTGATTTGAACAAAACAATGAGTGACTTATTTACTCTATTACAGACATGAACCCACCTGGAATTCCTTGCTTATACTTTCTCAGGAATGAGTTTCCTCTTGATCCTCTTGATCCTCTTGCCTCACTTGAATTCCTTAGATAAAAACCAAAATCACATTCAGTAACTCATGCTGAAACAATAATTCTATTCTTAACTTCCATTCAAAATTTCATATCCTTAGAGACTGATTCAGAACTTCACTTCTTCACATAACTTGTAGATCTATGCCTCTAGTTTGCAATGACTCAAAATTCACCTCATTTGGACTTCTAGAGCAAAAGATATGCCAAAAACATCAAAACACCTCTGTGCAGAAAAATTGGAGCTCGCCGCGGCGAACGACTTGCGCGCCGCGCCGCGACGAAGGCCTACTACTCGCCGCGACATGCAAAATTTTCGCACGTCACGACGTGCATACCTTCGCACGTCGCGACGTGCAAGCCTTCTTCGCACGCCGCGGCGTGCTCATGAGCACGTTGCGACATGCAGGTCTGGGAACTCCTTCCGAACTCGATTTTTCCTGCTTTTTCCCACTTCAATCTTACTCTTTTGCTCATGCAACACACTTAAACTTTAGATCATGCTTGATACTTCATTTCTAAACTCATTCAACACAAAATCATCAACAAAAACACAACAAGATCAACAACCCTAAGAGATTTCACCTATTTTTCCTGTAAACCCTAAACCATCGATCATTTCTGTTTCCAAGCAAATCTAGGGTTTAATCCACCTCAAACAAGAAGAAATAAACTCATACTTACCAGAGAATGCTTCAATTTCTTCCAAATCCTCCAAAGCAGCAAAAGCCCTACTTCTTTCTTTTCTTCTTCCTCTCTTCCACGACACCCCTTCTCCTTTCTTTCTTTCCCTTTCTTTCTTTTCTTTCTCACTCTAACACTTAAGCTTAAATGAAAGCAAAAAGACTACCATGCCCCTCCTTGCAAAGCCTAAATCAAATCAACTTAAGTGACTTGCCAATTTTGCCCTTATACACTTTTATTCTTTTGTTACCACTAAGTCCACACTAATCTCAAATTCATCCTAATTTTTCACCTAATACTTCAAAAAATCAAACCATGCAATAAATCAAACAATCAACATAATTCATGCTTAATAACATCAATAAAGAAAATTTGGGGCCCAACACTTGAATTCTCCACGGATGGTTCGATCTTGTCATCAAGGTGCCTTGAAGTGCTTGTTTAAGCCTTGCTGCACGTTATCTTGTAATAGGTCCACTTGGCAAAGTAAGCTTGTCTTGGTGTGTTACACCTTGATCTCCATCACCATGGCTTCTTGTATCACAATCCTTTTGTGTACACATCACTATGGTAGTAACACACTAGTTAATATTCAGTCTGAATGGTATTATGCATAGATATTATTATTTGAGCTATGTATTAATATATACCCTATGGCACAATGCATAGTACTGATATGTGCCAATGCATGTGTATGGATTAATAGTACATGGTATTATGCATACATCACACGGCATATACTAGTTACCATAGGTACACGTGTGGCCACTATGTGTAATACATGTAGCATATACATGTATTCAATACATAGCACCTGGTATTGGCACAAACTTGTATATCTATTCAATTTGTGTACATACATATGTATACCATGCACACATATGTATACTAATGGTAACTACCATATATACTATGTACACATACATATGCACAATATGTGTACACACTATGCATATATAATGCATATATAATGATTGTACACCCACTCACCATAGCATACTAATGTAATATGCTCACATGCATACATGTGATTATTGTGTGTACCAACAGTGTATCCATATAGTGTGCCAATGGAATTGATGTACCATAGTCACATCAATTGGTACCATAGTCACATCAAGTATACATGTACACATGCATACTTGGTATAATATGTATGTAAATATGAATGTGTATGTATTCATGTCTACATTTTGATCTCTATAAAAATCATCTTGTTTGGTAATAATAGTTGAATGCAAGAAAGTAAATCTTGAAACAAGAAATTTTTTAGAGTTTGGTATTAATGGTAGTATCACTATGTATTAGTGCATAGTGTGCGGTGATGCACAATACTTTACATACTCACCATAGTTTGTGTACAAAATAATGTACCCTACCATGCTACTATCATGTAATTGATGGTTACTAAGTATATTGTAGTAGAATAGTATACATTGCAAATATTGGTACACTATAGCATGGGTACATCATGCATACTATATATGGTGTGCCATGCACATGGTTGATACAATTGTATGTAATACACATATCTGATACATAACTATAATACTATATTGCCATATGTAGTAGCTATAACATACATTTCGTATCTATAAAAGAGAACTTATAGATATACATAGTGGTACACGTATTACTAGTAACGTATGCATGTACTACCATGTGCACACATAGGGTATACAATGTACATGCATTCACTATGGTAACTACTATAGTTAACATAATGCATGTATAGTATAACTCTATATGTACATAGTGTGTATATATACTATACACACTAAAATGTTAGTGTTAAATATAACTATGTATATTGTACATATTGGTATACATGTGTGCACAACCATGATAGCATACATGCTATACATAATATGCATAGGTACACAATATGTATAAATATGCATATACTATATAATGTACTAGTATAGTGTATAAATATTGCTAGGCACACTATGTAACTATGTATATTGCATAGTATGCGTATCATATATAGTACATATATACTATATGATAATGCATGTGTATGGATTGATAGTACATGGTATTATGCATACATCACACGGCATATACTAGTTACCATATGTACACGTGTGGCCACATATCAGTACACCTATGCTCACATGTGGTACCATTGGCATTATACTATTACACTACTATATGTATCAATAATGTACATAGTGTATTATATGTGGTACACTATGTACATTATTGATACATATACTACTATATGTTATGCATACTATACAATATACTAGTATATATACATATGCTAATAATGTACTACACATATTGTTACACTAGTACTAGTATACATTATGGTAATGTACTATGTGCATGAATGTAGTATTGTATACATACCATGCATAGTCATGTATGCTATTGTACATACTAGTGTACACATATAATGTTATCCATGGTAATATATATAACATATGCATATGTACCACACACTTACAATGGTAGTGGTACACGTCATGCACGTACCATATGCCATATATACTATGGTACACTAATTAATCAGTCATGTAACGTTATAACTATAATGTGTAACTATTAGCCATTGACATACACTACACTATGCATGTATACATTATGTGTGTATACACTATGTATACTAATACACTAATAATACCATAATAGCATTTATGTTTATACCATATGGTACCATACGCATTTAGTATATACTATATGCCAAGATGCATTTATACATAATCCCTAGTAGTCATGGCTACAATTACATAATCACCACATAATTAGTATAATGGCCATTATGTAAATGCATGTGTACCTAGTATACATGCATATAACTATGTATATTGTACATACGGGTATACATGTACACCATATGCTATGCATTATATAAGAATATGCATGTACCATATGGTAGTAATATGGTGTAGCATACTAAACATGTGTAAATGATACAACTCACCAAGGCAATGGAGACTTGAGGATGCCAATGGGTCCAATTACAAGGTCACGCTCCAACAAGCTTAAAGCACAATTTCATATTTATGTACAAGCTTTTGTTTCACAAGAACTTCAAGAAGTTTTGTTGATTAAGCTTGGGGAAGAGCTTAGGAAGACACCTAAGTGTGTGTGCACATTGGAGGCATCAAATCAAGAGGGCCAACACTTAGCCAATTTTCACAAACACAAGTCTAATCAATGGACTTGGGCTTATTTTATCTTATAAAGGGCATGTGGACTTCTTTTAGGCTTTTTCATGGGCTGATTTGCATTAAGTGTACATGTGCTTTATTAAAAAAGTCATGTGCATGTTTTATTTTAAGGAACCAAGCTTGTGGGCCTAGTTTAAAAGCCCAATTCGCCCCTCCTAAGTTAGTCTACTATTTTGTGGTTTTCTTATCCTATTTGGACAAGGACTAGTCAATTTTAATTAGTTTTGAAGCCCAAATCCATGTGGGATTTATTCTTGGGCAGATTTGTTTCAAGAAGGCCTTTTTGATATTTTGGGCTTTCTTTAGGGTTTTTAGGTTATCTTTGTTAGGGTTTACATTGCAAAGGGTATTTAAACCCTTGCTTTAGCCATGAACACAAGTTTTAGAGAGATCAATAAAATTAGAAAGCATTCTTCAAGAGAGAATTGAGATTCTTGCTTGTTTTACCTTAATGATTGATTCAACTTATCAAGTTCTAACTTGTGGCGCTAATTCAATTCCTACAATCTTATACTCTTTGTTACCAATTCCTTGCTGTTTTGGGGGTGAAGGGTCTTGTTAGATTGATTGAATTTAGGTTTAGGAACAATCATTGAAACAGAGGTGATCTAGACATTGATTCTAGGTTGTTATCGTATCATCTTTGGTATCGGAGCCTAGGTTTTAAATTCAATCTTTATCTTTAATTTTCTGTTTGTTCTTGATTATTATAGTTAGTTCATCATTAAAATTTGAAAAAAAAAGAAAAGAAAGAAAGAAAGAAAGAAAAGAAAAGAAAGAAAGAAAGAAAAGAAAGAAAAGAAAGAAAGAAAGAAAGAAAAAGAAGAAAAGAAAGAAAAGAAAGAAAGAAAGAAGTAAAAAAAATCAAGATTGTGAATCTTTGTGAGTTTGAGTTGATTTGCTTGTGAGATTCATCAAGAAACAAATCTGATCATTCAAGAATTCTTTAATTTCGTTTCTTTATTATTCAAATTCATCAAGAACACATCCTTCATTCAAGAAACTCATCGAGACTTGTTTTCTTGCATCAAGAAACACTTTCTTGTTTCAAGATTTACGTTCTTCGCTCAAAACGTGTCTTTGATATAATTGCTTATCTTTAAGTTCTTGAGTAATTGGGGCAGATTGGAATGTTTTTGTTAATTTGGGTTTAGGGTTGAGTTTAATTCCTAGTTTCGTCTTTTCTTCAACTCTTTGGTTGTTTTTTTTTGTTTGCTGTCCTTTTTTGTTTCCATTACACTTGCATTGAGTAATTTTGTTTCATATTGCTCAATTGGCACCAAAAATCATTCACATACGTTTTTCTCCATCTAGTATATGTTTATTTTCGTCTTCATTGTTTTCTATACGTTAAATTGCATCTAGATTTGGTTGGTAGTGACTGATCCGGACAAGTAAAACTGTGCTAGAATCTAAAGTGGTAAAAGGCAAGGGTGTGTAAGCTCATTTGAGGGTAAAAGCCATCTTCTTGAGTGAAACACGAGGGTATCCAATCTGATTTAGAGAGAAACACGTGAGGGAGTGTGTGAGGAGCTATTCTAACGTGTTTTTGCAGATTTTACATCATGTCCAATTCAAAGGATAATAAAGGTAGTGACAAGGATGAAAAGAATAGTGAGGCTGATCAACACACATTCTTTACTTTGGAGGCTATGCAACATCAATTCCAAAGGATTGAGAACATGTTCAGGGATGTCAGTGATAAATTTGATAGACAAGATCAAGCCATTAGGAATTTACAACGAGAGGCTTCATCTAATGGTGCAACAAGGAGGCAAAATGCTAGGGAGCCAACTCCTGTGCGCTATGAGTATGAAGATGAATATGATGATGGGGAAGATGAAGAAGATTTGCATAGGGCCAGATTTGGTGGAAGAGGGGGATGGAATGATAGAGGAAGAGGAAGAGGTTATAGAGGCCGAGACAATGCAAGGGGAGAAGACAGGGTCGAGTGTGTGGATAGAAACTTGGGCAATATCAAGATGAAAATACCATCTTTCCAAGGTAAGAATGATCCAGAAGCTTACTTAGAATGGGAAAGAAAGGTGGAGATGATTTTTGAATGCCATAACTATTCTGAAGAGAAGAAGGTGAAGCTTGCTGCCGTGGAATTTCATGATTATGCACTTATCTGGTGGGATAAGCTTGTTTTGATCAAAAGAAGGAATGGAGAGGATCCTATTGATACTTGGGCTGAAATGAAGAGGGTCATGAAGAAGAGGTTTGTGCCTAGTTACTTCTATAGGGAGTTCCATCAAAGGCTCCAAACCTTGAGACAAGGCACCAAAAGTGTAGAAGAGTACCATAAGGAGATGGAGATAGCCATGATTAGGGCTAATGTAGAAGAAGAAAGAGAAGCCACCATGGCACATTTCTTGGCTAGTTTGAACAAAGACATTGCCAATGTTATTGAATTGCACCATTATGTGGAGTTAGAGGAGATGGTGAATATGGCCATGAAGGTGGAGAGGCAACTCAAGTACAAAAGCTCCAACAAGGCTTCTTACCCAAGCTTTACTACAAATTGGAACTCGAAATGGTCCAAGAAAAAAGAGAAGGACAAAGACAAGCTAAAGGAAGAGAAGAACAAGGCAGATCCAAAAGGTACATTTAAAACTCCAAGTTCTTCTAGTTCCAATTCTGAAAAGCATAGGACTATTAAATGATTTAAATGTCTTGGTGTTGGTCATATTGCTTCTCAATGCCCAAACAAGAAAACAATGTTTGTGAGAGGAGGAGAAGTTGTGTCTGAGGAGGAAGAAGATGATTTGACTTCCATGCACGAGTTGGAAGATTGTTACGATGTGGAAGTTGAGGATGCACCTAGGGGTGAATTACTTGTTACTAGGCGAGTTTTGAATGCTCAAGTGAAGGAAGATGGAATTGAGCAAAGGAAAATATTTTCATTCCAGATGCCTAGTGAATGAGAAGATTTGTAGCTTTGATCATTGATGGGGAAGCTGCACTAATGTGGCTAGTACATTGATGGTAGAAAAACTAGGGTTGGAGTGCTTGAAACACCCTCGGCCGTATAGACTACAATGGCTGAATGACATGGGGGAAATCAAGGTAAATAAACAAGTCCTTGTATCTTTCTCCATTGGAAAGTATTCTGATCAAGTACTTTGTGATGTTGTACCTGTAGGAAAATCCCGGTGTGAGCATCACTTGCCCACGGTGCGAAAAACAAAAAGTTTTGTTCCGGGACCTTCCCGAAAGCCAGGATCCATGTGACTATATAACAAAATCAAACCAAAACGACCAAACGAGACCGTCTCTAACAGTATCCACGCAGAGATCGGAGAACCTAACCGGGACAAACCTTTTGACTCGGGAATAGCTAAAACAAAGTAAAGAGTGCTAGCTCCTACCTTTGTCCTTGGAGAGCTTGAGACTAACAATGGAGGAAGAGATGGAGAAGCTTGAAGGAGATGAAGAAATCGATGATGGAGAAGGAGAGAACACTTTTCTCTTAGGTTTTCAAAACCTAACTTTCTTCTTTCATCAACCCACGACCATCCTCAACTTATTTTGTCTTTTTGTCATTTTATATCTAAATAAATGCTGAAGTGGTCCAGTCACACTGGGATCAGTCCTACTGGCCTACCGGGTCCCAGTATGGGATAAACCCCCGGAAACTCTTTTCAGCAATATCGATGTCGCGATCTCATCAGGACATATCTCGATCTCATCGAGATCCATTTAATCTTGTTGCTCTCCATATATTGGAACTCTGTCCAAAACTATTTTACGAGTTCTCCGAGACACTCTTATGTGTGTGACCCATTAGGTTCCCGGTTATGTTGGCCACTTAGATCAACACTTAATCTAAGCAAGTCATGAGCGGTATCTAGCAACACATCATGACCCCCAATTGACCGAAAAGTAATTGGTTTGACGAATAAACATATATTCATCATGGACCATATCACGAACCTTTCCATAGACAATTACCGTGCAATTCGTCCTTTCACCATGCTATACCCTACTTGGTTATGAGTATGGGCAATGTGTCAACTCTCACTAGACTGACTATGTCAAATCTAGTCCAAGTGATTTCAGTTCTTATCCTGGGACTCATTACATAATACTTAATATGTCAATGAAGACACTCTTCATGACATATGTACTCTGATTAGAGATTTCCAAGTAATGACCCTGACAAGAGGCCATGGATATCATCTTCTGCTATCACAGAAGTGGTGAATCCTCTATTGGCTACTCAATTACCTTCGAATACCTCAAACTGTACCCAATCACCACCCTATGAGCGACCTCTGTAAGGCAACAAGAAATGGAGTCAAAGCACAGAATCAGTATCCAAGATATCCTTGAATACCTCAAGTCTAAGGATACTTGCACCATTGCTATGATGAGATTATCACTGACATTAGAATAGTACATCCATGTGATGGTCTCATAGCAGGTCATCCAATGTACTTACTACCTCTAGTAAGCATCCACATCTCAACCCTAAATATCTCATATGTACAGTTTCTGAGATCCACTGCTTGATGAAATAAAGGAGCTTGAGATGTGCTAGTCTTTCCAGATTACGATGTCGGTCTCGGTAATCCTATGACTAGGGATAATTTGAATCTTGACATAATTGCACATGATAGGAATCTCAGTAGTATGATCACATCATAATTTCCTTCATGCTATGTCATATATCATGGACTTCATTAATTTGCTTATTAATCAATATCAGTTCATAAATAATGAACAGCAACGTAATGAAAAATGCCTTTCTTTATTTATTCATAAAAACTGTACACAAATTTGTACAAAATGCACTAAAGGCGATTGCCTTCAGGGCACTACTCTAACAATCTCCCACTTGACCTAAAGTCAATCGCCTTGATATCTAATACTATAGGCGAGTACATGAGAATCAAAACTCTTCTGTGACAATGGCTTTGTCAATGGATCAGCAATATTCTGCTCTGTGTGAATTCTCTCTATCTGCACATCACCTCGACCAATGATCTCCCTGATCAGGTGATATCTGCGGAGTACGTGTTTGGATCATTGATGAGACCTTGATTCCTTCGCCTACGCAATAGCCCCATTGTTGTCACAATACAACTGTATGGGTCCATCACTGCTAGGAACCACACCAAGTTCAGTAATGAACTTCTTGATCCAAACTGCTTCCTTTGCTGCGTCTGAAGTGGCAATGTACTCTGCCTCGGTCGTTGAATCGGCAGTCGTCTCTTGTTTGGAACTCTTCCAACTGACTGCCCCGTCGTTCAGTGTGAATATGTAACCTGATTGGGATTTAGAATCATCCTTATCAGATTGAAAACTGGCATCTGTATACCCGCTCACCTGGAGATCTCCATCCCCATATATCAAGAAAACATCCTTAGTTCTTCGCAAGTACTTTAGGATATTCTTGACAGCCACCTAGTGACCCTCACCAGGATCCGATTGGTATCTGCTCGTAACACTTAGAGCATATGATACATCGGGTCTCGGACATAGCATTGCGTACATGATAGATCCAACCGCAGATGCATACGGGATCATATCTATGCGCATCCTCTCATCTTGTGTCTTAGGACACAGATTTTGAGAGCGTTATCGCATGAGTCACGGGAAGATACCCTCTCTTGGATTGCTCCATGCTAAACCTCTTTAGCATCTTGTCTATGTACGTTGATTGTGAAAGACCAAGCAATCTTTTTGATCTATCTCTATAGATCCTTATCCCAAGGATATAAGTTCCTTCACCAAGGTCTTTCATGGAAAATTGTTTGGACAACCAAATCTTGACTGATTGTAGCATCGAGACATCGTTTCCTAGCAATAATATGTCATCTACATACAGCACAAGGAATACGATTGCAGTCCCACTAACCTTCTTATACACACAGTATTCATCCGGATTTTGTGAGAAACCAAACTCTTTGATTACCTCATCAAATCGGATATTCCAACTCCTGGATGCTTGCTTCAATCCATAAATGGATTTCTGAAGTTTGCATACCTTTTCGCCATCATAGGAGATGAAGCCCTCAGGTTGTGTCATATACACATCCTCAGCTAGATTCCCATTTAGGAAAGCTGTCTTCACATCCATTTGTCATATCTCATAATCATAATGAGTGGCAATGGCTAGGAGTATCCTAATAGATTTAAGCATTGCTACTGGGCTGAAGGTCTCGTCGTAGTCAACTCCTTGTCTTTGACGAAAACCTTTAGCCACAAGCCTTGCTTTATAGGTAATTACATTACCATCCATGTCGGTTTTCTTTTTGAAAACCCATTTGCACCCTATGGGTTTGATTCCTTCGGGTACATCAACCAAAGTCCATACTTGGTTTTCATACATGGAATCCATTTCAGCTTTCATGGCTTGAAGCCATTTCTCAGCCTCTGAACTCTTCAGAACCTCTTCATAGGTGGTAGGCTCATCATCTTCTATGAGCAATACGTCATTCTGTTCACTCATGAGAAATCTATATCTCTCGGGAACATAGCGTATCCTACGTGACCTACGAATTTCGTGTGTTGTAGAAGGTTGAACTGTTACTTCATCTGTATGAGTCACAGTTTCAGGTTCAGGCAGTTGATCTGCGTCTGTTCGAGCATCTTGAACTTCTTCAAGTTCTATTTTGCTCCCACTGTCTTCTTGTAAAAGAAACTCTTTCTCTAAAAAGACAGCATGTTTTGAAACAAACACCTTTTGTTCCTCAGCAAGGTAGAACTGATATCCCATTGTTTCTTTAGGATATCCTACGAACAAACATTTGTCAGATTTTGCATCAAGTTTATCTGACTGTGTCCGCTTCACATAAGCTGGACAGCCCCAAACTTTCAAATGAGTAAGATAGGGTCTTTTGTTAGTCCACATCTCATATGGAGTAACATCAACTGTCTTTGATGGAACTCTATTTAGCAAGTAAACAACTGTCTCGATTGCATACCCCCAAAAGGATTTAGGTAACTTTGCAAAGCCCATCATCGATCGTACCATGTCTAACAAGGTTCGATTTCTCCTTTCGGCTACACCGTTGTGTTGTGGTGTGTACGGAGGAGTCCATTGAGATAAAATCCCATTATCTCTGAGATAATCCAAAAACTCTTGGTCTAAGTATTCCCCACCACGATCTGATCGTAATGTCTTGATACTTTTCCCAAGTTGGTTTTCTACTTCATTTCTGAATTGTTTGAACTTTTCAAATGCTTCAGATTTGTATCTCATCAGATACAGGTACCTATATCGAGAATAATCATCGATAAAGGTAATGAAGTAAAGAGAACCACTTCTAGCATGGATGGACATCGTACCACATACATCTGAATATATTAGGTCTAATACTCCAGTCGCTCGTTCACCCTTTCCCTTGAAGGGTAACTTAGTCATCTTGCCTAATAAACAAGATTCGCATATGTCATATGATTCATAATCAAATGACCCTAAACTACCACTCTTTTGGAGCTTAGCTATGCGTCTCTCATTTATATGGCCAAGGCGACAATGCCATAAGTAAGTTGATTTTAAATTATCTCGTTTACGTCTTTTCGTGTCATTGACATTCATTATTGGATGTGACATATCTAATATGTAAATTCCATTGCATAATGTACCAGTACCATAAAACATTCCATTCAAAATAATAGAACAATCATTGTTACTAAAAGTCAAATAGAAACCAGCTCTATTTAAACAAGAAACAGACAATATGTTCTTTGTTAATACAGGTACAAAATAACATTCATCCAATTTAATTACAAGCCCAGTGGGGAGTGACAAAAAGTAAGTGCCTACGGCTAATGCAGCAACTCTTGCTCCATTTCTCACACGGAGGTCTAGTTCTCCCTTCATGAGCTGTCTACTGTCCCTGAGGCCCTGCATATCATTGCATATGTGTGAGCCACAACCGGTATCTAATACCCATATGTTATGATCAGAAATAGTATTAACCTCAATGACAAACATACCTGAAGAAGTTGAGGCATCTGATGCCTTCTTCTGCTTTAGTTCCTCCAGATAGACTTTACAGTTCCTCTTCTAGTGGCCAGTCTTGCCACAATGGAAGCAAGTTCCTTTTGGTGCAGTCTCTTTGGTTTTCTTTTTGGCTATGCTTCCTTTTGGTTTCTTAGACCTCTTCTTCTTCGGTTTCTTTTTCTTGGAACCAGAAGAAGAGTCCACCATAAGCACTTGCTTGCTATCCTTCTTGATAGCTTGCTCTGCTGTCTTGAGCAGATTGATCAACTTAGGAATTGTCGTGAATATTTGGTTCATCCGATAGTTTAACACAAACTGTGAATAACTATCAGACAATCCAACTAGAATTAAGTCAGCACTTAATTCATAATCCATGACAAAACCTAAGATAGCCAACCTCTCAATATACCCATTCATCTTCAGTGCATACTGCACTGCAGATGAACCTGGAGTCATCTTAGTAGTGAAGAGTAACCTCGAGGTCTCGAACCTTTCAGACCGAGCTTGCTCATCAAACAGCTCCCTAAGATGAAACACTATAGTATGAGCATCCATAGACTTATCTTTATACTTCGCACTCTGGTGACATCGAGGCAAGCATAATACAGGTTGCTATGTCACTGTCTTTGAGATGCTTTCGATAAACTTTCTGATCCTCATTAGAAGCATCAATAGCAGGTGGATCAGGAAGTGGAACATCAAGGACATATCCCAGTTCCTCAAATCTGAGAACAATTCTCAGATTTCTCAGCCAATTGAGAAAATTTGGTCCAGTTAATTTGTTGGAATCTATTAGTGAGCGAAGATTCACACTAGAAGACATCTTCAATCAACCTAAAGAGAAAGAGAGAAAGAATGTTAGAATAGAATTAAATGCATGATCATAAGGACTTGCATGACATGCATATGGCTCCCACTCGTTTCAAAGAATCCATAACCCTCAGTACGAATCCAAGAAATATTATGACAAAATGTCCTAGTGGGTCGATATCCGATATTACTAACAATGACCTTGGGTTTACCCAACAAGCCACCTTAGGTCCATCGGTAGGTATTAGTCATACCAATTGCATCTTAGATATCCGACATTACTAAAATGACCTTGGGTTTACCCAACAAGCCACCTTAGATCAATCGGCAGGTATCAGTCATACCACTTGATTCATAGATGCAACTATCAACTAATGCTATCAACTCGTGATGTATGCACACTCATTAGGTTATCAACTCTTGATGCACGTACATCTGATGTACACTACCCAATTTCACCTCTGTCCACGTTGACCTTGAGTTTACTCAACAAATCAACGCTTCTAGTGAAAACCGACCCATTAATCCGAAAATCTTATTTTCATGGTTCGAACATATTCGTATAGAGTGAGCTTGGGTTTACCCAACAACCCAACTCTATAAGAACTCTGGTTCTCCCCATATTAATGGAAGACGTGAGTTTTCATATTAAGTGTGAGAGTTTTCAGGTCTCATCTACTTCTTTTCCAAGCTATAGGATTATAGTCACCATGACTATATGGAATGATTTAGGGCATATTCATCAATCGCATTGAATCTATACCTAAAATCATCCATCATCCCACCTATGCATGTTGTAAGTCGACTTGTGTATGTATAAGTCGACTTATGCCTCTGTATAAGTCGACTTATGCAAGTGTAAGTCGACTTATGCAACTGTGCACGAACAAGTCGACTTGTAACATTGTGCAAGTCGACTTATACGTCTACAGTGCATGGACAAGTCGACTTGTTCATTGTGTAAGTCGACTTATCCGTGTGAAATTGCTATCTAATCGGCTAATTTCTTAATCCGTGCAGTTCAAATTCACAACACCAAATCTAATACACTTTACCCTGATGTACCAATGAAACACTTTCATTGTTGCTTACCATATATAGTCAAACTATACATGAAAAACTTGAAATCGATGAATACACTCTTATTCATTTAGATTTTCAAATAATTTTGCGAATATCAAACTATCACCCTAAGTATCTCTAGGTAGTCTACACTTTATCAAGATTACTTCGGCATTGGTCACAAAATTTGTGACGGCCAAAACAATCAAGATAAGGGAATATACTAACGAGACGCTAATGAGACACATTTGACATCCAAAAATTGTTTGGAAACCTAATTTCAAGAAATTCAATTTGGAAAGCATACAACATCAATATAACACATTTTTAATCATATTAAAAATGATCCAAGGCATTGGAACTGAAATCTACACAATTTCTTATTTCAAACAAAACAACTCCAGCAACTTTCTCAAAACTGCCAAGCTCTATGTTTTGCTTGAAAAATTCATTGAAAAAATTTCAATAAATTATGAGAAAATTACAGAGGTTACAACACGTTCACAACATGCTCCATGAATTTTTTCAGGATTTATTTCCATCAAAAACTCATTCAACCTCAGCAACCAAGCCAATGTAGAATCTGTGTTCCTCAACACAGTTATTCCCAGCAGCACACAATAAATTCTCAAATAAATAGTAAATCACCTTGAAAACATTTTTTCATTCTCATAGACATTCATAAACATCTTAGAGACATGTTGGTGGAAGCGAATCCGAAAAACAATTTTTCTACAATTTATTCTCGAATTTATAAGCATGCCTGTTCATTGAATATGCACAAAGACAGCAATCAGAACATTAGGGAATAAATTAGCAAAACCATATCAAATCACATTGATAAATTCCGGCCTTTCACAGACATATGCAACAAAATCTTGTGAACATATCTGGGCAAGAAAATTTCAAAAACTATATCTCATACTGAATTCGAAATTCAACACATACAACATGCATCATCATCACAAGCATTAGGCAACTCCGACCTAGTCATGGTTTCTTCGTTATATACGACACAAGTGGCTCTGATACCACTGTAGGAAAATCCCAGTGTGAGCATCACATGCCCACGGTGCGGAAAACAAAAATTTTTATTCCGGGACCTTCCCGAAAGCCAGGATCCATGTGACTATATAACAAAATCAAACCAAAACGACCTAAGGAGACCGTCTCTAACGGTATCCACGCAGAGATCGGAGAACCTAACCGGGACAAACCCTTTGACCCGGGAATAGCTAGAACAAAGTAAAGAGTGCTAGCTCCTACCTTTGTCCTTGGAGAGCTTGAGACTAACAATGGAGGAAGAGATGGAGAAGCTTGAAGGAGATGAAGAAATCGATGATGGAGAAGGAGAGAACACTTTTCTCTTAGGTTTTCAAAACCTAACTTTCTTCTTTCATCAACCCACGACCATCCTCAACTTATTTTGTCTTTTTTTTATTTTATATCTAATGACTAAGCAAAATAAGAACCTTCTTTTTAGTCATCCACGTTAGCTTCTTTTATATATATATATATATATATATATATATAAGTTAAAGCTAAGAGCCACACTGGGGTCAGTCCTACCGGCCTACCGGGTCCCGGTATGGGATAAACCTCCGGAAATCCTTTTCAGTAATATCGATATCGCGATCTCATCGGGACATATATCGATCTCATTGGGATCCATTTAATCCTGTTGCTCTCCATATATTGGAACTCTGTCCAAAACTATTTTACGAGTTCTCCGAGACACTCTTATGCGTGTGACCCATTAGGTTCCCGGTTATGTTGGCCACTTAGATCAACACTTAATCTAAGCAAGTCATGAGCGGTATCTAGCAACACATCATGACCCCCAATTGACCGAAAAGTAATTGGTTTGACGAATAAACATATATTCTGTTGGGCCCCAATTCACTTTAAACATGCTTTCGTTATTCTGGGGTTTAGATTGATTAATTGTTTTTAATTAGAATAATTTGGGAGTTTTCATACTTAGTTAATAGAAATTAATTGGTGGAATTTAGTTAAAATTAGAGTTTTAATAAGTTGGTAGAATTAAAAAGAATAAGATGGAGTTAGGATAAATGAGGAAGTTTGCTTAGGTTTTAAAGCTCAAGGTTTAATAAGATGGGCTTTTAGCCCATTTACATGATATTAAAATAAAGAAAGAGGGAATTAATTGATGAATTAAATGGGAAGCAAGTGAGGGTCGTATGAAAGTGAGAAGGAAATGAAGATGATAAGGAAAAGAAGAGCTTTCGATGAAACTACATCGTTTGGTCATGGGATTTTAGTTAAAACACAAGATTTATCCTAAGTTTTCTAGAAAACTACCGAAACTCTTAAGAGAGGAGGGACTTTCGAAACTTAGAGAGAAAAGAGTGGAGACTGTCGGTTGAGGAAGAAGAAGAGGAAGAAGAAGAAGAGAAGAAGGAGCTTTGGTTTAGGTTGCTTTAGAAAGGAAGGTGGAAGAGTTTCATTCAAGAAGGAATTGGAAAGAAGGAGTTTAATCTTCCATAGAAGCAAAGTGGGTCATCTTCTAAGGTAAGGGAAATTCGAAATTTTTGGGTATTTTAGGTAGGTTTTAGTTTTAAGAGCCTAGAAAAGTTATGGGTAAGGTTAGATAGGTAAAATTCCATGCTTTCGTATCCGTAAAATTGTCAGATTTTGATATCCTATGTTCTGATGGGATATTCATGCTTAATGAAGGTGAATTGAGGCATTTGGAGGAAGAAGCAAGGCCTTTGGATCAATCCTAAGCTAAAGGAATTCAAGGTGGGTAATTCTTTAATAACTGAGTTGATAAGTATATTACCGTCTTTATAATCAATGTGAATTAAGGTGTTAAAATGACTTGGAAAGTTTGTAAGAATTACGCTTGATGATGTATTGAATTTATATGTGATATTCTTGTTTATGAATTTATGTTGGAATGGTTGGTTCAATGATTTGTTAAGTGAAAACAATAAGAAATTGTGATTTCGGAAAGATCGTTGTTTTGGTAATTTACGTGAAAATGAATTTGTATATGCCAGTAGAGGCAATCTTTCTTGAATTGTGTGAACTATATGTTTACTTTGGGTTTGTGGTGGTCCAGTTTGAGTCGGTGCACATCATTATAGGCTTCTCTCGCTTTTGCCGCTAGTGGCCGTGGAGTTCCTCTTATGACTCTATTCGTCACGACTTCACATAATTGCTTCTGCTGAAATGTGTCGTTCGCTCTGCTTTGGATCCACCAACCATCTTGTTTGTGATCTTATGAAAAGTTAGATCGTTTTGTGATATGTGCTATTTGTAAACTGTTGATGTGATGCATTCGACGAAAAGATTTGAAACTTTTAATGTTTTCTTTTATGTGATATTGCTTGAATATGAAAAAATGAATAACGGTTTACGCTTGTTTCTCGTTTATTAAGTTATTACCCACGGAGTCGTCGAGCTCACCCCTCCCTTTTCCTCCACAGGTGTCGGCGAGAATGAGTCACCGCATCGGGATTGAGGCAACTCGATCTTGTTTTGTTTAAGTTGTATTTGAAGTTATGTTTTGAGAAAATAGGCTTTAGATTGCATTTTGGACTTTTATGTACTTTTACTACTTTTGATGTAATCAGGTCAAAATGCCCTCTAAAGCCTTGTATGAATTCAATTCCACATGTTTGTGAGAATTTTGGATTTGAAATATATCTTATGTTTGTTTCTTGTAAAAGTATTGTTGTATGGTTATAATGACAAAAGAAAAGAATGGGATTGTAAGATTTTATGGTTTGGAATTGAGTAGATGTTTAAAAGTGGAAATGCTTGATGATTTGAGAAATATGTAGAATCCTAGGCGTGTGTTGCTGCCTTGAAATATTGAGTTTTTATGCAGGTTGTGTGTTTGATTGAAGAAATTTGGGATAGTTGTAAATTAGGGGAAGTGCTGTCCAATTTTCCAGAAATTGGGCAGCAACTTCCATTCAATTTTAAAGTGGCTTAAAGCTTGAATTGGTTTGGATGGCCTTCTTGAAGAATGTAGAGAGTGATTAGAGCTTTCCAACGACATATAATATGTCTCAATTGGACTTAGGATGAAAGAGTTATGAGAATGGAAATGTTTCAGCTGCTGTTAGAATCACTGAAATTTTGCAGCAGCTTTGGAGGGTTTTTTTCGTCCAATTAGAGACTGATCTGGGTTTTGTGTTCTTCATGAAATATGTAGATTACCTTTCTATCTTTAAAACGAGCTATGATTTGCAGTTATTGGAGTTAGGAATCAAAAGTTATGAGCTTTGGAAGTTGACGATTACTGTTCATATAAGCAAAGTTACTGTTTCATTGGTTAGTTTTAGGCTGAAACTTTGAGTGTGTTTTATCCTCTTTAAGGATTAAATTGATTTTGTTTTCTTCATGAAGCTTGTAGATCTTCTTTTCATCTTTCTAACGAGATATAATGTGTCATTTTAGACTTGTGTGCTAGAAGATATTAATTTTCAAGTTTAGGCTATGTGTAGAAAATTGTGTTTTGGCTGAAACTTTAAAACCAATGATGATCATATTAATGGCTCAGTTAGTTTATAAGTCCTTCTAGGAAGTTATAGAGTTCCTTTCATCTTTCTTTTGTCACTGATTTTACAAAATTTGGGTTGGGGTGAAAAATTATAAGATTGCAAAGTTGAGAGTTTATTCAGCTTTTCAAAAAAAAAAAAGGGTTTGATGTTGCTGCGGCGCCCTCGCTAGGGCGAGCCTTCGCCCTAGCAGGGCGGGCGCCATGTCTTGCCTCGCTAGGCGACGCCTCGCCTAGCGAGGCGGGCTGCCTCGCCTCATGAGCTCGGCCTCGCCAGGCGACGCCTCCCTGGCGAGGCCGATCGCCCTCGCGAGGCAAGGCTCGCCCTCATGAGCTCGGCCTCCTCGGCGACGCCTCCTGGCGAGGCCGATTCGCCCTCACGAGGGCAAGGCTCGCCCCTCATGAGCTAAGCGTCATGTGGCCCGGCGCCGTTTGGTGTTTCTTTTTATTTTCTTTTCTTTTTCTTTTCAATTTTCCTTTCTATCACTCTTTTGCTTATAAAGTCCCTTTGACCTCCGATTTGCGATTTTGAATCATAAGTTTGAAAAAAAAATAGACTTTTTAGTAAAATGAGAGTTTCGGTTTTAGTGGGAAATTACGGATAAGATTATGTGACGACTTTGGATATAAATCCGTTTTAGGCGATTTCGTGATCTATAAAGATCGGATTGAGGCGATTTCGATTCTGTAATCGAGAGGTATGGAATTTTATTTTAGCTGAGAATTTAGATTTGGTTATGGGCCTAGGCAGATTAATTTTTTATTGGATGAAAATTAGAACAATATTAGTAAAGTTTGTTGGGATGACGTTAAATTCAGCTCAATTTGAGGTTTCTTTCGGTGAGAATCCTCCCTTGTGAGATCTGCGTCCAGATGTCACATAGACGTCAGACACGCGACTCACCGGGAGGAGTTCCAACACTTATGGTATCGAGCTTTCGGTTGTAGGTTGGGTGTAGTTCGGTGAAAGAGAGATGTAAGGTTTGGTGGATGTATTTGAAAGTAATTTATGTGTATTATTGTATTATTTTGAATTGGTTTAAATGCTTTTGAATGTGGATTTTACATGAATTTTTGCATAAACTAAAGTGTTTAAAAAACTGTGAAAATTGTTTTTGCATGCACTAAGATTTTCACTGGTTTTCTCTTGAAGGGTTATTATGCCACGTCGGGGTAGAACCCGAGGGACTCGATCTCGCTCAAGTTCTCGCCAGGAGAGTGCAGAGGGGTCTCATGTTCCACAAGATGCAGGGACACATTCTGCTCCTGGCCCTGAGGCACCTAGTGTTCAACCTGAGGAACCTCCTCCTCCTCCTCCTACTGTGTGCGGTTATGGACCCGCGGTCTTCCAGGCCTTTGCCCAGGCTTTTACTTTTGCCATGGGTCAAGGGTCTCGAGCTTCCATGCCGATTTACGATGTGAGAGGTGGGCGGTTTGATAAGCTGTGGAAGTTGAGCGGTGGACTTTCATGGTACCACCAATCCTGAAGAAGCAGAGTCTTGGTTTAAGAGGACAGAAAGAGTCCTAGTTCAGATGAAATGTTCTGATGAGGAGAAGCTAGAGTATCTTTGTCGATCTCTGCAGGCGATGCTCTCCACTGGTGGGAGTCAGTCCCACAGAGCCAGGCTGTGCCACCAAGTGCTTTTATGGAAGGATTTTGGAGAGTTATTTCGGAAGAAGTATCTTTCCCGGGTCTACATGCAGGACAAGGCCAGGGAGTTTCTTAATTTGACTCAGAGAGAGATGATATTCACAAGTATGGCGGAGATTCACCCAGTTATCGAGATATCATTTCATATTGTTGCCAAGTGAGGAAGATAAATGTAGGAAGTTTGAGGGAGGCCTCCACTTGGGCATCAGAGAGAAGGTAATGCTTCATAACTTCTGTGACTATCAGCAGCTGGTAGATGCTGCACTCCAGGCTGAGAAGCTAGAGAACATCAGGCTGGAAGTGAGCAGGAAGAGAAAAGCGAGAGCGCGATGCTCAGAGAGGCGATGTGCGATCGGTGAAAAGGGGTGGTAAGAGTGCGGACTCGGACTCGAGTCGGGAGGCGATAGTGGCCCTCAAGCAGAGTAGATAGTTCAGTGAGTCGACTGGTTCCTCAGCAGGAGGAAACAACAGAACAGAGAGAAGCAGGAATCAGATTCCTCCGTGTCAGCACTGTGGGCATCCGCATCGGGGAGAGTGCTATAGGTATCGGGTGCCTGTTTTAAGTGCGGGGAGAAGGGCCACAGAATCGAGATTGTCCTCGATGCTCGGAGGAAGGATCTCACCTCGAGCTCGAGAGGAGAGCGAGACAGTGGGGACCGACCGATGATCTGGGGTAGGCGCCTACAGGTCAAGTCACGAAGCCCAATCTTCCAGGGAGACCGAGAGGGCAAGCACAGGCCCGAGTTTTTGCTATGACTCGTGAGGAGGCTGCAGCTGCACCGGAGGTTGTTACTGGTATGGCTCAGCTCTTTCATTCTGCTGTGTATGTTCTGTTTGATTCTGGTAGTACCCATTCTTTTATCTCTGCTAGTATGATATTGCACGGTATGCAATCGCCTATTGGATGATTTTCGCTAGTTAGTACTCCGTTAGGGAGGAATGTCATTGTGAGCCGGATCTTTCGAGATTGTGAGCTTGTTATCGAGGGATCTAGTTTGGTCGTGGACCTGCTACCTCTAGATCTGAAGGGGTTAGATGTGATTGTCGGAATGGACGTGATGGAAAAATACAAGGCGAAGCTAGATTGTGGTCGAAAGGAAGTTGAATTTGATCTGGGAGAGGGTCGATAGTGGTTTTCGGAGGAGATAGAAAGTTGACACCGCCAAGGCTTGTTTGACTTTGTTAGTAAATGACCGATGTGGAGAGGTCGTGAAGCCTTCTTGGCGTGTGTTATGGATACCGGTGTGCGGAGAGCAAGGTGGAGGATATTCCCATTGTGGGGAATTTCTGATGTGTTTCAGAGGAGTTGCGGTTTGCCACCGAGAGGGAGATTGAGTTTTCTATTGATTTGACTCCGGGACAGACTCCTATTTCGATTCCACCTTACAGGATGGCTCCAGCTGAGCTGAAAGAGCTTAAGGAGCAGTTGGAGGATTTATTAGAGAAGGGGTTCATCAGGCCGAGCACCTCACCCTGGGGTGCGCCGGTCTTGTTTGTTAAGAAGAAGGATGGAACTTGGAGAATGTGCATTGATTATCGGAGAATCAATAAGGTGACAGTGAAGAACAAGTATCCTCTGCCTCGGATAGATGATTTATTTGATCAGCTGCAGGGGGCAACGGTTTTCTCTAAAATCGATCTCAGGTCTGGCTACCACCAACTCAGGATTAAGGAGTCTGATGTGAGCAAGACAGCTTTCAGGACACGGTATGGCCATTATGAATTTTTGGTTATGCCTTTTGGATTGACCAATGCTCCTGCTGCTTTTATGGATCTGATGAATAGGGTCTTCAAGGAGTTTCTAGATCAATTTGTTATCGTGTTTATCGATGACATTCTGGTATATTCGAGGGATGAGAGAGAGCATGAGGAGCACTTGAGAATTGTATTGCGAGAGGTTGAGGAGAGAGAGTCGATGCCAAATTCACAAAATGTGAATTTTGGCTTCGTGAAGTGATCTTCTTGGGTCATATTGTTTCGAAAAAGGGTGCATGTAGATCCCAAGAAGATTGAGGTCAGGTGAACTGGCATGCTCAAACGACGATGGTGAGGTGAGGAGCTTTACGGGTTTGGCGGTGCTATTATCGGAGATTTGTGGAGGGTTTCTCGATGATTGCCACTCCTTTGACTAAACTATTAAGGAAGAACCAAGTTTATCTGGAGTGAAGAGTGCCAAAGAGTTTTGAGGAACTGAAACACGATTGACTAGTGCTCCAGCTTTTGGCTTTACCCATGGAGAGGAAGGTTATATCAGATATAGTGATGCTTCCAGAAGGGGTTAGGATGTGTGCTTATGCGAGGAGATAAGGTGATAGCATATGCCTCACGGCAGCCTAAAACCTTATGAGATGAACTATCCACCCATGATCCGGAGTTAGCAATGTGGTCTTTGCTTTGAAGATCTGGAGACATTATTTGTATGGCGTGCAAACCAGATCTTCACGGATCATAAAAGTCTTAAATATCTGTTGAGTCGAAGGAGCTGAATTTGAGATGAGGCGATGGATTGAATCGCTCAAGGATTATGACTGTTGATTGAGTATCATCCGGTAAGGCAAATGTAGTTCTTGATGCTTTGAGTAGAAAGTCTTCCATAGCATATGTGCGCATGGTCTATTTACCGCTATTGGAAGAGATGGCGAAGCTCGGGATCGACTTGAAGCGGGAAGAGTCGATTGCATGATTGCTACTTTTCGGTAAGACCGATCCTCGAGAGAAAGTAAGAGAGTTGCAGAGTTCGTAATCCCGAGTTGAGTAAGTCTGCGAGAAGAGGTGCAAAGGGTAAGGAGTCCGATATGGTGCTTTGAGTGACGATGGACTCTGCGATCGAGAATAGACTCAGATTCTGATGTTAAGGAGGTTAAAGATGAAATTGGATGAGGCGATAATGCACCTTATGTTATGCACCCAGCA
The DNA here is from genome assembly GCA_029891385.1 of Erythroxylum novogranatense. Taxonomy (NCBI): domain Eukaryota; kingdom Viridiplantae; phylum Streptophyta; class Magnoliopsida; order Malpighiales; family Erythroxylaceae; genus Erythroxylum; species Erythroxylum novogranatense. Next base: position 59,009,834 of record CM057226.1, on the reverse strand, counting down.
ACACCGGGATGTATAGAGATCTCGAGAACATTTACGGTGGAGAGGGATGAAAAGGATGTGGTGAATATGTGAGTAAGTGTCCGTGTGTCGCCAAGTCAAGGTGAGCATCGAGCACCTTCAGCTAATTGAGGCCATTACCCATTCTGAGTGGAAATGGCGGAGAGTCACTATGGATTTTCGATGGGATTGCCTAAGACCGATGGGAGGCATGATGCCATATGGGTAATTGTGGATAGATTGACTGAAATCAGCCCATTTTCCGCAATCGCATGCATGATCCGCTGCATGTGTTAGCCAAGAAATATATTGATGAGATTGTGAGATTGCATGGGATCCCGGATTCGATTGTATCTGATCGGGACCCTCGCTTTACGTAGAGATTTTGGGGCAGTTTGCAGGAGGCTTTAGGTACTAAGTTGAGTTTCAGCACTGCTTTCCATCCTCAGACCGATGGTCAGTCTGAGAGGACCATCCGGACTCTCGAGGAAATGCTCAGGACTTGTGTGATGGATTTTAGAGGAGCATGGGATGAGCACTTGCCTTTGATCGAATTTGCATATAATAATTCGTATCATTCGAGCATTCAGATGGCTCCTTATGAGGCTCTGTATGGGAGGAGATGTAGGACTCCCGTATGTTGGGATGCAGAGGGAGATAGGAGACTTTTGGGTCCAGAGTTGATACAGATGACCGTTGATAAGGTCAATTTGATTAAGCACAGTGAAAGGCACCAGATGGATGAAGAGCTATGAGGATGCTCATAGGAAAGAGATGGAGTATGAAGTCGATTTATAAGGTGTTTCTTAAGACTTCTCCGTGGAAAGGGATTCTGAGATTCGGCAGAAAGGGTAAGTTGAGTCCGAGGTACGTGGGACCGTATGAGATTCTGGAAAGAATTGGTCCGTTGGCTTACAGGTTAGCCTTGCCTCCGGAGTTATCTCAGATACATGATGTTTTTCATGTTTCTATGCTGAGGAGATATCGATCAGACCCCTCCCATATCATTCAAGCTGATGAAGTTCAGTTGAGTGATGACTTGAGTTATGAAGAGCTTCCAAAGCAGATCTTGGATACCAAAGAAAGGTTCTTGAACAAGACTGCGATTGGTAAAAGTTTTATGGAGGAATCATTCAGTGGAAGAAGCCACGTGGGAACCATTGGAAGCTATGAAGGAAAGGTATCCCCATCTCTTCAGTGATTCAGGTATGAATTTCGAGGACGAAATTCTTTTAAGGGGGGGAGAAATGTTGGGCCCCAATTCACTTTAAACATGCTTTCGTTATTCTGGGGTTTAGATTGATTAATTGTTTTTAATTAGAATAATTTGGGAGTTTTCATACTTAGTTAATAGAAATTAATTGGTGGAATTTAGTTAAAATTAGAGTTTTAATAAGTTGGTAGAATTAAAAAGAATAAGATGGAGTTAGGATAAATGAGGAAGTTTGCTTAGGTTTTAAAGCTCAAGGTTTAATAAGATGGGCTTTTAGCCCATTTACATGATATTAAAATAAAGAAAGAGGGAATTAATTGATGAATTAAATGGGAAGCAAGTGAGGGTCGTATGAAAGTGAGAAGGAAATGAAGATGATAAGGAAAAGAAGAGCTTTCGATGAAACTACATCGTTTGGTCATGGGATTTTAGTTAAAACACAAGATTTATCCTAAGTTTTCTAGAAAACTACCAAACTCTTAAGAGAGGAGGGACTTTCAAACTTAGAGAGAAAAGAGGAGACTGCTCGGTTGAGGAAGAAGAAGAGGAAGAAGAAGAAGAAAGAAGGAGCTTTGGTTTAGGTTGCTTTAGAAAGGAAGGTGGAAGAGTTTCATTCAAGAAGGAATTGGAAAGAAGGAGTTTAATCTTCCATAGAAGCAAAGTGGGTCATCTTCTAAGGTAAGGAAATTCAAATTTTGGGTATTTTAGGTAGGTTTTAGTTTTAAGAGCCTAGAAAAGTTATGGGTAAGGTTAGATAGGTAAAATTCCATGCTTTCGTCCGTAAAATTGTCGATTTTGATATCCTATGTTCGATGGGATATTCATGCTTAATGAAGGTGAATTGAGGCATTTGGAGGAAGAAGCAAGGCCTTTGGATCAATCTAAGCTAAAGGAATTCAAGGTGGGTAATTCTTTAATAACTGAGTTGATAAGTATATTACCGTCTTTATAATCAATGTGAATTAAGGTGTTAAAATGACTTGGAAAGTTTGTAAGAATTACGCTTGATGATGTATTGAATTTATATGTGATATTCTTGTTTATGAATTTATGTTGGAATGGTTGGTTCAATGATTTGTTAAGTGAAAACAATAAGAAATTGTGATTTCTAAAAGATCGTTGTTTTGGTAATTTACGTGAAAATGAATTTGTATATGCGATGAGGCAATCTTTCTTGAATTGTGTGAACTATATGTTTACTTTGGGTTTGTGGTGGTCCAGTTTGAGTCAGGTGCACCTGTCTGTTATAGGCTTCTCTCGCCTGCCCGCTAGTGGCCGTGGAGTTCCTCTTAAGGACTCCTATTCGTCACGACTTCACATACCTTCTGCTGAATGTGTCGTTAGCTCTGTTTGGATCCACCAACCATCTTGTTTGTGATCTTATGAAAAGTTAGATCGTTTTGTGATATGTGCTATTTGTAAACTGTTGATGTGATGCATTCGACGAAAAGATTTGAAACTTTTAATGTTTTCTTTTATGTGATATTGCTTGAATATGAAAAAAATGAATAACGGTTTCTGCTTGTTTCTCGTTTATTAAGTTATTACCCACGAGTCGTCGAGCTCACCCTCCTTTTTCCTCCACAGTGTCGAGCGAAAATGAGTCACCGCATCGGATTGAGGCAACTCCGATCTGTTTTTGTTTTAAGTTGTATTTGAAGTTATGTTTTGAGAAAATAGGCTTTAGATTGCATTTGGACTTTTATGTACTTTTACTACTTTTGATGTAATCGGGTCAAAATGCCCTCTAAAGCCTTGTATGAATTCAATTCCACATGTTTGTGAGAATTTTGGATTTGAAATATATCTTATGTTTGTTTCTTGTAAAAGTATTGTTGTATGGTTATAATGACAAAAGAAAAGAATGGGATTGTAAGATTTTATGGTTTGGAATTGAGTAGATGTTTAAAAGTGGAAATGCTTGATGATTTGAGAAATATGTAGAATCTAGGCGTGTGTTGCTGCCTTGAGATATTGAGTTTTATGCAGGTTGTGTGTTTGATTGAAGAAATTTGGGATAGTTGTAAATTAGGAAGTGCTGTCCAATTTTCCAGAAATTGGGCAGCAACTTCCATTCAATTTAAAGTGGCTTAAAGCTTGAATTGGTTTGGATGGCCTTCTTGAAGAATGTAGAGAGTGATTAGAGCTTTCCAACGACATATAATATGTCTCAATTGGACTTAGGATGAAAGAGTTATGAGAATGGAAATGTTTCAGCTGCTGTTAGAATCACTGAAATTTTGCAGCAGCTTTGGAGGGTTTTTTTCGTCCAATTAGAGACTGATCTGGGTTTTGTGTTCTTCATGAAAGATGTAGATTACCTTTCTATCTTTAAAACGAGCTATGATTTGCAGTTATTGGAGTTAGGAATCAAAAGTTATGAGCTTTGGAAGTTGACAGTTACTGTTCATATAAGCAAAGTTACTGTTTCATTGGTTAGTTTTTAGGCTGAAACTTTGAGTGTGTTTTTATACTCTTTAAGGATTAAATTGATTTTTGTTTTCTTCATGAAGCTTGTAGATCTTCTTTTCATCTTTCTAACGAGATATAATGTGTCATTTTTCGACTTGTGTGCTAGAAGATATTAATTTTCAAGTTTAGGCTATGTATAGAAAATTGTGTTTTGGCTGAAACTTTAAAACCAATGATGATCATATTAATGGCTCAGTTAGTTTATAAGTCCTTCTAGGAAGTTATAGAGTTCCCTTTCATCTTTCTTTTGTCACTGATTTTACAAAATTTCGGGTTCGGGGTGAAAAATTATAAGATTGCAAAGTTGAGAGTTTATTTAGTTTTCAAAAAAAAAAAAAAAAGGGTTTGATGTTGCTGCGGCGCCTCGCTGGGTGAGCCTTCGCCCTAGCGGGCGGGCGCCCGCCTGCGCCTCGCTGGCGCGCCTCGCCTAGCGAGGCGGGTCGCCTCGCCTCGCGAGGCAAGGCTCGCCTCATGAGCTACTACCGCCAGGCGACGCCCTCCTGGCGAGGCCGATTCGCCCTCGAGGCAAGGCTCGCCTCATGAGCTCGGCCCTCGCCAGGCGACGCCTCGCCAGCAAGGCCCGATTACCGCGAGGGCAAGGCTCGCCTCATGAGTGGCGTCCATGGCATGCCTGCTGCTCCGTCAAGCTTTTGGTGTTTCTTTTTATTTTCTTTTTCTTTTTTCTTTTCCAATTTTCCTTTCTATCACTCTTTTGCTTATAAAGTCCCTTTGACCTCCGATTTGCACGATTTTGAATCATAAGTTTGAAAAAAATAGACTTTTTAGTAAAATGAGAGTTTCGGTTTTAGTGGGAAATTACGGATAAGATTATGTGACTTTGGATATAAATCGTTTTTAGGCGATTTCGTGATCTATAAAGATCGGATTGAGGCGATTTCTGATTCTGTGTAATCGAGAGGTATGGAATTTTATTTTAGCTGAGAATTTAGATTTGGTTATGGGCCCTAGGCAGATTAATTTTTTTTTTATTGGATGAAAATTAGAACAATATTAGTAAAGTTTGTTCGGATGACGTTAAATTCAGTTCAATTTGAGGTTTCTTTCGTGGTGAGGAATCCCTCCCTTGTGAGATGCGCGTCCAGATGTCACATAGGACGTCGGGCACGCGACTCACCGGGGAGGAGTTCCAACATATTCACCATGGACCATATCACGAACCTTTCCATAGACAATTACCGTGCAATTCGTCCTTTCACCATGCTATACCCCACTTAGTTATGAGTATGGTCAATGTGTCAACTCTCACTAGACTGACTATGTCAAATCTAGTCCAAGTGATTTCAGTTCTTGTCCTGGGACTCATTACATAATACTTAATATGTCAATGAAGACACTCTTCATGACATATGTACTCTGATTAGAGATTTCCAAGTAATGACCCTGACAAGAGGCCATGGGTATCATCTTCTGCTATCACAGAAGTGGTGAATCCTCTATTGGCTACTCAATTACCTTCGAATACCTCAAACTGTACCCAATCACCACCCTATGAGCGACCTCTGTAAGGCAACAAGGAATGGAGTCAAAGCACAGAATCAGTATCCAAGATATCCTTGAGCACCTCAAGTCTAAGGATACTTGCACCATTGCTATGATGAGATTATCACTGACATTAGAATAGTACATCCATGTAATGATCTCATAGCAGGTCATCCAATGTACTTACTACCTCTAGTAAACATCCACATCTCAACCCTAAATATCTTATATGTACAGTTTCTGAGATCCACTGCTTGATCAAATAAAGGAGCTTGAGATGTGCTAGTCTTCCGGATTAGATGTCCAGTTTGGAATCCTATGACTAGGGATAATTTAGATATCTTGACATAATTGCACATGATAGGAATCTCAGAGTATGATCACATCATAATTTCCTTCATGCTATGTCATATATCATGGACTTCATTAATTTGCTTATTGATCAATATCAGTTCATAAATAATGAACAGCAACGTAATGAAAAATGTCTTTCTTTATTTATTCACAAAAACTGTACACAAATTTGTACAAAATGTGCTAAAGGCGATTGCCTTCAGGGCACTACTCTAACAGTACCTATGCATGCTTGTCCTTTATTGCTCGGTCAACCTTGGCAATATGATAGAAGAGTGTTATATGAGGGTTTTAAGAATAGGTATTCATTTACTATAGGAGATCAGAAATTTGTTCTTGCTCCATTGGCACTAAAAGAGGTATATGAGGACCAAATGCAATTAAAAAGGAGTATGGAGGGAATGCACAAAAGACAGGACAAAAAAATTCAAGAAAAGCATGATAATACAAAGATTGAGGGGAAGGTTGAGAACCTTGCAAAAGTGGAGCAGAAATCTAAATCAAAAGAAAAGAGAGAAAGTGAGGCCGAGACTGAGAAAAGAAAAGTGGGGAAAGAGGCCTCAAAAGAAATTCAATTAAAAGGCCCAAATGAGAGAGAGGGTAGAAAGAAACAAAACTTCTATGCAAAAATGAGAGATGTAAGGGTTGCTTGTGTGGAAAGGAGATGTTTGTTTGTACTTTTGTACAAGCAAGCTTATTTTAATGAATCTGACCTTGACCCTTGTTTGCCTGGTAGTGTTGTTTCTCTTTTGCAGGAGTATGGAGATGTTTTCCCTGAGGAGTTACCTAAGGAATTGCCGCCTATTAGAGGAATAGAACATCAGATTGACTTCATGCCTGGGGCGCAGATTCCAAATAGACCAGGTTATAGGGCTAATCCTGAAGAAACTAAGGAACTCTAAAAGCAAGTGGAAGAATTACTACAAAGGGACACATCAGGGAGAGTCTTAGTCCTTGTGTCGTGCCAGTGATATTGGTTCCAAAGAAGGATGGGAGTTGGCGCATGTGTGTGGATTGCAGAGCTGTTAACAAGATAACGGTAAAGTATTGCCATCCTATACCTAGATTGGATGATATGATTGATGAATTGCATGGTGCATGTGTGTTTACCAAAATTGATCTTATGAGTGGTTACCATCATATTAGAATGAAAATTGGTGATGAATGGAAAACTGCTTTTAAAACAAAACATGGTTACTATGAGTGGCTTGTGATGCCTTTTGGCTTAACTAATGCTCCTAGTACATTTATGCGTTTAATGAATCATGTTTTGAGGTCATTTATTAGTAAGTTTGTTGTGGTATATTTTGATGACATATTGATCTATAGCAAAAGCATTAATGAGCATATTGAGCATCTTAGGCTTGTGCTAGATGCACTTAGGGCAAAAAAGTTGTATGCTAAGTTAAAGAAGTGTACATTTTGCATGGATCGTGTCATATTTCTTGGTTATGTTGTTTATTCTAATGGAATTGAGGTGGACCAAGAAAAGGTCAAGGCAATTAGGGAGTGGCCGAAACCTACAAGTGTTACTCAGGTGAGATCTTTTCATAGACTTGCTAGTTTCTATAGGAGGTTTGTGAAAAAGTTTTGTTCCATTGCAGCTCCATTGACTGAGATTGTTAAAAAGGAGGTAGGATTTAAGTGGGGAGAGGCGCAGGAAATTGCTTTTAACACTTTGAAAGAAAAACTTTGTTCTGCACCTATTTTGAGTTTACCTGATTTTTCTTCTACTTTTGAGATTGAATGTGATGTCTCTGGGATAGGTATTGGTGCTGTTTTATTGCAGGGAAGGCGTCCCATTGCCTATTTTAGTGAGAAGTTGAATGGTGCTCAAATGAAGTATTCCACTTATGAAAAGGAGCTATATGCATTGGTAAGAACTCTACAAACATGGCAACATTATCTATGGCCAAAGGAATTCGTGATTCACACTGATCATGAGGGTTTGAAGCATCTTAAGGGCCAAGGTTAGTTAAATAAAAGACATGCTAAGTGGTATGAGTTCATAGAAACATTCCCATATGTTGTGAAATACAAGCAAGGTAAAGAAAATGTGATCGCTGATGCATTGTCTAGGAGGTATGCTCTAATCTCTTCTCTTAGTTCTAAGTTGATTGGGTTTGAGTATATAAAAGATTTGTACAAATCAGATTCTGACTTTGCTAATGTGTATGATGCATGTGAACAAGTTGCTTTTCAATAGTTTTATAGGAATGATGGATATTTGTTTAGAGATAATAAACTATGTATTCCTACTTGTTTTATGCATGAGATGCTTACTAGGGAGTCTCACGATGGAGGTTTAATGGGACATTTTGGTATTGCTAAAACACTTAACATATTACAGGAGCATTTTTATTGGCCTAACATGAAAAAGGATGTTGAAAGACTTTGTTCTAGTTGTGTAGCGTGTAGGCAAGCCAAGTCCAAGGTACAACCACATGGGTTGTAAACGCCTCTACCTGTCCCTATTAGTCCTTGGATTGATATATCTATGGATTTTGTGTTAGGATTGCCTATGACTAGGAAAGGACGTGATAACATCTTTGTTGTAGTTAATAGATTTAGTAAAATGGCTCATTTTATTGCATGTCATAAATCTGATGATGCTACACATGTTGCTGAAAGAGGCAGAGAGGAGGAAGAGCTGAAAGAGGCTGAGAGGAGGAAGAGCTGAAAGAGGCAGAGAGCAGGAAGAGACTGAAAGAGTATGATACAACTCACCAAGGCAATGGAGATTTGAGGATGCCAATGGGTCCAGTTACAAGGTCACGCTCCAACAAGCTTAAAGCACAATTTCAGATTTATGTACAAGCTTTTGTTTCACAAGAACTTCAAGAAGTTTTATTGATCAAGCTTGGGGAAGAGCTTAGGAAGACACCTAAGTGTGTGTGCACATTGGAGGCATCAAATCAAGAGGGCTAACACTTAGCCAATTTTCACAAGCACAAGTCTAATCAATGGGCTTGGGCTTATTTTATCTTATAAAGGGCATGTGGACTTCTTTTAGGCTTTTTCATGGGCTAATTTGCATTAAGTGTGCATGTGCTTTATTAAAAAAGTCATGTGCATGTTTTATTTTAAGGAACCAAGCTTGTGGGCCTAGTTTAAAAGCCCAATTCGCCCCTCCTAAGTTAGTCTTCTATTGTGTGGTTTTCTTATCCTATTTGGACAAGGACTAGTCAATTTTAATTAGTTTTGAAGCCCAAATCCATGTGGGATTTATTCTTGGGTAGATTTGTTTCAAGAAGGCCTTTTTGATATTTTGGGCTTTCTTTAGGGTTTTTAGGTTATCTTTGTTAGGGTTTACATTGAAAAGGGTATTTAAACCCTTGCTTTAGCCATGAACACGAGTTTTAGAGAGATCAATAAAATTAGAAAGCATTCTTCAAGAGAGAATTGAGATTCTTGCTTGTTTTACCTTAAGGATTGATTCAACTTATCAAGTAAGTTCTAACTTGTGGCGTTAATTCAATTCCTACAATCTTACTCTTTTTTACCAATTCCTTGCTGTTTTGGGAGTGAAGGGTCTTGTTAGATTGATTAAATTTAGGTTTGGAAACAATCATTGAAACGGAGGTGATCTAGACATTGATTCTAGGTTGTTGTCGTATCAGTAAATGTATGGTTATATGTTATATATGGTGTGTAACTAGTACATATATGGTGTGTATACATGCATAATATACACCAATGGTGGTATGTATACACACCATGTAATACTATAGTGTATAATACCCAGCACACGTATGGTATACATGTACACCATATGTATACACAAATGGTGGTATGTATACACACCATGTAATACTATAGTGTATAAATGGTGTGTATAATAGCATATGTATACTATTATACACTATAGTATTACATGGTAACAATAATCTGGTGCATATGCATGTATAGTATAATACGCACATGCATATAGTACATAAGTGAGTAGTGTGGTGAGTGCATACTAGTATATTATACATGTATTGTGCACACTATACATGGTACATGCTACATTGCATAACATGTATAACATAACTACATGGTATATAGCTCATATGTATGTACACCATATGTACATAAATATACCATGCATACTAGTGCACTGCCATTGTCAATACATGTGTTGTAACTGACATAATGGTGTATGCATAGGTACCATGTGCATATTGTAGTGTGTACATGTATACCATATACACATATAATTACACTATAATGCCACAATGTAACTAGTGCAATCTATTATTGGTATCATGTGTGTAGTGTACACATGACTATAGATTGTTACATTGTGCATGTATGAATGTACTAAATACACATGCAATTACCATTGTGCATGTTGTAATGTCACATATGTACATCGTGTGTATATGTGGGTACCAGTAGAAAACTATAATATTCTTTCTATTTGATGTATTTATATAATTATGTTTGTAAGGTACACATATGTGATACATTATAACAAATGTATGTACTACATTCATATAACTATGTACAATGGTATACATGTATATGTGTACAATGATAAAATGTCATGAAATGTCATATGTAGTTATACACCTTAGTAGTTGGCATACTACATTGTTATTACATAGTATAGGTATAGTACATGCATATGCATATAGTACAATAATATGCATCACTATGTACATATGTGTATATACAATAATACACATGCATATGTATAGTCACATGCATTGTGATGCACACCATGCACTAGCTGGCATGTTACATATACATGTTATACTATTATACATAGTTACATTACATTTTACCATGGTACCCACAAATGCATAGTAGGGCAAGGAAGACAATGCAGTATCGTACCATTGTGCATGCATGTGTATAATGGTACATATGTACAATATAGTATACATCATAATACTATACTTGTCTACATGCATGTGTGCACATACATATGTATGTACCACACATGCATGTATGCACCATGCATAGTACCATACATTATACACCATACCATATTGTATGGTATATGCACTATTATTACACCATATAGACTATGCATATATGTGACACAACACAATGTAGCATATAGTATCATGTAATTGGTATGCATATAGTATAGTTACACAAGTGTGTAGTAACCAATGCATGTGTATGTGTGCATAGTTGGGTATATATCAATTGCATAGTCCATGTTTCGTGACATAGTATAATAATGCACACTATGTACACACTATGCATATATATATGCACTATTATTATGTATATACGTGCACTACAACTAGTATTGGTATATGCATATGTGCACAATATGTGTAGTACATAGTATGGTCTAAAGAGGAGTCAGAGTTTGAATGTTATTTTTTCGATGAAGAATATGATTGTAATTTACATGCATGCATAATGGTATACTCATGGTGTGTACCATATGTATGCACATGCATTCACATGCAATACTAGTTGTTAATATACCATTTACATGTATGTACATGTATGTTATGGTTACCATTTCACTATACAATTGATACCTATGTACACCATTATAGTATATACCATAGTGCATGGTCATACTATTGCATAGTATAGTATAGGCATTGCTATTGGTAGACATCGTTACACAATTGTATAGCATTGCAACATGAACTTAGTGTTGCATGGTATATACCAATTGCCATACACACACTATGCATAGTGTACCTAGCAATATTTATGTACATATTAGGTAATTGCTCACCATTAATATGTACCATGTGTACCTATGTGCACCAGGTGCATGTAGTATTGTATGGTACATAGGGTTCCATATGCATGTTCCATATCCACAGACAAATATTAGTTATGTATTATGCATGGCTACATAAAGACACTAGTATTATTAAGTACTGAACTACAAATTTTGTTGCACTCTATTGACATATTATGCACATGTATCCAACATACTACTATGTTATGGGTACACATGCAATATAATATGCAATGTATGGTGCACTGTGCATCCATGTGCACACATATGGTACCATACTATGTATATACTATTTATGGCATATATAGTATGCATATGTTAAACTAGTACTTGTAATAACTAGTATATGAATATAAATTATAACAATTATCCAGGTGTATAAACATTAGTTATATGTATATTACTATAGTACTAGTAATAGGCTATGTATATTGGTACCCCATGTATAGTACCATATAACTAGTACATATATGGTGAGACTCGAATGTATAATATGTATACAAGTACATAAAAGAGTATGGTGTACCATACTACCACTATGTAACTAGTACACATGATGATACAAGAAGCCATTGCAATGGAGATCAAGGTGCAACACGCCAAGACAAGCTTACTTTGCCAAGTGGATCTAATACAAGACAACGTCCAGCAAGGCCTAAACAAGCACTTCAAGGATTTGTTCAAAGTCACATTACATCTCACCTTGATGACAAGACCAAACCATCCGTGGAGAATTCAAGTGGAGTGGTCAAGCTTGTGATTCTTCTAGAGAGGGCATGTGGAGGGGCTAATACTTAGCCAAATCCCAAGACAAGTTCAATTATTCTTATGTACTTATTTTAGTACATTGGGCTTGTTATTTATGCTTTGTTTATTAGGCCCAAAGAGACGTGTTATGGGCTAGGTATTTATTAGTACTTGCTTTAGTTTATTTAAAGCTAATTTTGGACAACCAAGTGTGTGGGCCTAAGTAGAGTAATCCATTAGGCCCATCCACCTCCCTTAGGTTTATTTAAGTTATTTTGGTCTTATTTAAGTTAGTTTAGCCCAATTCTAAGTGGATTAGGATCAGATTGCATTATTGGGCTATAAACTCCTAAACTAGATAGGATTAGGCTTGTTTTAGCATTAAAGGGTCTAGTAACCTGTTCCTTTTAGCTTTAGGTCGTGGACAAGGGTATAAATACCTTATTTTATCCTTGTAAACATTAGATTTGGTTGATTAATGAAATTGAGAGATATTCTCTTCAAGTAAGGTGTGTTCTTCTTATTGTTACTTCAAGGATTGCATCACTTATCAAGGTAATCACTTGTGGCGTGTTCAATTCTTCAATTTTCTTTAGGTTTGGGTCTCAATTTTGTATAATTGGGGTTTGAACTAGTATGTTCTTATAATAGAAAGATTGGGGTTTTGATTCAATAGGATTAGGGGGTTTCAAGAACCTTGTTTTCTTGGAGTTTCCGTATCAGTTGGTATCAGAGCTTTGGCTTAATTCTATTTGACTCATATGTATCTTTCATTGTTTTCTTTGTTGAATTCCTTAGAAAAGTAAAAAAAAAAAGGTTTAAATTGCTTGGAACGAATTTGCCATTATTGATTCTTTATGTTCTTATTTCCTTAATTGATTCTTTGTTTTCTTGATCAACAATTTGAAAAAACAGAAAAAGTAAAAAAAAAAAGCAAAAAGCAAAAAAAAAGGGTGAAAAATAGAAAAAAAAGTAAAAAGTGAACATTAGAAAAAAAAGAAAAGAAATTTCAAGATTGATCAAGAAACGTCAAAGATTGTGATTCTGTGAATGTTTGTTTCATCTTTCATTCAAGATTCATTCAGGTTGTCCTTCCTTCATTCAAGAACCTATCAAGAAACGATTTCTTTGAATCTTTTGTTCAATTCTTGGAACTTTGGGTAGATTGGGATATTAAAATAAAAAATAAAAAATTGGTCTTGGGTTCGGTGAGTTTTGTCATATTTTTGTGTCTTTCTTTTTCCTAGTTTATTTCTTGTTTTGGTACTATCTTTGCTTCTCTACATTGATTTGAACAATTGTTGCACTTATAATTGTTCAATTGACACAAGAATCGTTGCCTGCACTACTCTTCATCCGTGTATTGGCACTTTGATTTATTTTCTGTTTCTACAATATTTTACTTCTAGATTTGTTTCATCTATTCGTTTTTCTTTGTTAGGCTTGTTATCTTTGTGCTTTCTACTTGAACTTGTTGCTTGTTGATTTCCTTGATCTTGTTGAAGTGATCTTGAAAAGTAACATAAAGGAGGCACTTGAGTGGAAAAAGGCAAGAGTGCAGATTATATAGTGAAAAGCCATTTTATTGTGCGAAACACAAGTGGAAATTTTGTTCTAGAGAGAAACACGTGAGGGAGTGTTTTGAGGTTTCTAACGTTTTCTTGCAGGAATTGATCATGTCTCATAATAACAATGAAGATGGAAAGAGTGATGGGAGTGAAGAGGGCCGACGAAATACATTCTTTACTCTTGAAGCAATGCAAAATCAGTTCAAGAGAATAGAGACTATGTTCCTTGAAGTCAAAGACAAGTTCGAGCAGCAAGATAGAAACTTTGAAAGACAAGATAGACTTCTTAGAACTATTCAAGCTAAATCTTCAGGGAATAATGGGGCAAGAAGAAGAGAAAACCCTCCACTTCATAATCATTATCACTATGAGAAGGAGCAAGATGAAGATGGATTTTATGAGGAAGAGTGGTATGTAGGCCGAAACAATGCGAGAGGTGATAGAGGAGATAGAGGTCGAAATAGAGGTGGTTATAGAGGAAGAGCTGAAAGAGGCAGAGAGGAGGAAGAGACTGAAAGAGTATGATACAACTCAACAAGGCAATGGAGATTTGAGGATGCCAATGGGTCCAGTTACAAGGTCACGCTCCAACAAGCTTAAAGCATAATTTCAGATTTATGTACAAGCTTTTGTTTCACAAGAACTTCAAGAAGTTTTATTGATCAAGCTTGGGGAAGAGCTTAGGAAGACACCTAAGTGTGTGTGCACATTGGAGGCATCAAATCAAGAGGGCTAACACTTAGCCAATTTTCACAAGCACAAGTCTAATCAATGGGGTTGGGCTTATTTTACTTATAAAGGGAATGTGGACTTCTTTTAGGCTTTTTCATGGGCTGGTTTGCATTAAGTGTGCATGTGCTTTATTAAAAAAGTCATGTGCATGTTTTATTTTAAGAAACCAAGCTTGTGGGCCTAGTTTAAAAGCCCAATTCGCCCCTCTTAAGTTAGTCTTTTATTTTGTGGTTTTCTTATCCTATTTGGATAAGGACTAGTCAATTTTAATTAGTTTTGAAGCCCAAATCAATGTGGGATTTATTCTTGGGCAGATTTGTTTCAAGAAGGCCTTTTTGATATTTTGGGCTTTTTTTAGGGTTTTTAGGTTATCTTTGTTAGGGTTTACATTGAAAAAGGTATTTAAACCCTTGCTTTAGCCATGAACACGAGTTTTAGAGAGATCAATAAAATTAGAAAGCATTCTTCAAGAGAGAATTGAGATGCTTGCTTGTTTTACCTTAAGGATTGATTCAACTTATCAAGTAAGTTCTAACTTGTGGCGTTAATTCAATTCCTACAATCTTATACTCTTTGTTACCAATTCCTTGCTGTTTTGGGGGTGAAGGGTCTTGTTAGATTTATTGAATTTAGGTTTGGGAACAATCATTGAAACGGAGGTGATCTAGACATTGATTCTAGGTTGTTGCCGTATCATCTTTGGTATCAGAGCCTAGGTTTTAAATTCAATCTTTATCTTTAATTTTCTGTTTGTTCTTGATTATTATAGTTAGTTCATCATTAAAATTCGAAAAAAAGAAGAAAGAAAGAAAGAAAAGAAAGAAAAGAAAAGAAAAGAAAGAAAAGAAAGAAAGAAAGAAAGAAAGAAAGAAAAGAAAGAAAGAAAGAAAGAAAAAGAAGAAAAGAAAGAAAAGAAAGAAAGAAAGAAGTTAAAAAAAGAAAAAGAAAAGAAAATCAAGATTGTGAATCTTTGTGAGTTTGAGTTGATTTGCTTGCAAGATTCATCAAGAACGAATCTGATCATTAAAGAATTCTTTAATTTCGTTTCTTTATTATTTAAGATTCATCAAGAACACATCCTTCATTCAAGAAACTCATCCAGACTTGTTTTCTTGCACCAAGAAACACTTTCTTGTTTCAAGATTTACGTTCTTCGCACAAAACTTGTGTTTTTGATATAATTGCTTATCTTTAAGTTCTTGAGTAATTGGGGCATATTGGAATGTTCTTGTTAATTTGGGTTTAGGGTTGAGTTTAATTCCTAGTTTCGTCTTTTCTTTAACTCTTTGGTTGTTTTTTTTTTGTTTGCTATCCTTTTTTGTTTCCATTACACTTGAATTGAGTAATCTTGTTTCATATTGCTCAATTGGCACCAAAAATCGTTCACATACGTTTTCTCCATCTAGTATGTGTTTATTTTTGTCTTCATTGTTTTCTTTACATTAAATTGCATCTAGCTTTGTGTTTTTCTTCCTTTATTTAGGTATTCGTTGCTTTCCTTTTGAATTACGTTGCTGTTGTGCTTATTTGGTTGGTAGTGATTGATCCAGACAAGTAAAACTGTGCTAGAATCTAAAGTGGTAAAAGGCAAGAGTGTGTAAGCTCATTTGAGGGTAAAAGCCATCTTCTTGAGTGAAACACGAGGGTTTCCAATCTGATTTAGAGAGAAATACGTGAGGGAGTGTGTGAGGAATAGTGAGGCTGATCAACACACATTCTTTACTTTGGAGGCTATGCAACATCAATTCCAAAGGATTGACAACATGTTCAGGGATGTCAGTGATAAATTTGATAGACAAGATCAAGCCATTAGGAATTTACAATGAGAGGCTTCATCTAATGGTGCAACAAGGAGGCAAAATGTTAGGGAGCCAACTCCTGTGCGCTATGAGTATGAAGATGAATATGATGATGGGGAAGGTGAAGAAGATTGGCATAGGGCCAGATTTGGTGGAAGAGGGGACGGAATGATAGAGGAAGAGGAAGAGGTTATAGAGGCCGAGACAATGCAAGGGAGAAGAGCAGTGGTCGGCGTGTGGATAGAAACTTAGGCGATATCAAGATGAAAATACCATCTTTCCAAGGTAAGAATGATCCGAAGCTTACTTAGAATGGGAAAGAAAGGTGGAGATGATTTTTAATGCCATAACTATTACGAGGAGAAGAAGGTGAAGCTTGCTGCCATGGAATTTCATGATTATGCACTTATTTGGTAGGATCGACTTGTTTTGAACAAAAGAAGGAATGGAGAGGATCCTATTGATACCTGGGCTGAAATGAAGAGGGTCATGAAGAAGAGGTTTGTGCCTAGTTACTTCTATAGGGAGCTCCATCAAAGGCTCCAAAACATGAGACAAGGCACCAAAAGTGTAGAAGAGTACCATAAGGAGATGGAGATAGCCATGATTAGGGCTAATGTAGAAGAAGAAAGAGAAGCCACCATGGCACATTTCTTGGCTGGTTTGAACAAAGACATTGCCAATGTTATTGAATTGCACCATTATGTGGAGTTAGAGGAGATGGTGAATATGGCCATGAAGGTGGAGAGGCAACTCAAGTACAAAAGTTCCAACAAGGCTTCTTACCCAAGCTTTACTACAAGTTGGAACTCGAAATGGTCCAAGAAAAATGAGAAGGACAAAGACAAGCTAAAGGAAGAGAAGAACAAGGCGGATCCAAAAGGTACTTTTAAAACTCCAAGTTCTTCTAGTTCCAATTCTGAAAAGCATAGGACTATTAAATGCTTTAAATGTCTTGGTGTTGGTCATATTGCTTCTCAATGCCCAAACAAGAAAACAATGTTTGTGACAGGAGGAGAAGTTGTGTCTGAGGAGGAAGAAGATGATTTGACTTCCATGCCCGAGTTGGAAGATTGTTCTGATGTGGAAGTTGAGGATGCACCTAGGGGTGAATTACTTGTTACTAGGCGAGTTTTGAATGCTCAAGTGAAGGAAGAAGGAATTGAGCAAAGGGAAAATATTTTTCATTCTAGATGCCTAGTGAATGAGAAGATTTGTAGCCTGATCAATGATGGGGGAAGCTGCACTAATGTGGCTAGTACATTGATGGTAGAAAAACTCGGGTTGGAGTGCTTGAAACACCCTAGGCCGTATAGACTACAATGGCTGAATGACATGGGGGAAATCAAGGTAAATAAACAAGTCCTTGTATCTTTCTCCATTGGAAAGTATTCTGATCAAGTACTTTGTGATGTTGTGCCTATGCATGCTTGTCATTTATTGCTCGATCGACCTTAGCAATATGATAGAAGAGTGTTACATGATGGTTTTAAGAATAGGTATTCATTTACTATGGGGGATCAGAAATTTGTTCTTGCTCCATTGGCACCAAAAGAGGTATATGAGGACCAAATGCAATTAAAAAGGTGTATGGAGGGAATGCAACAAAGACAGGACAAAAAACTTCAAGATAAGCATGACAATACAAAAATTGAGGGGAAGGTTGAGAACCTTGCAAAAGGGGAGCAGAAATCTAAATCAAAAGAAAAGAGAGAAAGTGAGGCCGAGACTGAGAGAAAAAAAGTGGGGAAAGAGGCCTTAAAAGAAATTCAATTACAAGGCCCAAATGAGAGAGAGGGTAGAAAGAAACAAAACTTCTAAGCAAAAATGAGAGATGTAAGGGTTTCTTGTGTGGAAAGGAGATGTTTGTTTGTACTTTTGTATAAGCAAGCTTATTTTAATGAATCTGACCTTGACCCTTGTTTGCCTAGTAGTGTTGTTTCTCTTTTGCAGGAGTATGGAGATGTTTTCCCTGAGGAGTTGCCTAAGGAATTGCCGCCTACTAGAGGAATAAAACATCAGATTGATTTCATGCTTGGGGCGCAGATTCCAAATAGACCAGCTTATAGGGCTAATCCTGAAGAAACTAAGGAACTCCAAAAGCAAGTGGAAGAATTGCTACAAAAGGGACACATCAGGGAGAGTCTTAGTCCTTGTGCCGTGCCAGTGATATTGGTTCCAAAGAAGGATGGGAGTTGGCGCATGTGTGTCGATTGCAGAGTCATAACAAGATAACGGTAAAGTATCGTCATCCTATACCTAGATTGGATGATATGATTGATGAATTGCATGGTGCATGTGTGTTTACCAAAATTGATCTTATGAGTGGTTACCATCAGATTAGAATGAAAATTGGTGATGAATGGAAAATCGCTTTAAAACAAAACATGGTTACTATGAGTGGCTTGTGATGCCTTTTGGCTTAACTAATGCCCTAGTACATTTATCGTTTGATGAATCATGTTTTGAGGTCATTTATTGGTAAGTTTGTTGTGGTATATTTGATGACATATTGATCTATAGCAAAAGCATTAATGAGCATATTGAGCATCTTAGGCTTGTGTTAGATGCACTTAGGCAGAAAAGTTGTATGCTAAGTTAAAGAAGTGTACATTTTGCATGGATCGTGTCATATTTCTTGGTTATGTTGTTTCTTCTAATGGAATTGAGGTGGACCAAGAAAAGGTCAAGGCAATTAGGAGTGGTGAGACCTACAAGTGTTACTCGGTGAGATCTTTTCATGGACTTGCTAGTTTCTATAGGAGGTTTGTGAAAGATTTTAGTTCCATTGCAACTCCATTGATCGAGATTGTTAAAAGGAGGTAGGATTTAAGTGGGAGAGGCGAGAAATTGCTTTTAACACTCTGAAATAAAAACTTTGTTCGCACCTATTTTGAGTTTACTGATTTTTCTTTACTTTTGAGATTGAATGTGATGCCTCCGGGATAGGTATTGGTGCTGTTTTATTGCAGGGAAGGCGTCCCATTGCCTATTTTAGTGAGAAGTTGAATGGTGCTCAAATGATGTATTCCACTTATGACAAGGAGCTATATGCATTGGTAAGAGCTCTACAAACTTGGCAACATTATCTATGGCCAAAGGAATTCGTGATTGACACTGATCATGAGAGTTTGAAGCATCTTAAGGGCCAAGGTCAGTTAAATAAAAGACATGCTAAGTGGTTGGAGTTCATAGAGACATTCCCATATGTTGTGAAATACAAGCAAGGTAAAGAAAATGTTATCGCTGACGCATTGTCTAGGAGGTATGCTCTAATCTCTTCTCTTAGTTCTAAGTTGATTGGGTTTAAGTATATAAATGATTTGTACAAATCAGATTTTGACTTTGCTAATGTGTATGATGCATGTGAACAAGTTGCTTTTCAAAAGTTTTATAGGAATGATGGATATTTGTTTAGAGATAATAAACTATGTATTCCTACTTGTTCTATGCGTTAGATGCTTGCTAGGGAGTCTCATGATGGAGGTTTAATGGGACATTTTGGTATTGCTAAAACACTTCACATATTACAGGAGCATTTTTATTGGCCTAACATGAAAAAGGATGTTGAAAGAGTTTGCTCTAGTTGTGTAGCATGTAGGCACGCCAAATCCAATGTGCAACCACATGGGTTGTACACGCCTCTACCTATCCCTATTAGTCCTTGGATTGATATATCTATGGATTTTGTGTTAGGATTGCCTAGGACTAGAAAAGGACGTGATAGCATCTTTGTTGTAGTTGATCGATTTAGTAAAATGGCTCATTTTATTGCATGTCATAAATCTGATGATGCTACACATGTTGCTGATTTGTTTTTTAGGGATATTGTTAGGTTGCATGGCATTCCTAGAACCATTGTTTCAGATAGGGATTCTAAGTTTTTAAGTCACTTTTGGTGTGTTCTATGGAATAAATTGGGAACAAAGCTTTTGTTTTCTACAACTTGTCATCCCCAAACAGATGGACAAACTGAAGTGGTTAATAGAACCTTAGGATCTTTATTGCGTGCTGTTGTGGGTAAAAATTTGAAAGCTCGGGAAGATTGTTTGCCTTTGATTGAGTTTGCATATAATAGAAGCATTCATTATTCTACAGGTTATTCTCCATTTGAGATTGTGTATGGTTTTAACCCATTAACTCCATTGGATTTGTTACTTTTACCCTTGAATGAGATTGTTAATGTAGATGGGCAGCAAAGGGCCGAATTGGTTAAGACAATACATGAGAAAGCTAGGCAGCACATTGAGGAAAAGAACAAGAAGTATGCTCAAAGAGCCAATCAAGGGCGTAGGGAGATGAAGTTTGAACCTGGAGATTGGGTTTGGGTGCACTTCAGGAAGGAGAGATTTCCTAAACAAAGGAAGTCCAAGCTTGATCCTAGAGGGGATGGTCCTTTTCAAGTGCTTGAACGCATCAATGACAATGCCTATAGGGTGGATTTGCCAGGAGAGTATAGTGTTAGTGCTACTTTTAATGTTTCTAATTTATCTCCCTTTGATAATGTAGGTCTTGATTCGATGACGAATCCTTT
Organism: Erythroxylum novogranatense; assembly: GCA_029891385.1. NCBI lineage: Eukaryota > Viridiplantae > Streptophyta > Magnoliopsida > Malpighiales > Erythroxylaceae > Erythroxylum > Erythroxylum novogranatense. The sequence continues at coordinate 58,989,217 of CM057226.1, read as the reverse complement.
TGAGGAGGGAGGGAATGATACAACTCACCAAGGCAATGGAGACTTGAGGATGCCAATGGGTCCAATTACAAGGTCACGCTCCAACAAGCTTAAAGCTCAATTTCAGATTTATGTACAAGCTTTTGTTTCACAAGAATTTCAAGAAGTTTTGTTGATCAAGAAGTTTAAACCCTTGCTTTAGCCATGAACACGAGTTTTAGAGAGATCAATAAAATTAGAAAGCATTCTTCAAGAGAGAATTGAGATTCTTGCTTGTTTTACCTTAAGGATTGATTCAACTTATCAAGTAAGTTCTAACTTGTGGCGTAAATTCAATTCCTACAATCTTATACTCTTTGTTACCAATTCATTGCTGTTTTGGGGGTGAAGGGTCTTGTTAGATTGATTGAAATTAGGTTTGGGAACAATCATTGAAACGGAGGTGATCTAGACATTGATTCTAGGTTGTTGCCGTATCAGAGTAGATAGAAACATTGGCAGCATCAAAATGAAGATGCCACCATTTCAAGGGAGGAATGATGCTGATGCGTACTTGGAGTGGGAAAGGAAAGTAGAGATGATATTTGCCTGCCACAATTATTCTGAGGAGAAGAAGGTGAAGTTAGCGGCAGTTGAGTTCTCTGATTATGCTACTATTTGGTCGGATCAATTGATGGTTAGTAGAAGACAAACTGGAGAAAGACCGGTTGAAAGTTGGGATGAGATGAAACGCATCATGAAAAAGAGATTTTTGCCATGTTACTACTATAGGGAGTTGCATCAAAAACTCCAAACATTGAGGCAAGGCACAAAGAGCTTGGAAGATTACTACAAGGAGATGGAGATAGCTATGTTAAGAGCTAACATAGAGGAGGATAGAGAGGCTACAATGGCTCGATTCCTTGCTGGTCTAAATAAAGAGATAGCCTATGTGTTAGAGCTTCATCAATACTTAGAGTTGGAGGACATGGTAAGTGTTAGACCCCTAAGTTCAGATTGCAGGATCGTGCAAGTGTTGGCGGGCCTTGGTCAATACTTGGCACGTAAATTGGCACGAGGAAGGCGTGTTGACGAGGAATAAGGCAAAGTCTTGTGAGTTAGCACAAAGGTGTATGAGACCCGCGAGGATGCGCGAAGGCATGCGAGGGTGAGGAGACGCCTAAACACTTAACTTCGACGAGGCAGCTCGAAGGTATGTAAATGGGCGAGGTTTTATATACTAACTCGGATTGTGACTTGTGACTTAGTCATGGAGCGATGAGACTGCACAATGAGTATGGGCCGACATGCAAGATGAACTTGTCTATGGACGTGCATTGATGGACCTATGTGCAGACAGGCTGTGTTGAAAACACTAAGGAAAATATGGGCGAGTGGGATCAGACTTGGTGCGAATTTTGGTAGAGCATCGGACCTTGTGGAGATTGACTTGACCCAGGCTAAAACTTTGCAGACTAAAGACTTGGTTATGCTCGGATGGATGGACCACGACTAGCAGACTTGTTGTGGGAACATTAGGTCAGAGCAGTGTGCTAGTGGGCTTCGGCATGATCATATTGCATCATCAACGGATAGAGATCGCAGGGAGATCTTGGATGATGTGGCGATGACTATGAGTTAGAGTTGCAGTGAAACTCAACATCTGAAGATAGTGGAGATCTTCGCGGATAAGGATGTTAGTATTCTAGATAGTATTCTAGATAAATGTAAACTCTATCTTATGTTATCTTGTTAGATCTTATCTTATCAGTTAGAATCCTATTTGGATGGGGGTGTCATCCAATTGGTTTATGTTATCTTATTTGATATGATAGACGTGATCTTGGGTAGCACAGATTTAGTGGGAATCTGTGACTCCAAGCTTGGGTGCCTATATATAGCTCATTCGAGCTTTGCTCTTCTCATTCAAAGATTCCAAGGTGTGGGAAGTCAGAGAGAGCATTCTTTGTATTCTTTGAGGGAAAGTAATATAAAGTTGGTCTTTTGACCGTATCTCTGTGTGTTCTTTTGTTGCCTATATTTCTTTATTGCTTCCGCGTTGTTTCGTCGAGTGTCTGTGAGGTAAACACATCGAGGGTTGGGAAAAAGCTGAGTCTTACTTTAACGGATCTAAGTGAGACTGCCGTGCAAAGGGTGTGAGCGAGCAACTTCGGGTGAAAGTTTGAGTCTCCCAGAATACCTCTGTAACAACTGGTATCAAAGCCAAAGTTTGAAATGGCTATAGGCAACTTGACAGAAAGGATGTCTAGGGTGGAGATACTCCTTGGACCTATTCCTTAAAGGGAGTAAGAGGTAACTTCTCATAGTACTCGTTTCGAGATGTTAGAGGCGAGGATCCAACAGTTGCAGCAACAGATGGGTGAGGCGTTGAAGGCACTGGAGGATGCTCAGTTTGAGATTACTATACTGAGGCGTGCCGTTGCAACGCGAGATCTCGAGCGAGATGAGGGATCAACACCACAACTTTCTTTTTTGAAAGTACGTGAACCGAGGTTCTTCGAAGGCGTGCGGGATGCCAAGGTGTTGAAGAACTTTCTGTGGGATATGGAGCAAGATTTTGCAGTCAAGCTAGGTATCGACGCGATAAGGTCGATGTAACGCCATGTACTTGGATGGGGATGCCAAGCTCTGGTGGAGGACGAGGACCTCTGCGGAGATCAGCGCGGGTAGAACTCCTGTAGATACATGGGAGCTCATGAAGAAGGAGTTGAAGGATCAATTTCTTCCTATGAATACTTCTTGGCTCGCAAGGGATGCCTTGAAGAAGCTAACGCAGGATGGATCGGTAAGGGATTATGTGAAATCTTTTAGTTCTCTCTTACTTGATATTGAAAATATGTCAGACGAGGACAAGCTCTTCAATTTTTTGTCTGGGTTACAACTGTGGGCACAAATGGAGTTGCGGAGGCAAAATGTGAAAGACGTGGTTGGTGCAATTGCGGCCGCTGATGCCTTGGTGGATTTTCGAGCAATGAAAGAAACTAAGGTAAACTCCTCTAATTCTTCTAAGGGTAAAGGCCATGCTGAACAGGAGAATGCCGAGGGGAAAAAGAAGAACTCCAAGAAGGGAGACTTCAGGTGGAAAGGCAAGCAAAGCGGTGGGTCCGAAAGTGGGGAGACGTCCTCCAGAAAGGGCAAGGTTGCTTGTTTTCTGTGCAGTGAATCACATTATACGAGAGATTGTCCGAGGAGAGAGAAGCTAAATGCCTTGATAGCCGAAGAAGAGGGTGAATCTTCGGAGGAGGTAGCGTTAAATCCGATTGTGTTATTGAATGCGGTTAGTAAAGAACCTAATCCTTATTATGAACTGATGTATGTGAAGATACAGGTTAATGGGATAGAGGTGACCGCAATGGTAGATACGGGTGCGTCACATTCCTCGGTTGCGGAAAGGATGGTGCGCAAGTTGGGGCTTAAAGTGTCCAAGACCCCGACGAAGGTAAAGACCCTGGCGGGTAAGGTACAAGCGGTGATGGGAGCTGCTTACAACGTTCCAGTAAATATAGGAAGTTGGAGTGCCAGGATGAACTGCATGGTCGTACCACTTGAGGATTTCAAGTTGATATTGGGGATCGACTTTCTTAAGGCAGCAAAGACGGTGTTGTATCCTAGTTTGGGAGGTATGATGTTCACGCATGGTGAAAATTCCTTCTTTGTTAATTGTTGTAGATTCGTTGTTGGAACGAAGGAGACTATGACATCGGTAGCACATATGTCAGCTATGATTGTTGAAAAAGAGCTGAACTATGCTCGAGGAAACCCGAGTCAAAAGGCGGGTAAGGAGCATTTAGTTGCCAAGATTGTGAAGGATCAAGGTGACAGGAAAAACTCAGTGGACCGAGCTTTTCTCAACATGTCTTTGGCGGGCGCAGTGAGCCTTGAGGAGGCGAGTCCAAGTGGAAGCAAAGACAACCCCGATGGTTTGGGAAAATGGTATATGGGTGAAATACCAATTGATATGAAGACTTGCTACCGTCTTCAACCGCTGACTAAGGAGTCTTTGAGGGAACCGCTCATGGAGGAGTGCCCACAGATTATTTCAACGAGGGCATCGAATTCTTCTAGTGGGGGTGGTTTGTTAGATCCCTAAGTTCAGATTGTAGGATCGTGCGAGTGTTGGCGGGCCTTGGCCAATACTTGGCACGTAAGTTGGCACGAGGAAGGTGTGTTGACGAGGAATAAGGCAAAGTCTTGCTGATACGGCAACAACCTAGAATCAATGTCTAGATCACCTCCGTTTCAATGATTGTTCCCAAACCTAAATTCAATCAATCTAACAAGACCCTTCACCCCCAAAACAGCAAGGAATTGGTAACAAAGAGTATAAGATTGTAGGAATTGAATTAACGCCACAAGTTAGAACTTACTTGATAAGTTGAATCAATCCTTAAGGTAAAACAAGCAAGAATCTCAATTCTCTCTTGAAGAATGCTTTCTAATTTTATTGATCTCTCTAAACTCGTGTTCATGGCTAAAGCAAGGGTTTAAATACCCTTTGCAATGTAAACCCTAACAAAGATAACCTAAAAACCCTAAAGAAAGCCCAAAATATCAAAAGGCCTTCTTGAAACAAATCTGCCCAAGACTAAATCCCACATGGATTTGGGCTTCAAAACTAATTAAAATTGACTAGTCCTTGTCCAAATAGGATAAGAAAACCACAAAATAGAAGACTAACTTAAGAGGGGCGAATTGGGCCTTTAAACTAGGCCCACAAGCTTGGTTCCTTAAAATAAAACATGCACATGACTTTTTTAATGAAGCACATGCACACTTAATGCAAATCAGCCCATAAAAAAGCCTAAAAGAAGTCCACATGACCTTTATAAGATAAAATAAGCCCAAGCTCATTGATTAGACTTGTGCTTGTGAAAATTGGCTAAGTGTTAGCCCTCTTGATTTGATTCCTCTAATGTGCACACACACTTAGGTGTCTTCCTAAGCTCTTCCCCAAGCTTGATCAACAAAACTTTTTGAAGTTCTTGTGAAACAAAAGCTTGTACATAAATCTGAAATTGTGCTCTAAGCTTGTTGGAGCGTGACCTTGTAATTGGACCCATTGGCATCCTCAAGTCTCCATTGCCTTGGTGAGTTGTATCATTCCCTCCCTCCTCAAAAGGATTCGTCCTCGAATCAAGACCTACATTATCAAAGGGAGATAAATCAGAAACATTAAAAGTAGCACTAACACCATACTCACCTGGCAGGTCCACCCTATAGGCATTGTCATTTATGCGTTCAAGCACTTGAAAAGGACCGTCCCCTCTCGGATCAAGCTTAGACTTCCTTTGTTTGGGAAATCTCTCTTTCCTGAAGTGCACCCAAACCCAATCTCCAGGTTCAAACTTCATCACCCTACGCCCTTGATTGGCTCTTTGAGCATACTTCTTGTTCTTTTCCTCAATGTGCTGCCTAGCTTTCTCATGTATTGTTTTAACCAATTTGGCCCTTTGCTGCCCATCTACATTAACAATCTCATTCAAGGGTAAAGGCAACAAATCCAATGGAGTTAATGGGTTAAAACCATACACAATCTCAAATGGAGAATAACCTGTAGAAGAATGAATGCTTCTATTATATGCAAACTCAATCAAAGGCAAACAATCTTCCCAAGCTTTCAAATTTTACCCACAACAGACGCAATAAAGATCCTAAGGTTCTATTAACCACTTCAGTTTGTCCATCTGTTTGGGGATGACAAGTTGTAGAAAACAAAAGCTTTGTTCCCAATTTATTCCATAGAACACGCCAAAAGTGACTTAAAAACTTAGAATCCCTATCTGAAACAATGGTTCTAGGAATGCCATGCAATCTAACAACATCCCTAAAAAACAAATCAGCAACATGTGTAGCATCATCATTTTTATGACATGCAATAAAATGAGCCATTTTACTAAATCGATCAACTACAACAAAGATGCTATCACGTCCTTTCCTAGTCCTAGGAAATCGTAACACAAAATCCATAGATATATCAATCCAAGGACTAATAGGGACAGGTAGAGGCGTGTACAACCCATGTGGTTGCACCTTGGATTTGGCGTGCCTACAGGCTACACAACTAGAGCAAACTCTTTCAACATCCTTTTCATGTTAGGCCAATAAAATGCTCTGTAGTATGTCAAGTGTTTTAGCAATACCAAATGTCCCATTAAACCTCCATCATAAGACTCCCTAGCAAGCATCTCACGATAGAACAAGTAGGAATACATAGTTTATTATCTCTAAACAAATATCCATCATTCCTATAAAACTTTTGAAAAGCAACTTGTTCACATGCATCATACACATTAGCAAAGTCAGAATCTGATTTGTACACATCTTTTATATACTCAAACCCAATCAACTTAGAACTAAGAGAAGAGATTAGAGCATACCTCCTAGACAATGCATCAGCGATAACATTTTCTTTACCTTGCTTGTATTTCACAACATATGGGAATGTCTCTATGAACTCCAACCACTTAGCATGTCTTTTATTTAACTTACCTTGGCCCTTAAGATGCTTCAAACTCTCATGATCTGTGTGAATCACGAATTCCTTTGGCCATAGATAATGTTGCCAAGTTTGTAGAGCTCTTACCAATGCATATAGCTCCTTGTCATAAGTGGAATACTTCATTTGAGCACCATTCAACTTCTCACTAAAATAGGCAATGGGACGCCTTCCCTGCAATAAAACAGCACCAATACCTATCCCATAGGCATCACATTCAATCTCAAAAGTAGAAGAAAATCAGGTAAACTCAAAATAGGTGCAGAACAAAGTTTTCTTTCAAAGTGTTAAAAGCAATTTCTGCGCCTCTCCCACTTAAATCCTACCTCCTTTTAACAATCTCGGTCAATGGAGCTGCAATGGAACTAAAATCTTTCACAAACCTCCTATAGAAACTAGCAAGTCCATGAAAAGATCTCACCTGAGTAACACTTGTAGGTCTCGGCCACTCCCTAATTGCCTTGACCTTTTCTTGGTCCACCTCAATTCCATTAGAAGAAACAACATAACCAAGAAATATGACACGATCCATGCAAAATGTACACTTCTTTAACTTAGCATACAACTTTTCTGCCCTAAGTGCATCTAACACAAGCCTAACATGCTCAATATGCTTATGAGTGATAAATGTACTAGGAGCATTAGTTAAGCCAAAAGGCATCACAAGCCACTCATACAAACCATGTTTTGTTTTAAAAGCAGTTTTCCATTCATCACCAATTTTCATTCTAATCTGATGGTAACCACTCATAAGATCAATTTTGGTAAACACACATGCACCATGCAATTCATCAATCATATCATCCAATCTAGGTATAGGATGACGATACTTTACCGTTATCTTGTTAACAGCTCTGCAATCGACACACATGCGCCAACTCCCATCCTTTTTGGAACCAATATCACCAGCACGCACAAGGACTAAGACTCTCCCGATGTGTCCCTTTTGTAGCAATTCTGCCACTTGTTTTGGAGTTCCTTAGTTTCTTGAGATTTGCCCTATAAGTCGGTCTATTTGGAATCTGCGCCTGTGCATGAAGTCAATCTGATGTTCTATTCCTCTAATAGGCGGCAATTCCTTAGGCAACTCCTCAGGGAAAACATCTTCATACTCCTGCAAAAGAGAAACAACACTACTAGGCAAACAAGGGTCAAGGTCAGATTCACTAAAATAAGCTTGCTTGTACAAAAGTACAAACAAACATCTCCTTTCCACACAAGCAACCCTTACATCTCTCATTTTTGCATAGAAGTTTTGTTTCTTTCTACCCTCTCTCTCATTTGGGCCTTTTAATTGAATTTCTTTTGAGGCATCTTTCCCCACTTTTCTTCTCTCACTCTCGGCCTCACTTTCTCTCTTTTCTTTTGATTTAGATTTCTGCTTCCCTTTTGCAAGGTTCTCAACCTTCCCCTCAATTTTTGTATTGTCATGCTTTTCTTGAAGTTTTTTGTGCTGTCTTTCTTGCATTCCCTCCATACTCCTTTTCAATTGCATTTGGTCCTCATATACCTCTTTTGGTGCCAATGGAACAAGAACAAATTTCTGATCTCCCATAGTAAATGAATACCTATTCTTAAAACCATCATGTAACACTTTTCTATCATATTGCCAAGGTCGACCGAGCAATAAATGACAAGCGTGCATAGGTACAACATCACAAAGTACTTGATCAGAATACTTTCCAATGGAGAAAGATACAAGGACTTGTTTATTTACCTTGATTTCCCCCATGTCATTCAGCCATTGTAGTCTATACGGCCTAGGGTGTTTCAAGCACTCCAACCCGAGTTTTTCTACCATCAATGTACTAGCCACATTAGTGCAACTTCCCCCATCAATGATCAGGCTACAAATCTTCTCATTCACTAGGCATCTGGAATGAAAAATATTTTCCCTTTGCTCAATTCCATCTTCCTTCAATTGAGCATTCAAAACTCGCCTAGTAACAAGTAATTCACCCCTAGGTGCATCCTCAACTTCCACATCAGAACAATCTTCCAACTCAGGCATGGAAGTCAAATCATCTTCTTCCTCCTCAGACACAACTTCTCCTCCTCTCACAAACATTGTTTTCTTGTTTGGGCATTGAGAAGCAATATGACCAACACCAAGACATTTAAAGCATTTAATAGTCCTATGTTTTTCAGAATTGGAACTAGAAGAACTTGGAGTTTTAAAAGTACCTTTTGGATCTGCCTTGTTCTTCTCTTCCTTTAGCTTGTCTTTGTCCTTCTCATTTTTCTTGGACCATTTCGAGTTCCAATTTGTAGTAGAGCTTGGGTAAGAAGCCTTGTTGGAGCTTTTGTACTTGAGTTGCCTCTCCACCTTCATGGCCATATTCACCATCTCCTCTAACTCCACATAATGGTGCAATTCAATAACATTGGCAATGTCTTTGTTCAAACCAGCCAAGAAACGTGCCATGGTGGCTTCTCTTTCTTCTTCTACATTAGCCCTAATCATGGCTATCTCCATCTCCTTATGGTACTCTTCTACACTTTTGGTGCCTTGTCTCAAGGTTTGAAGTCTTTGATGGAGCTCCCTATAGAAGTAACTAGGCACAAACCTCTTCTTCATGACCCTCTTCATTTCAGCCCAAGTATCAATAGGATCCTCTCCATTCCTTCTTTTGTTCAAAACAAGCTGATCCCACCAAATAAGTGCATAATCATGAAATTCCACGGCAAAGAAGCTTCACCTTCTTCTCCTCGTAATAGTTATGGCATTCAAAATCATCTCCACCTTTCTTTCCCATTCTAAGTAAGCTTCGGATCATTCTTACCTTGGAAAGATGGTATTTTATCTTGATATTGCCTAAATTTCTATCCACACGCCGACCTGTCTTCTCCCCTTGCATTGTCTCGGCCTCTATAACCTCTTCCTCTTCCTCTATCATTCCGTCCCCTCTTCCACCAAATCTGGCCCTATGCCAATCTTCTTCATCTTCCCATCATCATATTCATCTTCATACTCATAGCGCACGTGAGTTGGCTTCCTAGCATTTTGCCTCCTTGTTGCACCATTAGATGAAGCCTCTCGTTGTAAATTCCTAATGGCTTGATCTTGTCTATCAAATTTATCACTGACATCCCTGAACATGTTCTCAATCCTTTGGAATTGATGTTGCATAGCCTCCAAAGTAAAGAATGTGTGTTGATCAGCCTCACTATTCTTTTCATCCTTGTCACTACCTTTACTATCCTTTGAATTGGACATGTTGTAAAACCTGCAAAAACACGTTAGAATAGCTCCTCACACACTCCCTCACGTGTTTCTCTCTAAATCAGATTGGATACCCTCTTGTTTCACTCAAGAAGATGGCTTTTACCCTCAAATGAGCTTACACACTCTTGCCTTTTACCACTTTAGATTCTAGCACAGTTTTACTTGTCTGGATCAATCACTACCAACCAAATAAGCACAACAGCAACGTAATTCAAAAGGAAAGCAACGAATACCTAAATAAAGGAAGAAAAACACAAAGCTAGATGTAATTTACTGTAAAGAAAACAATGAAGACGAAAATAAACACATACTAGATGGAGAAAACATATGTGAACGATTTTTTGGGGCCAATTGAGCAATATGAAACAAAATTACTCAATTCAAGTGTAATGGAAACAAAAAGGACAGCAAACAAAAAAAAACAACCAAAGAGTTGAAGAAAAGACGAAACTAGGAATTAAACTCAACCCTAAACCCAAATTAACAAGAACATTCCAATCTGCCCCAATTACTCAAGAACTTAAAGATAAGTAATTATATCAAAGACATACGTTTTGAGCGAAGAACGTAAATCTTGAAACAAGAAAGTGTTTCTTGGTGCAAGAAAACAAGTCTGGATGAGTTTCTTTAATGAAGGATGTGTTCTTGATGAATCTTGAATAATAAAGAAACGAAATTAAAGAATTCTTGAATGATCAGATTCGTTCTTGATGAATCTTGCAAGCAAATCAACTCAAACTCACAAAGATTCACAATCTTGATTTTCTTTTTCTTTTTTTAAACTTCTTTCTTTCTTTCTTTTCTTTCTTTTCTATCATTGTTTCTTCTTTTTTTCGAATTTTAGTGATGAACTAACTATAATAATCAAGAACAAACAGAAAATTAAAGATAAAGATTGAATTTAAAACCTAGGCTCTGATACCAAAGATGATACGGCAACAACCTAGAATCAATGTCTAGATCACCTCCGTTTCAATGATTGTTCCCAAACCTAAATTCAATCAATCTAACAAGACCCTTCACCCCCAAAACAGCAAGGAATTGGTAACAAAGAGTATAAGATTGTAGGAATTGAATTAACGCCACAAGTTAGAACTTACTTGATAAGTTGAATCAATCCTTAAGGTAAAACAAGCAAGAATCTCAATTCTCTCTTGAAGAATGCTTTCTAATTTTATTGATCACTCTAAACTCGTGTTCATGGCTAAATCAAAGGTTTAAATACCCTTTGCAATGTAAACCCTAACAAAGATAACCTAAAAACCCTAAAGAAAGCCCAAAATATCAAAAGGCCTTCTTGAAACAAATCTGCCCAAGACTAAATCCCACATGGATTTGGGCTTCAAAACTAATTAAAATTGACTAGTCCTTGTCCAAATAGGATAAGAAAACCACAAAATAGAAGACTAACTTAAGAGGGGCGAATTGGGCTTTTAAACTAGGCCCACAAGCTTGGTTCCTTAAAATAAAACATGCACATGACTTTTTTAATGAAGCACATGCACACTTAATGCAAATCAGCCCATAAAAAAGCCTAAAAGAAGTCCACATGACCTTTATAAGATAAAATAAGCCCAAGCTCATTGATTAGACTTGTGCTTGTGAAAATTGGCTAAGTGTTAGCCCTCTTGATTTGATTCCTCCAATGTGCACACACACTTAGGTGTCTTCCTAAGCTCTTCCCCAAGCTTGATCAACAAAACTTTTTGAAGTTCTTGTGAAACAAAAGCTTGTACATAAATCTGAAATTGTGCTCTAAGCTTGTTGGAGCGTGACCTTGTAATTGGACCCATTGGCATCCTCAAGTCTCCATTGCCTTGGTGAGTTGTATCACTTGCGAGTTGGCGCAAAGGTGTATGAGACCCGCGAGGATGCGCGAAGGCATGCGAGCGTGAGGAGACGCCTAAACACTTAACTTCGACGAGGCAGCTCGAAGGTATGTAAATGGGCGAGATTTTATATACTAACTCGAATTGTGACTTGTGACTTAGTCATGGAGCGATGAGACTGCACCATGAGTAAGGCTGACATGCAAGATGAACTTGTCTATGGACGTGCATTGATGGACCTATGTGTGGATTGGCTGTGTTGAAAACACTAAGGCGAATATGGGCGAGTGGGATCAGACTTGGTGCGAATTTTGGTAGAGCATTGGACCTTGTGAAGATTGACTCGACCCAGGCTAAGACTTGGTAGACTAAGGACTTGGCTATGCTCAGATGGATGGACCACGACTAGCGAACTTGTTGTGGGAACATTGGGTCAGACTAGTGTGTTAGTGGGCTTCGGCAAGATCATATTGCATCATCAGCGGATAGAGATCGCAGGGAGATCTTGGATGATGTGGCGATGACTATGAGTTAGAGTTGCAGTGATACTCAACATCTGAAGATAGTGGAGATCTTCGCGGATAAGGATGTTAGTATTCTAGATAGTGTTCTAGATAAATGTAAACTCTATCTTATGTTATCTTGTTAGATCTTATCTTATCAGTTAGAATCCTATTTGGATGGGGTGTCATCCAATTGGTTTATGTTATCTTATTTGATAGGATAGATGTGATCTTGGGTAGTACAGATTTAGTGGGAATCGGTGACTCCAGGCTTGGGTGCCTATATATAGCTCATTCGAGCTTTGCTCTTCTCATTCAAAGATTCCAAGGTGTGGGAAGTTAGAGAGAGCATTCTTTGTATTCTTTGAGGGAAAGTAATATAAAGTTAGTCTTTTGACCGTATCTCTGTGTGTTCTTTTGTTGCCTATATTTCTTTATTGCTTCCGTGTTGTTTCTTCGAGTGTCTGTGAGGTAAACACATCAAGGGTTGGGAAAAGGCTAAGTCTTACTTTAATGGATCTAAGTGAGACTGCCGTGCAAAGGGTGTGAGCGAGCAACATCGGGTGAAAGTTTGAGTCTCCCAGAATACCTTTGTAATAGTAAGCTTGGCTATGAAGATTGAAAAGCAATTGAAGGAAAAAAGTTTCAGCAAGGGCAATACCTCAGGATCTTCAAATTCTTAGGGTCCTAAATGGCCAAAGAAGGAGGAAAAGAGCAAGGATAAGTCCTATGACAATAAGGACAAGTCGAAGGAAAAGTGGACAGCCTCTAAAGGTGCGCCTACATCTAATGATCAAAATAATAGCACTAAGCAAAGAGACATCAAATGCTTCAAGAGTTTGGGTTTAGGTCATAGGGCAAACTAATGCCGCAATAGGAAGATCATGTATTTGCGAGATGGGGTAATTGAATCAGAAGATAGTGATGGAAGTGATATGCCTAAGTTGGAGGATTGCACTAATGAAGACGTTGAGCAACCAGTCCAAGCCAAAGCATTAGTAGTGAGGCGAGCTCTCAATGTACAAGAAAAGATAGAGCTTGAGGAACAAAGGAAGAGTATATTCCACACTAGATGTTTAATTAAGGGTAAGATGTGTAGTTTAATAATTGATGGAAGTAGTTGCACCAATGTTGCAAGCACAATTTTAGTTGAGAAATTGGGGCTACCTCTCATTAAGCACTCTAGTCCTTATAAGTTGCAATGGCTTAATGAGTGTGGAGATGATGGCAGACCCAATAGGAATTTGTCCTAGAGAACCTTCAACAAGATGAAACTATGCCCGGGAGTAGATAGAATCAAGCAAACACATGGAATCATAAGAAACAAAGTTGAAAAGATAGAAACAGAACACAAAGAAAATGGGAGGTGAGAAGAATGTTGATCGATGAAAAGAACCCTAAGAGAACTTGTCTCTTAGAACTCTAGCAAGAATGTTGGTCAATGGAAAGAACCCTAAGAGAACTTGTCTCTTAGAACTCTAACCTTAAGACGCCACAAAGGAAAACCACTCCTTTGATAAGTCAAGTATTCTCAAAGAATACAAAGAAAGCAAGAAAGCTCTCAATATTATTTCGAATCAAAGACCTCTTTCAAAGTACATAGAGGGTGCCTATTTATAGGGAAAACTTCCTAACTTAATGTCCTAAAGAAGATACTAAATAAAAGGAAACAAATCAATCCCTAAAAGGAAACAAAATAAACTTATAAAGGTGTTGACTAGATCACCTTATTTAGAGGAAACAAAAAAGGAAACTAAATAAAATGTGATCTTAACATGTTGGACCATAGGGATCACGTCCATATCCTTATTTTTAAGTGGCACATGCTTGTCACATGGTACTTTAAGTGAGTTCTCCCAATTGGACTCCATGTGGGCCTTTGGACACTTTATGTTGGGCTTCAGGAATAAGACAATGCCTCTTGGACCTTTATGAGATGAAATCGACTCAACAATATGGGCTCTATCTCTTGAAGGTCTTGTATTAAACAATTCAATGCTTGCTTCATTGCTTTGGCCCTAGCTCTTGTCATTGGGCCTCCAACATCTTGTAATGGATCTTTAGGAACATTAGACTTGAATGTTGGGCCTTTGATATGGGAATTTCGTTCATCCCCTTGCCTTGAATATTTAGACTTCAAATCTGATCCAATTTCAGCTCCTAAGCCTCCTTTTGCAAGCTCATGTCCATGCAAGTCACGTCCTAGACTTCCTTGAGGCGAATCACGCCATGGATGCTTCTCTTCTTGTCTTTCACATGCCCATGGTTCTTCATCATTCCCTCCCTCCTCAAAAAGATTCGTCCTCGAATCTGCAACATCAAAGAGGGATAAATCAGATACATTGAATGTAGCACTCACATTACCATAGGAGCTAGGCAAATTAATTTTATAAGCATTATCATTAATCCTTTCTAAAACTTGAAAAGGGCCATCTCCTCTTGATTGTAGCTTAGATTTCCTTTGTTCTGGAAACCTCTCCTTTCTCAAGTGCACCCAAACCCAATCACCAGGTTCAAATATGACACGCCTTTGGCTTTTATTAGCTTGCTTTGCATATTGTTCATTTCTCTTCTCAATGTTGGCTCTAACTTTAGCATGCAACTCCTGTACAAATTTAGCTTTTTTCATACCGTCAAAGTTAGTAAACTCATTAGAAGGCAATGGAAGAATTTCCAAAGGAGTCAAAGGATTAAACCCATAAACAATCTCAAAAGGAGAAAATTGAGCAGAAGAATGAAGAGCACGATTATAAGCAAACTCAATGTGTGGGAGACACTTTTCCCAATTCTTCAAGTTCTTTTGGATGATCGCACGCAACAATGTTGTCAAAGTTCTATTTACCACTTCAGTTTGACCATCCGTTTGAGGATGTGCAACAGTAGAAAACAAGAGTTTAGTGCCAAGTTTATTCCATAGAGTTCTCCAAAAGTGACTAAGAAATTTTGCATCTCTATCACTCACAATAGTCTTTGGCAACCCATGCAATCTTACAACCTCTTTAAAGAACAAATCAGCAACATGAACAGCATCATTGGTTTTAGAACAAGCAATAAAGTGAGCCATCTTGCTAAATCGATCAATCATTCAAGTGTTTCACATGTTCGTCTAAACTCCTAGAATACACTAGAATATCATCAAAATAGACGACCACATACTTTCCAATAAAAGGACGAAACACATGATTCATCAAACTCATGAAAGTACTAGGTGCATTAGTCAAGCCAAAAGGCATAACTAACCACTCATACAACCCAAACTTAGTTTTGAAAGCAGTTTTCCACTCATCACCCTTTTTCATGCGAATTTGATGATACCCACTTCTAAGATCAATTTTTGAAAATATACAAGCACCATGCAACTCATCAAGCATATCATCTAAACGAGGGATAGGGTAACGATATTTCACCGTGATTTTATTGATGGCTCTACAACAACACACATTCTCCATTTGCCATCTTTCTTAGGAACAAGTATAAGCGCACAAAGACACGGCTCAAGCTTTCTCTCACAAAGCCCTTTTTCATAAGCTCTTCAACTTGTCTTTGGATCTCCTTAGTTTCTTCCGGATTGGGTCTATACGTAGGCCTATTCAGAATTGAAGCTCCGGGAAGGAAGTCTATACGGTGCTCAATGCCTCTCAAAGGGGGCAATCCATCAGGAATGTCCTCCGGAAATAAGTCGTTGAAGTCCTGCAACAAAGACAAAACACTAGACAGCAAAGATGGATCAAGCTCATTAATAGTTAAGAAAACATCTTTATATAAAAGTATATAAGATTCTTCACATTTTAAAGCTCTCTTGATCTCACTTTTTCCAGCAAATAAAGTCACTCTCTTTTCTTCATTTTTTTCACTCATTTTACTTTCTCTCCCTTTTTCTTTCTTTTCGACGTCTCTCTCTTTCTTTTCTTTTTCCATCAATTTGCATTCTTTCTCAATCCTCACTTGATCCTCATAAGCTTGAATGGGCCTAAGAGGTTTCAACACCATATTTTTACCATGAAAAGGAAAAGAATAACAATTTTTATATCCATCATGCCTAACTTTTCTATCAAATTGCCATGGCCTACCAAGCAAAACATGTCCAGATACATTGGTGCAACATCACATAAAATCTCATCATGATACTTACCAATGAAAATGCAACCATCACTTGTTTGGTGACTTTCACCTCACCACAATCATTTAACCATTGTAATTTATATGGTCTAGGATGTTTCAAAATAGGCAAATTAAGCTTGTCAACGAGTAAAGTACTAGCAACATTGGTACAACTTCCACCATCTATGATCATGCTACAAACTTTACCGTTAATGAGACACCTTGTATGAAAGATGTGCTCACGTTGCTCTTCATCAAGATCTTCTTTTGGTTGGATATTAAGAGCACGCCTAGCCACAAGTGCTTCACCAACCTCAAAGATCACAATCAACATCGGAAGCATCCGTCAATGGAGCCACATCATCATAGTCATCACTGTCACTACTTTCACTAGCAACATCACCATTCTCAAGTAAAATCATAGTTCTTTTGTTAGGGCATTGAGAACCAATATGACCAAAACCTTGACATTTAAAGCACTTAACTTTATAAGAAGGATTAGAAGAAGAAGAGGGTTTAGAGTCATGTTTACCCTTGGGATTTGGAGTAGAGAATTTAGGCTTACTTTCTTCTTTTGGCTGGATGTCTCCTTTGGATTTGAATGAAGTTTTGGACTCCTTCAAGGTTTTCTTCCAAGAACTCGACCCAGCACCATTTTGGATCTTTAATTGCTTTTCTACCATAATGGCCTTATGTAACAACTCATCCATGTCAAGAAAATTTTGCAGTTCTACAATGGAAACAATTTCAGTATGAAACCATCAAGAAATCTTCTCATGGTAGCTTCCATGTCTTCCTCAACATTGGCCCTAATCATGATGATCTCCATCTCTTGGTGGTACTCTTCAACACTCATAGATCCTTGCCTCAATCTTTGTAGTCGCTTGAACAAGTCGATAGTAATGACTTGGAACAAAGCGCTTTCTCATGATGGCTTTCATTTCTTGCCATGTACGGATTGGTCTTTCAAGATTTCGTCTTCTATTTATTTGCAATTGATCCCACCAAATACTAGCATAGTCACACAATTCAACGACAACAAGTTTTATCTTTTCTCTTCACTATATGTATGACACTCAAATACATGTTCAATTTTCCTCTCCACTCTAAATATAATTCAGGATCATTTTTCCCGTGAAAGGAAGGATTTTCAGTTTTATGTTTTCCAGTTCATTACGAGAAGAAGCTTGTCTACCTCTCCTAATGTTGGGGCCTTCATCATCGGATTGCACATCTTCATCTTCTCCATAGAACACTCTTCTAGGACCTTTGAGTTTGACGTGGATTGGATGTCATCCAACCTAGCATTCAACCTCTGAATTGGTCTTGCACACCTTCATAAAGACTTTAAGATCTTGCTCACTGATTCATCTTCTTGAGACATATTTATGAATTCTAAAATGTTAGCGAACCAAAAAAAACAATATGGACCTTACCACTCTCCCTCACGTGTATACACTCAACGGAAGTCAAACAACTCGTGTTTCACACAAAAATTGGCTTTTCTATAATGTAAACACTCTTGCCTTTTCCACTCAACTTGCTTTTTATAGTATTCTTATTCAAACAAGACACAATCAAATAGAAGTAATCAAACCAAGTGACAGCTAAGATTAGAATCCCAAGATAAAATTCTCAAAGAATCCAAAAGGGGAAATAGAGTGTGAAAAAATAGTATAAGGAATGAATTAAAGAAGTGATTACCTTGGAAAGTCAAACTTGAAGCTAAAGAAAGATTAATAAGGCAAGAAATGAAATAGGAAACGAAAAGCAAAATAGGAAAGTAACTGAAATAAGGAAGTGAAGCAAATAGGAAAGCAATCAAGTTCCAAGCAATACAAGATAGGAAAGTGAAGCAAATAGGAAAGTAATATGGCAAGTTCCTAGCAATACAAGATAGGAAAGTACTTGCAATTAGGAAAGTAGCAAACTTGGACTCCACTTCTCTAAAACTTGCATCACACACTCGATTGTTTTCTTTTTTTCTATCTCTTTTTTGTCGATTTTTTCTTTTTTTGACTAATTTTTTTCACTTCTACTTTTTTGTTTCTTTTTTTGACAATTTTTCTTTTTTGACTTCTACTTTTTTTTCGAAGTGGATGCTCTCAATTTAGATTTTGTGTAACTTGCTCTAGAAAGCTTGGATTTGAGTGATCCCAAGACGAAAATAAAGAAGAGATTTTGAACTTGAAGAAATTCCTATTATTTTGCCAAAACTTAAGCAAATAGGTACACGAACTAGTAGACGCAAAAATGGACAAAAATGAATAACGAAAAAGAAACAACAAAAGGATAGTTATTTGAAATCTAGCAACCAAAGCTCTCTGATACCAAATGATGGCAGACCCAATAGGAATTTGTCCTAGAGTACCTTCAACAAGAAGAAACTATGCCCGGGAGTAGATAGAATCAAGCAAACACATGGAATCATAAGAAACAAAGTTGAAAAGATAGAAACAGAACACAAAGAAAATGGGAGGTGAGAAGAATGTTGATCGATGAAAAGAACCCTAAGAGAACTTGTCTCTTAGAACTCTAGCAAGAATGTTGGTTAATGGAAAGAACCCTAAGAGAACTTGTCTCTTAGAACTCTAACCTTAAGATGTCACAAAGGAAAACCACTCCTTTGATAAGTCAAGTATTCTCAAAGAATACAAAGAAAGCAAGAAAGCTCTCAATATTATTTCTGAATCAAAGACCTCTTTCAAAGTACATAGAGGGTGCCTATTTATAGGGAAAACTTCCTAACTTAATGTCCTAAAGAAGATACTAAATAAAAGGAAACAAATCAATCCCTAAAAGGAAACAAAATAAACTTATAAAGGTGTTGACTAGATCACCTTATTTAGAGGAAACAAAAAAGGAAACTAAATAAAATGTGATCTTAACATGTTGGACCATAGGGATCACGTCCATATCCTTATTTTTAAGTGGCACATGCTTGTCACATGATACTTTAAGTGAGTTCTCCCAATTGGACTCCATGTGGGCCTTTGGACACTTTATGTTGGGCTTCAAGGAATAAGACAATGCCTCTTGGACCTTTATGAGATGAAATCTGACTCAACAATATGGGCTCTATCTCTTGAAGGTCTTGTATTAAACAATTCAATGCTTGCTTCATTGCTTTGGCCCTAGCTCTTGTCATTGGGCCTCCAACATCTTGTAATGGATCTTTAGGAACATTAGACTTGAATGTTGGGCCTTTGATATGGGAATTTCGTTCATCCCCTTGCCTTGAATATTTAGACTTCAAATCTGATCCAATTTCAGCTCCTAAGCCAACTTTTGCAAGCTCATGTCCATGCAAGTCACGTCCTAGGCTTCCTTGAGGCGAATCACGCCATGGATGCTTCTCTTCTTGTCTTTCACATGCCCATGGTTCTTCATCAGGAGAGGTTAGGGTGAACAAGCAAGTGCTAGTGGCATTCTCAATTGGGAGATATTCTGATGAAGTGTTGTGTGATGTAGTTGCTATGGATGCTAGTCATTTACTATTGGGGAGACCATGGCAATATGATAGGCGTGTACTACATGATGGATTCAAAAATAGATATTCATTCAAGATGGGGGAGAAACACTTCACATTGGCACCCCTTTCACCAAAAGAAGTTCATGAGGATCAGTTGAGACTTACAAAAGCTATGGAAGAACAAAAACTTGGAGAGGCTGAGAGTTTAAAAAGAAAAAAAGAAAAAGAGGCCATTCAAGAAAATAAGAACAAAGGCCCAACTGAGAGTAATTGCACTAGTGAGCAAAAGAAAGAGAGCGGTTCAGTTGAAAAAGGAAAGAAGATTGAAAAGAAGAGTGGAACAAAAAAAGTACTTTCTTTGCAACAAGAAAAAGTACTTTCTTTGCAAAAAAAAAGAGTTGAAGAAGGTCATTGTTGTGAAACTTGTTTTGCAGGAATACTCTGATGTCTTTCCAGATGAGTTGCCCAAGGGACTACCACCATTGAGGGGCATTGAACATCAGATTGATTTGCCAGGTGAGTATCAAGTATCTACTGCGTTTAATGTTGCTGATCTCTCTCCATTTGATAATGTAGGGGCTGATTCGAGGACGAATCCTTTCGAGGATGGAGGGAATGATACAAGAAGCCATAGCAATGGAGATCAAGGTGCCACACGCCAAGACAAGCTTACTTTGCCAAGTGGATCTATTACAAGACAACGTGCAGTAAGGCCTAAACAAGCACTATAAGGGTTTGTTCAAAGTCACATTATATCTCATCTTGATGACAAGACCAAACCATCGATGGAGAATTAAAGTGGAGTAGTTAAGCTTGTGATTCTTCTAGAGAGTGCATGTGGAGGGGCTAATACTTAGCCAAATCTCAAGACAAGTTCAATTATTCTTATAGACTTATTTTAGTACATTTGGCTTGTTATTTGTGCTTTGTTTATTAGGCCCAAAGAGACGTGTTATGGGCTAGGTATTTATTAGTACTTGCCTTAGTTTATTTAAAGCTAGTTTTGGACAACTAAGTGTGTGGGCCTAAGTAAAGTAATACATTAGGCCCATCCACCTCCCTTAGGTTTATTTAAGTTATTTTGGTCTTATTTAAGTTAGTTTAGCCCAATTCTAAGTGGATTAGGATCAGATTGCATTATTGGACTGTAAACTCCTAAACTAGTTAGGATTAGGCTTGTTTTAGCATTAAAGGGTCTAGTAACCTATTCTTTTTAGCTTTTGGTCCTGGGCAAGGGTATAAATACCTTATTTTATCCTTGTAAACATTATATTTTGTTGATTAATGAAATTGAGATATTCTCTTCAGGTAAGGTGTGTTCTTCTTATTGTTACTTCAAGAATTGCATCACTTATCAAGGTAATCACTTGTGGCGTGTTCAATTCTTCAATTTTCTTTAGGTTTGGGTCTCAATTTCGTATAATTGGGGTTTGAACTAACATGTTCTTAGAATAGAAAGATTGGGGTTTTGATTCAATAAGATTAGGGGGTTTCAAGAACCTGGTTTTCTTTGAGTTTCCGTATCAACACATGTGTACTATGTATAGTACTCTAGTACACGTGTAGCACATAACTAAATGCTAGTACACGATTATACTACATCGGATTGTGTCATAACTAGTATTGGTATATACCATGTGTGGTAAGTGTAGATACTATTATATATAGTGTATCTAGAATATATAGGACATAATGTACATATGTACATTATGTACTATACATGCATAATATACACCAATGTTGGTATGTATACACACCATGTAATACTGTAGTGTATAATACCCAGCACACATGGTAGATGCATGGTACTGATATGTTCATACCATATGCCATACACGTACCATTAGTATGCATTGTGTACTGGTGTGTGTATGGTACTATACAATACCATTAGTATTGTAGAGTATGGTACAATAGTGTAGTTGCACATGGTATGCACTTATTAGTACCATACATGTGTAACATATGCACTATATGTATGCTAATGTGTATGGCATGCCACATGTACACTATGCATATGCTGTATGGATAGGGTGTAACTATACACCCTATGCATAGTACATGGTGTATAGTTATATGTGCATATGTGCTAAACACATATGCATACTATATGTATGCATATAGTATGGAAGTGTGTGCATATGTATGTATGCACATGTGTACCTATCATCTGATAACATACATGTATAATATGTATGTGACACATAGTATAAACTAAATGCTATTATATGTCATATGTGACACATAGTATATACTAAATGCTATTATATGTCAATCTGCACGTACAATACATATGCTAGGTATGCATATAAGTATGTACTATGCATGTGTGTACACAAATAACACTATCCATGGTAATATATAACATATGCATATGTACCACACACTTACAATGGTAGTGGTACACGTCATGCATTTACCATATGCCATATATACTATGGTACACTAATTAATGAGTCATGTAACGTTATAACTATAATGTGTAACTATTAGCCATTGACATACACTACACTATGCACGTATACATTATGTGTGTGTACACTATGTATACTATTATACACTAATAATACCATAATAGCATTTATGTTTATACCATATGGTACCATATGCATTTAGTATATACTATATGCCATGATGCATGTATACATAATCCCTAGTAGTCATGGCTACAATTACATAATCACCACATAATTAGTATAATGGCCATTATAGATTGCCCTATAGTGGTGCATATGTATCATTTGTGCACTACATTGTCTAGCATATACTATGGTACACATCACTATGTAGTATGTGTTATTATACACCATGTACATAGTGGTATTATGCCCTGTTGCATATAGCATAGTCACAAATGCATACCCATGAGAGCTCGTGGGTAACGCGTATAGTGGCACACATTTGTCAATACATGCATAATATATACCATTGGTACAATGTATATCATACCATATATGTATATGGTACAACATTGGTATTCACCTAGTATCCTAGTACACATTGGCAACTATGTACCATATGTATATACAATAACATATATGTAACATGTGTACATACATGTTATAATGTGTATATGCACCATGTATTATACCATAGCATACTGCAAAGTTATTGTATTAGTATATCTACATATAAGTATGCATTATATAATTACGTGGTATACACTATGCATAACTAGTATACTATTATTGCTAGTGTATGTATACCATATGCACACATGGTAACATGGTATGTCAATTGTATGTCATATGTACCACATGTGAGCATATGGTACAATACATGTGTTACATACCATATGTGTACTAGTATAGTTACATACCATGTATGTGTACAATAGCTATTACATAATATGATACCATTGCATAGAAGGTACTCGATAGAACTAATGCACATACTATGTATGCATATAAGTATGTACTATGCATGTGTGTACACATATAACACTATCCATGTTAATATATGACATATGCATATGTACCACACACTTACAATGGTAGTGGTACACGTCATGCATGTACCATATGTTTGGTAATAACTATACATATACACTAACTATAGTTATACATAGTATTTGTATGGTACATATGCATACCATGTGTATACATTAGTAGTATAGTACTAATGTATACACATGCTAATGGATATTGTACTCACCATAGTACATACTATACCGTATGTATAGTAAAACCCTGTATACCCCAAGCTAGTGATGTGTAATATGCATACTACTGATATGTGTCACACCATAATGTAATAGTATATTCATGCATACTATTAACATAGTAAACATAATATGTGCACATGCATATAGTACACAAGTGAGTAGCTCATACGTCATTTGTATATAAAAGTTATGCACATGGTTACACAGTATATACTAAATGCTATTATATGTCAATCTGCACGCATACAATACATATGCTACATATACATAGCATATATGTAGTTACTCAATAGTATATGTACATACTATATAACTATACATTAATATATATGTATAGTATTACTATGATATATAATATGTGTACTACACTATAGCATATATGTGAGTTAATCCTATAATATACTATATAACATGGCTACTATACACAATGTATATAGTAGGTAACTATTACCAATTGGTATACTAATAGTAGGTAACTATTACCAATTGGTATACTAACACAAAATTGTTACATGTACTACATAGTATTATGGTTAACCCTATAATATGATACCATTGCATAGTAGGTACTCAATAGAACTAATTCATATACTATGTATGCATATAAGTATGTACTATGTATGTGTGTACACATATAACACTATCCATGGTAATATATAACATATGCATATGTACCACACACTTACAATGGTAGTGGTACACGTCATGCATGTACCATATGCCATATATACTATGGTAAATTAATTAATGAGTCATGTAATGTTATAACTATAATGTGTAACTATTAGTCATTGACATACACTACACTATGCACATATACATTATGTGTGTATACACTATGTATACTATTATACACAAATAATACCATAATAGCATTTATGTTTTCCATGGTATATGTGTACCATATGTATACTATGTACATGCATACTCATGTTAACACCCATGATTACTAGCCATCAATGGTATACAAGTACATAAAAGAGTATGGTGTACCATACTACCACTATGTAACTAGTACACATGTGTACCATACCTATGGTACACATGTATAATACGGTACATATGTAATGCATTACACAAAAGGCTACATGTTATATGTTGGAATATGTGTACATTGACATATAGATACACAAGTGTACATATACATATGGTACCTACATATGTATTATCAGTACTATACACTTGCATATAGTATATAACTATGTAATGGTTACATAGTCCACACTATAGTATATGCATATGCATATGTATACATAATGGTACAGAGTACCAATATACTATGTGTGACCATAACACATTTGGGACACATAATAGTGCAACTATACTAGTATGAGTTACCATTATACTATAGTATAGTTACATTTACTCATGTAGGGAATATGTATTATACTGTGTAAATGCATATGTATACTAGTTACATATAATGGTAAATTGATGGCACATATGTACCATTATGGTATTATCACATGGCAATGTACACATGGTAAGTGCATATGTTTAATATGCTACACATTGCATATATTGCATATACACATGACAACCACACTTTGTATAGTTATATGTATAGTACACTAATACAATGCACAGTATATGTATACATAGTAGTATATACATTGTGTACACCAATGGTGTGTATACATTATGGGTACACTAGTTCA
The DNA here is from genome assembly GCA_029891385.1 of Erythroxylum novogranatense. Taxonomy (NCBI): domain Eukaryota; kingdom Viridiplantae; phylum Streptophyta; class Magnoliopsida; order Malpighiales; family Erythroxylaceae; genus Erythroxylum; species Erythroxylum novogranatense. Next base: position 58,964,289 of record CM057226.1, on the reverse strand, counting down.
CTATAATAGTACAATGCATACATCATAATTGTTAGCATGGGTAACAGTGTGTACGATAGTATGTACTATTGTGTATACATTATATACACACACCATATAATAGTATGTAACCATATATGTATACACCATATATGTATACTACTATAATGGTGCACAATGCATGCACATGTAATGTGCATACTATGTACATGCAGTTGTACACACTGTTACTGTTATATTGGTGCACCCATAGTCTAATATAACTATACTATTATAACTAGTGTATAATAGTAGTATTTACACTAGTTAGTGCACATTCACAAGCATAGTGTACCAATTACTGATACAAATGACGTTCAAGATGCTACAACAAGTAATCTAGGTGATTTAGACTGGATTCCCAATATGGAAAGTTTTCAGGTTCTAAATAAGGAAACTTCACCAAATTTGGAACATGGAGCTAAAGTGCATGTAAATGCCATGGGAAATCATATTGAGGCTGTTCAAGAAAAACAAGATCATTCAAGTGCCAACGTGGAAGGTTTTCCCAATATGGAAAGTTTTGTCAGTCCGGTCACAAGGTCCCGAGCAAAGCGTATAAAGGAGCAACTCCAAATTTATGTGCAAAACCATGTTGAAAGTGGGCTGTCCAAATATGGAAAGTCCATATATGGAAATGTTTTGGAGCCTAAGTATGTCTACATAATTGGGCTAACAGACTAGTTTGGATTGTTAGTGTTTTTGAGCTTGTTTTGGGTCAAATTTGGGTTTGTTTTGTTATGAGTTGTTTTTATTTGTCTCCTTTGGGTTTAGAATAAGTGAAATGGGCTCCTTTTCAAGGGGGCCACATTGATTTTTAGTCACTTCTTTTTCAGACTTGGTTTATAGGTTCATTTTAGCTTTTTAAGTTAGAATACATGGGCCCCTTATTATTTTACTTAAGCCCATTTCGAAATCCACTAGCTTTAGGTTTATTTAAGCATGTTTTAGGGTTTTGTGGCTGTCATATTCACTCTCTATCTTATTCTCTCCAGCAGCCACCTCTCTCTCAACATTAAAGATTGTCTTTTCATCTCACGCACCTTCTCCACCACGTTTTTTCCACATCAGCCATCTTCTTTACTACCTTGAAGACATTTATGGAAAGTTTTGTCGGTCCGATCACAAGGTCCCGAGCAAAGCGTATAAAGGAGCAACTCCAAATTTATGTGCAAAACCATGTTGAAAGTGGGTTGTCCAAATATGGAAAGTCCATATATGGAAATGTTTTGGAGCCTAAGTATGTCTACATAATTGGGCTAACAGACTAGTTTGGAGTGTTTGTGTTTTTGAGCTAGTTTTGGGTCAAATTTGGGTTTGTTTTGTTATGGGTTGTTTTTATTTGTCTCCTTTGGGTTTAGAATAAGTGAAATGGGCTACTTTTCAAGGGAACCACATTGGTTTTTAGTCACTTCTTTTTCAGACTTGGTTTATGGGTTCATTTTAGCTTTTTAAGTTAGAATACATGGGCCCCTTGTTATTTTACTTAAGCCCATTTCGTAATCCACTAGCTTTAGGTTTAATTAAGCATATTTTAGGGTTTTGTGGCTGTCATATTCACTCTCCATCTTATTCTCTCCAGCAGCCACCTCTCTCTCAACATTGAAGATTATCTTTTCATCTCACCCACCTTCTCCACCACGTTTTTTCCACATCAACCATCTTCTTTACTACCTTGAAGACATTTATTTTAGTTTTTTTATTGTTTTGTCTTACATTGTAATGCCTATAACAAGGCTATTTTTAGTTGTAATGCAAGAACAAGTTGTATTTCGAAAATTTCAGATCTGAATGAAAGAGAGATTGCTTTCTTTTATGTTTATGCACAAGGTGTTCTTATTGATTGCAATTGAGTTTATCTTTTGTCAACAATTTTAATTCCTATTTCTTGTGTTCTTGAGTGCTTAACTGATTGGGGTTCAAGGAGATTTCTAAAAATTAACTTGGGTTCTTGTCATAAGTGTTATTGGGTGTAAGAACAAATCCTAATCTGATCGCTTGTTGAAAAACTAATTCTGATTTGATTGGTAACGAGTTCTAAGGGTCGATTAAGGGTCTTGGGGTTCCGCATCAATTACATTATATAGTACACTATTCTACATACTCATTTACAATAACTATGCATGCATTACCATATGTACCATGCATACATATGCATGGGATGTGTACCATATGTGTGTATTATGTAAATGCATGTGTACTAGTATACATGATAGTGATGTATTTACATACATATGCATATGTGCATACCAATTACATATGCGTACGTATGTAAATACATCACTATCATAGTGTTTGCACCCTATTGCATTCATACATATACACCACGTATATACATGCTATAAACATGCATATAGTATAATGGCATACGTATGCGTACATGTATGCAATATGCACGGTAAATATTAACTATATAGTGTATTACCCAATACTAATGGTAGTACTATATGCATTGTGTTACTGATAATACCATGTCTATAGCATGGCATTGTGTTCATTACATACCTTATTATGGCATTATGTACGATGGTTGGCACGGTATATGCATAGTGCACATAACTATAGGTGTATATATACTATGCATGTGCACATATAGTTATATACTATTAACATGTGGTAGTTGCCAGTTGACATGTATTACATACCATATGTACCGTAGTGCACACTATACATAATACCATACATATGGGATTGCCAGTGGTGAGTGTATAATGGTACATATGTACAATATAGTATACATCATAATACTATACTTATCTACATGCATGTGTACACATACATATGTATGTACCACAAATGCATGTATGCACCATACATAGTACCATACATTATACACCATACCATATAGTATGGTATATGCACTATTAGTATACCATATATACCATGCATAATATACTATGGTAGTTGCCAGTTGACATGTATTACATACCATATGCACCATAGTGCACACTATACATAATACCATACATATGGGATTGCCATGGTGAGTGTATAATGGTACATATGTACAATATAGTATACATCATAATACTATACTTGTCTACATGCATGTGTACACATACATATGTATATACCACACATGCATGTATGCACCATGCATAGTACCATACATTATACACCATACCATATAGTATGGTATATGCACTATTAGTACACCATATATACTATGCAAATATGTGACACAACACAATGTAGCATATAGTATCATGTAATTGGTATGCATATATGCTACATTAGTATGTAAATGCATGTGTACTAGTATACATGCATATAACTATGTACATTGTACAGACTGGTATACATGTACACCATATGTTATGCAATATACAAGAATATGCATGTACCACATGGTAGTAATATGGTGTAGCATATTAAACGTGTGTAAATGTATGGCTATATGTTATATATAGTGTGTAACTAGTACATATATGGTGTGTATACATGCATAATATACACCAATGGTGGTATGTATACACACCATGTAATACTATAGTGTATAATACCCAGCACTCATATGGTATACATGTACACCATATGTATACACAAATGGTGGTGTGTATAAATGGTGGTATGTATACACACCATGTAATACTATAGTGTATAATAGGATATGTATACTATTATACGCTATAGTATTACATGGTAACAATAATCTAGTGCATATGCATGTATAGTATAATACTCGCATGCATATAGTACACAAGTGAGTAGCGATGGTGAGTGCATACTAGTATATTATACATGTATTGTGCACACTATACATGGTACATGCTACATTGCATAATATGTATAATCTAACTACATGGTATATAGCTCATATGTATGTACACCATATGTACATAAATATACCATGCATACTAGTGCACTACCATTGTCAATACATGTGCTGTAACTAACATAGTGGTGTATGCATAGGTACCATGTGCATATTGTAGTGTGTACATGTATACCATATACACATATAATTACACTATAATTCCACAGTGTAACTAGTGCAATCTATTATTGGTATCATGTGTGTAGTGTACACATTACTATAGATTGTTACATTGTGCATGTATGAATGTACTATATACACATGCAATTACAATTGTGCATGTTGTAATGTCACATATGTACATAGTGTGCATATGTGGGTGCCGTAGAATACTATATAGTTACTATGGTATATTACTAGAATAGTAGTTATTGGCATAGTATTACCATGTATGTATTCACATATACTGTAGCATAGTACACTATTGTAGTGGTAGCTCATTACTGCATGTACCAATACTAGTACATCATGTAATAGTATGCATATACTATGCATTATGTTATTTTGTACCATACTATGGTTAGTGCATATATTGTATACTTTGTATTTACATATTTGCAATATGTAAATAAAAGTATACAATATATGCATGGTATATGAGCATGTTAGTTAACTAGTTACCATGCACTAGTATTGCGTCATAGTACATGCATATACATAGTATTTACATGTGCTTATACCATAATGTACATTGATTACATAATGAGCTATATATATGTTATAACTATATATAGTGCATAACTATGCAGATTATATACTATATATGGCCATTATACCAAGTATGTACATATGATGTGTATATATAGTGGTAACAATTTACTATATGTGTGTGCACTATACACACATATATGCATATGTACATTATCAAGCATGTACAACACTATTGCATATGACCATGGCAATGGAGATCAAGGTGCAACACATCAAGACAAGCTTACTTTACCAAGTGGACCTATTACAAGACAACGTGCAGCAAGGCTTAAGCAAGCATTTCAAGGGTTTGTTCAAAGTCACATTACATCTCACCTTAATCACAAGACTGAACCATCCGTGGAGAATTCAAGTGAAGTAGTCAAGCTTGTGATTCTTCTAGAGAGGGCATGTGGAGGGGCTAATACTTAGCCAAATTTTAAGACAAGTTCAATTATTCTTATGGACTTATTTTAGTACATTGGGCTTGTTATTTATCCTTTGTTTATTAGGCCCAAAGAGACTTGTTATGGGCTAGGTATTTATTAGTACTTACCTTAGTTTATTTAAAGTTAGTTTTGGACTACCAAGTGTGTGGGCCTAAGTGGAGTAGTCCATTAGGCTCATCCACCTTCCTTAGGTTTATTTAAGTTATTTTGGTCTTATTTAAGTTGGTTTAGCCCAATCCTAAGTAGATTAGGATCAGATTGCATTATTGGGCTATAAACTCCTAAACTAGTTAGGATTAGGCTTGTTTTAGCATTAAAGGGTCTTGTAACCTATTCCTTTTAGGTTTAGGTCGTGGGAAAGGGTATAAATACCTTATTTTATCTTTGTAAACATCAAATTTGGTTGAATAACGAAATTGAGAGATATTCTCTTCAAGTAAGGTGTGTTCTTCTTATTGTTACTACAAGGATTGCATCACTTATCAAGGTATCACTTGTGGCGTGTTCAATTCTTCAATTTTCTTTGGGTTTGGGTCTCAATTTCGTATAATTGGGGTTTGAACTAGCATGTTCTTAGAATAGAAAGATTGGGATTTTGATTCAATAGGATTAGGGGGTTTCAAGAACCTTGTTTTCTTGGGGTTTCCGTATCAGTTGGTATCAGAGCTTTGGCTTAATTCTATTGAACTCATACGCATCTTTCATTGTTTTCCTTGTTGAATTCCTTAGAAAAATAAAAAAAGGTTTGAATTGCTTGGACCGAATCTGCCATTATTGGTTCTTTATGTTCTTGTTTCCTTAATTGATTCTTTGTTTTCTTGATCAACAATTAAAAAAAACAGAAAAAAAAAACAAAAAAAGTGAAAAATAGCCCAAAAAAAAGTGAACAGTAGAAAGAAAAGAAAAAAATTTCAAGATTGATCAAGAAACATCCAAGATTGTGATTCTTTGAATCTTTGTTTGATCTTTCATTCAAGATTTGTTCTTATCATTCAAGATTCATTAAGATTGTCCTTCTTTCATTCAAGAACCTATCAAGAAATGATTTCTTTGAATCTTTTGTTCAATTCTTGCAACTCTGGGTTGATTGGGATATTAAAATAAAAAAAATTGGTCTTGGGATTCGGTGAGTTTTGTCATAGTTTTGTGTGTCTTTCTTTGTTTCCTAGTTTATTTCTTGTTTTGGTACCTATCTTTGCTTCTCTACATTGATTTGAACAATTTTTGCACTCATAATTGTTCAATTGACACAAGAATCGTTGCCTGCACTATTCTTCATCCGTGTATTGGCACTTTGATTTATTTTCTGTCCGTACAATATTTTGCTTCTAGATTTGTTTCATCTATTTGTTTTTTTTCTTTGTTAGGCTTGTTTTCTTTGTGTTTCCTTCTTGAACTTGTTGCTTGTTGATTTCCTTGATCTTGTTGAAGTGATCCTGAAAAGTAACATAAAGGAGGCACTTGAGTGGAAAAAGGCAAGAGTGTGAGATTATATAGTGAAAAGCCATTTTATTGTGTGAAACATGAGTGGAAAATTTTGTTCTAGAGAGAAACACGTGAGGGAGTGTTGTGAGGTTTCTAACGTTTTCTTGCAGGAATTGATCATGTCTCATAATAGCAATAAAGATGGAAAGAGTGATGGGAGTGAAGAGGACCAACGAAATACATTCTTTACTCTTGAAGCAATGCAAAATCAGTTCAAGAGAATAGAGACTATGTTCCTTGAAGTCAAAGACAAGTTTGAACAGCAAGGTAGAAACTTTGAAAGACAAGATAGACTTCTTAGAACTATTCAAGCTGAATCTTCAGGGAATAATGGGGCAAGAAGAAGAGAGAACCCTCCACTTCATAATCATTATCACTATGAGGAGGAGTAAGATGAAGATGGATTTGATGAGGAAGAGTGGTATGGAGGCCGAAACAATGCAAGAGGTGGTAGAGGAGATAGAGGCCGAAATAGAGGTGGTTATAAAGGAAGAGCTGAAAGAGGTAGAGAGGAGGAAGAGACTGAAAGAGTAGATAGAAACATTGGCGGCAACAAAATGAAGATGCCCCCATTTCAAGGAAGGAATGATGCTAATGCCTACTTGGAGTGGGAAAGGAAAGTAGAGATGATATTTGCCTACCACAATTATTCTGAGGAGAAGAAGGTGAAGTTAGCAGCAGTTGAGTTCTCTGATTATGTTGCTATTTGGTGGGATTAATTGATGGTTAGTAGAAGACGAATTGGAGAAAGACCGGTTGAAACCTGGGATGAGATGAAACGCATCATGAAAAAGAGATTCGCGCGAAGTTACTACTATAGGGAGTTGCATCAAAAACTCCAAACATTGAGGCAAGGCACAAAGAGTGTGGAAGATTACCACAAGGAGATGGAGATAGCTATGATAAGAGCTAACATAGAGGAGGATAGAGAGGCTACAATGGATCGATTCCTTGCTGGTCTAAATAAAGAGATAGCCAATGTGTTAAAGCTTCATCAGTACTTAGAGTTGGAGGACATGGTAAGCATGGCTATGAAGATTGAAAAGTAATTGAAGGGAAAAAGTTTTAGCAAGGGCAATACCTTAGGATCTTCAAATTCTTGGGGTCCTAAATGACCAAAGAAGGAGGAAAAGAGCAAGGATAAGTCCTATGACAATAAGGATAAGTCGAAGGAAAAGTGGACAGCCTCTAAAGGTGCGCCTACATCTAATGATCAAAATGCCAGCACTAAGCAAAGAGACATTAAATGTTTCAAGTGTTTGGGTTCGGGTCATAGGGCAAACCAATGTCCCAATAGGAAGATCATGTATTTGCGAGATGGGGTAATTGAATCAGAAGATAGTGATGGAAGTGATATGCCTGAGTTGGAGGATTACACTGATGAAGAAGTTGAGCAACCAGTCCAAGCCAAAGCATTAGTAGTGAGGCGAGCTCTCAATGCACAAGAAAAGATAGAGCTTGAGGAACAAAGGGAGAATATATTCCACACCAGATGTTTAATTAAGGGTAAGATGTGCAGTTTAATAATTGATGGAGGTAGTTGCACCAATGTCGCAAGCACAATTTTAGTTGAGAAATTGGGGCTGCCTCTCATTAAACACTCTAGTCCTTATAAGTTGCAATGGCTTAATGAGTGTGGAGAGGTTAGGGTGAACAAGCAAGTGCTAGTGGCGTTATCAATTGGGAGATATTTTGATGAGGTGTTGTGTGATGTAGTTCCTATGCATGCTAATCATTTACTATTGGGGAGACCACGACAATATGATAGGCGTGTACTACATGATGGATTCAAAAATAGATATTCATTCAAGATGGGGGAGAAACACTTCACATTGGCACCCCTTTCACCAAAAGAAGTTCATGAGGATCAGTTGAGACTTGCAAAAGCCATGGAAGAACAAAAACTTGGAGAGGCTGAGAGTTTAAAAAGAAAAAAAGAAAAAGAGGTCATTGAAGAAATAAGAACAAGGGCACTAGTGAGCAAAAGAAAGAGAGTGGTGCAGTTGAAAAAGGAGAGAAGAGTGAAAAGAAGAGTGGAACAAAAAAAAGTACTTTCTTTGCAAAAGAAAAAGAGTTGAGGAAGGTCATGTACACACAAAAACCATTGGTTTTGTTTATGTACAAGGAGTTGTTTTATGGTGAGACTGACCTTAACATTTCTGTGCCTAGAGTTGTGAGACTTGTTTTGCAGGAATACTCTGATGTCTTTCCAGATGAGTTGCCCAAAGGACTACCACCATTGAGGGGCATTGAACATTAGATTGATCTCGTGCCAGGAGTTCAAATTCCAAATCGCCCAGCCTATAGGAGTAATCCTGAGGAGACAAAGGAGCTTCAAAGGCAAGTGGAAGAGTTGCTTGAGAGGGGGCACGTGAGAGAAAGCCTAAGCCCATGCGCAGTTCCAGTGCTATTGGTGCCAAAGAAAGATGGAACTTGGCGTTTGTGCGTGGATTGCAGGGCAATAAATAAGATAACGGTAAAGTATCGCCACCCCATTCCTAGGCTAGATGATATGCTTGATGAGCTACATGGTGCTTGTTTATTTACAAAAATTGATCTCATGAGTGGTTATCATCAGATTAGAATGAAAGTAGGGGATGAATGGAAAACAACCTTTAAAACAAAATATGGTCTATATGAGTGGATGGTCATGCCATTTGGTTTGACAAATGCACCTAGTACTTTTATGAGATTAATGAACCATGTTTTGCGTGATTTTATTGGCAAGTTTGTGGTTGTATACTTTGATGACATTTTAATTTAAAGCAAAAGCCTTGATGAGCATGTTATGCATCTTAAATCTATACTAGAAGCACTTAGGCGTGAAAAATTATATGCTAAATTTTAAAAGTGTTCTTTTTGTATGGATAAAGTTGTTTTTCTTGGCTTTGTTATTTCTGCCCATGGTGTGCATGTTGATGAGGAGAAGGTTAAGGCTATTAAAGATTGGCCTACTCCTAAGTGTATTAGTGATGTGCGTAGTTTTCATGGTTTAGCTAGTTTTTATAGGCATTTTGTGAAAGATTTTAGTATCATTGCTGCGCCATTGACTGAAATAATTAAAAAGGATATTGGATTTAAGTGGAATGAGGCATAAGAACTTGCTTTTAATACATTGAAAGATAAATTGTGTTCTGCGCCTTTGTTGAGTTTGCCTAACTTTAATGAAGCTTTTGAGATAGAATGTCATGCCTCCTGGTTAGGTATTGGTGCTATTTTGATGCAGGGTAAGCGTCCCATTGCATACTTCAGTGAAAAGCTTCATGGGCCACAATTGAATTATTCCACTTATGACAAGGAACTTTATGCCTTGGTGAGAACATTGGAGACTTGGCAGCAATATCTCTGGCCAAAAGAGTTTGTGATCCATTCTGATCACGAGTCATTGAAACATCTAAAGGGCCAAGGTAAGTTGAACAAGAGGTATGCGAAGTGGCTGGAATTCATAGAGACCTTTCCATACATGATCCAATACAAACAAGGTAAGGAGAATGTAGTTGCTGATGCACATTCAAGAAGGTACACTCTAATCACTACTTTAAGTTCTAAATTGTTAGGGTTTGAGTATATTAGGGATTTGTATGCTTCGGATTCTGATTTTGGCAATGTGTTTGGTGCTTGTGAGCATGCTGCATTCCAAAGATTTTATAGACATGATGATGGCAGACCCAATAGGAACTCGTCCTAGAGAACCTTCAACAAGATGGAACTATGCCCGGGAGTAGATAGAATAAAAAAAACACACGGAATCACAAGAAATAAAGTTGAAAAGATAGAAAGAGAACACAAAGAAAATGGGAGGTGAGAAGAATGTTGATCGATGAAAAGAACCCTAAGAGAACTTGTCTCTTAGAACTCTAGCAAGAATGTTGGTCAATGGAAAGAACCCTAAGAGAACTTGTCTCTTAGAACTCTAATCTTAGGACGCCACAAAGGAAAACCACTCCTTTGATAAGTCAAGTATTCTCAAAGAATACAAAGAAAGCAAGAAAGCTCTCAATATTATTTCTGAATCAAAGACCCCTTTCAAAGTACATAGAGGGTGCCTATTTATAGGGAAAACTTCCTAACTTAATGTCCTAAAGAAGATACTAAATAAAAGGAAACAAATCAATCCCTAAAAGGAAACAAAATAAACTTATAAAGGTGTTGACTAGATCACCTTATTTAGAGGAAACAAAAAAGGAAACTAAATAAAATGTGATCTCAACATGTTGGACCATAGGTATCACGTCCATATCTTTATTTTTAAGTGGCACATGCTTGTCACATGGTACTTTAAGTGAGTTCTCCCAACTGGACTCCATGTGGGCCTTTGGACACTTTATGTTGGGCTTCAAGGAGTAAGACAATGCCTCTTGGACCTTTATGAGATGAAATCTGACTCAATAATATGGGCTCTATCTCTTGAAGGTCTTGGATTAAACAATTCAATGCTTGCTTCATTACTTTGGCCCTAGCTCTTGTCATTGGGCCTCCAACATCTTGTAATGGGTCTTTAGGAACGTTAGACTTGAATGTTGGGCCTTTGATATGGGAATTTCGTTCATCCCCTTGCCTTGAATATTTAGACTTCAAATCTGATCCAATTTCAGCTCCTAAGCCTCCTTTTGCAAGCTCATGTCCATGCAAGTCACATCCTAGGCTTCCTTGAGGCGAATCATGCCATGAATGCTTCTCTTCTTATCTTTCACATGCCCATGGTTCTTCATCATTCCCTCCCTCCTCGAAAAGATTCGTCCTCGAATCTGCAACATCAAAGAGGGATAAATCAGATACATTGAATGTAGCACTCACATTACCATAGGAGCTAGGCAAATCAATTTTATAAGCATTATCATTAATCCTTTCTAAAACTTGAAAAGGGCCATCTCTTCTTGGTTGTAGCTTAGAATTCCTTTATTCTGGAAACCTCTCCTTGCTCAGGTGCACCTAAACCCAATCACCAGGTTCAAATATGACACGCCTTCAGCTTTTATTAGCTTGCTTTGCATATTGTTCATTTCTCCTCTCAACGTTGGCTCTAACTTTAGCATGCAACTCCTGCACAAATTTAGCTTTTTTCATACCGTCAAAGTTAGTAAACTCACTAGAAGGCAATGGAAGAATTTCCAAAGGAGTCAAAGGATTAAACCCATAAACAATCTCAAAAGGAAAAAATTGAGTAGAAGAATGAAGAGCACGATTATAAGCAAACTCAATGTGTGGGAGACACTTTTCCCAATTCTTCAAGTTCTTTTGGATGATCGCACGCAACAATGTTGTCAAAGTTCTATTTACCACTTCAGTTTGACCATCCGTTTGAGGATGTGCAACAGTAGAAAACAAGAGTTCAGTGCCAAGTTTATTCCATAGAGTTCTCCAAAAGTGACTAAAAAATTTCACATCTCTATCACTCACAATAGTCTTTGGCAACCCATGCAATCTTACAACCTCTTTAAAGAACAAGTCAGCAACATGAACAACATCATTGGTTTTAGAACAAGCAATAAAGTGAGCCATCAACCACCACAAAGATACTATCCTTTCCACTAGATGATCTAGGCAATCCAAGCACAAAGTCCATAGATATATCAACCCAAGGATGAGAGGGGACGGGAAATGGAGAATATAAACCATGTGATTGAACCTTAGATTTTGCATGCCTACAAGTAATACATTTAGCACAAATAGAAACAACATCCTTTCTCATGTTAGGCCAATAAAAATGTTCATGCAAAAGAGCTAAAGTTTTCTCAATACCAAAGTGACCCATCAATCCTCCTCCATGTGTCTCTCTAACAAGTAATTCACGCATAGAGCAAGATGGAATGCAAAGTTTATCCTTTTTGAATAGAAATCCATCAAATCTATAGAAATTATTATTACCATGTTTTTCACAAGATTTCCAAATTTCTGCAAAGTCACAATCAGATTCATACATGCCTTTCAACATCTCAAAACCAAGTAATCTAGCATGCATAGAGCTAAGAAGAGAGTATCTCCTAGAAAGAGCATCAACCACAATGTTTTCTTTCCCTTGTTTATGTTTAATAACATAAGGAAAAGTTTTAATAAATTCCAACCACCTAGCATGTCTCTTGTTCAATTTACCTTGGGGGTTTAGAAATTTCAAACTTTCATGATCAGAATGAATGATAAATTCTTTTGGCCACAAGTAATGTTGCCAAGTCTCTAAAGACCTTTTTAAAGCATACAACTCTTTATCATAAGTGGAGTAATTCAAAGCAGCACCACTTAGTTTTTCACTAAAATAAGCAATGGGTTTAGAATCTTGCATTAAAACAGCACCAATGCCTATTCCAGAAGCATCACATTCAACCTCAAAAACTTTAGAAAAATCAGGAAGAATAAGAAGAGGAGCATTGGCCAATTTTTCTTTCAAGGTATTAAAAGCAACCTCTTGTGAATCACCCCATTTAAAAATCACATTCTTTTTATCCAATTCATTCAAAGGTGCTGCAATAGTAGAGAAATCCTTCACAAATCTCCGATAGAAGCTAGCCAAGCCATGGAAGCTTCGAACCTCATTCGCATTCTTGGGAGTTGGCCATTCTCTAATTGCCTTCACTTTCTCTTCATCAACTTGAAGTCCTTTAGCGCCTACAATAAAACCAAGAAACACAACAGTATCCATGCAAAAGGAACATTTTTTTAAATTGGCGTAAAGCTTATTTTCTCTTAAAAGTTCAAACACATCATGCAAGTGTTTCACATGATCGTCTAAACTCCTAGAATACACTAGAATATCATCAAAATAGACGACCACATACTTTCCAATAAAAGGACGAAACACATGATTCATCAAACTCATGAAAGTACTAGGTGCATTAGTCAAGCCAAAAGGCATAACTAACCACTCATACAACCCAAACTTAGTTTTGAAAGTAGTTTTTCATTCATCACCCTTTTTCATGCGAATTTGATGATACCCACTTCTAAGATCAATTTTTGAAAATATACAAGCACCATGCAACTCATCAAGCATATCATCTACACGAGGTATGGGTAACAATATTTCACCGTGATTTTATTGATGGCTCTACAGTCAACACACATTCTCCATTTGCCATCTTTCTTAGGAATAAGTATAACTGGCACAACACACGGGCTCAAGCTTTCTCTCACAAAGCCCTTTTCCATAAGCTCTTCAATTTGTTTTTGGATCTCCTTAGTTTCTTCCGAATTGGCTCTATACGCAGGCCTGTTCCGGGAAGGAAGTCTATACGGTGCTCAATGCCTCTCAAAGGGGGCAATCCATCAGCAATGTCCTCCGGAAATAAGTCGTTGAAGTCCTGCAACAAAGGCAAAGCACTAGACGGCAAAGATGGATCAAGCTCATTAATAGTTAAGAAAACATCTTTATATAAAAGTATATAAGATTCTTCACATTTTAAACCTCTCTTGATCTCACTTTTTCCAGCAAATAAAGTCACTCTCTTTTCTTCATTTTTTTCACTCGTTTTACTTTCTCTCCCTTTTTCTTTCTTTTCGACGTCTCTCTCTTTCTTTTCTTTTGCCTTCAATTTGCATTCTTTCTCAATCCTCACTTGATCCTCATAAGCTTGAATGGGCCTAAGAGGTTTCAGCACCATATTTTTATCATGAAAAGGAAAAGAATAACAATTTTTATATCCATCATGCCTAACTTTTCTATCAAATTGCCATGGCCTACCAAAAACATGTCCAGCATACATTGGTGCAACATCACATAAAATCTCATCATGATACTTACTAACAGAAAATGCAACCATCACTTGTTTGGTGACTTTCACCTCACCACAATCATTTAGCCATTGCAATTTATATGGTCTAGGATGTTTCAAAATAGGCAAATTAAGCTTGTCAACGAGTAAAGTCCTAGCAACATTGGTACAACTTCCACCATCTATGATCATACTACAAACTTTACCATTAATGAGACACCTTGTATGAAAGATGTGCTCACGTTGCTCTTCATCAAGATCTTCTTTTGGTTGGATATTAAGAGCACGCCTAGCCACAAGGGCTTCACCAACCTCAGCATCACAATCAACATCGGAAGCATCCGTTAATGGAGCCACATCATCATAGTCATCACTGTCACTACTTTCACTAGCAACATCACCATTCTCAAGTAAAATCATAGTTCTTTTGTTAGGGCATTGAGAAGCAATATGACCAAAACCTTGACATTTAAAGCATTTAACTTTATAAGAAGGATTAGAAGAAGAAGAGGGTTTAGAGTCATTTTTACCCTTGGGATTTGGAGTAGAGAATTTAGGCTTACTTTCCTCTTTTGGCTTGATGTCTCCCTTGGATTTGAATAAAGTTTTGGACTCCTTCAAGATTTTCTTCCAAGAACTCGACCCAGCACCATTTTGGATCTTTAATTGCTTTTCTACCATAATGGCCTTATGTAACAACTCATCCATGTCAAGAAAATTTTGCAGTTCTACAATGGAAGCAATTTCAGCGCGCAAATCGTCAAGAAATCTTCTCATGGTAGCTTCCATGTCTTCCTTAACATTGGCCCTAATCATGATGATCTCCATCTCTTGGTGGTACTCTTCAACACTCATAGATCCTTGCCTCAATCTTTGTAGTCGCTTGAACAAGTCTCGATAGTAATGACTTGGAACAAAGCGCTTTCTCATGATGGTTTTCATTTCTTGCCATGTGCGGATTGGTCTTTCAAGATTCCACCTTCTATTTATTTGCAATTGATCCCACCAAATACTAGCATAGTCACACAATTCAACGGCAACAAGTTTTATCTTTTTCTCTTCACTATATGTATGACACTCAAATACATGTTCAATTTTCCTCTCCCACTCTAAATATAATTCAGGATCATTTTTCCCTTGAAAGGAAGGGATTTTCAATTTTATGTTATCGAGTTCATTACGAGAAGAAGCTTGTCTACCTCTCCTAATGTTGGGGCCTTCATCATCGGATTGCACATCTTCATCTTCTCCATAGAACACTCTTCTAGGACCCTTGGAGTTTGACGTGGATTGGATGTCATCCAACCTAACATTCAACCTCTGGAATTGGTCTTGCACAGCCTTCATAAAGACTTTAAGATCTTGCTCAGCTGATTCCTCTTCTTGAGACATATTTATGAATTGTAAAATGTTAGCGAACAACAAAAACAATATGGACCTTACCACTCTCCCTCACGTGTATACACTCAACGGGTGTCAAACAACTCGTGTTTCACACAAAAATTGGCTTTTTCTATAACGTAAACACTCTTGCCTTTTACCACTCAACTTGCTTTTTTATAGTATTCTTATTCGAAACAAGACACAATCAAATAGAAGCAATCAAACCAAGTGACAGCTAAGATTAGAATCCCAAGATAAAATTCTCAAAGAATCCAAAAAGGGAAATAGAGTGTGAAAAAATAGTATAAGGAATGAATTAAGGAAGTGATTACCTTGGAAAGTCAAACTTGAAGCTAAAGAAAGATTAATAAGGCAAGAAATGAAAAAGGAAACGAAAAACAAAATAGGAAAGTAATTGAAATAAGGAAGTGAGGCAAATAGGAAAGCAAGCAAGTTCCAAGCAATACAAGATAGGAAAGTGAAGCAAATAGGAAAGTAATATAGCAAGTTCCAAGCAATACAAGTTAGGAAAGTACTTGCAATTAGGAAAGTAGCAAACTTGGATTCCACTTCTCTAAAACTTGCATCACACACTCTAACTGTTTTATTTTTTTCTCTCTTTTTTTGTCGATTTTTTTCTTTTTTTCTCTTTTTTCTGACGAATTTTTTTTTCACTTCTACTTTTTTTTTCTTTTTTTTTTGACAAATTTCTCTTCTTTTTTTTTGACTTCTACTTTTTTTTGAAAGCAAGAAAAAACTCAAGCAAAAGATACACGAACTAGTGGATGCAAAAATGAACATAAATGAATAACGAAAAGGAAACAACAAAAGGATAGTTATTTGAAATCTAGCAACCAAACCGCTCTGATACCAAATGATGGCAGATCCAATAGGAACTTGTCCTAGAGAACCTTCAACAAGATGGAACTATGCCCGGGAGTAGATAGAATCAAGCAAACACACGGAATCACAAGAAACAAAGTTGAAAAGATAGAAACAAAACACAAAGAAAAAGGGAGGTGAGAAGAATGTTGATGTTAGACCCCAAATTTTTTTCTTATGATCTTATTCAGTATGAATTGTGATTTTGCCTTAGTTTGATTAAATTGTGTTGGGCCTTGGCTTTTTAGGAAGGGCCCAAGCCCTTTAGGGTTTAAGAAGAGAATAAGAAAAGAATAGAAAGAAGAAAAGAGAAGAAGAGAAACGCAGTCGGTGGAGAGGAAGAGAGAAAAAGAAGAAGAGTTTGCGATTTCAGTGGTTTCGACGATTTTAAAGCTTCAATCAGTAAGTTTTAGTCCTTTCTATCTTGTTTATGGTTGGATTAAACCTTAGGATCGTATGGATTCGGGAGAATAGACGGTTTAGGGTTTTGAGTGGGAAATTGGGGAAAATCCTTATATTGATGATTTTAGGATGAATCTGAAGCTTAGAATGAGTTAGAATGGTAGTATAAGTCTTGATCTATGCCTTAGATATGTTGCTTTTGAGTTTGGAACAGATTGGAAGTTGGGTTCTGCAGAAATCTGGGTTCGGAGTCGAGTTCCTCGACCCAGACGTCGCGACGTGCGTATGAACACGCCGCGGCGAACGAAGAAGGGAGCCACGTCGCGACGTGTAAATAATTTTACGATTATTAAATCATGGCGTGTGAAATGTTGTAGATGTCGCGACGTGCGAAGGGAGACGTCGCGACGTGCGACGTTTGGTTCGCGGCAAGCCTTAACCATTGCATGGCGGCGAGGTCCTTCGTCACGACGGCGTCCCTTCGTTCTGGCGAGGCCCTTGTTTAAATTGAGATGTTTATATTGTTAGGGATATCTTTTGGTGTAGATATCCGAATGAGGTGATCTTGGATTCGTTGTGATCTAGAAATTAAGGACTACAAGTTGTATGAAGAAGGGAAATTCGAGAATTGTTTCGGAAAGTTTGGAAATTTCGATAGAAATCGGATGGAGACTTTTAACGCTTTACTTTTTGCTTTTCGAGCTTTATTAAATAATTGCTATAGATATTAATTGTGTGGAAACTTGGTTTATTATAGGGAACCAAGCTGATTTGACCCAATCGCGAGAGGAAGGACAACAGTGAGTCTGATACTCAGCGATACTAGGTGGGTAATATGTTTATCGTTATTGTGTGTATGGGCAATTGCATGATGTGTGCTTGCTTGCGTTATATGATATTAATTGTATTGAATTGCATGAGAGATGCTGAATATGCTTTGATCATAATTATGCATGGATTAATGGGCCTTTATGGCAATGGAAAGAATGGAAATTATGATATGCTTTGAGCATGAATCGAATGGAATATGTGCTTTGTTTGGGCAAGAGAGTTACGGATGGAGTCATGTGCACGTTGACATTTTGAAAGCCTTCTCCGGCTTGCTGCTTGTGGCAACGAGATCCTTGAAATCGGACTCGGATGGATTCTGATTTACCTTGGGTTATCCGGATGGATTCTGAACTCTCGAGCCGATTGTTTGTGCATACACGATTGATTTGATGAGCATAAGATATGATGAATTTGATAGATTTGTTGCATAATGATTGATGTGATAAGAAATAGAAATTGCTTGACATATACTGATTAAATGTGAATTGAATTGATGAATTATGATTTGCTAGTGATATGTATATTATATATATATATATATTGCTTGATTGTGTGGCTCGTTGCCAATGGCTATAAGCGTATATGCCATCGAGCTTGCACTCACTCCATTACTCTCCCTCCTCAGTGCGGATCGAGGGCGATAGTTGACTTGGCGAGGCATCGGAAACTTCCAGCTAATTAGGAGCTTTGCCTTAAGTTAGTAATTTGGATTGGCCCTCCGAGCATTTTATCATGGAGCATCTTTTGTATTTTGAAATTTCATTTTACTTTGTATTACGCTGCATTTGAGAATACTGTTACATTTCTTCGAATGAGAATGACATATGTTTTATGAATTTGAGATATGGAAATGCATGTTGAGAATGCATGCGATGGTATGTATGAGTATATGTTTATGTATGTACGAATCGATTATGTCTTTGTATGGATGTTGGGATCGGATCCGACGATATATGGAGCGCCCGACACCGGGGCGACCCGAGGGGCCCGCCCTCGGGGATTCGGACGTACGGGGCTCGGGCCCAACATGTTTGGTATCAGAGCACCTAGGTTTAGGTGTCCTTGGCTTAGAATGCATATAGGATTGTGTGATATATGACGACGTGTTGCATTAATTGATTTCATTACGTGACATGCATATCATGCATACATATAGATTGTCGTATAGCTAATCCTTAGTGTTTACCTTTGAAGGAGTACGATGCCACCTCGTAGAAGGACACGAGGAGTTGTGCAAGGGTCTGCTATACCTGACTCTCCAACGAGAGAGGAGAGGACCGATGAGTCTGTAACCCCAATGCATGTTGAGGCTTCTATCGGGCTAGAGAGTGAGCCCGTCGTTCGTCACGACTCAGAGTCGCCGATTCCGCCAGGCAAGTGCCCCGCTTTGATCCGAGGATGTTTGAGCGTTTACTCGAGCGTTTGTTCAAAGCTATGGGCGGATGCCACGACCTTCCGCACCCAGTGAAGAGGGAAAGCGATTCGATAAGTCGAGAAAGTGCGAGCGATTGACTTCTTTGGGACGGTGATCCCGAGGAAGCCGAGACATGGTTACGGAGGATGAATGGGTGATGGATCGATGGATTGTGAGGCGATGATGGCGAGTGGTGTATCTTTGCCGGTTGCTCGAGGGATGCTCTGCATTGGTGGGAGGCCGTCTTGGCGATCGGATGAGGCCGATAGGGTTGGCTTGGCGAGGATTTTGTGGTCGCTTTTAAGAAGAAATATTTGTCGAGGTTTATGTCCAAGAAGCGAGGGAGTTTCGAGTCTCACTCGAGAGGATATGACGATTCTTGAGTATGGCGCAGTTCACCATTATCCGGTATGCCTCCGTCGATGTTGAGCGAGGCGCGGATGTCGCAGATTTGAGTCGGGATTGCACTTGGCGATCGAGAGAAGGTAATTGTCACGAATTTGGTGATTTCAATGCCTAGTTGAGGCGACTCAAGGTTGAGAATATAGAGAACATCAAGAGTCTTTATGAACAGGAAGAGAAAGGGTAGAGATCGGTCGAAGAGAGGAGGTAGCACTAGTGCTCCTATGCGAACGAGTGCTAGGAGCTTCCTATTTATTCGAGAGGAGAGGAGCGATGGTGCTAGCCGGCAGAGGCCGATGAGGACTTCTCTGCTTCTCACCGAGCTTGACGGTGGGTAGCGGTAGAAGAGGAGAGGAGATAGATCGGTTATCCCGACATGTGAGCATTCGGAAACCTCATAGAGGAGAGTGCTTGATGACAGAGCTTGTTTCAAGCTGTGGGGTGAAGGACACATTGCGAAGAGTGTCCTCGGCCTCCACGACAGGAGAGAGGTCGGATGCCGGCTCAGGAGGGCGAGACCATGGGTCGAGGGGCGTGGTCGAGGTAGGTAGTTATGTCTTGCCAGAGGGCGAGTCTTCGGAGAGACCGAGAGGCGGGCACCAGCCAGTGGTGTTTGCTATGGCGGGGAGGATCGAGGCCGCTCGAGATGTTGTCACCGGTATGGCCCATTTATTTCTTGATGATGTGCTTGTGTTGATTGATCCGGTTCTACTCATTCGTTTGTTTCGTCGAGTAGACACTGTGTGATTTTAGTTCTTGAGTCCGTTGGATACTCCGTGATGGTGAGTACTCCGATTGGCGACAGACATTGTGATTAGTCGGTGTTTAGAGGATGTGAGCTTCAGACAGTGGAGAACTTCTAGTGGTAGATCGATGCCACTAAGGATGCGCGGATTAGATGTGATATTGGGTATGGACACATTGGAAAAGTACAATGCCCGATGGATTATGTGAGAAGGCAGTGGAGTTTGATTTAGATGGCGAAGAGTGATGTTCTTGGGGACGAGAAGCGAGTCCGCCAGATTGTTTCAAAGAATGACAGCAGAGAGGATGATGAGTAAGGGTTGTGAGGCATTTTGGCTTATGTGATAGACTCTAGAGGCGATAGAGGAAGTGGAGGATATTCCGAGAGTCGAGGATTTCTCGGACGTCTTTCTCGAGGAATTGCTGGACTACCGCCACTTCGGAGATTGAGTTTCGATTGAGCTTGTGTCGGTACTAGGTCGATTTCGATTCCGCCTTATCGGATGGCTCGTGAATTGAAGGAGCTTAAGGAGCAATTGGAGGAGTTATTGGAGAAAGGGTATATTCGATCGAGTTTTTACGCCTTGGGAGCTCGGTCTATTTGTGAAGAAGAAAGATGGCTCATTGAGAATGTGTGTGGACTACGTGAAGTCAATCAGTCACGATGAAGAACAAGTATCCACTTCCTCGCATTGATGATCTGTTTGATCAATTGCAAGGAGCGAGAGTCTTTTCGAAGATCGACTTGAGATCGGGATATCATCAGTTGAGGATCAAGGAGTCGGATGTGCCGAAGTTTGCTTTTAGGACTCGGTATGGGCACTTTGAGTTTTTGGTGATGCCCTTCGGATTGATTTAATCGCTGCGGCGTTTATGGATTTGATGAATCGGTGTTTAAGCCATTCTTGGACCAATTTATCATTGTCTTCATTGATGATATATTGGTGTATTCCAAGAGTGATCGGGAGCATGAGGAGCATTTGAAGATGGCTTTGGAGACTTTGAGGAGCAATGAGTTGTATGCCAAATTTGAGAAATGCGAATTTTGGCTGAGGGAAGTTTCATTTCTTGGACACGTGATCTCAGAGCAAGGAGTTCATGTGGATCCAAAGAAGATAGAAGCAGTTATGAATTGGGAAGCGCCGAAGAATGTGGCAGAAGTGAGGAGTTTTACGGGTTTGGCGAGCTACTACAGACGGTTTGTGGAGGATTCTCGATGATATCCGCTCCGATGACGAAATTGTTGAGAAAGAATCAGAAGTTTGATTGGAGTGAGGATTGTCAGAGGAGCTTCGAGGAGCTCAAGCGCAGATTGACGAGTGCCCCAATTTTGATTTTGCCATCGGGTGATGAGGGTTATTCGGTGTATAGTGATGCTTCGAGGAAGGGTCTCGGATGTGTTTTGATGCAGGGAGATCGGGTAATTGCTTATGCTTCGAGGCAGTTGAAGCCTTATGAGCTGAATTATCCGACGCACGATTTGGAATTAGGAGCAGTGATTTTTGCCTTAAAGATTTGGAGGCATTATTTGTATGGAGTTCAGACTCGGATCTTTACTGATCATAAGAGTTTGAAGTATTTGCTGACTCAGAAGGAATTGAATTTGAGGCAGCGGAGGTGGTTAGAGCTACTAAAGGACTATGATTTGTTGATTGAGTATCATCCGGGCAAGGCCAATGTTGTGGCGGATGCCTTGAGCAGGAAGTCGTCGATTGCTCATGTTCGATCGGTTTATCTTCCTTTATTGGAAGAGATGGCTAAGCTTAGGATAAGTTTGACACAGGAGGAACCGGATTGTCTTCTGGCTAATTTTCGAGTTAGACCGATGCTGAAGGAAAAGGTTAGGGATTTGCAGGCTCAGGATGCAGATTTGAGCAAGCTTCGGGATGAGATTCAGAATGGCAAGATTTCTGAGATAGATGTGCGGGATGATGGGCTTATGACAGTTGCGGGTAAGTTGTGTATTCCGGATGTGCAGGAGATCAAAGATGAGATTATGGATGAGGCACACAATGCACCTTATGCCATGCATCCAGGTAGCACCAGGATGTATCGGGATTTGAGAGAGCACTTTTGGTGGAAAGGCATGAAGAGGGATATAGCGAGTTAAATCAAGAAGTGTCTAGTGTGTCAGCAAGTCAAGGCTGAACACCAGGCACCTTCGGGCAAGTTGAGGCCGTTGCCTATTCCAGAGTGGAAGTGGCAGCGAGTGACGATGGACTTTTTGATGGGACTGCCTAGGACCAGCAGGAGGCACGATGCCATTTGGGTGATTGTTGATCGGTTGACTAAGTCAGCCCACTTTTTGGCGATTCGACAGACTGATTCTTTGCATGTATTGGCAAAGAATTATATTGATGAGATAGTGAGATTGCATGGGATTCCGGATTCCATTGTGTCTGATAGAGATCCGCGGTTCACTTCGAGGTTTTGGGGCAGTTTGCAGGATGCTTTGGGGACCAAGTTGCATTTTAGTACGGCTTTTCACCCTCAGACAGATGATCAGTCGGAGAGGACTATTCGGACACTTGAGGGGATGCTTCGAGCTTGTGTGATAGATTTTCGAGGAGCATGGGATGAGCATTTGCCGTTGGTCGAATTTGCTTATAACAATTCGTACCATTCGAGCATTCAGATGGCTCCATATGAGGCATTGTATGGGCGGAGGTGTAGGACTCCGATCTGTTGGGATGAGGCAGGAGATAGGCAATTGATGGGTCCAGAGTTGATTCAGACGACGGTTGAAAAAGTTAATTTGATTAAGCAGCGACTTAAGGCGGCGCAGGATAGGATGAAGAGCTATGTTGATGCTCACCGAAAGGAGATGGAGTATGAGGTCAGTGAGAAGGTATTCCTTAAGACGTCTCCTTGGAAAGGAGTCTTTGAGGTTGATAAGAAGGGTAAGTTGAGTCCGAGGTATGTGGGTCCTTATGAGATCCTTGAGAGGATTGGACCACTCGCCTACAGAAGGTTGGCGTTACCTCCGGAGTTGTCGCAGATTCATGATGTGTTCCATGTGTCTATGCTAAGGAGGTATAGATCGGATCCGTCACATGTTATTCAGGCTAGTGAGGTTCAGTTGCGAGATGATTTGAGCTATCGAGGCTTCGAAAGATGATTTTGGATTCTAAGGACAAGGTTCTCGAGAACAAGGCAGTTCGATTAGTAAAGTCCTTTGGAGGAATCATTCGATAGAGGAAGCTACTTGGGAGCCATTGGACGCTATGCGGGAGAAGTATCCGCATCTCTTCGACGATTCAGGTAAATTTCGAGGACGAAATTTCTTTTAAGAGGGGGAGAAATGTTAGACCCCAAATTTTTTTCTTATGATCTTATTCAGTATGAATTGTGATTTTGCCTTAGTTTGATTAAATTGTGTTGGGCCTTGGCTTTTTAGGAAGGGCCCAAGCCCTTTAGGGTTTAAGAAGAGAATAAGAAAAGAATAGAAAGAAGAAAAGAGAAGAAGAGAAACGCAGTCGGTGGAGAGGAAGAGAGAAGAAGAAGAAGAGTTTGCGATTTCAGTGGTTTCGACGATTTTAAAGCTTCAATCAGTAAGTTTTAGTCCTTTCTATCTTGTTTATGGTTGGATTAAACCTTAGGATCGTATGGATTCGGGAGAATCGACGGTTTAGGGTTTTGAGTGGGAAATTGGGGAAAATCCTTAGATTGATGATTTTAGGATGAATCTGAAGCTTAGAGGGTGCCTATTTATAGGGAAAACTTCCTAACTTAATGTCTCAAAGAAGATACTAAATAAAAGGAAACAAATTAATCCCTAAAAGGAAACAAAATAAACTTATAAAGGTGTTGACTAGATCACCTTATTTAGAGGAAACAAAAAAGGAAACTAAATAAAATGTGATCTCAACATGTTGGACCATAGGGATCACGTCCATATCTTTATTTTTAAGTGGCACATGCTTGTCACATGGTACTTTAAGTGAGTTCTCCCAATTGGACTCCATGTGGGCCTTTGGACACTTTATGTTGGTCTTCAAGGAGTAAGACAATGCCTCTTAGACCTTTATGAGATGAAATCTGACTCAACAATATGGGCTCTATCTCTTGAAGGTCTTAGATTTAACAATTCAATGCTTGCTTCATTGCTTTGGCCCTAGCTCTTGTCATTGGGCCTCCAACATCTTGTAATGGATCTTTAGGAACATTAAACTTGAATGTTGGGCCTTTGATATGGGAATTTTGTTCATCCCCTTGCCTTGAATATTTAGACTTCAAATCTGATCCAATTTCAGCTCCTAAGCCTCCTTTTGCAAGCTCATGTCCATGCAAGTCACGTCCTAGGCTTCCTGAAGGCGAATCACGCCAAGGATGCTTCTCTTCTTGTCTTTCACATGCCCATGGTTCTTCATCACTTAC
This sequence comes from Erythroxylum novogranatense, assembly GCA_029891385.1. Classification (NCBI taxonomy): domain Eukaryota; kingdom Viridiplantae; phylum Streptophyta; class Magnoliopsida; order Malpighiales; family Erythroxylaceae; genus Erythroxylum; species Erythroxylum novogranatense. Next base: position 58,939,689 of record CM057226.1, on the reverse strand, counting down.
CTTAGTTTATTTAAAGCTAGTTTTGGACTACCAAGTGTGTGGGCCTAAGTAGAGTAATCCATTAGGCCCATCCACCTCCCTTAGGTTTATTTAAGTTATTTTGGTCTTATTTAAGTTGGTTTAGCCCAATCCTAAGTGGATTACGATCAGATTTCATTATTGGGCTATAAACTCCTAAACTAGTTAGGATTAGGCTTGTTTTAGCATTAAAGGGTCTTGTAACCTATTCCTTTTAGGTTTAGGTCGTGGGAAAGGGTATAAATACCTTATTTTATCCTTGTAAACATCAGATTTGGTTGAATAGCGAAATTGAGAGATATTCTCTTCAAGTAAGGTGTGTTCTTCTTATTGTTACTTCAAGGATTGCATCACTTATCAAGGTAATCACTTGTGGCGTGTTCAATTCTTCAATTTTCTTTGGGTTTGGGTGTCAATTTCGTATAATTGGGGTTTGAACTAGCATGTTCTTAGAATAGAAAGATTGGGGTTTTGATTCAATAGGATTAGGGGGTTTCAAGAACCTTGTTTTCTTGGGGTTTCCGTATCAGATTATATACTATATATGGCCATTATACCAAGTATGTACATATGATGTGTATATATAGTGGTAACAATTTACTATATGTGTGTGCACTATACACACATATATGCATATGTACATTATCAAGCATGTACAACACTATTGCATATGTACAATACATGCATAATGCATGTGTACATGCATAATGCATGTGTACATGCATAGTGTCATGTGTACATGCATAGTGTATGGTAAACTATAGTAGTGGCCATTAGTTGGTATTACCATGCCAACTAATGGCCACTACTATAGTTTACCCATTGATGGTAATGGGTAACATCATGCATGTGTACACGTAGCTCATTGGCATAAATATTATATGGTTAACCCTATAATATGATACTATTGCATAGTAGGTACTCAATAAAACTAATGCATATACTATGTATGCATATAAGTATGTACTATGCATGTGTGCATATGGTATACATACACTAGCAATAATAGTATACTAGTTATGCAAAGTGTATACCACGTAATTATATAATGCATACTTATATGTAGGTATACTAATACATTAACTTTGCAGTATGCTATGGTATAATACATGGTGCATATACACATTATAACATGTATGTACACATGTTACATACATGTTATTGTATATACATATGGTGCATAGTTGCCAATGTGTACTAGTATACTAGGTGAATACCAATGTTGTACCATATATATATATGGTATGATATACATAGTACCAATGGTATATATTATGCATGTATTGACAAATGTGTGCCACTATACGTGTTACCCACGAGCTTTCATGGGTATGCATATATGACTATGCTATATGCCATAGGGTATAGTACCACTATGTACATGGTGTATCATAACACATACTACATAGTGATGTGTACCATAGTATATGCTACACAATGTAGTGCACAAATGATACATATGCACCACTATAGTGCAATCTATAATGGCCATTATACTAATTATGTGATGATTATGTAATTGTAGCCATGACTACTAGGGATTATCTATACATGCATCATGGCATATAGTGTATACTAAATGCATATGGTACCATATGGTATAAACATAAATGCTATTATGGTATTATTAGTGTATAATAGTATGCATAGTGTATACACACATTGGATACGTGCATAGTGTAGTGTATGTCAATGGCTAATAGCTAATTAGTGTACCATAGTATATATGGCATATGGTACATACATAACGTGTACCACTACTATTGTAAGTGGGTGGTACATATGCATATGTTATATATTACCATGGATATTGTTATATGCGTACACACATGCATAGTTCATACTTATATGCATACCTAGTATATGCATTAGTTCTATTGAGTACCTACCATGCAATGGAATCATATTATAGGGTTAAATTTTATAATATTTATGCCAATGAGCTATGTGTACACATATTATGCGTAACCCTAATGTACTTACGTATGCTATAGTACATTAGCATAATATGCATATGCTAATGTTATACATATTATAAACATTGTGTTATAATTATAGTACATGCATATGTATTTACCATGCATACTATACATTATGCATAACTAGTATGCACAAAAGGCTATACATGTGATTTGTATATGAATAGTTATGTAGTAGTTGGTATAGTACATGATGTCTACATTTTGGAGATAGATACCATATGTGCACCATTATAGTAAATACCACGGTGCATACAGTGTGCTATAACTATGCATATGGTATGTACCCATTCACATATAAATACTAATATGTACCATATGTACCACATATACTATACAATGTGTACAAACCATGTATAGTGGTAGTCATGTGCATATGTCTACACACTTGGTATAGTTATGCACACTATACAGCATAACAACATTGGTATTCACCTAGTATTCACCTGGTGTGTGTACCATATGCATGTGCACTATGTTACCATGCATATGCATTGTAACATAATAGTTATGGTGCACATGGCACCCATATGTACAATATACATAGTATACCATGGTGCATAACTGTATTATAATATTCATGTACGGTGTATATGTAATGGTGCTAGTATGCTACTATGTGCACATATATAACACATACACTATACTATAGGGTGCCAATATGTGTAAAGTTAATGTATTAGTATACATAACATGCACTACCAACTACACAATAACATGCATAGTTTCCTTATAACATATAAGCATAGCTTACACTATGCCAATGTACATGTATTGCCATGCATAGTAAATGGTATGCACACTAGCACGTTACTAGTTACATAGTCTAATATGGTGCAATAACCATATGTACAATGGTATTGTGTACAATATCATGCATACAAAAGGCACATGCATAAGTAACTTAAACATATGCCATTTTAATGGTATGTGCATACTACTATAGCCATGTTAGCATACATTAGTATGTAATGTATACTATGTAATAACTATTATTACACATACTTAGCATTGTTAATGTAATGTACATTACTATACGTGCATGGTATACGTGTACACATGCAACATGGTAAATATGTGTGCACATGCATACTTATATGTGTACATATGTATAACTATACACTAACTATTGTAATATATGTCTGCATACATGTCATACCATAGTTAGTATGTACTTGTAATTGCATGAGTACATAGTGACATTTATATTTGTATGTATAATATACCACACTAAATATGTGATATATGCACATAAATACTATAGATACTATGTTATACATAGTACACACACTAAATAACATGTAGTAGTGTGGTATACCATGCTCACACTGTATAGTATACATGGTAGATATATTCATGTAAAATTACAATGTGTTATTATACATGTATATGTACCATGCCAGCTAGTGCATGGTAAGCATCACAATGCATGTGACTATACATATGCATGTGTATTATTGTATATACACATATGTACATAGTGATGCATATTATTGTACTATATGCACTAGTAACATAGTAAGGTAATAGTATATACATGTGCATGCACATATTAGTATGTATAGTGCATGTGCTATGTTATGTGTGGTATAGTAACATACCGTATGCTTGTACTACCATGTGCACACATAGGGTATACAATGTACATGCATTCACTATGGTAACTACTATAGTTAACATAATGCATGTATAGTATAATTGATATATGTACATAATATGTTAGTGTTACATATAACTATATATATTGTACATACTAGTATACATGTGTGCACAACCATGATAGCATGCATGCTATACATAATATGCATAGGTACACAATATGTATAAATATGCATATACTATACAATGTACTAGTATAGTGTATAAATATTGCTAGGTACACTATGTAACTATGTATATTGCATAGTGTGTGTGATGTGGAACCCCAAGACCCTTAATCTTCCCTTAGAACTCGTTACCAATCAAATCAGAATTTGTTTCTCAACAAAGCAATCAGGATAATATTTGTTCTTACACCCAAGAACACTTATGACAAGAACCCAAGTTAATTTGCAGAAATCCCCTTGAACCCCAATCAGATAAGTACTCAAGAACACAAGAAATAGGAATTAAAATTGATAACAAAAGATAAACTCAATTGCAATCAATAAGAACACCTTGTGCATAAACATAAAAGAAAGCAAACTCTCTCTTCAATGTTGAGAGGGAGGTGGCTGCTGGAGAGAATAAGATGGAGATCTGAATATGAGAGCCACCAAAACCCTAAAACATGCTTAATTTATACCTAAACCTAATGGATTTTGAAATGGGCTTAAGTAGAATAACAAAGGCCCATGTATTCTAACTTAAAAAGCTAAATTAAACCCATAAACCAAGTCTGAAATAGAAGAGATTAAAACCAACGTGGCCCTCTTGAAATGTGGCCCATTTTCACTTGTTCTAACCCCAAAAGAGACAAATAAAACAACCCATAACAAACAAACCCAAATTTGACCCAAAACAAGCTCAAAACACAAACATCCCAAACTAGTATGTTAGCCCAATTATGTAGACATACTTAGGCTCCAAAACATTTCCATATATGGACTTGCCATACTTGGATAGCCCACTTTCAACATGGTTTTGCACATAAGTTTGGAGTTGCTCCTTCAGACGCTTTGCTCGGGACCTTGTGACTGGACCGACAAAACTTTCTATACTGGAAAAACCTTCCATGTTGGCACTTGAATGATCTTGTTTTTCTTGTTTTGCTTGAACAACCTCAATATGATTTCCCATGACATCGCCTTGCACTTTAGCTCCATTTTCCAAATTGCTGCTTGTAGCATTTTGAATGCCATTTGTATCATTTCCCTTCCCCTCAAAATGATTCGTCCTCGAATCTTCACCTTCATCAAAATCAAAAAGAGATAGGTCAGATACAATAAAGGTACTAGAAACAGCATACTCACTAGGAAGATCAACTTTGTATGCATTGTCATTGATCTTAGCAATGATTTGAAATGATGCATCACCACGAGCATCTAATTTAGATTTTCTTTTGCAAGGAAACTGTTCCTTGCGCATGTGCACCCATACCCAAATCTCCTGGTTCAAAGGTTACCATGCATCTTCCTTTGTTCACTTGGGTAGCAACTTGTTGATTTCTCTTCTCAATCCTTTCTCGTGCTTTATTGTGAATGGCCTTAACCATTTCAGCCTTTTTAAGCCCATCTAAGTTAGAGATCTCACTTAAAGGAATAGGCACAAGATCCAAAGGGGTTAGTGGTTTAAAACCATACACAATCTCAAAAGGAGAAAATCCAGTAGAAGAATGCACACTTCTATTATAAGCAAACTCAACAAATGGCAAAAGTTCTTCCCAAGTCTTTACATTGCTTCTAATTAAAGCACGTAACAAGGTACCAAGAGTCCTGTTTACTACTTCAGTCTGACCATCAGTTTGAGGGTGTGATGAAGTAGAAAATAACAACTTAGTCCCCATTTTAGACCAAAGTACACGCCAAAAATGACTAAGAAACTTAACATCTCGGTCAGATACAATATTCTTAGGAATGCCATGCAAACGTACTACCTCGCGGAAAAACAAATCGGCAATGTGAGATGCATCATCAGTTTTATGACATGGAACAAAATGAGCCATTTTAGAAAAACGATCCACTACAACAAAAACTAAATCTCGTCCTTTCTTAGTTCTTGGTAACCCCAAAACAAAGTCCATAGAAATATCAATCCAAGGATGAGTAGGAACAGGTAATGGCATGTATAACCCATGTGGTTGAACTCTAGACTTAGCTTGCCTACATGATATGCAACGTGAACAGATTTTCTCAACGTCTTTGGGCATATTTGGCCAAAAGAAATGCTCATGCAACATACCCAATGTCTTGTCTATACCAAAATGTCCCATGAGCCCCCCACTATATGCTTCACGAACAAGTAATTCTCGAATTGAACTATTAGGCGCACATAATTTCCCTTTCTTAAATAGAAATCCTTTATGCCTATAAAAATCATTGAATGCAGCATGTTCACAAGCAACAAACACATTTGAAAAATCAGCGTCATGTGCATACAATTCTTTCATGTGAAATCCCAACAACTTAGAAGAAAGAGTTGAAATCAAAGAATACCTTCTAGAGAGTGCATCAGCTACAACATTCTCTTTTCCTTGCTTGTATTGTATCACATATGGGAAGGATTCAATGAATTCCACCCATTTCGCATGTCGCTTATTCAACTTGCTTTGCCCCTTCAGATGGCGCAATGATTTATGGTCGGTGTGAATTACAAATTCTTTAGGCAACAGATAATGTTGCCATGTCTCTAATGTCCTCACCAACGCATATAGCTCTTTGTCATAAGTTGAGTAGTTGAGTTGTGCTCCATTTAGCTTCTCACTAAAATAAGCGACTGGTCTTTTTTCCTGCATCAAAACAGCACCTATACCAATCTCGGAAGCTTCACATTCGATTTCAAAAGTTAATTCAAAATTAGGCAGCCTCAACAATGGTGCATTACTTAACTTATCCTTTAAATGAATGACATGTTTTTCAATATATTTGCTATACACTAGAATGTCATCAAAATAGACAACTACAAACTTGCCAATAAATTCTCGTAAAACATGGTTCATTAAACGCATAAAGGTACTTGGTGCATTAGTTAAGCCAAATGGCATTACCAACCACTCATACAATCCATGTTTAGTTTTAAAGGCAGTTCTCCATTCATCACCTGGTTTCATTCTAATTTGGTGATAACCGCTCTTCAAGTCAATTTTAAAAAAAAATGCATGCGCCATATAACTCATCCAACATATCATCAAGTCGAGGTATAGGATGTCGATATTTTACCGTTATTTTGTTGACAGCTCTGCAATCCACACACATACGCCAACTTCCATCCTTCTTTGGTACCAACAAAACGGGTACTGCACAGGGGCTTAAACTCTCTCTTATGTGTCCCTTCTCCAAAAGTTCTTCCACTTGCTTTTGCAATTCTTTAGTCTCCGCAGGATTGCTTCGATAGGCTGATCTATTTGGTATGGCAGCCCAGGGAATGAGTTCGATTTGATGTTCAATTCCTCATGCAAGGTGGTAAACCTTGAGGTAGATCATCGGAAAGACATCACTATATTCTGCAAAACATCAATCACAACACTAGGCAAAGTAGGGTCAAGATCGTTAGTTGAAAAAGAAGCCTCTTTGTACAAAAGTACAAACATTGGCATGTTTGTCATCAAAGCTCTCTTCACATCCCTCACTTTTGCATAGAAATTCACTTTTCTTTCTTCTTTTTTCTCATTTTTGTCTTCTTTTCTCTCATTGGCTGAATTATCTTCATTCTTTTTCTCTTTAGATTTGCCTTCTGTTTTTCTCTCACTCTCCTTTTTCCCTTTCTTTTCTCTTTCTTTCTCATTTTCTTTTCTTTTTCTCTCAGCCTCTTTTTGTGCAAATTCATTATAGGATTTTTCAAGTTGCATTTGGTCTTCAAAATTTTGTTTTGGTGTCAAAGGTAAAAGTGTATAACTTTTGCCCTCTTTCTCCACTACACACCTATTCAAATACCCATCATGCATTACTCTTCTATCCCATTGCCATGGTCTACCCAACAACATATGACTAGCTTGCATTGGAACCACATCACATGTAACTTCATCACTATACTTCCCAATAGTAAATGGCACCCTCACTTGTCTTTGGACTCTCACTTCCCCACTATTATTAAGCCACTGTAATTTGTAAGGTCTGGGATGTTTAGTGGTTTCTAGTCCCAATTTATCAACAAATAATGTACTAGCCACATTCACACAACTACCCCCATCAACAATCACGCTACACACTTTCCCACTAACTAAGCATCTAGTATGAAAGATATTTTCTCGTTGGAGTCTCACCCCCTCTTGGTCTTCTATATATTGTGCACTCAAAGCACGCCTAGTCACCATCAATCTACCCTCCATAGGCAACTCCCCATCACTACCATCCTCCAAGGAAGGCATCTCATCATCGACATCACTCTCATCGTCGGTTTCAACCTCACCACCACGCATCACCATTACTCTTTTGTTTGGGCATTGTGAAGCTATATGACCAAATCCCAAACATTTGATATCTCTATTTCTGTTAGTGTGGGAAGTAGAAATACCTTTGTTTTTGTTGTCGAATGGTTCTTTGGCTTGGTTTTGTCATCTCTTTTGAATTGGGCAGCCTTGTTATCATTCCTCCAATTCGACTTCCATTGGGAATTTTGAGTCGAATATGTGTTGGCTTGCCTCGCAATTCCCTTTAGCTTCAATTGCTTTTCTATTTTCATGGCCATATGTACCATGTCTTCTATCTCCACATAATGTTGAAGCTCTACCACATTAGCAATATCTCTGTTGAGTCCATTGAGAAACCTTTCCATGGTGGCTTCTCTATCTTCCTCCACATTTTCCCTTATCATTGCTATCTCCATCTCTTTATAGTAGTCCTCTACACTCTTTGATCCTTGAACAAGGCTTTGCAATTTTTGATGCAATTCCCTATAATAGTGGCTAGGAACAAAACGTCTTCTCATAATGGCTTTCATCTCCTCCCATGTTTGGATAGAACGTTCTCTATTTCTCCGTCTACTCATAATCAATTGGTCCCACCACACAATGGCATACTCACTAAACTCTACGGCAGCAAGCTTTACCTTCTTTTCTTCTGAGTAATTATGACACTCAAAAATGAGCTCCACCTTTCTTTCCCATTCCATGTATGCCTCAGGATCATTTTTGCCCAAAAACGATGGAATTTTCATTTTGATACTTCCTAGGTTTCTGTCAAGATCATTTCGACCCCTCCTTGCTCCTCAATAGTTTCTACCTTCATTTATCATGGTAGCTTGATCATCAAACTCTTCATTATATTCATCTTCAATTGGACGTGTTGGTTGTCTTCTCGGACTTGGAACATGTTGGCCAGAACCCTTGTCAATTCTTTCACTCATGTCCCTCATCATGATTTGCATTCTTTGGAACTCCTGTTGCATGGCTTTTAGAATGAAAGCTTGATCTTGTTTCTCAACCCCACTTTCTTGACAATCCATGGCCAATCTGAAAATTTCAACAAGGATAAAAAAAAAATTCCTCACAAACACTCCCTCACGTGTTTACTCTTGAAGTAACGACACACCTCTCGTGTTTTCACTCAAACCTAGCTTTTTCCCTCTTTTGAGCTCACACACTCTTGCCTTTTACCACTCAAGCAATCTTTCAATGTTTATACTTAAGGGCTAAATCAAACAGCAATCAGATATCTTAATGCAACCAATTTTAATTGAGAATTTGCTAGGAAAAACCTAAACAAAGAAGGAAAACACGCAAAATACTAGAAGCAAAAATGACGCAAACAACAAAACTGAAAGCACACACTTTAATTACCAATAAGTGTATGATGATTTTTTTTTCTTTTGTAAGGCAACAATGAATCAATATTACAACCTTTCTAATGTAATAGATGCAAATAGGCAGATTCAATAACAAAAAACAAAAGGATGCAAGCAAATGACAAATTTTGGAATTTTATATCAGAAACTTGAAATTCCCAAATGGAACCCCAAATTATCACTCAAAACACTCAAATAAAAAAATGTAAAGTATGGATTTGGTCAGCAACTAAACTCAATTGAAAAGAATTAGAAACGAACAGTACCAAAATTGCGCTATTTATACCTAAACTATTCTGAAATTTCAAACACCCAAACAGCAGCTATAATCATGTTTTCCCTTGAACTTTTAATGTTTTCCAGAAGATTTGAAACCAACAAAATCGAAAATAATAGTTGTTCAGCTCAATTGCACGATTTTGTATATGTAAGATCTGGAAATTTTATGTTTGAAACAAACAGCCTACAAGAATGGTTTTTTTTATTTTTCAGTCAAAACGGAATAAATACTTACTTGATTGGAACCAATGCTCTGATACCAAATGATGCGGAACCCCAAGACCCTTAATCGTCCCTTAGAACTCGTTACCAATCAAATCAGAATTTGTTTCTTAACAAAGCAATCAGGATAATATTTGTTCTTACACCCAAGAACACTTATGACAAGAACCCAAGTTAATTTGCAGAAATCCCTTTGAACCCCAATCAGATAAGTACTCAAGAACACAAGAAATAGGAATTAAAATTGATAACAAAAGATAAACTCAATTGCAATCAATAAGAACACCTTGTGCATAAACATAAAAGAAAGCAAACTCTCTCTTCAATGTTGAGAGGGAGGTATGTTAGAGTAGTGCCCTGAAGGCAATCACCTTTAGCGCATTTTGTACAAAGTTGTGTACATACTTTATGAATAAATAAAGAAAGGCATATTTCATTAATTTGATGTTCATTATTTATGAATGGATATTGATCTATAAGCAAATTAATGAAGTCCATGATATATGACATAGCATGAAGGAAATTGTGATGTGATCATACTACCGAGATTCCTATCATGTGCAATTATGTCGAGATCTAAATTATCCCTAGTCATAGGATTCTTGAGACGGACATCGGTAATCCGGAGAGACTAATACATCTCAAGCTCCTTGATTTGGTCAGCGGTGGATCTCGAAAGTAAATGTGAGATATTTAGGGTTGAGATGTGGATGCTTATTAGAGGTAGTAAGTACATTGGATGACTGCTATGAGATCATCACATGGACGTCCTATTCTAATGTCGGTGATAATCTCATCATAGCAATGGTGCAAGTATCCTTAGACTTGAGGTGCTCGAGGATATCTTGAATCTTGATTCGTGCTTTGACTCCATTCCTTTTGCCTTACAGAGGTCGCTCATAGGATGGTGATTGGGTACAGCTTGAGGTATTTGAAGGTAATTGAGTAGCCAATAGAGGATTCACCACTTCTGTGATAGCAGAAGATGATACCCATGGCCTCTTGTCAGGGTCATTACTTGGAAGTCTCTGGCCGGAGCATATATGTCATGAAGAATGTCTTCATTGACATATTAAGTAATGAGTCCCAGGACAAGAACTGAAATCACCTGGACTAGATTTGACATAGTCAGTCTAGTAAGAGTTGACACATTGCCCATACTCATAACCAAGTGGGGTATAGCATGGTGAAAGGACGAATTGCACGGTAATTGTCTATGGAAAGGTTCGTGATATGGTTCATGATGAATACATGTTCATTTGTCAAACCAATTACTTTCCGATCAATTGGGGGTCATGATGTGTTGCTAGATACCGCTCATGACTTGCTTAGATTAAGTGTTGATCTAAGTGGCCAACATAACCGGGAACCTAATGGGTCACACGCATAAGAGGGTCTCGGAGAATTCGTAAAATAGTTTTTGACAGAGTTCCAATATATGGAGAGCAAAAGGATTAAATGGATCCCGATGAGATCGCGACATCGATATTGATGAAAAATGTTTCCGGGGATTTTCCCATAGCGGGACCCGGTAGGCCGGTAGGACCGACCCTAGTGTGACTGGACCACTTCAGCATTTATTTATATATATATATAATTAATTAATTAAAGAATTAATATATATATATATATATATGTACACGTTGAAAGGAGAAGAAGTTTCTCCATTTTTGCTTAGTCATCAATTCATTTAATGACTAAAAAAAATAGCAAAGGAGAAAGATGAGGATCATCGTGGCTGATGAAGAATTGAAGGAAAATGAAATAGTTTCTTCTCCTTCATTGAAGTTCTTCGTGGGTTTTGCAAGAAAGAAGAAAAAGGGTTTTCATCTTTCAAGCTTTCCATCATCTCTTCATCCTTCAAGGCTTCTTCATCTCCTCTTCATCGTTTGTTTTCAAGCTCTCCAAGGACAAAGGTAAGAGCTAGCACTCTTTAATTTGTTCTAGCTATTCTCGGGTCAAAGGGTTTGCTCCGGTTAGGTTCTCCGATCTCTGCGTGGATACCGTTAGAGACGGTCTCCTTTGGCCATTATGGTTTGAGTTTGTTGTATAGACACATGGATCCTGGCTTTCGGGAAGGTCCTGGAACAAAAAAAAAATTTCGCACCGTGGGCATGTGATGCTCACACCGGGATTTTTCTACAGTGGTATCAGAGCCACTTGTGTCGTATATAACGAAGAAACCATGACTAGGTCGGAGTTGCCTATTGCTTTTGACGATGATGCATGTTGATTGTGTGAATTTCGAATTCAGTATAGAAATATAGTTTTCAAAATTTTCTTGCCCAGATATGTTCACAAGATGTTGTTGCATATGTCTGTGGAAGCTCGGAATTTATCAGTGTGATTTGATATGGTTTTGCTAATTTATTCCTCAATGTTCTGGTTGCTGTCTTTGTGCACATTCAATGAACAGGCATGTTTATAAATTCGAGAATAAATTGTAGAAAAAAAAATTTTTGGATTTGCTTTCACCAACATGTCTCTAAGATGTTTATGAATGTCTATGAGAATGGAAAAATGTTTTCTAGGTGATTTACTATTTATTTGAGAATTTATTGTGTGCTGCTGGGAATAACTGTGTTGAGGAACACAGATTCTACATTGGCTTTGTTGCTGAGGTTGGATGAGTTTTTGTTGGAAATAAATCCTGAAAAACTTCATGAAACATGTTGTGAACATTTTGTAACCTTTGTAATTTTCTCATAATTTATTGAAATTGTTTCAATGAGTTTTTGAAGCAAAACACAGAGCTTGGCAGTTTTGGGAAAGTTATTGGAGCTGTTTTGTTTGAAATGTAAAATTGTGTATTTCTCAATTCCAATGCCTTGGATCAATTTTAATGTGATTAAAAATGTGTTATATTGATGATGTATGCTTTCCAAATTGAATTTCTTGAAATTGGGTTTCCAAATATTTTTCGGATGTCAAATATGTCACATTAGCGTCTCGTTAGTGTATTTCTTTGTCTTGATTATTTTGGTCGTCACAAATTTTGTGACCAGTGTCGAAGTAATCTTGATAAAGTTTAGATTACCTAGAGATACTTAGGGTGATAGTTTGATATACTTGAATTATTTGGAGATCTGGATGAATAAGAGTGTATTCATCAATTTAAAGTTTTTCATGTATAGTTTGACTATATATGGTAAGCAACAATGAAAGTGTTTCATTGGTACATCATAATAAAGGATATTACACTTGGTATTGTGAATTGGAACTGCACGGATTGAGAAATTAGCCGATTAGATAGTAATTCCACATGGATAAGTCGACTTGTCCGTGCACTGTAGACGCATAAGTCGACTTGCACAATGGCACAAGTCGACTTGTTCGTGCACAGCTGCATAAGTCGACTTACACATGCATAAGTCGACTTATGCATACACAAGTCGACTTACAACATGCAAAGGTGGGATGATGGATGATTTTAGGTATAGACTCAATGTGATTGATGAAATGCCCTAAATCATTCCATATAGTTATGGTGACTATAATATTACGACTTGGAGGAGAAGAAGATGAGATCTGAAAACCCTCACACATCATATGAAAACTAACGCCTTCTATTAATATGGGGAGAACCAGAGTTCTTATAGAGTTGGGTTGTTGGGTAAACCCAAGCTCACTCTATACGGATATGTTCGAACCATGAAAATAAGATTTTTGAATTAATGAGTCGGTTTTCACTAGAAGCGTTGATTTGTTGAGTAAACTCAAGGTCAACGTGAACAGAGGCAAAATTGAGCAGCGTGCATCAGATGTACGCGCATCAAGAGTTGATAACTCAATGTGTGTGCATACATCACGAGTTAATAGCACTAGTTGATAGTTGCATCTATGAAGCAAATGGTATGATCGATACCTGCCGATTAATTCTATTCTAACATTCTTTCTCTCTTTTCCCTATAGGTTATTGAAGATGACTTTTAGTGTGAACTTGCGCTCGCTTATGGACTCGAACAAATTAACTGGACCCAACTTTCTAGATTGGCTGAGAAATCTGAGAATTGCTCTCAGGTCAGAGGAACTGGGATATGTCCTAGATGTTCCACTTCCTGATCCACCTGCTGCTGATGCTTCTGATGAGGATCAAAAAGCATATCGTAAGCATCTTAAAGACAGTGACATGGCTACCTGCATTATGCTTGCCTCGATGTCACCAGAGTTGCAGAAGTAGCATGAGTCTATGGATGCTAACACCATAGTGTTTCATCTTAGAGAGCTATTTGATGAGCAAGCTCAGTCTGAAAGGTTCGAGACCTTGAGACTACTCTTCACTACTAAGATGACTCCAGGTTCATCTGCAGTGCAGTATGCACTGAAAATGAATGGGTATATTGAGAGGTTGGCCGTCTTAGGTTTTGTTATGGATTATGAATTAAGTGTTGACTTAATTCTAGTTGGATTGTCTGATAGTTATTCACAGTTTATGTTAAACTATCGGATGAACCAAATATCCACGACAATCCCTGAGTTGATCAATCTGCTCAAGACAGCAGAGCAATCTATCAAGAAGGATAGCAAGCAAGTGCTTGTGGTGGACTCTTCTTCTGGTTTCAAGAAAAAGAAGCTGAAGAAGAAAAGGTCTAAGAAACCGAAAGGAAGTGTAGCCAAGAAGAAAACCAAGGAACTTGCTTCCATTGTGGCAAGACTGGCCACTGAAAGCGGAACTATAAAGTCTATCTGGAAGAATTGAAGCAAAATAAGGCATCAGATGCCTCGACTTCTTCAGGTATGTTTGTCATTGAGGTTAATACTGTTTCTGATCATAACATATGGGTATTAGATACCGGTTGTGGCTCACACATATGCAATGATATGCAGGGGCCTCGAGGACGATGAGCGGCTTCATGAAGGAGAACTAGACCTGCGTGTGGAAAATGGAGCAAGAGTTGCTGCATTAGCCGTAGGCACTTACTTCTTGTCACTCCCCACTGGGCTTGTAATGAAATTGGATGAATGTTATTTTGTACCTGTATTAACAAAGAACATATTGTATGTTTCTTGTTTAAATAGAGCTGGTTTCCATGTGATTTTTAGTAACAATGGTTGTTCTATTAGTTTGAATGGAATGCTTTATGGTACTGGTACATTATGCAATGGAATTTACATATTAGATATGTCACATCCAATTATGAATGTCAATGACATGAAAAGACATAAACGAGATAATTTAAAATCAACTTACTTATGGCATTGTCGCCTTGGCCATATAAATGAGAGACGCATAGCTAAGCTCCATAAGAGTGGAAGTTTAGGGTCATTTGATTATGAATCATATGACACATGCGAATCTTGTTTATTAGGCAAGATGACTAAATTACCCTTTAAGGGAAAGGGTGAACGAGTGACTAGAGTATTAGACCTAATACATTCAGATGTATGTGGTCCGATGTCCATCCATGCCAGAAGTGGTTGTCTTTACTTCATTACCTTTATCGATGATTATTCTCGATATGGGTACCAGATTCGATGAGATACAAATCAAGCATTTGAAAAGTTCAAACAATTCAGAAATGAAGTAGAAAACCAACTTGGGAAAAGTATCAAGACATTACGATCAGATCGTGGTGGGGAATACTTAGACCAAGAGTTTTTGGATTATCTCAGAGATAATGGGATTTTATCTCAATTGACTCCTCCTTACACACCACAGCATAATGGTGTGGCAGAAAGAAGAAATCGAACCTTGTTAGACATGGTACGATCAAAGACAGTTGATGTTACTCCATATGAGATGTGGACTAACAAAAGACCCTATCTTACTCATTTGAAAGTTTGGGGTTGTCCTGCTTATGTGAAGCGGACACAGTCAGATAAACTTGATGCAAAATCTGACAAGTGTTTGTTCGTAGGATATCCTAAAGAAACAATGGGATATCAATTCTACCTTGCTGAGGAACAAAAGGTGTTTGTTTCGAAACATGCTATCTTTTTAGAGAAAGAGTTTCTTTTACAAGAAGACAGTGGGGAAAAAATTAAACTAGAAGAAGTTCAAGATGCTCGAACAAACGCAGATCAACTGCCTGAACCTAAAACTGTGACTCATACAGATGAAGTAACAGTTCAACCTTCTACAACACACGAAGTTCGTAGGTCACGTAGGATACGCTCTGTTCCCGAGAGATATGGATTTCTCGAGACTGAACAGAATGACGTATTGCTCATAGAAGATAATGAGCCTGCCACCTATGAAGAGGTTCTGAAGAGTTTCTGAGAAATGGCTTCATGCCATGCAGGCTGAAATGGATTCCATGTATGAAAACCAAGTATGGACCTTGGTTGATGCACCCGAAGGAATCAAAACCATAGGGTGCAAATGGGTTTTAAAAAAGAAAACCGACATGGATGGTAATGTGATTACCTATAAAGAAGGTTGTGGCTAAAGGTTTTCGCCAAAGACAAGGAGTTGACTACGACGAGACCTTGACCCGAAGAGCAATGCTTAAATCCATTAGAATACTCCTAGCCATTGCCACTCATTATGATTATGAGATATGACAAATGGATGTGAAGACGACTTTCCTAAATGGAAATCTAACGAGGATGTGTATATGACACAACCCGAGGGCTTCACTTCCTATGATGGCGAAAAGGTATGCAAGCTTGTAAATCTATCTATGGATTGAAACAAGCATCCAGGAGTTGGAATATCCGTTTTGATGAGGTAATCAAAGAGTTTAGTTTCTCACAAAATCCGGATGAACACTGTGTGTATAAGAAGGTTAATGGGACTGCAATCGTATTCCTTGTGCTGTATGTTGTCACAATACAGTTGTATTGTGATAACAATGGGGCTATTGCGCAGGCGAAAGAACCAAGGTCTCATCAACGATCCAAACACATACTCCGCAGATATCATCTGATCAGGGAGATCATAGGACGAGGTGATGTCCAGATCGAGAGAATTCCGACAGAGCAGAATATTGCTGATCCTTTGACAAAGCCTTATCACAAAAGAGTTTTGATTCTCATGTACTCGCCTATGGTATTAGATATCAAGGCGATTGGCTTTAGGTCAAGTGGGAGATTGTTAGAGTAGTGCCCTGAAGGCAATCGCCTTTAGCGCATTTTGTACAAAGTTGTGTACATACTTTATGAATAAATAAAGAAAGGCATATTTCATTAATTTGATGTTCATTATTTATGAATGGATATTGATCTATAAGCAAATTAATGAAGTCCATGATATATGACATAGCATGAAGGAAATTGTGATGTGATCATACTACTGAGATTCCTATCATGTGCAATTATGTCAAGATTCAAATTATCCTAGTCATAGGATTACCGAGACTAGACATCGGTAATCCAGAGACTAGTACATCTCAAGCTCCCGGATTTGATCAGCGGTGGATCTCGTGTCGTAAATATGAGATATTTAGGGTTGAGATGTGGATGCTTACTAGAGGTAGTAAGTACATTGGATGACCTGCTATGAGATCATCATATGGATGTCCTATTCTAATGTCAGTGATAATCTCATCATAGCAATGGTGCAAGTATCCTTAGACTTGAGGTGCTCAAGGATATCTTAGATACTGATTCTGTGCTTTGACTCCATTCCTTGTTGCCTTACAGAGGTCGCTCACTGATTGGGTACAGTTTGAGGTATTCGAAGATAATTGAGTAGCCAATAGAGGATTCACCACTTCTGTGATAGCAGAAGATGATACCCATGGCCTCTTGTCAGGGTCATTACTTGGAAATCTCTGGCCAGAGCATATATGTCATGAAGAATGTCTTCATTGACATATTAAGTAATGAGTCCCAGGATAAGAACTGAAATCACTTGGACTAGATTTGACATAGTCAGTCTAGTAAGAGTTGACACATTGCCCATACTCATAACCAAGTGGGGTATAGCATGGTGAAAGGACGAATTGCATGGTAATTGTCTATGGAAAGATTCGTGATATGGTTCATGATGAATACATGTTCATTCGTCAAACCAATTACTTTCCGGTCAATTGGGGGTCATGATGTGTTGCTAGATACCGCTCATGACTTGCTTAGATTAAGTGTTGATCTAAGTGGCCAATATAACCGGGAACCTAATGGGTCACACGCATAAGAGGGTCTCGGAGAATTCGTAAAATAGTTTTGGATAGAGTTCCAATATATGGAGAGCAAAAGGATTAAATGGATCTCGATGAGATCGAGATATGTCTCGATGAGATCGCGACATCGATATTGCTGAAAAACGTTTCCGGAGATTTTTCCCATACCGGGACCCGATAGGCCGGTAGGACCGACCCCAGTGTGACTGGACCACTTCAGCATTTATTTATATATATATATAATTAATTAATTAAAGAATTAATTAATATATATATATATATGTACACGTTGAAAGGAGAAGAAGTTTCTCCATTTTTGCTTAGTCATCAATTCATTTAATGACTAAAAACAAAATAGCAAAGGAGAAAGATGAGGATCATCGTGGCTGATGAAGAATTGAAGGAAAATGAAAGAGTTTCTTCTCCTTCATTGAAGTTCTTCGGGGGTTTTGCAAGAAAGAAGAAAAAGGGCTTTCATCTTTCAAGCTTTCCATCATCTCTTCATCCTTTAAGGCTTCTTCATCTCCTCTTCATCATTTGTTTTCAAGCTCTCCAAGGACAAAGGTAAGAGCTAGCACTCTTTAATTTGTTCTAGCTATTCCCGGGTCAAAGGGTTTGCCCCGGTTAGGTTCTCCGATCTCTGCGTGGATACCGTTAGAGACGGTCTCTTTTAGCCGTTATGGTTTGAGTTTGTTGTATAGACACATGGATCCTGGCTTTCGGGAAGGTCCAGGAACAAAAAAATTTTGTTTTCCGCACCGTGGGCATGTGATGCTCACACCGGGATTTTCCTACAAGGTGGCTGCTGGAGAGAATAAGATGGAGATCTGAATATGAGAGCCACCAAAACCCTAAAACATGCTTAATTTATACCTAAACGTAATGGATTTCGAAATGGGCTTAAGAAGAATAACAAGGGCCCATGTATTCTAACTTAAAAAGCTAAATTAAACCCATAAACAAAGTCTGAAATAGAAGAGATTAAAACCAACGTGGCCCTCTTGAAATGTGGCCCATTTTCACTTATTCTAACCCCAAAAGAGACAAATAAAACAACCCATAACAAACAAACCCAAATTTGACCCAAAACAAGCTCAAAACACAAACATCCCAAACTAGTCTGTTAGCCCAATTATGTAGACATACTTAGGCTCCAAAACATTTCCATATATGGACTTGCCATACTTGGATAGCCCACTTTCAACATGGTTTTGCACATAAGTTTGGAGTTGCTCCTTCAGACGCTTTGCTCGGGACCTTATGACTGGACCGACAAAACTTTCCATACTGGGAAAACCTTCCATGTTGGCACTTGAATGATCTTGTTTTGCTTGAACAGCCTCAATATGATTTCCCATGACATCGCCTTGCACTTTAGCTCCATTTTCCAAATTGCTGCTTGTAGCATTTTGAATGTCATTTGTATCAGTGTGTATCATATAGTACATATATACTATATGATAATGCATGTGTATGGATTGATAGTACATGGTATTATGCATACATTACACGGCATATACAAGTTACCATATGTACACGTGTGGCCACTTATCAGTACACGCTCACATGTGGTACCATTGGCATTATAACAACTACTAATGTGTATAGTACATGTAGTACGTACACATAACTCACATGTATGTAAACATAATGTAGTACATACGTGTATAGTGCATAGTAGTTACCATAGTGTGCACATGCATATAGTACACATGTGATGTACCATATATGTACATATATTAGTCTAATTAGTAGTAATGGTACATACCAACCATTATGTACCATGTTTGTGCACACTATACATAGTCTAATTACCATGGTATACGTGTGTACCATATGTATACTATGTACATGCATACTCATGTTAACTAGTGTTATAATTTGTCAATGACTAGTGTAATTATGAAGCACAATTATATACACAAATCTATGTGTACATTATGCGCAATGGTAACATATGCATATGTACCATGCTACACTAGTATATATTATGGCATATGTGTACATGGTTAGTACTATACAGTACAATGTGTACTAGAATTTGGTATGTCTATGTCATTGTTATGCACGTGTACTAGTTAAATGCATGAGTACTAGTAATAGTGTCGAATATATGAGATGCATACATATTAGTGTATAACATACTCATCCATGTATGGTAAATTATTGATATAGTGTACCCTAGTATACTGTGCATACAATGCCACCATTATACTATGGTGTATTACTACATATGTCTATATAGCATAGTTACCACACACTATGCTATGTACATGTGCACTATTATGGTTCATATTAGCTCATTGCGTAATTAGTAGTATGCATAAATCATCAAGAATGACCTGCATAGTATATATAATGTATGGGCATGGTATACCATATGTAACTATACGTGTATGCGTAACCATATGCTAGGTAACACCATAGTATTACTATAGCATGGTGTAATAGTATATTATATGTATACCTATTATAGTTACAATTCCACATATAACTATACACACCATGTACTATGGTGTGTACTAGTATGGTATACATTGTATGTTAACTACCATAGTATAAACATGTGCACGTATATGCTACTGTACCATTGAAATGTTGCCATGCATAGTTGTATAGTATATATATGTATGGTATACATATATTGATAGTGTCAATAGTACCACATATATTTTGCACATATGTACATGCAATGGAGCACCACATATACTATGCATGTGTATATAGTATACATGTACACTACACAATACTACTTGCCAATACATTGTACATATGTAGTGTAACTATAACACATGCATACCGGGTGAATACACATTACACTAGTAATAACATAATATGTGTACATTTTAATAATATGCTATTTTTTGTCAATACATGCATACAGTACATAGTATATGTCACTATTACACATGTACTATGAATGGGTAACTATAAATAGTATATGCATGGTATGCATTGTACAGGTTCCAAGCATGTATATGGTACAACATTGGTATTCACCTAGTATTCACCTGGTGTGTGTACCATATGCATGTGCAATATGTTACCATGCATATGCATTGTAACATAATAGTTATGGTGCACATGGCACCCATATGTACAATATACATAGTTACATAGTGTATGACATATATTCCATACATAGTTACACCTAGCAATATTTACACTATTGGACATGTATAATAGTGCATACCATAGTATAGCTAGTGTGTACATAGTGTATATACATGTACCCATTAGCTATGCACTGGCACCATTGCATGTACAGATAGTTTATACATATAATGCATGTATTATTGTATATACATGTATAACCCTGTTATCTACACTAATACATATGCTAACTATGGTACCATCAGTATATTAGTACCAATAGTGTACATAACTAGTGTAGCACTATATATATACATATGGGATTGGCACATAGTTACACATGTAACATAATAGCATATGCATGTACATTTTATTAATGTGTAACAGTGATGTGTACCATATGTGCATATACTATGGTAACATAGCTATATTATGTGCATATATACTATATAGTATGTGTACACATGGTAATGCATATGTACCATGCATATAGTAGTGTGGCAAATGCAATGGTATAATAGTGTACCATGTATTATGTTACATTATTTGCATGTGTACATACGTAACTACAGTGATAGTGTGCACATGGTATATATGTGTAGCACACTATACACATGCAATTATATGTGCACTATATACCACATATTATGGTACACATGCACATATACTACTATATGTACTATAACATTGTAGCGTATGGTACCAGCTAGAGAGTGGTAGTATTCATTACCACTACCATTACTATTATACTATGTACCATGTAGTTCGCATATACCATGTACTATGTGTACTATGCATAATCTAGTGTATATGTTTATACCACTACTTGTATACAATGCATGCATAACTATAATGTATAACAATGTACACTAAAACATAAGGTTTGGTACATATCATGTAATACTTGCAAGTGTCATTGCATGTGTAATACTATTCATGGCACATAATGTATATTTACTAGGAATGTAAATATTATGGCACATATCACGCTATGTACCATACATAATGTATATAACTATACACTAATACTTAATTGGTAATAGTTATGTACACATGCATATATAGTAGTTATAACATACATTTAGCAATATCAGGTTGCTAAATGTATACATTAATATATACACATGTGTGCACATGTATCATTATACAGATACTAGGTAGATACTATGTGTACTATACATGGCAATGTACCATTACGGTAGTGACTTGTGCCACATATATGTATCAACTATGCATGTTTACACATTACACAATTCATGGCAACTATATGTAACTATTAATAGAATTAGGCAAATAGTATATTGGTAGATACACTGGTTCACATACACACACACACATATTATAACTATTATTATGCATGTACTACATAAAACATGGTATTTAGTGTACAAGGCTATATACATGTATGTATGTGGTATACATACATGTATATAGCCTTGTACACTACATGCATAACTATACATATGTAGCATATGCATATATAGTGGTAAACAACATGTCTAATGGTACATAACTATACATATATTATGTATACCATTATGCATAACCATGTACATTGTACCATACAATTGCATGGTGTCACATAATACATGGTGCATACTATATGTAACTAACTATAGTTATACATAGTATTTGTATGGTACCTATGCATACCATGTGTATACATTAGTAGTATAGTACTAATGTATACACATGCATAATGCATACAATGTGTATACATATGGTGTACGTGCTATACGTGCACCATATGTATAGTGTAATGCATACATGCACATTGAGTATAGTCCCATACATTACACATATGTGTGCATATATTATACATTACACATGCTATATGTAGGTGTACATATGTGTACCATATAATTAATATACTATATGTATATGGTAATAGCATACATGGTGCATATTGTATCATAACTAAAGTACATTATACACTCATAACCGTGTATCATCACATGTAACATGGCTAACATGCAATTGGGTACATTTTGCACTATTGGTAACATGGTATGTCACTATACATGTATATAGTAGCACGTATATTAATGTACATGCATGCATGGTACACACATGGTATAGTACATGATGTCTTTATACTAGATGTGTGCATAGTTAGTACACATGTAGTACATGATGTCTACATGGTGTACATGCAATTATATGTGCACTTATTATACATGTACCATGCATGTATCAGTAACTAGCATGTGTAATAAACTATGCCATATATAGAGTACATGCATAATGGAGTACACTATGAGTACACACATGCATGGTACTATACTATGTGCAAGTATGGACATATGGTGTGTATGTATCTATGTGCAACATTTCGCGCCATATTACATGTATGCCATGCATAGTGTAACCATATTATGTTGTATTTGCATCTCATACATAGTACATGTAGTATGCTATCTCATACCCACTCTATAGAGTGTTATGCACACATATATACCAATACATACATGTACCATATGCATTATATGTTATTGTACATACTAGTATGCATGTTGGTATATGTATACACTAGTAACTATACACGCATGGTACCACACACAAACACATGTACATAGCATATGCATATGTACATATTATTACTGAACATGTATTAATTTGCATATGTGTACATGTATAGAACATTGTACACCGATATATGTACCATTAATACACATACTAGTACCATTTTATAATAATAGATTGTTATTATTATAATTTTTGCAGATAAAATTGATATAAAATTAAATATATTGTGAAAATATTTTAAATTTAAATTTTAAAATGGTAATAATATGTGTCACCATACATAATGCAAGTGAGTATATCACCTCACTTGGGATATTGTATGCGTACACATATTATGCATAACCCTAATGTACTTACATATGCTATCGTATGTAATACTATAGCATATGTAATACTATAGAATGTAATATTAGTATAACATGGCTCAGTGGTTTACAAATATAACCATGTACCATTTATACTAAATACTATAGTATGTATTGTATGCATATGTAATAAATGCAACTATACTAGTGTGATAGCTATGTAAAACACATGTACACAAGTCTAACATGGCTATATTCACTAGATTATTCACATGTACAATACATGTGTACATGGTAGTTAATACCAAGGTATACCTAAATGTATACATACACTAATACATACCATGTGCATGCATAATAGTATAGTAATGGGTACATACCATATGCATAATAGTACCAGTAATATATGCATATACTAGTATGTATATTTACCATAGTGTAATTGGTAATATCATTATACATATACTAATACATATAGTAGTGTATGGTATAGTGTAATGTGTGTACACTACCATAGTATATTAGTATATACACATACTAGTATATGTATAGTATGCATCAAGTATACATGCATGTGAGTTACCATACATTATATAACAATGGTAACCAAGCAAATTATAGTGTATAGTTATGCAATAATACACATTGAGATGACTTTATAGATAAAGTTATTACCAAACGCTAGATGATGCCAGACTAGTACATTACCACTACCATTGTAAGTATTATACTAGTACATTACCACTACCATCGTAAGTATTATACTAGTACTATACCACTACCATTGTTTTCACGTATGGGCATAACTTTATCTATCTCCAAAATGTAGACATCATGTATTATATCATGTCAAAATATAGTACATATTACATAATGTGTTGTGTAATTGGTAATAGTATGTCACACTATATATAGTAGTATCCACACTCACCATGGTAGAAATATGATGTAGTTATGCATGTGTACATAGCATAACTATTAGTATGTCTACCATAATAATGTCAAACTTGTATACTATAGGAATATATGTATTATGCATGTGTACACATTGTAAACATACACAATGGATACATATTGTCTACACTCACCATATCATGGATATTACATTTATACCATACTATACTATACTAGTATAGTATGGTATAAATGATTTATGTATGCATGTACATTGTGATGTGTACTATTATAGTAGCATACACATATAATTGCATATTATAATACCACACTACTACATGTTATTTAGTATGTGTACTATGCATAACATAGTATCTATAGTATTTATGTGTATGTATGGTACATATAACATATGGTATATGCATACATGTGTACCATTATAATACATGTTAGGGTAATGTATTACATGTGCACCATATGTGTATTATGCATTTACATAATACCACTACCATTATAACTATACATATGTAACTACAATAGTGTACTATATGCATGTGCTATACGTGGTATAATATGCACATGTATCAATTATATGCATATTTGTTAGTACATATAGTGATGTACATATGGTGAGTGCATACACCATATCCTAGTAACATGTATACATATGCATAATATAACCATTGCATGTACACAATGGTTATATTATGCATATGTATACATGAATACACATAAATGTAGCAGTGCATTTAATATACACTACATATATGTGTATATAATACTAGGTATGTACTAGTATGGTAACATTGGACAATACACAAGTGTGACACAATGTACCATTGCCATATGCACTGTAGTGGTGTAAATGCACATAATACTACATTGTAACACATAGTGTACCATGCACATACATAGTTACTACTATGGCAATGTGATATAGTAGTAACATAACTATTGCCATAATGTTAGTATAGTGTAATGAATAGTATATTATTTATATGTGTACCATTATAACAATATTGTTATAGTATATGCTACTAGTTACATAGTTTAGTATATGGTATTGCATAGTTTAGTATATATGGTATATGCAATACTATTTATGCTATTACATATGTACATAGCATAAATAGTAATGATGTATAATGTACTCACCATAATCAATGTACATGGTTATGCAACATAGTGTAAGTAGTTATGTATACATATACATTATAACTGTATATGTATACATAACTACATTATAACTGTATATGTATACATAACTACTTACACTAATAAACTATGGATAGTACCATACACATAGAACATGCATGTATGAAATAACTATTACATATGCATATAACTATAGTGAATATGTACAAATCACATTTATGGTATACATTATCATAATGTAATACAATTTATACAATTTTGTAAGTATTATACCAGTACTTACATACATGCATGATGCATAATTTAATTGCCATGCATATACACATGCATGCACATAGTATAATATACATGTGCATATACACATACATGTACATAGTATAATACACATGTGCATACCACACATGGTATATACCAAACTATTTATGACACAATCCGATGAAGTATAATAGTATAACCGTGTACTAGCATTCAATTATGCATGTGTAGTATATGCATAGTTATATGATACTAGTATGTACAATATAATGCCATATGTACAATATGTACAATAGACATAAGTGTACACACATGGGTATGCACATATGGTAATATGAGCATACGATACTACTAGGTACTAGTATATGTATTATGCATGGCTATATAAATGATGGCACTAATATATGTGCATAATGTTATATGTATAGTAATATATATAGTAATATAACATTTGGATATTAACTATAGTGACATATGGATACATGCATATGTACCATTAGTGTCTATGCATGTTGTGTGTGCATACTATATGTGTGCATCGTATAACATGCACTAGTATGCATATACTATGTAATCGGTATGCACTATATCTATACACTATACGATGTAAATAGTTATGTTATAGCTAACATAACTATACATAGTGTATAGTGCATACCATGGTACATGTACCGTATGTATAACAATGGTATGCACTATATGTGTAATTTCATGTACATGTACATAGTATGCATACCATGCATTGCATACGGTATGTTATCAGTATGTATACATGGTCATGTACGGGTAATACAATACAATTGTATTTGCATACCACTATGGTATGTAAATAATATATCTTGTACCACTATGTGATACATAATTAGCCTGTATAATTCATATATAAGTATACTATGGTAATATGCATATACGGTATATGCATACTATATGTACCCATGCAGGTAGTGCATGGGTACCATATGCTTGTACCATTACCATGCATGTGTATAGTTCACAGCTATGGTAGCAATGCCAATTTTGTATACATTATGCAATCGTCGTTATTATGAGTACATATATATTTAACTAGTACTTACATATAATACATCCATATGGTACACATATGTATAGTACTTGTATACATCACTATTGCATATTAATAGTATCCCATATGTGGCACTATCATATGTGTAGTGGTACTATACCCTGTGGCATAATAAAAAAACAAACACATAATGGCCATGCTTTAGCCACATACATGTTACACCTAGACCCAATATAGTAATACCTGATACATACATAACTATACATGGCATTAATACCACCATGCATGGTTATTACTAATGTATATAACTATACACTAATACATAGTGATGTGTACCATAGTATATAAGTTTACATTGTTATACCACTACCATTGTATATATCCTAATTATGTTCTCTACAGTTATACCATTGAATTACAATACATTGGTATATGTTGATGGGCTAGAATGTCACCTACTAATGGTATAACATACCTTATACAATTACTTATTGCATATGGTACCAGTAACACACATGTAATGTATTATGCTAGTACTAATTATACTAGTACTATACACGTATCACAGGTATACATACAAATGTACCATATTAGTATGGTATTATATAACATGTATAGTGTATATCAATCCCATCATATTGTCATATTTATCACATCATCTATAGTTATGTATACTACCATTGTGATACATTATAATGCATACACATATATTGTACACATGCATTATGCACATGTATGTTATGCATGAGCTATTATTATGTACATATGTATGGCACTATAGTGTACCATGCATATATACATGTTGGTAGGTGTTAGTGTACTAGTATATGCTATTATACTAGTACACTACCATATGCATATTATGGTACATAATGTGACCATGTGTACACATATACATATAGAAATACATATGTACCATGGTACCACCATAAATATAACTAGTTAAATAATTGTTACACATGCAAGAACATATGCATGTGTTATACTATACATGTGTATGGTACCATGCATTGTACATGCATATGCATATTACATCGTAACATGCACTAACTACTATATGTTATACATGTATACATGGCATACATATACATGTATAACATATGAACTAGTATGTATTACATAGTATATAGTTATGTACTACATAGTATATAGTTATGTACTATGTTATGGTACCCAATTGCATGGTAAATAATGGTTGGTATGTATGCATAGTACATATAATGGTATATTACACACATTCACCATAGTATTCACTATGTAACACATATATTATCTTGATATATGTGTATTGGTACAATATGGTACATAACTATTGTATAATAGTATGCAGATTGAATACATTACATGGAAAGTAATGTAATCCTTGAAGTATAATATAGGTCATTGTGCGATGACATAAATTATTGTACACATAACATAATTGTAAGTATCCATAGTGTATAAAACTTTAATATTCTTTCTATTTGATGTATTTATATAATTATGTTTGTGAGGTACACATATGTGATACAACCATATATTACATGCATAGTGTACCATAGTATATAGTACTAATATACTATGGTACCTAACACTGACACAATACTTTACCATACTAATAGTAGTAATGTGTATAGACTATTTAGTATAACTATTATACTAAATAGAGCATATGTACTATTTAGTATACATTTGTATAATAGTTACATATTTCAATCTATAACCCTATATGTATATAATGGTACCATATGCATGTTATATGTGTTAGAGTAGTGCCACAAAGGCAATAAGCCTTTAGCGCGTTTTATCTGAAAGTTATTAATAAAGAAAGACATATTTCATTAATTTGATGTTCATTATTTATGAATTGATATTGATCTATAAGCAAATTAATGAAGTCCATGATATATGACATAGCATGAAGGAAATTATGATGTGATCATACTCTGAGATTCCTATCATGTGCAATTATGTCGATATCTAAATTATCCACTAGTCATAAGATTACGAAGCTGGACATCGTTAATGCGGAGACTAGCACATCTCAAGCTCTTTGATTTGATCAGCGGTGGATCTCGAAGCTGTAAATATGAGATGTTTAGGGTTGAGATGTGAATGCTTACTAGAGGTAGTAAGTACATTGGATGACTTGCTATGAGATCATCACGTGGATGTGTTATTCTAATGTCGGTGATAATCTCATCATAGCGATGGTGCAAATATCCTTAGACTTGAGGTACTCGAGGATATCTTGAATCTTGATTACGTGCTTTGACTCCATTCCTTGTTGCCTTACGGTTCGCTCATAGGGTGGTGATTGGAGTGCGACTTGAGGTATTTGAAGGTAATTGAGTAGCCAATAAAGTTCATCACTTACGTGATAGCGAAGATGATACCCATGGCCTCTTGTCGGGATCATTACTTGAAATCTCTGGCCGGAGTTCATATGTCATGAAGAGTGTCTTGATTACATATAAAGTAATGAGTCGGGCGAGAGGCGATATCACTTGGACTAGATTTGGCGTAGTAAGTCTAGTAAGAGTTGACACTTTGCCCATACTCAAAACCAAGTGGGGTATAGCATGGTGAAAGGACGAATTGCACAATAATTGTCTATGGAAGGTTCGTGATATGGTTCGTGATGAACATAGGTTCATTCGTTAAACCAATTACTTTCTGGTCAATTGGGCGTCATGATACCCTTGTAGGAATTGGTTTGACCAGGAAAGTAATTGGTTTGTGAATGAACCTATGTTCATCACAAACCATATCACGAACCCTTAGTGACAATTCTATGCAATTAGGTCCTTTCACATGCTATACCCTATGGTTCAGTTATCGTGTGGGCAAAGTGTCAACTCTGTAATTACATCGTCAAATCTGTGTCAATTCTTGACTGACTCATTACACTCCCAGCGATTGACATCAGATCATGATTCAGCATGGTGAAGATTCAAATAATGATTATTCATAAAATATGTACCTGACTTTGTACAAAGCAGCTAAAGGCGATTGCCTTTGAGGCACTACTAACAAAATCTCCCAACTTGACCTAAAGCCAATCGTCTTGATATCTAATACGTGGCGAGTACATGAGAATCAAAGCTCTTACGTAATAATGGCTTTGTCAGCGGATCGACAATATTTTGCTCTGTGGGAATTCTCTCTATCAGGACATCACCTCGACCAATGATCTCCCGAATCAAATGATATCTGCGGAGTACGTGTTTGGATCATTGATGAGACCTTGGTTCCTTCACCTGCGCAATAGCCCCATTGTTGTCACAATACAACTGTATGGGCCCATCACAGCTAGGAACCACACCAAGTTCGATAATGAACTTTTTGTTCCAAATCTGCTTCATTTCTTTGCGTCTGAAGCGGCAATGTACTCTGCCTTGGTCGTTGAATCGACAGTTGTCTCTTGTTTGGAACTCTTTCAACTAACCGCCCTGCCGTTCAGTGTGAATACATAACCTGATTGGGATTTATAATCATCCTTATCAAATTGAAAACTGGCATCTGTATGCTCGCTCACCTGGAGATTTCCATCTCCATATACCAAGAAAACATCCTTAGTCCTTCCATGAAGTACTTGAGCATATTCTTGGCAGACCACCCAAAGACCCTCACGAGGATCGATTGGTATCGCTTTCGTAACACTTAGAGCATATGATACATCGGGTCTCGTACATAGCATAAGCGTCATGATAGATCCTCTGCGGATGCATCACGGGATCATATTCATACGCATCCTCTCATCTTGTGTCTTAGGACACATAGATTTCGAGAGTATTATCCCATGAGTCATGGGAAGGTACCCTCTCTTGGATTATTCCATGCTAAACCTCTTTAGCATCTTGTCTATGTACGTTGATTGTGAAAGACCAAGCAATCTTTTTGATCTATCTCTATAGATCTTTATCCCAAGGATATAAGTTGCTTCACCAAGGTCTTTCATGGCAAATTGTTTGGACAACCAAATCTTCACAAATTGTAGCATAGAGACATCGTTTCCTAGTAATAATATGTCATCTACATACAACACAAGGAATACGATTGCAGTCCCATTAACCTTCTTATAACCACAGTGTTCATCCGAATTTTGTGAGAAACTAAACTCTTTGATTACCTCATCAAAACGGATATTCCAACTCCTGGATGCTTGTTTCAATCCATAGATGGATTTTTGAAGCTTGCATACCTTTTCGCCATAATAGGAGATGAAGCCCTCAGGTTGTGTCATATACACATCCTCATCTAGATTTCCATTTAAGAAAGTTGTTTTCACATCCATTTGCCATATCTCATAATCATAATGAGTGGCAATGACTAGGAGTATCCTAATGGATTTAAGCATTGCTCTTTGGTGAAGGTCTCGTCGTAGTCAATTCCTTGTCTTTGGCGAAAACCTTTAGCCCAAGCCTTGCTTTATAGGTAATCACATTACCATCCACGTTGGTTTTCTTTTTGAAAACCCATTTACACCCTATGGGTTTTATTCCTTCGAGTGCCTCAACCAAAGTCTATACTTGGTTTTCATACATGAAATCCATTTCAGCCTTCATGGCATGAAGCCATTTCTCAGACTCTGAACTCTACAGAACCTCTTCATAGGTGGTAGGCTCATTATCTTCTATGAGCAATACGTCATTCTATTCATTCACAAGAAATCCATATCTCTCGGGAACAAAGCGTATCCTACGTGACCTACGAACTTCATGTGTTGTAGAAGGTTGAGCTGTTACTTCATCATATGAGTCCGAGTTTGATTTGACGATTGATCTGCGTCATTGAGCATCTTGAACTTCTTCATGTTCAATTTTTCTCCCACTGTCTTCTTGTAAAATAAAATCTTTCTCTAAAAAGACAACATGCTTTGAAACAAACACCTTTTGTTCCTCAGCAAGGTAGAATTGATATCTCATTGTTTCTTTAGGATATCCTACAAACAAACACTTGTGAAACTTTGCATCAAGTTTATTTGACTGTATCCGCTTCACATAAGCAGGACAACCCCAAACTTTCAAATGAGTAAGATAGGGTCTTTTGTTAGTCCACATCTCATATGGAGTAACATCAAGCTGTCTTTGATGGAACTACATTTAACAAATAAGCAATTTGTCTCGAGTGCATACCCCAAAGGATTTTGGTAACTTTGCAAAGCCCATCATCGATCGTACCATATCTAATAAGGTTCGATTTCTCCTTTCATCACACCATTATCTTTGTGGTGTGTAGGTGAATTCCATTGAGATAAAATCCCATTTTCTCGAGATAATCTAAAATTGTTGGTCTAAGTATTCCCCCACCACGATCGGATCGTAATGTTTGATACTTTTCCCAAGTTGGTTTTCTACTTCATTTCAATTGTTTGAACTTTTCAAATGCTTGATTTGTATCTCATCGGATCTGGTACCCATATCGAGAATAATCATCGATAAAGGTAATGAAGTAAAGACAACCACTTCTAGCATGGATGAACATCGGACCACATACATCTGAATGTATTAGGTCTAATACTCCAGTCGCTCATTCACCCTTTCCCTTAAAGGGTAACTTAGTCATCTTGCTTAATAAACAAAATTCACATGTGTCATATGATTCATAATCAAAAGACCCTAAACTACCACTCTTCTGGAGTTTAGCTATGCGTCTCTCATTTATATGGCCAAGGCGACAATGCCATAAGTAAGTTGATTTTAAATTATCTCGTTTATGTCTTTTCATGTCATTGACATTCATAATTAGATGTGACATATCTAATATGTAAATTTCATTGCATAATGTACTAGTACCATAAAGCATTCCATTCAAACTAATAGAACAACCATTGTTACTAAAAGTCAAATGGAAACCATTCTATTTAAACAAAAGCAGACAATATGTTCTTTGTTAAAACAGTACAAAATAACATTCATCCAGGTTTAATTACAAGCCCAATGGGGAGTGACAAAAATAAGTGCCCTACGGCTAATGCAAAGAACTCTTGCTCCATTTCCTACACGCAGTCTAGTTCTCCTTCATGAAATACGTCTCATCGTCCCCGAGGCCTGCATATCATTGCATATGTGTGAGCCACAACGGTATCTAATACCCATATGTTATGGTCAGAAACAGTATTAACCTCAATGACAAACATACCTGAAGGAGCTGAGGCATCTGATGCCTTCTTCTGCTTCAATTCTTTCAGATAGACTTTACAGTTTTGCTTCCAGTGGCCAGTCTTGCCACAATGGAACCAAGTTTCTTTTGGCGCAGTTTCTTTGATTTTCTTTTTGGCTGCACTTCCTGTTGGTTTCTTAGACCTTTTCTTCTTGAGTTTCTTTTTCTTTGAACCAGAAGAAGAAGAGTCCACCACAAGCACTGGCTTGCTATCCTTCTTGACAGCTTGCTCTGCTATTTTGAGTAGATTGATCAACTCAGGGATTGTCGTGGATATTTGGTTCATCCAATAGTTTAACACAAACTGTGAATAACTATCAGACAATCCAACTAGAATTAAGTCAATACTTAATTCATAATCCATAACAAAACCTAAGGCGACCAACCTCTCAATATACCCATTCATCTTGATGCATCTTGCTGCAGATGAACACGAGTCATCTTAGTAGTGAAGAGTAGCCTCGAGGTCTCGAACCTTTCGGATCGAGCTTGCTCATCGAAAAGCTCTCTAAGATGATACACTATGGTATGAGCATCCATAGACTCATCTTGCTCGCAGCTCTCTGGTGACATAGAGGCGAGCATAATACGGTAGCCATGTCATTTGTCTTTGAGATGCTTACGATAAACTTTCGATCCTCATCGAAGCATCAGCAACAAGTGGATTAGGAAGTGGAACATCTGGACATAGCCCATTCTTGAGATCGAGAACAATTCTCGATTTCTCGTGTCGAGAAAATTAGGTCCGATTAATTTATTAGAGTCCATAAGTGGCGCAAATTCACCTTGGAAGACATCTTGAATAAACCTAAAGGGAAAGAGAGAAAGAATGTTAGAATAGAATTACATGCATGATCATAAGGACTTGCATGACATACATATGGCTCCCACTAGTTTCAAAGAATCCATAACCCTCATTACGAATCCAAGAAACATTATGACAAAATGTCATAGTGGGTCGATATCCGACATTACTAAAAATGAACTTGGGTTTACCCAACAAGCCACCTTAGGTCAATCGGTAGGTATCGGTTATACCAATTGCATCACAGGTGCAATTATCGACTAGTGCTATCAACTCATGATGTATGCACACACATTGGGTTATCAACTCTTGATGCGCGTACATCTAATATACTCTACCCAATTTCGCCTCTGTCTACGTTGACCTTGAGTTTACTCAACAAATCAACGTTTCTAGTAAAAACCGACCCATTAATCCAAAAATCTTATTTCCATGGTTCGAACATATCCGTATAGAGTGAGCTTAGTTCTACCCAACAACCCGAACTCTATAAGAACTCTGGTTCTCCCCATATTAATGGAAGGCGTTAGTTTTCATATTATGTGTGAGAGATTTCAAACTCTGGTCTCATCCAAGCTGTAGGATTATAGTCTCCATGACTATATGGAATGATTTAGGGCATTTCATCAATCATATTGAGTCTATACCTATAATCATCCATCATCCCACCTAAGCATATTGTAAGTCGACTTGTGCATGTGTAAGTCGACTTACCTGATAATGCAAGTCGACTTATGCATGTGTAAGTCAACTTAGGCTACTGTGCACGAGCAAGTCGACTTGTGCATGTGTAAGTCGACTTACTTGAGAATGCAAGTCGACTTGTTCATGTGTAAGTCGACTTAGCCGAGAATTCAAGTCGACTTGTGCATGTATAAGTCGACTTACCTGAGAATGCAAGTCGACTTATGCATGTGTAAGTCGACTTATGTATGTGAAATTGCTCTCTAATCGACTAATTTCTCAATCCGTGCAGTTCTAATTCACAATACCAAGTGTAATATACTTTACTTTGATGTACCAATGAAACACTTTCATTGCATCATGTTTGCCATATATAGTCATACTATACATGAAATACTTGAAATGGATTAATACACTATTAATCTCTTAGATTTCCAAATAATTTTGAGAATACCAAATAATCTTCCTAAGTATCTCTAGGTAGTCTACACTTTATCAAGACTACTTCGGCACTGGTCACAAAATTGGTGACGACCAAAACAATCAAGACAAGGAAATATACTAACGAGACGCTAATGAGACACATTTGACATTCGAAACTTTTTTTGGAAACCCAATTTCAAGAAAATCAGTTTGGCAAGCATACAACATCAATGTAACATATTTTTAATCACATTAAAAATGATCCAAGGCATTAGAATCGAGAAATACACAATCAATCATTCCAAACAAAACAGTTCCAGCAACTTTCTCAAAACTGCCAAGCTCTGTCTTTTTCTTGAAAAACTCATTGAAACAATTTCAATAAATTTTGAGAAAATTACAGAGGTTACAACATGTTCACAAAATGCTCCATGAATTTTTTCAGGATTTATTTCCAACAAAAACTTAACCAACCTCAGCAACCAAGCCAATGTTGAATCTGTGTTCCTCAACACAGATATTCATAGCAGCACACAATAAATTCTCAAATAAATAGTCAATCACCTCGAAAACATTTTTCCATCTTCATAGACATTCATAAACATCTTAGAGACATGTCGGTGAAAGAAAATCCTGATACAACTCACCAAGGCAATGGAGATTTGAGGATGCCAATGGGTCCAATTACATGGTCACGTTCCAACAAGCTTAAAGCACAATTTCAGATTTATGTACAAGCTTTTGTTTCACAAAAATTTCAAGAAGTTTTGTTGATCAAGCTTGGGGAAGAGCTTAGGAAGACACCTAAGTGTGTGTGCACATTGGAGGCATCAAATCAAGAGGGCTAACACTTAGCCAATTTTCACAAGCACAAGTCTAATCAATGAGCTTGGGCTTATTTTATCTTATAAAGGGCATGTGGACTTCTTTTAGGCTTTTTCATGGGCTGGTTTGCATTAAGTGTGCATGTGCTTTATTAAAAAAGTCATGTGCATGTTTTATTTTAAGGAACCAAGCTTGTGGGCCTAGTTTAAAAGCCCAATTAAGCCCCTCTTAAGTTAGTCTTCTATTTTGTGGTTTCTTATCCTATTTGGACAAGGACTAGTCAATTTTAATTAGTTTTGAAGCCCAAATCCATGTGGGATTTATTCTTGGGCGATTTGTTTCAAGAAGGCCTTTTGATATTTTGGACTTTTTAGGGTTTTAGGTTATCTTTGTTAGGGTTTACATTGCAAAGGGTATTTAAACCCTTGCTTTAGCCATGAACACGAGTTTAGAGATCAATAAAATTAGAAAGCATTCTTGAGAGAATTGAGATTCTTGCTTGTTTTACCTTAAGGATTGATTCAACTTATCAAGTAAGTTCTAACTTGTGGCGTTAATTCAATTCCTACAATCTTATACTCTTTGTTACCAATTCCTTGCTGTTTTGGGGGTGAAGGGTCTTGTTAGATTGATTGAATTTAGGTTTGGAAACAATCATTGAAACGGAGGTGATCTAGACATTGATTCTAGGTTGTTGCCGTATCAAATCCTCCATTGTCTTCTCCTTAGCTCTCCAAAAATAAGGTAAGATCTAGCAGTCTTCACTTTATTCTAGTTATTTCCGGGTCAAAGGGTTTGCCCCGGTTAGGTTCTCCGACCTCTTTGTGGATACCGTTAGAGACAATCTCTTTTGGTCGTTATGGTTTGATATCGTTATATAGACACATAGATCCTGGCTTTCCGGAAGGTCCCGAAATAAAAAAATTTTGTTTTCCGCACCGTGTACATGTGATGCACACACCGGGATTTTCCTACAGTGGTATCAGAGCAACTTGTGTCGTATATAATGAAGAAATCATAACAAGGTTGGAGCTGCCTATTGGTTGTGACGATGATGCATGTTGACTGTGTTAAATTCAAAATCAGTATAAAAATCATGTTTTCGAAATTTTCTTGCCCATATGTGCTCATAAGATGTTGTTGAATATGTCTGTGGAAGAACAGAATTTATCAATGTGATTTGATATGGTTTTGCTAATTTATTCCCTAATGTTCTGGTTGTTGTGTTTATGCACATTCCTTGAACAAGCATGCTTGTAAATTCGAGAATAAATTGTAGAAAAATTGTTTTTCGGATTTTCTTTTACCGACATGTCTCTAAGATGTTTATAAATTTCCATGAGGATGGAAAAATATTTTCTAGGTGATTTACTATTTATTTGAGAATTTATTGTGTGCTGATAGGAATATCTGTGTTGAGGAACACAGATTCAACATTGGCTTTGTTGCTGAGGTTGGTTGAGTTTTTGTTGGAAATAAATCCTAAAAAACATTCATGGAGCATTTTGTAAACATGTTGTAACCTCTGTAATTTTCTCCGAATTTATTGAAATTGTTTCAATGATTTTTCCAAGCAAAAAATAGAGCTTGGCAGTTTTGAGAAAGTTGCTGGAACTGTTTTGTTTGGAATGATTGATTGTGTATTTTCCGGTTCCAATGCCTTGGATCATTTTTAATGTGATTAAAAATATGTTACATTGATGTTGTATGCTTTTCAAACTGATTTTATTGAAATTGGGTTTCTAAAAATTTTCGGATGTCAAATGTGTCTCATTAGCATCTCGTTAGTATATTTCCTTGTCTTGATTGTTTTGGCCGTCACCAATTTTGTGACTAGTGCCGAAGTAGTCTTGATAAAGTATAGACTACCTAGAGATACTTAGGAAGATTATTTGGTATTCGCAAAATTATTTGGAAATCTAAGAGAATAATAATGCATTAATCAATTTCAAGTTTTTCATGTATAGTATGATTATATATGGTAAGCATGATACAATAAAAGTGTTTCATTGGTACATCAAAGTAATTGGTATTGTGAATTTGAACTGCACGGATTGAGAAATTAGTCGATTAGAGAGCAATTCTAAAGGTAAGTCGACTTACACATGCATAAGTCGACTTGCATTCTCAGGTAAGTCGACTTACACATCCACAAGTCGACTTGCATTCTCGGGTAAGTCGACTTACACATGCACAAGTCGACTTGCTCATGCACAGTAGTTAGGTAAGTCGACTTACACATGCACAAGTCGACTTGCTCATGCACAGTAGTCTAAGTCGACTTACACATGCATAAGTCGACTTGCATTCTCAGGTAAGTCGACTTACAACATGCTTAGGTGGGATGATGGATGATTATAGGTATAGACTCAATGTGATTGATGAAATGCCCTAAATCATTCCATATAATCATTGTGACTATAATCCTACAGCTTGGATGAGACCAGAGTTTGAAATCCCTCACACATAATATGAAAACTAACGCCTTCCATTAATATGGGGAGAACCAGAGTTCTTATAGAGTTCGGGTTGTTGGGTAAACCTAAGCTCACTTTATACAGATATGTTCGAACCATGAAAATAAGATTTTTGGATTAATGGGTCGGTTTTCACTAGAAACGTTGATTTGTTGAGTAAACTCAAGGTCAACGTAGACAGAGGCGAAATTGGGTAGCGTACATTAGATGTATGCGCATCAAGAGTTGATAACCCAATGTGTGTGGATACATCACGAGTTGATAGCACTAGTTGATAATTGCACCTGTGATGTAATTGGTATGACCGATACCTACCGATTGACCTAAGGTGGCTTGTTGGGTAAACCCAAGGTCATTTTAGTAATGTCGGATATCGACCCACTAGGACATTTTGTCATAATGTTTCTTGGATTCGTAATGAGGGTTATGGATTCTTTGAAACTAGTGGGAGCCATATGCATGTCATGCAAGTCCTTATGATCATGCATGTAATTCTATTCTAACATTCTTTCTCTCTTTCCCTTTAGGTTTATTGAAGATGTCTTCTAGTGTGAATTTGCGCTCACTTATGGACTATAATAAATTAACTAGACCTAATTTTCTCTATTGGCTGAGAAATCTGAGAATTGTTCTCAGATCTGAGGAACTGGGCTATGTCCTAGATGTTTCACTTCCTTATCCACTTACTGTTGATGCTTCTGATGAGGATCAGAAAGTTTATCGTAAGCATCTCAAAGACAGTGACATGGCTACCTGTATTATGCTCGCCTCTATGTCACCAGAGCTACAGAAGCAGCATGAGTCTATGGATGATCATACCATAGTGTATCATTTTAGAGAGCTTTTCGATGAGCAAGATCGGTCTGAAAGGTTCGAGACCTCGAGGCTACTCTTCACTACTAAGATAACTCCAGGTTCATCTGCAGTGCAGTTATGCACTGAAGATGAATGGGTATATTGAGAGGTTGGCCGTCTTAGGTTTTGTTATGGATTATGAATTAAGTATTGAATTAATTCTAGTTGGATTGTCTGATAGTTATTCACAGTTTGTGTTAAACTATCGGATGAACTAAATATCCACGACAATCCCTAAGTTGATCAATTTACTCAAAACAGCAGAGCAAGTTGTCAAGAAGGATAGCAAGCCAGTGCTTGTGGTGGACTCTTCTTCTTCTGGTTCAAAGAAAAAGAAACTGAAGAAGAAAAGGTCTAAGAAACCAAAAGGAAGTGCAGCCAAAAAGAAAACCAAAGAAACTGCGCCAAAAGGAACTTGCTTCCATTATGGCAAGACTGGCCACTGGAAGCGAAACTGTAAAGTCTATCTAGAAGAATTGAAGCAGAAGAAGGCATCAGATGCCTCAGCTCCTTCAGGTATGTTTGTCATTGAGGTTAATATTGTTTCTGACCATAACATATGGGTATTAGAAACCGGTTGTGGCTCACACATATGCAATGATATGCAGGGCCTCAGGGACAGTAGACAACTCATGAAGGGAGAACTAGACCTGCGTGTCGAAAATGGAGCAAGAGTTGCTGCATTAGCCGTAGGCACTTATTTTTTGTCACTCCCCAGTGGGCTTGTAATTAAACTGGATGAATGTTATTTTTTACCTGTTTTAACAAAGAACATATTGTCTATTTCTTATTTAAATAGAGCTGGTTTCCATTTGACTTTTAGTAGCAATGGTTGTTCTATTAGTTTGAATGGAATGCTTTATGGTACTGGTACATTATGAAATGGAATTTACATATTAGATATGTCACATCCAATTATGAATGTCAATGACACGAAAAGACGTAAACGAGATAATTTAAAATCAACTTACTTATGGCATTGTCGCCTTGGCCATATAAATGAGAGACACATATCTAAGCTCCATAAGAGTGGAAGTTTATGGTCATTTGATTCTGAATCATATGACACATGTGAATCTTGTTTGTTAGGCAAGATGACTAAGTTACGCTTTAAGGGAAAGGGTGAACGAGCGACTGGAGTATTAGACCTAATACATTCAGATGTATGTGTTCCGATGTCCATCCATGCTAGAAGTGGTTGTCTTTACTTCATTACCTTTATCGATGATTATTCTCGATATGGGTACCTGTATCTGATGAGATACAAATCTGAAGCATTTGAAAAGTTCAAACAATTCAGAAATGAAGTAGAAAACCAACTTGAGAAAAGTATCAAAACATTACGATCCGATTGTGGTGGGGAATACTTAGACCAACAATTTTTAGATTATCTCAGAGATAATGGGATTTTATCTCAATGGACTCCACCTTACACACCACAGCATAATGGTGTGGCAGAAAGGAGAAATCGAACCTTGTTAGACATCGTACGATCGACGATGGGCTTTACAAATTTACCAAAATCCTTTTGGGGGTATGCACTCGAGACAGCTGTTTATTTGTTAAACAGAGTTCCATCAAAGACAGTTGATGTTACTCCATATGAGATGTGGACTAACAAAAGACCCTATCTTACTCATTTGAAAGTTTGGGATTGTCCTGCTTATGTGAAGCGGATACAGTCAGATAAACTTGATTCAAAGTCTGACAAGTGTTTGTTCGTAGGATATCCTAAAGAAACAATGGGATATCAATTCTACCTTGCTGAGGAACAAAAGGTGTTTGTTTCAAAGCATGTTGTCTTTTAGAAAGAGTTTCTTTTAAAGAGGGCAAGGGAGCAAAATTGAACTTGAAGAAGTTCAAGATGCTCGAATAGACGCAGATCAACTGCCTGAACCTGAAACTGTGACTCATACAGATGAAGTAACAGTTCAACCTTCTACAACACATGAAGTTCGTGAGGTCACGTAGATACGCCTGTTCCGAGAGATATGGATTTCGTGAGTGAACATAATGACGTATTGCTCATAGAAGATAATGAGCCTACTACCTATGAAGAGGTTCTGAAGAGTTCAGAGTCTGAGAAATGGCTTCATGCCATGAAGGCTGAAATGGATTCCATGTATGAAAACCAAGTATGGACTTTGATTGAGGCACCCGAAGGAATAAAACCCATAGGGTGTAAATGGGTTTTCAAAAAGAAAACCGACATGGATGGTAATGTGATTACCTATAAAGCAAGGCTTGTGGCTAAAGGTTTTCATCAAAGACAAGGAATTGACTACGACGAGACCTTCAGCCCAGTAGCAATGCTTAAATCCATTTGAATACTCCTAGCCATTGCCACTCATTATGATTATGGGATATGGCAAATGGATGTGAAGACAACTTTCTTAAATGGAAATATAGCTGAGGATGTGTATATGACACAACCTGAGGGCTTCATCTCCTATGATGGCGAAAAGGTATGCAAGCTTCAAAAATCCATCTATGGATTGAAACAAGCATCCAGGAGTTGGAATATCCGTTTTGATGAGGTAATCAAAGAGTTTGGTTTCTCACAAAATCCGGATGAACACTGTGTGTATAAGAAGGTTAGTGGGACTGCAATCGTATTCCTTGTGCTATATGTAGATGACATATTATTACTAGGAAATGATGTCTCTATGCTACAATCTGTGAAGATTTGGTTATCCAAACAATTTTCCATGAAAGACCTTGGTGAAGCAACTTATATCCTTGGGATAAAGATATATAGAGATAGATCAAAAAGATTGCTTGGTCTTTCACAATCAACGTACATAGACAAGATGCTAAAGAGGTTTAACATGGAACAATCCAAGAGAGGGTACCTTCCCATGACTCATGGGATAACACTCTCGAAATCTATGTATCCTAAGACATAAGATGAGAGGATGCGCATGAATATGATCCCGTATGCATCTGCAGTAGGATCTATCATGTACGCTATGCTATGTACGAGACCCGATGTATCATATGCTCTAAGTGTTACGAGTAGATACCAATCGGATCCTGGTGAGGGTCACTGGGTGGCTGTCAAGAATATCCTCAAGTACTTGCGAAGGACTAAGGATGTTTTCTTAGTATATGGAGATGGAAATCTCCAGGTGAGCGGGCATATAGATGCTAGTTTTCAATCTGATAAGGATGATTCTAAGTCCCAATCAGGTTATATATTCACACTGAACGGCGGGGCGGTCAGTTGGAAGAGTTCCAAACAAGAGACAACTGTCGATTCAACAACCGAGGCAGAGTACATTGCCGCTTCAGACGCAGCAAAGGGAAGCAGTTTGGATCAAAAGTTCATTACTGAACTTGGTGTGGTTCCTAGCTGTGATGGGCCCATACAGTTATATTGTGACAACAATGGGGCTATTGCGTAGGCGAAGGAACCAAGGTCTCATCAACGATTCAGACACGTACTCCGTAGATATCATCTAATTAGGGAGATCATTGGTCGAGGTAACGTCCAGATAGAGAGAATTCCCACCGAGCAGAATATTGTTGATCCGTTGACGAAGCCATTATCACAGAAGAGTTTTGATTCTCATGTACTCGCCTATAGTATTAGATATCAAGGCGATTGGCTTTAGGTCAAGTGGGAGATTTTGTTAGAGTAGTGCCCTAAAGGCAATCGCCTTTAGCGCGTTTTGTACAAAGTTGTGTACATACTTTATGAATTAATAAAGAAAGGCATATTTCATTAATTTAATGTTCATTATTTATGAATTGATATTGATCTATAAGCAAATTAATGAAGTCCATGATATATGACATAGCATGAAGAAAATTATGATGTGATCATACTACTGAGATTCCTATCATGTGCAATTATGTCAGTATCTAAATTATCCCTAGTCGTAGGATTACAGAAACTGGACATCGTTAATCCGGAGAGACTAGCACATCTCAAGCTCCTTGATTTGATCAAGCAGTGGATCTCAGAAACTGTAAATATGAGATGTTTAGGGTTGAGATGTGAATGCTTACTAGAGGTAGTAAGTACATTGGATGACTTGCTAT
Organism: Erythroxylum novogranatense; assembly: GCA_029891385.1. NCBI lineage: Eukaryota > Viridiplantae > Streptophyta > Magnoliopsida > Malpighiales > Erythroxylaceae > Erythroxylum > Erythroxylum novogranatense. Next base: position 58,896,200 of record CM057226.1, on the reverse strand, counting down.
GAGATCATCACATGGATGTGTTATTCTAATGTCAGTGATAATCTCATCATAGCAATGGTGCAAATATCCTTAGACTTGAGGTACTCAAGGATATCTTGGATACTGATTCTGTGCTTTGACTCCATTCCTTGTTGCCTTACACAGGTCGCTCATAGGGTGGTGATTGGGTACAGCTTGAGGTATTCGAAGGTAATTAAGTAGCCAATAAAGGATTCATCACTTCTGTGATAGCAGAAGATGATACCTATGGCCTCTTGTCAGGATCATTACTTGGAAATCTCTGGCCGGAGTTCATATGTCATGAAGAGTGTCTTCAGTCACATATAAAGTAATGAGTCCCAGGACAAGAATTGAAATCACTTGGACTAGATTTGACGTAGTCAGTCTAGTAAGAGTTGACACTTTGCCCATACTCATAACCAAGTGGGGTATAGCATGGTGAAAAGACGAATTGCACAGTAATTGTCTATGGAAGGTTCGTGATATGGTTCGTGATGAACATAGGTTCATTCGTCAAACCAATTACTTTCCGGTCAATTGGAGGTCATGATGTGTTGCTAGATACCGCTCATGACTTGCTTGGATTAAGTGTTAATCTAAGTGGCCAACATAACCGGGAACCTAATGGATCACACGCATAAGAGTGAATCAGAGAATTCGTAAAATAGTTTTGGACAGAGATCCAATATATGGAGAGCAATAGAACTAAATGGATCCCGATGAGATCGAGATATGTCCCGATGAGATCGCGACATCGATATTGCTGAACCACTTCAGCATTTAATATATATATATATATATGATCAATATGGAAAGAGGAGGAGAAGACTTATCTTTTATATATATATATATATTTAAGACTAACGTGGAAAGCTAGTCTTCTTTAGCATTTAATGTCTTTAAATAGTTAAAGCCAAATGGCCATAAGAAGACAAAATGAGGATGATGGTCGTTGGTATAAGAGAAGGTTTTTGAAAGTTAAAAAGTTTAAGTTTAAAAAGAAGTTCATCCGAAGCTCTTCACTCTTCTTCTTCTTCTCCAAGCTTCTCCTCCATCGTCTTCTCCTTAGCTCTCCAAGAATAAGGTAAGATCTAGCAGTCTTCACTTTATTCTAGCTATTCCTGGGTTAAAGGGTTTGCCCCGGTTAGGTTCTCCGACCTCTGCGTGGATACCGTTAGAGACGATCTCTTTTGGTCGTTATGGTTTGATATCATTATATAGACATATAGATCTTGGCTTTCGGGAGGGTCCCGGAATAAAAAAATTTATTTTCCGCACCGTGTGCATATGATGCACACACCGGAATTTTCATACAACATGCATGTACCAATTGATATACATGTATATGTATACCATAACTGCAATCTAAGTTCAATAGTTACATATACTATGTAGCATATATATAGTGTAACAACTAATTTACATTATGCAAACTAGTACCATGGTATAATTGTATGTGGTGTATCATACATAATGTATGAGATGCATGGCCCATAATTGAAATAATACTCATGTTTATAATAGCTATATGTACACATGGTAACATTTTTACTAATATGCACTCATCATCACTACTCACTTATGATGTATTGTAGTTACCATTATAGTTATGCACACATGGCAATGTATGTGTAAATACACGCATATGTGTTATACATGTTACACTAAATACATATCTAGTATTCACATTGCATAGTATATGTATATAGTATATGTAACTATTGAACTTAGTGATGGTACACTACCATACACATGTATTTCTACCACTACATTTTGCATGTTAGTACCATTGTATGTAGCATTATACAATGTACATGCATTCATTATACATAGCTCATTACCCATAGCCACTATAGTGCATCTACAAGTATACTAGTGCATATGCATGTATCTAGTGCATATGCATGTATGTAACACTATGTTACATACATGGTAATACTATACGTGGCACTAATAATTGTATATCACATAACCCATCATGTACCATGCGTAATAATACGTTTCTAAACATTTTATAGATGCATATCTAATATCACATGCATGTGTACACAATGTAAACATACACAATTGCATGTGACATGTGTCATTTGACTAGTTGGTACACATATTGTATATGCATGGCTATGTATATAAATACACGTGTTAAACATGAATACAATACTACATTGGTATATGTTGGAATAGTGTAATCTATACATGTGAATACATTGTGCACAAGTACATATGGTGGTGCAAGTATATGGTAGAATGCATAATGCATGTGAGCTATGTGTATGTACCAATTGTATATGTCTATAGCATGGATAGACATTGCATGTGTTACATGCATAAGTAACATAGTAAGGTACTATATGCATATTCGTTGATGGTATTGATATGTGCCATTATGTCTGTATACAACACTATGCATGTACCAACTACAGTGCAAATGTGTTTATAGTTACATATGCATGTGTACTATGTTGTACATACTATTATGATGCATACAATACATGGTGTACTACACCATGCATAATACTATATGCATGGTACTGCATCTCATATACATACCATAGCATATAATTGGGTATGTCACATATGTAGCATAATACAATCGTGTACATATGTACTATGGTATTACATGCATACATATGTACCATGGCACTATGCATACGCATATACTATGCCATGTATAACATTGCACTATGACTACTTTTATGTCATATTGATGTGTTAGTACTAATTGAACTGAATAGATATACATGCTATATAACCATTGCATGTACATTGCATGGTACTATAATAAGTGTACCATACTATACCATCTAAATAACTAGTGTAGTACATATACGTGTATGTATTCACATGCATTATAATTGATACATATAATAGTGCACATGCATACGTATATGGTTGGCAACCATAGCATGCATGTGACTATATGTGCATATGCTAGTATTGATAGTTAGGGTAACTATACACTAACTAACAATACTAGCATATTAGTTACACTAACTTAAAATACTAGCATATGCACATGTATATAATTATACATTATCCAAACTATAGTACATGTATATACTATAGTTTGCATAATGTATGTATATACTAATGGTATTTGTATTATTGCATAGCTAATACCATGATATGGTATCATTCCATATTAATGGTACCACTAGGATTACATGTGTATAGTTATTATGGTATAATAATATGTATACATGTATACATTATGCATAACTAGTATGCACAAAAGGCTATACACATGTAATTTTATATGGCACCATTAGTGTGTATGACATTTTACTATGCATGCTAATTATAAATGGATATACATATGCCATATGCACACTAATGGTACTAGTAGTGTAGGTATAGTATGAATTGCATGTACATATATGTACTACCATACTAAATATTGCTAGGTACACTATGCATGTAACATTGGTATACTATATGTAACATAGTATGCACTCAATATATGTAATACACATAACTATGCATATGCATATACATGATATAGTATATATAACGATGTATTGCTACAATTAATGCATATACTATGCATACATGGTGCATATACACTATAACTCAAGTACAAATATGCATAGTATGGTAACCATAACCATAGTGGTGACTATTACATGGTGCATAGTATAACCATGCATATGCATATACTTACATTGCATATACACATGACAACTATGTAGCATATTAAACATATGCACTTACCATGTGTACATTGCCATGTGATGATACCATAAATGTACACAACTATGGTGAGTGCAACAGTACACATATATAGTGTAATAGTGTATACATATTATGTATACTTTACATATATACATATGATGTATAGTATATACATATACATGTATCATAATTGCTATATACATGTATGGTATATGTACACTATAGTGTAGCAATAGTAGTTATTGGCATAGTATTACCATGTATGTATTCACATGTATGTGTAGCATAGTATACTATTGTAGTGGTAGCTCATTACTGTATGTACCAATACTAGTACATCATGTAATAATGCAGCATATACTATGCATTATGTTATTTTGTACCATACTATGTTATTTTTGTACCATACTATGGTTAGTGCATATATTGTATACTTTGTATTTACATACTATGGTTAGTGCAATATGTAAATACAAAGAATACAATATATGCACTAACCATAGTATGGTACAAAAATAACATAATGCATAGTATATGCATACTATTACATGATGTACTAGTATTATATGTAAATAAAAAGTATACAATATATGCATGGTATATGAGCATGTTAGTTAACTAGTGGGATTGGTACTAACATAGCCATAAATATAATGCATTATATACTATACATGCATTATGTTAACTATAGTAGTTACCATAGTGAATGCGTGCACATTGTATACCATATGTGTGCACATGGTAGTACATGCATACGGTATGTTACTATACCACACATAATATAGCACATGCACTATACATACTAATATGTGCATGCACATGTATATACTATTACCTTACTATGTTACTAGTAAGTATGCATAAGTACCATTGGTTTACACACAATTCACTATGGTAACTACTATAGTTAGTTACCATGTACTAGTTACACTGTGGCATTATCGTGTAATTATATGTGTGCATTATAGATTGCACTATAATACATGGTGTATCATGCATGTGTACAATGCATATGCATGGTGTATAGGGTTAAACACACAGATAGTACTCATGCATAACAATTTTGATTCCTATAAATTCATCATGGTATGTGTATACATACATATAATAGTACTTACAATGGTATAGTGGTTATAATACATACATGCTATTACACCATATAGTACAATGAGCATTTGGCACATAGTGTGTGCTATGTACACATATAAATGCATTATGCATGGTACCATAACTATGTGCATATACATATGTGTAAATAACATACATGTTATACATTAGTACTATACTGCTCATATTGGTATAATGCATGTACATTATATACTATTATTACATAATGTATATGCATACTATACGTAGCATGCATATATGTACACATGCATGTATGATACCATTTAATGCAATGGTAACATTGCTACTGGCGTACAATACTAGTGTAATCCATAGTATATGCATTGGTTACCATGCATGTGTACATATACAAAGCATGTGACACATGCAATGGTACAATAAGGACATGTACTAACTATATGTACTAGTACATTAGTACCAATGCATTATATGAGATGTTACACATATACTATTATAACTAATATACATAGTAATACCATGGTTAGTACAACTGAGTGTTACACATGTATAGTATGTAGTGCATACTACTTGGTACCACATATGTAAACTTATATACTATGGTACACATCACTATGTTATATCTACATCATGTATAGTTAGTACACATAACTACATCAATTAACATACAATATGCATAACAGTACACTAGTTATGTACCATGGTATAGTATACATACACATGGTATATATGTGTACATGCATACTTTGTATTTACATACCATGTGTAACACATGGTATGTCTAGTACTTAGTATGCATATCACAATGGTAGTGTACTATATTACATGGTCACGTAAATGTATAGTATGGTACCATAGTAACTATATGTGCATACTAGCACTAGTGTTATAGATGCACCATAACTATGTGCATGTATAACACTAGTAACTAGTACCATAGTATAGTACCATATGTACACACATGTATAGTACCATATGTGTTACATCACATATGGTACATAATGTGTACATTTATAATGGTACATAAATGGAGAAGTCACGGGTGCCATAATACATAGCATGGTACACATGTACACTATAGCACCATATGTGTCATACCATGCAATTACCACTATATGTATTAGTGGTGCACTATGTAGGTAATTGCACTACATGTAGCATCCCGATATCTATGTTAAGGCTAGGATAGTAATTTATGATAATATTGTGAAATTAGGAAAATGCATGTCATGCATAAATTAATTGTAACATACATATTTATTTTGCACATTTATATGATTGTACATGCATTCATTGGCCTTTTCAGGTAAATTTGATTTAAGTAGAAATTGTGGATTAAGTTGGAGTGTATTAATTGTAATTTGGCAATTTTGGTGTATTTTGGATATTTTAAAATTTTTGGTGAATTATTTGAACTGAAAATTTATTCGGTAGTAAAAAAATTTATTTGGAGACTATTAGTAATATTTTGGAATTTTTAAAAATTTTAGAAATTTTTTATAAAAATTTGGGGTATTTTTGGACTAGGTTGTAGACCAATAAAATAGTAACATTTGGAAGCCTTGCATGTAGCCACGTGGCTTACATGCAAAGGACACACGTTATATGTTGCAACGTGTGTTTCTGGAGAAGGGAGAGAAGAAATGCTTCCCAAAATTGCTCCTCTGGGTTTTCGTTGCTTTCATAATCCTGTTTTGATCTCTCATCAAATTCAACCTTACCAACTAGACTATTACTTATTTTGTGGAGTCTTTATAATTTCTTTTCACCCACCGAAGCTCTACTCATTTTTATCAACACTGGAGATTTTTTTAAAAACGTCAGTTGTACATTTGGTTTACTTTTACTGCTGCAGATAGGTTTACTTTTACTACTACAAATAGCTGAGCCAAGTAAGTAGCTATGATAAGTCTATTTTTTTGGTGTAAATTATACATGCATGCATGAGTGTAAGAAGCGTGATTTCGGTGTTGAATAACTTGTATGATGAGTTTTGCGAATTTAGGGAATGAGCAGAAAGTCTATCAAGATTGTGATATTTTGAGTTAAATGGAGATTAGGAAAAGAATTATAATTTCAGAAAATAATGGTTGGATGGTAACGATATTCATGCTCTGTTTTTCTTGATGATGTACATGAATGTTTTTGGAAATGTTTGAAGGAGTTACAATGAGTTTGTTGGTCAGTTGTAATGAAAATGGGAAGCTCCAGATGAGAGAAGGAAAAAAAAGAGAGAGAACATTATATGATGAACACGCAACAACATATATCTGGTGTTGGAACTGTTAGAGTAGTGCCCTAAAGGCAATCGCCTTTAGCGCGTTTTGTACAAAGTTATGTACATATTTTATGAATAAATAAAGAAAGGCATATTTCATTAATTTGATGTTCATTATTTATGAATTGATATTGATCTATAAGCAAATTAATGAAGTCCATGATATATGACATAGCATGAAGGAAATTATGATGTGATCATACTACTGAGATTCCTATCATGTGCAATTATGTCAGTATCTAAATTATCCCTAGTCGTAGGATTACTGAACTGGACACGGTTAATCCGGAGAGACTAGCACATCTCAAGCTCCTTGATTTGATCAAGCGGTGGATCTCAGAAACTATAAATATGAGATATTTAGGGTTGAGATGTGAATGCTTACTAGAGGTAGTAAGTACATTGGATGACCTGCTATGAGATCATCACATGGATGTCCTATTATAATGTCAGTGATAATCTCATCATAGCAATGGTGCAAATATCCTTAGACTTGAGGTACTCAAGGATATCTTGGATACTGATTCTGTGCTTTGACTCCATTCCTTGTTGCCTTACAGAGGTCGCTCGTAGGGTGGTGCTTGGGTACAGCTTGAGGTATTCAAAGGTAATTGAGTAGCCAATAAAGGATTCACCACTTCTGTGATAGCAGAAGATGATACCCATGGCCTCTTGTCAGGGTCATTACTTGGAAATCTCTGGCCGGAGTTCATATGTCATGAAGAGTGTCTTCAGTGACATATAAAGTAATGAGTCCCAGGACAAGAACTTAAATCACTTGGACTAGATTTGACGTAGTCAGTCTAGTAAGAGTTGACACTTTGCCCATACTCATAACCAAGTGGGGTATAGCATGGTGAAAGGACGAATTGCACAGTAATTATCTATGGAAGGGTTCATGATGTGGTTCGTGATGAACATAGGTTCATTCGTCAAACCAATTACTTTCCGGTCAATTGGAGGTCATGATGTGTTGCTAGATACCACTCATGACTTGCTCAGATTAAGTGTTAATCTAAGTGGCCAACATAACCAGGAACCTAATGGGTCACACGCATAAGAGTGATTCGGAGAATTTCTAAAATAGTTTTGGATAGAGATCCAATATATGGAGAGCAATAAGATTAAATGGATCCCGATGAGATCGAGATATGTCCCGATGAGACCGCGACGTCAATATTGCTGAGACAGGTCTTCGGTGTTTTTTTCATACCGGGACCCGGTAGGACCGACCCCAGTTTGACTGGACCACTTCAGCATTTATATGTATATATTTTATTAATTAATTAAGTTATATATATATATAATCATTAACGTGGATAGGAGAAGGAGAAGACATGTATCACTTTATTTTATATATATATATATATATATATATATATATATAATAGCTAACGTGGAAAGCATCTTCCACTTTAGCATTTAATGTCCTTTAAAAGTTAAAGACAAATGGCATCAGATGACAATATGAAGGCAAGAAGAGTTGATGTCGTTGGTATAAGAGAGGCTTCTTGAAAAAGTTGTTTTCATGCTTCTCTTTCAAGAGACACGAGCATCATCTTCAAGCTTCTCATCTTCTTCAAGCTTCTCTTCATCGTTATTCTCCTTAGCTCTCCAAGAATAAGGTAAGATCTAGCAGTCTTCACCTTGTTCTAGCTATTCCCAGGTCAAAGGGTTTGCTCCGGTTAGGTTCTCCGATCTCTGCGTGGATACCGTTAGAGATGGTCTCCTTTGGTCGTTATGATTTGACCTTGTTATATAGACACATGGATCCTGGCTTTCAGGAAGGTCCTGGAATAAAAATTTTTTGTTTTCCGCACCGTGTGCATGTGATGCACACACCGGGATTTTCCTACAGAAACATGCTCTATTTTCACTATATACAAGTATAAATGTTTGGAAAAAGTTACTGATGAAATTTTGTGAGGTTAGAGTTAAAGAGAATATAGAGTGGTATGGTCTTGTGTTTTAAGAATGATTAAATTAACAAAAAAAGAAGAAGAACATGGAAGGAAGATGGAAGGAAAGATGCAGAAAAATGAGATATGCTCACGTGAATAGTGCAATGTCTGTAACGTAGGTATCAAAGTTTGGATTTTGGATTTAGTTGTGATGGGTTCTTTTGAGATGGAAGTAAAACAAATATATAGTTTATGTGGCATATATCTTAGTTGTGATTATATGAATGAAAAAAAAAAGAGGAAGAAAGAAAAAGAGGAGAAGTGCAGTTTGGTGGTCTGGTTTGGTGAAGATGATGAAGTGGGCGTGCTAGAGAGAGAAAAGGTGAAGGCGAGATAAAAACTAGAGTTTTCATTGAACAGCCTTAAGTCTTTTGCCTATAACTTTTTCATCTGAACTCCAAATGCTCCTAAATTGAACCAATAGATTCTTAAGACATTTTTGTTTCTCCTCATAAAAATTTAGAACTATCTGAATTAATTTGAAAATGATTGATAGGGTGAAAGTGTGAAATGTTAAGAATTGGAAATTTTTCATGAACATGTTTAGGTTTTCTAATTATAACTTGAGTTGTGGATTTTTGAATGAGTACATTTTTTATTCATATTAAACTAGAGACATATTTCTACAATTTTTGAGAAGAGGTCAAATTTTAATTCTGTCTCTTTGATTTTCAAAATTAGCATGGAACTGAGTTTTAGCTTAGGCTGTAGCACTACCAGGGATAGAAATCATATCCTATGATTATTGAATAAACTGTATTGATTTGGGCCTAATTAGGCTTAGTTGTCTTCATCAAAGTTGTAGCTTATTCTCTTAGCTTTAAATTGGTATAAAATTTGAAATTTTTGGATGCCTGAGTTGAAAGATATTAGTTGAATAATTAGAGGGTATGATCATGTGCTAGCCAAAAGTTCAAATGTGCATGATCTTGGAGTTGTTAGAAACTTAAGATATTGTAGAACAACTTTCTAGAATGAAGTATTGCCTAATTTTGTCATTTACCCTACCAGATTAATTATGCAAAATTGACCTGAAATCTTATGGGTAGAAAATATAAAGTGGTCAATTAGGTTATCAAATTGATTTCACCTTGTTTTATTTTGGCCCAAATTATAAGTACCATATGATATTAATGAGGGCTTTGATATCTAATCAATTTGATGATGAAAATTACGATAAGATACCTGAAATTGTCATTGAACATGCATTGTGCATACTTTCTATATATTAATGTGCATAAAAGAAACACTTGTATATTTGAGCAAATATATGATATTTGTGAATGAGTTGTGTATGTTTTAGAGCAGCCAAGTGGATGCCAGACAGACATTACCAAACCATCTAGGCAATAGCATATTGGAACGTTTTGTGAGTCAACCTAGATGATTTTCTAGGATTGATTTGATTTGAATTTTATTTAATTTATTACACTTCCAATATTATTGAACTGTTTGTGAGTTGTTTCTGGATTCCGGACCTGAGGTCCGAGGAGTTTAATAGTTGGGCATGTATTGGGAGTATTTTGATTTGATATAAATTTTGACATTTGCTTCTTAACGAAAGTTAAATGCTGGACTTAGGTTCGATGACTGTGAAATCTTGCTTGAACATTTGTATAAGATTGTGATATATGAGGTTTTCTGAAATTATTGCATTTCATAAAATGCACGCTCAAATAAAAGCATTGTGACTTGAGTTGCCAGCATGAAGCGCTTCCACGTAGAGCTTTGCTCTGTGATTTCTGATTTTACACGTAGAGCTATGCTCCGTGATTCTGTTTGACTGAGCCCTATGGGCCGGTATTTGTATAAGTTTGTGATAGGCACTCGGTCACAACAATAAGAAAGAATGCGATTCTCATGCATATAACATTATAAGATTGAATTTCTTTCAATGATTTGCAAAGCTTAAACGGATGATAAATTGTTGTGATCTATTTGTTATACTTGGCTATGTGGATTGTGAGATTATATGATATATCATGTTATGCGACTATTTGGAGTGTATACATGATCTGAATGAATATATGTGAAATATGTGGTATGTGTGTGTATCTGGTAAAATCATCAATGATGGTTCACTCATTGAGTTCACAAAACTCATAAAAATTGCAACATAGTTTTTCAGGTACGAGACAGGAGACCTAGTTCTTAGATAGGACTAAAGGACCCTTTGGATTTTGTTATGGATCAGAGCTCTGTCAGCTGACTCCAGGAGTATCATGTCTTGTCTTTTGTTGTTTTTTTGTTAGAACCTATATGAGGTCATGTAAATATTTGTTTAAAGGAAATAATGTAAATTTGTTTGGATTAATGTAATGAATGGTTTTAAAATTTAGTGACTTTCGATTATGTTAGATGATGCCATGTATAATTTGATTTTGGTTTTGCTCTAACATGTCATTATCATAGGATATGTTCTTGAATATGCTTGAATGTTTGGGTACGTATCATGTGGTAGTGGGATGTTGCACTACATGTAGCATAACTGTGTACATGTAGCATATTATGTATCACATAGTGGTACAAGGTATATTATTTAAATACCATAGTGGTATGTAAATACAATTGTATTGTATTACCCGTACATGACCATGTATACATACTGATAACATACCATATGCAATGCATGGTGTGCATACTATATACACGTACATGATATTACACATATAGTGCATACCACTATTATACATACAGTACATGTACCATGGTATGCACTATACACTATGCATAGTTATGTTAGCTATAACATAACTATTCACGTCGTATAGTGTATAGATATAGTGCATACCAATTACACTAGTATATGGTATGCACACTAGCACGTTACTAGTGTTGTACACATACTTTATATGTTCCAATTGTTGTTACACTATATGCATATATTGTCAGAACCCGATCCGTAGACCGGACTCCAATTGCTTATAACCTAAAACTCTTTCTTTGGCTTTGATACCATAGATGTTGGATCCCTTCTCCCTACTGCATATACTTACCACTGTCACACTTGCTCTAATACCATAATAATGTCGGACCCCATTTCAAGAGCCCAACTTCCGTAATCCTGAAACCTTGCGCTTAGGACATTGCAGTGCTATTCGTTGTTGCTCCATAAAAGTGATGAGCGCACACTACCTAAACATCGTAATCACAAATTGACCTGTTCATAACAAATATAGCTTAAAGCCTCACGTTCGCATAGAGGCAAGAATCACCTTAATCGGAGTTATATAACTCAAGATACACCCCAAAAACCTAGAAGAGTTCATGCTCTCTTAACCGGCCTCTCACTTCCTTTAATGAGAACTTCCTCAATTTAACTCCAAATGATACCAATTTTTGTATCAAGAAAGATATATGTCTTATAAATCCAATGGTTGAAGCCTCACCTCAATTGGAGGTCGGATGAGGGATTTATACCCAAAACAATAGACCATGCTCACTTCAAAAATCCAAATGAAACTCTTTTGGTGCGATTCTCATAACTTTTAATCTAGACGTCGGATTGTGTTCATTTTCTCACCATTTGAAATTAGACATCTAGATATACAACTCTTATGAAGACCACAAAACGAAATTAGGCCTCTAACTTTATCCAATTTTCACTTTTTTCCGTAGCTGTCCGTTAAACGGACAGCCATGTCCGTTTAACGGACACATTCGGGTGGATGGGTACCAATTGCTTCGAAATTGTCTGTTAAACGGACATGCATGTCCGTCTAACAGACATGGGTAGGTTAAGGGGTGTTTTGGCACCCGAGGCTGTCCGTTTAACGGATATTCGTGTCCGTTTAATGGACACGCCTTTCTTCAAAACTTCAAACCCTCTTGCCTTCAAACCACTTGACACTAGCATCTTTCAAAACTCATAACTTCTTATTCCTAGCTCCAATATGTGCATACTATACCTTCATGGAAAGATAACAAGATAAAATACAAATCTCATGAAGGATGCTAAAGCTAAATTCCTCATTAATTAAGGCAAAAAGCCACTCGAAGGACACTGCTCATTAAAGACCAATGTAACAGTACATGAACAGTAACTGAATGTGTTCTTCACCTCATAACTTTTTAACCCTAAGTCCAAATGAAACAAATGATACACCATTTTAAAGATCTAATCTTAAGCTACAATCTTCAAGAAGATCTCTCAATTCAGTTCAAACACTAAGAGAGTCTAAAAACAAATGGAAGTTGCTGCACAATTTTTGGGAAAATTTGACAGCACCTCCCCTATTTTATCCCTAACCCAAATCTTCAATCTAAGGCTACAACCTGCACAACAATTCAATATTCAAGGGCAACAACACACTCCTAAGCTTCTAAACTTTCTCAAATCATATCCAACTAACACAATCACATTTCCCCCTTTCTTTTCAAATTCAAACTATACAATGATGTAATCGTTTCAAACATGCATGAATTACTCAAAATACATTAGAACTGAATATTCTTGCTTCCATACAAAAAATATGAGTTATTACAAAGCTTTAGAGGGCATTTTAAGCCACTACATCAAATCCAAAACATAAACTTACAAAAACATCATTTGCCCAAAATACATCTAAAGCATTGATTTACAAAAGTTATCTTGAAAATACAAAATCAAAACACTAAGATCTTGGAGTATGCCTTGAGCTCATTCTTCGAGATCCCGATCTTCACCTGGAGATGGGACGAGAAGGTAGGAGTGAGCTTTTGCTCGTGGGTAACACGTTTATATTTAGGCTAATAAGCTACATTGTTTCATTAATCATACTTTTAGCACTTTTGTATAGCAATCATACAATCATGCATTTCATGAAATTTATCAATCTCAAAACACAATGTTCATGATCCATGTAATTCTCATTCTTGCAAACATATGCTAACACATAAACACATAGCTGATGGTTCGAAAAGTCCACGGGTTACTGATGAGCTACACAAGTGTAGTCATATGCTGAAAAGTCCAAAAAGGAACATCCTATGCCACAATCGGGCTGTCGGGCGAAGACTATACTGGTCAACGTGCACGTGACTTTGCTGGTGGACTTAACTAACAGATATAACACTAAATTTCATGCATAAAAATTGGACTTGTCTTGTCCACTGACTAATTTTCTGAAAATGGATTTTCATGCATCCTTAAAGTTGATTCTTGAAAATGATATATTTCATGCTTAGTTCACATTTCATGACCTCATTCATGCTCATTCAATTCATGGCAATTTCAAGCAATAACAAACAATGTCATACACTATTAAAATGCTCACTTAATGGCAATCATACACCATCTTACGTACATGATCAAGGCACAATCAATGCTTATCTCAAATAGTTACAAATCATTAAATTCATTAGTTAAAGTAACATTTAATACTTACTAACATAAAGATAAAAGTGAAACCCACCTTATAACTTGCTAAATCCTTGCTAAATGGAGCTCCTCCTCTTGCTCTTCTCTTTCTTCTTGTCCTTCTTCATCCATGACAAGAAAATAACCTCATATCACTTAGGGTTTCAAAAATTGAAAACCTAATGAACCTAAATCATGATATGAACTTTAGAATCACTAAACTCATCCTCTTTCTAAGCTATCTACACCAAAACCCAACCAAAAACTAACACTTGAAATTATAACTTACCTTGGTTCTTGACTCAACCAAAGAATTTCTTGGCTCAAAATGTAGCTTAGCTCTTCCTCCACACTTTTCCTTCTTGAACTTTCTTCAAACTCTTGCTTAAACTCTTGGAAAATCAAACCCTAACCAAGCTTTTCTTCTTTTCTCCTTCTTTCTCCACCTTCCACGACACTTCCTCTCTCCCTTTCTCTAATTTTCGAAAATCTCCTTCTTTTCCCTACTAACTCACTTAATTCCTCTCTTTTATACTCTCCTTTTACTTACTTAAGCCCATATACTTAAGCCCATTCACTTATTCTTCCTTTCTTCTTCTTTTTATACTTCCCTACTACAACTTGCTTAGGCCCATACAAGCCCATTGCATTTAATCTTAACCTAACTAACCAACTAACATATTAAATGTTATTAACTCTTACCTAACTTATTACTTAATGTTATCTAACTTAATCAATTAATGCTACTTACTCATTTAATGTCATATGCTATTTAATGCTATCATATTTAATTACTATCATCTCAAATAATGCTAACTCAATTACTTAATTAGTCTAATCATGCTTAATTTAAAAAAAAATTTGGGGCTAACATATATAATAGTGCATGTGTAACTATACGTGTACGTACAATATAGTTACACCTAGCATTTTGAGTGTACATAGTATAGTAATCGTTATATGTGCATATCCATGTGTATACAAGGTAACATTGGTGTATATGCATATGCATGGTACATGTGAATGCATGTATTGTGTTACGTTCACAATAGCATGCATATATGTGTAATACATGTACTACCATGTATATGCACATGGTATGTTGTACTTACCACATGGTACGTGTATGGTATAGTACACTATATTACCAATGTATGAATGGTATATATACCATGTACAATATGCATTTAACATTATTTGCATGTGTACATGGTATATATGTATACCATGCAATGGCATGCATAGCTAATGGGTACATGTACCATGCACATGCATATGCATATAGTACCAATTGTATGTACACTACATAGTACATACATTTGTTATACCATGTGTACACATCAAGTATACATGTACACATATGCACACAAGTATTACAGTAATGTATATAACTAAAGTCACTACCATAGTGGTACACATACATGCACGGTACATATGCATACATGTACCATTGGTACACACACATAGTGTATACACAATGTAACCATATTATGTGGATAGAGCATAATATAATATGGTACCATGCAATAGCATAATAACCATCAGTATGTACTAGTGCATGCTATGTATAGTGCATTATGACATGTATGCAGACATATATTAGTATATATATGTATCACTAGTGCATAACTAGTAAAGTAGCTACATATTACTTTACTAGTTATGCAATACGTATGCATATGTACCACATGGTATAATATGTGCATATAGTAGTAACATATATATTAACTCCATATGCTACCATGTATAGTAATAATACATGTATTATAATTATGTATACCATGGTAATAATGCCAATTGTAACTATGGTACCATTTGAATGTGTACATGCACATAATACTAAATTGTATACTTTGTATTTACATACATGTTAATACACATGTACCATATATGCATAATAGTGTATAACATATATATACTATGCATACATATTATACATGTAGCATCACATAGTGTAATATATTAGTACCATTACATATAGTTACTACATATTCGTACATCATATATACTATGCATATATGTGGTAGAAATATATGTGTACAAGATACTATGTGTACTATAGCATAGTGTATGGTAATATATGTTAATAACTATTCAATAATGTATGCATATTATGTTACATATGTTACAAGGTATAATACATTATCACAAAATGGTTATTATAACATGTAATATTATTATTACATTATTATGTAACTAGGAATGCATAGTTTCTTCCATTAGTGCATAATGTGCATGCACATACCGTACACATGCATGGTTAATGCCTATTACATAATTATTATACTACTAATGTAGTAGTATAGTACTAATGTATGCATCGGTGTTAATGGTACATATGTGTATAGCCATAGTTATATGCACATAATATTGCTACAATGGTGTAGCAATATTATAATTACCATGCATGTGTACGTATACAATGCATGTGACTATACATATACAATAACATGTGTTATATAGTGTATGGTAACACATGTACAATGGTATATAACTATGTGTACTATAGCATATGTAAGTACATTACTACATGTTATGTGCTACTATATACACATGTACATAGTTATGCATGCATATGGTACCATTATGCGTATACTATGTAACATAGTATACATATGGTACACACGAATACCATACATACATTATAATTATAACACACTATGTTATATAACATATGGTATATGCATACATGTAGCATGTACTATGATGTAGCTATGCATGGTACTAGTATGATAGGTATAGTACATGCATACTCATTACACAACCATATGTGCATTATAAAATAATACACATGCATATGCATAGTGTACACTACTATGTTATGCATATAATGTTATGCATAGCTATAGTATGCTATAATATGGTACATAATGAGCATAGTACCACATATGTGTATGCACACATATATGCATAGTGTGTATGTATTATGCATGCAAAAGTATGTTAATACATACCATAGTTGTTGTACTATACATCATACTATACTCAATTGTACTAATGCATGGTAACTGTATATATGTATATACTATAGTAGCATATGTAACCATTATGCTATTACCATATAGTATGCACCAAGTATACATATGTATATGAGTATAATTAGTTAGTGCCATGTATATGTTAGTAAATTATAATGGCACATTGTTATACCAATGCATGTGATGGTACACTATACTATAGTAGTTGAGTTAACATATGGATACATAATGTCTATACATGTATGCATATGTACCAACTACATGTGATAAATTATGTAGTACACATATGTATTGACATGATATAGTACATGATGTCTACATTTTAGAGACAGATAAAGTTATGAAAATGTCGCGAATGCATTATTACCACTACAGTACACAGTGATGTGTACCAAATGCACCATGTAGTTATGCATAATATGGTACCATTGTGCACAATCCCAATGTATTACTTGGTATAGTACTATGCACTATAGTTCCTAGTACACATGTTATATAACATGCACTATTGTATAATGCTACACTTGGCATTATATATGCATAGTGTGTTATAACTGGCATGTGTAGTATGCTATACACTTGCATTTGCCACACTATGGTGAGTGGAATGCAACATGCATATGCATATAGTACACATATATACATTAATATATGCACAATTGTACCATATATTAATGTATATATGTGTACTAACTATGTCACATACAATACCATGCATGTATTATTTCCATGTGCACAATATGTACATGGTATATATACCATAATGTACATACTGCATGACTTGGGGTATGTATATAGTACATACATCACCAATAGCACTAACCATAGTATGGTACATCACATGGCAACATAGTAGTACCATGGTATATGTGTAGTATGTACATTGGTGAGTATATGTACACCTATAGTTATTGTATGCATGTTTAATACTAGTACATATGTTATACAATATGGTAGGATATGACTACATTTCCAAAATGGGAATGGGCTAGGATTATGAACTTATAATCTATAATATGATAATTGAGTCGATTTCATGATTATAAGTTCATTCCATATCAGACTAGACCGGAATAGGCTTATATACATTCTTATTATTACATATGCTAGGTAACACCATAGTACATTGCATGTTTAGTGTATAGCTATTACGCACCATGTATACATGTACAATGGTACATTAGTGTCAATTACCAGTTGTTAGTACATACTTGCCATGGTGCACATGTATAATAGTGCATAGATATGTATGGTATGCACCATTATGCATGCATTCATTTATACTTAGTATGTACTCCCATAATACATACCATATGTACAATAACCATGACTAATAATTACAATAGTTAGTGTATAGTTATATACACTATATGTGTTACCATAGTATGTATATGTATTATACATATGTACCATAGCTATGGTACCATCAATATGCTATAACATTATTTATGTATACATATGTACCACTAGTATGTTACATTCTCCATTTATGTACCATTATTGTATAGTTATGTACACATCCACAAATGCATGTGTACCATTCTTAACATGTCATACAATGTGTGCTTATTGACACATTGGTATATGCACACATTGTATGACATGACTATGGTACCATATGCATATACATGTACCATAATATGTTACGCAACTATTATGCACATGCATGGTACTATATAACATATAGTACGATCCATGCTATAGTGCACATTATTGGACAAGTAATAGCCATGCATAATGTACTAACTCATTATTGTAAATGATGGCATATTACTATTTTGATACCATGTTATAGTTACCATACACTGCATAATATGTGCATGTTATATAACATGTGTAGAACATATCATCACATGGCAATGTATCAAATACCAATACATAATGATGTTATATGTTATAGTGATGGTATTATGCGTATAGTTACATGTAGCATGCATTGTAACATAATACACTATACCATTGGTGCCATGTATAACACTGTAGTACCATATATAGGTGTACAATGCACCTATATGCACATGGTATGTATACTATAGTTATATTACACTAACTACCATGTCACGTGTGATAATCACACGTGTCTATGCAATTGGAACATATAGTACACATACTATGTACACACATTGTTGATGTACACATACATAGTATAGTATATATGTATTATGTTACCATGTACACATTGCATTATAGTGATGACTACACATGTGTATACCATATATACAATTGTACATATGTGTATGCACTATACATAACATGCACTATTATATGTGTACCATATGTACCACACTATGTACAGTACACATACCACACTATATGCACACATTGTAATAGTATGCAATGGACTCGGTTTTTCACACTTAAAAGCTTATTTGTCGAAAATCTCCAAGATTTCACATACCGATGAACTTTAAGCTCATGTAAGGGCATATAACATTATAAATAGTTGGCATATGTACCAAAAGGATTCAAATTCATCTTTGAACTCATATACAATCATGTATATATCAATATATAGTAGTATCTCCAAATACATAACAATCACTAAAGAGTTTATAAAGTCTCAAGCGTTAAAGGCAATATGATACTTGATTAATAATGGTAATAGGAATATAATAAATTAATTGATTTTTAAATTATACTTTATTTATAAATTAATTATCGTCATTCATTATTAATCTTATTTAGTTATAATTAGTAATGATTAATGCATTATTAATTTGTTGATGTATATATATAGGTAAGTAGTTACGCTGTGACTTAATATTCACAGACGTTGTTGTCTTCTTGTGCATGTTATTTTCTTTTATTGGCAATTAACACCTATATAACTTTATAACATTTGTTATTAACTAATTAATTAAATGGAATTGGTTCATTTTTATTAAATATAGTATATTTAATATTAATTGACTAATTATAATATGTTATTAATTAATAAAAATAAATAATTGAATTAATTATTAATAAAATAATTAATTGATTAATGACTTAAAATAAAATAAAATTTTATTATTATAGAGTTATAGTGACTTAAGTATATTATTGTTTAATAACAAAATAATTAATTGATTATTCAATTAAAATGAAATGAACTTTACTATTATATGAGTCATGTCCGTGACTTAAGTGTCACGTCAATGAGAAGATCTATTTTTAATTCCTTTATTAAATAAAATTAATTAAAATAAAATTAATAATAATCAATATATAATTAAATAGTTGATTTATTTAAATCTTATTATTTATTTATTTATTTATTATTAACATGTAATGTTACTTATGTTATGATTAATGCGTCGAAATATTTTTGCATATTTTAATTTCATATGTTTAAAATATCTTTAATTAATTTAATTATAACTATTTAGTAAATTAAAATATAAGTAGTTAGTTAAAATATAATTAATTAATTGATTTATGAAAATGTGATACTTGATTAATAATGGTAATTAGAATATAATAAATTAAATGATTTATTAAATTGTACTTTATTTATAAATTAATTGTTAATGATTAATGATTAATTTATAAATAGAGTGTAATTTAATAAATCATTTAATTTATTATATTCTAATTAGCATTATTAATCAGTATCACAATTTCATAAATCACTTAATTAATTTCATTTTAACTAACTCATAATATTTCAATTACATGAAATTATATTTTATTCACTAAATAATTTTAATTGAATTAATTAAAGATATTTTAATAATGTGTAATTAAAAGGGAAAAATATTTTAGACACATTAATAATAACATAAGCAATAATTACATGTCAATATTTAATTAATTAATAAGATTTGATAAATCAATTATTTAATTATATATTGATTATTATGAATTATATTTTAATTAATTGTATTTAATTAAGTAATTAAAATAGATCTTTTCATAGGCGTGATACTTAAATCACGTCTGTAGCATCTATATTAGTAAAGTTCATTTTATTTTAATTAAATAGTCAATTAATTACTTTGTTATTTGTTAATAATATACTTAAGTTAATCTTGTGACTCTTGCAAAATAAAATTCTATTTTATTTTAAGTAATTATTCAATTAATTATTTTTGTTATTGATTAATAATAATTATAATTAGTCAATTAAATAATTATATATAAATTTAACAAAAATAAAATGAACACTAACTCTATTTAATTAATTGAAGAATAAATTAATTATATTTTAAGAAATCAATACTTATTTAATTAATTCTTTAATAAAATGTTATAGAATTATATAGGGTTAATTGCCGTAAAATAAAATAACATGCATGGCATGATAGTCACTTTGTGAATATTAAGTCACAGTGTGACTACTTACCTAAAGTTATAATTAAATTCATTAAAGGTATTTTAAGAATATGTAATTAAAATGGGAAAAATATTTCATACGCATTAATAATAAGATAAGTAATAATTACGTGATAATAGTCATTAATTAATTAATTAATATGATTTCAATAAATCAATTATTTAATTATATATTGATTATTATGAATTATATTTTAACTAGTTTTGTTCAATTAAGGAATTAATAAATAGATCTTTTCACATGTATGACGCTTAAGTCACGTCTGTGACTCCTATAATAGTAAAAGTTCATTTTATTTTATTTAAATAATCAATTAATTACTTTTTATTAATTAACAATATACTTAAGTCACGCTGTGACTCCTATATTGATAAATTTCTATTTTATTTTAAGTAATTAATCAATTAATTATTTTGCTTCTAATTAATAATATATTATAAATAGTCAACTAATTATATATATATTATATCTAGTAAAAATGATAAAATAAGCACTAACTCTATTTAATTAATTGAAGAATAAATTAATTATATTTTAAGAAATCAATACGTATTTAATTAATTCTTTAATAAAATGTTATAAAATTAGATAGGTGTTAATTGCCCGTAAAAAGAAAATAACATGCATGACATTCACAGACGTGACTACTTAGTTATATATGTATATCAATTAATTAATAATATAGTAATAATTATTCATTATAACTAAATAAGATTAATAGTTAATGATTAATAATTAATTTATAAATAATGTATAATTTACTAAATCATTTAATTTATCATATTCTAATTACCATTATTAATCAAGTACCACATTTTCATAAATCAATCAATTAATTATATTTTAACTAACTGATAATATTTTAATTACATAAAATTATATTTTAATTTACCAAATATTGTAATTAAATTCATTAAAGATATTTTAAGCATATGTAATTAAAATGGAAAAAATTTCAGACGCATTAATGTTAACATAAGTAATAATTATGTGATAATAGTCAATAATTAATTAATTAATAAGATTTCGATAAATCAATTATTTAATTATATATTGATAATTATGAATTATATTTTAATTAATTTTACTTAATTAAGTAGTCAAAATAGATCTTTTCACGAGCCTAACGGTTAGATCACGTCTTGCCTCCTGTAATAGTAAAAGTTTATTTTATTTTAATTAAATAATCAACTAGTTATTTTGTTATTAATTAATAATATACTTAAGTCATGCTTGTGACACCTATAATAATAAAATCCTATTTTATTTTAAATAATTAATCAAGTAATTATTTTGCTACTAATTAAAAATACTATAATTATTCAATTAATTATATATATATATATATATATATATATTTAGTAAAGATGAAAATAAGCACTAACTCTACTTAATTGATTGAAGAATAAATTAATTATATTTTAAGAAATAAATACCTATTTAATTAATTTTTAATAAAAATGTTATAAAATTATATAAGAATTAATTGCCTGTAAAAAGAAAATAAGATGCACGACATGATAGTCACGCTTGTGAATATAAGTCACAAGCGTGACTACTTACCGATATATATACATCAATTAATTAATAATATGTTAATCATCACTAATTATTACTGATTAAGATTAATAGTTAATGATTAATAATTTATAATTTAATAAATCATTTAATTTGTTATATTCTAATCACCATTATTAATCAAGTATCATATTTTTATAAATCAATTAATTAATTATATTTTAACTAACGATAATATTTTAATTACATGAAATTATATTTTAATTTACAAAATAGTTATAGTTAAATTAATTAAAGATATTTTAAGAATATGTAATTAAAAATGGAAAAAAATTGACGCATTAATAATAACATAAGAAATAATTACGTGTTAATAATCAAAATTAATTAATTAATTATTAAGATTTAAATAAACTAATTATTTAATTATAGATTGATTATAATGAATTATATTTTAATTAATTGAGGAATTAAAATTAGATCTTTTCATAGGTAGGACACTTTCCTATATATATACATCAATTAATTAATAACATATTAATTATTATTAATTATAGCTGAACAATACTAACAGTTAATGATTAATAACTAATTTATAAATAAAGTATATTTTAATAAATCATTTAATTTATTATATTCTGATTACCATTATTAATCAAGTATCACATTTCATAAATCAATTAATTAATTTTATTTTAACTAAGTCATAATTTTAATTACATAAAATTGTATTTTGATTTACTAAACAATTATAATTAAATTTATTATAGATATTTTAAGAATATGTAATTAAAAAGGAAAAATATTTTAGACACATTAATAATAACATAAGTAGTAATTACTTGTTAATAATCAATAATTAATTACTTCATTGATTTTAATAAATCAATTATTTAATTATATATTGATTATTATGAATTTTATTTTAATTAATTTTATTTAATTAAAATTAAAAATAGATTTATTCACAGTGTGACATTTAAGTCACGTCTGTGACTCTTACAATAGTAAAAAATTATTTTAATTAAATAATCAATTAATTATTTAGTTATTAATCAATAATATACTTAAGTCACGCATGTGACTCCTATAATAATAAAACTCTATTTTATTTTAAGTACTTAATCAACTAATTATTTGGTTATTAATTAATAATATATTATAATTAGTCAATTATTTATATATAGATATATATTATATTTAATAAAAATGAAAAATAAGCACTAACTCTATTTAATTAATTGAAGAATAAATTAATTATATTTTAGGAGGTCAAAATTTATTTAATTGATTATTTCATAAAATGTTTAAAATTATGTAGGAGTTAATAGCCGTAAAAGAAAATAACATGCACGACATATTATTCACGCCTATGAATATTAAGTCACAAAGTGATGCTACCTACATATAAACTTCAATTAACTAATAATATATTAATCATTATTAATTATAACTAAATAAGATTAACAGTTAATGATTAATAATTAATTTATAAATAAAGTAAATTTTAATAAATCATTTAATTTATTATATTATAATTACCATTATTAATCAAGTATCACATTTTCATGAATCGTTTAATTAGTTATATTTTAACTAACTCATAATATTTTAATCATATGAAATTATATTTTGATTTACTAAATAGTTATAATTAAATTAATTAAAGATATTTTAAGAATAAGTAATTAAAAGGTCAAAATATTTTAGACACATTAATAATAACGTAAGTAATAATTACGTGTTAATAATCAATAATTAATTAATTCATTGATTTTAATAAATCAATTGTTTAATTATATGTTGATTATTATGAATTGCATTTTAATTGATTTTATTTAATTAAGGAAATAAAAATATATTTTCACAGGAGTGACAATTAAGTCATGGCTTTGACTCAATAATGATAATATTTTATTTTATTTTAAGTTATTAATTAACTTACTATTAATTAATAATATATTATAATTAGTCAATTAATTTTATATATTTTATATTTAACAAAATGAAAAATAAGCACTAATTCTATTTAGTTAATTAAAGAATAAATTAATTATATTTTAATAAATCAATACTTAATTAGTTAATTATTTAACAAAATATTAGAAAATTATATAGGTGTTAATTGCTTGTAAAAAGAAAATAACTTGCACGACATGGTAGTCACACCTATGAATATTAAATAGTCACGCTTTGTGAATATTGAGTCACTTGGTGACATTACTTACTTACTTTTATATATATATATATATATATATATATATATATATATATTAATCATTATTAATTATAACTGAATATGATCAACGCTATATATATATATATATATATATATATATTAATCATTATTAATTATAATTGAATATGATCAACAGTTAATGATTAATAATTAATTTATAAATAGAGTATAATTTAATAAATCATTTAATTTATTATATTCTAATTACCATTATTAATCAAGTATCACATTTTCATAAATCAACTAATTAATTATATTTTAAATAACTCATAATATTTTAATTACATGAAATTATATTTTGATTTACTAAATAGTTGAATTGAATTAATTAAAGATATTTTAAAATATGTAATTAAAATGGGAAAATTGTTTTAGATGCTTTAATAATAACATAAGAAATAATTATGTGTTAATAGTTATTAATTGATTAATTAATTAATAAGATTTGAATAAATAAATTATTTAATTATATATTGATTATTATAAATTATATTTTAATTAATCTTATTTAATTAAGGAATTAAAATAGATCTTTTCATAGGTGTGACACTTA
Source organism: Erythroxylum novogranatense (assembly GCA_029891385.1). Taxonomy (NCBI): domain Eukaryota; kingdom Viridiplantae; phylum Streptophyta; class Magnoliopsida; order Malpighiales; family Erythroxylaceae; genus Erythroxylum; species Erythroxylum novogranatense. The sequence continues at coordinate 58,870,262 of CM057226.1, read as the reverse complement.
AGTACCTCTGTGATACCTATAATAGTAAAAGTTTATTTTATTTTAATTAAATAATCAATTAATTACTTCGTTACAAGTAAATAATATACTTAAGTCACCCTGTGACTCCTATAATAATGAATTTTTAGTTTATTTTAAGTAATTAGTCAATTAATAATATATTATAATTATCCATTTAATTATATATATATTATATTTAATAAAATGAAAATATACGCTAAGTTATATTTAATTAGTTAAAAAATTAATTATATTTTAAAAATCATTACTTCATTAATGAATTATTTAATAACAAATGATATAAAATTATATAAGTGATAATTGCTTGCAAAAGAAAATAACTTCCCGACATGGTAGTCACGCTTGTGAATATAAGTCACATGCGAAGCTACTTACCTCTATATATATATAAAATATTAATCATTATTAATTGAATAAGATTATAGTAAAATCTCTATAAATGAATATTTTGGTACTGAAAAATTATTATTTTATACAGGATTATTAATTTATCGATAAATGAATATTTTATTAATCTATCGATAAATTAATATTTATTAATTTATAGAATAATTTTATTTTGGACATTATATTTGTTAAATTAAACAATTAGTTTTTTCCGTAACTAAGAAAAGAAAATAAATAAACAATTAATTAATGATGGTGCATTGTATCTAAGTTTATTACTCTTGTCAATAATAAGTTTATTAATCTTAAATTAGCGTGATTCAAAATAGAGTGCATGTAGGTACATTAGAATATGAAGTATTAGAATATTACGTTTGTAAAGATCCTAATTTGACAAGGAAAAAAAACCTACTTTTACTTGGAAAAGAAATCATATCCTTGTAAAAATCCTAATTATACAAGGAAAGAAAGACTTACTTCTACTTGGAAAATGAATCATCTCCTTGTAAAGATCCTAATTCTACAAGGAAAGAAAGACCTACTTCTATTTGAAAAAGAAATAATCTCCTTGTAAAGATCCTAATTCTATAAGGAAAAAAAGACCTACTTCTACTTGGAAAAGAAATAATCTCCTTGTAAAGATCCTAATTCTACAAGGAAAGAAAGACCTACTTCTACTTAAAAAAGAAATCATCTCTTTGTAAAGATCTTAATTCTACAAGGAAAGAAAGACCTTCTTCTACTTGGAAAAGAAATCCTTTCCTACGAGACCTCCTCCAATATAAATAGGGTCTTTTAGGATTAGTTTAGAGGGTATTCACGTTTTCTCTCTTCTTTGGACGTGAATCTCTCTTCTTCTCTTTCTTTCTTTCCGTGACTACTCATTTGAAAGGTATAAAAAAGTCTACGCTAACTGATGAGATGAGAAAAGCATTATATGAGTACAAAAGTCAGCATCCCTCTTCGAGTCAAAAAGATTTGCAACAGTGGATTCAACAAAAGTTTGATCTCTCTATTAGTCAATCAACAATATCAAATACTCTTAAAAGGTCAGCAGAGTATTTGTCAAAAGAGATAACAAATAGCAATGTTAAAAGGCACAAATCAGCAAAATATCCTGAATCGCCTACGGATGAAGAAATTATTCAAGAAGTAATAGGTATGAAAGATGATGACAATCAAGATCCAGATGATAGTAACGTTATACCACATATTTCTCTAAAAGAAGCTTTTCTTGCTGTAGAGACTTTGAAAAGTTACTTGCTTTAAAATGAGAAGAATGTGCCGAATGTAGTTTATGCCTCCAAAAGTTAAAGATGAAATTGGATTCATTAGCATGAAAAAAGAATCAATTGACTATAGATTCATATTTTAGGAAAGCATAAAATTTGAAATAAAATTGTTTAGGAAGTGTTTTATTTTATGAATTATATATGTAATTTTATACTTATTTAATGAATTATTATTTTATATTTTCAATGGGCCTCAAGGAATTTTTTAAAATTATTATCTTATGCATTTAGCGAGATTATTATTTTATCCCATTGGCCCAAGTCGGGACGAGAAAATTATTATTTAATCGAGGTTATTAATTTATCGAATATTCATTTATCGAGATTTTACTACAGTTAATGATTAATGATTAAGTTATTAATAAAGTATAATATAATAAATCATTTAATTTATTATATTCTAATTATCATTATTAATCAAGTATCACATTTTATAAATCAATTAGTTAGTTATATTTTAACTAACTCATAATATTTAATTACATGAAATTATATTTTAATTTACTAAATAGTTGTAATTAAATTCATTAAAAAGCAAAAATATTTTAGATGCATTAATAATAACATAAGTAATAATTACGTGTTAACAACCAATAATTAATTAATTAATAAGATTTCAATAAATCAATTATTTAATATTATATTTATTATTATGAATTATATTTTAATTAATTTCATTTAATTAAGGAATTAAAATATATCTTTTCATAAGCGTCACACCTAAGTCACGTATGTGACGCTATAAAAGTAAAAGCTTATTTTATTTTAATTAAATAATCATTTACTTACTTTGTTATTAGTCAATAATATACTTAAGTCATGCCTGTAACTCTTATAATAATAATTTTATTTTATTTTAAATAATTAATCAATTATTTTTATTAATTAATAATATATTGTAATTAGGCAATTAATTATATATATTATATTTAATAAAATAAAAATATAAGCCCTAATTCTATTTATATAATTATATTTTAATAAATCAGTACTTTATTAATGAATTATTTAATAAAAATGTTATAAAATTATATAGGTGTTAATTGTCTATAAAAAAATAACAAGCACGACATGGAAGTCAAGTTGTGAATGGCGTGACTACTTACCTATATATACACATCAATTAATTAATACTATATTAATAATTAATTTATTAATAAAGTATAATTTAATAAATCATTTAATTTATTATATTCTAATTACCATTATTAATCAAGTATCGCATTTTCTTAAATCATTTAATTAGTTATATTTTAACTAACTCATAATATTTTAATCACATGAAATTATATTTTGATTTACTAAATAGTTATAATTAAATTAATTAAAGATATTTTAAGAATATGTAATTAAAAAGGAAAATATTTCGACGCATTAATAGTAACATAAGTAATAAGTACGTGTTAATAATCCATAATTAATTAATTAATAAGATTTCAAAAATCAATTATTTAATTATATATTGATTATTATGAACTACATTTTAATTGATTTTATTTAATTAAGGAATTAAAAATAGATCTTTTCATAGGCATGACATTTAAGTTATGATTGTGACTCCAATAATAATTTTATTTTATTTTATTTTAAGTTATTAATTATTTTATTATTAATTAATAATATATTATAATTAGTCAATTAATTTATATATTTTGTATTTAATAAAATGAGAAATATAAGCACTAATTATATTTAATTAATTAAAGAATAAATTAATTGTATTTTAATAAATCAATACTTAATTAATAAAATACTTAATAAAATGTTAAAAATTATACATGTGTTAATTGCTTGTAAAAAGAAAGTAACTTGAACGACATGGTATTCATGCCTGTGAATATTAAGTCACAAAGACACTTCTCACCTATATATATATATATATATATATATATTAATCATTATTAATTATAATTGAATAAGATTAGCAATTAATGATTAATAATTAATTTATAAATAGAGTGTAATTTAATAAATCATATAATTTATTATATTCTAATTACCATTATTAATCAAGTATCACATTTTCATAAATCACTTAATTAATTTTATTTTAACTAACTCATAATATTTTAATTACATGAAAATATATTTTGATTTACTAAATAGTTGTAATTGAATTAATTAAAGATATTTTAAGAATGTGTAATTAAAAGGGAAAATATTTTAGGCAATTAATAATAACATAAGCAATAATTACGTATTAATAATAATTAATTAATTAATAAGATTTCAATAAATCAATTATTTAATTATATGCTGATTATTATAAATTATATTTTAATTAATTATATTTAATTAATGAATTAAAATAGATCTTTTCATAGGCATGACACTTAAGTCAAGTCTGTGATGCCTATATTAGTAAAAATTTATTTTATTTTAATTAAATAATCAATTAATTACTTTTTATTAGTCAATAATATACTTAAGTTACGTCTGTGACTCCTATAATAATAAATTTTTATTTTTAAGTAATTAGTCAATTAATTATTTTTATTAATTAATATTATAATATAATTAACAAACTAATTATATATATATTATATTTAATAAAATGAAAATATACACTCTAATTATATTTAATTAGTTAAATAAAAAATTAATTATATTTTAATACATTAATACTTACTTAATGAATTATTTAATAACAAATGTTATAAAATTATATAGGCGTTAATAGCCTATAAAAAGAAAATAACTTGCAAGACATGGTAGTCACGCCTGTGAATATTAAGTCACATGCGACACTACTTACCTATATATATATATTTGGTCTCGGAGCCCATTTTATTGAATATTAAAAACAGTACATAAAGAAGCAGAGCCTGAATCTTACTTCCCCGTAATGAATGACATAGGTGGCTTACAATGATCTATTCTGATACCAACCTATGAGTTGGTTACAACAAAGAAAACAGTTACTTGAGGCTAACGCGCAGATAAGGGAAAAATAATTGATCCAAACGCACTTGGCCTTTGATTCGTTGAGGCTAAGAGTCCGCCGTAAAGGAATGAGAAGTACAAGAGCCACTAGCCAATTTTACTAAAGAGTCCACTAGAGACCCCTGAGCGCTCTAGTTGTCATAGAGCAACGAAGAGGACCCATCGTGAATTATAACTAGTGTCCTGGCCTTTACTAAATAGTTGTAATTAAATTCGTTAAATATTTTTTAAGAATCTGTAATTAAAAATGGGGAAAAATATTTCAGACGCATTAGTAATACCATAAGTAGTTATTACATGTTAAAAATCAATAATTACTTAATTAATAAGATTTCAATAAATCAATTATTTAATTATATATTGATTATTAAGAATTATAATCTAATTTATTTTACTTAGTTAAGGATTTAAAATAGATATTTTCACAGGCATGACATTTAAGTCACGTCAATGACGCTTATAATAGTAAAAGTTAATTTTATTTGAATTAAATAATCAATTAATTATTTTTATTTATCAATAATATACTTAATTCATGCATGTGGCTTTTATAATAATTAAATTTCTTTTTATTTAAGTAATTAGTCAATTAATTATTTTTATTAATTAATAATATATTATAATTTGTCAATTAATTATATATATTACATTTGATAAAAATGAAAATATGTGCACTAATTCTATTTAATTAATTAAAGAATAAATTAATTATATTTTCATAAACTAGTTCTGAATTAATAATTTATTTAATAACAAATGTTATAAAATTATATCACCGTTAATTGCCAATAAAAGAAAATAACATGCACAAGATGATAGTCACTTTGTCAATATTAAGTCACAAGCGTGACTGCTATCTATATATACACTCATTAATTAATTAATAATATATTAATCATTATTAATTGTAAGTGAATAAGATTAACAAATAATGATTAATAATTAATTTATAAATAAAGATTAATTTAACAAATCATTTAATTTATTATATTCTAAACACCGTTATTAATCAATTATGGCATTTTCATAAATCAATTAATTAATTATATTTTAACTAACTGATAATATTTTAATTACATGATATTATTATTTTATTTGCTGAATAGTTATAATTAAATTCATTAAAGATATTTTAAGAACATGTAACTAAAAATGGGAAAATTTTAATTTGAATACATCAATAATAACACAATTAATAATTACGTGTTAATAGTCAATAATTAATTCATTAATAAGATGTCAATAAATCAATTGTTTAATTATATATTGATTATTATGAATTATATTTTAATTCATTTTATTTAATCAAGGAATTAAAAAGTAGATCTTTTCAGTAGCGTGACTCTTATAATAGTAAAAGTTTATTTTATTTTAATTGAATAATTAATTAATTATTTTGTTATTAATCAATAATATACTTAAGTGACGCTTGTGACCCATATAAAATAAATTTTCATTTTATTTTACGTAATTATTAAATTTATTTATTTTGTTATTAATTAATAATATATTATAATTAGACAATTAAGTTTATATATATTATACTTGATAAAATGAAAATATGTTCACTAATCCTATTTAATTAATTAAAATACGTTAATTATATTTTAATAAATCTATTCTTAATTAATTAATTATTTAATAAAATGTCATAAAATTATATTGGTCTTAAATGCCCTTAAAAAGAAAATAATATACACAGCATGGATAAGTCACAGATGTGACTACTTACCTATATATATCAATGTTATGAATATTGTACCGGGTTCGGTACCGGATTGAGCTCTGGAACGGAACTGTATCGATATCGGTTGGTACCAAATACCGTTTCGGAAAATTTTTTAAATTTATGAAATAGTCCAATTTTTAAGAATTGCAAAATAGTCTATATTGTTATATTATACAGTTGTCTTGTATACTTTATTAGTTCTCGTTTACATCAATCATGCTTTCAAAAATCTTAATAATAAATAATAATGACAATTATTATGAAATAACAATAATTTTAAATATTTTACATATAAATAATAACCACAATTAATATAAATAAAAACAATTATCATCATACAATTATAAAATTAAGAATAATACAAAGTATTTAAAATATTACAATAATACAAAATATTTTTAAATTTATAAAATTGTCTCTAAATTGTTTTAAAATTATAAAATAGTCCATTGTCATATTGTTAAGTTGTAGATTATTTAATTTAGTTTTTTGTTTATATCTTATTCATTTTAGTTTATATATATCTTTATTATATTTTAATTATTTCTATATATAATAATTATCTATAATATATATATATATAATAATAATCTAAATATAATAATTAATTGTAAAATAATGAATTAATTATTTTATCAAAATTTTGAATCATATTTTTACAATTGTTATTTTTCACATTCCATTTCATTTTACATTTAATTGGACATAATTACAATTTTATTTAATATTTAAAATTAATTTAATAATTATTAATAAATATAATTAATTTTAAAATATATAAATTTTGATTTAATAATTGAAAATATATAAAATAAATATTAGTTTATAAATAATAATTTTAAAATTATTATTTATAAACTAATTTATTAGTATTTATTAATAAATATTATATTAAATGTTAAAATAAATTTAAATAAAATAATTAATTAGTAATAAAATAAAATAATTTATTGGTAATAAAACTAAAATAATTTATTTTAAAATTTTATTTAATTTATAATTATTATTAGTAATAAAATATTTATTATTATTTTAAAACTTTAAAAAAGGGGAAGGAGAGGTAGGAGAGAGGAGGAAATTTTGAAAATTTTGCAAAAACCCCCAATTTTTACGTACTTGCATCATTAAATTGGCTAATACCAAATTTAATTCATCCCTATACCTTAATGTCCGTTCCGTATCGTTTTTAATAAACGAACGGAACTCATATCATTGACATATATAGATCAATTAATTAATAATATGTTAATCATTATTTGTTATAACTAAATAAGATTAATAGTTAACGATTAGTAATTAATTTATAAATAAAGTATAATTTAATAAATCATTTAATTTATTATATTCTAATAACAATTATTAATCAAGTATCACATTTTCATAAATCAATTAATTAATTATATTTTAACTGACTCATATTATTTTAATTACATAAAATTATAATTTAATTTACTAAATAGTTGTAATTAAATTCATTAAAGATTTTTTAAGAATATGTAATTAAAATGGGAAAACAATATTTTAGACGCATTGGTAATACCATAAGTAGTAATTACATGTTAATAATCAATCATTAATTTATTAATAAGATTTTAATAGATAAATTATTTAATTATATATTGATTGTTAAGAATTATATTTTAATTAATTTTACTTAATTAAGGATTTAAAATTAATCTTTTCACAAAGCGTGACACTTAAGTCATGTTAGTGTCTCCTATAATAGTAAAAGTTAAAATTTTAATTAAATAGTCAATTAATTATTTTTATTAATAAAAATATACTTAAGTCATGCCTGTGACTTTTATAATAATTAAATTTCATTTTATTTTAAGTAATTAGTTAATTAATTATTTTATTAGTTAATAACATATTGTAATTTTAATTAATTATATATTATATTAGATAAAATGAAAATATGAGCACTAATTCTATTTAATTGATTAAGACCAAATTAATTATATTTTCATAAATCAATACTTATTTAGTTCTTTATTTAATAACAAAAGTTATAAAATTATAAAGGGGTTAGTTGCCAATAAAAAGAAAATAATCTACACGACACGGTAGTCAAGCCTGTGAATATTAAGTTACAGGCATGATCACTTACCTATATATGTATATATTTATATTAATTAATTAATAATATATTGTAACACCCAGCATCTGGTTTACCCGTTACACCGGAAGAAACAAAAATCGGTGTGAATTATAATTTTTGGACACATCAAATTAATGATATTTGACACCTTTTCGGTGGTCACAAGAAATTGTACGAGCATATTTTAAAGAACCAGTACAAGAGGGGCATTTTTGCAAATACTGAACAAAGAGGCTTATAAAAGAAGCTAACTACAAATAAGACAAAAACTTGTCTTCCTCCTCCTCCCTCACTTACGAGAATTCACCATGGAAGCTTTCTTTGAAGGTTGTCAAGCTTTGTAACAAAAATGTGAAGGAGAATCAAGTCATTCGGTCAATACAAAATGGTAAGCCTCGATCTCGACACTTGATTCTACTGGTTGGAATTTAGTTTCTCCCTTTTTCTTCATGGCTATGAAACCCATTGGATGAAATTTATGGGTTTGATGATTTTGATGATGGATTCTTATTCTTTGATGTCTAATGACAAATTAATATAAGGAAAATTTCATTTTTATGGTGATTTGGGGCTAAATCAAAACTTAGGATTTTGGAGTGCAAGTTGCCAAGGGAGACAGATCGTAGAAATAAACATTTTATTTGAGCTGTTTAACGTGTGAATTTGTAGAAACTCAAAACTTAGAAGTTGTAGATTCAGACATCTAATGTATCCCTGAATTTTATCACGAATTTAAGGTGAGCCAAACAAATGAAATAGGTCCTGAATTGAAACTGGTTTAGAATACCAGCGAGATTGAAACAAGAAATGAAAGTTAATTGTTTGAGGAATTTAGAGTTAGAATTGGATGATGAGTTCTTATTATGAAATGCTCGAAAATGTGTCATCTGAGTGTTGTATAAAGGGAATTTCAATTGGATGAGTATCCTGTGAGATATGGCTAAATAAGTGAAGGGTGTTACTGACCATAGTGACATAGAAGATAACAGAAACAGGACAGCTTTATAAAAATCACAATAAATACAAATTTCATCACTTTTGAGCCGTCTTTGGGTATGTGATAGCATATGAGTCTATTGAAAATGGAGATTTTAATCACCTTAATTGGATGAGAAATGAATAAGTTATAATGATTTGAGACAGGAAGGGTCCAACTCATGATTGAATATTAAGGCTGACTATAAATGGGATATTTGGAAGCCTTAATGACTAAATTAGAAAATGGTCATAAAAAAATGTGAATTTATGTGTTAACTAGAGGTATGGAAAGTTTGAAAAACACTAGACCTATGTATAAAAAGTTATGCCTTCGCGAATGAGACCTATGCAGATGAATTAGTGAATAAAATATAAATTTATAATGATATGTGCTAAGAAATGAGGTTTATGTAAGAATGACTAATGTGGGTATATGAAATTTTCATGCATGTTACCCAATAGATTGTGAAAGCAGACGAGGAATAGAACTAGAAGTCATACCTAATACCTCTCAAGTTCAAGAAAATTAGAAAAGAGATCAAAGCCCCTGAAATAGTCGAGGTGAGTATAATCATACTACTATACTTGTGTAGTAATCCTTTCTTTTATCTTGCTGCTTGTTGAATTGTTCTCGAACCTATATGACTTATTTGATATATGACTCCATGTGATTGATCCTAGCATGTTGTATGCTAGATTGACCAGATGATATTCAAATTCTTTACATCTTCTGATCTCCTTGTTATGTTGAACCTATTAATTGCAATTCTTTGATGAATCACGTTTTTCTTGTTAGCCATGATTGGTGAGTTCACAGGATACCTAGCTGATGGAGTATATTATCAGACCATGTGCACATAGGTAACCCGCTAGTGATGGGTTAGATCCGGGTCCTACCTGGAGAGGGCAGGCCTCCAGGGGCAGGGTTAGGTCAATCTTGTCTAGAATAAGAAAAAGGGAGATATATTATACTAACATGCCTATGTCTCTTCTTAAGAAATTCAGAAAAAATTAGAACTCAGAAATGAAAAAGCTTAGAATTTGAAATCCTATAAAACTCTACCAAAGAAAGAACCCAAAATTCATAATAACTTCAGAAACCAGATTCATTTTTTTAAATAGAACAATTCATATTGAACTTTATTATTGATACTCATGTGATTGCCACATTTGACATTACTACCTATTTATTCATTGATACCATATACTATTGCTTAGAATGCCACAGACTATTCTTGTGAAGCTAGCCTTGTGTTACCTAGCCTTACAAGCATGGTAGCATGTTTATATCTCACTGAGTCTTATTGTAGATTCACCTCTCACAATCATCATTTCAGGGGATTAGCAAATCGTACGAGAGAGAAATCCAAGCCTTTTGAGACTCGCTTGGATAAACATACAAGTAATTTTTTGGCATGATGTAAATTGCAGATGTTTATAGCTGCTCAATGGTTTGTCATAATCATATGTACATGATACATGTATGGATATGCTATGTTGTTGAGAACGATGTCAGTTGATGATATGAGATGATCATAGATTGGCAGATAATGTATGTTAGAATTGCAGATTGAGATCCTTACTTCTTTCAAAACTGTTAAGCAGGTATAAGGATTAATCAGACAAATGAATGGGTCAGGCTAGATTTTCAGTAGAATATAGAAAAAATTAGGCTTACTACGAGTTTTGGTTGCATTAAGCTTACCCATTCCCTAGTGCCAACACGGTCCAAAAGGCAGGTCGTGTCATATATTAATCATTGTTAATCATAACTGAATAAGATTAGCAGTTAATAATTAATAACTAATTTGTAAATAAAGTATAATTTAATAAATTATTTAATTTATTATATTCTAATTGCCATTATTAATCAAGTATCACATTTTCATAAGTCAATTAATTAATTATATTTTAACTAACTCATAATATTTTAATTACATATATTTTTATATACTAAATTAATTTTATATATTTTATATTTAATAAAATGAAAATATAACCAGTTAATTAATAGATTAATTATATTTTAGTAAATCAATACTTAATTAATTAGTGATTTAATAACAAATGTTATAAAATTATATAGGCATTAATTGCTCATAAAAATAAAATAAGATGCACAACATAGTCGTCACACTGTGAATATTAAGTCACAGGCTTGAGTGCTTACTTATATATATATATACATTAATTAATTAATAATATATTAATCATTATCAATTATAATTGAATAAGATTAACAGTTAATGATTAATAGTTAATTTATAAATACAATATAATTTAAAAATCATTTAATTTATTATATTATAACTACCATTATTAATCACGTATCACATTTTCACAAATCAATTAATTAATTATATTTTAACTAACTCATAATATTTTAATTACATAAAATTATATTTTAATTTACTAAATAGTTGTAATTAAATTTAATAAGATTTTTAGGAATATGTAATTAAAAGGGAAAATATTTTAGATGCATCAATAATAACATAAGTAACAATTACGTGTTAATAATCAATAATTAATTAATTAATTATTAAGATTTCAATAAATAACTTATTTAATTATTTATTGATTATTATGAAATACTTTTAATTGATTTTATTTAAAGGAATTAAAATAGATCTTTCACAAAGCTTAACACTTAAGTCACGTCTGTGACTCAATAATATTAAATTTTATTTTATTTTAAGTAATTAATTATTTTGTAATTAATTAATAATATATTATATTTAGTGAATTAATTTTATATATTTATATTTAATAAAATGAAAAAAATATAAGCACTGATTCAATCAATTAATTAATTATATTTTAGTAAATCAATACTTAATTAATTAGTGATTTAATAACAAAGGTTATAAAATTATATAAGCGTTAATTGCTAATAAAAGAAAATACACCTATGAATATTAAGTCACTGGTATGACTACTTACCTATATATATATATATAATATTAATGATTGTTAATAATAACTGAATAAGATTAGTAGCTAATGATTAATAACAAATTTGTAAATAAATTATAATTTAATAAATTATTTAATTTATTATATTCGATTACCATTATTAATCAAGTATCACATTTTCATAAATCAATTAATTAAATAAATTTTAACTAACTCATAATATTTTAATTACAGGAAATTATATTTTATTTACTAAATAGTTATAATTAAATTAATTAAAGAATTTTAGGTATATGTAATTAGAAAAGGGAAAAATATTTTAGACGCATCAAGTAATAACATAGGTAATAATTATGTGATAATAATCAATAATTGATTAATTAATTACTAAGATTTCAACAAACAAATTATTTAATTATATATTGATTTTTATGAAATATATTTTAATTGATTTTATTTAATTAAGGAATTAAAATAAATATTTTCACGAGCGTGACACTTAAGTCGGGGTTGTCAATACAATAATAATAATATTTATTTTATTTTAAGTAATTAATTATTTTCTTATTAATTAATAATATATTATAATTAGTGAATTAATCATATATATTTTATATTAAATAAAATGAAAAAGCACTAATTCTACTTAATTAATTAAAGAATAAACTAATTATATTTCAATAAATCAATACTTAATTGATTATTTATTTAATAAAATGTTATAAAATTATACAGGCATTCATTGCAATTAAAAAAATAACTTGCGACATGGTAGTAACGCTTGAATATTAAGTCACAGTAGCGACTACTTACTTATATATATATCGTTAATTAATTAATAATATATTAATCATTATCAATTATAATTGAATAAGATTAATAGTTAATGATTATAAATTAATGTACAAATAAAGTATAATTTAATAAATCATTTAATTTATTATATTATAACTACCATTATTAATCAAGTATCACATTTTCATAAATCAATTAATTAATTATATTTTAACTAACTGATAATATTTTAATTGCATGAAATTATATTTTAATTTGCTAAATAGTTATAATTAAATTCATTAAAGATATTTTAAGAATATGTAATAAAATGGGAAAAATTATTTCAAATGCATTATTAATAACATAAGTAATAATTACGTGTTAATAGTACATAATTAATTAATTAATAAGATGTCAATAAATCAATTATTTAAATATATATTGATTATTATGAATTATATTTTAATTAATTTTATTTAATTAAGAGATTAAAATAAATCTTTTCATTGGCGCGATCCTTAAGTCACGTCGGTGACTCCTATAATAGTAAAAGCTCATTTTATTTTAATTAAATAATTAAATAATTATTTTGTATTTAATAAAATGAGAAATATAAGCACTAATTATATTTAATTAATTAAAGAATAAATTAATTGTATTTTAATAAATCAATACTTAATTAATAAAATACTTAATAAAATGTTAAAAATTATACATGTGTTAATTGCTTGTAAAAAGAAAGTAACTTGAACGACATGGTATTCATGCTGTGAATATTAAGTCATAAGCGACACTACTCACCTCTATATATATATATATATATATATATATATATATATATATATATAATATTAATAATTATTAATTATAATTTAATAAGATTAACAATTAATGATTAATAATTGATTTATAAATAGATTGTAATTTAATAAATCATTTAATTTATTATATTCTAATTACCATTATTAATCAAGTATCACATTTTCATAAATCACTTAATTAATTTTATTTCAACTAACTCATAATATTTTAATAACATGAAAATATATTTTGATTTACTAAATAGTTGTAATTGAATTAATTAAAGATATTTTAAGAATGTGTAATTAAAAGGAAAAATATTTTAGGCAATTAATAATAACATAAGCAATAATTACATATTAATAATAAATAGTTAATTAATAAGATTTCAATAAATCAATTATTTAATTATATGCTGATTATTATAAATTATATTTTAATTAATTGTATTTAATTAATGAATTAAAATAGATCTTTTCACGCATGACACTTAAGTCACGTCCTGTGATGCCTATATTAGTAAAAGTTCATTTTATTTTAATTAAATAATCAATTAATTACTTTGTTATTAGTCAATAATATACTTAAGTTACTTGTGACTCTATAATAATAAATTTTATTTTTAAGTAATTAGTCAATTAATTATTTTTATTAATTAATATTATAAAATAATTAGCAAAATAATTATATATATATTATATTTAATAAAATGAAAATATATGCTCTAATTATATTTAATTAGTTAAAGAAAAATTAATTATATTTTAATAAATTAATACTTAATGAATTATTTAATAACAAATGTTATAAAATTATATAGGCGTTAATAACCTATAAAAAGAAAATAACTTGCAAGACATGGCACTCACGCCAGTGAATATTAAGTCACATGCGACACTACTTACCTATATATATATTTGGTCTCGAAGCCCATTTTATTGAATATTAAAAACAATACATAAAGAAGCAGAGCCTGAATCTTACTTCCCCATAATGAATGACATTGGTGGCTTACAATGATCTATTCTGATACCAACCTATGAGTTGGTTACAACAAAGAAAACAGTTACTTGAGGCTAATGCGCAGATAAGGGAAGGATAATTGATCCAAACGCACTGGGCCTTTGATTCGTTGAGGCTAAGAGTCCGTCGTAAAGGAATGAGAAGTACAAGAGCCACTAGCCAATTTTACTAAAGAATTAAAGATGAATTATGTTTTAACTAATTTTATTTAATTAAAGAATTAAAAATAGATCTTTTCATAGGCAGGACACTTACTTATATATATATACATCAATTAATTAAAATATATTAATTATTATTAATTATAACTGAATAAGATTAACAGTTAATGATTAATAACTAATTTATAATTAAAGTATAACTTAATAAATCATTTAATTTATTATATTCTAATTATCATTATTAATCAAGTATCGCATTTTGATAAATCGATTAATTAATTATAATTTAATTTACTAATATTATTTTAATCACTTAAAATTAAAATTTAATTTACTAAATAGTTGTAATTAAATTCATTAAAGAAATTTTAAGAATAAGTAATTAATTATATTTAAAAAATCAATACTTACTTAATGAATTATTTAATAAAATGTTATAAAATTTTATAGGCGTTAATTGCCTGTAAAAAGAAAATAACATGTATGACATGGTAGTCACGCTTGTGAATATTAAGTCACGTGTGACTACTTACCTATTTATATACATCAATTAATTAATAATATATTAATTATTATTAATTATAACTAAATAAGATTAACAGTTAACGATTAATAATTAATTTGTAAATAAAGTATAATTTAATAAGTCATTTAATTTATTATATTCTAATAACATTATTAATTGAGTATCACATTTTCATAAATCAATTAATTAATTATATTTTAACTAACCGATAAAATTTTAATTTCATGAAACTATATTACAATATACTAGATAGTTTTAATTAAATTCATTAAAGATATTTTGTGAATATGTAATTAAAAATGGGAAAAATATTTCAGACGCATTAATATTAACATAAGTGATAATTATTTGTTAATATTCATAAGATTTCAATAAATCAATTATTTAATTATATATTGATTATTATGAATTATATTTTAATTATTTTATTTAATTAACTAATTAAATACATATGTTATATTTAATAAAAAGAAAAATAAGCACTAACTCTACTTAATTAATTGAAGAATAAATTAATTTTATTTTAAGAAATCAATATTTATTTAATTAATTATTTAATAAAAAATTATAAAATTATATAGGCATTAATTGCCCGTAAAAATAAAATAACATGCACAACATGATGGTTAAGCCTGTGAATAACATGCCACATATGTTGACAACTTACCTATATATATACATCAATTAATTAATAATATATTAATCATTATTAATTATAATTGAATAAGATTAATAGTTAATGATTAAAAATTATTTTGTAAATAAAGTATCATTTAATTTATTATATTCTAATAACCATTATTAATGAATTATCACATTCCATAAATCAATTGATTAATTATATTTTAACTAATAATATTTTAATTACATGAAACTATATTTTAATATACTAAATAGTCGTTATTAAATTCATTAAAGATATTTTGATAATATGTAATTAAAAATGGGAAACATATTTCAAACGCATTAATAATAACATAAGAAATAATTACGTGTTGACAATCAATAATTAATTAATTAATAGGATTTCAATAAATCAATTATTTAATTATATATTGATTATTATGAATTATATTTTATGTAATTTTATTTAATTAAGGAATTGAAAAGTAGATCTTATCATAAGCGTGATACTTAAGTCATGCCTGTGACTCCTATAATAGAAAAGTTTATTTTATTTTGATTAAATAATCAATTAATTATTTTGTTACTAATCAATAATATACTTAAGTCATGCCTGTGACTCTTATATTAATAAAATTATATTTTATTTTAATCAATTAATCAATTAATTATTTTGCTATTAATTAATAACATACTATAATTAGTCAATTAATTATATATATTATACTTAATAAAATGAAAAATCTATTTAATTAAATAAATAAATTATATTTTAAGAAATATACACTTATTTAATGAATTATTTAATAAAATATTATAAAATGATATAGGGTTAATTGCTCGTAAAAAATAATATGCACGACATGGTAGTCACACTTGTGAATATTATAAGTCACAGTGTGACTACTTACCTATATGTATACTTGAATTAATTAATAATATATTAATAATTATTAATTATAACTGAATATGATTAATAGTTAATGATTAATAATTAATTTATCAATAAAGTATACTTTAATAAATCATTTAATTTATTATATTCTAAGTACCATTCTAGTATCACATTTTCATAAGTCAATTAATTAATCATATTTTAACTAACTCATAATATTTTATATACATTAAATTATATTTTGATTTACTAAATAGTTATAATTAAATTAATTAAAGATATTTTACGAATATGTAATTAAAAAGGGAAAAATATTTTGGACGCATTAATAATAACATAAGTAATAATTACGTGTTAATCATTAATAACTAATTAATTCATTGATTTTATTAAATCAATTAATTAATTATATATTAATTATTATGAATTATATTTTAATTTATTTTATTTAATTAATGAATTAAAAATATATCTTTTCACGTATGACACTTACATCATGACTGTGACTCCAATAATAATAATTTTTATTTTATTTTCAGTATTTAATTATTTTAGTATTAATTAATAATATATTATAATTACTTGATTAATTTTTATATTTTATATTTTATAAAATGAAAATATAATTACTAATTCTAATTAACTAAAGAATAAATTAATTATATTTTAATAAATCAATACCTAATTAATTATTTATTTAATAAAATTTTATAAAATTATACAGTGTTAATTGCTTATAAAAGAAAATAACTTGCACGACATGGTAGTCACGCTTGTGAATATTATGTCGATCGTGACTACCTACCTATATATATACATTAATTAGTTAATAATATATTAATCATTATTAATTATAACTGAATAAGATAAACAATTAATTGTTAATAATTAATCTATAAATAAACTATATTTTAATAAATCATTTAAGTTATTATATTGTAATTACATTATTAATCAAGTATCACATTTTCATAAATCAATTAATTAATTATTTTTAACTAAATCATAATATTTTAATTGCATGAAATTATATTTTAACTTGCTAAATAGTTATATTTAAATTGATGGAAGATATTTTAGAATATGTAATTAAAAAGGGAAAAATTTAGACGCATTAATAGTAACAAAAGTAATAATTACGTGTTAATAATCAATAATTAATTAATTAATTATTAAGATTTAGTAAATCATATATTTAATTATATATTGATTGTTATGAATTATATTTTATGTAATTTTATTTAATTAAGGAATTAAAATAGATCTTTTCACAGGCGTAACATATGTCACGTCTGTAACATCTGTAATAGTATAATTTCATTTTATTTTAATTAAAATCAATTAATTATTTTGTTACTAATCAATAATATACTTAAGTCACGTCTGTGACTTCTATAATAATAAAATTGTATTTTATTTTAAGTAATTAATCAATTAATTATATTGCTATTAATTAATAATATATTACAATTAGTCCATTAACTATATATATTATACTTAATAAAAATGAAAATATATTTAATTATTTTAAAAATAAATTAATTATATTTTAAGAAATATATGCTTATTTAATTATTTATTTAATAAAATGGTATAAAATTATAAATGGGTAATTGCCCATAAAAAAACGTGCATGACATGGTAGTCACGCTGTGAATATTAAGTCACAAGTGTGACTACTTATCTATATATATATATATTCATCAATTAATTAATAATATATAAATCGTTATTAATTATAACTAAATAAGATTAACAATTAACAGTTAACAATTAACAATTAATTTGCCAATATAGTATAATTTAATAAATCATTTAATTTATTATTTTCTAATAACCATTACTAATCAAGTATCAAATTTTCATAAATCTATTAATTAATTATATTTTAACTAACTGATAATATTTTTATTTACAAGAAATTATATTTTAATATACTAAATAGTTGTAATTAAATTCATTAACGACATTTTAAGAATACGTAATTAAAATGGGGAAAATATTTCAGACACATTAATAATAACATAAGTAATATTTATGTGTTAACAATCAATGGTATACTTAAGTCAAGCCTGTGACTCCTATAATAACAAATTTTCATTTTATTTTAAGTAATTAGTCAATTAATTATTTTATTATTAATTAATAATATATTATAATTACCCAATTTACTTTATATATATATATATTATATTTAATAAAAATAAAAAATAAAAAACTAATTCTCATTAATTAATTAAAGAATAAATTAATTATATTTAATAAATCAATACTTAATTAATTATTAAATTAATAAAATGTTATAAAATTATACAGTGTTAGTTGCTGTAAAAGAAAATAAATTGTACGACATGGTAGTGATGCTTGTGAATATTGTCACAAGCATGACTACATACCTATATATATACATTAATTAATTAATAATATTTTAATCATTACTAATTATAATTGAATAAGATTAACAGTCAATAATGAATAATTAATTTATAAATAAATTATAATTTAATAAATCATTTAATTGATTATATTCTAATTACCATCAATAATCAAGTCTCGCATTTTCATAAATCAAATAATTAATTATATTTTAACTAGCTCGTAATATTTTAATTACATGAAATTATATTTTGATTTACTAAATAGTTATAACCTAATTAATTAAAGATATCTTAAAAATATATAATTAAAAATAGGAAAAATATTTCGATGCATTAATAATAACATAAGTAATAATTACATGTTAATAATCAATAATTAATTAATTAATAAGATTTCAATGAATCAATTATTTAATTATACATTGATTATTATGAATTAGATTTTAATTGATTTTAATTAATTAAGGAGTTAAAATATATCTTTTCATAGAAGTGACACTTATGTCACTCCTGTGATTCCTATTATAATAAAATTCTATTTTATTTTAAGTAATTAATCAATTAATTATTTTGTTATTAATTAATAATATATTATAATTAGTCAATTAATTATATATATTATATTTAATAAAATTAAAATAAGCACTAACTCTGTTTAATTAATTAAAGAATAAATTAATTATATTTTAAGAAATCAATACTTATTTAAATAGTTATTTAATAAAAACGTTATAAGATTATATAGGGTTAATGGATGACATGGTAGTGACGCCTGTGAATATTGTCACAGTGCATGACTACATGCCTATATATATCGCTAATTAATTAATAATATATTAATCATTATTAATTATAACTTAATATGATTAACAGTTAGTTATGAATAATTAATTTGTAAATAAAGTATAATTTAACAAATCGTTTAATTTATTATAATCTAATTACCATCCTTAATCAATTACCACATTTTCATAAATCAATTAATTAATTATATTTTAACTAATTAATAAAATTTTAATTATAGGAGATTATATTTTAATTTGCTAAATTGTTATAATTAAATTAATTAAAGATATTTTAAGAATTTGTAATTAAAAATGGGAAAAATATTTCAAACACGTTAATAATAACATAAGTAATATTTATGTGTTAATAATCAATAATTAATTAGTTAGTAAGATTTCCATAAATCAATTATTTAATTCTATATTGACTATTATGAATTATATTTTATGCTTTTTATTTAATTAAGGAATTAAAAATAGATCTTTCCAAAGCGTGACACTTAAGTCATGTCGTTGACTCTGCAATAGTAAAAGTTTATTTTATTTTAATTAAATAATCAATTAATTATTTTGTTATTAATCAATAATATACTTAAGTCACGCCTATGACTTTTATAATAATAGAATTATATTTTTTAAGTAATTAATCAATTAATTAATTATATATATATATATATATATACTTAACAAAAATGAAAAGCTATTTCATCAATTGAAGAATAAATTAATTATATTTTAACAAATGTATGCTTATTTTAGTAATTATTTAATAAAATGTTATAAAATTATATAGGGTTAATTGCCCTAAAAAATAACTAGCACGACATGGAAGTCAATGCATGAATATTAAGTCACGTGTGACTACTTACATATATATATATCAATTAATTAATAATATATTAATCATTATTAATTATAGCTGAATAAGATTAACAATTAACAATTAATAGTTAATTTGTAAATATAGTATAATTTAATAAATCATTTAATTTATTATATTTTAATAACCATTATTAATCAAGTATCACATTTTATAAATCAATTAATTAATTATTTTAACTAATTGATAATATTTTAATTACTGAAGCTATATTTTAATATACTAAATAGTTGTAATTAAATTCATTAAAGATATTTTGATAATATGTAATTAAAATAGGGAAAATATTTCAGGAGCATTAATAATATCTTAAGTAATAATTAGGTGTTAATAATCACAAGATTTCAATAAATAAATTATTTAATTATGTGTTGATTATTATTAATTATATTTTATTTAATTAATGAATTAAAAAGTCTTTTCATAGGCATGATACTTAAGTCACATCTGTGACTCTATAATAGTAAAGGTTTATCTTATTTTAGCTAAATAAGCCACAAAGTGTGACTCTTACCTATATATATACATCAATTAATGACTAATATATTAATCATTATTAATTATAATTGAATAAGATTAACATTAACGATTCAAAATTAATTTGTAAATAAAGTATGATTTAATTTATTATATTATAATAACCATTATTAATCAAGTATCGCATTTCCATAAATCAATTAATTAATTATATTTTAACTAACTTATAATATTTTAATTACATGAAACTATATTTTAATATACTAAATAGTTGTTATTAAATTCATTAAAGATATTTTGAGAATATATAATTAAATGGGAAACATATTTCAAATGCATTAATAATAACATAAGGAATAATTACTTGTTAATAATCAATAATTAATTAATTAATAGGATTTCAATAAATCAATTATTTAATTATATATTGATTATTAAGAATTATATTAAATTTTATTTAATTAAGGAATTAAAATAGATCTTATCATAGGCGTGATACTTAAGTCACGTCTTTGACTCTATAATAGAAAAAGTTTATTTTGTATTGATTAAATAATCAATTAATTATTTTGTTACAAATCAACAATATACTTAAGTCATGTTTGTGACTTCTATATTAGTAAAATTCTATTTTATTTTAAGTAATTAATCAATTAGTTATTTTGCTATTAATTAATAATATATTATAATTAGTCAATTAATTATATATATAATATTTAATAAAAATGAAAAATATTTAATTAAATAAATTAATTATATTATAAAATATATACTTATTTAATTAATTACTTAATAAAAATTATAAAGTTATATAGGGGTTAATTTTCTGAAAAAATAACATGTACGACATGGTACTTACGTTTGTGAATATTAAGTCACAAGTGTGACTACTTA
Source organism: Erythroxylum novogranatense (assembly GCA_029891385.1). Taxonomy (NCBI): domain Eukaryota; kingdom Viridiplantae; phylum Streptophyta; class Magnoliopsida; order Malpighiales; family Erythroxylaceae; genus Erythroxylum; species Erythroxylum novogranatense. The sequence goes on along the minus strand of CM057226.1, from coordinate 58,847,674 downwards.
CCTATATATATACATCAATTAATTAATAATATATTAATCATTATTAATTATAACTGCATATGATTAACAATTAACGATTAACAATTAATTTTAAATAAAATATAATTTAATAAATCATTAAATTTAGTGTATTAAAATAAGCATTATTAATCATGTATCACATTTTCATAAATCAATTAATTAATTATATTTTAACTAACTAATAGTATTTTGTTACATGAAATTATATTTTAATATAGTAAATAATTGTAATTAAATTCATTAAACATATTTTAAGAATACGTAATTAAAATGGGAAAAATATTTCGACGCATTAATAATAACATAAGTAATATTTACGTATTAATAATTAGTAGTATACTTAAGTTAAGCCTATGACTTCTAAAATAAAAATTTTCATTTTAGTTTAAGTAATTAGTCAATTAATTATTTTGTTATTAATTAATAATATATTATAATTAGCCAATTAATTTTTAATATTATGTTTCATAAAAATGAAAATGTGAGCACTAATTCTATTTAATTAATTAAAGAATAAATTAATCATATTTAATAAATCCATACTTAATTAATTATTAAAGTAATGAAATTGTTATAAAATTATACAAGTGTTAATTGCCTCGTTGAAAGAAAATAACTTGCACGACATGGTAGTGACGCTTGTGAATATTATCACAGGCATGACCACATACCTATATATATACATTAATTAATTAATAATATATTAATCATTATTAATTATAACTAAAAAAGATTAACAGTTAATGATTAATAATAAATTTACGATAAAGTATAATTTAATAAATCAATTAATTTATTATATTCTAATTACCATTATTAATCAAGTATCACATTTTCATAAATCAACTAATTAATTATTAAGATTTAAATAAACCAATTATTTAATTATAGATTGATTATAATGAATTATATTTTAATTAATTAAGGAATAAAACTTAGATCTTTTCATAGGCAGGACACTTTCTTATATATATACATCAATTAATTATTATTAATTATAGCTAAATAAGACTAACGAGTTAATGATTAATAACTAATTTATAAATAAAGTATAATTAATAAATCATTTAATTTATTATATTCTAATTACCATTATTAATCAAGTATCATTTTGATAAATCAATTAGTTAATTATATTTTAAATAAGTAATATTATTTTAATTACATAAAATTATATTTTAATTTACTAAATAGTTGTAATTAAATTCATTTAAGATTTTATAAGAATGTGTAATTAAAAATGGGGAAAAATATTTGAGACGCATTAATAATACCATAGTAATAATTACTTGTTAATAATTACTAATTAATTAAAAGATTTCGATAAATCAATTATTTAATTATATATTCATTATTATGATTTATTTTTAATTAATTTTATTTAATTAAGGATTTAAAATAAATTTTTCTCAAAGCGTGGCATTTAAGTCATGTCATGGCTAATATAATAGTAAAAGTCAATTTATTTTAATTAAATAATCAATTTTTATTTTTATTAATCAATAATATACTTAATTCATTCCTGTGACTTATAATAATTAAATTCCATCTCATTTTAAGTAATTAGTCAATTAATTTATTTTCTTAATTAATAATATATTACAATTAGTCATTTAATTATATATATATATATATCATATTTGATAAAATGAAAATACGAGCACTAATTCTATTTAATTAAGTAAAGAATAAATTAATTATATTTCCATAAATCAATACTTAATTAATTATTTATTTAATAACAAATGTTATAAAATTTTATAGGCATTAATTGTCTATTAAAAATAACATGCAAAGCATGGTAGTCACGCATGTGAATATTAAGTCACAGTGTGACTAGTCACCTATATATATACACATTAATTAATATATTAATATATTAATCATTATTAATTATAAGTGAGTAAGATTAACAACTAATGATTAATAATTAATTTATAAATAAAGTATAATTTAACAAATCATTTAATTTATTATATTCTAATCACCATTATTGATCAATTATCACATTTTCATAAATCAATTAATTAATTATATTTTAACTAACGATAAAATTTTAATTACATGAAATTATATTTTACTTGACAAACAGTAATAATCAAATTCATTAAAGATATTTTAAGAATATGTAAATAAAAATGGGAAAAATTATTTCAATACGCATTAATAATAACATAAGTAATAATTACAAGTTAATAATCAATAATTAATTACTAATTAACAAGATTTCAATAAATCAATTATTTAATTATATATTGATTATTATGAATTATATTTTAACAAATTTTACTTAATTAAGAAATTAAAAATAAATCTTTACAGTAAGGTGATACTTAAGTCACGTTTGTGACTCTGTAATAATAAAAGTTTATTTTAATTTAATTATAAAATCAATTAATTATTTTGTTATTAATCAATAATAAACATAAGTCACACCTTTGACTCCTATTATAATAAAATTCTATTTCATTTTAAGTAATTAATATATTAATTATTTTGCTATTAATTAACAATATATTATAATTAATCAATTATATATATATATTATATTTAATAAAATAAAAAATAAGAACTAATTATGTTTAATTAATTAAAGACCAAATTAACTATATTTTCATAAGTCAAAACTTAATTAGTTATTTATTTATATAAAATGTTATAAAATTATATAGGCATTAATTGCCAATAAAAATGCACGAGATAGTAGTCACGCCTATGACTTAATACGCTTGAATATTAAGTCACGTGCATGACTACTTACATATATACATACATATATATATATACACACACACACATCAATTAATTTATAATATATTCATCATTATTAATTATAATTGAATAAGATTAAGAGTTAAAGATTAATAATTTATATATAAATAAAGTATAATCATTTAGTTTATTATGTTCTAATTACCATTATTAATCAAGTATCACATTTTCATAAATCAATTAATTTATTATGTTTGAGCTAATTGATGATATTTTAACTACATGAAATTATTTTTAATATGCTAAATAGTTATAATTAAATTCGTTAAAGATATTTTAAGAATATGTAAATAAAATGGGAAAAATATTTCGACGCATTGATAAAAACATAAGAAATAATTACATGTTAATAGTCAATAATTAATTTATTAATAAGATGTCAATAAATCAATTATTTAATTATATATTTATTATTATAAATTATATTTTAACTTATTTTATTTAATTAAGAAATTAAAAATATATTGTTTCATAAAGTGACCCTTAAGTCACGTCGGTGACTCCTACAATAGTAAAAATTTATTTTATTTTAATTAAATAATCAATCAGTTATTTTGTTATTGATCAATAATATATTTAAGTCACGATTGTGACTCCTATAATAATAAAATTTTATTTCATTTTAAGTAATCAATCAATTAATTATTTTGTTATTAATTAATAATATATTATAATTAGACAATTAAGTTTATATATATTATATTTGATAAAATGAAAAATCTAAGCACTAATTCTATTTAATAGATTAAAATACATTAATTATATTTTCATAAATCAATTTTTAATTAATTAATTATTTAATAAAATGTTTTAAAATTATATAGGTGTTAAATGCCCTTAAAAGAAAATAACATGCATAGCATGGCAGTCACACATTTGAATATTAAGACACAGGCATGACTACTTACCCATATATATAGATCAATTAATTAATAATATATTAATTATATTTTAACTAACTAATAATATTTTAATTACATAAAATTATATGTTAATTTATTAAATAGTTGTAATTAAATTCATTAAAGATTTTTAAGAATATGTAATTAAAAGGGGAAAATATTTCACACGCATTAATAATACCATATGTAATAATTACATGTTAATGATCAATAATTAATTAATTAATAAGGTTTCAATAGATCAATTATTTGATTATATATTTGTCAATTAATTACATATATTATATTTGATAAAATGAAAATATGGGCACTAATTCTATTTATTATTTTCATAAATCAATACTCAATTAATTATTTATTTAATAACAAATGTTAAAAATATATAGGTGATAATTGCTAATAAAAAGAAAATAACATGAAAAGCATGGTAGTCACACTTATGAATATTAAGTCACAGGCATGACTACTTTCCTATATATATACAATGTTTTAAAAACCGGACCAGACATCGAACCGGTCGAAGGAAAGGTTTAAGGTTTAGAGGTTCAACCGGTAGTGAACCGCTATCAAACTGGAATATAATAAATAAGATGAAAATTTTATAAGAATAAATAAAAATAAAATATTTTATTGAAATGAAAAATACACCAATGTTTATTATTATCTAATGAACTAAAAATAAATAAATATGAGTCCAATATAAAACTTAAAATAACATTTAAGAGAAAATTGTATTTCAAAGGAGGTTGCGTCTCATCATCGTCAAAAGCTCCAAATTCTCCAACACTATTTAAAGATTCGTAAACTACGCTTTCATCCAAAGTATTTGCATCCACTTCTTCTATTGCATTAAAATAAATTACAAATTAGTAACGTATGAAATTATTTTCAATTGTAAACTTGTAATACAGTATAATTTTAACTTAAATATAATCAAAATAAGATATGGACTGACCATCAGTAGATGTTCTTAATTCATTTGTTGTGACGAATGCATTTTCTTCATAAATGGTCCTTTTAAGTTCATTATAATCAAGATCAGGCGATGGTTCTTCTTCTTCGATCCAAAAATCAGTATGTTCAATACAATCAATATCAATTAGATCATACGTTCTCTTCTTATTAAGCGTTCTGAACACATAATAGAGCAATTATAAAGTCAACAACAAAAATAAAATTATTGAAATAAAAACAAAAATATATAATACATGTTCTTCATTCGCAGATTATAAGTAACGTAAACAAGGTCATTAAGTCTTTGATGTTCCAAACGATTACGTTTCTTTGTATGAATACGTTCAAAAACACTCCAATTACGTGTTAAGTCAAACCAGACTTCACGTATTAAATAATTTTGATAATAAACAAAGAGAAATATACGGAAGGAAAAGCAGACGATACAAAAGCGCATTTATACAAAAATGAGACGGAAAAGCGAGCGAAGAAAAACAGGCGGAAGGAAAAGCGATTTATATACAAAAGCGATTTAAAGAAAAAGCAGGCGGAAGGAAAAGCGAGCGATACAAAAGCGCATTTAAAGAAAAACAAACGGAAGGAAAAGCGAGGCGATACAAAAGGTATTTAAAGAAAAGCAGATTAAGGAAAAGCGAGGCGATACAAAAGCGCGAAAGAAAAAGACGGAAGAAAAAGCGGACGATACAAAAGCGCATTTAAGCTTTACGAAGACAAAAAGCGATTTATACGAAAATAAGACGGAAGAAAGAAACATCAGTTTAAGACGGTTACATGAGCTAAACTGAATAACCGCTTTTAAAGATTCAAGAAGCGATAGTCAAGAAATTGAAGTTCACTATAAATAAGAGTCGAGATTGAAGAAGAAATAACTTTTGGAAAAAGTGAATGAAACTCGTATTCAATATCTCGCCTATTTGAGAAAATTACGAACTATTTTCGAGTGTATATTGTGAAGAGCAACTCTTTGTAAAAGATCTTTATCGTTTTCATTTTGAAAAAGTGCTACAGATAGCTTCAAGAGGCTAAGAGTAAAAATAATACTTTGTTAAGAGACTCAAGAGGCTCGGTTTAAAGAATACTTGTAATCGGTTTGGAGATAGTGAAAATCTCGAGAAGAATATCTCGAGGATGGACGTAGCCTACGGTTTGGGGTGAACCAGATAAAATTGCTGTGTTTCTCTCTAACTCTTACTTTTCTTAAATCGTAGTTTTCATTATTAACAAAGTTTTCAAACTAGTTAAGAATTGATTTACGATAAGTTTTCCGAAAGAACAAGCAATTGTTATCAAGGGATTAAAGAAAAGTTTATCACAATTCAACCCCCTTCTTGTATCTTGGTCATATTATTACTCAATATATTAACGTGTGATTTACTTCAATTGGTATCGAGCGAGGTGTTCAAGAATCACTCTAATAAAGTGTGAACTAAAGAAAATGGTGGAATCACACGATATTGCGAAGGAGCCTCACCACGGACCTCCAAAGATTCAATGGTGAAGACTACCACTATTGGAAGGATCGGATGAGATTGTTTATCGAGTCTACTCACATTGACCTTTGGGACATCATCGAGAATGGACCTTACACACCAAGATGATGATAAAATCCAATTCCACGAGAAAGATGGACAATGAAGCGAAAAGCAAGATTTCAACTAAACTCCAAAGCGAAATTTTTCTTGAGTTGTGCATTGAGCAGGAAGCGAGTATGACAAAGTGCATGGATGCGATACTGCCAAAGAAATGTGGGATACATTATCAATTGCACATGAAGGAACAAATCAAGTGAAGGAGTCCAAGATAAGTATTTTGGTGCATCAGTACGAGTTATTCAAGATGAAAGAAGAAGAGACCATTGATCAAATGTTTGGAAGATTCCAAACAATTGTTAATGGGCTAAAAGCTCTTGGAAGAACGTATAACAGTCAAGACCATGTTCGAAAGATTTTGAGGAGTCTGCCCAAAAGATGGAGACCCAAAGTAACTACTGTACAAGAAGCCAAAGACCTAAGCGTACTGAAGCTTGATGAATTGCTTGGATCGTTGAAGATACACGAAGTAGAGCTTGATGCGGAAGATAAGCCCAAAAGGAGAAGTCCATAAGCGCCAAAGCAAGTCAAAAGAATCACAAAATCCAGAAGAAGAAAACAAAAAGGAATACATCAAAGGCGTTAAAGATTGAAGAAGCAAAGGATGATGATTCCAGCAAGTCAGAATCTGAATCAAGTGATGAAGACGATGAGCTATCTTTCATTTCAAGAAGATAAGAAGAATGTGGAAAAAGAAGTCCAAAGGAAATTCAACATTTAGAAGGAACAATGGCAAAGACGATGAAAAGTCGATAAAGCATCCATTACCGTTATGAATGCAAGGAGCCGACATTACAAGTCCGAGTGTCCAATGTTGAAAAGACAACCCAGAAGGAGTAGAGATAACAAGAAAAGCATGATGGCAACGTGGGAAGATCTAGATTCATCAGAATCAGATACAAGCTCACAAGCGTCAGAACATGCTAACATATGTCTGGTAGCTGAAGAAGAAAGTGATGAGGAGGTAACTTCCAGCTATAATGATATACAAGATGCATATTCGAATTGTTAGAGGATTCTCATGCTATTCAAAAGCAAGACAAGTCGTTGAAGAAGAAATATGTAGAAAACCTCAAACATACTCATGAGATAGAGAGTGAGAATATAAGTTTGAGAAAGCAAGTTGAGGAATTGAATAACAACAAAGTTGTAGATAGATCTGAAGAGATTAATCAATTGAAACTGAGAATTAATAATCTCTCAATTGATCTAGCTAAATTTACAGATAGTACAAAAAAGATGAATGAAATGATAGGAGAATACAGACATCCGAGGGATAAAACTGGATTAGGGTTTACTAAAAATAAGCTCCAGCATTATGTAGTAAAATCAGTTGCTCAAAAAAATAAGAAAAGATATCAATCAGATTTTCAGAAAGGTCATCAACATTATCATTCTACACATCATTACCATTCATTACATCGTACTAACCCTAAAGGACCCAAGAGAATCTGGGTACCTAAAAATAAAATAATATCTCCCACAGAAATCCTTCGTTGGAAGAACCAAAAGCACCATTGGTATATGGACAGTGGATGCTCGCGTCACATGACGGGAAACAAGTCTATGTTCCTAGATCTTCAGTACAAGAAAGGAGGATCAGTAACTTTTGGAGACAACCAACAAGGAAAGATAATCGGGTTTGGTAAGATTGCAAGCATAAGGAGTGATCATGGAGGAGAATTTGAAAATGAGAAGTTCAGAGTATTCTGCGAAGAAAAAGGAATTTTTCATAACTTCTCTGCCCCAAGGACTCCACAGCAGAATGGAGTTGTTGAGAGGAAGAATAGGACGATTCAAGAGATGGCAAGAACAATGTTGTGCGAGATGAATCTTCCTAAATACTTCTGGGCAGAAGCTGTCAATACAGCATGCTACATTCAGAATAGAGTGTTGCTGCGACCAATGCTGAAGAAAACTCCCTATGAGTTGTGGAATGGAAGGAGACCAAATATTTCTTATTTCCATCCTTTTGGCTGCAAGTGCACTTTTCTGAACACAAAGGAAGCTCTGGACAAATTTGATGCGAAGACACTTTCAGGAATTTTTCTAGGCTATTCTCTTACTTCAAAGGCATTTAGAGTCTTCAACCTCACCTCAAAGACTGTTGAAGAAACTATTCACGTTAAGTTCGATGATAGCTCTCAACCCAATAAAGAAGAGGAATCAGAAGATGATGCTGTTACAGTGCCCTTGACGCAGTGTAAGGAAGTATCTTCATCAGGAACACTTCATGATGAAAAGGCAGATATCTCTAAGAATTTTGAGTTAAAGAAAGATTGGAGATACAAAAGCTCTCATCCTAAAGAGTCAATTATCGGAGAAACCTCAGAAGGTGTAAGAACAAGGTCCAAGTTCGTAAGAGAAGCCAACGTGGCATTTATATCCAAGTAGAACCTAAAAAGATTGATGAAGCTCTAAAAGATGAAGCATGGATATTAGCTATGCAAGAGGAGTTGAATCAATTCAAGAGGAATAAAGTCCGTCCTTAGTTCCTAAACCCGAAAAGAAATCCATTATTGGTACTAGATGGATATTTAAGAATAAGTTAGACGAATCAGGAAAAGTAAGTCGCAACAAGGCAAGATTAGTAGCACAAGGCTATAATCAGCAGGAAGGAATAGACTATAATGAGACATATGCTCCAAGAGCAAGACTTGAAGCAATAAGGATACTGCTTGCATATCTTTTTTGCCATGACATAAAGCTTTTCAGATGGATGTAAAAGTGCATTTCTGAATGGCTTTATAGATGAAGAAGTCTATGTCAAGCAACCTCCTGGATTTGAGGATATAAAGTATCCGGATCATGTCTACGAACTTCATAAAGCCTTATATGGATCAAACAGCTCCTGGAGCATGGTATGATCGTCTGAGCTCATTTCTTATTGAAAATGGATTTACTAGAGGTAAAGTTGACAAAACTCTTTTAGGAAGAACTTGTATAATGATTTTATTATTGTGCAAATCTATGTTGATGATATTATTTTGGTGCCACCTCAAAAAGTTATGCATAAGCTTTGAAAATATGATGAAAATGAATTTGAGATGAGCATGATGGGTGAGTTAAAATTCTTTCTTGGATTGCAAGTAAAGCAAACTAAGGATAAGATTTTTATCCATCAACAAAATATGTCAAAGAATTGTTGTCTAAATTTGATATGTGCAAGTGTTAAAAGTATGTCTACACCGATGCATCCTTCAAACTTGTTGTCGAAAGACGAAAGTGGTAAGAAGGTGGATCAAACCCTATTAGAGGATGATTGGTTCTTTGCTTTATCTTACGTTAAGTAGACCGACATTCTATTTAGTGTATGCTTGTGTGCAAGGTTTCAGCCGATCCTAGAGAATCTCATTACATAGTTGTAAACGAATTTTGAGATATCTCGCAGTACTACCGATCTTTGCTTAATGTATGAGAAAGATAAAGATTTCAGTTGAATGGATATTGCGATGCGGACTATGCGGTGATAGGATTGAAAGGAAGAGCACGAGTGGTGGTTGTCACTACCTTGGACCAAACTCGGTGTCATGGTCAAGCAAGAGACAAAGCTCGATTGCATTATCAACCGCAGGTTTAATATATGTCCGCATGAGTTGTTGCTCACAATTAATGTGGATCAAGTATCAATTGGAGGACTACTCAATACAAGAGGAAGAGATTCCAATATCTGCGACAACACCAAAGCCATCGACTTGTCAAAGAATCCAATTCAACATTCAAGGTGAAGCACATTGAAGTTAGACATCATTTCTTGAGAGATTACGTTCAGAAGAAAGTTGTCAGTCTACAATTCGTGGAAACGAAATTTCAGTGGGCAGATATCTTCACAAAACCACTAAGTGAAGATCGTTTTAAAGAAATCAAACGCAACCTCAATATGGTGATGTTAACGGACCAATCATCTAGTTTTTCGCAAAGAAGAAACAGATAGACGGAGGAGTTAACGGACCAATCATCTGGTTTTTCGCAAAGAAGAAACAGATAGACGGAGGAGTTAACGGACCAATCATCTGGTTTTTCGCAAAGAAGAAACAGATAGACGGAGGAGATAACGGACCAATCATCTGGTTTTTCGCAAAGAAGAAACAGATAGATGGAGGAGTTAACGGACCAATCATCTGGTTTTTTCGCAAAGAAGAAGCAGATAGACAGAGGAGTTAACGGATCATTCATCTGATTTTTCAAAGACAAAGATAGAAAGACGGCAGAGTTAACAGATTGATCATCTGATTTTTTCAAAAAGAAAGACAATGAAACGATGGAGTTAAACGGCGTTGACGGTTTCGGACTTAAAACTTCTTTCACAAAGAAAAATTTTAGAGGGAAAAAGGTCATCGGATCATCGAGAAGTACAATCGTTCTAGAATTTGCTATAAAATCCCTAAAACGGCGTTTGGGATCTCTAACAAATTTAGAAATTGCTAGTTCTTTGAAATCTCTCGAAAATTCTTCAAGCGAGTTCCTATTCACTCGTAATCAACAAGATGAATGTCAAGCCCATTTTGCGAGTTGATCCAGAGCAAACCGGGAAGATTGGTAAACTTTGAAGATCTAAGAAGGAACAAATGGATATAGAGCGGAGATAATAATAGGATGGAGAAACTTCTTTCAAATACGAGAGCAAGTTTATCTCAAAGAAGTTTATGAGTTCGGAAACATACTAAAACCGTGGATAATACAATCGATCGATGTAGAAACACTCCACATTATAGTAACCAAGGAGTTCTTGGAAAGAGTCACCGAATGTCCGAGTAGTGGAGTTCAACCTACTAACATGGTGAAATGGATGACTAAGCTGAAGTTGAACGAAGATGAAGTTACTCGTCAACTTTATGGTCAGAACAACCCAACTGAAAGAAGAGCCTCTTGGCTTGTACCAAAGGCAAGGGTTTTGTTTGCTGTTTTGTGTGACTGTGTGTTACCTAGGATAGGTTCAAGACATCAAGTCACTACTTTGGATGAACAATGTATCCTTCATCTCCTGAATCACCAACCAATAGATTTACCATTTTTGATTTATCAATATATGGTTAAATCAATAAAGGATACAAACACTCTCCCGTATGGGATGTTGTTGACAAGGATGTTTAAAGAATCAGGAATCAGATTGGAGTTGGGAGTCAGACAGAAGGTATCTGTAAGAAGTTATATAGATTCTACATCGATTGCCAAAATGGGTCTGAGATTTTCAGACAAACAAGGAGCAGAAGAATCAAGGAAAGCAACAACTGAGGGGGAGCCTAAACCGAAGAAATCCTCTATGAAGGAGAGAAGATCACACTCTCAGGAGTCGAAGTCAAGATCTGTTCGATTTTTTGAATCAGGTGACTTAAAGCGGAAAGGGGAACCTTTGGTGAGTGACATTCATAAGCAAGCAAGAACGTCACCCACAAAGGAAACGTATGACGAAAGAAGCCGATCCTTCCGGAGATTCAAGCAAACCAAAGCATTATCAACGACGAGATCAAAAGCTACAAAATCATCATCATCAATCCTGAGAAAGTTTCGAAACTCAATCTCAAGGAAATGAAGGAAAAGGAAAGTAGAAGAACACGAGAAGAAGAAAGTTCAATCCAAGAGGTCACCAAGGTTAAATAAAATGAGTGCAAGAAAGAAGAAAATCCAACAACAGAGGCAAAGGCTAAGAAGACAAGGCTAGAAGAAACTGTTGTTGACATTTCTAAAAAATCTGCTGCATGTGCTGTTAGTGCTGTTGATGCTGCTGAAGTTAATATGGAAGCTGCTACTGAAGCGATTGTGGAAGCTGTTAAGGGTAATATTAAGGATTCTCACAAAATTCTTAATAATCTAATTTTTGAAGAAATAGTTCCTACTACTTTTCAGTCCACACTTGTCCATAAACAAGTTGCTACACATGTTTTGGAACAGAAGGCTACTTCAAAAGTTGTAAGTGTGATGACTAATGTTCCATCCAAGTATTTAACTTCTCAAAGAGAAAGATGGGAACATAGATTGGTTGTAAGAGAGGAGAAGAAGAAGACCAAGTCAGTCATCATCAGAGACAAACCCAAGAGATTTGTCAAAACATTCTTCAAATCAGAGAATATGATAATGGCATTTCTCATCCATTGGATAGGGGTTACAAAAATTTCTATGATCAACTGAAGAGAGTTGGGAGAGAACCATATCCACCAGAGCCATTTGGAGAGCGTATCACTTCTTATCCTATACTGAGCAGTACAATAATCAAGGTGGTACCTGATCTTCAACCACCAAATTTTGTTGAACTCAATTATGAGAAGCTAAAGCTGAAAGTTCAACCTGAGCCAGTATTGGATGACATGTCTGCTGATCAGATTGCAGAGGCAGTAAAATTGATTGATGAAGCATGTAAGGAGAAAAGGAGTGGTAAGTCCATCTGCGTGTATCAAGATCCAGGACCAAGTCTAACTAAGGCCACAGCAGATGATCCACAGGGAGGCAATATCAGAATGGGTCAAGATTGTTCATTCGATTGGGAACTCGAATGTTGTTTTACTATAATACGAACATTCTGCGAAATCGACCTCTGTGGAGATCACTTCAATTCTGAAGCTATGCCATGGTTTGGGCGCACTTTCAACGAATAAGAGATTCCTATGATCTTGATATCAATGAACAAGTCAGTATTTGTTCCTCCTCCTCTTCGCAAATCATTGAACCAAATGTCTTTAACAAGGAAGCTTATACAACAACAAGTGGCTATCGTTGAAAAGCAAGTTGTTAAGGCAAGACCCTCGACTGCAGATGAATCATCAACTCTAAAGAAGCATGTTCGTAAGCTTGATAAAGATATGAAGAAGATTAAGAAGATGCTGAAAAGTTGGTGAAGCAGATTGGAAAATAATTTTTGATCAATAACAAATAGGGAGAAGGAGAAGGAAGAGAGAAGGAGAAGGAAGAAATCAATTGGAAGGATGAAGATAATTTTTATCTCAATACTTCAGATAATTCACAAGTATATGATACTTTTCATATTTCTAAATTCACAAATATTTGTTATTATCAAAAGGGGAGAATGTTAAGTCAAACCGGACTTCACGTATTAAATAATTTTGATAATAAACAAAGAGAAATATACTGAAGGAAAAGGCATTTATACAAAAGCGGGCGATACAAAAGCGGGCGGAAGAAAAGCGCATTTAAAGAAAAACAACGGAAGGAAAAGCGAGGCGATACAAAAGGCATTTAAAGAAAAGCAGACGGAAGGAAAAGGGCGATACAAAAGCGAGGCGAAAGAAAAGCAGGCGGAAGGAAAAGCGACGATACAAAAGGCATTTAAAGAAAAGCAGACGGAAGGAAAAGGGCGATACAAAAGCGATTTAAAGAAAAATGCAGGCGGAAGAAAAAGCGGGCGATACAAAAAGCGGGCGGAAGCTTTACGAAGACAAAAGCGCGATTATACGAAAATAAGACGGAAGAAAGAAACATCGCTTTAAGACGGTTACGAGCTAAAGCATAACCGTTCTTTAAAGATTCAAGAAGCGAGATAGTCAAGAAACAGTTGAAGTTCAGTATAAATAAGAGTCGAGATTGAAGAAGAAATAACTTTTGGAAAAGTGAATGAAACTCTATGTATTCAATATCTGTCTATCTGAGAGAAAAATTGCGAACTATTTTCGAGTGTATATTGTGAAGAGCAACTCTTTTGTAAAAGCTCTTTATCAGTTTTTCATTTTTGAAAAAGTGCTACAGATAGCCTGAAGAGGCTAAGAGTAAAAGAATACTTGCTGTTAAGAGACCTGAAGAGGCTCAGTCTAAAGAATACTTGTAATCAGTTTGGAGATAGTGAAAATCTCAGAAGAATATCTGAGGACTGGACGTAGCCCACGGTTTGGGGTGAACCAGGATAAAATTGCTGTGTTTCTCTCTCTAACTCTTACTTTTCTTAAATCGTAGTTTTCATTATTAACAAAGTTTTTCAAACTAGTTAAGAATTGATTTACAATAAGTTTTCTGAAAGAACAAGCAATTGTTATTGAAGGGATTAAAGAAAAGTTTATCACAATTCAACCCCCCTTCTTGTGTATCTTGGTCATATTATTACTCAACATATTAACGTGTGATTTACTTCATTACGTTCACAACCTGATGCAGAAGCTGTTTGACTAAGTAACCTAATAGCGAGTTTTCTCAATGTTGGAGCACTGTCACCGAATAATCTCCACCACTCATCTGCATTTTAAATTAATAGTTATGATAAAAATATATATTAATGAATTAAAATTTAAAAGTATAAAACTTACCTGGCTGCATCTTTTTCATCGTTAGTTCTCTCTTTGCTGATGATCTAGCAAAACTCTCTAAACCTTCACGATACAATTTAATTTCATTTGTCGCTTGTGATTGCTCTTCAGTAGAAAAAATACCTTTGCATTCAATCACATCAAGCAAACCTCCCATAATATTACTTGTACGTACTTCTCCACTATAAAAGCAATAAGGATTGAGAAAATAAGCTACTAAGTGGATCCTTTGAGTAAGATGCTTATCCCATCGTCGATCAATAATATCTATATAAGGCTTGTATAATCTCTCATTCCCTTTAAAAAGATCTGTAATTGTTTTGCGAGCTCTATACATACCATCATATATATACCCTAAAGATGGCTTCTCATCTGAGTCAACAATCCTCAACAACCTTATAAGAGGAGCCACAATCTTCACAATGATCAAGCAAGCATCCCAAAATTTATTATCTAGAATAATAATGCAAACTTCTTTTCCTTTTTCACTCTTTGATAATTTATGACTTGAAAAGTGTTTACTTGTCACCAAATTTTGAAGTTGGTGCTTATGTTGATAAATACTTTTCAAAGCAATAAATGTAGTTGCAAACCTGGTAGCAGCGGGACGCACGATCTCAACCCAATCTTCTTGCTTTCTTAACCAAGATAGAAATGTGACATGATTATATACAAAAATTGTGATCTTAGATGCGCGTGAAGCAAGACTAGAAATATGATCCATACCACCAATATCTTTTAAAATAAGATTTATACAATGAGCAGCACATGGAGACCAATAAATATGCCCATACTTTGATTGTAATAAGTGCCCAATGATACATAATTAATTGCATTATCTGTTACAAAATGCACAACATTCTTTGGTCCAACCCACTCAACAATTTCAGAGAATAATTCAAATAAAGCATTACCACTTTTTACCATGTCAGAAGCATCAACAGACTTGAAAAAAGTTGTTCCCATATTACAATAAACCAAGAAATTAATCAAGGTTCTTTGTCTTTGATCAGTCCACCCATCTGCCATAATAGTGCATCCCGTTGATTCCCAACAAGATTTATATGTATCCATAATTAATCGATATTCCTTTTTAAATCTTGAAGCAAAGGCACACTTGACTCATAATAAGATGGTGCCTTAAATCCTGGGCTTATTCATGTTGTAGCATCAATTGCTTCTTGAAAATATGGTGAATTTAAAGCATTTAAAGGAATACATGAATGATAGAACCATCTAGCCCATGCTCTTTTACATCTTAAAACAACATCCTTATCAACTATTAAACTTTTTAGACTAGGTTGAGAACCAGGAGTAGTTCTTGGAGAAAAATATGAATCTATGTCAATAGTAGCTTTTCTTTTTCCTTTATCTAATACTTATGGTGTTTCATCATCTCCAAAAGATATATCATGAGCCTCTTTATTTTCCTTTTTCTTTTTTACTTGTTGTTGTAAATATTTTCCAATCATATCACGCACATCAAGTGGCACTTTTTTGCAAGGAGCAATATTACCTTTAACACCAGCAAGATGTTCTTTCATTCTAAAAATTCCTCTCCCTTTAAATATTCTACCGTAAAACATACAGTTATATTGGACATTCCCATCAGATGCTTGAGAGGAAGAAAAATAATTCTATGCTGGATCAGACTTACCACGAGTAGAGGATGATTCTATATTTTCCATTATGATTTAACCTAAAAAGTAAAAAAAAAATAATTGGGCATACTACTGTTAGGGCAAAAGTATGCATCTAAATAAATCTCATTATCAATTGTAATAAAGAAGACCAACAGCAGCAAAATAGATACACAAAAGATCAACAGATATTACTTACTTATTAAACTTTGCTCCAGCAATTACTCCACTTTAAATAGCCTAACTGAAATATTGCTAGTTTTCAATATTGCTACTTTAGAACAACAAATTGAATAGTTGAAAGAGTATATATAACTGAACTATCAAAGCCAGAAATTGATACGAAATAGAGTTCTAAATATTACAGAAATTGAAATGAAATAGATGTTTAAATGTTACAGAAATTGATATGAAATAAAGTTCTAAATGTTACAAAATTGATATAAAATATAGTTCTAAATATTATAAAACTTATCACTACCATAAATTGATATAAAATAAAGTTCTAAATATTATAGAAATTAATATAAAATAGAATTCTAAATGTTACAAATCTCTACAATACCAGAGAGAAGTAACTCTAATATTCCATTCTAACTAAATTCCATCCTAATGTATAACCAAATTCCATCCTAATGTAACTCTAAGTGTATAACTAAATTCCATCCTAATGTAACTCTAATAGTCCATTCTTAACTAAAGAACCTTTTTTTAGTTAATACTTAATACTTAATAGTCCATTCAATCTAGAAGACTCTTTATTACGGTGCCCTCAGTTCGAGAAATCTCCTGGATCTCGATATCTCGTTCTTTCTTTTCTTCATTATTCTTCTCATCAATAACAACCGGCGCTCTCTCTTCTCTAAGTTCCCCTGGCATTCCAGAATCAGCAATTTCATTATGACTTATCACAGTTTCTTCAAACCCACCCGAATCTGCGACTAACTCGTCAGCCCTGGTCTCGCTGGCAAGTGTGAAGGTCAGTGATTGCAATTACATCTGGAAAATCAGAGGGACAATTAGGGGTCGGAGATGTTTGGGCAGAAATCGACAAAAGAAAGGGGAAATCGATGGGTCAAGAAAGTTGTGTAGTCGGCAATGGTAGGGAAGATTTGCGTTTATCCAAGAGAAGAAGAGGCCTCATAACACCGTTCCCATGTCAGGATGCCGCTGTTGTTCCGACGAAACACAGCGAGGCCTCATAACGCCGATCGTCACTTCTCTGCATCTCCCTCCGCCGTCTCCTCCACCGTCTTTTTGCTACAAAGTTCCCATGTACTTGAGGTCACTTCGCAGCTTCTCGAGTGGACCAACAGGGTGAAGTTCATCTGTCTTGCCACTATTATTGCCAACGGCACTCATCGTCCTTCTTCTTATCTTCCCGAACGAAAAAGAACGATTCCGGTTATCAAATAACCGGTTCCTACGAAAACCAGCCGATTCTCTGATAAACCGTCCGATTTTGTTATTGAAAGGTTAATCATTAAAACCGAACCAGACAACTGGCTGGTTCAACCAAATTTCGGTCGGACCGCCCAGTCCGGTCCGGTTTTAATAACCTTGTATATATATACACATCAATTAATTAAATACCATATTAATTATTATTATTTAATTTATAAATAAAGTATGATTTAACAAATCCTTTAATTTATTATATGCTAATCACCATTATTGATAAATTATCACATTTTCATAAATCAATTAATTAATTATATTTGCACTAATCGATAATATTTTAATTACATTAAATTATATATTTTTAAATAGTTATAATTAAATTCATTAAATATATTTTAAGAATATGTAATTAAAAAATTATTTCAAACGCATTAATAATAACATAATTAATAATTATGTCTTAATAGTTAATAATTAATTAATTAATAAGATTCCAATAAATCAGTTATTTAATTATATATTGATTATTAAGAATTATATTTTAATTAATTTTACTTAGTTAAGGATTTAAAACAGATATTTTCATAGGCATGACACTTAAGTCATGTGAATGATGCCTATAAGAGTAAACGTTAATTTTATTATAATTAAATAATCAATTAATTATTTTATTTATCAATAATATACTTAAGTCATGCCTGTGACTTTTATAATAATTAAATTTCATTTCATTTTAAGTAATTAGTCAATTAATTTATTTTTATTAATTGATAATATATTATAATTTGTCAATTAAATATATATATTACATTTGATGAAAATGAAAATATGAACACTAATTCTATCTAATTAATTAAAGAATAAACTAATTATATTTTCATAAAGCAGTACTTAATTAATTATTTATTTAATAATAAATGTTATAAAATTATATAGGTGTTAATTGCCGATAAAAAGAAAATAACATGCATAGCATAGTAGTCACTTTGTGAATATTAAGTTACTGGGGGTGACTACTTACTTATATATATACACATCAATTAATTAATAATATATTAACCATTATTAATTATAAATAAATAAGATTAAAACTAATGAATAATAATTAATTTATAAATAAAGAATAATTTAACAAATCATTTAATTTATTATATTTTAATTATCGTTATTAATTAATTATCACATTTTCATAAATCAATTAATTAATTATATTTAAACTAATCGATAATATTTTAATTACATGAAATTATTGTTTTATTTGCTAAATAGATATAATTAAATTCAATATTTTAAAACATGTAATTAAAAAGGAAAAATTATTTGGATGCATTAATAATAACGCAATTAACAATTGGGTATTAATAGTCAATAATTAGTTAATTAATAAGATGTCAATAAATCAATTGTTTAATTATATGTTGATTATTATGAATTATATTTTAATTCATTTTATTTAATCAAGGAATTAAAAATAGTTTTTCTTAGGCGTGACCTTAAGTCACGCCAGTGACTCTTATAACAATAAAGGTTTATTTTATTTTAATTGAATAATCAAGTAATTATTTTGTTGTTAATCAATAGTGTACTTAAGTGACGCCTTGTGACTCTATAAAATAAATTTTCATTTTATTAATTATTTTGTTATTAATTAATAATATATTATAACTAGACAATTAAGTTTATATATATTATCTTTGGATAAAATGAAAAATATGTTCACTAATTCTATTTAATTAATTAAAGAATACATTAATTATATTTTAATAAATTTATTATTAATAAATTATTTATTTAATAAAATGTTATAAAAATATATAGGTGTTAAATGCCCTTAAAAGAAAATAACATACACAACTTGGTTACATCATTGACGTGACTACTTACCTATATATAAATCAATTAATTAATAATATATTAATCGTTATTAGTTATAACTAAATAAGATTAATAGTTAATGATTCATAATTAATTTAAAAATAAAGTATAATTTAATAAATTATTTAATTTTTATATTGTAATAACCATTATTAATCAAGTATCACATTTTCATACATCAATTAATTAATTATATTTTAACTAACTCATAATATTTTAATTACATAAAATTATATTTTAATTTAATAAATATTTGAAATTAAATTAATTAAATATTTTTAAGAATATGTAATTAAAAATGGGAAAAATATTTCGATTTATTAGTAATACCATAAGTAGTAATTACATGTCAATAATCAATAATTAATTAATTAATTAAATTTCAATAAATAAATTATTTAATTATATATTGATTTTTATGAATTATATTTTAATTAATTTTACTTAATTAAGGATTTAAAATAGATCTTTTCACAGTAGCGACAATTAAGTCATGTTAGTGACTCCTATAATAGTAAAAGTTAATTTTAATTAAATAATCAATTAATTATTTTATTAATCAATAATATACTTAAGTCATGTCTATGACTTTTACAATAATTAAATTTCATTTTATTTTAATTCATTAGTCAATTAATTATTTTATTAATTAATATTATATTGTAATTTGTTAATTAATTATATATATTATATTTGATAAAAATAAAAATATGAGCACTAATTCTATTTAATTAATTAAGAATAAATTGATTATGTTTTCATAAATCAATACTTAATTAGTTCTTTATTTAATATCAAAAGTTATAAAGTTATAAAGGCGTTAATTGCCAATAAAAAGAAAATAACATGCACGACATCGTAGTCACACTGTGAATATTAAGTTATAGGCATCGTTGCTTACCTATATATGTATATATTTATATTAATTAATTAAAATATATTAATCATTGTTAATCATAACTAAATAAGATTAGTAGTTAATGATTAATAACTAATTTGTAAATTAAGTATAATTTAATAAATCATTGAATTTATTATGTTCTAATTACCATTATTAATCAAGTATCACATTTTCATAAATCAATTAATTAATTTAAGTAACTCGTAATATTTTAATTAAATATATTTTATTTACTAAATTAATTATATATTTTATATTTAATGAAATTGAAAATATAAGCACTAATTCAATTCAATTAATTAAATAATAAATTAATTATATTTTAGTAAATCAATACTTAATTAATTAGTGATTTAATAACAACTGTTAGAAAATTATATAGGCATTAAGTGAATTAATAACAATTGTTATAAAATTATATAGGCATTAATTTCCCATAAAAGAAAATAACACACACAACATAATCGTCACTTTGTGAATATTAAGTCACAAAGTGAGTACTTACTATATTTATATACATTAATTAATTAATAATATTTTAATCATTATCAATTATAATTGAATAAGATTAACAGTTAATAATTAATAATTAAATTATAAATACAGTATAATTTAATAAATTATTTAATTTATTATATTATAACTACCATCATTAATCAAGTATCACATTTTCAAAAATCAATTAATTAATTATATTTTAACTAACTCATAATATTTTAATTACAACAAATTATATTTTATTTACTAAATAGTTATAATTAAATTAATTAAATTGTTTTAGGAATATGTAATTAGAAAAGGAAAATTATTTTAGACACATAAGTAATAACATAAGTAATAATTACATGTTAATAATCAATAAATAATTAATAAATTATTAAGATGCAATAAATAAATTATTTAATTATATATTGATTATTATGAAATATATTTTAATTGATTTTATTTAATTAAGGAATTAAAATTGATATTTTCACAGGTATGACACTTAAGTCGTATGTGACTACAATAATAATATGTTTTTATTTTATTTTAAGTAATTAATTATTTTCTCATTAATTAATAATATATTATAATTAGTGAACTAATTACATATATTTTATATTAAATAAAAATTAAAAATATAAGCACTAATTCTACTTAATTAATTAAAGAAAAAATTAATTATATTTCCATAAATCAATACTTAATTAATTAATTATTTAATAAAATGTTATAAATTATACAGGCATTAATTACCATTAAAAAGAAAATAACTTGCACGACACGACAGTAACGCTTCTGAATATTAAGTCACAAGCGTGACTACTTACTTTAGTTGAGGCAATTGAGTCACGAGTTTGTAGTTGGAAGAATAAGTGGCTATCCCCTGCAGCTCGGATGATTTTAATCAAACATGTCTTATCCTCTATCCCACAACACGTCTTCACTGCTATTGAGCCTCCTAAATCCATCTTATATAAAATGGAGAAGGTTTTCCAACAGTTTTTATGGGGAAGCTATTTTGCAGATAATAAACAACATTAGCGTTCATGGGATCGTCTTTCATTCCCGATGGATGAGAATGGGTTAGGATTCTGGAAATTGGAGGATATTATTGCAGCCTATTCGATTAAGTTATGGTGGAAGGTCAAAAACTAAGTGGATCTTTGGGCTAAATTTGTTACCACATTATCACCGACTGCAAGATGTAGAACGCATTGGCGGAGAATTGCCAAAGTAGATCGGATTGCTCAGGAATATGAGTATGTTTCTATCTATACTGGATTGGTGTCCTTCTGGACAGATAATTGGTCCGGTCTTGGAGCTTTTTCTTCGTTGGATCAAGTACACCAATTTCCTATCCCACTGCTCATTGTCCGGGAATTCTTCTCCCAGCGAGAAGAGTTGTTGGGCTGCATTATACCTCTCTTGCAACCTGATCACGTTGCATTTATAACTACTCATTCACAGCAGTTTTCTTCTGGGCCTGATCGACGAATTTGGAAACCAACTGCTACCGAAAAATTCAGCCTTTCCTCGGCTTATGAATTGGTACGGTACCGTAACCCTGTCAATGTCTCTCTTCGTCAAGTTTGGAATGAGTTTCTGCCAAAGAAGATCTCTATTTTTATGTGGCGTCTCTATAATTCCCTTCTTCCTTTCCCGGAAACATCGAACAAGTTAGGTTTCCTTCTAAATCCTTCTAGATGTAGTATTTGTTCCTTGGCAGCCGACTGTGTGCAACAT
Source organism: Erythroxylum novogranatense (assembly GCA_029891385.1). Classification (NCBI taxonomy): domain Eukaryota; kingdom Viridiplantae; phylum Streptophyta; class Magnoliopsida; order Malpighiales; family Erythroxylaceae; genus Erythroxylum; species Erythroxylum novogranatense. Next base: position 58,825,120 of record CM057226.1, on the reverse strand, counting down.
ATTTTTTATGAGTGTCCCTCGGCCAGAATGGTATGGAGACATTTTGCAGCCCTATTAGATCTTCATTTATCTTTCCCCCTAACCTATGGCTCTTTATACGGGAGTGGTCTACTCTTGGAAGGGGGCAACTGTAAGAACTGTTATCATTTCAGTCATACCCTACTTATCCTTTGGGAGATGTGGAAAATGCGTAACCTGCGCGTATATGAAGGTAAGTCCACAACGGTCTCAGCCTTGATTTTTTTTATTATACAACATGTTTCCTATATGGTGCGAGTTCATAAATTACTTCCAAAGGATAGACAGGAAATGGTTAATTTATCCATTTCTTTTAATTGTCATTTTCAATTGCCTCGCAAACCTGTGATTATGACTTTATGTTGGAGGCCCCCGGATGATTGCACCGTTGTTCTTAACATTGATGGCTCATCGCTTAGATGTCCCGATCCTTCAAGTTGGGGATTCGTGGTACGATATGCCAATGGTTCTTTCTTGTTTGCTGAGTGTTGATACTGTAACTCAAATGTTAGCTTCCCCATGGAAATAGAGGCCATAGTTTGTGGCCTTCGATTTTGGGTTGCCTGTGGGTTCCGAAAAATATAGGTTCAAACAAACAATAAAGGCATTGTGCAACTATTGAACCATAATTCAGAATTTTGGCCTTGGCGTTATGAAGCAGCTCTTGAAAATATTCGACATATGCTCTCTGTCACGACGTCATCCATTATCCATGTTTATCGAGAGGTTAAGAGCTTTGCAGATTTTTTAGCAAAGTTAGCTTCGAGTGGTAATTCGACACAATTCGCTACGGCAATTGCTTTACCTCTTCATCTCCGGAAAATCTTGCGAATGGAACAGAATTTTGTTCTATACATACGATATAGACCATGAGTCTTACATCTTTTATTTACATGACTTTTGTACTGCACTTTATCTACTCTTGTAGAGTCATGTATTAATAAAATCCCTCCTTTTTAATATATATATACGTTAATTAATTAATAATATATTAATCATTATCAATTATAATTGAAGAAGATTAACGATTAATGATTATAAATTAATTTATAAATAAAGTATAATTTAATAATTCATTTAATTTATTATATTATAACTACCATTATTAATCAAGTAACACATTTTCATAAATCAATCAATTAATTATATTTTAACTAATAAGATTTTAATTACATGAAATTATATTTTGATTTACTAAACAGTTAAAAAGGAACAAATATTTTCGACGCATTAACAATAACATAAGAAATAATTACGTCTTAATAATTATTAATTAATTAATTAATTAAATTTCAATAAAGTAATTATTTAATTATATATTGATTACTAAAATTATATTTTAATTAATTTTATTTAAATAAAAATTAAAATTAGATCTTTTCACAAACGTGACGCTTAAGTCATGACTATGACAACCTATAATAGTAAAAGTTCATTTTATTTTTATTAAATAATCAATTAATTATTTTCTTATTAGTCAATAGTATACTTAAATCAAGCCTGTGACTCCTATAATAACAATTTTCATTTTATTTTAAGTAATTATTCAATTAATTAATTTGTCATTAATTAAAATATATTATAATTAGCCAATTAATTTTATATATTATATTTAATAAAATGAAAATATAAGCATTAATTCTATTTAATTAAATAAATAATAAATTAATTATATCTAATAAATCAATATTTAATTAATTATTAATTTAATAAAATGTTATAAAATTATAAAGTTGTTAATTGCCTGTAAAAGAAAAAACTCGCACAACATGGTAGTGACACTGTGAATATTAAGTCACAGCATGATTGCTTACCTATATATACACATTAATTAATTAGTAATATATTAATCATGATTAATTATAACTAAATAAGATTGCCAATAAATGATTAATAACATATCTATAAATAAAGTATAATTTAATAAATCATTTAATTTGTTATATTGTAATTACCATTATTAATCATGTATCACATTTTCATAAATCAATTAATTAATTATATTTTAGCTAATGACAATATTTTAGTTACATGAAATTATATTTTATTTAATAATAATTATAATTAAATTATTTAAAGATATTTTAAGAATATGTAATTAAAAAGGAAAAATATTTTAGACGCATTAATAATAACATAAGTAATAATTACGCGTTAATAATCAATAATTGATTAATAAAATTTCAATAAATCAATTATTTAATTATATATTGATTATTATGACATATTTTAATTAATTTTATTTAATTAAGTATTTAAAAATAGATCTTTTCACAAGAGCGATGCTTAAGTCATGATTGTGATTGCTATAATAGAAAAATTTGTTTTATTTTAATTAAATATTCAATTAATTATTTTGTCATTAGTCAATAGTATACTTAAGTCAAGCTCGTATTTACTATATAGTTATAATCAAATTAATTAAATATATTTTAAGAACATGCAATTAAAAAGGGAAAAATATTTTGAGACATTAATAGTAACATAAGTAATAATTACATGTTAATAATCAATAATTAATTAATTATTAAGATTTAAATAAACCAATATTTAATTATAGATTGATTATTATGAATTATATTATATTTAATTTTATTTAATTAAGGAATTAAAAATAGATCTTTTCATAGGCGTGACACTTACCTATATATATCCATCGTTAACTAAAAATATATTAATAATTAATAATTATAATGAATAAGATTAACAGTTAATGATTAATAACTAATTTGTAAATATAGTATAATTTAATAAATCATTTAATTTATTATATTCTAATTACCAATATTAATCAAGTATGCATTTTGATAAATCAATTAATTAATTATATTTTAACTAACGATATTATTTTAATTATATGAAATTATATTTTAATTTACTAAATAGTTGTAATTAAACTCATTAAAAATATTTTAAGAATATGTAATAAAAAGTAGGAAAATATTTCAAACGTATGAATAATAACATAAGTAATAATTAAGCGTTAATAATTAATTAATTAATAAGATTTCAACAAATCAATTATTTAATTATATCTTGATTGTTATGAATTATATTTTAATTAAATTTATTTAATCAAGGATTTGAAAATAAATCTTTTCAAAAGTGTGACACTTAAGTTACGTTAGTAACTCCTGTAATAGTAAAAGTTTATTTTATTTTAATTAAATAATCTATTAATTATTTTGTTATTAATCAATAATATACTTAAGTCATGCTTATGATTTTTAAAATAATTAAATTTCATTTTATTTTAATTTGTTAGTCAAATAATTATTTTATGAATTAATAATATATTATAATTAGTCAATTAATTATATATTATATTTAATAGAAATGAGAAATATATATATATTTAGGAGAAAATGCGATGAGTCCAACATGAATTCCAACAATACCAGTCTGACAGAGTCTAAAACTGATCTAGTTTTAAGGCAAATAACAAGATCCACCCAATTCTGCGAAAAATTTGAAGGATACATTGCCAAGTCTAACACTATAACTAAATTCTACATGACATTGATTTTTGAACGCTAGTTCTTGCAACAAGTGAACGCTAGTTCCCTTGAAGCACTTCTGGATTAGTGTCACTCGTCTCCTGCGGGTGATCGACTGCGATATCTGTCATTCATGGGGCTTTCAACTCCATCATTTGGGCTGTCTCTTTCATCAGGTAAGGAATTTGGGCTGGCCTGTCGATGATTACGTGGACTGGGACTACGACTTGAACCACGACCATTGTCAGGGTTTGCCCTCTCTCTCCCATACGGACTGAGACTCCGGCCACGACCATTTTCAGGGCTACGCCTATCCCTTTGATAAGGACTATCACTAGGTCCATGACCATTATCAGGACTAACCCTCTCCTTACGATATGGACTACGACTGGGGCCACGAACAAAATCACTTTCATCTCTCTCTCTTCTGTAAGGGCTGCGGCTCGAGACCCATCCATATTCAGGACTAGCCCTATCTCTTTTATAGGAATTTGGATTTGGTCTCCGATGTCGTCCATAGTCAGGGCTAGCCCTCTCTCTACGGTATGGACTAGGACCACGACCATAATCAGGGCTTCCACGCTCTCTTCGATAAGGACTTGGAGATCGTCTCTTGTCATAGCTTCGCCTCTCAGGTTCCCATATGGCTCAAAGTGCCTCTCCAAGTCCCTTGTCCTCGTGTCGTGAGGATCAAAGTTAATAACAAACAATGTCTTAGAAGGTCTCATATTATTAGCTGATCTCCTTGAACCACCACCAGCTGGCCTTCTTATGCCTCGCTCTTGCTTTGTCCATTCAACACGAAGTCTACGACCCTTGCGACCAAATTCCATCCGGTCAAGACCACGAATTGCATCTTCAGCATCTCTGTCATCTTCCATGTAGATAAAAGCAAATCCAGACTTCATGTCTACTCTTTCAACTCTCCCATAACGTTTAAACAGTCGTTCAAGCTCAGATTGCCTCGCATCATACTCAAAGTTTCCGCAGAAAATTGCCCTCATTTTGCCTTTGAAAAGAACCGATTCAACGTCCTAAGCCGACTGGAAACTTATCAACTCGATCTTCTCTCAAAACCCTATATAAATGAGAAATATAATCACTAATTCTATTTAACTACTCGAAGAATAAATTAACTATATTTTAAGAAATCAATACTTATTTAATTAATTATTTAATAAAATGTTATAAAATTATACAAGTATTAATTGCATGTCAAAGGAAATAACATGCACGATAGGGTGGTCATGCCTGCGAATATTAAGTCATAGGCGTGACTACTTACCTTTATATATAGACCAATTAATTAGTAATCTATTAATTATTATTAATTATAACTAGATAGGATTAATATTTAATGACTAATAATTAATTTATAAATAAAATATAATTTAATAAATTATTTAATTTATTATATTCTAATAACCATTATTAATCAAGTATCACAATTTTATAAATCAATCAATTAATTATATTTTAGCTAGCTGATAATTTTTAATTACATGAATTTATATTTTAATTTACTAAATAGTTTTAATTAAATTCATTATAGGCTTTTAAAGAATATGTAATTAAAATGAGGAAACTATTTCGCGCATTATTAATAACATAAGTAATAATTACATGTTAATAATCAATAATTAATTAATTAATAAGATTTCAATAAAAATTATTTAATTATATATTGATTATTATGAATTACATTTAATTAATTTTATTTAAATAAGGATTTAAAAATATATCTTTTTATATGCGTGACCCTTAAGTCACGTCAACGACTCTATAATAGAAAAAGTTAATCTTATTTTAATTAAATAATCAATTAATTATTTTGTTATTAATCAATAATATATATAAGTCATGCCTGTGATTTTTATAATAATTAAATTTCATTTTATTTTAAGAAATTAGTCAATTATTTATTTTATTAAATAATAATATATTACAATTAGTCAATTATATATATATATATATATATATGAAAAATTGAAAATATGAGCACTAACTCTATTTAATTAATAAAAGAAAAATAAATTACATTTTCACAAATCAATACTTAATTAATTAGTTATTTAATAACAAATATTACAAAATTATATAGGCATTAATTGCCCATAAAAAAATAACATGCACATTATGGTAGTCACTACTGTGAATATTAAGTCACAAGCATGACTACTTACCTATATATATATACAAATCCATTAATTAATAACATATTAATCATTGTTAATTATAACCTAATAAGATTGATAGCTAAAGATTAATAATTAATTTGTAAACAAAGTACAATGTATTAAATCATTTAATTTATTATATTCTATTTACCATTATTAATCAAATATTACATTTTGATAAAGCAATAAATTAATTATATTTTAACTAACTGATAATATTTTAATTGAATGAAATTATATTTTAATTTGCTAAATAGTTATAATTAAATTTATTAAAGATATTTTAAGAATATGTATTAAAATGGGAAAATTATTTCAAATGCATTAATAATAACATAAATAATAATTACGTGTTAATAGTTAATAATTAATTAATTAATAAGATGTCAATAAATCAATTATTTAAATATATATTGATTATTATGAATTATATTTTAATTAATTTTATTTAATCAAGGATTAAAATAAAATTTTTCATAGGCGTGACCCTTAAGTCATGTTAGTGACTACTAAAATACTAAAACTCATTTTATTTTAATTAAATAATTATTTATTTATTTTGTTATTAATTAATAATATAGTACAATTAGACAATTAAGTTTATTTATACTATATTTGATAAAAAATTAAAATATAAAATGCCCTTAAAAAGAAAATAACAGCATGGCAGTCATGCATATGGATATTAAGTCACAGGCGTGACTATTTTCCAATATACATAGAGCAACTAATTGATAATAAATTAATCATTATTAATTTTAACTTAATAAGATTAATTGTTAACAATTAATAATGATTTTATAAATAAAATGTAATTTAATAAATAATTTAATTTATTATATTCTAATAACCATTATTAATCAAGTGTCACATTTTAATAAATCAATTAATTAATTATATTTTAACCAACTGATAATATTTTAATTACATGAAATTATATTTTAATTTACTAAATAGTTGTAATTAAATTCATTAAAGATATTTTAAAATATGTAATTAAAATTGGGAAAAATATTTCAGGCGTATTAATAATAACATAAGTAATAATTACGTGGTCATATGAATAATTAATTAATTAATAAGATTTAAATAAATAAATTATTTAATTAGAATATTGATTATTATGAATTATATTTTAATTAATTTTGTTTAATTAAGGATTTAAAATAGATCTTTTCACCGATATGACATGTAAGTCATGTAAGTAAAAGTTCATTTTATTTTAACTAAATATTCAATTAATTATTTTGTTATTAATCAATAATATACTTAAGTCATGCATAAAAAGGAAAAATATGAGCAATAATTCTATTTAATTAATTAAAAATAAATTAATTACATTATCATAAATCAATACTTAATTAATTATTTATTTAATAACAAATGTTATAAAATTATATAGGCAATAATTGCCCATAAAAAGAAAATAATATGCACATAATGTTAGTCACTTTGTTAATATTAAGTCACAGGTTTAACTACTTACCTATATATATATATATATATACACACACACATCGATTAATTAATAATATTAATCATTATTAATTATAAGTGAATAAGATTAACAACTATTGATTATACCATTATTAATTAAGTATCACATTTTCATAAATCAATTAAGTAATTATATTTTAACTAAAGGATAATATTTTAATTACATGAAATTATATTTAATTTACTAACTAGTTATAAATAAATAAATTAATTAAAGATATTTGAAGAATATGTAATTAAAAAGCAGAAAATATTTCAGACGTATTAATAATAACATAGTTATTTAATTAATTATTTTTATTAATTAATATATTACAATTAGTCAATTAAGTATAGATATATTATATTTGATAAAAATGAAAATGAGCACTAATTCTATTTATTAATTAAATAATATATTAATTATATTTTCATAAATCAATATATATATATATATAACCATTATTAATCAAGTGTCACATTTTCATAAATCAATTAATTTTTAAGTAATAATTACATGTTAATAATCAATAATTAATTAATTAGTTATTAAGATTTCAATAAGTCAAATATTTAATTGTATATTGAGTATTATGAATTATATTTAAATTAATTTTATTTAATTAAAAATTAAAATAAAACTTTTCACAATCGTGACACTTAATTGCCCTTTAAAAAATAACATATACGGCATGGTAGTCACACTGTGAATGGCGTGACTACTTACGCTTATGTATATATATCAATTAATTAATAATATATTAACAATTATTAATTATAACTTAATAAGAATAACATTTAATGGTTAATGATTAATTTATCGATAAAGTATACTTTAATAAATCCTTTAATTTATTATATTCTAATTACCATTATTAATCAAGTATCACATTTTCATAAATCAATTAATTAATCATATTTTGACTAACTCATAATATTTTAGTTACATTAAATTATAATTTGACTTACTAAATTGTTATAATTAAATTAATTAAGATATTTTAAGAATATATAATTAAAAAGCGCAAAATATTTTAGACACATTAATAATAACATAAGTAATAATTACGTGTTGATCATCAATAACTAATTAATTCATTGATTTTAATAAATCAATTATTTAATTATATATTAATTATTATGAATTACATTTTGATTTATTTTATTTAATTAAGGAATTAAAAGTACATCTTTTCACAAAATGACACTTAAGTCACGATTGTGACTCAATAATAACAAAATTTTATTTTATTTTAAATATTTAACTTATTAATTAATAATATATTATAATTAGTTGATTAATTTTATATATTTTATATTTATTAAAAATAAAAATATAATCACTAATTCTATTTAATAAATTAATTATATTTTAATAAATCAATAGGTAATTATTTATTTATTTAATAAAATGTTATAAAATTATACAGGTGCTAATTGCCTATAAAAATCAAATAACTTGCACCACATGGTAGTCACGCTTTTGAATATTAGGTTACAAAGTGACCACTTACCTATATATATACATTAATTAATTAATAATATATTAATCATTATTAATTATAACTGAATAATATTAACAATTAATGATTAATAATTAATTTATCAATAAAATATAATTTAATAAACCATTTAAGTTATTATATTCTAATTACATTATTAATCAAGTATCACATTTTCATAAATCAATCAATTAATTATATTTTAAATAACACATAATATTTTAATTGCATGAAATTATATTTTAACTTTTTATGATTAAATTAATTAAAGATATTCTTATTATATGTAATTAAAAAGGGAAATTTTTAGACGCATTAATAATAACTCATAATATTTTATTACGTGTTAATAATCAATAATTAATTATTTATTTATTAAAATTTAATAAATCATATATTTAATTAAGGAATTAAAATAAATCTTTTCATAGGCGTAACATATGCCACGCCCTGTGACGCCTATAATAGTAAAATTTTATTTTATTTTAATTAAATAATCAATTAATTATTTTGTTACTAATCAATAATATACTTAAGTCACTTTGTAACTCCTATAATAATAAAATTCTATTTTATTTTGAGTAATTAATCAATTAATTATATTGCTATTAATTAATAATATATTATAATTTGTCAATTATATATATATATATATTACACTTAATAAAAATGAAAATCTATTTAATTAATTGAAGAATAAATTAATTATATTTTAAGAAATATATACTTATTTAATTAATTATTTAATAAAATGTTATAAAATTATAAAGGGTTAATTGCCGTAAAAAATAACATGCACTACATGGTAGTCACGCTTTGTGAATATTAAGTCACAGGTGTGACTAATTACCTATATATATACATCAATTAATTAATAATATATAAATCGTTATTAATTATAACTGAATAACATTAACAGTTAACGATTAACAATTAATTTGTCAGTATGGTATAATTTAATAAATCATTTAATTTATTAAATTCTAATAACCATTATTAATCAAGTATCACATTTTCATAAATCATCATCATCATCACTTAGTCTGAAATCCTGCATTGAAGCAGGGTCTGGGGAGATCCGATAGTATGCAGCCTTACCCCTACATAGTAGAAAGGCTGTTTCCGGTGGACCCACATGCAGATGAGACAATAAAAGAATGATGCAGGTAACAGAACCAATTCATAAAACATAAAATCCATGAAAATACAAGTAATGGGGAAATAAAAGCACTAAATAGAAATGATAATAAAAATACCCGAATCTCAAGATAGAGCTAAAATAAATGCAAATAACAATAAGAATACTCATCACACATAAATACTAATAATAATAGTAATAATCAATATTCCATAATAATAGTAAGAATGACAAAACCAAAACTAATACGTAACACCAAAACTAATAGAAATAAGAATAAAAACCAAAATCTAATATATGCAAATAAATATTAAAACAAATAATACTCACAATGGGAATAATACGAATAATAGAAACTAAGAGAAAGACGAAAAGACAATAAAATAAAAGTACTAAAAGAAGAGTTAAAAAGCAATGTTATTGAGAAACACTTCTACACTCAGAACCTCCCCCTGCTAGTAATAAATCAATGCAAGAAACAAACTATTAACCACGCACAAAAAAAATATCCAAATGAATCTTGACCTCCCGACCATTAAACACATAACCTATAGCTAGAAAACTCAATGTTCACCCCAAAGTGCAAGAGGGGTACAAAGACGAAATTAAAGAAGTACCGAACAATCTTGAGAGAGGAAAATAGGAAGAGGGTGATATCTTACTTGCCCCACCTCGTGCGGTCGATTGCCATACTTATCAACCCAATACATTACATGCAACAATCAAGATCCCGTATTCTAAACTACTAAAATAAAGCAAGCATTTCACAAATGTGGTTTCTTATTTCCCATTGAGCATAGCCCACTCCCAAGTAAGCGAGACTCTCCACATGGCATAGGTTTTGATTCAAGTAGCGTTATGATTCAATCTCTAAGTCAGAATACATCAACAATGTTCAAGCATCCCGATTTCAGAGATATACTTGTGGTATAGAACTACTAACAACTTCAACCGTAAGAACTAAATGTAAAACTAATCGATGAGAACAAAGACGAGAAAAAGCCCAACATTTATGTTGCTCCAAAAAATCCCGATGATGATATTGAAGTAAAACACAGCAAAGCAAGTCACTCTTTGTTTCTTAAAACAAGTCGTGATTTGCACCCACAATTTTGACAAGAGAAAAGTAATAATCAACAAAAAAGAAGAGAAGAAACTATGATCCGTAAAACCCAAGTAAAAAAAAAGTCATGAATCACAGCTGAACAACTAACATGCCTAGGTATCAAAACAACTAAAAACCCAAAAAGAGCACAAACCAAGCAACCGCAATGCAATGAGCAAACAGAAGATCAAGAAAACACGCAATCTAATCTTTAAACCCAAGCAAGATTCTATATCGATCTAAACAAGCATTGACAAGCAACAATCACCAAATCTACAGGAAAAGATCTCCAGAATTCGCGAAACAAGAGAAGGTGAGGGTTTAGATCCCAAACGAAACCTGGAGATTGAGTAAATAGCATAAGGGAAAGCTAGAGAAGGTGAGGGTTTAGATCACATTTTCATAAATCAATGAATTAATTATATTTTAACTAATTGATAATAATTTTGTTGCATGAAATTATATTTTAATATACTTAATTGTTTTAGTTAAATTCATTAATGATATTTTAAGAATATGTAATTAAAAATTGGGAAAAATATTTTATATGCATTAATAATAACATAAGTAATATTTACGTGTTAATAATCAATAGTATACTTAAGTCAAGCACATGATTCCTATAATAACAACTTTTCATTTTATTTTAAGTGATTAGTCAATTAATTATTTTATTATTAATTAATAATATATTATAATTAGCCAATTAATTTTATATATTATATTTAATAAAATGAAAATATAAGTATTAATTCTATTTAATTAATTAAAGAATAATTTAATTATATTTAATAAATAAATATTTAATTAATTATTAAATTAATAAAATGTTATAAAATTATACAGTGTTAATTATGCGTAAAAAGAAAATAAGTGATGCCTGTGAATATTGTTATACATTAATTAATTAATACTATATTAATCATTATTAATTATAACTGAATAAGATTAAGAGTTAATGATGGATAATTAAATTATAAATAAAGTATAATTTAATAAATTATTTAATTTATTATATCCTAATTACCATCATTAATCAAGTTTCGCATTTTCATAAATCAGTTAATTAATTATATTTTAACTAACTCATAATATTTTAATTACATGATATTATATTTTGATTTACTAAATAGTTATAATTGAATTAATTAAAGATATTTTACTTAATATATAATTAAAATGGGGAAAAATATTTCAGATGCATTAATAATAACATAATTAATAATTATATGTTAATCATTAATAATTAAATAATTCATAAGATTTTAATAAATCAATTATTTAATTATACATTGATTATTATGAATTACATTTTAATTGATTTTATTTAATGAAGGAGTTAAAATGTATCTTTTCATTAAATTGACACTTAAGTCACTTTGTGATTACTATTATAATAAAATTCTATTTTATTTTAAGTAATTAATCAATTAATTATTTTCTATTAATTAATAATATATTATAATTAGTCAATTAATTATATATATTATATTTAATAAAAATGAAAATAAACACTAACTCTATTTAATTTATTGAAGAATAAATTAATTATATTTTAAGAAATCAATACTTATTTAATTAGTTATTTAATAAAATGTTATAAAATTATGTAGGGTTAATGGACGACATGGTAGTGATGCCTGTGAATATTGTCACAGTATGGCTATATACCTATATATATATATATATATATACGTTAATTAATTAATAATATATTAATCATTATTAATTATAAATGAATAAGGTTAACGATTAATGATGAATAATTAATTTATAAATAAGGAATAATTTAATAAATCATTTAATTTATTATATCCTAATTAGCATCATTAATAAATTACCACATTTTCATAAATCAATTAATTAATTATATTTTAATTAATTGACAAATTTTAATTACAGGAAATTATATTTTAATTTGCTAAATAGTTATAATAAAATTTATTAAAGATATTTTAAGAATATGTAATTAAAAATAGGAAAAATTTTCAGACGCATTAATAATAACATAAGTAATATTTACGTGTTAACAAACAATAATTAATTAATTGGTAAGATTTCCAAAATCAATTATTTAATTAAATACTGATTATTATGAATTATATGTTATATTTTTATTTAATTAAGGAATTGAAAATAGATCTTTCTCAGGTGTGACACTTAAGTCACGTCGGTGACTACTATAATAGTAAAAGTTTATTTTATTTTAATAAAACCAATAATATACTTAAGTCATGCCTATGACTCCTATAAGAATAGAATTCTATTTTATTTTAAGTAATTAATCAATTAATTATTTTGCTATTAATTAATAATATATTATAATTAGTCAATTAATTATATATATTTTACTTAATAAAATGAAAAATCTATTTAATTAATTGAAGATTAAATTAATTATATTTTAAGAAATATATACTTATTTAATTAATTATTTAATAATATGTTATAAAATTATAAAGGGTTAATTGCCAGTATAAAAAAATGCATGACCCGATGCACGACATGGTAGTCACGTCATGAATATTCAGTCACAGATGTGACTACTTACCTATATTTACATCAATTAATTAATAATATATTAATCATTATTAATTATAACTGAATAAGATTAATAGTTAACGATTAACGTTAATTTGTAAATAAAGTATAATTTAATAAATCATTTAATTTATCATATTATAATAACCATTATTAATTAAGTATCACATTTTCATAAATCAATTAATTATTTATTTTTAACTAACTGATAATATTTTAATTACCTTAAGCTATATTTTAATAAAATTAATAGTTGTAATTAAATTCATTAAAGATATTTTGAGAATACGTAATTAAAAATAGGGAAAATATTTCAAAGCATTAATAATATCATTAGTAATAATTAGGTGTTAATAATTAGAAGATATTAATAAATCAATTATTTAATTATATATTGATTATTATGAATTATATTTTAATTAATTTTATTTAATTAATGAATTAAAAAGGGTCTTTTCATAAGCGTGACACTTAAGTCACATCTGTGACTCCTATAATAGTAAAAGTTTATCTTATTTTAGCTAAATAATCAATTAATTATTTTGTTATTAATCAATAATATACTTAAATCATGCTTGTGATTCCTATAATAATAAAATTCTATTTTATTTTAAGTAATTAATCAATTAATTATTTTGCTATTAATTAATAATATATTATAATTTGTCAATTAATTTTATGTATATTATATTTAATAAAAATAAAAATAAGCATTAAATCTACTTAATTAATTGAATAATAAATTGATTATATTTTAGGAAATCAATACTTATTTAATTAATTATTTAATAAAATGTTATAAAATTATATAGGGTTAATTACCTGTAAAAGAAAATAACATATAAGACATGGTAGTCACTCTTGTGAATATTGTCATAGGTGTGACTACTTACCTATATATGTACATCAATTAATTAATAATATATTAATCATTATTAATTCTAACAGAATAAGATTAACAATTAGCGATTAACAATTAATTTGTAAATAAAGTAACATTTAATTTATTATATTCTAATAACCATTATTAATCAAGTATCACATTTCCATAAATCAATTAATTAATTATATTTTAACTAACTTATAATATTTTAATTACATGAAACTATATTTTAATATACTAAATAGTTGTTATTGAATTCATTAAAGATATTTTGAGAATATGTAATCAAAAATGGGAAACATATTTCAAACGCATTAATAATAACATAAGGAATAATTATGTGTTAATAATCAATAATTAATTAATTAATTAATAGGATTTTAATAAATCAATTATTTAATTATATATTGATTATTATGAATTATATTTTATGTAATTTTATTTAATTAAGGAATTAAAAATAGTTCTTATCATAGGAGTGATACTTAAATCATGTCGTGATTGTAATAGAAAAAGTTTATTTTATTTTAAATAATCAATTAATTATTTTGTTATTAATCAATAATATACTTAAATCATGCCTGTGACTCCTATATTAATAAAATTCTATTTTATTTTAAGTAATTAATCAATTAATTATTTTGCTATTAATTAATAATATATTATAATTAGTCGATTAATTATATATATATATATTTTATACTTAATAAAATGAAAATCAACTTAGTTAAATGAATTAATTATATTTAACAAAGTATACACTTATTTAATTAATTATTTAACAAAATATTATAAAATTATATAGAGGTTAATTGCCCTTAAAAATAACATGCTCGACATGGTAGTCACACCGTGAATATTAAGTTACATGTGACTTGTTACCTATATATATACATCAATTAATTAATAATATATTAATCATTATTAATTATAACTGAATAAGATTAATAGTTAACGATTATCAATTAATTTGTAAATAAAGTATAATTTAATAAATCATTAAATTTATTATATTATAATAACCATTATTAATCATGTATCACATTTTCATAAATCAATTAATTAATTATATTTTAACTAATTGAAAGTATTTTTGTTACTTGAAATTATATTTTAATATAGTAAATAATTGTAATTAAATTCATTAAAGATATTTTAAGAATACATAATTAAAAATGGGAAAAATATTTCAGACGCATTAATAATAACATAAGTAATATTTATGTGTTAATAATCATTAACATACTTAATTCAAGCTGTGACTCCTATAATGAAAATTGTTCATTTCAAAGTAAGTAATTAGTCAATTAATTATTTTGTTATTAATTAATAATATATTATAATTAGCCGATTAATTTTATATATGTTATATTTAATAAAATGAAAATTTTAAGCACTAATTCTATTTAATTAATTAAAGAGTAAATTAATTATATTTAATAAATCAATACTTAATTAGTTATTAAAGCAATAAAATCTTATAAAATTATATAGATGTTAATTGTCCGTAAAAAGAAAATAACTTGCATGACATGGTAGTGACACTGTGAATATTATCACAGTATGACCACATACCTATATTTTTTATTTTTTTATAGAAATGACCACATACCTATATATATAAATAAATTAATTAATAATATAATAATCACTATTAATTATAACTGAATAAAATTATATAGGCATTAATTGCCCATAAAATGAAAATAACATGCCTAGCATGATAGTCACGTCTGTGAATACACATTAGTTAATCAATAATATATTGATCATAATTAATTATAAGTGAATAAGATTAACAACTAATGATTAACAATTACTTTATATAACAAGTATAATTTAACAAATCTTTTAATTTATTATATTCTAATCACCATTATTAATCAATTATAACATTTTCATAAATCAATTAATTATCTATATTTTAACTAACGATAATATTTTAATGACCTGAAATTATAATTTAATTTACTAAACAGTTATAATTAAATTAATTAAAGATATTTTTAGAATACATAATTAATTAAATTAAATTAATTGATTAGTTAATTAACAAGATTTCATCAAATCAATTATTTAATTATATATTTATTATTATGAATTATATTTTAATTAATTTTATTTAATTAAGGTATTAAAAATAGATCTTTTCACAGTGTGATACTTAAGTCACGTCGTTGACTCTTATAATAGTATAAGTTTATTTTATTTTAATTAAATAAGTAATTACTTATTTTGTTATTAATCAAGAATGTACTTAACTCACGCCTATGACTTTTATAATAATTAAATTTATATTTATTTTAAGTATTGTTTAATTATTTATTTTAATAATTAATAATATATTATAATTGATCAATTAATTATATATATATTATATTTGATAACAAATGAAAATATGAGGACTAATGCTATTTAATTAATTAAATAATAAATTAATTATAATATCATAAATCAAATAATACACACATACACACACATCAATTAATTAATAATATATTAATCATTGTTTATTATAACTGAATAATATTAATAGTTAACCATAAAAATTAATTTATAAATAAAGTATAATTTAATAAATCATTTAATTTATTATATTGAACAACCATTATTAATCAAGTATCGCATTTTCATAAATCAATTAATGAATTATATTTTAACTAACTCATAATATTTTAATTACATATATTTTATATACTAAATTAATTTTATATATTTTATATTTAATAAAATGAAAATATAACCAATTAATTAATTAATTAATTAATAGATTAATTATATTTTAGTAAATCAATACTTAATTAATTAGTGATTTAATAACAAATGTTATAAAATTATATAGGCATTAATTGCTTATAAAAATAAAATAACATGCACAACATAGTCGTCACACTGTGAATATTAAGTCACGAGGCTTGAGTGCTTACTTATATATATATATACATTAATTAATTAATAATATATTAATCATTATCAATTATAATTGAATAAGATTAACAGTTAATGATTAATAGTTAATTTATAAATACAATATCATTATCAATTATTTAATTATATATTGATTATTTTGAATTATATAATTAATTTTATTTTCTTCAGAATTAAAATAGATCTTTTCATAGGAATTACACTTAAATCACGTATGTGACTCCTATAATAATAAAAATTCATTTTATTTTAATTAAATCAATAATTATTTATTTTTTATTAATAAATAATATGCTTAAGTCACGCTTGTGGCTCCTATAATAATAAAATTTTATTT
The DNA here is from genome assembly GCA_029891385.1 of Erythroxylum novogranatense. Classification (NCBI taxonomy): domain Eukaryota; kingdom Viridiplantae; phylum Streptophyta; class Magnoliopsida; order Malpighiales; family Erythroxylaceae; genus Erythroxylum; species Erythroxylum novogranatense. The sequence continues at coordinate 58,807,518 of CM057226.1, read as the reverse complement.
TATTTTAAGTAAATAATCAATTAAATATTTTGTTATTAACTAAAACTTATTTTAATTTGTCAATTAATTATATATATTATATTTAATTACAATTAAAAATAAGCACTAATTCTATTTAAATAATTAAAATAAATTAATTATATTTTAATAAATCAATACTTAATTAAATAATTATTTAATAAAATGTTATAAAATTATACAAGTGCTAATTGCCTGTAAAAGAAAATAAAATGCGGGACATGGTAGTCATGCTCGTGAATATTAAGTCACGATATGACTACTTACCTATATATACACATGAATTAATTAATATTATATTAACCATTTTTAATTATAATTGAATAAGACTAACAGTTAAAGATTAATAATTAATTTATAAATAAAGCATAATTTAATAAATCATTTAATTTATTATATTTTATTTATCGTTATTAATCTAGCATCACATTTTCGTAAATGGATTAATTAATTACATTTTAACTAACTGATAATATTTTAATTAAATGAAATTATATTTTAATTTACTAAATAGTCATAATTAAATTCATTAAAGAAATTTTAAAAATATGTAATTTAAAATAGGAAAAATATTTTGACGCATTAATAATAACATAAGTAATAATTACATGTTAATAATCAATAATTAATTAATTGATTGATTAATATGATCTCAATAAATCAATTGTTTAATTATATATTGATTATTATGAATTATATTTTAAATAATTTTATTTAATTAAAGAATTTAAAATAAATCTTTCAACAGCATTACACTTAAGTTACGCTAGTGACTATTGTAATAGTAAAAGTTCATTTTATTTTAATTAAATAATCAATAAATTATTTTGTTATTAATCAATAATATACTTAATTCATGCCTGTGACTTTTATAATAATTAAAATTAATTTCATTTTACGTAGTTATTCAATTAATGATTATTAATTAATTAATAACATATTATAATTAGGCAATCAAATTTATATAAATTAATTTGATAAAAAGAAAATATAAGCATTAATTCTATTTAATTAATTAAAGAATACATTAATTGTATTCTAACAAATCAAAACTTAATTAATTATTTATTTAATTAAAATTTTATAAAATTATATAGGTGTTGAATGCCCTAAAAGAAAATAACATGCACAAGATGTGAATATAAGTCACTTGGCGTAACTATTTACCTATATATATAGATCAATTAATTAATAATACATTAATCATTATTAATTATAACTGAACAAGATTAATAGTTCATGATTAACAGTGAATTTATAAATAAAGTATGATTTAATAAATTATTTAATTTGTTGTATTCTAATAACCATTATTAATCGTATCACACTTTTATAAGTCAATGAATTAATTTTATTTTAATGAACTGACAATATTTTAGTTACATGAAATTATATTTTAATTAACTAAATAGTTGTAAATAAAATCATTAAAGATATTTTTAAAATATGTAATTAAAAATGGGAAAATATTTCAGATTCATTAATAATAACATTAAGTAATAATTATGTGTTAATAATGAATAATAAATTAATTAATAATATTTCAATATATAAATTATTTAATTATATGTTGATTATTATGAATTATATTATATTTAATTTTATTTAATTAAGGATTTAAAAATAAATCTTTTCACAGACGTGACACTTCAATCACGTCAATGACTCCTATAATAGTAAAAGTTAATTTTATTTTAATTAAATAATCAATTAATTATTTTGTCATTAATCAATAATATACTTAAGTCATGCCTGTGACTCCTATAATAACAAAACTCTATTTTATTTAAAGTAATTCATCAATTAATTAATTTTCTATTAATTAATAATATATTACAATTAGTAAATAAATTTTATATATTATATTTAATAAAATGAAAAATATTCACTAACTCTATTTAAGTAATTGAAGAATAAATTAAGTATATTTTAAGAAATTAACGTTTTTTAATTAATTATATAATAAAATGTTATAAAATTATATAAGGATTAATTGTCCATAAAAGAAAATAACATGCATGACATGGTAGTCACACCTATGAATATTATGTCACAGTGACTACTTTCTTTTATATATATATCAATTAATTAATAATATATTAATGATTATTATTTATAATAGAATAAGATAATAGTTAACGATTAATAATTAATTTAAAATAAAGTTTAATTTAATAAATCATTTATATTTTATATTCTAACAACCATTATTAATCATGTATCACATTTTCATAAATCAATTAATTAATTATTTTTAAGAAACTCATAATATTTTAATTACATGAAATTATAATTTAATTTACTAAATAGTTGTAATTAAATTCATTAAAGATTTTTGTAGAATATGTTATAAAATGGGGAAAAATATTTCAAACGCATTAATAATAACATAAGCCACGCTTGTGTCTCCTATAATAATAAAATTTTATTTTATTTTAAGTTATTAAATAATTAATTATTTTTATTAATTAATAACATATTATAATTAGACAATTAATTATATCTATTATATTTAATAAAAATAAGCACTAATTCTATTTCATTAATTAAAAATAAATTAAATATATTTTAGTAAATCAATACTTAATTAATTAGTTATTTTATAAAATGTTATAAAATTATATAGGTGTTAATTGCTGTAAAAGGAAATAACATGCAAGACATAGTAGTCATGCCTTTGAACACTAAGTCATAGGCGTGACGTCTTACTTATATATACATCAATTAATTAATAATATATTAATCATTACTAATTATAACTAAATAAGATTAACAGTTAATGAGTAACAATTAATTTATAAATAAAGTATAATTTATGAAAATGTCATACTTGATTAATAATGGTAATTAGAATATAATAAATAAAATAATTTATTAAATAGTTATAATTAAATTCATTAAAGATATTTTAAGAATATGTAATTAAAAAGGAAAATATTTTAGATGCATTAATAATAACATAAGTAATAATTACGTGTTAATAATCATTAATTAATTAATTAATACGATGTCCACAAATTAATTATTTAATTATATATTGATTATTATGAATTACATTATAATTAATTTTATTTAGTTAAGGAATTAAAAAATAGATCTTTGCATAAGTGTGACACTTAAGTCAAGTTTGAGACTCCAATAAGAGTAAAAGTGATACAAAAACCTCAAGAAAACAAGGTTTTTGAAACCTCCTAATTCTATTGAATCAAAACCTCAATCTTTTTATTCTAAGAACACGCTAGTTCAAACTCCAATTATACAAAATTGAGACCCAAACCTCAAGAAAACAGAAGAATTGAACACGTCACAAGTAATTACCTTAATAAATGATGCAATCCTTGAAGTAACAATAAGAAGAACACACCTTTCTTGAAGAGAATTTCTCTTAATTTCGTTAATCAACCAAATCTGATGTTTACAAGGATAAAATAAGGTATTTATACCTTTGCTCACGTCCTAAACCTAAAAAGAATAGGTTACAAGACCCTTTAATGCTAAAACAAGCCTAATCCTAACTAGTTTAGGAGTTTATAGCCCAATAATGCAATCTGATCCTAATCCACTTAGGATTGGGCTAAACTAACTTAAATAAGACCAAAATAACTTAAATAAACCTAAGGGGGCGGATGGGCCTAATGGATCACTCTAATTAGGCCCACATGCTTGGTTATCCAAAACTAGCTTTAAATAAACTAAGGCTAGTACTAATAAATACCCAGCCCATAACAAGTCTCAAAAGCTTCATTAAAGTTAGGCAAACTCAATACAGGAGAAGAACACAATTTATCTTTCAATGTATTAAAAACAAGTTCTTGTGCCTCATTTCACTTAAATCCAACATCCTTTTTAATTATTTCAGTTAATAGCGCAGCAATGATACTAAAATCTTTCACAAAGCGCCTATAAAAGCTAGCTAAACTATGAAAACTACTTACATCACCAATACACGTAGGAGTAGGCCAATCTTTAATAGCCTTAACCTTCTTCTCCTCAGAATAATTGTGGCTGACAAATATCATCTCTACTTTCCTTTCCCACTCCAAGTAGGCATCAACACCATTCCTTCCTTGAAATGGTGGCATCTTCATTTTGATGCTGCCAATGTTTCTATCTACCCTTTCAGTCTTTTCCTCCTCTCTGCCTTTTTCAGCTCTTCCTCTATAACCACCTCTATTTCGGCCTCTATCTCCTCTACCACCTCTTGCATTGTGATACAAATGGTGTTCAAGATGTTACAAGAAGCAATCTAGGTGATTTAGACCTGATTCCAAATATGGAAAGTTTTCGAGTTCTAAATAAGGAAACTTCACCAGTTTTGGAACATGGAGCTAAAGTGCATGGAGATGCCATGGGAAATCATATTGAGGCTGTTCAAGAAAAACAAGATCATTCAAGTGCCAACGTAGAAGGTTTCCCCAATATGGAAAGTTTTGTCGGTCCGGTCACAAGGTCCCGAACAAAGCGTCTAAAGGAGCAACGCCAAATTTATGTGCAAAACCATGTTGAAAGTGGGCTGTCCAAATATGGAAAGTCCATATATGGAAATGTTTTGGAGCCTAAGTATGTCTACATAATTGGGCCAACAGACTAGTTTGGAGTGTTTGTGTTTTTAAGTTTGTTTTGGATCAAATTTGGGTTTGTTTTGTTATGGGTTGTTTTTACTTGTCTCCTTTGGGTTTAGAATAAGTGAAATGGGCTACTTTTCAAGGGGGCCACATTGGTTTTTAGTCACTTCTTTTTCAGACTTGGTTTATGGGTTCATTTTAGCCTTTTAAGTTAGAATACATGGGGCCTTTGTTATTTTACTTAAGCCCATTTCGAAATCCACTAGTTTTAGGTTTAATTAAGCATGTTTTAGGGTTTTGTGGCTGTCATATTCACTCTCCATCTTATTCTCTCCAGCAGCCACCTCTCTCTCAACATTGAAGATTGTCTTTTCATCTCACCCACCTTCTCCACCACGTTTTTTCCACATCAGCCATCTTCTTTACTACCTTGAAGACATTTATTTCAGTTTTTTTTTTATTGTTTTGTCTTACATTGTAATGCCTATAACAAGGCTATTTTCAGTTGTAATGCAGGAACAAGTTGTATTTCGAAAATTTCAGATCTGAATAAAAGAGAGATTGCTTTCTTTTATGTTTATGCACAAGGTGTTCTTATTGATTGCAATTGAGTTTATCTTTTGTTATCAATTTTAATTCCTATTTCTTGTGTTCTTGAGTGCTTAATTGATTGGGGTTCAAGGGGATTTCTAAACATTAACTTGGGTTCTTGTCATAAGTGTTCTTGGGTGGAAGAACAAATCCTAATATGATCGCTTGTTGAGAAACTAATTCTGATTTGATTGGTAACGAGTTCTAAAGGTTGATTAAGGGTCTTGGGGTTCCACATCATTTGGTATCAAAGCCTTGGTTCCAATCAAGTAAGTATTTATTCCGTTTTGACTGAAAATTTTTTTTCATTCTTGTAGGCTTGTTTGTTTCACACCCAAAATTTCAAGATCTTACATATTAAAAAGAAAACGTGCAACTGGGTTGAACAACCATTATTTTCGTTTTTTTTGGTTGGCTTCCAATATACTTAAAAACATTACAATTCAAGGGAAAAACGTGATTACAGCTGCTGCTTAGGTGTTTTAAATTTCAGAACCGTTTAGGTATACTTAACGCAATTTTGGGGTTGTTCATTTCTAATTCTTTTCAATTGAGTTTGGTTGTTGGTCAAATCCTTACTTTACACTTTTTTTTTGTTTGAGTGTTTTGAGTGATAATTTGAGGTTACAATTGGGAATTTCAAGTTTCTGATATTAAATTCTAGATTTCGTCATTTGCTTGCATCCTTTAGTTTTTTGTTATTGAATCTGCCCATTTGCATCTAATACATTAAAAAGGCTGTAATATTGATTCATTGCTGCCTTAAACAAAAAAATCGTCATACATTTATGTTAGAGTAGTGCCTTAAAGGCAATCGTCTTTAGCGCATTTTGTACAAAGTTGTGTACATACTTTATGAATAAATAAAGAAAGGCATATTTCATTAATTTGATATTCATTATTTATGAATGGATATTGATCTATAAGCAAATTAATGAAGTCCATGATATATGACATAGCATGAAGGAAATTATGATGTGATCATACTACTGAGATTCCTATCATGTGCAATTATGTCAGTATCTAAATTATCCCTAATCGTAGGATTACTGAAACTGGACATGGTTAATCCGGAGAGACTAGCACATCTCAAGCTCCTTGATTTGATCAAGCAGTGGATCTCAGAGATTGTAAATATGAGATATTTAGGGTTGAGATGTGAATGCTTACTAGAGGTAGTAAGTACATTGGATGACCTACTATGAGATCATCACATGGATGTTCTATTCTAATGTCATTGATAATCTCATCATAGCAATTGTGCAAATATCCTTAGACTTGAGGTACTCAAGGATATCTTGGATACTGATTCTGTGCTTTGACTCCATTCCTTGTTGCCTTACATAGGTCGCTCGTAGGGTGGTGCTTGGGTACAGCTTGAGGTATTCGAAGGTAATTGAGTAGCCAATAAAAGATTCACCACTTCTGTGATAGCAGAAGATGATACCCATAGCCTCTTGTCAGGGTCATTACTTGGAAATCTCTGGCCGGAGTACTTATGTCATGAAGAATGTCTTCATTGACATAAAAAGTAATGAGTCCCAGGACAAAAACTGATATCACTTGGACTAGATTTGATGTAGTCAGTCTAGTAAGAGTTGACACTTTGCCCATACTTATAACCAAGTGGGGTATAGCATGGTGAAAGGACGAATTGCACAGTAATTGTCTATGGAAGGGTTCGTGATATGGTTCGTGATGAACATAGGTTCATTCGTCAAACCAATTACTTTCCGGTCAATTGGGGGTCATGATGTGTTGCTAGATACCGCTCATGACTTGCTTGGATTAAGTGTTAATCTAAGTGGCCAACATAACCGGGAACCTAATGGGTCACACGCATAAGAGTGACTCGGAGAATTCGTAAAATAGTTTTAGATAGAGATCCAATATATGGAGAGCAATAGGATTAAATAGATCCCGATGAGATCGAGATATGTCCCGATGAGATCGTGACGTCAATATTGCTGAGACAGGTCTTCGGTGTTTTTTTTCCATACCGGGACCCGGTAGGACCGACCCCAGTGTGACTGGAACATTTCAACATATATATATATATATATATATATATATAATGCCTAACGTGGAAAGCTCCACCTACTTTGCATTTAATGAGTCTTTAAATGTTAAGGACAAATGGCAAGTGGAAAAGAAGAGGGTATGATCGTTGGTTTTTGAAAGGGTTTTAAAAACCAAAAAGGCTTTCCTCTCTTCTTGATGATCGATGATCACTCTTCATTCTTCTTCTCCAAGCTTCATCCTCCTTCTCCATCGTTCTTCCCTTAGCTCTCCAAGAACAAGGTAAGAGCTAGCACTCTTTTCCTTGCTCTAGCTATTTTCGGGTCAAAGGGTTTGCCTCGGTTAGGTTCTCCGATCTCGCGTGGATACTGTTAGAGACGGTCTCCTTTGGTCGTTATAGTTTGACTTCGATATATAAACACATGGATCCTGGCTTTCGGGAAGGTCCCGGAATAAAAAATTTTTGTTTTCCGCACCGTGTGCATGTGATGTACACACCGGAATTTTCCTACAATGGTATCAGAGATATCCGACATTACTAAAATGACCTTGGGTTTACCCAACAAGCCACCTTAGATCAATCGGCAGGTATCGGTCATACCACTTGCATCATAGATATCCGACATTACTAAAATGACCTTGGGTTTACCCAACAAGCCACCTTAGATCAATCGACAGGTATCGGTCATACCACTTACATCTCAGGTGCAATTATCGACTAGTGCTATCAACTCGTGATGTATGCACACACATTGGATTATCAACTCTTGATGCGTGTACATCTGATGTAAGCTACCCAATTGCGCCTCTGTCTACGTTAACCTTGAGTTTACTCAACAAATCAACGCTTCTAGTGAAAACCGACCCATTAATCAAAAAATCTTATTTTCATGGTTCGAACATATCCGTATAGAGTGAGCTTGGGTTTACCCAACAACCCGAACTCTATAAGAACTCTGGTTCTCCCCATATTAATGGAAGGCGTTAGTTTTCATATTATGTGTGAGGGATTTCAAACTCTGGTCTCGTCCAAGTTGTAGGATTATAGTCACCATGACTATATGGAATGATTTAGGGCATTTCATCAATCACATTGAATCTATACCTTTAATCATCCATCATCCTACCTAAGCATGTGTAAGTTGACTTGTGCATGTGTAAGTCGACTTATGCTACTGTGCAACTACAAGTCGACTTATACCATTGTGCAAGTCGACTTATGCTACTGTGCATGTGCAAGTCGACTTATACCATTGTGCAAGTCGACTTATGTGCACGAGCAAGTCGACTTATGCATGTGTAAGTCGACTTACCTGACTTTGCAAGTCGACTTATGCATGTGTAAGTCGACTTACCTTTAGAATTTCTCTCTAATCGGCTAATTTCTCAATCCGTGCAGTTCCAATTCACAATACCAAGTGTAATATACTTTACTTTGATGTACCAATAAAACACTTTCATTGTATCATGCTTACCATATATAATCATACTATACATGAAAAACTTGAAATTGATGAATACACTATTATTCACTTAGATTTCCAAATAATTTGAAAATATCAAACTATCACCCTAAGTATCTCTAGGTAGTCTACACTTTATCAAGACTACTTCGGCACTGGTCACAAAACTTGTGACGGCCAAAACAATCAAGACAACGAAATACACTAACGAGACGCTAATGTGACATATTTGACATCCGAAAATTTTTGGAAACCCAATTTCAAGAAAATTAGTTTGGCAAGCATACAACATCAATGTAACATATTTTTAATCACATTAAAAATGATCCAAGGTATTGGAACTAAGATGCACAATCAATCATTCCAAACAAAACAGTTCCAGCAACTTTCTCAAAACTGCCAAGTTTTGTCTTTTGCTTGAAAAACTCATTGAAACAATTTCAATAAATTCTGAGAAAATTACAGAGGTTACAACATGTTCACAATATTCTCCATGAATTTTTTAAGGATTTATTTCCAACAAAAACTCAACCAACATCAGCAACAAAGCCAATGTTAAATCTGTGTTCTTCAACACGGATATTCCCAGCAGCACACAATAAATTCTCAAATAAATAGTAAATCACCTCGAAAATATTTTTTCATCCTCATAGACATTCATAAACATCTTGGAGACATGTCGGTGAAAGAAAATCCGAAATTTTTTTTTCTATAATTTGTTCTCGAATTTATAAGCATACCTGTTCAAGGAATGTGCACAAACACAACAACCATAACATTAGGGAATAAATTAGCAAAACCATATCAAATCACATTGATAAATTCTGTTCTTCCACAGACAATTCAAAAACATCTTATGATCACATCTGCGCAAGAAAATTTCAAAAACAATATTTCTATACTGATTTCGAATTTAACACAGTCAACATGCATCATCGTCACAACCAATAGGGACAAAATGTCCTAGTGGGTCGATATGAGGGTTATGGATTCTTTGAAACTAGTGAGAGTCATATGCATGTCATGCAATTCCTTATGATCATGCATGTAATTATATTCTAACATTCTTTCTCTCTTTCTCTTTAGGTTGATTGAAGATGTCTTCTAGTGTGAATTTGCGCTCACTTATGGACTCTAATAAGTTAACTGGACCTAATTTTCTCGATTGGCTGAGAAATCTGAGAATTATTCTCAGATCTGAGGAACTGGGCTATGTCCTAGATGTTCCACTTCCTGATCCACTTGCTGTTGATGCTTCTGATGAGGATCAGAAAGTTTATCGTAAGCATCTTAAAGACAGTGACATGGCTACCTGTATTATGCTTGCCTCTATGTCACCAGAGCTGCAGAAGCAGTATGAGTCTATGGATGCTCATACTATAGTGTATCATCTTAGAGAGCTTTTCGATGAGTAAGCTCGGTCTGAAAGGTTCGAGACCTCGAGGCTACTCTTCACTACTAAGATGACTCCAGGTTCATCTGCAGTGCAGTATACACTGAAGATGAATGAGTATATTGAGAGGTTGGTCGTCTTAGGTTTTGTTATGGATTATGAATTAAGTATTGACTTAATTCTAGTTGGATTGTCTGATAGTTATTCACAGTTTGTGTTAAACTATCGGATGAACCAAATATCCACAACAATCCCTGAATTGATCAATCTACTCAAAACAGCAGAGCAAGCTGTCAAGAAGGATAGCAAGCCAGTGCTTATGGTGGTGTTGGACCCCGTTTCCAGAGCCCAACTGATGTCAAATCCCGTTTCCGGAATCCGACTCCTGAATCGTAAAACATGAAACTTGATTATCTTTTCTTGTAAGGTTTATTTCACTTAACCCTAATTGAATGTTAATTTCTCTTGTAAATCATGTCCTTAAGACTCTTGCTTTATTTAAGACAAGAATCGCTTCAATCGGAGTCATGTAACTCAAGATATGCTCCAAACACCTAAAGGAGCTCCTACCCGAAACATGCTCTCTTAACTGACCTCTCACTTGCTTTATTTCAAACTTCCTCAATTTAACTCCAATTGATACCAATTTCTGTAGCAAGAAATATACAAGTCTTAGGAAGCTAATGGTTCAAACCTCACCTCAATTTAAGGCCGGATGAGGGATTTATTCCCAAAACAATAGACCATGATCACTTCCAAAACCCAAATGGAATTCTTCTGGCGATTCTCATAACTTTTAATCTAGAGGTCTGATTGTGTTCAATCTTTCACCATTTGAAATTAGACATCTAGATCTACAACTCTTATGAAGACCACAAAACCAAATTCGGCCTCTAACAATGCTCAAAACACTTGACTAACAACTCGACTTATGCTTTGGAAAATAGCCTATAACTCGACTTATGTCTTTGAACAACTCGACTTATCGAGACAAATAAGTCGACTTATCACTAACAAGTCGACTTATCGAGACAAAAAGTCGACTTATCACTAACAAGTCGACTTATGGGGGCGGAGACCAATAACTCGACTTATATGGACCAATAACTCGACTTATGACTATCCCGAACTTGATCCTAACCTCTACACTCTCTCTTGACTTAACTCTAACACCATGAACACTCCTAACCTTTCTAAATCTATCCATAACATCATGAATACTTTTAATCCTCTCAAATCATTCATTCCACTCTCAACATACTATAATCTCACTTGTACTAACATCATCCTCCTACTCACATGAATTTCAAAGCCATTCCATACAACTTTGGAAACTATGCTTAAACATGGGAATAAATGGTTGTGAAAGACCATGGTAAATCATAATTCATGCATTTCATTTACATTCAACACAAGTAGCTCACAATGCTTTAGTGGGCATTTCAAGCCCTTTACAACATGGTTCAAAACACACTTCCAAAATGCTACTATTTTCTCAAAATGCATCTAAAGCATTGTTTACAACAAAATCATGAAATACAAAGACAAAACACTAAGATCTTGGGTATGCCTTGAGCTCATTCTTGAGATCCAGATCTTCACCGGAGATGGGACGGAAAGTGGGGGTGAGCTTTAACGTGGGTAACACGTTTATATTTATACTACTAAGTGAATCTATTCATTATTCATACTGCTTGCAATATTCTCATTAACAAATCTTATAACTTGCATTTCACAAATTCATCAAGCTAACAACAAAATTTCATGATTCATGCATTCATCATTCTTGCTAACATATGCTAACACATAATCACATAGCTGATGGTTTGAAAAATCCACAGATTCTTGATGAGCTACACAAGTGTAGTCATATGCTGAGGAGTTCAAAAAGGAACATTCTATGTCACTATCGGGCAGCCGAGAGAAGACTATACTGGTCAACGTGCACGTGACTCTGCTGGTGGACTTAACTAACCCACATAACACTGAATTTCATGCATAAAAACTGGGCTTTTATTGCCCACTAGCTGAATTTCTGAAAATGGATTTTCATGAAATCCATATAGCTGATTTTCTGAAAAATGCTTTTCATGCTTAGCTCAAATGTCATAATCTCATTAATATTCATTCTCATTCAATTCATGACTTTATCAAGCAATGTCATATACTATCAAGTTCTCATATAATGGCATTCATACATCTATTATACTCAATCAATTCATCTCCCAATAATTTGAAAGAACATAATTTCTTTAATTAAAGTAGTATTTATCACTTACTAGCATAAAGATAAAATGAAACCCACCTTATATCCTTGCTTAAGCTTGCCTAAGGAAGCTCCTCTTCTTGTTCTCCCTTCTTCTTGTCCTCCTTCATTTATAACAAGAAAAGAACCTTACATCACTTAGGGTTTTAAAATTGAAAACCCAATGAACTTTAATCATGAAATTAACTCTAGAATCACTAAACCCACTCCATTCTTAGTCTTTCTAATCCATAACCCAAGCAAAAGCTTAACCTTAAACAAGAAGCTTACCTTGAATCTTCACTAAACCAAGTGATTTCTTGGTTCAAAAGGAAGCTCTAGCCTTCCTCCACACTTTTAACTCTTGGACTTTCTTCAAAATCTTACCCAAACTCTTGGAAAATCACAAACTTAACCAAGCTCTTCTTCTTTTCTCCTCACCACCGAAACTTCTCTCCCTCTCCTTTGATTTTCGTTTCTTTCCTTCTTTCCCTACTACTCACTTATTTCTTCTCTTCTTTTATACTTCTCTTCCATTTAACTTAAGCCCATAAGGCTAAGCCCATTTACTCCTCCTTCATCTTCCTTTCCTTTCTTATTTCCTTATACTACTTTCATTTAACTTAAGCCCAAGCCCAAGTTCACTTCTTCTAAATCCCTTTCTTCCTACATCATTTCCTCTTTAACTTACTCAAGCCCATTTGTTCTTTTAAAGCCCAACTTATTCCTCTTTTCTTTTCCTACTTCATTCAAGTCCAACTAACACATTTAATACATGCTATCTAACTCATTTAAGCACATTTACTTATTACCTAACTCATTTATGTTATTACATGCTAATTAATTCCATATGCTATTTAATGCTATCATATTAAATTCATGCTAACTCAATTTCTTAATTAGTCTAATTATGCTTAATTAAATAAACAAATAAATAAAAAAATTAAATAAATAAAAAATTCGGGGCTAATATTTCTCCCCCCCTTAAGAAATTTCGTCCTCGAAATTCTTACCTGACTCATTAAAGAGGTGTGGATACTTCTCCTTCATTGCATCCAATGGTTTCCACGTCGCCTCTTCAACTGCATGGTTCCTCCACAGGACTTTAACCAACCGAGCAGCCTTGTTCACGAGGACCTTCTCCTTGCTATCCAGAATTGCTACTGTCATCTCCTCATAGCTCGATCATCACTCAATTTGAACCTCCGAGGTCCGAATAATGTGAGAAGGATCGATCTGCCTCCTCAACATGGAAACATGAAATACATCATGGATCTGAGATAATTCTGGAGGCAATGCCAACCTGTAAGCTAACGGCCCGATCCTCTCCAAAATCTCATACGGACCCACATATCGGGGACTCAACTTGCCTTTCTTACTAAACCTCATGACCCTTTTCCATGGAGAGGTCTTAAGAAATACTTTGTCACCTACTGCATACTCCATTTCTTTTCTGTGAGCATCTGCATAACTTTTCATTCTGTCCTGCGCTGCCTTAAGCCGCTGCTTGATTATATCCACTTTTTCAACTGTCATCTGGACCAACTCTGGTCCTACTAGCTTCCTTTCACCTGCGTCATCCCAACATATAGGAGTCCTGCACCTCCTGCCATATAGGGCTTCATAAGGAGCCATCTGAATGCTCGAATGGTACGAATTGTTATAGGCAAATTCGACCAATGACAAATGTTCATCCCATGCTCCTTTGAAGTCCATGACACATGCTCTGAGCATTCCTCTAGGTGCGAATAGTCCTCTCAGACTGACCATCCGTCGAGGATGAAAGGCAGATCTTGAAATTCAACTTAGTCCCTAGAGCTTCCTGCAAACTACCTGAATCTCGATATAAATCTAGGATCCACGCTCGGATACTATGGAATCTGGAACTCCATGCAACCTCACTACTTCATCAATATACTTCTGGCTAATACTTGCAATGAATACTTGCCTAATGGCGGAAAATGGGCTGACTTGGTCAATCGGTCTACAATGACCCATATAGCATCATGCTTCCTAACAATCTGGGTAAACCCATCGAAAATCCATCGTGATCCTTTGCCACTTCCATTCAGAATGGATAATGGCTACAACATGCTGAAGGTGCACGGTGTTCACTTTGACTTCTTGACACACTAAACACCGCCCACATATTCACTACATCTCTCTTCATGCCTTTCCACCGAAATGCTCCTTCAAATCTCTGTACAGACATCCCGGTGTCTGCTGGGTGCATGGAATAAGGCGATTGTTGTGCCTCATCCATGATCTCATCCTTAACTGCCTTATCATTTGGAATACATAACCTGTTTCCGACTACCATTAGCCCATCATCCCTTACTAACACTTCGACTGCTTACCATGTTGAATTTCATCTCTCAACCTTTACTCAATTTGGTATCCTCTCCTGCAGCTCCTTGACCTTCTCCCTAAGGATAGGTCTCACCCTGAATTGAGCAAGAATACAATCTGACTGATCCTGCTTCAGACTGATCTTCAACTTGGCCATTTGCTCCAAAAGAGGCAAGTAAACTGCCTGAACATAAGCTAAGGATGACTTCCTACTCAATGCATCCGCTACTACATTTGCCTTGCCTGGATGATACTCTATCATCAGGTCATAGTCCTTGAGCAACTCTAACCATCTTCTCTGCCTCAGATTCAGCTCTTTCTGGCTCATAATGTACTTAAGACTTTTGTGGTCCGTGAAAACCCTTGTCTGAACCCCATACAGATAGTGTCTCCATATCTTTAAGGCAAAATCACTGCTGCCAATTCCGGATCATGAGTCGGATAATTAACTCATATGGCTTCAAGCTGCGTGAAGCATAGGCTATCACCCTGTCATTCTGCATTAACACACAACCCAAGCCCTTTCTCGAGGCATCACTGTATACATGCATACCCCTGATCTCCATTGGGCAAAATTAAAATGGGAGCACTAGTTAACCGCTGCTTAAGCTCCTCAAAACTCTGCTGGCAATTCTCATTCCAAATAAACTGTTGATTCTTCCAGAATAACTTAGTCATCGGCGCACTATCATGGAGAATCCTCCACGAACCTCCTGTAATAACTTTGCCGGGCCTAGAAAACTCCGTACCTCCTTTATCGTCTTAGGCTCTTGCCAATTCACTCACGCTTCCACTTTTCTCGGATCAACATGGATCCCATTCTTTAAATCACATGTCCAGGAAAACTACTTCACGCAGCCAAAATTCACACTTCTTGAATTTGGCATACACTCCTGCTCTCAATCTCGCAATACTATCCCGAGATCTTGTTCATGCTCTCCTTCATCCTTAGAATAGACCAGAATGTCATCAATGAACACTATGACAAACTGATCTAAGAACTCTGAAAACCCTATTCATAAGGTCCATGAATGCAATTTGGGCGTTGGTCGGTCCGAATGGCATGACCACGAACTCATAGTGCCCAGTGGCGGGTCCCGAAGTCGTCTTGTTAACATCGACTCCACGATTCGGAGTTGATGATAACTCGATCTGAGGTCGATCTTGAAAAGACCTTGCTCCTGCAATGATCAAATGATCATCTATCCTAGGTAAGGGATATCGGTTCTTAATCATCACCTTGTTAAGCTTCTCTAATCTATACACATACGCCATGTCCCATCCTTCTTCTTAACAAATAGAATCTGGCGCTCCCAAGGTGATGAATGGGCACGATAAACCGCTTCTCTAACAACTCCTCTAACTGCTCCTTAAGCTCCTTTAACTCACTGGAGCCATTACGTATGGTGGCATCGAGATTGGCGCGTTCGGAATCAAGTCAATTTGAACTCAATTTCCCTCACCGCGCAACCTCGGTAATTCTTCCGGGAATACTTGAAACTCCTCACAACCCAAAAATCTTCTAATCGCCCATATTCACTTCGGATCCACTACATGCATGGGAAGGCCTCACACCTCGCTCATCATACTTGTCACTAACAAGGTGAAATGATCCTCGGCGTTGCGCTTTTCATCCCCTTGAAAATCACTTTCGACCATCTCCCGATCAAACTCTACTTCTTTGAGGCTACAGTCTAGCTTGGCCTTATACTTCTCCATGACATCCATTCCTAGTATGACATCTAGCCCTTTAAGGTCTAGAGGTAGCAAATCTACTACCAATCTAGTACCACCGATCTTTGAGCTCACAATTCTTATACATCACATCGATCACTACTTTACTCCCCAAAGGAGTACTAACAACCGAAAATCATCCATAATCTCGTGGATTAACTGCATGCATATTCATACTTGAGGAAACAAAGAATGTGTGGAACCCAGTATCAATCAAAACATAAAGCTGCAGAATTGAACAATCGAGCCATACCAGTCCACAACCTCGGGAGCAGCTCTGACCTCCTCTCTCGTCATGGCAAATACTCTACCGGAGCGACCACCTGTGCTCTTGGCCTCCTGCAGGATTAGCCTCCCGATCGCTCTCCAGGCGCCACCTCTGGATCGCCTGGTTCCCACTGTCTCCGTCTGCCTCTGAGCTTGAGCTTGGGAACCCTCCTGTCTCAACCTCTGGGGACAATCTCTCATCATATGCCCCTTCTCTCCACACTGGAAGCAACCACCAAAACCCTTGAGACACCTCCCTGGATGAAACTTCCCGCACTGATCACACTGGGGATACTTGCCCTTCCATGACTTCCCTGGGCCTGCCACACTAGAGACTGTTTCGTAAATTGCCTCGATCACGACCCTTGGCAGACCACCACCGCCCATGCCACTCGAGTATGATGAGTCCCGATGCTCCTCTCGGATCTTGGAGCACTCACTCCCTTCCCGAAGACTGTTCTCGTTCTTCCTTTTCCCTTACCTCGACTTGATGTTCTCCATTTTTTTACTTTGAAGTGCAAGATCTACCAACTGCTAGTAGTCATGGAAATTATGGATTAGCACCTTCTCCTTTATCCCTAAGTGCAATCCACTCTCAAACTTCAAGCACTTATCCTCTTGATCGCCACAATGTTTCTTGCAGATACAGTGACAATTGAGTGAACTTCAGCTCATATTCACTCACGCCAGTTCCCTCGTGTGAGGCTCAGAACTCCCCGGCCTTCTCTTGAATGTAAACCCTCGAGAAGTACTTCCTCCCGAAAACTTCTAGAAACTCCTTCCATGTCACTCTGGAGGTACTACTCGATCGAGGGCACTTGCCCCCACCAAAGGTCAAAGGCATCCCCGCAATAAACTAGCTGCATACTCTACCCTCTCCCCATCCGAGCACTTCATCGATTCAGACCTTTCGGTCCTCTTGAACCATGCTTCGCCTCTTTGGGATTAGTAGTCCCACTGAAATCGACTGACCTCATACTTAGGAGCTTGTCATCCGCCCACTCCGATCTGCTAGAGTGGCATCTGAGCCAGGTCCTTGGCCTATGGCATGGATGAAAGCTCGGCGAAGGCCTGAAGGAACTGGGATCTACTGGATGCACTTGAGGCATAGGAGGGGCTGGAGAGGCACTTCATCTTTGTACATACTTGGCACCTCTGCATCTGAGACAGGGATGGTCCCTGCATCCTGGGGAATGTGGGATTCATCCGTACTTCCCCTCTGAGAGTCTGGTCGAGATTGAGCTCCTCGAGTTCTTCTTCGAGTCGGCATATTACTCCTTTAAATAAAAACCATTTCAAATCTTTAGTTCATGCTTTTCAAACCAATTTAAATCATGTAAAACAATTTAAAACCAATGATGCATGTACTGTATTTAAAACAATGCTTAGGGTTCATGTAACATGATGCATGCTGACTCTACCCTTGAGGCTACCCACTAGGTTCCTAGAAATCATAAACCTAGAGCTGCTCGATACCACAGATGTTGGACCCGTTTCGAGCCCAATGATGTCAAATCCTTCCTAGAATCCGACTCCTGAATCGTAAAACATGAAACTTGATTATCTTTTCTTGTAAGGTTTATTTCACTTAACCCTAATTGAATGTTAATTTCTCTTGTAAATCATGTCCTTAAGACTCTTGCTTTATTTAAGACAAGAATCGCTTCAATCGAGTCATGTAACTCAAGATATGCTCCAAACACCTAAAGGAGCTCTACCCAAACATGCTCTCTTAATCGACCTCTCACTTGCTTTATTTCAAACTTCCTCAATTTAACTCAATTGATACCAATTTCTGTAGCAAGAAATATACAAGTCTTAGGAAGCTAATGGTTCAAACCTCACCTCAATTTAAGGCGGATGAGGATTTATTCCCAAAACAATAGACCATGATCACTTCCAAAACCCAAATGGAATTCTTTTGGCGCGATTCTCATAAATTTTAATCTAGAGGTCTGATTGTGTTCAATCTTTCACCATTTGAAAGTAGACATCTAGATCTACAACTCTTATGAACAACTCTTATGAAGACCACAAAACCAAATTCGGCCTCTAACAATGCTCAAAACACTTGACTAACAACTCGACTTATGCTGGAAAATAGCCTATAACTCGACTTATCTTTGAACAACTCGACTTATCGAGACAAATAAGTCGACTTATCACTAACAAGTCGACTTATCGAGACAAAAAGTCGACTTATCACTAACAAGTCGACTTATGGGGTCGGAGACCAATAACTCGACTTATATGGACCAATAACTTCGACTTATGACTATCCCGAACTTGATCCTAACCCTCTACACTCTCTCTTGACTTAACTCTAACACCATGAACACTCCTAACCTTTCTAAATCTATCCATAACATCATGAATACTTTTAATCCTCTCAAATCATTCATTCCACTCTCAACATACTATAATCTCACTTGTACTAACATCATCCTCCTACTACATGAATTTCAAAGCCATTCCATACAACTTTGGAAACTATGCTTAAACATGGGAATAAATGGTTGTGAAAGACCATGGTAAATCATAATTCATGCATTTCATTTACATTCAACACAAGTAGCTCACAATGCTTTAGTGGGCATTTCAAGCCCTTTTACAACATGGTTCAAAACACACTTCCAAAATGCTACTATTTTCTCAAAATGCATCTAAAGCATTGTTTACAACAAAATCATGAAATACAAAGACAAAACACTAAGATCTTGGAGTATGCCTTGAGCTCATTCTTGAGATCCAGATCTTCACCGGAGATGGGACGGAAAGTGGGGGTGAGCTTTAAACAAGTGGGTAACACGTTTATATTTATACTACTAAGTGAATCTATTCATTATTCATACTGTTTGCAATATTCTCATTAACAAATCTTATAACTTGCATTTCACAAATTCATCAAGCTAACAACAAAATTTCATGATTCATGCATTCATCATTCTTGCTAACATATGCTAACACATAATCACATAGCTGATGGTTTGAAAAATCCACAGATTCTTGATGAGCTACACAAGTGTAGTCATATCTTTGAGGAGTTCAAAAGGAACATTCTATGTCACTATCGGGCGTAGAGAAGACTATCTTGGTCAACGTGCACGTGACTCTCTTGGTGGACTTAACTAACCCACATAACACTGAATTTCATGCATAAAAACGGGCTTTTATTGCCCACTAGCTGAATTTCTGAAAATGGATTTTCATGAAATCCATATAGCTGATTTTCTGAAAATGCTTTTCATGCTTAGCTCAAATGTCATAATCTCATTAATATTCATTCTCATTCAATTCATGACTTTATCAAGCAATGTCATATACTATCAAGTTCTCATATAATGGCATTCATACATCTATTATACTCAATCAATTCATCTCCCAATAATTTGAAAGAACATAATTTCTTTAATTAAAGTAGTATTTATCACTTACTAGCATAAAGATAAAAATGAAACCCACCTTATATCCTTGCTTAAGCTTGCCTAAGGAAGCTCCTCTTCTTGTTCTCCCCTTCTTTCTTGTCCTCCTTCATTTATAACAAGAAAAGAACCTTACATCACTTAGGGTTTCTAAAATTGAAAACCCAATGAACTTTAATCATGAAATTAACTCTAGAATCACTAAACCCACTCCATTCTTAGTCTTTCTAATCCATAACCCAAGCAAAAGCTTAACCTTAAACAAGAAGCTTACCTTGAATCTTCACTAAACCAAGTGATTTCTTGGTTCAAAAGGAAGCTCTAGCCTTCCTCCACACTTTTAACTCTTGGACTTTCTTCAAAATCTTACCCAAACTCTTGAAAAATCACAAACTTAACCAAGCTCTTCTTCTTTTCTCCTCACCACCGAAACTTCTCTCCCTCTCCCTTTGATTTTCGTTTCTTTCCTTCTTTTCCCTACTACTCACTTATTTCTTCTCTTCTTTTATACTTCTCTTCCATTTAACTTAAGCCCATAAGGCTAAGCCCATTTACTCCTCCTTCATCTTCCTTTCCTTTCTTATTTCCTTATACTACTTTCATTTAACTTAAGCCCAAGCCCAAGTTCACTTCTTCTAAATCCTTTCTTCCTACATCATTTCCTCTTTAACTTACTCAAGCCCATTTGTTCTTTTAAAGCCCAACTTATTCCTCTTTTCTTTTCCTACTTCATTCAAGTCCAACTAACACATTTAATACATGCTATCTAACTCATTTAAGCACATTTACTTATTACCTAACTCATTTATGTTATTACATGCTAATTAATTCCATATGCTATTTAATGCTATCATATTAAATTCATGCTAACTCAATTTCTTAATTAGTCTAATTATGCTTAATTAAATAAACAAATAAATAAAAAAAATGAAATAAAAAAAAAATTCGGGGCTAATAGGTGGACTCTACTTCTTCTGGTTCAAAGAAAAAGAAACTGAAGAAGAAAAGGTCTAAGAAACCAAAAGGAAGTACAGCCAAAAAGAAAACCAAAGAAACAGCGCCAAAAGGAACTTGCTTCCATTGTGGCAAGACTGGTCACTGGAAGCGAAACTGTAAAGTCTATCTGGAAGAATTGAAGCAGAAGAAGGCATCAGATGCCTCAGCTTCCTCAGGTATGTTTGTCATTGAGGTTAATACTGTTTCTGACCATAACATATGAGTATTAGATACCGGTTGTGGCTCACACATATGCAATGATATGCAGGGCCTCAGGGACAGTAGACAGCTCATGAAGGGAGAACTAGACTTGCGTGTAGGAAATAGAGCAAGAGTTGCTGCATTAGCCGTAGGCACTTATTTTTTGTCACTCCCCAGTGGGCTTGTAATTAAACTGGATGAATGTTATTTTGTACCTGTTTTAACAAAGAACATATTGTCTGTTTCTTGTTTAAATAGAGCTGGTTTCCATTTGACTTTTAGTAGCAATGGTTGTTCTATTATTCTGAATGGAATGCTCTATGGTACTGGTACATTATGCAATGGAATTTACATATTAGATATGTCACATCCAATTATGAATGTCAATGACACGAAAAGACATAAACAAGATAATTTAAAATCAACTTACTTATGGCATTGTCGCCTTGGCCATATAAATGAGAGACGCATAGCTAAGCTCCATAAGAATGGAAGTTTAGGGTCATTTGATTATGAATCATATGACACATGTGAATCTTGTTTATTAGGCAAGATGACTAAGTTACCCTTTAAGGGAAAGGGTGAACGAGCGACTGGAGTATTAGACCTAATACATTCAGATGTATGTGGTCTGATGTCCATCCATGCTAGAAGTGGTTGTCTTTACTTCATTACCTTTATCGATGATTATTCTCGATATGGGTACCTGTATCTGATGAGATACAAATCTGAAGCATTTGAAAAGTTCAAACAATTCAGAAATGAAGTAGAAAACCAACTTGGAAAAAATATAAAGACATTACGATCCGATAGTGGTGAATACTTAGACCAACAATTTTTAGATTATCTCAGAGATAATAGGATTTTATCTCAATGGACTCCACCTTACACACCACAGCATAATGGTGTGGCAAAAAGGAGAAATCGAACCTTGTTAGACATGGTACGATCGATGATGGGCTTTGCAAATTTACCAAAATCCTTTTAGGGTATGCACTCGAGACAATTTGTTTATTTGTTAAACGAGTTCCATCAAAGACGCTTGATGTTACTCCATATGAGATGTGGAATAACAAAAGACCCTATCTTACTCATTTGAAAGTTTGGGGTTGTCCCCTTATGTGAAGCGAATCAATGAGATAAACTTGATGCAAAGTCGACAAATGTTTGTTCGTAGGATATCCTAAAGAAACAATGGGATATCAATTCTACCTTGCTGAGGAACAAAAGGTGTTTGTTTCAAAGCATGCCGTCTTTTTAGAGAAAGAATTTATTTTACAAAAAGACAGTGGGAGCAAAATTGAACTTGAAGAAGTTCAAGATGCTCGAACAGACGCAGATCAACTGCCTGAACCTGAAACTGTAACTCATACAGATGAAGTAACAATTCAACCTTCTACAACACATGAAGTTCGTAAGTCACGTAGGATACGTTTTGTTCTCGAGAGATATGGATTTTTCGTGAATGAACAGAATGACGTATTGCTCATAGAAGATAATGAGCCTACCACATACGAAGAGGTTCTGAAGAGTTCAGAGTCTGAGAAATGGCTTCATGCCATGAAGGCTGAAATGGATTCCATGTATGAAAACCAAGTATGGACTTTGGTTGAGGCACCCGAAGGAATAAAACCCATAGGGTGTAAATGGGTTTTCAAAAAGAAAACCGACATGGATGAAAATGTGATTACCTATAAAGCAAGGCTTGTGGCTAAAGGTTTTCGTCAAAGACAAGGAATTGACTACGACGAGACCTTGACCCGATGAATCTTAAATCCATTAGGATACTCTAGCCATTGCCACTCATTATGATTATGAGATATGGCAAATGGATGTGAAGACAGCTTTCCTAAATGGAAATCTAGCTGAGGATGTGTATATGAAACAACCTGAGGGCTTCATCTCCTATGATGGCGAAAAGGTATGCAAACTTCAAAAATCCATCTATGGATTGAAGCAAGCATCCAGGAGTTGGAATATCCATTTTGATGAGGTAATCAAAGAGTTTGGTTTCTCACAAAATCCGGATGAACACTGTGTGTATAAGAAGGTTAGTGGGACTACAATCGTATTCCTTGTGCTATATGTAGATGACATATTATTACTAGGAAACGATGTCTCTATGCTACAAGCTGTGAAGATTTGGTTGTCCAAACAATTTACCATGAAAGACCTTGGTGAAGCAACTTATATCCTTGGGATAAAGATTTATAGAGATAGATCAAAAAGATTGCTTGGTCTTTCACAATCAACGTACATAGACAAGATGTTAAAGAGGTTTAGCATGGAGCAATCCAAGAGAGGGTATCTTCCCGTGACTCATGGGATAACGCTCTTGAAATCTATGTGTCCTAAGACACAAGATGAGAGGATGCGCGTGAATATGATCCCGTATGCATTTGCAGTAGGATCTATCATGTATGCTATGCTATGTACGAGACCTGATGTATCATATGCTCTAAGTGTTACGAGCGAATATCAATCAGATCCTAGTGAGAGTCATTGGGTGGCTATCAAGAATATCCTCAAGTACTTACGAAGGACTAATGATGTTTTCTTAATATATGGAGATGGAAATCTCTAGGTGAGCAGGCATACAGATGCTAGTTTTCAATCTGATAAGGATGATTCTAAATCCCAATCAGGTTATGTATTCACACTGAACGGCGGGGCGGTCAGTTGGAAGAGTTCCAAACAAGAGATAACTGCCGATTCAACAACCAAGGCAGAGTACATTGCCGCTTTAGATGCAGCAAAGGAAGCAGTTTGGATCAAAAAGTTCATTACTGAACTTGGTGTGGTTCCTAGCTATGATGGGCCCATACAGTTGTATTGTAACAACAATGGGGCTATTGCGTAGGCGAAGGAACTAAGGTCTCATCAACGATCCAAACACGTACTCCGCAGATATCATCTGATTAAGGAGATCATTGGTCAAGGTGATGTCCAGATAGAGAGAATTCCCACAGAGCAAAATATTGCTGATTCGTTGATAAAGCCATTATCACAGAAGAGCTTTGATTCTCATGTACTCGCCTATGGTATTAGATATCAAGGCGATTGGCTTTAGGTCAAGTGGGAGATTTTGTTAGAGTAGTGCCCCAAAGGCAAATCGCCTTTAGCGCATTTTGTACAAAGTTGTGTACATACTTTATGAATAAATAAAAAAAAGGCATATTTCATTAATTTGATGTTCATTATTTATGAATGGATATTGATCTATAAGCAAATTAATGAAGTCCATGATATATGACATAGCATGAAGGAAATTATGATGTGATCATACTACTAAGATTCCTATCATGTGCAATTATGTCAGTATCTAAATTATCCCTAGTCGTAGGATTACTGAAACTGAACATGATTAATCCGGAGAGACTAACACATCTCAAGCTCCTTGATTTGATCAAGCAGTGGATCTCAGAGACTGTAAATATGAGATATTTAGGGTTGAGATATGAATGCTTACTAGAGGTAGTAAGTACATTGGATAACCTGCTATGAGATCATCACATTGATGTTCTATTCTAATGTCAGTGATAATCTCATCATAGCAATGGTGCAAATATCCTTAGATTTGAGGTACTCAAGGATATCTTGGATACTGATTCTGTGCTTTGACTCTATTCCTTGTTGTCTTACACAGGTCGCTCGTAGGGTGGTGCTTGGGTACAACTTGAGGTATTTGAAGGTAATTGAGTAGCCAATAAAGGATTCACCACTTCTGTGATAGCAGAAGATGATACCCATGGCCTCTTATCAGGGTCATTACTTGGAAATCTCTGACCGGAGTACTTATGTCATGAAGAATGTCTTCATTGACATATAAAGTAATGAGTCCCAGGACAAGAACTGATATCACTTGGACTAGATTTGATGTAGTCAGTCTAGTAAGAGTTGACACTTTGCCCATACTTATAACCAAGTGGGGTATAGCATGGTGAAAGGACGAATTGCACAGTAATTATCTATGGAAAGGTTCGTGATATGGTTCGTGATGAACATAGGTTCATTCGTTAAACTAATTAGTTTCCGGTCAATTGGGGGTCATGATGTGTTGCTAGATACTGCTCATGACTTGCTTGGATTAAGTGTTAATCTAAGTGGCCAACATAACCGGGAACCTAATGGGTCACACGATAAGAGTGACTCGGAGAATTAAATAAAATAGTTTTGGATAGAGATCCAATATATGGAGAGCAATAGGATTAAATGGATCCGATGAGATCGAGATATGTCCCGATGAGATCATGACGTCAATATTCTTGAGACAGTCTTGGTGTTTTTTCCATACCGGGACCCGATAGGACCGACCAGTGTGGTGGACCATTTCAACATTTATATATATATATATATATATATATATATATATATATATATATATATATATATATATATATATAATGCCTAACGTGGAAAGCTCCACCTACTTTGCATTTAATGAGTCTTTAAATGTTAAGGACAAATGGCAAGTGGAAAAGAAGAGGGTATGATCGTTGGTTTTTGAAAGGGTTTTAAAAACCAAAAAGGCTTTCCTCTCTTCTTGATGATCGATGATCACTCTTCATTCTTCTTCTCCAAGCTTCATCCTCCTTCTCCATCGTTCTTCCCTTAGCTCTCCAAGAACAAGGTAAGAGCTAGCACTCTTTCCCTTGTTCTAGCTATTCCCGGGTCAAAGGGTTTGCCCCAGTTAGGTTCTCCGATCTCTACGTGGATATCGTTAGAGACGGTCTCCTTTGGTCGTTATGGTTTGACTTCGATATATAAACACATGGATCCTGGCTTTTAGGAAGGTCCCAGAATAAAAAAAAATTGTTTTCCGCACCGTGTGCATATGATGTACACACCAGGATTTTCCTACAACTTACTGGTAATTCAAGTGTGTGCTTTCAATTTGTTGTTTGTGTCGTTTTTGCTTCTAGTTTTTTGCATGTTTTCCTTCTTTGTTTAGGTTTTTCCTTGCAAATTCTCAATTAAAATTGGTTGCATTAAGATAGCTGATTGTTGTTTGATTTGGCCCTTAAGTATAAACATTGAAAGATTGCTTGAGTGGTAAAAGGCAAGAGTGTGTGAGCTCAAAAGAGGGGAAAAGCCAAGTTTGAGTGAAAACACGAGAGGTGTGTCGTTACTTTGAGAGTAAACACTTGAGGGAGTGTTTGTGAGGAATATTTTGTTGTTATCTTTGTGAAAATTTTCAGATTGACCATGGATTTTCAAGAAAGTGGGGTTGAGAAACAGGATCAAGCTTTCATTCTAAAAGCCATGCAACAGGAGTTCCAAAGAATGCAAATCATGATGAGGGACATGAGCGAAAGAATTGACAAGGGTTCTGGCCAAAATGTTCCAAGTCCGAGAAGACAACCAACACCTCCAATTGATGATGAATATAATGAAGAGTTTGATGATCAATCCACCATGATAAATGTAGGTAGAAACTATGGAGGAGCAAGGAGGGGTCGAAATGATCTTGACAGAAACCTAGGAAGTATCAAAATGAAAATTCCATCGTTTCTGGGCAAAAATGATCCTGAGGCATACATGGAATGGGAAAGAAAGGTGGAGCTCATTTTTGAGTGTCATAATTACTCAGAAGAAAAGAAGGTAAAGTTTGCTGCCGTAGAGTTTAGTGAGTATTCCATTGTGGACCAATTGATTATGAGTAGACGGAGAAATAGAGAACGTCCTATCCAAACATGGGAGGAGATGAAAGCCATTATGAGAAGACGTTTTGTTCCTAGCCACTATTATAGGGAATTGCATCAAAAATTGCAAAGCCTTGTTCAGGGATCAAAGAGCGTGGAGGACTACTATAAAGAGATGGAGATAGCAATGATAAGGGCAAATGTGGAGGAAGATAGAGAAGCCACCATGGCAAGGTTTCTCAATGGACTCAACAGAGATATTGCTAATGTGGTAGAGCTTCAACATTATGTGGAGATAGAAGACATGATACACATGGCCATGAAAATAGAAAAGCAATTGAAGCGAAAGGGAATTGCTAGGCAAGCCAACACATATTCGACTCAAAATTCCATATGGAAGTCGAATTGGAGGAATGATAACAAGGCTGCCTAATTAAAAAAAGATGACAAAACCAAGGAAAAAGAACCATTCGACAACAAAAACAAAGGTATTTCTACTTCCCACACTAATAGAAATAGAGATATCAAATGTTTTAAATGTTTGGGATTTGGTCATATAGCTTCACAATGCCCAAACAAAAGAGTAATGGTGATGCGTGGTGGTGAGGTTGAAACCGATGATGAGAATGATGTCGATGATGAGATGCCTTCCTTGGAGGATGGTAGTGATGGGGAGTTACCTATGGAGGGTAGATTGATGGTGACTAGGCATGCTTTGAGTGCACAATATAAAGAAGACCAAGAGGGGGCGAGACTTCAACGAGAAACTATCTTTCATACTAGATGTTTAGTTAGTTGGAAAGTGTGTAGTGTGATTGTTGATGGTGGTAGTTGTGTGAATGTGGCTAGTACATTGTTTATTGATAAATTGGGACTAGAAACCACTAAACACCCCAGACGTTACAAATTACAGTGGCTTAATAATAGTGGGGAAGTGAGAGTCCAAAAACAAGTGAGGGTGCCATTTACAATTGGGAAGTATAGTGATGAAGTTACATGTGATGTGGTTCCAATGCAAGCTAGTCATATGTTGTTGGGTAGACCATGGCAATGGGATAGAAGAGTGATGCATGATGGGTATTTGAATAGATGTATAGTGGAGAAAGAGGGCAAAAGGTATACTCTTTTACCTTTGACACCAAAACAAAATTTTGAAGACCAAATGCAACTTGAAAAATCCTATGATGAATTTGCACAAAAAGAGGCTGAACGAAAAAGGAAAGAAAGTGAGAAAGAAAGAGAAAAGAAAGAAAAAAAGAGAGTGAGAGAAAAATAGAAGGCAAATGTAAAGAGAAAAGGAGTGAAGATAATTCAGCCAATGAGAGAAAAGAAGAGAGAAAAGTGAATTTCTATACAAAAGTGAGGGATGTGAAGAGAGCTTTGATGACAAACATGCCAATGTTTGTACTTTTGTACAAAGAGGCTTATTTTCAACTAACGATCTTGACCCTACTTTGCCTAGTGTTGTGATTGATGTTTTGCAGGAATATAGCGATATTTTTCCCGATGATCTACCTCCAGGTTTACCACCTTTGCGAGGAATTGAACATTAAATCGATCTCATTCACAGGGCGCCATACCAAATAGACCAGATATCGAAGCAATCTTGCGGAGACTAAAGAATTGCAAAAGCAAGTGGAAGAACTTTTGGAGAAAGGACATATAAGAGAGCTTAAACCCGTATGCGATTACCGTTTTGTTGGTACCAAAGAAAGATGGAAGTTGGCGTATGTGTGTGGATTGCAGAGCTGTCAACAAAATAACGATAAAATATCGACATCCCATACCTCGACTTGATGATATGTTGGATGAGTTACATGGCACATGCATTTTTTCTAAAATTGATTTGAAGAGTGGTTATCACCAAATTAGAATAAAACCGGGTGATGAATGGAAAACTGCATTTAAAACTAAACATGGATTGTATGAGTGGTTGGTAATGCCATTTGGCTTAACTAATGCACCAAGTACCTTTATGCATTTAATGAACCATGTTTTACGAGAATTTATTGGCAAGTTTGTAGTTGTCTATTTTGATGACATTCTAGTGTATAGCAAATCTATTGAACATGTCATTCATTTAAAATGTGTGTTTGATGTGTTGCGCAAATTTCAATTGTATGCTAACATGAAGAAATGTACATTTTGCATTGATCGCATTATTTTCTTGGGATATGTGGTGAGTGCAAAAGGAATTGAAGTAGATAGCGAAAAGGTAAAGGCTATACGTGAATGGCCAAAACCTAAGAATGTTAGTGGGGTGAGGAGTTTTCATGATTTGGCAAGTTTCTATAGGAGATTTGTTAAAGATTTTAGTGCAATTGCTGCACCATTGACTGAAATCATGAAAAAAGACAAGGGGTTTATTTGGGAAAAAGAGAAAGAGCATGCATTTGCATTATTAAAGGACAAGTTGAGTAATGCACCATTGTTGGGACTGCCTAATTTTGAATTAACTTTTGAAATCGAATGTGATGCTTCCAGGATTGGTATAGGTGTTGTTTTGATGCAGGAAAAAAGACCAGTTGCTTACTTTAGCGAGAAGCTAAATGGAGCACAACTCAACTACTCAACCTATGACAAAGAGCTATATGCGTTGGTGAGGACATTAGAGACATGGCAACATTACCTGCTGCCTAAAGAATTTGTAATTCACACCGACCATGAATCATTGCGCCATTTGAAGGGGCAAAGCAAGTTGAATAAGCGACACGCGAAATGGGTGGAGTTCATTGAATCCTTTCCATATGTGATACAATACAAGCAAGGAAAAGAGAATGTTGTGGCTGATGCGCTCTCTAGAAGGTATTCTTTGATTTCAACTCTTTCTTCTAAATTGTTGGGATTTGAGCAGATGAAAGAATTGTATACGCATGATGTTGATTTCTCAAATGTGTATGTTGCTTGTGAACATGTTGCATTCAATGATTTTTATAGGCATGAAGGATTTCTATTTAAAAAAGGGAAATTATGCGTGCCTAATAGTTCAATTCGAGAATTGCTTGTTCGTGAAGCACATAGTGGGGGGCTCATGGGACATTTTGGTATAGACAAGACATTGAGTATATTGCATGAGCATTTCTTTTCGCCAAATATGCGCAAAGACGTTGAGAAAATCTGTTCACGTTGCATATCATGTAGACAAGCTAAGTCTAGAGTTCAACCACATAGGTTATACATGCCATTGCCTGTTCCTACTCATCCTTGGATTGATATTTCTATGGACTTTGTTTTAGGGTTATCGAGGACTAAGAAAGGACGAGACTCAATTTTTGTTGTAGTGGATCGTTTTTCTAAAATGGCTCATTTTGTTCCATGTCATAAAACTGATGATGCATCTCACATTGCCGATTTGTTTTTCCACGAGGTAGTACGTTTGCATGACATACCTAGAACTATTGTATCTGACCGAGATGTTAAATTTCTTAGTCATTTTTGGTGTGTACTTTGGTCTAAACTTGGGACTAAGTTGTTATTTTTACTTCATCACACCCTCAAACTGAAGTAGTAAACAGGACTCTTGGGACCTTGTTGTGTGCTTTAATTAGAGGGAATATAAAGTCTTGGGAAGAACTTTTGCCATTTGTTGAGTTTGCTTATAATAGAAGTGTGCATTCTTCTACTGGATTTTCTCCTTTTAAGATTGTGTATGGTTTTCAACCCCTTTAAATGAGATCTCTAACTTAGATGGGCTTAAAAAGGCTTAAATGGTTAAGGCCATTCACAATAAAAACACGAGAAAGGATTGAGAAGAGAAATCA
This sequence comes from Erythroxylum novogranatense, assembly GCA_029891385.1. Classification (NCBI taxonomy): domain Eukaryota; kingdom Viridiplantae; phylum Streptophyta; class Magnoliopsida; order Malpighiales; family Erythroxylaceae; genus Erythroxylum; species Erythroxylum novogranatense. The sequence goes on along the minus strand of CM057226.1, from coordinate 58,776,852 downwards.
ACAAGTTGCTAACAAAGTGAACAAAGGAAGGCGCAAGGTAACCTTTGAACCAGGAGATTGGGTATGGGTGCACATGTGCAAGGAACGGTTTCCTTCCAAAAGAAAATCTAAATTGGATGCTCGTGGTGATGGACCATTTCAAATTATTGCTAAGATCAATGACAATGCATATAAAGTTGATCTTCCTGGTGAGTATGCTGTTTCTAGTACCTGTAATGTATCTGACCTGTCTCATTTTGATTTTGATGAAGGTTAAGATTCGAGGACGAATCATTTTGAGGGGAAGGGAAATGATACAAATGGCATTCAAAATGCTACAAGCAGCAATCTAAGTGATTTAGACCTGATTCCAAATATGGAAAGTTTTCGAGTTCTAAATAAGGAAACTTCACCAGTTTTGGAACATGGAGCTAAAGTGCATGGAGATGCCATGGGAAATCATATTGAGGCTGTTCAAGAAAAACAAGATCATTCAAGTTCCAACGTAGAAGGTTTCTCCAATATGGAAAGTTTTTTCGGTCCAATCATAAGGTCCCGAGCAAAGCGTTTAAAGGAGCAACTCCAAATTTATGTGCAAAACCATGTTGAAAGTGGGCTGTCCAAATATGGAAAGTCCATATATGGAAATGTTTTGGAGCCTAAGTATGTCTACATAATTGGGCCAACAGACTAGTTTGGAGAGTTTGTGTTTTTAAGTTTGTTTTGGATCAAATTTGGGTTTGTTTTGTTATGGGTTGTTTTTACTTGTCTCCTTTGGGTTTAGAATAAGTGAAATGGGCTACTTTTCAAGGGGGCCACGTTGGTTTTTAGTCACTTCTTTTTCAGACTTGGTTTATGGGTTCATTTTAGCTTTTTAAGTTAGAATACATGGGGCCCTTGTTATTTTACTTAAGCCCATTGCGAAATCCACTAGTTTTAGGTTTAATTAAGCATGTTTTAGGGTTTTGTGGCTGTCATATTCACTCTCCATCTTATTCTCTCCAGCAGCCACCTCTCTCTCAACATTGAAGATTGTCTTTTCATCTCACCCACCTTCTCCACCACGTTTTTTCCACATCAGCCATCTTCTTTACTACCTTGAAGACATTTATTTCAGTTTTTTATTATTTTGTCTTACATTGTAATGCCTATAACAAGGCTATTTTCAGTTGTAATGCAGGAACAAGTTGTATTTCAAAAATTTCAGATCTGAATAAAAGAGAGATTGCTTTCTTTTATGTTTATGCACAAGGGATTCTTATTGATTGCAATTGAGTTTATATCTTTTGTTATCAATTTTAATTCCTATTTCTTGTGTTCTTTAATGCTTAACTAATTGGGGTTCAAGGGAATTTCTAAAAATTAACTTGGGTTCTTGTCATAAGTGTTCTTGGGTGGAAGAACAAATCCTAATCTGATCGCTTGTTGAGAAACTAATTCTGATTTGATTGGTAACGAGTTCTAAGGGTCGATTAAGGGTCTTGGGGTTCCGCATCACATTGTCTCAGCCTCCATACCACTCTTCCTCATCAAATCCATCCTCATCTTGCTCCTCTTCATAGTGATAATGATTATGAACTGAAGAACTCTTCTTCTTGCCCCAATATTCCCTGAAGATTCGGCTTGGATAGTTCTGAGAAGTCTATCTTGTCTTTCAAAGTTTCTATCTTGTTGCTCAAACTTGTCTTTGGCTTCAAGGAACATAGTCTCTATTCTCTTGAACTGATTTTGCATTCCTTCAAGAGTAAAGATTGTATTTCGTTGGTCCTCTTCGCTCTCATCACTCTTTCCATCTTTATTGTTATTATGTAATATGATTAATTGCTGCAAGAAAACGTTAGAAACCTCACAACACTCCTTTACGTGTTTCTCTCTATAACAGAATTTCCCACTCGTGATTCACACAATAAAATGGCTTTTCACTATATAACCTCATACTCTTGCCTTTTTCCACTCAAGTGCCTTCTTTATTGTTACTTTCCAGGATCACTTGAACAAGATCAAGGAAATCAATAAGCAACAAATTCAAGTAGAAAGCACAAAGCTAATAAGCCTAACAAAGAAAAACGAACAGATGAAACAAATCTAGAAGCAAAATATTGTACGAATAGAAAATAAATCAAAGTGTCAATACACGGATGAAGAGTAGTGTAGGCAATGATTCTTGTGTCAATTGAACAATTATGAGTGCAACAATTGTTCAAATCAATGTAGAAAAGCAAAGATAGGTACCAAAATAAGAAATCAACTAGGAAACAAAGAAAGACACACTAAAATACGACAAAATTCACCGAACCCGAGACCAAATTTTTTTTAATATCCCAATCTGCCCAAAATTCCAAAAATAGAACAAAGGATTCAAAGAAAACGTTTCTTGATAGATTCTTGAATGAAAGAAGGACAATCTTAATGAATCTTGAATGATAAGAACAAATCTTGAATGAAAGCTCAAATAAAGATCCAAAGAATTACAATCTTGGATGTTTCTTGATAGGCTCTTGAATCAAAGAAAGACAATCTAGATGAATCTTGAATGATAAGAACAAATCTTGAATGAAAGATTAAACAAAGATTCAAAGAATCACAATCTTGGATGTTTCTTGATCAATCTTGAAATTTCTTTTCTTTTCTTTCTACTGTTCACAATTTTTTTCTTTTTTTCTACTGTTCATTTTTTCTTTTCTTTCTATTGTTCACCTTTTTTTGCCTTTAGTTTTTTTTTTTGCTTTCTCTGTTTTTTTAATTATTGACCAAGAAAACAAAGAATCAATTAAGGAAACAAGAACATAAAGAACCAATAATGGTAGATTCGTTTCAAGCAATTAAACCTTTTTTAAAACTTTTCTAAGGAATCAACAAAGAAAATAATGAAAGATACGTATGAGTTCAATAGAATTAAGACAAAGCTATGATACTAACTAATATGAAAACCCCAAGAAAACAAGGTTCTTGAAACCCCCTAATCCTATTGAATCAAAACCCCAATCTTTCTATCCTAACAACATAGTAATTCAAACCCCAATTATACAAAATTGAGACCTAAACCTAAAGAAAACAGAAGAATTGAACACGTCACAAGTGATTACCTCGATAAGTGATGCAATCCTTGAAGTAACAATAAGAAAAACACACCTTTCTTGAAAAGAATATCTCTCAATTTTGTTAATCAACCAAATCTGATGTTTATAAGGATAAAATAAGGTATTTTTACCCTTGGCCACGTCCTAAACCTAAAAGGAATAAGTTACAAGACCCTTTAATGATAAAACAAGCCTAATCCTAACTACTTTAGGAGTTTATAGCCCAATAATGTAATCTGATCTCAATTCACTTAGGATTAGGCTAAACTAACATAAATAAGACAAAAAAACAAGCCTAATCCTAACTAGTTTAGGAGTTTATAGCCCAATAATGTAATCTGATCTCAATTCACTTAGGATTGGGCTAAACTAACATAAATAAGACAAAAATAACTAAATAAACCTAAGGGGGCAGATGGGCCTAGTGAATCACTCTACTTAGGTCCACATGCTTGGTTGTTCAAAACTAGCTTTAAATAAACTATACTTAGGCCTACATGCATGGTTGTTCAAAACTAGCTTTAAATAAACTAAGGCAAGTACTAATAAATACCCTACCCATAACAAGTCTCTTTGGGCCTAATAAACAAATGATAAATAACAAGCCCAATGTATTAAAATAAGTCTATAAGAATAATTGAACTTGTCTTGAAATTTGGCTAAGTATTAGCCTCTCCACATGCCCTCTCTAAAAGAATCACAAGCTTGACTACTCCACTTGAATTCTTCATGGATGGTTCGGTCTTGTCATCAAGGTGAGATGTAATGTGACTTTGAACAAACCCTTGAAGTGCTTGTTTAAGCCTTGCTGCACGTTGCCTTGTAATAGGTCCACTTGGCAAAGTAAGCTTGTCTTAGCGTGTTGCACCTTGATCTCTATTGCCATAGCTTCTTGTATCAAAAAGTTCAATATATTTTAATAAATAAATAAATAATTATTTTGTTCTTAATCAATAATATACTTAAGTCATGCTTGTGACTTTTATAATAATAATATTTTATTTTATTTTAAGTAATTAATAAATTAATTATTTTGTTACTAGTTAATAATATATTATAATGAGCTAATTAATTTTATATGTAATATATTTACTAAAAAGAAAAAATAAGAACAATTCTATTTAATTAATTAAAGAATAAATTAATTATATTAATAAATCTATACTTAATTATTTATTTATTTAATTAAAATGTTATAAAATTATATAAGTGTTAAATGATCATAAAGAAGATAACATGCATAGCATGGTAGTCACGCCGATGAATATTAAGTCACAGTGTGACTACTTACCTATATATGTACATAAATTAATTAGTAATATATAAATCATTATTAATTATAACTAAATAAGATTAACTATTAATGATTAACAATTAATTTACAAATAAAGTATAATTTAATAAATCTTTAGTTTATTATTTTCAAATAACAATTATTAATCAAGTATCACATTTTCATAAATCAATTCATTAATTATATTTTAACTAACGATAATCTTTTAATTATATGAAATTAAATTTCAATTTGCTAAATAGTTATAATTATATTAATTAAAGATATTTTAAGAATATGCAATTAGAAAATGGGGAAAACATTTGATGCATTAATAATAACATAAGTAATATTTACTTGTTAATAATTGATAATTAATTAAATAGTTAATAAGATTTCAATAAATCAATTATTTAATTATATATTAATTATTTTAATTTATATTTTAATTAATTATATTTAATTAAGAAATTATAAAATAGATCTTTTTATAGGCGTGACACTTAAGTCATGTAAGTGACTCTATAATAGTAAAAGTTCATTTTTTAATAAATAAACAATTAAATTTTTTATTAATTAATAATATAAATAAGTCAGGCCTGTGACTTCTATAATAATAAAACTTCATTTTATTTTAAGTAATTAACTAATTAATTATTTTGTTATTAATTAATAATATATTACAATTAGTCAATTAATTATATATATAATATATTTAATAAAATGAAAATTAAACACTAACTAGTATATAATTAGCTAAAGAATAAATTAATTATATTTTAATAAATCAATACTTAATTAATTAATTATTTAATAAAAATGTTATAAAATTATACATGTGTTAATTGCTTGTAAACAGAAAATAACATACACGACATGGTAGTCACGCTTGTGAATATTAAGTCACACTCATGACTACTTACCTATATATCTACTTCAATTAATTAATAATATATTAATCATTATTAATTATAACTAAATAATATTAATAGTTAATGATTAATAATTAATTTTAAATAAATTATAATTTAACAAGTAATTTAATTTACTATACTCTAATTACCATCATTAATCAAGCATCACATTTTCATAAATCAATTAAATAATTATATTTTAACTAACTGTTAATATTTTAATTACATGAAGCTATAATTTAATTTACTAAATAGTTATAATCAAATTAATTAAAGATATTTTAAGAATATGTAATTAAAAATGGGAAAATATTTCAGACGCATTAATAATAACATAAGTAATATTTACATGTTAATTAATAAGATTTCAATAAATCTGTTATTTAATTATATATTGATTATTATGAATTATATTATTATTAATTTTATTTAATTAAGAATTAAAATAGATCTTTTCACAAAGCGTGATACTTAAGTTACGTCTGCGACTCTATATTAGTAAAAGTTTATTTTATTTTAAATAAATAATCAATTAATTATTTTGTTATTAGTAAATAATATACTTAAGTCATGCATGTGAATCCTATAATAATAATATTTTATTTTATTTTATGTAATTAATCAATTATATATTTTGTTATTAAATAATAATATATTATATTTAGTGAATTAATTATATATATTATATTTAATAAAATGAAAATATAAGCAATAATTCTATTTAATTAACTAAAGAATAAATTAATTATATTTTAATAAATCAATACTTATTGAATTGATTATTTAACAAAATGTTATAAAATTATATAATAGTTAATTGCTCGTAAAAGAAAATAGCATGTACAACATGGTAGTCACTCCTGTGACTATTAAGTCACAGTGTGACTACTTACCTATATATATGCATCAATTAATTAATAATGCATTAATCATTTTAATTATACTGAATAAGATTAACAATTAATGACTAATAATTAATTTATAAATAAAGTATAATTTGATAAATGATTTAATTTATTATATTCTAATTACCATTATTAATTAAGTATCACATTTTCATAAATCAATTAATTAATCATATTTTAACTAACTAATAATATTTTAATTATATGAAATTATATTTCAATTTTCTAAATAGTTATAATTATGTTAATTAACGATATTTTAAGAATATGCAATTAGAAAATGATTAAAAACATTTTAGATGCATTAATAATATCATAAGTAATATTTACGTGTTAATAATTGATAATTAATTAAATAGTTAATAAGATTTCAATAAATCAATTATTTAATTATATATTAATTATTTGATTTATATTTTAATTAATTTTATTTAATTAAGGAATTATAAAATAGATCTTTTCATAGGCGTGACACTTAAGTCATATATGTGACTCTTATAATAGTAAAAAATTCATTTATTTTAAATAAATAAACAATTAACTTCATAACCTTTATAGATGATTACTCCAGACATGGCTATTTGTATTTGACATATAAAAAGAGTGAGCCCTTTAAAAAGTTCAAAGAATTCAAAGCTGAAATTGAGAAGCAGCTAGGCAAGCCATCAAAACAACTTCGATCGAATTGAGGGTGTGCGTATTTATCTGGAGAGTTCCAACAATTTTTAATTGAAAATGAAATTGTTTTCAACTTATCAGCTCCTCAAACACCTCAACATAATGGTGTAGCTCAGAGGAGGAATAAGATTCTATTGGAAATGGTAAGATCAATGACGTCCTATGCTTGCCTTCTAGAATCGCTTTACGGATATGCCATATAAACAACAACATATCTTCTCAACGTTTCTTCATTCAAATCAGTGCCTAAAACACCTAGGAGTTGTGAACTGGTCGAGTTCCTTCATTGCGACACTTGAGGACTTGGGGTAATGCCCATGTTCTAAAGCTTGAATCCACAAAAATAGAACCAAGGTCAAAAGTATGTTTGGGTAACATTTCACTCTTGTAAGACCTGTACCCGACATCCCGAGTGATGTCCAAGTGCGAATCCCACAAGGGTGGCATGCTATAATAGTAAATAGTCGAAACTCATTGCAAATTTTCTTTCATTTTAAAACAATCAATAAAATGCGAAAAATTGATAATCAAATTCGACCCAATTTTTATTTATAAACATTTTCAGTCATAAGAATTACAATCATTATTCAACTAATCAAAGTTTCAGTAGAAACTTAGGCCTATTACAAAAACGAAACACTTGTAGTCACAATAACATTACATTTCAAGATCATTATATAGGTGTTAATTGCCCGTAAAAAGAAAATAACATGCAAGACATAGTAGTCACGCCTGTAAAGATTAAGTCACAAGCATGACTACTTACCTATATATACATTAATTATCAATCATTATTAATTATAATTGAATAAAATTAACAGTTAATGATTAATCATTAATTTATCAATAAAGTATAATTTAACAAATCATTTAACTTATTATATTATAATAATCATTATTAATCAAATATCACATTTTGTACATCAATTAATTAATTATATTTTAACTAACTTATAATATTTTAGTTACATGAAATTATATTCTAATTTACTAAATATTTATAATTAAATTAATTAAAGATATTTTAAGAATATGTAATTAAAATGGGGAAAAATATTTGAGCGCATTAATAATAAGAAAAGTAATATTTACGTGTTAATAACCAATAATCGATTAATCAATTAATAAGATTTCAATAAATCAATTATTTAATTATACATTGATTATTATAAATTATATTTTAATTAACTTTAGTTAATTAAGGAATTAAAATTTGATCTTTTCACGGGCATGACATTTAAGTCATTTCATGCATCACTCATATAATAGTAAAAGTTCATTTGATTTTACTTAAATAATCAATTAATTATTTTATTATTAATCAATAATATGCTTAAGTCATGCATAATAAAATTTCTTTTTCTTTTAAGTAATTAATCAATTAATTTTATTAATTAATAATATATTAAAATTAGTCAATTAATTATATATATATTATATTTAACAAAACAAAAAAATCACTAATTCTATTTAATTAATTAAAGAGCAAATTAATTATATTTTAATAAATCAATACTTAATTATTTATTTATTTAATAACAAAATTACAAAATTATACAGGTGTTAATTGCCCAAAAAAAAAGTACAACATGGCAATCACATATGTGAATATTAAGTCACATGCTTTATTACTTATGTATATATATACATCAATTAATTAGTAATATATTAATCATTATTAATTATAACTGAATAAGATTAGCGTTAAGGATTAATAATTCATTTATAAATAATGTATAATTTAATAAATCATTTAATTTATTATATTTTAATTACCATTATTAATCAAGTATCACATTTTCATAAACCAATTACTTAATTATATTTTAACTAACTCGTAATATTTTAATTACATGAAATTATATTTTGATTTGCTAAAGAGTTATAATTAAATTAATTAACAATATTTTAAGAATATGCAATTAAAAAGAAAAATATTTCAGATGCATTAATAACAACATAAGTAATAATTACGTGTTAATAATCAATAATTAATTAATTAATAAGATCTTAATAAATCAATTATTTAATTATATATTGATTATTATGAATTACATTTTAATTGATTTTATATAATTAAGAAAATAAAATAAATCTTTTCACAATTGTGACTCCTATAATAATAAACTTTTATCTTATTTTAAGTAATTAATTATTTTACTATTAATTATTAACAAATTATAATTAGTCTATAAATTTTATATTTTTACATTTAATCAAAATGAAAATATAGACACTAATTCTGTTTATTTAATTAAAGAATAAATTAATTAAATTTTATAAATTGATACCTAATTATTTATTTATTTAATAAAATGTTATAAAAGAAAGTAACTTGCATGACAAGGTAGTCACATTGTGAATTTTAAATTACAGGCATAACTAGTTACCAATATATATATACATATATATATATATATATACATATAATATATTAATCATTATTAATTATAATGGAATAAGATTAATAGTTAATGATTATTAATTAATTTATAAATAAAGCATAATTTAATAAATCATTTAATTTGTTTTATTCTAATTACCATTATTAATCAAGTATCACAATTTCATAAATCAATTAATTAATTATATTTTAACCAACTCATAATATTTTAATAAAATGAAATTATATTTTGATTTGATAAAGAGTTATAATTAAATTAATTAAAGATATTTCAAGATTATGTAATTAAAAAGGGAAAACATTTCAGACGCATTAATAACAACATAATTAATAATTATGTGTTAATAATCAATAATTAATTAATTATAAGATTTTAATAAATCAATTATTTAATTATATTTTGATTATTATGAATTACATTTTAGTTCATTTTATTTAATTAAGAAGTTAAAAATAAATTTTGTCACATGCATGACACTTAAGTCACCATTGTGACTCCAATAATAACAATATTTTATTTTATTTTATGTCATTAATTATTTTACTATTAATTAATAACATATTTTAATTAGTCAATTAATTTTATATATTTTATATTTAATGAAATGAAAAATATAAGCACTAATTCTATTTAATAAATTAAAAATAAATTAATTATATTTTAATAAATCAATACTTAGTTAATTAATTATTTATTAAGATATGTTAAAAATTATGTAGTTGTTAATTGCCCATAAAAAGAAAGTAACATGCAAGACATGGTAGTCATGCTGTGAAGATTAAGTCATAGCCATAACTACTTACCTATATATATATATATACATTAATTATTAATCGTTATTAATTATAATTGAATAAGATTAACTGTTAATGATTAATCATTAGTTTATAAATAAAGTTTAATTTAAAAATCATTTAATTTATTATATTATAATTACCATTATTAATCAAGTATCACATTTTCATAAAATCAATTAATTAATTATATTTTAACTAAGTCATAATATTTTAAATACATGAAATTAGATTTTGATTTAATAAATAGTTATAATTGAACTAATTAATATATTTTAAGAATACGTAATTAAAAAGGACATTAATAATAACATAAATAATAATTACGTGTTAATAATTAATAATTAATTAATAAGATTTTAATAAATAAATTATTTAATTATATATTGATTATTGTGAATTACATTTTAATTTATTTATTTAATTAAGGAATTAACAAATAACTCTTTTCACAAGCGTGACATTTAAGTCACAATCTGTGACTCCATAATAATAAAATTTTATTTTATTTTAATTAATTAACTGTTGTCTTATTAATTAACAATATATTATAATTAGTCTATTTAATTTTATATATTTTATATTTAATAAAAATGAAAATATAAGCACTAATTCTATTTAATTAATTAAAGAATAAATTAATTATATTTTGATAAATCAATGCTTAGTTAATTAATTATTTAATAAAATGGTATAAAATTATATAGGTATTAATTGCCCGTAAAAAGAAAATAACATGCAAGACATGGTAGTCATGCCTATGAAGATTAAGTCATAGGTGTGACTACTTACCTATATATATACATTAATTATCAATCATTATTAATTATAATTGAATAAAATTGACAGTTAATGATTAATCATTAATTTATCAATAAAGTATAATTTAACAAATCATTTAACTTATTATATTATAATAACCATTATTAATCAAGTATCGCATTTTCATACATCAATTAATTAATTATATTTTAACTAACTTATAATATTTTAGTTACATGAAATTATATTCTAATTTACTAAATAGTTATAATTAAATTAATTAAAAATATTTTAAGAATATGTAATTAAAGCGGGAAAATATTTCAAATACATTAATAATAACATAAGTAATATTTATGTGTTAATAATCATTAATTAATTAATTAATAAGATTTCAATAAATCAATTATATATTGATTATTATGAATTATATTTTAATTAATTTTAATTAAGGAATTAAAAATAGATCTTTTCATAGGCGTGATTGTTAAGTCACGTCTATGACTCCTATAATACTAAAAGTTCATTTAATTTTAACTAAATAACCAATTAATTATTTTTATTAATCAATTATATACTTAAGTAACACTTGTAACTCTTATAATAATAAATTTTCATTTTATTTTAAGTAATTAGTCAATTATTTGTTTTTATTAATTAATAATATATAATAATTAGTCAATTAATTTTGCATATATTATATTTGATAAAAAAGAAAAATAAAGCACTAATTCTATTAATTAAAGAGTAAATTAATTATATTTTAATAAATCAATACTTAATTAATTATTTAAAAAAAATGTTACAAAAGTATAAAGGAGTTAATTGCTCATAAAAAATAACATGCACAACATAGTAGTCACGACTGTGAATATTAAGTTTGTAATACCCGGTATCTGATTTACCGGTACACCCCAAAAAAATCAGCATTTGAGACTAATGTCATTAAAACCAGGACAGTGAATTATAATTTTTGGTGATATCAAATTAATGATGTTTTACACTTTTTTGGTTGTTACAAGAAATTGTACGAGCATATTTTGAAAGAACAGTACAAGAGGGGCATTTTTGTAAATAATGAACAAAGTGGCTTATAAAAGAAGCTAACTACAAATAAGAAAAAATAGCCTTCTCTCAAAGTTTTCAAGCTTTGAAACAAGAATGTGAAGGAGAATCAAGCCGATTAGTCAATACAAAACGGTAAGTCTCGATCTCGACACTTGATTCTACCGATTGGAATTTAGTTTCTAACCTTCTTTTTCCGTAGCTATGAAACCCATTTGATAAAATTTATGGGTTTGATGACGGATTCTTATTCTTTGATGTCTAATGACAAATTAACATAAGGAAATTTTCATTTTTATGGTGATTTGGAGCTAAACCAAAACCTAGTGTTTTGGAGTTCAAACCCGACAATGGAGGCAGATTTGTAGGTCCTTAATATACATTTTTTTGATTTGTTTAATATGTAAATTTGGAGAAACTCAAAACTTTGAAGTTGTAGATACAAGTGTCTACTGTATCCCTGCATTTTTTTTACAAATTTAGGGTGATTTAAACAAATGAGATAAGTCCCGAATTGAAACTAGTTTAGAATACCAACGGGATTGAAACACGAAATGAAAGTTAATTGTTTGAGGATTTTAGAGTCAGAATTATGAAATGCTTGAAAATGTGTCATCTAAGTGCTTTACAAAGGGAATTTTAATTAGATGGGTATCTTGTGAGATATGGCTAAATAAGTGAAGGGTGTTACTGACCTTAGTGACTCAGAAGAGAACAGAAACAGGACAGCTTTATAAAAATCATAATAAATACAAATTACATCATTTTTTAGCCATCTTTGGATATGTGATATTCCTATGAGTCTATTGAAAATGGCAATTTGAATCACCTTAATTGGTTATGAAATGAATAAGTTATAATGATTTTAGTTAGGAAGGGTTCAAATCACGACAGAATATTAAGGTTGATTGTAAATGGGATATTTGGAAACCTCAATGACTGAATTAGAAAATGGTCATAAAAAATGTGAATTTATGTGTTAACTAGAGGTATGGAAAGTTTGAAAAACATTGGACCTATGTATAAAAAGTTATGCTTTTGCAAATGAGACCTACGCGGATGAATCAAAGAAACCAAATAGTTTCAAGTATGATTAAGCTAATCAAGACATAAAGAATCGGATACTTGAAATTTTGAGCTAAGTTTGGACATAAGTTCAAGGGAAAACTTTGCTTGAAACCAATTTGACCATTATAGAAGAAAATATAAATTTATAATGATATATGTTAATAAATGAGGTTTATGTAAGAATGATTAATACGAGTATATGTAATTTTTATGCATGTTACCCAATAACTTGTGAAAGCAGAAGAGGAATAGGACTAGAAGTCGTACCTAGTACCTCTCAAGTTCAAGAAAATTAGAAAAGAGATTAAAACCTTGAGACAGTTGAGGTGGGTATAATCATGCTACTATACTTGTGTAGTAATCCTGTTTTTAGCTTGCGGCTTGTTGAATTGTTCTCGAACCTGTATGACTTATTTGATATATAACTCTATGTGATTGAGTCTAGCATGTTGTATGCCAGATTGACCACATGATATTCAGATTCTTTGCATCTTCTGGTCACCTTGTTATGTTGAACCTATTAATTGCAATTATTTGATGAATCATGTTTTTCTTGTTAGCCATGATTGGTGAGTTCACATGATACCCAGCTGATGGAATATATTATCAGACCATATGCATATAGGTAACCCGTCGATTATGGGTTAGATCCGGGTCTCACTAGGAGAGGGTAGGCCTCCAGGGGTAGGGTTAGGCCAACCTTATCTAGAATAAGAAAAAGGGAGATACGCCGTACTAACATGCCTCTGTCTCTTCCTAAGAAATTCAGAAAATCAGAACTTAGAAATGAGAAATCTTAGAATTAGAAATCCTGTAGAACTCTACCAAAGAAAGAGCTCAAAATTCCAAAAGAACCCAAAACTCATAAAAGAATTCAGAAACCAAAATCATTTTTTTAAAATAGAACAATTCATAATGAGATTTATTATTGATACTCGTGTGATTGCCGCATTTGAAATTACTACCTGTTTATTTATTGATATCACGTATTATTGCTTAGAATGCCACAGATCGTTCTTGTGAAACTAGCCTTGTGTTACCTAGCGTCACAAGCATGGTAGCATGTTTATATCTCACTGAATCGTGTTGTAGACTCACCTCTCACTATCATCATTTCAGGGGATTAGCAGATCATATGAGAGAAAAATCTAAGCCTTTTGAGACTCGCTTGGATAAACATACAAGTAATTTTTTGGGAATGATATTAATTGCATATGCTTATAGTTGCTCCATGTTTTGTTATAATCATATATACATGATACATGTATGGATATGCTATGTTATTGAGAATGATGTTAGTTGATGATATCAGATGATCATAGATTGGCAGATTATAAGTAGAAAATGTATGTTAGAATTACAGATTAAGATCTTTACTTCTTTCAAAACTATTAAGTAGGTACAAGGATCAATCAGAAAAACGAATGGGTCATGTCAGATTTTCAGTAGAATATAGAAAAGTTAGGCTTATTACAGATTTTGGTGGCATTAAACCTACCCATTCCCTAGTGTCAACACGGTCTAAAAGGCGGGTAGTGTCAAAATCACAGGCATGACTACTTACCTATATATATACATCAACTAATTAATAATGCAGTAATCATTGTTAACTATAATTGAATAAGATTAACATTTAATGATTAATAATTACTTTACAAATAAATTATAATTTAATAAATCATTGAATTTACTATATTCTAATTACCATTATTAATCAAGTATCACATTTTCATAAATCAATCAATTAATTATATTTTAACTAACTCATAATTACATGAAATTATATTTTGATTTACTAAATATTTATAATTGAATTAATTAAAGATATTTTAAGAATGTGTAATTAAAAAGGGTAAAATATTTTAGATGCATTAATAATAACATAAGTAATAATTGCATGTTAATAATTAATAATTTATTAATTAATAAGATTTCAATAAATCAATTATTTAATTATATATTGATTATTATGAATTACATTTTAGATTATTTTATATAATTAAGAAATTAACAAAAGATCTTTTCACAGGCATGACATTTAAGTCATGACTGTGACTCAATAATAGTAAAAGTTTGTTTTATTTTAATTATATAACAAATTAATTATTTTATTAATCAATAATATACTTAAGTCATGCATGTGACCCTATAATAATAAAATTTCATTTTATTTTAGTAATTAGTCAATTAGTTATTTTGTTATTCATTAATAATATATTATAATTAGACACTTAATTTTATATATTTATATTTACTAAAAATGAAAAATATAAGGGCAAATTTATTTAATTAATTAAGGAATAAATTAATTATATTTTAATAAACCAATACTTAAAAATATTATAAAATAATATAGGTGTTAATTACCCACAAAAGAAAATAACATGCACAACATAATAGTAACATCTATGAATATTAAGTCACAGGTGTAACTACTTACCTATATATACATCAACTAATTAATAATCCATTAATCATTATTAAATATAACTGAATAAGATTAACAGCTAATAATTAATTTATAAATAAAGTATAGTTTAATAAATCATTTAATTTATGATATTCTAATAACCATTATGAATCAAGTATCACATTTTCACAAATTAATTAATTAATTATATTTTAACTAACGATAATATTTTAATTATATGAAATTGAATTTTAATTTACTAAATAATTGTAATTAAAAGGAAAAATATTTCAGACATTAATAATAACATAGATAATAACTAGATAATAACTACGTGTTAACAATTAATAATTAATTAATAAGAGTTAAATAAATCAATTTTTAATTATATATTGATTATAATGAATTATATTTAATTAAGAAATTAAAATAGATTTTTTCACAGGCATGATACTTAAGTTACGTTTGTGACTTCTATAATAATAAAAGTTCATTTTATTTTAATTAAATAATCAATTATTTATATTAATTAATTAATAATATACTTAAGTCACACTTGTGGCTCGTATAATAATAAAATTTCAATTTATTTCAAGTAATTAATCAATTAATTATTTTTATTAATTAATAATATATTATAATTAGTCAATTAATTTTATATATTATATTTAATAAAAATGAAAAAAAGCACTAATTGTATTTAATTAATTAAAGAATAAATTAATTATAATTTAATAAATCAATACTTCATTATTTATTTATTTATTAACAAATGTTATAAAATTATATAGGCATTAATTGCCCATGAAAAGAAAATAACATGCACAGCATGGCAGTCACGCTTGTAAATATTAAGTCACAGGCGTAACTACTTACCTATATATACATCAACTAATTAATAATCATTATTAATTATAACTGAATAAGATTAACAGTTGATAATTAATAATTAATTTATAAACAAAGTATAGTTTAATAAATCATTTGATGTATTATATTCTAATAACCATTATTAATCAAGTATCACATTTTATAAATAAATAAATTAATTATATGTTAACTAACTAATAATATTTCAATTATATGAAATTATATTTTAATATAGTAAATAAGTGTCATTAAATTCATTAAAGATATTTTAAGAATATGTAATTAAAAGGAAAAATATTTCAGACGCATTAATAATAACAAAAGTAATAACTACGTGTTAATAATCAATAATTAATTAATTAATAAGATTTCAATAAATTAATTATTTAATTATATATTGATTATTATGAATTTTTTAGTTAAGGAATTAAAATTAGATTTTCATTGGCATGATACTTAACTCACATTTTTACTCCTATAACAATAAAAGTTTATTTTATTTTAATTAAGTAATCATTATATTATTTTAGTAATTAATAATATCGTAAGTTATGTTTATGACTCTATAATAATAAATTTTATTTTATTTTAATTAATTAGTCAATTATATATGTTTTATTAATTAATAATATATTATAATAAATCAATCAATTATATATATATTATATTTGATAAAATGAAAAATATAAGCACTAATTCTATTTAATTAATTAAAGAGTAAATTAATTATGTTTTAATAAATCAATACTTAATTAACTAATTAATTAATAACAAATGTTATAAAATTATATAAGTATTAATTGCCCATAAAAGAAAATAACATACACACATGGTAGTCACATATGTGAATATTAAGTCATAGGCATTACTACTTACCTACATATATACATCAACTAATTAATAATGCATTAATTTTTATTAATTATAATTGAATAAGATTAGCAATTAATGACTAATAATTAATTTTAAATAAAGTGTAATTTCAAAATTGATTAATTTATTATATTCTAATTACCATTATTAATCAAGCGTCACATTGTCATAAATCAATTAATTAATTAAATTTTAACAAATTGATAATATTTTAATTATATGAAATTATTTTTATTTTACTAAATAGTTATAATAATATTATTTAAAGATATTTTAAGAATATGTAATCAAAATAGGAAATTGCTTCGACGCATTAATAATAGCATAAGTAATATTTACATGTTAATAACCATTAATTAATTAATTAATAAGATTTCAACAAATCAATTATTCAATTATATGTTGATTATTATGAATTATATTTTAATTTATTTTGTTTAATTAAGGATTTAAAATATATCTTTTCAAAGTTGTGACATTTAAGTCATGTATGTGGCTCCTATAATAGTAAAAGTTTATTTTATTGTAATCAAATAACCAATTAATTATTTTTATTTATCAATAATATACATAAATAACGCCTTGACTAATATAATAATAAAATTTCATTTTTAAAATAATTAGTCAATTAGTTATTTTGTTATTAATTAATAATATATTATAATTAGTCAATTAATTATATATATATATTATATTTGATAAAAATGAAAATATAAGCATTAATTCTATTTAATTAATTAAAGAATAAATTAATTACATTTTAATAAATCAATACTTAATTAAGTAGTTATTTAATAACAAATGTTATAAAATTATATAAGTGTTATTTGCCCATAAAAAGAAAATAACATGCATATCATGGTGATCACGCTTGTAAATATTATGTCACAAGCGTGACTACTTATCTATATATATATAAATCAACTAATTAATAATGCATTAACCATTATTAATTATAATTGAATAAGATTAACAGTTAATGACTAATAATAAATTTATAAATAAACTATAATTTAAAAATCAAATAATATATTATATTCTAATTACCATTATTAATCAAGTATCACATTGTCATAAATCAATTAATTAATTATGTTTTAACTAACTGATAATATTTTAATTATATGAAATTATATTTTAATTTACTAAATAGTTATAATTAAATTAATTGAAGATATTTTAAGAATATGTAATTAAAAATGTTGAAAAATAGTTCGACGCATTTACAATGACATAAGTAATAATTACGTGTTAACAATCAATAATTAATTAATTAGTAGGATTTCAATAAATTAGTTATTTAATTATATATTGATTATTATGATATTAATTAAGTCAATTAATTATTTTGTTATTAATTAATATCATATTATAATTATTCAATTAATTATATATATATATTATATTTAATAAAAAATAAAAACACTAATTTTATTTAATTAATTATTTAATAACAAATGTTATAAAATTATATAGTTGTTAATTACTCATAAAAGAAAACAACATGCACAAAGAAGACATTCACGTCAGTAAATATTAAGTCACAAGTATAGCTATTTACCTATATGTATACATCAACTAATTAATAATGCATTAATCATTATTAATTATAACTGAATAAGATTAAAATTAATGACTAATAATTAATTTATAAAAATGTATAATTTAAAAATCTATTAATCTATTATATTCTAATTACCATTATTAATCAAGTATCACGTTGTTATAAATCAATTAATTAATTATAATTTAACTAACGGATAATATTTTAATTATATGATATTATATTTTAATTTACTAAATAGTTATAATTAAATTAATTTAAGATATTTTAAAAATATGTTATGAAAATGGGAAAATATTTCAGACTCATTAATAATAACATAAGTAATAATTGTGTGCTAATAATCAATAATTAATTAAATAATAATATTTCAATAAATCAATTATTTAATTATATATTAATTATCATGAATTATATTTTAATTAATTTTATTTAATTAAGGAATTAAAAAATCTTTTCATAAGCGTGACACTTAAGTCACGCTTGTGACTCTTATAATAGTAAAAGTTTATTTTATTTTAATTAAATAATCAATTAATTATTTTGTAATTAATCAATAATATATTATAATAATATTTTATTTTATTTTAAGTAATTAGTCAATTAATTTTTGTTATTAATTAATAATATATTATAATTAGTCAATTAATTATATATATTATTTAACAAAAATAAAAAATAAAGTGCTAATTCTGTTTAATTAATTAAAGAATAAATTAATTTTTTTAATAAATCAATACTTAATTATTTAATTATTTAATAACAAATGTTATAAAATTGTATAGGTGTTAATTGCTCATAAAAGAAAATAATATGCACAACATGGTAGTCACATTTGTGAATAATAAGTAGTCACGTTTGTGAATATTAAGTCACAGTGACTACTTCCCTATATATATATACATCAACTAATTAATAATTCATTAATAATTATTAATTAGAATAAGATTAATAGTTAATGACTAATAATTAATTTACAAACAAAAGCGTAATTTAAAAATCAATTAATATATTGTATTCTAATTACCATTATTAATCAAGTATCCCATTGTCATAAATCAATCAATTAATTATATTTTAACTAAATGATAATATTTTAATTATATGAAATTATATTTTAATTTACTAAATAGTTATAATAAAATTGATTGAAGATATTTTAAGAATATGTAGTTAAAATAGTGAAAAATAGTTCAAACGCATTAACAATGACATGAGTAATAATTACGTGCTAATAATCAATAATTAATTAATTAATAAGATTTCAATAAATCAATTATTTAATTATATATTGATTACTATGAATTATATTTTAATTAGTTTTATTTAATTGAGGAATTAAAATAGATCTTTTCATAAGCGTGACGATTAAGTCACGTTTGTGACTCTTATAATAGTAAAAGTTTATTTTATTTTAATTAAATAATCAATTAATTATTTTGTTATTAATCAATAATATACTTAAGTTACACCTATGATTGATATTATAAAAGAATTTCATTTTATTTTAAGTAATTAGTCAATTAATTATTTTGTTATTAATTAATAATATATTATATTTAACAAAAATGAAAAAGCACTAATTCTATTTAATTAATTAAAGAATAAATTAATTATATTTTAATAAACCAATAATTAATTATTGAATAACAAATATTATAAAATTATATAGGTATTAATTGCCCGTAAAAGAAAATAACATATACGACATGGTAGTAATGCTGTGAATATTAAGTCACGTGCATGCCTACTTACATACATATATACATCAATTAATTAATAATATATTAATCATTATTAATCATAACTAAATAAGATTAACAATTAATTTATAAATAAAGTACAATTTAATAAATTATTTAATTTATTATATTCTAATTACCATTATTAATCAAGTATCACATTTTCATAAATCAATTAATTAATTATATTATAACTAACTAATTATATTTTAACTTACTAAATAGTTATAATTAAATTAATTAAATATATTTTAAAAATATGAAATTAAAAATATGCAAAAATATTTCAGACGCATTAATCATAACATAAGTAATATTTACATATTAATAATAAATAAATAAATAAGATTTAAATAAATCAACTATTTAATTATATATTGATTATTATAAATTTTAATTTTATTAATTTTATTTAATAAAGGAATTAAAAACAGATCTTTTCATAGGCGTGACACTTAAGTCACGGACATGACTCTATAATAGTTAAAGTTCATTTCATTTTAATTGAATAATCAATTAATTATTTTGTTATTAAACAATAATATATTTAAGTCACTTTTGTAACTCCTATAATAATAATATTTTATTTTATTTTAAATCATTAATCAATTAATTATTTTATTATTAATTAATTCAATTATTTATTTTATTAATTAATAACATATTATAATTAGTCAATTAATTTTATATGTACTATATTTAATAAAAATGAAAAAGGCACCAATTCCATTTAATTAATTATTTAATAAAAATTTTATAAAGTTATATAGGTGTTAATTGCCCATAAAAAAAATAACATGCACATAAAGGCGGTAATGTTTGTGAATATTAAGTCACAGCGTAACTACTTACCTATATATATACATCAACTAATTAATAATGCATTAATCATTACTAATTATAACTAAATAAGATTAATAATTAATGACTGATAATTAATTTATAAATAAAGTATAATTTAAAAATCAATTAATTTATTATATTCCTATTACCGTATTAATCAAGTATCATATTGCCTTTAACGCCTGACTTTCTGAGCTCTTTAGTAATTGTTCTGTATTTTAAGATACTACTATATATTGATATATATGTGGTTGTATATGAGTTCAAAGATGAATTTGAATCATTTTGGTACATATGCTAACGATTTATAATGTTATATGCCTTTACATGAGCTTAGAGTTCATCGGTATGTGAAATCTTGGAGATTTCTGACAAATAAGCTTTTAAGTGTGAAAAACCGAGTCCATTGGATGAATATGATCATGGTGGTTAAATTAAATGTGTTCTAATGCCTTAGACATGATTAGACATAATTTATAGACTTATTGGACACTTAGAAAGTTTAATTGGAAAAATTGATGTACATAAGGGTTTATTTGCAAATTGTCAAAAGTTAAAGGACTTAATTGTAATTTTTCAATTCCTGGAGGACCAATATGTAATTTTATAAAGTTAAAGGGCTTAGTTATTATTTCCAAGAGTCCAAGGACCAAAGTAAAAATAAAAGTTTTGGAGATTGCTAAATTTTGGGTTTAATTTCAAATTTAGGAAAATTCGGAGGGTAAAATGGCAATTTCACATAAGCTAAGGGCAAAATGATAATTTCACCCCATTAAGTCAAAGAAGAGTCAATATTCTAGACCCTTCTTTCACTTATGGCCGTGCATCACATTTCTAAGGACTTAAGACATTTTGTTTTAATTAAAAGAAAGGAGAAAAGAGAGGAAGAAGAGGAAGTTTTGGCCATCATCAAAATTCACCATTCTTTTTAGTTTTTCAACCTCAATCAAGGTGTTCTAAGCTAAATTGGGTCAAGGAACTCAAATCTATCATTAGATTTGAGAAAATCTCAAACTATTTGAAGATATCATTAAAGAAAGGTTTAGGTAAATTTTGTCTCATCTCTCTCTACATTATGATTTTGAGTTTGGGGGTTTAGATGTGTTGTTCTCCTTGCTTGAATATGCATGAAACCTGGTTTAGACGAATGAAATGTATCATAGAGAGGGTTCTTCAAGTCAAAACTAAAATTGTCCCTTTTAGGTGTAAGTTTGTGAATTTTTGAATATCTTTTGAAATTGATGGTCTAAATGAATCCTATGATGTTAATTATGATGTGAATTAGTGATGAAGAATGAAGAAGATGTGTGTTGGTTAAGGTTAGGTCAACATGGTGGGTTAAGAAGTGGATTAAGGTAATGAGTTGTGTAATTGATAAATTTAGCTTAAATGGAAGGAGTTGGTTTGAATGGAGTGGTAGAATATGTCATTGATTAGGAGTGTTTACTATATAACAAGATAGGAGCATGAATTACTAAGATAAAGTCTTGAAAATGTGACTTGAAAGTCATGCACATTAGGTGTTTGATAAAATACCTAAGTGATGATTTGCATTGGAAATAGGCTTTCATGTTTACTTATAGTAAACTTGAAATAGTGCCTAGATTGATGAATAATGGCCTAATATGCTTGGATAAATATGTGCTTAATTATGTTATGAAATGAGTAAGTTTGGATTAAAGGCATTAAATGCCTTAGAAAATGCAAAAGAGAAGCTTATGTGATGGTGTATAAGTATGAAATTTATGTTTAAGTAGTAATTTCATATATGTCTTTTTATGTATGAAGGCTCGAGATCCTTGAATTAGGGAACTCGTACAGAGGATTGTTGAAGTTAAGAGAGAACATATCTTCTTTTAGGTGAGTTTGGGAAACCATATTTTTTAAATAGGATTAGAACATCTTAAGACAAGCATGATAACTTGTATGTGAATTTTAAACCTAGGCAACGCATGGTAGACTTGAATTTCAAATGGATGTTAATATACTTAGGTATTTAATAAATGACATTGTTTCTAATAACTCTTTACACTTGGAGTGCAGCTGATGTTTTTATTATGTATTTTAAGAAATAATATTGTTTTCCACCAATCTGAACTTGAAAAAGGACAACGCTTTATTTTTCGAAACTACATTTTTGAATAATTTTGCATTTGGAGTACAAAAGATGGCTTTTATTTCATGAGATAATGTTTTGGAATTTACATATGCATAATCGAGTCATGTATGATGCATGTTTTTGTTCTCTTTTGGTTTAGAGCCATAGCACAGTTTCATTTTATCGGTTGGACCAATAAATAAAGGCATGATGTCTTACTTGATTTTACACTTAATAATTGGACATGATTTGTTTTGTGATTGGTGAGGAAACGATTGGCCAATCGTACACTGGGCACAATTGATTAAGCGATCTTCGCATCCTTGATGCTGGTACATGAAAATCAAGTTGTCGCATTGACATCTTTCTATGGGCCTCGCGAGTGATTCCATACCTAAGGTCTGGACACCGACGAGGTCATCACTTAGGGTCATGACATTCTTGTCGACTGTAGTCCAGACTCACCACGGATGAAGGTCGAGCTAAAACCGATAATCGGTGAGTGTGCACATTAGTTTGGCCAACTAGTGATGTCACACATGATTGTTTTGGCTTATCTTGATATTAGTTTTCCTATCAATATTTGATTTATACATATGATGTTTTTACGCTTTTGTATACTGGAGCTGGAACCTATGTTCACCGGATGAGTGAGTTAGGCCTATATCCCTCTTAACCAGTATACGTTGAGTCATAAGCTGGGCCTATATGTTTTCTATCTGATATATATTCACTTCATAGGTTATTTACACCGTCTTGGTACGAATCAAATTCTATTTGTGATATATGTTTTTCCTACTCACTGAGTACCTAGTGTACTCATCCCCTTCACTTTCCAACCATGCAGGTTAATTTAGTGAATTTGAAGCCCTGAGTGGATCGTGTGGTCTTTTGACATTTTCAAGGTATTACTACACGTGGGTAGTTTCTTATTTTGTACTTTTATTGTCTAGTGGTTCATGAACTGTGTTTATATAAATAAGCTTTATGATTTTGTAAGTTAACTTTTGATTACCTTGTGTTTTATAAATGACTTTATGTATGAATCTTTTAATACTGTTGTTGAGATTGCCTTGAGTGGACTTTAAAGTCCTGAAGTTGTGGTTGGGTGTGAATATAGAAGTGTGCTTGAAATTGTTTGCAGCCTTTTGAGATTTTTAAAACACAACTATTTTGTTGCCCAAATTTTTTAAAAAAATAAGAGAGAAAAGAATAGATATTGAGTTAGCCTTGCATAGCTGGATTAAGGATACCGTGATTGTCCTCAATTATGCCGCAGTTGTCATGGGACCGATGTGGTACCGGGTCTTGACATTTTCATAAATCAATTAATTAATTATATTTTAACTAACTGATAATATTTTAATTATGTGAAATTATATTTTAATTTACTAAATAGTTATAATTAAATTAATTAAAGACATTTTTAGAATATGTAAATAAAAATGGGGGAAAATATTTCAGACACATTAATAGTAACGTAAGTAATATTTACGTGTTAATAATTAATTAATTAATTAATAACATTTAAATAAATTAATTATTTAATTATATATTGACTATTATAAATTTTATTTTAATTAATTTAATTTAACTAAGGAATTAAAAATTCATCTTTTCATAGGCGTAACACTTAAGTCATGTCTATGACTTCTAAAATAGTAAAAGTTCATTTCATTTAATTAAATAATCAATTAATTATTTTATTATTAATCAATAATATATTTAAGTCACACTTGTGACTCCTTATAATATTTTATTTTATTTTTAAGTAATTAATCAATTAATTATTTTGTTATTAATTAATACCATATTATAATTAGCCAATTATAATATGGTATATTATATTTAATAAAAGCGAAAAATAATCCTAATTTTATTTAATTATTTATTTAATAACAAATATTATATAATTATATAGGTGTTAATTGCTCATAAAAGAAAATAACATGCATAGCGACAGTCATGTCTTTGAATATTAAGTCTATATATATACATCAACTAATTAATAATGCATTAATCATTATTAATTATAATTGAATAAGATTAACAATTAATGACTAATAATTAATTTATCAATAGAATATAATTTAAAATTTTATTAATTTATTATATTCTAATTACCATTATTAATCAAGTATCACATTGTCATAAATCAACCAATTAATTATAATTTAAATAACGGACAACATTTTAATTATATGAAATTATATTTTAATTTAACAAATAGTTATAAATAAATTAATTGAAGATATTTCAAGAATTTGTTATGAAAATGGGGAAAAATATTTCAGGCGCTTTAACAATAACATAAGTAATAATTACGTGTTAATAATTAACAATTAATTAAATAATAAAATTTCAATAAATCAATTATTTAATTATATATTTATTATTAAGAACTATTTTTAATTAATTTTATTTAATTAAGGAATTAAAATAGATCTTTTCACAAGCGTGACACTTAAGTCACCTCTGTGACTCTTATAATAGTAAATGTTTATTTAATTTTAATTAAATAATTAAATAATTATTTTATTATTAATTAATAATATACTTAAGTCATGCCTGTGGCTCCTATAATAATAAAATTTCATTCTATTTTAAGTAATTAATTAGAAAATTATTTTGTTATTAATTAAAATATATTATAATTGGTCAATTAATATTATATATATTATTTAATAAAATGAAAAATAAAGCACCAATTCTATTTAATTATTTAGAGAATAAATTAATTATATTTTAATAAATCAATAATTAATTATTTATTTATTTAATAATAAATATTATAAAATTATATAGGTATTAATTGCCCATAAAAACAAAATAACATACACAACATGGTAGTCACGTCTGTGAATATTAAGACACAAGTATGACTACTACATCATACAAAACCTCATCAGAATACCTCCCAATGGAGAATGCAGCCTTCACTTGCTTGTGTACCCTTACTTCTCCACACTCATTGATCCATTGTAGCTTGTATGGGCTAGATGTTTAATAATAGGCAACCCCAACTTCTCCACCAAGATTGTACTAGCTACATTTGTATAGCCCATTGATTAAGCAACGTGTACGAAAGATGTTTTCCCTCTGTTCACCTACTTCTAGCTTCTCCTGCACATTGAGAGCATGCCTAACCACAAGGGCTTCGGCTTGGACTGGTTCCTTTACCTCCACATCACTGTAATTCTTAAACTTAGGCATTTCTTCCCCATCACTCTCCTGGGACTCAATTCCCCCATCATCTCTCAAAAACATAACCTTTCTATTTAGGCATTGTGAAGCAATATAACCATATCCCAAACACCTAAAACATTTAATGCTAGAATGCTTACTAGAAGAAGCTTGGGTGTTAGGTGTACCTTTAGGAAAACCCTACATTCAGCCTTTTGGATGTCTCCTTGAAGTCTAATCCTTTGTTTTTTGACTTCTTCTCTCTCTTACGCCATTTTAAACTCTATGATTGGCTAGAATTTGCCCCACTCCTTGCTATCACTCTAGCTTTGATTTGCTTTTCCACCTTCATGGCCATGTTCACTGTATCCTTAATCTCTACATAGTGTTGCAACTTTACTACATTAATTAGCTATCTCTCTATTTAAACCACTCAAGAACCGTGCAATGGTTGCCTCCGGGTCCTCCTCTATATTAGCTCGAATCATAGCTATCTCCATCTCCTTGTGGTAGTCCTCCACTGATTAGACCCCTGAGTGAGTCTCTGAAGTTTCTGATGCATCTCCCTATAATAGTAAGAAGGCACAAACCGCTTCCTCATGTATGCCTTCATATCATCCTAAGTAGTAATTAGCATCTCCCTATTTATCCTCCTGGATGTCACCAATTGATCCCACCATATTAGTGCATAATCAGTAAATTCAACAACGACTAGCTTTACCTTTTTATCTTCAGAAAAATTGTGACACTCAAAAACTAAGTCGACCTTCCTTTCCCACTCCAGGTAAACCTCTGCATCATTCCTTCCCTTGAAGGCTGGGATCTTCATCTTGATGGATTTAAGGTCTCCATCTCTCCTATTAAATAGCTCAACTCTCTGTGCTCTCCTAGATCTGCATACCTTAAACTCTTCCTCCTCCTTCACGCTTCCTCCTCTGATTCACATCAAGGAGGTGGTCTATGAGGTGGTGGTTACTACTGGTGTACACCTGCATGCCTCTCCTAAGGTTCCTCATGTCTCCCTTGTCTGAGCTCATCCATCTTTCCCCTAATTTCAGTTAAGGCTATATTGAACCTCTCAAATTGTTGTTGCATGGCTTTCAAAGTGAAAGCGATATTTGCATCTCTCCCTTGATTGTCATTATTACTACCTCCCTGTGATATTGTAGATAAAATGATATACTTGCAAAATAATGTTAGTAATAAACAACCTCACACACTCCCTCACGTGTTTCCCTCAAAATGTTGTCACTCCCCCTGTGTTTAAGTCACGGCAATGACTCTCTTAAATAAGCTCACACATTCTTGCCTTTTACTATTTAAGTGATTTCTTTAAAGTTACTTTTCGAAAATCAATTCAACAAAACTAAGCAAACAACAAGCAACACAAATTAATTGAAAAGAACAAGTAAATCCTAACAAGAAATGAAATAAGAACAATAAAGGAAGCAAAGTAATGCATGGACAGAAATAAAATAGTATGCTAATACACGGACGGAAAAAATGTGTATGCAATAATTTTGTTTATAATTGAACAATATAAATGCAAGATTGTCCAATTCAATGTAATGGAAGCAAAGAAAGGCACAAACAAGAAAGTAAATTAAGAATTAAAGAAAGACACTCAATATATTCATTTTTTTGGGTACTGCTCATGATTTTTTTTGCGGTTGTTCTCTCCTTTATTTAGTATTGTTCAGTTTTTTGGGCACTGTTCACATATACGGGGTATGGGTACTGTTCATATATACAGGTACTGTTCATGCATTGTCATGTTTTTTTTTAGAATCAAATAAGAAAAACACAATAAAGATACTTATGAGTTTAATAGAATTAAGCCAAAGCTTTGATACCAAGATGATACGGAAACTCAAGAAAACAAGGTTCTTGAAACCCCCTAATCCTATTGAATCAAAACCCTAATCTTTCTATTCCAAGAACATGCTAGATCAAACCCCAAATCATAAGTTTGAGACCTAATCTTAAAGAAATCAGAAATCAATTTACGTTGCAAGTACTTACTTATTGATGCAATTCAATTTCTTGAAGTAACCATGGTGAAATTTTATTAATCATCCAATCTAGGGTTACAAGGCTATAATAAGGTATAAATACGTTGACCAAGTCCTAATCCTTATAGGAATGGGTTTGCAAGCCCATTTAATGCAAACTAGGCTAATCCTAACAAATCTAGGAGCATCTAGCCCACTGAACATAATCTGATCCAAGTCTTTTTAGGAATGGGCTAAACACATTAAAATAAATAAGTCTCAAGATAACCCAGACAAACAAAGCATATGCTACTAACTAAAAAAATAGCTTATAAATAAACCCTTGGGCCTAAAATAAGAGATAATAAATAATAAGCCCAAATTAGCAAAAATGGGCCTAAATGGCTAAGTATTAGCTTCTTCCAATGCCTCCTCTAATAAAGTCACAAGCTTAGGCATGCCTTGGTGTTCCTTTATGGATGTTTCGGCCTCCTCATATACTTGACTTGTGATTTGGACTTGAACAAAAGCTTGCATTGCTTGTTTAAACCTTGAATTCAGAATTATATTTTGAACAAATAATTAAAAATTATTTAACATGCACGATTATGACTTCTTAAGTCACAACTGTGTATGGAGTCAAGTTATATATATACATTAAATAACTATATATATATAGATATATATTTCCTGAATATTAGTATATAATAATGAATAATAATTAACAATTAATATTAATAAGTACTATTTAATTAAATATTTATATTTTAATTAATTAATTAATTAATATTAATTATAAATTGAGAAAGAAAGTCTCAGAGGATTTGCGCGATTGTGCACAAGCACGATTGTAACATTGAAAATATATTAGGAAAAATACGATCGTGCTTATGAATATGATAGAATTGCACGATTGTGACAGCGAGAGAATTAATTAAGTAGTATTAATTAGTTGATTAATTATTATATAATTAAATGATGATTTAAATAATTAATTATTAATTTTAGGTGTTAATTGCTGTAAGAAGAAAAATATTAGTAATTAGTTGATTAATTATAACATAATAAATTGATTATTTCATTATAATGTATTTAACACAGATTAAAATTATAAAATCACAATTCACAACCTAATTAATAATAACAATAATAATAAAAATAAAAATTTATTTTCGACTAATTATAATATTATATATATATATATATATATATACAAGTCACAATCATGATGAAATTTATTAATAATGACAATAATAATAATAATAATAATAATAATAATAATAATAATAATAATGGTTAATTTAAAATTAATTATTTAATTGATTAAATAAACAATAATTAATGGAATTATAATATATCATATGCAATGTTGTGACTTAATAAGTCATAGGGTTACCACTTAATATTTGAAGAGTTACATACATACCGAATATTATTATATAATAATTAATAAAATTAACAATTAATAACGTAGGGTTTTGACTAGCATATATATTAAATATTAATATTAACTACTTAATCAATTAATTATATTTTAATATGTCAATTTATTAATTATATATAAATATTTTAATTAAAATTGAATAAATTTAATAGTCGATGATAAATAGTTAATTTGTAAATAAAGTATGATTTAATAATTAATGAATTTATTACAATTTAATCATTATCAATTATATCAAAATTAATTAATTAACTATACTCCAAATATGTTAAATTAAGAAGTGGAAAAGTTATCTTTGTCATAGTAACACTTAATTCATGATTGTGAATTTATACTTAATTAACTTAATAATAATAAGTAATCAATCTGTTAATTATAATTTAATCGGTAAATAACAAACTAAATAGTTAATGATTAATAATCAATTTATAAATAAATTTATACATACATTAATTAATTATATATTAATCATTTTAATTATAACTGGATAAACTAAACAATTATGATTAATAATTAATTTATAAATAAATTATATTTAAATAAATCAATTAATTTATTATATTTAATTATTATTAATTGTTTGACATAGAGTTTGAATAATTATTAAAATATGTAACTTGTAAATATCATACTAATTATTAATATGTATTAATTAATCAATTAATTATATTTTAATGTATCAATTATAATTTAATTGGTAAATAAATTATATATCAATAATATTTAATAAATTTTATTTATCTTGTAATTATTAATCATTAACTGTAATTTGATAAATTGATTATTTAATTGCAATCTATTTAACACATATTAAAATTATAAATTCATAATTCAAAGGCTGATTGATAATAACAATAATAATAGTCATAATAATCATAATCATAATAATAATAATAAACAAATTTATTTTCTAATTAAATATAATATATTATGTATATAAAATTTATTATTGATAATAATTATAATAACAATTAAATTAAAAATAATTATTTAATTTATTAAATAAACAATAATTAATTGAATTATAATATGTTATATATATATATATGCACGACTGTAGTCACAGGCGTGACTACTTAACATTTCAAGAGTTACATATATACAGAACATTAATATATAATAATTAGTAAAATTAACAATTAATAAGGTAGGGTTTTGACTAACATATATATCTAATTTTAATATTAACTAGTTTATCTATTAATTATATTTTAATATATCAATTAATTAATTATAACTTTTTAATTAAAGCTGAATAAATTTAATGATAATAATAATAATAAATCAATTAATTTTAAACTAATTATTAAATTTATTAAATAAACAATAATTAATTGAATTATAATAAATTATGTATATATGTACATATACACAATGTGACTCATTAGTGTATCATAATTAATAAAATTAACAATTAATAATGTAGGGTTATGACTAACATATATATTAAATATTAATATTAACTACTTAATCTATTAATTATATTTTAATATATCAATTAATTAATTACAAATTAAATTTCTTTAATTAAAACTG
This sequence comes from Erythroxylum novogranatense, assembly GCA_029891385.1. NCBI lineage: Eukaryota > Viridiplantae > Streptophyta > Magnoliopsida > Malpighiales > Erythroxylaceae > Erythroxylum > Erythroxylum novogranatense. The sequence goes on along the minus strand of CM057226.1, from coordinate 58,745,375 downwards.
AATAAATTTAACAGTCAATAATAAATAGTTAAGTTGTGACTGATTTAATAAATCAATGAATTTATTATAATTTAATTATTATCATTAATATGACAATTAATTAATTAACTATACTTTTAGTATATTAAATTAAGGAATGAAAATTATCTTTGCCACAGTGAGACTTAATTTATGACTGTACATTTAATTAATTTAATAATAAACCATCAATGTATTAATTATGATTTAATTAGTAAATATTATATATCAATTATATTTAATAAATTTTTATTTATCTAGTAATTATTAATCATTAACTGTAGTTTTTTTAATGAATTTTAGATTAATTTGAAATTAAATCGGCCACAGATTTTCATTTGTATTGTAGTGAGTTGAATAAATAAATTTATACAACAATCAATTAATTATATATTAATCATTATTAATTATAACTGAATAAACTGATCTGTTAATGAACGACATTGGCGTTCATGGGATCGCCTTTCCTTTCCGATAGAGGAGAATGAGTTGGAATTTCGAAAATTGGAGGATATTGTTGCAGCCTATTCGATTAAGTTATGGTGGAAAGTCAAAAACCAAGTGGGTCTTTGGGCTCAATTTGTCACCACATTATCACCGACTGCACGTCGTAGAATGCATTGGCGGAGAATTGCCAAAGTAGATCAGCTTGCTCAGGAATATGAGTATGTTTCTATCCATTCTGGGCTGGTATCCTTCTGGACAGATAACTGGTCCGATCTTGGAGCTTTTTCTTCGTTGGACCAGGTACACCAGTATCCTATCCCACTGCTCACTGTCCGGGACTTCTTTTCCCAACGAGAAGAGTTGTTGGACTGCATTCTTCCTCTCTTGCAACCTGCTCATGCTGCATTTCTTACTATTCATTCCCAACAGTTTTCACCTGGGCCTGATCGATGAATTTGAAAACCAACTGTTGCTGAACATTTCAGCCTTTCCTCAGCATATGAACTGGTACGGTCCCGCAACCCTGTCCATGTCCTTCTTCGTCAAGCTTGGAATAAATTTCTGCCAAAGAAGATCTCTATCTTTGTATGGCGTCTCTATAATTCCCTTCTTCCTTTCCTGGAAACATTGAACAAGTTAGGTTTCTTTTTAAATCCATCGAGATGTAGTATTTGTTCCTTGGCAGCCGACTGTGTGCAGCACACTTTTTATAAGTGTCCATCGGCTAGACTGGTATAGAGACATTTTGCTGCCCTGCTAGATCTCCATTTATCTTTTCCCCCTGACATTTGGCTCTTTATACGGGAGTGGTCTATTCTAGGAAGAGGGGCTACTGCAAGATTTGTGATCATTTCCGTCATACCCTACTTCATCCTTTGGGAGCTGTGGAAACTGCGTACCTTACACATATATGAGGGTAAGTCTACAACGGTCCCAGCCTTGATCTTTTTGATAATACAGCACGTTTCCTCTATGGTACGAGTTCATAACTTACTTCCAAAGAATATACAGGAAAGGATTAACTTATCAACTTCCTTTCATTGTCATTTTCAATTGCCTCGCAAACCTGTGATTATGACTTTATGTTGGAGGCCCCCGGATGATTGCACTGTTGTTCTAAACACTGATAGCTCATCGCTTGGATCTCCCGGTCCTTTTGGTTGGGGATTTGTAGTACGATATGCCACTGGTTCTTTCTTGTTTGCTGAGTGTTGATACTGTAATTCAAATGTTAGCTTCGCCATGGAAATAGAGGCCATAGTTTGTGGCCTTCGGTTTTGTGTTGAATGTGGGTTCCGAAAAATACAGGTTCAAACAGACAATAAGGGCATTGTGCACCTATTGAACCATAAATCAGAAGTTTGGCCTTGGCGTTATGAAGCAGCGCTTGCAAATATTCGACATATGCTCTCTGTCTCGACGTCGTCCATTATCCATGTTTATCGTGAGCTTTGCGGATTTTTTAGCAAAGCTAGCTTCGGCTGGTACTTCGACTATATTCGTAACGGCACTTGATCTACTTCTTCCTCTCAGGACAATCTTGCGAATGGAACAACTTTTTGTTCCATACATACGATACAAACCATGAGTCTTACATTTTTATTTTCATGACCTTTATACTACACTGCCTCTACTCATGTAGAGCCATGCATCAATAAAATTTCTTCCTTCGAATAAAAAAATAATTATATAAAGATTGATTAATTAAAAATATTTTAATTAATTAATAATATTTTTAAATATGTTAACATGCCACGCCTGTGAATATATATATATATATATATTAACATCAACTACTTAATCTATTAGTTATATTTTAATACATCAATCAATTAGCTTTATATTAATTATTTTAATTATAACTTAACAAACTTAATAGTTAATGATAAATAATTAATTTATAAATAAATTATAATTTAATAAACCGATTAATTTATACTATTTTAATTATTATCAATTATATAAAATAATTAATTAACCATACTCTAAATATATTAAATTAAGAGATGAAAAATATCCTTGTCACAAGAATAACACTTAATTCACGTACGTAAATTTATACTTAATTAACTTAATAATAATAAGTAATCAATATATTAATTACAATAATTTAATTAGTAAATTAATTATATATGAATTACATTTAATTATATTTAATAAAAGTTTTATTTATCTAGTAATTATTAATCATTGACTGTAATTATTTTATGAATTTAAGATTAATTTCAAATTAAATCAGTCATATATTTTGATTTGTATTGGAATTAGTTGAGGTGAAATGGAAGTAAAAATAGAGAAGAAATTTTGAAAACATAAGTTAGAAATCGTAGATAAAGCAAAAGAAAGGAAGGGGTAATGAAAAATACTGTTTCGTCAAAATCAAGAAAAGAAACTCTATTGTGATTGCACACAACGGAGAGGAAACTTCATAAGAGAAACACGAACGTGACAGAGTTACCCTCAGAGGATTTGAACGATCGTGTAAAAACACGATCATGACATTGATGAGATATCGCAGAAGCATGATCGTGCAAAGAATCAGCTGGAATTGCACAATTATGCTTGACAATGAGACTGCAGAAATATACAATAGTTTTGAATAACCTTCGACTCCGGTTCGCTTCAAATTTGGAGCATAAACTCGTCACACATTTTCTTCCCTTCTACCAAATTTGACAGGCATCTAAATTCATTAGGAAAGTATTAATTATTTAATTATAATATATTATATTATATTTGACACATATAAAAATAAAATGAATTAACTAACTCAATATTTAATTGATGACAAAACCTTTTGTATTTTTTATATTACTTTTCCTTTTTTATTGCAAATTTTAATAACTCATTTTACTGATCCATTTTAATGTTCTAATTTATATATTTATATTAATTCTATCCTAATTCTCTTCTTATCATACATTTCAAAATTTAAATATATATAATTTTATCACAAAATTATATATAATTTTATCACAAAATTTTAAATTATAAAATATTTATTTATTTTAACTTATTTCGTTTAAGTCACACCCACTAGATATCATTATTATTTTTACTTACACATTATAATATTTTTAATTTAGTTTATATATTTAATCCATTTATGACAAACACATTAAGCTATACATTTTCTTAATTTTAAAATTATCATCCCAAATTTTTACTAACTAATTTTACTTATTTATTTCTAATATTCTAACATATATATTTTAAATATAACAAATTTTAACGTTTTAAAAAATTAAACCTTTCAAAAATACATTTTATAATTTTATTTTAAACTTTTAAAATTTTCGATATTCATTACACATTAAATAATACAATAATATTATATATTTAAAATAAAATTAAGTGAACATTATATTTCTACATATTTGCGTATTATATATCTACCAGTAATTATATAACGCTAGACAACTACAGGTTTTGACCTTTTGCACGAGCAAACTGTGTCTACAGCTGTGACTGGGTCAGTGCCGCAGGTGAATCATCTGCAACGGTTGCCAAATTACGCTGTCAAATACTCGTTTGACATTTCTCAATCACCCCCGCGTTTACTTTTCCAACGATTAACTCCTGCCATTTTATAATAACAAAACAGTCAAGTACCCTTCCCATGATGCACAAAATAAGATTGAAAAGTTGTTAATAACATATTATGTTGTTAATAGATATATATATATATATATATCTAAGGGAATCTAACTCATATGTACATCTACCACCATCTGACCACTCTTTACCTGATTCTGAACCAGAACCTGGCCTTAGGAGGATTTGTGGTGTTCGTTTTCTCTCTCCCAAGTGTAAGGGACAAATATGGAAAAAGTAGTAATCCAGCCGTTAATCGCAGTACTCGTCTCATCAGTAATTGCGATTAGAGCTTACAGAAGGAAGTCGCTCAACATTTCTGGAGCAGTTTTCGGATTCATTGTTATGACCGTTCATTTCGCTGTCAATTATAGGTCACTATTTTTCAAACCTATCTCTCTCTCCCCTCTTTTATACTCTGTTTTTTTGCTTAGAAACGCCGTGGAACTTGTTCTTCGGACAAGTAATTTTTATATAAATTGGTTAATGTTTATATTAGATTTGGGGCTATACTGCTTCTTTTCTTCTTATCTTCGTCGAAGTTTACAAAGTTTGGAGAAGAGAAGAAGAAGAGCATCGATGCCGAGTTCAAGGAGGGTGGCCAAAGAAATTGGTATTCTACTCTTTCCCTCTCCTTGGGTTTTGACATTTCATTTCTGTGTCACCAGCGAAATCAAGTTCCATACAAGAATGGCTTTTGTTCTGTAAAACTCCCCCACTTTTACGATTCAGAAGATTTTTTCAGAGACTGTGGAATGATCAAAGTATTTGTCATCTTCCTTAATGACGTCTGTAGTGTTTGTTGTTTGCAGGATACAAGTTGTGTACAACAGTGGTATTGCTACAGCTCTGGCTGTGGCAGTTTGGAAGTTGGCAGGATGGGAGGACAGGTGCTTGAACACAAAACAGTCCGCTAAGATTACTGCTCTTATTGGTGGCATTATTGGCCACTATTCTTGCTGCAATGGGGATACATGGTCCTCTGAGCTTGGGGTACTTAGTGATGCACATCCTCGATTGATCACAACCTTAAAGGTACATCATCCTTACTACATTATTCTTCGCGTCCTTAACATTTCTTTTGTTTGTTTCTGCAAGTTTCCTATCTTAGATTTTACTGATAGCTTTGTTTCTAGAATTTGTTTCCAAGTTTTTAAAACCTGGTGCTGTGTATTGGCCCGGCCAGGACAATGTTCAATACTTAACTCATGTCATCTTGTTGAAACAGAATGAATCTTCCTGTAACTTGCTCGGCTGAAACTCGATTACTATTGCTCCTAGTTCTTTGCTTTCCTAGTTGAATGGGTTTAATCTTCTTATGTCGTGGTAATGCAATGTAATGAGTTCTTTGGAAGCTTTTTGCATCATGGGATCTTCATGGAAAGAGTTCTTTTGAAGATTCTTTATTTTGATTATTTCATATGCGGCCAAACTTTATGCAATCACCCGTTTTGCACAGTTCAGCTCCATGTTCCAATCAGCAGCACAATTTTATGTAACATGTTTCTTTTGCGTAGGGAGAGAACATGTATAGTTTCCGTTTAATACAGAATAAGTTAGTCTCCAGGCTGTGGCTAGTTTTTATGAATTGCTTTGTTTTGTGGTGATGTCTTGTTTCCACTGGTTTAGGAGGTTCATTCAATCTAATATTCCATTTATTCTCAAGTTTGAAGAAATTGTTGATCCTGTACTAGCTTTGTGGCCTACATAAATGTTTGATATCTTGTGTCTTCAAGTATTATGCGGACTCAATAATTTTATTTTCCAAGTTATCTTAGAAATAATGGATTCTGATTACTTTTCTGCATGAATGTTGGGTATTAGCCTGTTCGAAGGGGCACAAATGGTGGAGTGACAGTGGCAGGTCTTGTAGCAGCTGCTGCTGCAGGAAGCCTTATTGGATTTGCATTTGTTTTCATTGGATTTTTCACCACAAAGTGTGCCCATGATGTAGCTCTTAAACAGACCTTGGTAGTGCCCCTTGCAGCATTGGCAGGATTAATTGGGAGTCTTATAGACTCTTTGTTGGGAGCTACACTTCAGTTTAGTGGATTTTGCACTATTCGTAATAAAGTAAGATAAATTTGTAAGAGTTTAGTATAATATTTGCTAGTCCTTCCCTTTATGAGACTTGACATCTTAACCATAGTTTAAATTCTGAGTTCATGTCTTTCATTTTAGGTTGTTGGAAAACCAGGACCAACTGTGAAGAAGATTTCGGGGCTAAACATTCTTGACAATAATGCGGTGAACCTCGTCTCAGTGATGTTAACATCATTGTTAACTTCTATTGCCTGCGTGTACATTTTCTGAACCAGCCTAGTCATGTCCTGATATTGAGATGGAAATGTAAAATTGTAAACTCGCACGCATTCGTACATCACGTGTACCATGGCATTGTCAAGTGTAGCTATTTCCAAGGAACTTGTCATGCCAAATATTAGGTATATGACGAAGACAAATAAATGAAAGGAAAAGCTTGGTAGTAGCACATATGGAAACCATGTATATGTTAGTTTGTCTTACAGTAAATTGATTGGTTGCAGCCAGAGACAAAACAATTAAAAAGCATTATTTATCTTATATATATTTAGATATATATGATAAATTCTGTAGGATAATTATACGTAGCAAATAAAATTATAATTATATGATTCATAATATATTTATATATTATCTTTACATTTTTAATGAACATTAATAGAATGGAAAAATAGCACACATCATATTTTCACTTATGAAAGAAGTAAGTTATCTCAAACAATAATTTAAGTGAAACACAAAGGATCGAAAGAAACAAAATCAAGAGCACCTGAGATGTTGCAACATTATGTTGAAATATTGAAGAAAAGATGAGAAGATGAAATGATGAGATAAGAAAAAGTTTAAACAATAATTAACACTCCCATATTTTTATTATTAAAGTTAGTTGCCTTTATAGACAAAATATAAACAACTAAATAGATTTTTCAGCCACCAAATCTAACTTACAAGATAAGATCAAATATAATCCAAGACATATTCTAAGATAATCTAAGATCTATTCTAAAGGAATTTAAACAATTCTAAAATTTGAATTAATTTCCAACATTCCTCTTAATTCAATTTTTTGAATGGAGCACTTCTCTATTTTCGAATATTCTCGCAAGACTTCTTTCACCTATCATTGCACTTCTCATCAACTCGCAATGATTATGTGAAGCACTTCTCTTCATCAATTTCTCGTTGATGCCCTTCTCATCAACATACAATCATTGGAGCACGTATCTCCAAACTTCTTAATAGAGCACTTCTCTCTATTCTTCAACATGAGCACTTCTCTCATTTCTTATCTCCATAGAGCACTTCTATCTAAATTTTTTATTTGTGAAGCACCTTCTCTTCACTGTATGATGCACTTTCTCATCATCTTACCATTGTTGAGCACTTTCTCTCAACTAGTTCTAAAAAGAATTTCTTCTTCAATCACTTGGCTTTCCTTTGTGCTAACAATATTCCTCTTCATGACCCAGCTTCTTGCAATATATACATTGGAGATTGCTTCCTTCCTTCTTCGATAATGAAACTTTTGCTAGATAAGCGCCCTTTATCATTCTCACAGTCCCTCAAGGATCTAAGGCTCTGATATCATGTTGAAATATTGAAGAAAAGATGAGAAGATGAAATGATGAGATAAGAAAAAGTTTAAACAATAATTAACACTCCCATATTTTTATTATTAAAGTTAGTTGCCTTTTATAGACAAAATATAAACAACTAAATAGATTTTTCAGCCACCAAATCTAACTTACAAGATAAGATCAAATATAATCCAAGACATATTCTAAGATAATCTAAGATCTATTCTAAAGGAATTTAATCAATTCTAAAATTTGAATTAATTTCCAACACATTAGAATTGTTGAATTCGAAAACTGAGACTCTCTCTCTAGTCTCAATCAGAATTAAGAGCACCTGAAATGCTATAACATTAGAATTGTTGGATTGAAAAACTGAGATTCTCTCTCTAAGTTTCAAACGTATCCGTTTGCTGTTTGAATAGCCACCAGCCAGAGAAAGTGAAGGAATCTATAAAACGTTAATATTGAAAGTAGAACGTCCAAAAAATTTTGATTTTGGGAGAATGAAGATATAAAGATGAAGAAGATGAGGATGATGAGTTAATGTCTTGACTCATAAACCATTAAAGAGTTTGTAAATTTCTACAAGTAGAACATGTTTTTTGGGCTAGACAAAGTTATACAAAGTTTGGTTAGACAGAAGATCAAAACTCGTCTTAAGAGCTAGCGACTCTTGGATGATGAAGATGCCTTCTCTTTTCTTTCTTGATTAGATTTGTTGTGGAATGCATTACAAGAGCAACAACGTTGATCAAATTGCAAGTTGTCACAAGATTCTCGACGGAACATGTAGCTTGACATCATGACGTCTTTGTTCTTCTCTTAACTTCAAGACCCCAAAGCCTCAGATTTAAGAGGAAACACAGATCCTTTTTTTTTGGTTTAGCTAAACACCGATCCCTTGCTTGCTTGTCGACTTCTATGATTAAGTGACTACATTTCTTTTTAAGTTATAGTAATGATGAACGAAGCAGATACAGATGAGGAAGAAGCATTACAGACGACGACGAGGGTTTGGAAATTGCAGGACAAAATTACTTTTCAAGATTTTTCTTTTTTCCTTCTCAAACTAAAGCACATTACATCCAAACAGTTAAGAGATATTCAGTAAAAAAGACAACTTGCAAAATTTAAATAAGACAATAAAGGACCCCCATAACTTCTCCTCCGCGCGGTAGAAGAAATGTGTGGAACCATATGAAAATTCAAGAGCAGTCTCCACTCCTTAAGCTCTGTAATAGATCCAAGTATCCCAAGCATTCTGGATTAATATATCTGCAATCAACATGGATAGATATTTGTGTTAGATCTGTTTACAAACTCAGTCAACTGTTCAGATTTAAAAACTGTAAACCGACAATTATCCAAAATGGCAATCTTGTTATAATAAAGTGCTTGATAAATGAGAAAATTGTTGACCTGGTTAAAGTTTCTTGAGATTACGAATGTACTCCATATCCATCCGTCATCAATAAAGTAAATAATGACAGAGTCTACTATTTCGAATGCAAAAGCTGCGAGTCAAGTGAAGTATCCACTCCATACACAAATTAGACGCTTCGGTTGTGTAGTGTTAATCCTCTACAAATTTTTAGAATTTGAATAGGACTTTGGATATATGACTTAGCTTATAAACAAAATTTTAGTACATATAAGTAAAATTAAGTAAAATTAACGATTCTAATATCATGATTTATGGATATTCTAATACAGTATCTAATATCATAATTTATAAGACACTCACTAATTTTGACTTATGTGATATTCTAATATAATAGAAAACTCAATCAAGTACAATCAAATCTATCAATATACATTATTTTGCCACACTCTCCCTCAAGTTGGTGAATAGGTATTCTCCATTCTCACCTTGGATACAATAGTCTTAAAAAACTAAGCTGCTCAAACCTTTAGTGAGAATGTAAGACAATTAAACATGAGTTGATATATAGTGTACAAATTAATCCATTATCTAACTTTTTCTTAATGAAATGTCTATCAAATTTAATGTCCTCCGTTCGATCATGATGAAATGGGTTGTGAGCTATGTTGATTGCAGATTTGTTGTTGCAATATAGTCTCATAAGGCTATCCCACTTAATCTTCAAACCTTAAAGTATTATCTTCAACTGGAATAATTCACATACACCTTGAGCTATCGCCTGAAACTCAACCTTTGCACTTGGCCGAGCTACTAAACTTGTTTTTTGGTTCTCCAAGTCAGAAGGTTTCCATAAAGAAAAGTTTTTTGCTTCTCCAAGTCACAAGATTTCCATCAAGAAAAGTACAATATCCTAGAAGTTGATCTGTAATCAACATCAGTATATGCATTTCTTTTGAACAAAACACCCATCCCTAGTGTTCCCTTAAGATATTGAAGTATTCTTTAAGCTACTTGCAGATGAACTTCCTTTGAACAATGCATCAATTGACTAATTATACCTGCTACATATGCTATATCTAGTCGTGCATGAGACAAATTTATTAGTATGGGCTAATACATTTCTCTGTCTACTGTAACATCTTTCTTTGCTTTTCCAAGCTTAAGATTCGGAGTAATAGGAGCACTTGCAGGTTTGCATGTTGTGTTTCCTATTTCGTTAAGAAGATATACATCCTTTTGTTGTAAGATAAAAATTCCTACCTTCAGTGTACAACTTATATTCCATGGAAATACTTAACCTCCCTAACCACTTAAATCTCAAACCACTTGGCTAATCACTGACTTGAGAATTGCTTCTCTTTATCATCATCCCCCATCACTTGTCATCTAGTTATAACTTCCTTTAAAGGAAAGTGTTTAATAAACAGTGCATGATCTCCTCCACTTTGTCTTTATCCCATAGCCAACATAACTCCTGCAAATCTTCGAACCATGCTCAAGTTGATTGCTTAAGGCCATACAATGCCTTCTTCAACTTACACAAAATACAGGTAGCCATATTCTTCTCATAACATAGTGAAATTTCCGTGTAAATCTTTTCTACTAGTTCTCCATATAGGAATGCATTCTTGAATAGAAACTGAAATTCTTCTCATCTCTCTATATACTGAATAATATATACAAAGTCTTTTGTCTTATTTTAGAAAACAAACTTACAAGATCTATATCGTCCCCAAGGTATTTTCTTGAATCAACACACGTATGTTCAGTATCTAGTTCAGTTCGCACTTCGCAGGACTTACAAGTAGTACTTCTGTTGACACTCCAATGGAAGTCAACGTGAAATACCGATGTGATGAAGGGGAGCTTTAAAGGATCCTACTTTATATCGTAAGTTGGTTGGAAGTCTTATTTATTTGACCATTACTCGACTAGACATCTCTTATGTTGTTTATACAGTTAGTAAGTTCATGTAATCTCCTCGATACCTTCACTTATCTGTTGTCCGACGCATCTTCCGATACCTATTTTTGCCCACTAATTCTTCACCACAATTGCAAGCCTACAGCGATGTGAAGTAGGCTGGTTGCCCAAACACGAGGAAATCCATTACTGGTTGGTGTATGTTTCTTGGTAATGCTCTTATCTCTTGGAAATGCCAGAAACAAAACTATGTATCAAAGTCATCAACTGAGGCAGAATACCATGCCATGTCTGCAGCTTGTTCTGGGATCATTTGGCTACGTGGTATTCTCATTGAACTTGGTTTTCCACAACTTCAACCAACTCCTTTGCATGCTGACAACACTAATGCTATTCAAATTGCGGCCAATCCCATCTACCATTAGCGTACCAAACATATAGAGGTTAACTGTCATTTCATCTGAGCGGCTAATGATCATCATGTTATTACCTTGCCTCACATTAGTACCAACCTACAGATTGCCAATATTCTTACCAAATCCATGACACGTCAGCGACCTAATTTTTTTGTTGGCAAATTGATGCTTGTCAACTTACCAACATCAATTTGAGGGGGGGATGTCAGAAGATTCAGTTAATCAATCATTTGCCAACTTGTTGATTTAGTTACCTTATTTGTTAATGTAATTAATGCATTTTATATGCTTTCCTATTTAGATAGTCAAACCTAAATTAAAGGAGCTGACAAATCTCCTTTGTATATTCCTTATTTAGGTAGGACTCTTCTCTAATGATATACAAGTTTTGTCACACAAAATCCTCTACATTAACAGATTCTTACTGGAGTGGACCAATTAACTCTAACTGAGGCATATCATCCGGTTCTTAGGACTACATCTGAGTTTCCTAGAGAATCCAAGTCAGAAAATGTTGCTTTTGCAAGTATTGGCTCTAATAGAGGAGGTAAGGGGAGGAGCTACAGGAGGAAGACATGGGGGTCGTGGTGGAAGAGATGGAGGAGAACACAAGAAACCCGATCTTGTTTTTACTGTAAGGAAATTGACCAATTGTCCTCAATTACAACATAAGGAGAGAACTCAACAGGCCTATATAGTAGCACATGAAAATGACTTGGTCCCTAAGAAGGAGGAGATGCAAACTCAAACCATCACTCTGACTGCAGATGAATTAGCTGCTCACTCAATTTCAAGCTATGAGAGGGAACTCTTCCTCATCTAATGTCGCTACCACATTAGCACATACAGATACTCCCACTGCATATCTGTCCTCCATTCCTCATGATTGGGTAACAAAAACCGGGGCCACTGACCACATGACTGGAGACACAGGTATATTCTATCCAATGTTACCCTGTTGAACAACTTACCCCCAATTACTCTAGCCAATGGTTCTACTACTTTTGTACTTGGCAAAGGCACTGCCAGTATCTCTTCGAAAATCCCCCTATCTCAAGTTCTTTACCTTTCTGACTTGCCCTTTAATTTATTATCTGTTAGTAGAATTACCAAGTCCCTCAATTGTTGTGTACAATTTTACCTAGACAATGTTTTTTTCAGGATCTTGGGACTAGACAAATTATCGGTAGAGGCCAAGAATCCAACGGCCTATATATCATGGAGTCTCCTTTAGTTCGCAATCCTAGTCCCATTACTTGCTCTAGTATCGTCTGTCCAGATATCCTGCATGGTCGTCTTGGTCATCCTTCATTGAAGGCTTTAAAGAGTCTTATGTCCTGATTTTCAAGCTTCTTCATTTGAGTGTGAGTCTTGTCAGCTCGCCAAACATCAACATTTCCTCAGTTTCCTAGAGTCAATAAGAGAGTTGTGTCTCCATTTGAAATTATGCACACAGTTTGGGGTCTGAGACCTATTGTGTCAAAATTGGGATTTCGTTATTTTATTACTTTTGTAGAAGATTTCTCTAGGAATACTTGGCTTTATTTAATAAAAAGTTGTTCTGAGACATTCGATGTGTTCACTAGTTTTTGTGCTAAAGATTCGTACCCAATATGATTCCACAATTAAAATATTACGCAGTGACAATGCCAAGGAATATTTCTCTACCCCCTTTTACTTCTTTTTAATCACAAAAGGTACCCTTCATCAATCTTCTTGTGTTGTTACCCCACAACATAATGGAGTTGCTTAACGAAATAATCGACACCTTATGGAAGTTGCTCAGGCATTGTTATTCAAAATGAAGGTCCCGAAAGAGTTTCAGGCCAATGCTGTCTCCACTACTTGCTATCTTATTAATCACATGCTCTCAACAGCTCTTAATGGTAAAGCTCCATTTTCTATTATGTTTCCTTCGCAACCTTTCTTTTCTTTGCCTCTTCGTGTCTTTGGTTGTCCTTGGTTTGTACAAGAAACACGTCCATCTGTCTCTAAACTTGATCCTAAAGCATTAAAATGCATCTTCCTTGGGTATTCTCGACTCCAGAAAGGTTATCGTTGTTATTCTCCTGAATTCCATCGTTATTTAGTGTCCTTTGATGTTACTTTCTTTGAAAACACTCCATATTCCACAAATGTGTAGTCTCCCTATTGCCCCGAGGATGATTTTCTTATCTATCGAGTTTACCAGGTTGAGTCTGTTTCCCCTCCTTTGGACATTCCACTCCCTTGTCCCCCTATCACCCAAGTTTATTCTCGCGATCTCGTCCTTCTGCAAGTCCTCCCATTACTCTAGATTTGTAGGTTGATGACACTCGTACAGACTGTCCGCCTCCACTAGTTGTGTCCTCCACAAATACAAGTCTCGACCTACCCATTGCTCTTCGCAAAGGTAACTGTTCCTATAAGTACCCTATATCTTCATTTGTTTCTTATGTCTCTCTTTCACCTGTTTCTAGTGCCTTTGTGTCTTCCTTAGACTCAGTTGCGGTTCCTAAGTCCGTAAAGGAAGCTTTCTCTCATGAAGGGTGGAGATGAGCAATGCAGGAAGAAATGGATGCTTTGGATGCTAACCAAACGTGGGACTTGGCTGAATTACCCCTTGGGAACCAGGCTGTTGGATGCAAGTGGATGTATACTATCAAGATAAATCCAGATGGTTCTGTTGCTCGCTTGAAGGCTCGGTTAGTCGCTAAAGGCTATGCTTAGACATATGGTATTGATTATATGGAAACTTCTCTCCAGTTGCCAAAATGTCTTCTGTTCGTCTACTTATTTCCTTAGCTGCATCATCCTATTGGCCTTTAATCCAACTTGAATGGTGAGCTGCAAGAGAAGGATTTTCTGGAGCAACCACTTGGTTTTGTTGCTTTGGGGGTTGTACTAAAGTGTGCAAACTGAAAAAGTCTCTATATGGTGGCATGGTTTGGGAGATTAAGTGAAGTTGTTATCAACTTTGGCTTAAAGCGAAGCCACTATGATCATTCTTTATTTTGGCAAAAGACGAATGCAGGATTGATATTAATGTTGGTTTATGTGGATGGTATAATTATCATAGGTAGTGATGAGAGAGGCATACAAATGCTTAAAGACTTCCTACAAAGTCAATTTAAAAAAAAAAGATTTAGGGCAACTCAAATATTTCTTAGGCATTGAAGTATCAAGGTGTAAAAAAGGAATATTTATTTGCCAAAGAAAATATGTTCTAGATTTGTTAACAGAGACTAGAATGATTGGTGCAAATCATGTACACAAGTCTAGTGGAGCTATGGTGTGATAATCAAGCCGCTCTTCACATTGCTAAGAATCCTATTTTTCATAACCCTTTTTTCATAAGCAAACCAAGCACATCAAAGTTGATTGCATTTTATCAGAGAAAAAGTTCAACAAAATTTGATTTCATTAAGCCATGTGAGAACTGGAGAACAGTTAGCGGATATTTGTACCAAATCATTAGTGGGGAATCGGGTTGATTATATATGTAACTAGCTGGGTATGATTAATATTTATTCTCCAGCTTGACGGGGGGTGGGGGCTTGTTAAGGATGCGATAACATGATTAGAGTAAATCATGGGATATAGTAGTTATCCCATGATTTACTCAAACACTTTCTTGTTATAATTGTAACTCCTCATTATATATATACATTATCAGCCTAACATAGAGATGTTACAACTTTTCTCAAACTACTACTTGTTAACATCGTTAACAGCTAGGAATGTTGAAATTTTAGTTTGGTATGGTTGGATTTTTAGGGATTGATTGTTGGAAATTTCAGCTTAAAATTTTAGGGTTTAATATGCCTAGAGAAATTTAGGTTAGGTTTGCTGGAATTTAGTGAAAAACACAAACAATGGAGAAAAGAAAACTAGGAATCACTCCTAGGGTCTAATAATCACTCTTCAAAGAAAGCATCACACCTAGTTCAGAACTCAAGTTTGTAGAAAAATTTCAGATTGCTTCTCATTGAAAGGCTGAATAGACACATATTTATACAGAAATTTTTAGAACCCTTATTCTAGTAGGAAAGGGTTCCTAACAAATTTTAATCCTATTCTAATAAAAATTTGATCAGTCCTAAACAACTAGGATAACATATCTAAAATAAATTAATATATTTAACTTACTACTACGTCCTATATAATAAGGAATCCTAACAAAATCTATATTTCAGCCCTTATCTTTGACATCAATTCAATTCCAAATCTTCATTCCACCAAATTAAAGTTTGTGGTTGACTAATCTTTCCTCTTTAATTTCTTTTATAGGCTTTAAGTTCTTTTGCATCACTAATGATTCTAATCTCATTATTTATAGGATATTCTAATACAATACCTAACCCTATAATTTATAGGATATTCTTTAATCCCATGATTTATGGGATCTAATATAATAAGAAACTCAATTAAATGTAATCAATATACATGATTTTGCCACACAAATATCTAAAGCAATTATTCATAAGGTTCAAGTTTGATGTATTTGTGCTTAGTGATGATAAACTGAAGGAGTAATAGACCCTAATGCTAGGAAAGAATAGGTTAAGTTTGCATTTCTTCCTGGTCATGAAAGCCATTAAATACAGTATCAAAAGTCTAGAAGGTTAAACTAGCAGCCCTTATAGGGGCTGTTTTGCTCTTCAAAGATCCAAAATCGTGCTAAAGATAGAAATAGCAAGTGAGGATGCAACCTCATGACGATTTAGAGGAATAATAAGGAGAAGTAACTAATGAAAACAAATTTGGTAATAAATGGTTTAAAACACAAGATCGCCAAAAACTTAAGAAGCCCATACATACTTGCTTTTATATTTTGACGGGTAATTAGCTAATACAAATGACAAAATGAGAAAAAAAAGGCAACAAAGAAGATTACCCATGCCGAAATAGGAAATCCATGATGACAAGAGAGCAATTTGGCTTGAAAAAATGTGTTCTTCGCACAATATTTGCAACATTTATCACATGGATCAACTTAAAACTTTCCACTTCACCATCTGCCATGTTAGGATAAGGTGTTATGAAGTACATTATTAGCAAGAAGAATTATTTTCAAATTTCTAACAAATTACAAGTTTAAAGAAAAGAAAATTGTAAGTACAAGTTCATTCATTATTCAACTTGTATGGATGAGAATAAAAAAATAGTTAAAAGCAAACATTGCTTCAAGACTTACCTTGATTATTAGGCATAAAACCATCAGGGAGATGTAAATCATAACAAAAGAGCACATCTCTCTTATACCTGTACCCTTCAATGTCCAAATAAGAAACAGCACCAACTGGTATTGCTCTAGAAGAGAAGGAATCATGTCTCAGCCATCTTAGTTATTGAAGACAATTTCACCAAAATCAGGAATCATATAGGAGCATTCTAGATTTTCAATTGGTTCATCATGTTTTCCGTATGTAGCTTCTTTACGTTATTTTTTTCCTAATAAATACCACAATAGTCGGCAATTTAGAGTTTCTATTAGGACTTAAGAGTTAGGAATTGTCTTCACAAGTTTATGTAGAATTTTTGAATTCCAATCAAGAAACGGAAAAAAACTCAGAACTCCTGAATTCGAATCAAAGAAAAAGAAAACCAAAAAGATCCACAGACATAGTATAAATAACACTTTTTCCCATACAAGACAGTTTTTATTGCAGAAATTTTGCTATAAAGATTTCTTAATATCCTAACTTCTTTCTAATTGTTCCAGCCACAATCACACTAATTCTAGACCTAACTTTGCAAAATCTTGACTGCCCTAACCCTTTTCCTACATCAAGGAAGCTCAAGATTTGACAAGCATCTAAGGATTTCCATATCGAAAACTATGGTTGGTCATAGGAAAGGAAGAAGTAGACCTACAGAGATGTGGCAAAAGATTGAGGACTTTATATTGGGATGTTAAAGTCTTGCAATATTAGGAACCAGTGGGACCCTATCTACAACAACCAAAACGATGACCAGAAATCCCTTGGGTCTCATTGGTAACCAGTAATGAAAGAATTAGAATAAGAATTGGACTAGGAATGAAAAGTGGGAATCAAAATAAGAATCAAATTATTGATTATGCGTGTTTAGTATGCAAGCATTAGAAATAGAATTATAAAAGTTAATAGTTATACCAGTGTTTGGTATCAAATATTAAGAATAGTAACGATAATTTTTTATTTATGTTTAATTATTATGTGATTGATTTTGTAAATAATTAATTAAAATATTTTGTATTATTATTAATTGATAAAAATTGTATTTAATAAATAAATAATTAAAATTATTTTAATGATTCAATAAATTATTAATTTTTAGATAATTGTGCATGATTTCTTTTATTTTATTTTATAGGAATAAAATTAAAGAAATCATAATCAACTTATTTTATGATATAAAATCATTGAAATAAAATAAAATAATTAGTAAATAAATTAAATAAAGTAATGTGCAATATTGATAATAATACCCTAATAAGAATCAATCAAAATGATGTATCTAGATAAATAAACTAATCTTAAATTCTCAAATTGAGAGTTTCAATTGAGACGAAGCATAAAGAAAAAGAGAAGGAAAAAAAAAGAAGTTATGTTTGTCCACGACTATTTATTCGTTGATTCTAGGATATACCCACACCAACCTTGGGAATAAAAATTTAGGATTATTTAAAATTCATTCCAGATTTGTGAATCCTTATCTTATTCATTACTAACAACCAAATAAGCAAAAATTAAGGAATGTAAGTTACACACCCGTTTCCACGTCTTCGTTCCTAATTACCAAACGTACTCTTGGGATTGTTGTAGATATTAAGGTTGAAGAGACAATAGGCGTTATGACATTAGATCCACAAATTGAGAACTATGAAGTAGATTGAAAGCTACACATCATTGATTTTAAAGCATGGACGTGTCAAGGTTGAAGTTGCAATTTTTTATGGAAAACTACATCCACAATTTACTTTGGATAGTGATCAATTTGAGTGAAAAACACAAGGAAAAAATTTGAAAGTATCACTAGAACTTGAAGTATAAATTAGAACTTACTGCACTTCTTCGATGGAGGAGAAAAAGGCAACAAGTATGATTAGGCAAACCTATAGTCACCATTTGTAAATACATGAAAACTAGGAAATGGAACAACTTTTACCATAGACGATACAATTGAAATGTACGAGAAGCTCCAAACTTTTACCCATAGACTATGCAACATAAATGTACAAGAAGGTCCAACATTTGAAGCAAAGTAACACATCCATTGAGAAGCAGACTATTGAAATTAATAATTCATCAATTAGAGTTTGTTTATGTGGATTAAGAATAGATTACTTCTCATTACCTTACTAGTTTGAATCACCCTATAAGGGATAAGATAGAAGTAGTTTGTTGTTCATCAATATGCTTTGGAAGCTCAAAAATAGTTTCAAGATATGGTGCTATAAAGTTGTTATACGACAACAATTGGCTAACAACCCAAAGAAGATTTTCCAAATGTAATTATCACAAGCTAAGCTTGAATTTAAGAATTTCGGACCTTGTCAGGTGTTGAAGTAGTCTATTGCATTGAGCTTCCACCTGTTCCACTAATCCAGAATGTTTTAAGACTTGCAACCAGATGACATTTTTCACGGTAATACATCTACCATTGAAATTGAAGCTCGAATTTTGTAGATGCCAATTGCTATTGTTATTACAGACATATTAGATGTCAAAGAAGTTCAAGCAAGGCATGGCAATCTACTGAGGATTTTTAGTAAAGTGGCTTGGCAACCCAACTAATGACAGTTCTCACAGTGGGTGTCAGAGCTAAGTTCCCAAGGAGATTATTTCAAGAGCAATCCAATAATTCAATTAGATTTTTTTTAGTTTCTTCAATGTCGCTTATGTATGTTACTTTTCTTATTAAATACTTTAATTGTTGGCTAGAACATTCAATTAGGATCTAAGAACATTCAATTAGGATCTAGGAGTTGTCTTTCCTAGTTTAAACATGAATTTTCAATGCTAGAATAAAAAGGAGTTTTACTTGTGCAATACAACAGACTTTTTGTTGTAGAAATTAAATTCTAAAAGGTTTCTTTAAATCCTAACTTATTTATAATTTTTTCAGGATCAATTACTCAAATTCTAGTCCTAATTTGTTAAAATGTAATGTTTAAAGCCTTTTTGTAGACCATTGATAAGCATGCAGGATGTCATGCTTTCCACCCTTAATATTTAGTATTTTACACCTACTTTATGTCTAATTATAATTATTAATATTATATTTTAATTTACGATGCAATTGAAGTTGTTAAGTGTAAATTAATGATAATTGCGTAGTTCTAGACAATTTTGACAACTTCTTAAACTGAGCATAATTTTCTCAACCAAGCTTTGATTTAGATGAATTAAAATGTTATGAAAAGCTAAAGAGATCTAAAGATTTCATGTTTTAAGTTTTGAGAGATACTGACTTCATCAAGGTCAAAATCAAGCCCAAACGAACATAGGCATATTAGAGCTCATGTCAATGCTTGGATAAAGAGTAAAGTTTCAATGTGATGAACGACTTGACATGTGGCCATGTGCCGATGCATGTTTCTCTCAGAAACTTTGGTGTTGAGAACATAGATGAAGACAATGTGAGATGGTAGAGAAAATTTTGAAAGACACACGACATGGAACACAGGCTATCAGAGCTAGTGTGATACAAAGTCTAATAAATGATCGTGTCCTAGACCATATTCATGAAGGAATCTAATGTTGACCCTTATGTAAAGAGTCAAAAACTCTAATTTTTAGAGCAAGTTTTAGTCTCAAGATTTTCTGGGTTTGAAAGAGTTAGTCATCCTTTTCTCTCTCTTTCTACTAACCTTTTTTGTCCATAATCTTGCATTGCTAAGCTTTTACAAAAACTTGGTCTCAAAAAATGAAACCTTGGGATGTATTAAAAAATGGCATATAATTTTATGTATTGTCCGATTTACACTATAGAGTATCAAATATTTTTATATGAGTATCAATCGTGATTGTGTCGATTAATTGCTAGGATATGTACTAGTTTATAAGTTACAATCTATTAAATTATAAATTGTTTAATCCCTTTAATCTATGAAGCAATTGGGGTTTAATAAATTGTTGCATTAGGTTCTTAAATTTTAGGACCAAAAATCAAATGAATTAAATGTAACTATTTGTGTTCGTATTGTTTTGTTTCATTGATCTTTTTAATTCTCAAAGCTGGGACGTGTGAACTAGGGTTGTTCAGTAGTTAGGGATAATTGAATTGCATTTATGTCTAATTATAAATGTATAAATTGATTTATGTTTGTATCGATGATTGTTATATCACTTTGAAGGCGGATATAGACTTAAATCAAGGTTTGTTTTCTATTGATTTCTTTGTCTTTTAATTCACATTGTTTCTTAAATATATTTTTATATTGTTTCATCATAACCAAACCCCACATGTTCTTGTTCACAAAGCACAAATCTAAGCTAGGTATTCTCTTGGAATCTTTTAGGAGCAAGGTAATAAATTTTTGGTGCAAGTGACAACACACCAACCATTCTGAGATTGAATAAAAACAACCGAGTTGAACTAGATAATGTGATCTATTAATTATGTATGAGGCACACTTGTAATAAAATAGGAGGAAAAAACTTACTTGACGGAAAGGGATCGGGGTATTCCTGCTTCCTCTTCACATTCCTTAGTAATATTCTCCCCACAAGACATGCCATAAGGCTACCATGATTATCATAATAAGAGTGGGCTTAGAAAGCAATGCAATTTGAGGGCTCATATGAAAATAATATGTCATAAGCGCATAATCCACCTATGATGCTCCAAAATTAGGTATAGATTAATTTGTTTCAAAGGATGATATTCCAATTCCATCTCCAAGCTCATTTTCAACTTGAAATCCAATGATGTCACAGGACCTATATACCATTGAGCTTTGACAACTAAGTTTTTTAGTCTAAAAGCATTATCATCTTCACCTTAATTTAACGAAGACTCCAATTGTGTTGACCAATTCAATAAGGAAAGATTCCAAACATGTTAACCAATTCATTAAGGAAGCAATTCGTTGTTCCAAAGTTTTAAAAAAAAATCAGATAGCAAGAGGACCAAAAATTTAGCATAGATCAAAATCAAGCTATGCATTAGTTGCATTTAACATGGAAGAACGTATAATACAAACCATGAAAAATCTTCCAAGTGGTTACATACCAGTCCTCCAGCAACAAGATGATCAAGCCTCCCGGGGTAAGTGGGTTTGACTTGACTTCTTTTTCCTAACCATAAGAACTTCTTCCCATCTCTTTCAATAAAGCCATTCATGTGAACCCCGTAGGCCTATTCTTAGAGAAGACTGAGAATGAGACATAATAAATTACATTACCCAAATATAGACATTTTTGTGCATAGAGACTACACTACAAAAATATGAACAGAGATTTCATTATGATTTCACTTCATGTCTTTCTGTGGACGACTAAAGATAAACAGAAGAGCTAAGTGCTTTGCGAAAACAATCATATATAGGAAATTAGGAAAAAGAAAAGAAAACCTTTATTCCAAAATAAGGAGCTGCAGCTCTTTCCAACGAGAAATAGATTGGTGCACCAAAGGAGGACGTCACCGGGTACAGCTGATTCAATGAAATTTGAACAAGCCAGTCAGCTGTCAGTAAAAAGGTTCTAAATTGCAATAACCATACTTCCAAAAAGCTTCAAATGACAGCATCAATTGGTAATTAAAGAAAAAGATTGAATCTCTATAATCACAAGGGAAGCAAGATTAGGATCAGATGGGAGTCATTACAGAGTAACATACCTCATCGCGTATACCTGGAATAAGTTGATCATCTTCTTCTCCCAAGCATTTGATAACTTGTGCCAGAACTCTAGTCCTCTCGTCGGGTGTTCTTAGGGTGTCATGTAAAGTTACAAAGAAACCAAAGCGGCCTCCATAGGAATGACTCTGGGGGAATAAGAACACATCCTTGAACCTCTTCAAATGTTCAACAAAGCTACTCAAATTTCCCCAAGTCAGAACCAACAATTTTGTCACCGCCACAATAGGCAGCCTTAAGAAGAAAATTCGACTTAATTCTGAAAGATATCAAAATGCCATTACCCATTGTGTATGTAACCAACGATTTGGGCCTCAACAACGAAGGGAACAAATTCAGATTGAAATTCCTGTAAATGGTTTGGAATAAAAGAAAAACAGATAAATCAGTTTGTTTTTGCTTTTATTTTCTCAGAAATCAAACAAGAAAGATAGAATTACAGAGCCGCGATTGCAGGAATTGATCTTGTCGAAGAATCCAGAAAGATCAGCAGAATCATCTGGGGCGTACTCAGGTCGAGAGACCAGAACGACGTCGTCCCAGGTGAAAAAACCACTTCCACTTGCAACTGTTATCGGAGAAGTTGAGCATTTCACGCGCTTGCTACTTATTGCTCTCCTACTGAAGACGCATGTTGCAGAAGTAGCTCGTCTTAAGCCAAACAGCAAACCAATTTTCAGTGACACAAACTGCAGTTTGCAGGTCATAGAGAGAAAGAAAGAGAGACGATCCTTCGAAAATGTAATTTTGAGGGCTTTACTTTTGAAGTTATATCCTCTTAAAAACTAGAGGAGAAATAATTGCCAGAAGCAAAATTTAGTTAGGTGTTAATTAATGGAATCGAATATAATAGAATTAAAAAATTTATTAATTTATAATGTAATGGAATTTAATATAGTAAAAGTTGTTTGGAAAAAATGGAAAGGTTCATAATATAATGTAGTAAAATATTATTTGAAAGATAGATGAAATAGAATATAATATATAATAAATGACTTTTATACTTTTTATATTAAAATGGTTGTTGTAAAAGGTTTATTATTTTATTATTAATTATATAAAATATTAGTATTAATTATTTAATATAATTTATTTTATTTTATGTGATTTATATTAAAATAATTTATTTATATAAAATTTATAAAACAATTAAAGAATATATTTTTTACATATTTTCTATTTTCATTAATAAAATTTTTATTAAATTTTTATTAATTGTATACAATTTATTATTAATTATATAAAATATTATTATTAATTATTTAATATATTTTATTTTATTCTATTCTAGTCCAGGTGGTTTATATATAAAAATAATTTATTTTTATTTTCATTTATATAGAAATATATACAAACAATTAAAGAATAATTTTAAATATATTTTCTATTTTCATTAATAAAAATTTTATTTATTTTTAATTATATACAATTTATTATTAATTATATAAAATTATTATTATTAATTATTTAATAAATTTTATTATATTAAAATTTTATATAAAATAGTTTATTTATTTATTTTATTTATATAGAAATATATACAAATAAGAATAATTTTAATATATTTTTATTAATGAAAATAGAAAATATATTAAAATTATTATTTAATTGTTTTATATATTTCTATATAAATAAAATAAATAAATAAATTTTAAATATAAAATTTTATTTTTATTATTAAATATATATAATTTATTATTAATAATATAAAAATATTATTATTAATTATTTAATAAAATTTATTATATTAAATATTAATATATACAAACAAGAATAATTTTAATATTTTTTATTAATGAAAAATAGAAAATATAGAAAATATATTATTTAATTGTTTTATATATTTCTATATAAATAAAATAAATAAATAAATTTTAAATATAAAATTTTATTTTTATTATTAAATATAAATAATTTATTATTAATAATATGATATTATTATTATTAATTATTTAATAAAATTTATTATATTAAATATTACTATATTCTATTTGATATATTAATATTATGATTTAGTCAGAGTTGATATTAAGAAGAATTATTGAGTGTATATTAGGTAGTATGTATTTATTAGGTTACGTTCCATCATAAACTCCCTAAATCGGAGGTTTCTTATTTTTACTGTTTATGATGGAATGGAACGTAACATGAAACCCTCCGCTTCCATCCCATTCCATTCTATTCCATTATGAAATCTTCAAACAAACGATGGAAGTGTGTTACGTTCCATTCCATTCCATTATTAACCCTTAAATCAAACAAGGCCAAATGGCTTGTTTGGTTAAAGAGTTGGAGGTAAAAGCGATGGAACATAACATATTCTATCGTTTATTTGAGGTTGAAGATTTTATAATAGAATGGAATAGAATGAGATAGAAGTGAAAGATTTCATGTTACGTTCTATTATATCCTAAACAATGAAAATAAGAAAACTCTGATTCAAAAAGTTTAGAATGGAATATAAACAAACTCTAATTCGGAAGGTTTAAGATGGAACGTAAATTAATAAATACATACTATCTAATATACCATTAATAATTATTATTAATATTAACTGTGATCAATTTATAATATTAATATATTAAATGGAATATAATAAAATTTAATATAATAAAATTTATTAAATAATTAATAATAATATTTTATATTATTAATAATAAATTATATATATTTAATAATAAATTAACATTTTATATTTTAAAATAATTTCTTTATTTTTATTTATATAGAAATGTATACAAGCAATTAAAGAATAATTTTCTATTTTTAGAAAATATATAAAATTATTCTTTAATTGTTATATATTATATATAAATAAAGATATAAATAATTATTTTAAATATAAAAATAAAATAAAATATATTAAATAGTTAATAACAATATTTTATATAATTAATAATAAATTGTATATATTTAATAAAAATTTATTAATGAAAAATAGAAAATATATTTAAAATTATTCTTTATTTTTTATATTTCTATATAAATAAAATATAAATAAATTAATTTTATATATAAATCACATAGAATAAAATAAAATAAAATCATTAAATAATTAATAATAATTTTTATATATTTAATAATAAATTGTATATAATTAATAATAAAATAATAAACCTCCTATAATAATTATTGTAATTAAGGGGTGTAATAGTCATTTAATATATAGTACATTACATTCCATCCATCTTCCAAACAACATTTCACTACATTACATTATGAACATTTCCATCCCTCTCAAACAACTTTTCATTATATTACATTTCATTCTATTATAAACCGTTCCATTCTGTTTCAGCACATTATATTCCATTCCATTAATTAACATCTAACCAAACAGGCCATAAAGAAAATGGTTTTGATCATAAACATTGGGAGAGTTCTCTCTAAAGTGAGTAATTGTCACAATTGAACATTATTTTAAATAAGTGTAAATCCTCTAGGTGAGTTGACAAAATGTTCTCTACCCAAGTTAGGAATTGAGGGGTGGTTCTGATGGCAGACTTAATAGGAACTTGTCCTAGAGAACCTTCAACAAGATGAAACTATGCTCGGGAGTAGATAGAATCAAGCAAACACGCGGAATCACACGAAACAAAAATTGAAAAGATAGAAACAGAACACAAAGAGAAAATGGAAGGTTAGAAGAATGTTTGTTGATAAAAAGAACCATAAGAGAACTTATCTCTTAGAACCCTAGCAAGAATGTTGGTCAATGAAAAGAACCCTAAGAAAATTTGTCTCTTAGAACTCTAACCTTAGGACGTCACAAAGGAAGATCACTCATTTGATAAGTCAAGTATTCTGAAAGAATACAAAGAAAGCAAGAAAGCTCTCAATATTATTTCTGAATGAAAAATTCCCCTTTCAAAGCACATAGAGGGTGCCTATTTATAGGAAAAACTTCCTAACTTAATGTCCTAAAGAAGAAACTAAATAAAAGGAAACAAATCAATCCCTAAAAGGAAACAAAATAAACTTATAAAGGTGTTAACTAGATCACCTTATTTCAAGGAAAACAAACAGGAAACTAATTAAAACATGATCTGAACATGTTGGACCTTATAGATCACGTCCTTATCCTTATTTTTCAGTGGCACATGCTTGTCACATGGTATTTTAAGTGAGTTCTCCCAATTAGACTCCATGTGGGCCTTTGGACACTTTATGTTGGGCTTCAAGGAGTAAGACAATGCCTCTTGAACCTTTATGAGATGAAATTTGATTCAACAATATGAACTCTATCTCTTGAAGAACTTGGATTAAACAATTCAATGCTTACTTCATTGCTTTGGCCCTAACTCTTATCATTGGGCCTCCAACATCTTGTAATAGATCTTTAGGAACATTAGACTTGAACGTTGGGCCTTTGATATGGGAATTACATTCATCCCCTTGCCTTGAACATTCAGGCTTCAAATCTGATCCAATTTCAGCTCCTAAGCCTCCTTTTGCAAGCTCATGTTCATACAAGTCACGTCCTAGGCTTCCTTGAGACGAATCACACCATGGATGCTTCTCTTCTTGTCTTTCACTTGCCCATGGTTCTCCATCATTCCCTCCCTCCTTGAAAAGATTCGTCCTCGAATCTGCAGCATCAAAGAGGGATAAATCAGATACATTGAATGTAACACTCACATTACCATAGGAGCTAGACAAATCAATTTTATAAGCATTATCATTAATCCTTTCTAAAACTTGAAAAAGGCCATCTCCTCTTAGTTGTAGCTTAGATTTCCTTTGTTCTGGAAACCTCTCCTTTTTCAAGTGCACCCAAACCCAATCACTAGGTTCAAATATGACACATCTTCGGCTTTTATTGGCTTGCTTTGCATATTGTTTATTTCTCCTCTCAATATTGGCTCTAACTTTAGCATGCAACTCTTGCACAAATTTAGCCTTTTTCATATCGTCAAAGTTAGTAAACTCATTAGAAGACAATGGAAGAATTTCCAAAGGAGTCAAAGGATTAAACCCATAAACAATCTCAAAAGGAGAAAATTGAGTAGAAGAATGAAGAGCACGATTATAAGCAAACTCAACGTGTAGGAGACACTTTTCCTAATTCTTCAAGTTCTTTTGGATGATCGCACGAAACAATGTTGTCAAAGTTCTATTTACTACTTTAGTTTGACTATCCGTTTGAGGATGTGCAATAGTAGAAAACAATAGTTTAGTACCAAGTTTATTTAATAGAGTTCTCCAAACGTGACTAAGAAATTTCACATCTCTATCACTCACAATAGTCTTTGGCAACCCATGCAATCTTACAACCTTTTTAAAGAACAAGTCAGCAACATGAACAACATTATTGGTTTTAGAACCAGCAATAAAGTGAGTCATCTTGCTAAATCGATCAACCACCACAAAGATACTATCCTTTCCACTAGATAATCTAGGCAATCCAAGCACAAAGTCCATAGATATATCAACTCAAGGATGAGAGGGGTCGGGTAATGGAGAATATAAACCATGTGATTGAACCTTAGATTTTGCATGCCTACAAGTAATACATTTAGCACAAATAGAAACAACATCCTTTCTCATGCTAGGCCAATAAAAATGTTCATGCAAAAGAGCTAAAGTTTTCTCAACACTAAAGTGACCCATCAATCCACCACCATGTGTCTCTCTAACAAGTAATTCACGCATAAAGCAAGATGGAATGCAAAGTTTATCTTTTTTGAATAGAAATCCATCAAATCTATGGAAATTATCATTACCATGTTTTTCACAAGATTTCCAAGTTTTTGCAAAGTCACAATTAGATTCATACATGCTTTCCACATCTCAAAACCAAGTAATCCAACATGTATAGAGCTAAGAAGAGAGTATCTCCTAGAAAGAGCATCAGCCACAATGTTTTCTTTCCCTTGTTTATGTTTAATAACGTAAGGAAAAGTTTTAATAAATTCCAACCACCTAGCATGTCTCTTGTTCAATTTACTTTGGGACTTTAGAAATTTCAAACCTTCATGATCAGAATGAATGATAAATTCTTTTGGCCACAAGTAATGCTGCGAAGTCTCTAAAGACCTTTTTAAGGCATACAACTCTTTATCATAAGTGGAGTAATTTAAAGCAGCATCACTTAGTTTTTCATTAAAATAAGCAATGGGTTTAGAATCTTACATTAAAATAGCACCAATGCCTATTCCAGAAGCATCACATTCAACCTCAGAAACTTTAGAAAAATTAGGAAGAATAAGAAGAGGAGCATTGGTCAATTTTTCTTTCAAGTATTAAAAGCAAACTCTTGTGAATCACCCCATTTAAAAATCACATTCTTTTTTACCAATTCATTCAAAGGGGCTGCAATAGTAGAGAAGTTCTTCACAAATCTCCGATAGAAGCTAGCCAAGCCATGGAAGCTTCGAACTTCATTCACATTCTTAGGAGTTGGCCATTCTCTAATTGCCTTCACTTTCTCTTCATCAACTTGAAGTCCTTTAGCACCTACAATAAAACCAAGAAACACAATAGTATCCATGCAAAAGAAACATTTTTCTAAATTGGCATAAAGCTCATTTTCTCTTAAAAGTTCAAACACATCGTGCAAGTGTTTCACATGATCATCTAAACTCCTGGAATATACTAGAATATCATCAAAATAGATGACCACATACTTTCCAATAAAAGGACGAAACAAATGATTCATCAAACTTATGAAAGTACTGTAGGAAAATCCCGGGAGGTACATCACATGTACCAGCAGCGGAAAACAAAAATTTTTGTTTCCGAGACTTTCCGAATCCTGTGATCCGTATCGGTATGAAGACATCAACCTAAATAGCCAAAGAGACTATCTCTAAAGGTGATCCACGCAGAGATCGAAAATCTAACCGGATCAAACCCTTTTGACCGGGAATAGCTAGAACGAGAATAAGAGCTGCTAGACCTACCTCTCCTCCTCGGAGAGCTTGGATTGACGTTGGAATTGCTTGGAGAAGGAGAAGAAGAGAACTTGTATCAACTATGAGAGAAACTTTGAAACCATTTCAATAACTTAACACTTAAGTTTTCTCTCATCTTTGGTACACCATCATCGACCATCAAGCATTCATTCTTAGTCTTCATTTGTTTATCTCATAAACAAATGGAAGACCATCGAAAATGCTAATGAAGAGAGTGTCTTCGTGTGCCTTCTTATATGAGAGAGATGAGATAGATTAAAAAACTAACTTTTATATATAACTTAACCATTAAGTTACATTCTTTCATCTCTACCTCACGATCACCGACTATCCACTTCCTTTTCCTTTTGCACATAGTCTTTAACTCATTTAAAGACTACATCATGAATGGAGTAGATGGTGTCCACGTTAATGGCCATTTGGCATGTAATAAAGCATGAAATGATGACTAGTTTGACTTTTCAAATATTTTTCTCTTCCTCTCTTCAATTCCAACGCACATGCTTATATTTATATAATAATTAATTAATTAATTACTTAATTAATTAATTAGAATATAATTGCTAAGGTCCAGTCCAACTGGGGTCGGTCCTACCGGCCTACCGGGCCCTGGTACCGAAAACACTCCGGAGACCTTTCTTAGCAATATCGATGTCGCGATCTCATCGGGACATATCCTAATCCCATCGGGATCCATTTAATCCGAATGCTCTCCATAATTGGAACTCTGTCCAATACTATTTTACAGATTATCTGAGTCACTCTTATGCGTGTGACCCTTTAGGCTCCCGGTTATGTTGGCCACTTAGATTAACAATTAATCTGAGCAAGTCATGAGCGGTATCTAGCAACACATCATGACCCCCAATTGATCGGAAAGTAATCGGTTTGATGTATTCATCACGAACCAGATCACGAACCCTTCCATGTACAATTACTGGTGCAATTCGTCCTTTCACCATCCTATACCCCACTTGGTTATGAGTATGGTCAAAGTGTCAACTCTCACTAGACCGAGTCTAGCCCAGTGATATCGGTTCTCGTCCCGGGACTCATTACTTCATATGTCAATGAAGACACTCTTCATGACACACATGCTTGTGACCTTAGTAATGATCCCGACAAGAGGCCGTGGGTATCTCTTCGCTAATCCGTAAGTGGTGAATCCTTTATTGGCTACTCAATTATCTTGAATACCTCAAGTCGCACCCAAGCACCACCCTATGAGTTACCTCCGAAGGCAACAAGGAATGGAGTCAAAGCAGGATCAAGATTCAAGATATCCTCGAGTACCTCAAGTCTAAGGATACTTGCACCATTGCTATGATGAGATTATCACCGACACTTAGATAAGATATCCATGTGATGATCTCATGGCGGTCATCCAATGAACTTACTACCGCTAGTAAGCATCCACATGTCAATTCTAAATATCTCATATTTACGCTTCGAGATCCACCGCTGATCCAATCAAGGAATTTGACATGTGTTAGTCTATCCGGATTAATGATGTCCAGTCTCATTAATCCTATGACTAGGAGAATTTAGATATCTTGACATAATTGCACATGATAGGAATCTCGGTAGTATGATCACATCATAATTTCCTTCATGCTATGTCATATATCATGGACTTCATTAATTCGATTAAAGATCCAATCAATTCATAAACAATGTTCATGAATATCAAATTAATGAATAATGCCTTTCTTTATTTATTCATAAAGTCCGCATACGACTTTGAATAAAAGCGCTAAAGGGATTGCCTTTAGGGCACATATAAACAAGATCGATTTAAACAAGTCGACTTATCCAATGAACAAGTCGACTTATCGGTACCGAACATGTGTAAGTCGACTTACACATGGTACAAGTCGACTTATCACTTACAAATCTCCCACTTGACCTAAAGCCAATCGCCTTAGTATCTAATACCATAAGCGAGTCCATGAGAATCACAATTCTCCCGTGACAATGGCTTTGTCAACTAACAACAACACTGGCTCGGGAAATTCTCTATCGGATATCATCTCGACTAATGATGTCCCGAATCGGTAACGAGTTCGGATCGTCGATAAGACCTTGGTTCCTTTGCTCACAAGACTAGCCCCATTGTATCACAATACAATCCTATGGGCCCATCACGGTAGGGACCAGATCAAGTTCAAGAATGAACTTCTTGATCCAAACCGCTTCCTTTAGCGTCTCACGCGGCAATGTACTCGCCTCGGTTGATGAATCGGCGGTCATCTATTGTTTGGAACTTTTCCAATTGACCGCCACGCTATTCAAGGTGAATGTATATAACCTGATTGTGATTCAGAATCATCCTTATCAGATTAAATACTAGCATCTGAATGCCCGCTCATTTG
This sequence comes from Erythroxylum novogranatense, assembly GCA_029891385.1. Classification (NCBI taxonomy): domain Eukaryota; kingdom Viridiplantae; phylum Streptophyta; class Magnoliopsida; order Malpighiales; family Erythroxylaceae; genus Erythroxylum; species Erythroxylum novogranatense. Next base: position 58,713,862 of record CM057226.1, on the reverse strand, counting down.
GAGATTTTCATCTCCATAGATCAAGAAAACATCCTTAGTGCTTCGCAAGTACTTGAGGATATTCTTGACAGCCACCCAGTGACCCTCACTAGGATCCGATTGGTATCTGCTCGTAACACTTAGAGCATACGATACATCGGGCTACGTACATAGCATCGTTTCATGCTAAACCTCTTTAGCATCTCATCTATGTACGATGATTGTGAAAGACCAAGCAACCTTTGATCTATCTCTATAAATCTTTATCCAAAGGATATAAGTTGCTTTACCAAGGTCTTTCATCGCAAATTAGATTGGACAACCAAATTTTAACTGTTTGCAGCATAGAGACATCGTTTCCTAGGAACAGTATGTCATCTACATACAACACAAGGAATACGATTGCAGTCCCATTAACCTTCTTATACACACAATGACCATCCGGATTTTGTGAGAAATCAAACTCTTTGATTGACTCATCAAAACGGATAATCTAACTCCTGGATGCTTGCTTCAATCCAAACATGGATTTCTGAAGCTTGCATACCTTTTCGCCATCGATGGAAGTGAAGCCCTCAGGTTGTGTCATACACATCCTTGGGTAGATTTCATTTTAGGAAAGCTGTCTTCACATCCATTTGCCATATCTCATAATCATAATGAGTGGCAATAGCTAGGAGTATCCTAATGGATTTAAGCATTGCTACGGGGCTGAAGGTTTCGTCATAGTCAACTCTTTGTCTGTGACGAAATCCTTTAACCAGAAGCATTGCTTTATAGGTAATCAAATTACCATCCATGTCGGTTTTCTTCTTAAAAACCCCTTTGTACCCTGTGGGTTTTATCCCTTCAGGTGTAACAACCAAAGTCCATACTTGGTTTTCATACATGGAATCCATTTCGATTACATGGCACAAAACCATGTTCCGGACTCAACTTTTCGAACTCGCTCATAGGTAGTAGGCGATCATCTCATATGAGCAATACGTCATTCTGCTCACTTACGAAATTCATATCTCTAGAACAAAGTCGTATCCTACTTAACCTACGAAATTTGTGTGTAGCGGAAGGTTGAACTGCTACCTCATCTTTATGAGTGATGCAGTTTGATTCAGCGATTGATCTATGTTTGTTCGAGCATCTTGAACTTCTAAGTTCAACTTTGCTCCCCACCGTCCTCTTGTAAAGAAACTCTTTCTTTAAGAAAACAAAGATGCTTGGAAACAAACAACTTTTGTTCCTAAGCAAGGTAGAATTGATATTCCACGAACAAACACTTGTCAGCTTTTACATCAAATGTATCTGGATGGTGTCCGCTTCACATAAGCGGGACAACCCCAAACTTTCGATGAGAAAGATAGGGCTTTCAGTTAGTCCATATCTCCATATGGAGTAACATCAACTGTCTTTAATGGAACTCTGTTTAGCAAGTAAACAGCTATCTCGAGCGCATATTCCCAAAACTGTGCAAAACCTTTCATCAATCGCACCATGTCTAACAAGGTTCGATTTCTCCTTTCAGCCACACCATTGTGCTGCGGCGTGCAAGGTGGAGTGTACTGAGATAAAATCCCATTATCTCTGAGATAATCCAAAACTGTTGGTGTAAGTATTTTCACCACGATCAAATCGTAATGTATGCATACTTTTACCAAGTTAGTTTTCTACTTCATTTCTGAATTATTTGAACTATTCAAATGCTTCAGATTTGTATCTCATCAGATACAGATACCTATATCGTGAATAATCACCGATAAAAGTAATGAAGTAAAGACAACCACTTCTGGCATGGATGGACATCGGACCACATACATTCGAATGTATTAGGTCTAATATTCCATTCACTCGTTCACCCTTTCCTTTAAAGGATAACTTAGTCATCTTGCCTAATAAACAAGATTCGCATATGTCATATGATTCATAATCAAATGACCCTAAACATCCACTCTTATGGAGCTTAGTAATGCGTGTCTCATTTATATGGCCAAGCCGACAATGCCATAAGTAAGTTGATTTTAAATTATCTCGATTATGTCTTTTCGCGTCATTGACATTCAAAACTGGATATGACATATTTAATATGTCAATTCTATTGCATAATGTACCAGTACCATAGAGCATTCCATTCGAACTAATAGAACAACCATTGCTTCTAAAATTCAATGGAAATCAGCTCTAATTAAACATAAAACATACAATATGTTCTTTGTTTAAAACGGGTACAAAATGACAATAATCCAATTTGAATACAAGCCCAGTAGGGAGTAACAAGACATAAGTGCTTACGGCTAATGTAGCAACTCTTCGCATTATCTACACGAAGGTCTAGTTCTCCTTTATGAGCTTTCTCGTCCCCGAGGCCCCGCACATCATTTCATATGTATGAGCCACATCCGTATCAAATACCGATATGTTTTGATCAGAATAGTATTATCCTCAATGACAAACATATTTGAAGGAGTAGAGGCATCGATGCCTTTACCGCTTCGGGACTCAGATAGATTTTACTGATTTAGCCTTCAAAGGCGATCTTGCCATAATGAAAGCAAAATCCTTTTAGGGCGATTCTTTGGTTTTCTTTTGGTGCACTTCCTACTTTCGATCAGATCGTAAACATCAACAGAAGTGAATCAGAAGTGGAACATCTAGACGATCCCAGCTTCCTCGATCCGAGAACAATTCTCGATTCCTCACCAATCAAGAAAATACGGTCCGTAATAGAGCGTAAATTCACACCGAAAGACATCTTCAATCAACCTAAACGCGATAGAGAGAGGAATGATAGAATAGATATGCTGCGCATGATCATAAGGACTTGCATGACATGCATATGGCTCCACTAGTTTCCTAGAATCCATAACCCTCTTTACTGAATCCGGAGAAACAATATGACATAAAGTCCTAGTGGGTCGATATCCCACATTGCTAAGAGTGACCTTGGGTTTGCCCAACAAACCACAACTTAGGTCAATCGGTAGGTATCGGTCATACCAATTGCATCATCGATAACCGACATTAAGAATGACCTTGAGTTTGCTCAACAAGCCACCTTATGTCTCGGAGGTATCGGATATACCAATTACATCTTAGACACAACTATCGATCGCTATCAACTTGTTGATGTGCACTTCATTGGTATCAACTCTTTGATGCGCATACATCCGATGTATGCTACCCAATTTCGCCTCATCCACGTTGACCTTGAGTTTGCTCAACAAACCAACGCCCGAAGAAAACCGACCCATTAATCCGAAAATCATATTTTCATAGTTCGAACATATTCAGATAGAGCGAGCTTGAGTTTGCCCAACAACCCAACTCTATAAGAACTACGGTTCTTACCATATTAATGGAAGGCGTTAGTTTTCATATTCCAAGGAGGGATTTAGAAACTCTAGACTCAAGTCAAGGATCATAGTCACCAGACTATATGGAATGATTTAAGTTTCATCAATCCAATTGAATCAATCCTTATAATCATCCATCATCCAATTTGAGATGCCACAAGTCGACTTTCATCAAATGGAAGTCGCCTTATTACATCCGCCCACACACAGTCGACTTGTGTGACACAAAGTCGACTTATGTCACCTGCCCATGAACAAGTCGACTTATGTAGCGAACAAGTCGACTTATTCTAAAACAAGTCGACTTATCGAACAAACAAGTCGACTTACGAAGCGAACAAGTCGACTTATTCTCGCAAACAAATCGATTTATCCAACAAACAAGTCGACTTATGTCCCATATAAGTTTACTTATTTGGGAGAATGCTATTATATCTAATCGGCTAATTCCTCAATCCTTGCAATTCCAATTCACAATACCATTATACCTAAAGTAATATCTGTTAGTTTGATGTATCAATGAACAATTCATTGAACCATGAAAGCCTTATATGGTCAAACCATATGAAAAGCTTGAAATGAGTCAAAACTCATTAATTTCAAATAATTTAGGAACACCAAATTATCATCCTAAGCATCTCTAGCTAGCACATACATTATCAAATTTACTTCAGCACATGCCATAAAAAATATGACGGTCAAAACAAACAAGATAATGCAATATACTAACGAGACGCTAATGTGATCAATTCGGCATTCAAAAATTCTTGGAAAAGCAAATTCAAGCAATTCAGTTTGGCAATCATAATACATCAAGATAACATATTTTTAATCACATTAAAAATGGTGCAAGGCATTGGAACTGAAAAAGCACACTCAATCAAGCCAAGCAAAACAGTCCCAACAATTTTCACAAAACTGTCCAGTTCTGTACATTGCTTGAAATGATCAATGAAAAAATTTCAATAAATCATGCGAAAATTATATAGGTTACTACATGTTCAGAACATGCTACCTGAATTTTTCAGGATTTTAGGCCATCAAAACTCAGTCAAACTAAATAACAAAACCGATTCAAAATCTGTGTTCATCAGCACAGCAATTCCCAACAGCATAGAATAAATTCGTGAATAAATATCCAATCACCTTGAAATCCAATTTCCATGCTCAAAGACATTCACCAACATCTTAGAGACATGTAGGTGAAGGAAAATCCGAAAACCATTTTCTAGAATTTCTTCTCGAATTTATACTACTGCCTGTTCCAGAATCGTTTCACAAAACAGCATCTGTAACCTTAGGGAATTAATTAGCAAAACTCTATCAAATCAAATCGATAAATTCTGAAAATTCATAGAAATATTATTTAACATGTTATGAACAATTCTGGGCAGAAAAATTTCGAAAAGCATATCTCTATAGCAAAACGAAATTCAGACAGTATACATGCATCAACATCAACAACAATTAGGTTTTCTGATCTTGCTTAGGTTTTAGCTTCATACGGGATACCAGACTCTCTGATACCACTGTAGGAAAATCCCGGGAGGTACATCACATGTACCAGCAGCGGAAAACAAAAATTTTTGTTTCCGAGACTTTCCCGAATCCCAGGATCCAGGTATCGGTATGAAGACATCAACCTAAATAGCCAAAAGAGACTATCTCTAAAGGTGATCCACGCAGAGATCAGAAAATCTAACCGGATCAAACCCTTTTGACCCGGGAATAGCTAGAACAGAATAAGAGCTGCTAGACCCTACCTCTGTCCTTGGAGAGCTTGGATTGACGTTGGAATTGCTTGGAGAAGGAGAAGAAGAGAACTTGTATCAACTATGAGAGAAACTTTGAAACCATTTCAATAACTTAACACTTAAGTTTTTCTCTCATCTTTTGGTACACCATCATCGACCATCAAGCATTCATTCTTAGTCTTCAGTTTGTTTATCTCATAAACAAATGGAAGACCATCGAAAAATGCTAATGAAGAGAGTGTCTTCGTGTGCCTTCTTATATGAGAGAGATGAGATAGATTAAAAAACTAACTTTTATATATAACTTAACCATTAAGTTACATTCTTTCATCTCTACCTCACGATCACCGACTATCCACTTCCTTTTCCTTTTGCACATAGTCTTTAACTCATTTAAAGACTACATCATGAATGGAGTAGATGGTGTCCACGTTAATGGCCATTTGGCATGTAATAAAGCATGAAATGATGACTAGTTTGACTTTTCAAATATTTTTCTCTTCCTCTCTTCAATTCCAACGCACATGCTTATATTTATATAATAATTAATTAATTAATTACTTAATTAATTAATTAGAATATAATTGCTAAGGTCCATCCAACTGGGTTGGTCCTACTACCTACCTCAAGACCTCGGTACCAAAAACACTCGAGACCTTTCTTAGCAATATCGATGTCGCGATCTCATCGGGACATATCCTAATCCCATCGGGATCCATTTAATCCGAATGCTCTCCATAATTGGAACTCGTCCAATACTATTTTACGATTCTCCGAGTCACTCTTATCGTGTGACCCTTTAGGCTCCGGTTATGTTGGCCACTTAGATTAACAATTAATCTGAGCAAGTCATGAGCGGTATCTAGAACACATCATGACCCCAATCGACCGGAAAGTAATCGGTTTGATGTATTCATCACGAACCAGATCACGAACCCTTCCATGTAGACAATTACCGTGCAATTCGTCCTTTCACCATCCTATACCCCACTTGGTTATGAGTATGGTCAAAGTGTCAACTCTCACTAGACCGAGTCTAGCCAAGTGATATCGGTTCTCGTCACGGGACTCATTACTTCATATGTCAATGAAGACACTCTTCATGACACACATCTTTGACAAATTTTAGTAATGATCCCGACAAGAGGCCATGGGTATCTCTTACGCTAATCCGTAAGTGGTGAATCCTTTATTGGCTACTCAATTATCTTGAATACCTCAAGTGCACCCAAGCACCACCTATGAGTTACCTCCGAAGGCAACAAGGAATGGAGTCAAAGCACGGATCAAGATTCAAGATATCCTCGAGTACCTCAAGTCTAAGGATACTTGCACCATTGCTATGATGAGATTATCAACGACACTTAGATAAGATATCCATGTGATGATCTCATGGCAGTCATCCAATGAACTTACTACCGCTAGTAAGCATCCACATGTCAATTCTAAATATCTCATATTTACAGCTTCGAGATCCACCGCTGATCCAATCAAGGAATTTGACATGTGCTAGTCTATCCGGATTAATGATGTCGGTCTCATTAATCCTATGACTAGGAGAATTTAGATATTGACATAATTGCACATGATAGGAATCTCGGTAGTATGATCACATCATAATTTCCTTCATGCTATGTCATATATCATGGACTTCATTAATTCGATTAAAGATCCAATCAATTCATAAACAATGTTCATGAATATCAAATTAATGAATAATGCCTTTCTTTATTTATTCATAAAGTCCATACATACGACTTTGAATAAAACGCGCTAAAGGGGATTGCCTTTAGGGCACATATAAACAGTACCGACCTAAACAAGTCGACTTATCCAATGAACAAGTCGACTTATCGGTACCGAACATGTGTAAGTCGACTTACACATGGTACAAGTCGACTTATCACTTACAAGTACTACATGCATTAGTCAAGACAAAAGGCATAACTAACCACTCATACAAGCCAAACTTAGTTTTGAAAGCAATTTTCCACTCATCACCCTTTTTCATGCGAATTTGATGGTACCCACTTTTATGATCTGTTTTAGAAAATATACAAGCACCATGCGACTCATCAAGCATATCATCTAAACGAGGGATAGGGTAACGATATTTCATTGTGATTTTATTGATGGCTCTATAGTCAACACACATTCTCCATTTGCCATCTTTCTTAGGAACAAGTATAACTGTTGGACCTCGCTGCCGGAGCCCAACATCGGACATGAGAGCGTGGCGTGAAACGTGCTAATGATACATGTAAGGAAAAAGACCCGCGAAAGATTAATGGGCCTGCTGGAAAACAAACTTGAAATGATACGTGCTAATGATACGTGCTAATGATACATGTAGTACTTGAAATGAAACTAAAGTTTAAAAATAAACATGACAAAATGGAGTGCCGCTGTACTCGTAACTCACTCGATCTCCTGCTCGTCACCTGAATGGGGGAGATTAGAGGGGGTGAGCTATAAAGCTCGTGGGAACATATTTATAATATAGTAATAAGCAAAAGTATTCAAAAATATCTCATTGCCGTGGTACTTGTTGAAATCATAGTCATTGATCATGTATATGTCATTGTCTTGAAAAATGCTTGATTCTTGAACAATTCATGATGCATGACACATAACAAATCATAACACATAACATAACATAATGGTTTGGGTTGTCCCTGGTTCATGACGTACTACACATGCCATCGAAATGTTGATGTGTAGACGTAGTTTCGTGAGGGAATCCTTGTGAGAAACCCCGCCTCGGGCGGTAGGGAGAAGCCTTTTCGTGAGTCAATGTGCACTTGACTATTCGTGAGGGACACTGCAAACCCACATAAACATGCATGATTCATGTTCTTGTAAACTTGTTTGTCAAACTGGCACTTGCTTGTAAACTTGCTTGTCATATATTCATAAAACATAATTTCATGTACTTGTATTCGTGAAAGGAGAACACCCCTTTTTTGTAAAAATCTTGGTAATGATCATGAATGCAAATCACATAGCAGAATATAATCATTCATAATAATATGTAATGCAAATCGTGGATGATGCAATTCAAATGCATTAATTCTTTCTTGATTTGAACAAAACAATGAGTACTTAATTACTCTATTATAAACATAAACTCACTTGAATTCCGTGCTTGATCTTGCCTAGGAATGAGTTTCCTCTTGAGCCTCTTGATCCTCTTGCCTCACTTGATCTCCTAAAATAAGAACCAAAATCCCATTCAATAACTCTTGCTGAAATAATATTTTCATTTTTAACTTCCATTTAAAATTTCATATCCTTGGAAACTGATTTAGAACTTCATCACTTCACAAGACTTGTAGCTCTATGTCTCTAGTTTACAACGCCTCAAAAATTACCTCAAAAGGACTTCTGTAGAAAAAGATATGATCAAAACACTAAAACCATCTCAAGGCTGAAAATCGGCCTCGCCAGACGAGGCTCGCTTGTCATGACAAGCGGCTTAGCTCGCCATGGCGTCTGGCTCAACACGTCGCTGGCAAGCGCGGCCTTCAGACGTCATGACGTGCGGACGGGAGAGACGACTCCCGAACCCAGATTTTGCCATTTTCAACCTTAAAACCTTTCCTTTCTCAACTACAACACATCTAACCCATAAATCAAGTTCCATACTTCCATTCTAAACTCATTCTAACACCAAAAACATTAACAAAACTACAACCCATGCAAATCTACAAATCCTTCCCATAAACCCTAACTCCATCGATTTCTACTCAATCCAAGCAAAACTAGGGTTTAATTCAACCTAAACAAGAGTAGAAGAGTGAAACAAACCTGAAGAATGCTTCTAAACCTTCGAAATCTACAACTGGAGCTTTCCTCTTTTCTTCTTCTTCTTCTCCTCTCTCTCCTGACTCTCTTCTTCGTTTCTTCTCTTCTTTCTATTTCTTCCTTCTATTTCTTTTCCTTTAACTCCTTAAACCTACAAGGAAGAGCAATGACTAAAATGCCCCTCTTAGATAAGCCTAAAACCTCTTACCCTTGGGTGACTTGTCCATTTTGCCCTTAAACATTTTTACTCTTCCATAACCATTTATTCCATACTAAACTCAATTAAATCCAAAATTTCCATTACTACTTTCAATAAATCAAACTATGCCATAAATCATAAATCAATTAAATTCATACTTAGTAACTTCAAGAAAACAAAAATTTGGGGCCCAACATTTCTCCCCCTCTTAAAAGAAATTTCGTCCTCAAAATTTACCTGAATCATCGAAAAGACTTGGATACTTCTCTTTCATAGCGTCCAAGGGTTCCCACGTGGCTTCTTCCACTGAATGGTTCCTCCACAGAACCTTAACTAGCTGAACTGTCTTATTCCTGAGGACCTTTTCTTTGGTGTCCAAGATCTCTACTGAGATTTCCTCATAACTCAAGTCATCTCTTAACTGAACCTTTGAAACCTGAATAACATGAGAAGGATCTGATCTGTACCTCCTCAGCATGGAAACATGAAAAACATCGTGAATCGAGATAACTCAAGGCAACGCCAACCTGTAAGCTAGAGGTCCGATCCTCTCAAGAATCTCATAAGGACCTACATATCTTGGACTCAACTTGTCTTTCTTGCCAAGTCTCAATACTCCCTTCCAAGGAGACGTCTTAAGAAACACCTTTTTACCGACTTCATATTCCATCTCCTTCCGATGAGCATCAGTGTAACTCTTCATCCTATCCTGGGTTGCCTTAAGCCGCTGCTTAACTAGGTTGACTTTATCAACAGTCATCTGGATCAACTCTGGTCCAACCAGCTTCCTCTCTCCTTCTTTATCCCAACATATCGGAGTTCTACACCTCCTTCCATACAATGCCTCATATGGAGCCATCTGAATGCTCGAATGGTATGAATTGTTATAAGCAAATTCGACCAATGGCAAATGCTCATCCCAAGCTCCCTTGAAATCCATCACACATGCCCTGAGCATTCCCTCAAGTGTCTGAATGGTCTTCTCAGATTGACCATCCGTCTGAGGGTGAAATGTCGTACTAAAATGCAGCTTAGTACCTAAAGCTTCCTGCAAGCTTCCCCAAAATCTCGAAGTGAACCGAGGATCCCTGTCAGAAACTATAGAATCTGAAATCTCGTGCAATCTCACTACCTCATCAATGTACTTCTTGGCTAGCACATGCAACGAATCAGTCTGCTTGATTTCCAGAAAATGGGTTGACTTCATCAACCGATCCACTATAACCCATATGGCATCATGCTTCCTACTAGTCTTAGGCAAACCCATCAGAAAATGCATGGTTACTCTTTGCCACTTCCACTCAGGAATGGACAATGGCTTTAACTTGCCTGAAGGCGCCTGGTGTTCAGCCTTGACTTGCTAACACACGAGACACTTACTGACATACTCTGCTACATCTCTCTTCATGCCATTCCACCAGAAATGCTCTCTCAAATCTCTGACATCCCGGTGCTGCTGGGTGCATAGCATAAAGCGCGTTGTGTGCCTCATCCGTAATCTCATCCTTAACTTCCTCGCCGTTCGGAATACAAAGCTCGTCCCCCACTGTCATGAGTCCATCCTCTCTCACTACTACCTCGAAACCTTACCATTCTGAATTTTCTCCCTAAGCTTGCTCAAATCGCATCCGCACTGCAACTCCCTAACCTTCTCCCGGAGTATAGGCCTTACTCTGAAATTAGCTAGGAGGCAATTTGGTTCCTCCTGCTTCAAACTTATCTTAAGCTTGGCCATCTCTTCCAATAAAGGAAGATACATTGTCTGAACATGGGCAATAGAAGACTTCCTGCTCAATGCATCCGCCACTACATTCGCCTTGCCTGGATGGTACTCAATCAACAAATCATAATCCTTGAGTAACTCAATCCACTTTCTCTGTCTCAAATTCAATTCCTTCTGGCTCAGTAAGTACTTGAGGCTCTTGTGATCTGTAAAGATCCTGGTCTGAACACCATAAAGATAATGCCTCCAAATCTTCAAGGCAAAGATCACTGCTGCCAACTCCAAGTCATGAGTCGGGTAATTCAACTCATACTGCTTCAGTTGCCTTGAAGCATATGCTATTACCCTATCTCCTTGCATCAATACACAACCGAGACCCTTCCTCGAGGCATCATCAGACATCAGATAGCCCTCATCACCCGAAGGCAAAATCAAGACCTTTGGAGCACTTGTCAACTCAGGTTTGAGCTCCTCAAGCTCTTCCGCATTCATCGATCACCAAACTTCGATTCTTCCTTAATAGCTTAGTCATCGGAGCAGCTATGATGGAGAATCCTTCTACAAACCTCCTGTAGTAACCTGCCAGACTCAGAAAACTTCTCACATCTGTCGCTGTCTTGGGTGCATGCCAATTTACCACTGCTTCAACTTTCCTCGGATCAACATGCACACCATCCTGCGAAATCACATGCCCAAGGAAAGTCACCTCATGAAGCCAGAACTCACACTTGCTGAACTTGGCATAAAGCTCTCTCTCCCTAAGAGTCTGCAATACAATCCTGAGATGCTCCTCATGATCTTCTTCACCCTTAGAATACACCAGAATGTCATCTATAAACACTATGACAAACTGATCCAGAAACTCCTTGAAGACCCTATTCATGAGATCCATGAAAGCAGCTGGAGCATTGGTCAAGCCGAATGGCATAACCAAAAACTCATAGTGCCCATATTGTGTCCTGAATGCTGTCTTGCTTACATCAACCTCCTTGATTCTGAGCTGATGATAGCCTGACCTAAGATCAATCTTGGAAAAGATCCATGCTCCCTGCAGTTGATCAAACAGATCATCTATCCGTGACACAGGATACTTATTCTTAACTGTCACCTTGTTGAGTCTCCGATAGTCAATGCACATCCGCCATGACCCATCCTTCTTCTTAACAAACAGAACCGATGCTCCCCAAGGAGACGAACTCGGTCTGACATACCCCTTCTCTAACAGTTCCTCCAATTGTTCCTTAAGCTCCCTCAACTCAGCTGGAGCCATCCTGTACAGCGGTATAGAGATTGGCGCGGTTCCGGGAATCAAGTCAATGGCAAACTCGATTTTCCTCACCGGCGGCAAACCTGGTAACTCATCTGGGAAAACATCTGGAAATTTCCTCACAATCGGGAAATCCTCTAACTTCCCTTCATGCACATCGGCATCCACAACATGCGTCAAGAAAGCTTCACATCCCTGACCCATCATCCTTTAAGCCAACATAGCTGAAATCAATCTTGGTGATGGTGTCTTCCTATCTCCTCTGAAGATCACCTTCTCACCATTGCCCAGATCAAACTCTACCTCTTTCTGACCACAATCCAGCTTGGCCAGATACTTCTCCATGGTATCCATCCCCAGAATAACATCTAATCCTCTAAGATCTAGCGGTAGTAAGTCCACTACCAATCTAGCACCATCAATAAAAAGCTCACACTGTTCATACACCTGACTGATCACCACGTTCCTCCCTAGAGGAGTACTAACAACCAAAGGCCTATCCAAAGGCACAGAACTCACACCATGCAATGCTATGCTCGCAGAAACAAAAGAGTGCGTGGAACCAGAATCAATCAAAACAAAGACTGCTGAATCAAATAACTGAGCCATACCCGTGATAACCTCGTATGCAAGGGTCATGACTTCCTCCTGATCATGGCAAACACTCTTGCTTGCGTGCTGACCCTTGGCCTTCCTAGAGGAATGTCTTCCTTGCGTCCCAGAGCCGCCTACCTCAAGAATCGGCCCGGTTCCCACTGCTCTGCATGCCTTGAAGCTCAAATCGTGACCCCTCTTGTCTTGGTGCTCGATGACAATGTTGGCTATATGCCCTTCTCTCCGCATTCAAACAAACTCCAAGTGACTGAGGCACTCTCCCGATGATGTTTCCCATCGATCACATAAGGGATAGTTGAACCATTTTCTTCCCTTCTACCGGTGCCTCCCACATTAGAGGCTTGCCTCGACATCGCCTCACTGCTTGTTCTTGGTAGCCCCATCGCTACCCACTTCACTCGATCAGAAGAGCTCCTCGTGCTCCTCTCGTGCAATGGAGCACTAGTACCCTTCCCGAAAGTCTCGCTCGTTTCTTCCTCTTCTTGTTCGCTTCATTTATGATATTCTCCACTTCTCACTGAGAGCAGATCCACCAACTGTTGGTAGTCACGGAAATTGTGAATCGGGACTTGCTCCTCGATCCCCAAGTGAAGACCTCCTCAAACTTGCGGCACTTGTCTTCCTCTGTCGCCACAATGTTAATGATATCGGAAAGTGTGAACTTCACTCATACTCGCCACACTCATGTCCTCTGCATGAGATTCGAAATTCCACAGCCTTATCCTCGCACATAAACTCCGGAGAGATACTTCTTCCTAACACTTCTACAAAGTCCCTCCATGACAACACCGATGGCACAACCTCGACCGTGAGGCAATCGACTCCCTGTCTGCAAAGCAAGGCCACCGCAACAGATCGATCAGCATAATCTAGCTTGTCCTCATCTGAGCATCTCATCTGGACTAGAACCCTCTCGGTCCTCTTCAACCAGGCTTCAACCTCTTCTAGATTTGTAGTCCCACTGAAATCTACAGCCCCAAACTTCCGGAGCTTGTCATACTGCCCACTCCTGTCTACTGGAGCTTTCATTGACATCTGAGATCTCTGACCCATAGCATACGTGAAAGCCTGAGCAAATGCTTGAAAGAAACTCGGATCCATGGGAGTTCCCTGAGGCATAGGAGGAGGCGGTGGAGGCACTTCTTGTTGCAAACTAGGTGCCTCTGAAATCGGAATGTAATGTGTCCCAAGATCCTAAGGAATATGGGATTCATCCGTACTCCCCTGATGAGAATGAGATCGAGTCATAGCTCCCCGAGTTCTCCTTCGAGGTGGCATGTTCACTCCTTGAATAGAAAACCATTAAAAACTTTAGTTCAAGTAAGACAATTTTCAAAATATGCAAAAACAGCCCAATCATGAAAACAATGCAAGTTATTTCTTGAAAGTGATGTCATGCATTTCTAGATCAAAAACCTAGGCGCTCGATACCACAACATGTTGGACCCACCGTCGAGCCCAACATCGGACATGAGAGCGTGGTGAAACGTGCTAATGATACATGTAAGGAAAAGACTGCGGAAGATTAATGGGCTCATTGAAAACAAACTTGAAACATGCTTTCATGTCATTTAATAAACAAGGCTAAACAGATCAATTTAACGATTGAGAAAGGAGACCATCTAAGTTCAATGGACCCATCGTGAACAATCTCAAAACTTACTTTCATGCTTAAAACAAACATATTCATAAGTCGTTATCAAAAGATGAGTTTTACTAAAGCTTTAAGAACATCTCAAACCAAATTACAACTTTGAGTTCAAGAGCCAAAATACAAAATACTCTTGAACCCAGTAGTACTTGAAATGAAACTAAAGTTTAAAATAAACATGACAAAATGAAGTGTCACTTGTACTCAGAACTCACTCGATCTCCCTCGTCACACCGAATGGGGAGATTAGAGGTGAGCTATAAAGCTCGTGGGAACATATTTATAATATAGTAATAAGCAAAAGTATTCAAAATATCTCATTCTAGTGGTATTTGTTGAAATCATAGTCATTGATCATGTATATGTCATTGTCTTGAAAATGCTTGATTCTTGAACAATTCATGATGCATGACACATAACAAATCATAACACATAACATAACATAATGGTTTGGGTTGTCCTCGTTCATGACGCATTACACATGCCATCGAAATGTTGATGTGTAGACGTAGTTTCGTGAGGGAATCCTTGTGAGAAACCCCATGCCTCGGTCGGCCGTGAGAGAAGCCTTTTCGTGAGTCAATGTGCACTTGACTATTCGTGAGGGACACCGCAAACCCACATAAACATGCATGATTCATGTTCTTGTAAACTTGTTTGCCAAACTGGCACTTGCTTGTAATCTTGCTTGTCATATATTCATAAAACATAATTTCATGTACTTGTATTCGTGAAAGGAGAACACCCCTTTTTTGTAAAAATCTTGGTAATGATCATGAATGCAAATCACATAGCAGAATATAATCATTCATAATAATATGTAATGCAAATCGTGGATGATGCAATTCAAATGCATTAATTCTTTCTTGATTTGAACAAAACAATGAGTACTTAATTACTCTATTATAAACATAAACCCACCTGAATTCCGTGCTTGATCTTGCCTAGGAATGAGTTTCCTCTTGATCCTCTTGCCTCACTTGATCTCCTAAAATAAGAACCAAAATCCCATTCAATAACTCTTGCTGAAACAATATTTTCATTCTTAACTTCCATCCAAAATTTCATATCCTTAGAAATTGATTTAGAACTTCATCACTTCACAAGACTTGTAGCTCTATGTCTCTAGTTTACAACGCCTCAAAAATCACCTCAAAAGGACTTTTGTAAAAAAAGATATGATCAAAACACTAAAAACTATCTGCGCTGGAAAACTGGCCTCGCCGCGACGAGGCTCGCTTGTCGCGACGAGCGGCCGGGTTCGCCGCGGGGTGCGGCCCGGCTCGCCATGGCATGCGGCCTGGCACGTCGCGACGTGCAGCCTTCTGTACGTTGCGACGTGCGGACGGGAGAGACGACTCCCGAACCCAGATTTCGCCATTTTCAACCTTAAAACCTTTCCTTTCTCAACTACAACACATCTAACCCATAAATCAAGTTCCATACTTCCATTCTAAACTCATTCTAACACCAAAAACATTAACAAAACTACAACCCATGCAAATCTACAAATCCTTCCCATAAACCCTAACTCCATCGATTTCTACTCAATCCAAGCAAAACTAGGGTTTAATTCAACCTAAACAAGAGTAGAAGAGTGAAACAAACCTGAAGAATGCTTCTAAACCTTCGAAATCTACAACTGGAGCTTTCCTCTTTTCTTCTTCTTCTTCTCCTCTCTCTCCCGACTCTCTTCTTCGTTTCTTCTCTTCTTTCTATTTCTTCCTTCTATTTCTTTTCCTTTAACTCCTTAAACCTACAAGGAAGAGCAATGACTAAAATGCCCCTCTTAGATAAGCCTAAAACCTCTTACCCTTGGGTGACTTGTCCATTTTGCCTTTAAACATTTTTACTCTTCCATAACCATTTATTCCATACTAAACTCAATTAAATCCAAATTTTCCATTACTACTTTCAATAGATCAAACTATGCCATAAATCATAAATCAATTAAATTCATACTTAGTAACTTCAAGAAAACAAAAATTTGGGGCTCAACAATAACTGGCACAGCATATGGGCTCAAGCTTTCTCTCACAAAGCCCTTTTTCATAAGCTCTTCAACTTGTCTTTGGATCTTCGTAGTTTCTTCCAGATTGGCTCTATACGTAGGCATATTCAGAATTGAAGCCCTGGGAAGGAAGTCTATACGGTGCTCAATACCTCTCAAAGGGGGCAATCCATGTAGCGCCCCCTTACCGTAGGGTACGCACCGGGACGCCCGTGGGTCGATCCGACGCATATCCTATAGCAAGGAAGTGCTACGCTCTCAACTATCACTAAATACTCACATGGCATCAATATAATTAAACCGCATATGCAAATCACTAAAATTTTAAGACCACAATAAACTTTCATTTCATAATATCAATCCAAAATATAGACAAATCTATCAGTCTCCTAAAGTCTCAATACAATAATCCAAAAAGGAAACTGATAAAGACGTCTATACTAGGTCATCCTCAAAAGATCGCCTCAGCTGACCGACCTGTGTGCCATCGCTACGCTTGACCAAGCACTCGCACAGCAGGAAAACGTCTATCTCTGGAGCTAGAAACCTACTAACGCTGCCCTGAAAAATATTAGCAATGTTGGGTGAGTTTGCGAACTCAATGAGAAGCCATCATCGATGGTTCACCCAACTCATGCATATACACATAAAATATCACGATATATCACATGGTCACAATACACAATCGGATCACTATCAAACCCTTTTCACATTTTCACTATAATCATACATTAGATAGGTCACTGGAAAATTGTCACATACGACACATATGTAACACTGTGAATCAATTTATACATGTTCACCATCACATAAATCACACATATCACTACGCAATCATCACTTAATACACGCACTTTCACTTTTCACATTACAATCTGATGCATAATGCATGCCACTTCTCATTTTATGCCTGTGTTGTGACTGAGCGTCAATATTCACATTTTTGGCGAGTAGAAGAGCCCTCCGGGTATGCACTACTGCCGACTCACTTTAGGGATAGGAGAGCCCTCTGGGTATGCACTATTCCCTTTTTGGCCTTAGGTCCTTTCACTGATAGTCGAGCTTAAAGCTCTGATCACTAATTGCTCCAGTCACAACTGTTTATTAAGCGATTCTAACCATGCGTAGTATGCACTTACACTTGCACATTCAATAGCACATATATCGACCACTTCCACTTATAGCATTCATCACATTTACTCATAATCACAGCATATTTATTTCACAGTTCAAGCACTCACATTGTCAAACAATTTACACAATCACAAAGACATTTAACACACAAAGATCGAGGAACCAACTAGGTTACTCACCTGTAACTTCCGAGCTACTGCCTGGAAGTCCCAGCAATATCCGTGGACTGACGATCCAACGACGCCTCTATAACAATCCAAACGAATCCTCATCACAACATGCTCAATCAATTAAATTCACTAATGCACATGTCTTAATTCAAAATTATATGATGCATGATCATGATTTTCCAGCGCTTCAATCCCATTCTGCTATCTCTCGCTTCACAACCAAAATTCACTACTCACTAGGTCAATAATATCCATTGATTTCACAAATCTCTCATTTAAACTCTAATTATACTCCAATCGCCAAAACATAACTCTTCGGTCACTATAGAACCGAATCACTCTCTTTCTATGATGGAGAACTCGCTAATTTAATTTCGAACTCTTATTATCAACCTCACTCGAAGACCTCTTTCTCTAGTTCATAACAACTCCAGAATCACCTCAATTGGAGGTCTATACTATAAGATATGCCTAAAAAACTAAATGACTTAACTTAAGAAAATCGCTGCTCGTCACGACCATGAAACCCACGTCGCGGCGTGAATCGGCTGGCTCCTCGCGACGTACCGCTCTGCTCCTCGCGGCAAGAACTTAATTCGCTCGTCGCGACGAGCTCATTTTTTTCTCGTCGCGGCGAGGCTGCTCCAGACGTCGCGACGTGCGACTCGATCGTCTTCTTCGATCGACCTTTTCGCCATTAATACTCTTAAAACCTCCACTAAACACACTCAACTACCCCATCTAACACATTAAATACCATAAATGCCATAAATAACCATAAATACAACATTAAAACATAATAAACTTATCAAAATCACAGAATCGAACGGCAACCCTAAAATCTTCGAAAACTTCTCAAACTCTAACACCAACGATTTTCTTCCAAAGCCAAGCTAAACATCATCTACTCCAATCTTCTAGCAACTCTCCAACCACAATGAAAAGGAAGCAAGCAAAATCTCCAAGGAAAGAGGATCACGACACCCACGAGAAGAGGAAGAAGATTTGAGCCCTAAGAAAGTTTGTCTTCCAATTTCAAACATAAGATATTTATAAATGTATGGGGTTGATTTAAACCTATAGATCATAGTCCTCAAATTGATTCAATCTCAGTCTCTAAATTTCAATGGCTCTTCACAATAATTCCTAAACTCACAAATCTAAATTTTCCAAGCCATTAACCACTCACTTTCGGAGCCGGAATCTAAGTTAACAGTCTCTTGGTCATTTTCTCGGTCTAGACACATAACTCTAGAAATTCCAGAAAAATTCTCATAATTCCTCAAAAATATAAAGCACTCGATCCCATACTCAATTTCAATTTCTCTAAAATTCAATTCTCACTCTAATTCCACTATTCCACTCAATTTATTCTTAATTTCATTTTAAATCAAATCTAACTCAATTATCTCAAAATTCACAATTCAACTTAAAATCGAAATTTAAATGCTGGAACAATCATGAATGCATGTCACTATGTATGCATGTGCAAAATGATCTATCTCAGAGGCCACAAAACACTTGATCACTATTTATGCAATATCGTAACTACCTGCACTAACATGCTCATCGCGATCGGTAGCTGGATGTTACAATTCTCCCATCTAAATAAAATTTCGTCCAAATTTCATACCGACCGGTCGAATGATGAGGGTACGCCTCCTTATTTGCTCCTCGCCTCCCAAGTTGCTTCCTCGATGAGTGGTTCCTCCATAGACTTTCACCAATAGAATCACCCTGCTCCTCAATTGCTTGACCTGCGATCCGATAATCTGCACTGGCTCCTCAACATAACTCAGATCACTAGCTATCTCAATCTCTTGAGCCGAAATCACATAAGTCGGGTCTAATCGGTATCTCCGGAGCATACTCACATGAAACACATCATGCAACCGACATCTCACTAGCAAAGCCAATCTATAGGCCAACGATCCAATCCTCTCAGTAACCTCATACGGACCGATATATCGAGGACTCAACTTGCCCTACGGCCAAATCTCAACACCTCCTCTCAAGGTGACACTTTGAGGAATACTCTATCGCCCACACTATACTCCATCTCACGCCGATCGATCCACATAACTCTTCTGTCTATCCCGAGTCGCCTTGATGCGACTCAATCAATCTCACTTTATCCATCAGATCTGGATCAGCTCGGGCCCTCAAGCATCCTCACACCTCTTCATCCCAAAGAAAGAGGTGATCTACACGGTCTCCATATATAGGCCTCATACGGTGCCATCCAAATATCGCCTGTACTTGATTATTATACATAAACTCAACCAGCCAAGCTTCGATCTCAAGCACCTCAACTCTAATACATAAGCTCAAAGATATCCTCAATAGTCTTGATCGTCCTCTCACTGCCCATCATGTCGAGGATGAAATGTCGCACTAAAGTTTAACCTCGAACCCAAAGTCGATTTGAAGCTCCTCCGTAACCTCAAGTAAATCTGGGATCCCTATCTGACACTATTGATACTGGGACCCCATGCAGTCGCACAATCTTTGCCACATACTTCTGGGCCAACTGATCGAGGGTATTATTCTCTCTCACTGGTAAGAAGTGAGCCGATTTGGTCAACCGGTCCACTATAACCCAGATCGCATCATGCTGCCTCGGCGTCCTAGGCAACCCCATAATAAAATCCATAGTGATTCGCTCCCATTTCCACTCCGGAATGGGTAACGAATGCAATCTCCCAACTGGGGCCTGGTGCTCAGCCTTGACCTGCTAGCACGTCAAACATCGAGAAACGAACTCTGCCACTTGCTTCTTCATACCTGGCCACCAAAAATGCAACTTTAGGGTATTATACATCTTGGTAACGCCAGGATGCATCGCATAAGCGGCCACATGCGCCTCCTCAAGAATCTCTCATCTCAGATCCTCAACATCTGGCACACACAACCTCTGATCCATCTAAAGAGTCTCATCCCTCAACTCGAAATCAGCAGTCAACCCTGATCTGACTCTATCCATCAATCTCACTAACATTGGATCCTGATCCTGGACTCTCTTGATCCGATCATGCAACATCGGCCTCAGCCTCAGAGTAGCAATCAAAGCTCCATCCTGAGCCAAATCCATCTGCACATTAAGCACTCTCAACTGAATCAAACTGGGCAATCTCTCAATCTGAATCTGAGCTGCACTGATATGAGATCTTCTACTCAACGCATTTGCCACCACATTGGCCTTCCCTGGATGATACTCAATCGTGCAGTCATAGTCTTTCAACATCTCAATCCATCTCCTCTGTCTCAGATTCAACTCTCGCTGACTCAACAGATATCTCAGACTCTTATGATCAGTGAAGATCTGGAACGTCTCCCCATACAGATAATGTCTCCAGATCTTCAAAGCAAACACCACTGCAGCCAACTCCAAGTCATGCACTGGATAATTCCTCTCATGAGACCTCAACTGTCTCGAGGCATAAGCTATAACTCTCCTATGCTACATCAGAACACTGCCTAATCCCTGCTGCGAAGCATCACTAAATACCTCGAAACCTCCAGACCCTGACGGCAAAGCTAACACTGGTGTCGTAGTCAATCGATGCCTAAGCTCCTCAAAGCTCCTCTGACACTCATCAGTCCATCTGAAGGCCACATTCTTCCTCAGAAGTTTTGTCAAAGGGGTTGAGATCACTGAAAACCCCTCGACAAACCTCCGGTAATAACCTGCTAATCCGAGGAAACTCCGAACCTCTGACACGTTGACTTCCCAACTCCTCACTGCCTCAATCTTGTGAGGATCCACTCGGATACCCTCACCAGACACAATGTGGCCTAAAAACACCACCTCATCAAGCCAAAATTCACATTTTGTGAATTTGGCATACAACTGCCTCTCTCTCATGATCTGCAACACAATCCTCAGATGCTCCGCATGCTCCTGTCTATTTCCCGAATACACTAAAATGTCATCAATGAATACAATCACGAACTGATCCAAGTAGGGCTGAAAGACCTTATTCATCAAGGCCATGAAGGCTGCCGGGGCATTGGTCAACCCAAACGGCATCACTAGGAACTCGAAATGCCCATACCTGCTTCTGAAAGCACTCTTAGGCACATCGACCTCTGCGATCCTCAACTGATAATACCCTGATCTCAGATCCAACTTAGTAAACACCTGAGCTCCCTGCAATTGGTCAAATAGATCATCGATTCTAGGCAGTGGGTACTTATTCTTTACAGTCACCCGATTCAGTTGCCTATAATCGATGCACAACCTCAAAGTCTCATCCTTCTTCTTCACAAACAACACTGGAGCTCCCCACGGCGAAACACTCGGCCTAATAAATCCCTTATCCAGAAGCTCCTGCAACTGAGCCTTAAGCTCCCTCAATTCCACCGGTGCCATCCTATATGGAGGTATAGATATAGGAGTGGTACCTGAAACGAGATCTATCTCAAACTCCGTCTCCCAATCCGGTGGCAAACCCGGTAACTCATCGGGGAACACATCCGAAAATTCCCTAATCACGGGAATATCCTGCAACCTCTGCTGCACTCTGGAATCCACCATATGCACCAAATAGGCCTCACAACCACCTCGCATCAACCTCAGAGCACTCATGAACGAAATCATCCTAGCTGGCACTACCTGACTAACACCTCGAAAAACAACTCTAGGCTGACCAGGAGATTCTAACACAACCTCCTTGGTAAAGAAATCCATCACAGCCCTATGCGCGGTAAGCCAGTCCATCCCTAGAATCTGATCAATCTCTCTCACGGGCAAAACTATCAGATCTGCACTCAACTCTGCCTGATCAATCACTATCGGGCACCCCTTGCAGACCTCACCCAAAACTGTCGTACTACCTAGAGGCGTACTAACCTCTAACCCACACTGCAATCTCTCCCTATCACAATGCAGTCTACATGCCACATGCGGTGCAATGAAAGAATGAGTGGATCCAGGATCCATCAATGCATATGCTTCAAAACCAAATCGAAGCATACCAAGAACAACATCCTGGAGACTCCTCGCCTCCTACCGAGTCATAGCATAGACTCTAGCCTAGATCGCTGCTACTCATCCCTCGACCTCACTACAGATCCCTCAGCTCGGCCTCGGCCTCGACCTCTCCATCCAGATCCACCTCCACGACTCTGCTGCACCGAGGTAGTACTGCCTGATACCAGTCGTAGCGGACTGAGCCTCCACAGTAAAAGGACACTCTCGGAGCTAATGGTCCACGGAACCACACTTGAGACACGCTCCGGTAAACCTCCAGCACTCCCCACTGTGTCTCCTCTCACAATACTCACATAGCGGGATCATCTGGCCTGAACCTCTAGCCTCGCTACGGCCACCACTAAACTGAGCAAATCTGCCCCTCTGCCCAAATCTAGACTGTCTACCTCCTCCAGAAGACCTGAAGGGCTTGCTCTGACGCTTGCTAAACCCTCTACTAGCACTTCCCTGACTATCACTAGGCCTCTTTCCCCTGGGTCCCAATCCAGCCTCAGACTGACTCTGCCTTAGTAACTGCTCAATCCTCACGGCTGCCGCCCTCAGCTCAATAAAAATACCCATGTCTGATCGGGCCAATCTGGTACGGATCTCCATATTGAGTCCGCCCTCAAACCTCCGACACCTGTCAGACTCTGAAGCAAGCAAAGCAGACGCATACGCCGACAGCTCATTGAACCTGACTTCATAGTCGGCCACTGACATCGACCCCTGTCTCATCTCAAGAAACTCCTGCATCTTCATCTCTAAATACACTTTGGGCATGAAGTTATCCTTGAATGCCCTCAGAAAGTCATCCCATGTCAACATGCAGGGCCTGGAAGAATTGCCCAGAACAGTCTTCTACCACTGGTAAGCCGGACCTTGAAGAAAAGACACTGCATAGTCAAAACGCTCATCAGAATCGCAGTCCATCTGATCGAGGACTCTCTGTCCTCTCCAACCATCCCTCAGCCTCCGCAGGGTCAGTTTTGCCATAGAAGTCAATAGCTCTCTGCTTGCGCAGTCTATCATACCTCCTCTCCCGTCTCACGGGAACTTTGGGAGGTAGCTCATCAGAATGAGGCACAGGGGACTCTCTACTAGCTCCCAAGGATCCTAGGTCAGCTGGTTGATCCACTTGCTCTCCAAGAACGGATGACCTACAATCAACAAGAATCTGATCAATTTTTCGCTTTTCTCATTGAAATTCAAGCCTAAAATATACTATGCCCAAAAGATGCCAAACCATACTCTGATACCACCTAATGTAGCGCCCCCTTACCGTAGGGTACGCACCGGAACGCCCGTGGATCGATCCGACGCATATCCTATAGCAAGGAAGTGCTACGCTCTCAACTATCACTAAATACTCGCATGGTATCAATATAATTAAACCGCATATGCAAATCACTAAAATTTTAAGACCACAATAAACTTTCATTTCATAATATCAATCCAAAATATAGACAAATCTATCAGTCCCCTAAAGTCTCAATACAATAACCCAAAAAGGAAACTGATAAAGACGTCTATACTAGGTCATCCTCAAAAGATCGCCTCAGCTGACCGACCTGTGTGCCATCGCTACGCTTGACCAAGCACTCACACAGCAGGAAAATGTCTATCTCGGGAGCTAGAAACCTACTAACGTTGCCTTGAAAAATATTAGCAATGTTGGGTGAGTTTGCGAACTCAATGAAAAACCATCATCTATGGTTCACCCAACTCATGCATATACACATAATATATCACGATATATCACATGGTCACAATACACAATCGGAACACTATCAAACCCTTTTCACATTTTCACTATAATCATACATTAGATAGGTCACTGGGAAATTGTCACATATGACACATATGTAACACTGTGAATCAATTTATACATGTTCACCATCACATAAATCACACATATCACTACGCAATCATCACTTAATACACGCACTTTCACTTTTCACATTACAATCTGATGCATAATGCATGTCACTTCTCATTTTAT
Organism: Erythroxylum novogranatense; assembly: GCA_029891385.1. NCBI lineage: Eukaryota > Viridiplantae > Streptophyta > Magnoliopsida > Malpighiales > Erythroxylaceae > Erythroxylum > Erythroxylum novogranatense. The sequence goes on along the minus strand of CM057226.1, from coordinate 58,689,234 downwards.
GCCTGTGTTGTGACTAAGCGTCAATATTCACATTTTTGGCGAGTAGGAGAGCCCTCTGGGTATGCACTATTCCCTTTTTGGCCTTAGGTCCTTTCACTGATAGTCGAGCTTAAAGCTCTGATCACTAATTGCTCCAGTCACAACTGTTTATTAAGCGATTCTAACCATGCGTAGTATGCACTTACACTTGCACATTCAATAGCACATATATCGATCACTTCCACTTATAGCATTCATCACATTTACTCATAATCACAGCATATTTATTTCACAGTTCAAGCACTCACATTGTCAAACAATTTATACAATCACAGCACATTTAACACACAAAGATCGAGGAACCAACTAGGTTACTCACCTGTAACTTCCGAGCTACTGCCTGGAAGTCCCAGCAATATCCGTGGACTGACGATCCAACGACGCCTCTACAACAATCCAAACGAATCCTCATCACAAGATGCTCAATCAATTAAATTCACTAATGCACATGTCTTAATTCAAAATTATATGATGCATGATCATGATTTTCCAGCGCTTCAATCCCATTCCGCTATCTCTCGCTTCACAACCAAAATTCACTACTCACTAGGTCAATAATATCCATTGATTTCACAAATCTCTCATTTAAACTCTAATTATACTCCAATCGCCAAAACATAACTCTTCGGTCACTATAGGAACCAGAATCAGCTCTCTTTCTATGATGGAGAACTCGCTAATTTAATTTCGAACTCTTATTATCAACCTCACTCGAAGACCTCTTTCTCTAGTTCATAACAACTCCAGAATCACCTCAATTGGAGGTCTATACTATAAGATATGCCTCAAAAACTAAATCACTTAACTTAAGAAAATCGCCGCTCGTCGCGACCATGAAACCCACGTCGCGGCGTGAATCGGTTGGCTCCTCGCGACGTACCGCTCTGCTCCTCGCGGCAAGAACTTAATTCGCTCGTCGCGACGAGTGCACTCGTCGCGGCGAGTACTCATTTTTTTCTCGTCGCAGCGAGGCTGCTCCAGACGTCGCGACGTGCGACTCGATCGTCTTCTCCGATCGACTTTTCCGCCATTAATACTCTTAAAACCTCCACTAAACACACTCAACTACCCCATCTAACACATTAAATACCATAAATGCTATAAATAACCATAAATACAACATTAAAACACAATAAACTTATCAAATCACAGAATCAAACGGTAACCCTAAAATCTCCAAAAACTTCTCAAACTCTAACACCAACGATTTTCTTCCAAAGCCAAGCTAAACATCATCTACTCCAATCTTCTAGCAACTCTCCAACCACAATGAAAAGGAAGCAAGCAAAATCTCCAAGGAAAGAGGATCACGACACCCACGAGAAGAGGAAGAAGATTTGAGCCCTAAGAAAGTTTGTCTTCCAATTTCAAACATAAGATATTTATATATGTATGAGGTTGATTTAAACCTATAGATCATAGTCCTCAAATTGATTCAATCTCAGTCTCTAAATTTCAATGGCTCTTCACAATAATTCCTAAACTCACAAATCTAAATTTTCCAAGCCATTAACCACTCACTTTCGGAACCGGAATCTAAGTTAACAGTCTCTAGGTCATTTTCTCGGTCTAGACACATAACTCTAGAAATTTCAAAAAAATTCTCATAATTCCTCAAAAATATAAAGCACTCGATCCCATACTCAATTTCAATTTCTCTAAAATTCAATTCTCAATCTAATTCCACTATTCCACTCAATTTATTCTTAATTTCATTTTAAATCAAATCTAACTCAATTATCTCAAAATTCACAATTCAACTCAAAATCGAAATTTAAATGCTGGAACAATCATGAATGTATGTCACTATGTATGCATGTGCAAAATGATCTATCTCAGAGGCCACAAAACACTTGATCACTATTTATGCAATAACAGAACTACCCGTACCAACATGCTCATCGCATCGGTAACGGGATGTTACAATCCATCAGGAATGTCCTTCGAAAATAAGTCATTGAAGTCCTACAACAAAGACAAAACACTAGACGGTAAAGATGGATCAAGCTAATTAATAGTTAAGAAAACATCTTTATATAAAAGTATATAATATTCTTCACATTTTAAAGATCTCTTGATCTCACTTTTTCCAACAAATAAAGTCACTCTCTTTTCTTCATTTTTCACTCGTTTTATTTTCTCTCCCTTTTTCTTTCTTCTCGATGTCTCTCTCTTTCTTTTTTTTTGCCTTTAATTTGCATTCTTTCTCAATCCTCACTTGATCCTCATAAGCTTAAATGGGCCTCAGAGGTTTCAGCACAATATTTTTATCATGGAAAGGAGAAGAATAAAAATTTTTGTATCCATCATGCCTAACTTTTCTATCAAATTATCATGGCATACCAAGCAAAACATGTCCAACATACATTGGTGTAACACCACATAAAATCTCATCATGATATTTGCCAACAAAAAATGCAACCATCACTTGTTTGGTTACTTTTACCTCACCATAATCATTTAGCCATTGCAATTTATATGGTCTAGGATGTTTCAACATAGGCAAATTAAGCTTGTCAACAAGTAAAGTGCTAGTAACATTGCTGCAACTTCTACCATCTATGATCATGCTACAAACTTTACCATTAATGAGACACCTTGTATGAAAGATGTACTCACGTTGCTCTTCTTCAAGATCTTCTTTTGGTTGGATATTAAGAGCATGCCTAGCCACAAGGGCTTCACTAACCTCAGTATCACAATCAACATCGGAAGCATCCGTCAATGGAGACACATTATCATAATCATCACTGTCACTACTTTCACTAGCAACATCACCATTCTCAAGTAAAATCATAGTTCTTTTGTTAGAACATTGAGAAGCAATATGACCAAAAACTTGACATTTAAAGCACTTAACTTTATAATAAGGATTAGAAAAAGAAGAGGGTTTAGAGTCATTTTTACCCTTAGGATTTGGAGTAGAGAATTTAGGCTTACTTTCCTCTTTTGGCTTGATGTCTCCCTTAGATTTGAAGAAATTCTTAGACTGCTTCAAGCTTTTCTTCCAGGAACTTGATCCAACACCATTTTGGATTTTTAATTGCTTTTCTACCATGATGGACTTATGCAACAACTCATCCATGTCAAGGAAATTTTGCAGCTCTACAATGGAAGCAATTTCAAGGCGCAAACCATCAAGAAATCTTCTCATGGTAGCTTCCATGTCTTCCTCAACATTAGCCCTAATCATGATGATCTCCATCTCTTGGTGGTACTCTTCAACACTCATAGATCCTTGCCTTAATCTTTGCAGCCGCTTAAATAAGTCTCGATAGTAATGACTTGGAACAAAACACTTTCTCATGATGGCTTTCATTTCTTGCCTTGTGTGTATTGATCTTTCAAGATTCCGCCTTCTATGTATTTGCAATTGATCCCATCAAAGCATAGTCACACAATTCAACAGCAACAAGTTTTATCTTTTTCTCTTCACTATATGTATGACACTCAAATACATGTTCTATTTTCCTCTCCCACTCTATATATAATTCAGGATCATTTTTCCCTTGAAAGGAAGGGATTTTCAATTTTATGTTATCGAGTTCATTACAAGAAGAAGCTTGTTTGCCTCTCCTAGTGTTGGGGCCTTCATCCTCGGATTGCACGTCTTCATCTTCTCTATGGAACACTCTTCTAGGACCTTTGGAGTTTGACGTGGATTGGATGTCATCCAACCTAGCATGCAACCTCTGGAATTGATCTTGCACAGCCTTCATAAAGACTTTAAGATCTTGCTTAGGTGATTCATCTTCATGAGACATTTATGAACTGTAAAATGTTAGTGAACAACAAAAACAATATGGACCTCACCACTTAACCTCATGTGTATATACTCAACAGATGTCAAACAACTCGAGTTTCACACAAAAATTGGCTTTTTCTATAATGTAAACACTCTTGCCTTTTACCACTCAACTTGCTTTCTATAGTATCCTTATTCGAAACAAGACACAATCAAATAGAAGCAATCAAACCAAGTGGCAGCCAAGATTAGAATCTCAAGATAAAATTCTCAAAGAATCCAAAAGGGGGAATAGAGTGTGAAAAAAATAGTATAAGGACTGAATTAAGGAAGTGATTATCTCAAGGAAAGTCAAACTTGATGCTAAAGAAAGATGAATAAGGCAAGAAATGAAATAGGAAACTAAAGGTAAAATAGGAAAGTAATTGAAATAAGAAAGTGAAGCAAATAGGAAAGTAAGCAAGTTCCAAGCAACACAAGATAGGAAAGTATTTGCAATTCTAGTTCAAGAAATAGGAAAGATTTTATCTTTATTTGATTGCAAGTAGGAAAGTAGCAAACTTGAACTCCACTTCTCAAAAAATTGTATCACACACTCTGATTGTTTTCTTCTTTTTTTTCTTCTCTTTTTTTGTCCAATTTCTTTTTTTTATGAAATTCTTCTTTTTTCTTTTTTTTGACTTCTACATTTTTTTCTTTTTTTTTTCCTTTTTTTTGTCGAATTTCTCTTTTTTCTCTTTTTTTAACTTCTACTTTTTTTTTCAAAAGTTGGATGCTCTCAATTTAGACTTGGTGTAATTTGCCTTAGAAAGCTTGGATTTGAATGATTCCAAAACGAGGAGAAAGAAGAGATTTTGAACTTGAAGAAACACTTATTATTCTAAAAAAAAACTCAACCAAAAAGTGTACGAATCAGTGGAAGAAAAATGGGCAGAAAAGAATAACAAAAATAAACAACAAAAGGATAGTTATTTGAAATCTAGCAACCAAAGCGCTCTGAAACCAAATGATGGTAGACCCAATAGGAACTTGTCCTAGAAAACTTTAAACAAGATGGAACTATGCCCAGGAGTAGATAGAATCAAGCAAACACGCGGAATCACAAGAAACAAAAATTGAAACGATAGAAATAGAACACAAAGAGAAAATTGAAGGTTAGAAGAATGTTGGTCGATGAAAAGAACCCTAAGAGAACTTATCTCTTAGAACTCTAGAACTCGAGCAAGAATGTTGGTCAATGGAAAGAACCCTAAGAGAACTTGTCTCTTAGAACTCTAATCTTAGGATGCTACAAAGGAAGACCACTCCTTTGATAAGTCAAGTATTCTCAAAGAATACAAAGAAAGTAAGAAAGCTCTCAATATTATTTCTAAATGAAACATCCCCCTTTCAAAGTACATAGAGGGTGCCTATTTATAGGAAAAACTTCCTAACTTAATGTCCTAAAGAAGAAACTAAATAAAAGGAAACAAATCAACCCCTAAAGGAAACAAAATAAACTTATAAAGGTGTTGACTAGATCACCTTATTTCAAGGAAAACAAAAAGGAAACTAATTAAAACATGATCTGAACATGTTGGACCTTATAGATCACGTCCTTATCCTTATTTTTAAGTGGCACATGCTTGTCACATGGTAGTTTAAGTGAGTTATCCCAATTGGAATCCATGTGGGCCTTTGGACACTTTATGTTAGGCTTCAAGGATTAAGACAATGCCTCTTGGATCTTTATGAGATGAAATCTGATTCAATAATATGGGCTCTATCTCTTGAATATCTTGGATTAAACAATTCAATGCTTGCTTCATTGCTTTGGCCCTAGCTCTTATCATTGGGCCTCTAACATCTTGTCATAGATCTTTAAGAACATTATACTTGAATGTTGGGCCTTTGATATGGGAATTTCGTTCATCCCTTTGCCTTGAACATTCAGACTTCAAATCTGATCCAATTTATGCTCCTAAGCCTCCTTTTGCAAGCTCATTTTCATACAAGTCACGTCCTAGGCTTCCTTGAGGCGAATCACACTATGGACGCTTCTCTTCTTGTCTTTCACATGCCCATGGTTCTCCATCAGGTTTGTTAATGGATTTAGGAAGAAAGGAATGACTAAGGAATAAAAATTAGCTGCTTGGCAATATATTATTATTAAATGAACAATATTTTTATATCAGAGTTTGGTGCATTACTTCATACCCCAATTATGAAAGGATTGTAAATCATTCTTTTGAAAAATAAGTATCATGCATGTCAAAATTTGTCACTGGCATGATAGAAGTATCACATGACATTTCTTGTCACACGCGTGGCATTTTTATTCCTATCATTAATCAAAATTTTGAAATATTTTTTTAGAATTGTTATTTTTCAAATTCCATTTCATTTTACATTGAAGTAGAAATTTTAATTTTACATTTAATTAGATTATAAAACATGATTAAATTGTAATTTGGAGACATTATGTAACCGATGATATGTTGATGTAAAAATGCTAGAACTATTGGAAAGGAAGTATCGTAATATAGTTAATTTTAAACATTTTGTCATCATAAATGGGTGCATAAATTAAATATAGTTAATTTTAAACATTTTGTCATCATAAATGGGTGCATAAATTAAATATAATTAATTAAAACATATTAAAATTTGATGTAAAACAAAATTTAACAAATTTTATTTCTCAAGATTTTTAACAAACCAACCATTGTCAATGGTAATGGTAATTATTCCTTCTTCCTAACCAACCATCATAATTATAATAATTATATTCATTCTCATTTGTTACTATATTCATTATAAATCATATTATCATCGCCCCTTGTGAACCAAGAACCTCCCCTCAGTCTAAAAAGAAGCATAATATACAACTCTACACATGAAGGCTTTGAGGGGACCTGGAGAAAAATTTTATCAAATTTAAGTGAGCACATATATAACAAGAACATTATATCTCAACCAAAACCTTAAAGTTATAGGTTATGAGTCTTATCTTTGTATATAACTCATTTTATCCTTATGTCTCTTTATGATGTGAGATTACTCCACTTGTGAATTTTCAACATCTTCGTTTTATAAGTGGATTCATCCATATCTAACCAGGGCCCGTTAAATTGTTGGTTTATGCCCTAGAGTCAATTAGTTAGTTGTAGTTGAGTGACAAAATAATTTAAAGGCATTCTTTATCTTGTACATATTTAGATATATATGATTTAATCCATAGAATAATTAGACATTGCAAATGAAATTATGATAAAGATTATAATTAGGATATTCATATTGTATTTATTTATTATCCTTAAATTATTCCTAGTCAGTATTCTATTAAGACTAGACATTAATTGAACGTAAAAAGACTAACACAACATTATGTTTTTTTCCTTATGAAGGAAGTAGTCAATCTTATTGACTAAAGTATGGAGATACTTAAACAAATGTGTGGATGCTTGTTAGAGAACAAGTTCACTAAACTGATCTCATATGAGAAAATCCATTTGGAACATTATTTGTATGTCTATAGAAATTCTCATTGTGATGATTGTATAAGTGATTCTTAGACTTGAGATCTCCAAAGTTATCTTGTATAGGGATTGCTATGTTTTAACACTACTTATGAGTTATTCTAATAATAGGTAATTTAGTTAGTAATCATTGAATGTAGCATGAACTATATGGAGGTAGTTTAGTGATTAAGATATGATTCATCACCCTAAAGTAATTAGGGAGAATATTTTATTGTTCTCGATTAGTATTGGTCTGGGAAATTCTTAGCCAAGGTGGAATGATACTTTGTAAATAGTTTAAAATTTTCATTAATTCAATCAATAACTAATGGTAGGAAACTAATATGATTGAATTCAAAATAGAGTAGACATTAATTACATGCTTTATATCTAATCTAATATTGTATAATGAAAAGATTGAATTATACTAAAAATCATCCAAGTACATATTTGTATGGTCATGATGTATTGTTAGACACCAATCTTAATCTATAGATATAAACCGCTTAATTAGAAAATTAAAGGTAAAACTAAAGGAGTTGAATTTATCTAACCCTAAATATGATTTAAGGTTATTATTTATATCAATTGCCAACATATTTAAAAACCTAATGGTTCACACATAAAGAACAGGTTGTGAGCAAGAAAGATACTTTAATCAAGTTGAACTTAATTGTAAAGTTTGAGAAACTTTATGATTACATATCAGTTATTTAATAAATAAGGATCAATATGAGATGTTGGATCTTATTTGGGCATAACTATTATTTAATTAGAGTTATTTCTTATTCTATCTAAATTTTAATTGAAATTATAATTTAATTTCAATTAAATTATTAGAATATTTAAAACTTATTACAAGTAAGCTTTAGCTCTAATGGAACTAGTATTCATTGCTTAGCTCATTTTGCAACATTTGCAAAGTTCTTTCAGCTTGTTATGTAGATACTGTTAGAGGTCAGACACTTGTATAGCTATAGTGCTTGAGATGAACTAATTTTGAAAATGAATCAAGGGATATGATAAGAAAAAGATTAAGCATCGAAATAAGACAAAAATTAAGATTCATGTTTCATTATAATTTATGTGTTAACCATTTTATAAAATTTTGGTGATCTTGAATTTCAAAAAATCAAACAAAAAAGCTTCATAATTATTCGTCTACGTGCAGGATCAAATCCTGACATGATTTTCTAACCATGATATAAAACTCATCTTTAATTATATGATTTGATTAAAATATTTTAAATGTTATTGATTACAATTTTGGAATTGAAATTGAAATTGAAATTACAAAACCTAAATAATTAATTATGAAATTTTCATATTAATGTTCTAACATAAAACTTAAAATCAAAATTTGATCTTATTACTCATAATCTGTAAAGTTCGAACAAAATATGAAATTATAAAGAAACCATAAGAATACAATAAGTATTTTATATTATGGATGAATTGCTAATACCCAGGTTGCACCTTATTGAAATTGTTTGATGGCACAACTTGGATTGTTATTACTTGCAATTTTTATTTCATTATTGCGGAGTTTCTGTTTACCTGGGATTTGGTTGTGTTTTGGGTTTGGTGTGTTGGTTTTATGGCTTTTATGGTTGTTGGAAAATTCATGATTTGGAGCTGCTGGTATTTAGGTGGTTGTTGAATCATGTATTAGTGATGACTATTGTTGATGTTGACATATGTTGGAGAAAGTAGCTTTAATGTGCAACGTCCAATAACTTGGTGTGGCGATGGCAATGATGAAAAGTTGAGATTGGCATCATTTATGATAGTTATGGGATGCTAAAGACTCTACTCTCCTGTATATGACATCAACTACAATCCTTAAAAGTGGTGGCAGAACCTGTAGAAGGTAGCGAAAGTTCGTGTAGGAGACAGCAGCGTTAGCGGTGTTAGAGAATATATAAAACTAATTGAGTTGGCCTCACAACAACTTAAGCTATTATGATGAAACGGTCACTTAATATGGTATCATAGCCTTTGTGACCAAGTGGTCGTGAGTTCAAATCCTACCACCTACCTATTATTCAGCACAAGGTAAAATGAGCCTGTGCAAGTTTCAAGCCCAAAAGGCTTTCACTTGAGGGGGTGTGTTAGAGAATATATAAAACTAATTGAGTTGGCCTCACACAACAACTTAAGCTATTGTGATGAAACGGTCACTTAATAAGTGGTAACTGCACTCATGCAACATCTAATGAGATACAAATAAAGGCTAAAGGAGCTACAAATGAAGGTGCTACTGGAGACGCACAACTAAAGCTCCATGCAATGGGGCTAGTTATTGTGGACTAATGTGACTAGAAAAGGTGGTCTCATTGGTGAGAGCAGCAGAAAAGTGGCTGACAATGAGGAGTCGTGATGGCGGCAATAGCAGGAGAAGCCTTGGTGGCTAAGGTTTCATATTGATAAAATAGGGTTTTTAAGAAGAAGGAAAGTGTTATTTGGATTTGAAGTAAAGCTTATTTTAAGAGTGGAATAACCAATTGATCGAGTGGGAAAGTTTACAATTTCTTATCCCTCAAAATACTGCAGGTGCACGAGTCATGAGTGCAGTATATGAGATGTCGATCCCTCAAGGAGTTAGTGAACTAATTGAATTCTAAGTTATCTAAGGCCTAGAGGATAACCAAAATGAAAAGGAAAACTAAACAGAAAAGTAAAGAAGCGAATATGGATTGAATGAAAATGAAATTATAAAATTAACATAAAGAAATCAAAATTGAACACCACCAATGAATAATAAAAAATCATACAAGGAAGATTAGTCGATTATAAGAGAGGGATTTATCCTATCATCAAATGCTAATTTGATTACTTTTGAGTTAATAAGGTATCGGTCTTAGACTTTCAAAGGGTGGATTACTCTCTCTCGAGTTATAATCATTAAACCCTAAATCATAACCCCTAATTGAATTATGGAATTTGCAATCTCTCATTTAACAAAAAGCCCACACGCCTAATTAGATCTTAAGTGCCCTAATAGACTATCGGGTCCTCACACGAGATCTCTCTTCGTATAAATTATTAATTTGATTATTTGCATGATCTATTAGATTGTTTAACTCTCATTACCCAATCTAATCGTTTTTCTATCGGTTCACTCTCTTGTTTTGTTACCGAAGCACACAAATACAACAAATAATCATAATACCTAATGCATTAACATCAAAAGAAATTACTTTAACATTGATTCAAGAACAAATCCCTAAAGGAGTTTAGAACATCATCTTCAAACCCAAATCCGTCACTATCAAATCCATCTCATAAATTCAAAAGAAAGAATAACAAAGATGAAATGAAAAATGTCACTTGGAAGGGTCGGGATGGATTGGGAAGACATCAACAACAACATCCCTTCTTCTTCCCTCTTCCTTTCTCCTTTTCTCTCCTCTTCTTCTCCTTCTTTCAATCTTTCCCAGTGTAGCAAATGAAGGCATACAAAAATTAGGTTCTCCCCCTCTCTCTATAGTCTTTTCTAATTAAGGTAAAAACTAGGTTTTAATAGACCCCAAAAAGTCCAAAATATCCTTCGAAAAGTTGAGTTTAGAAGCCTGTCCATGTTTGTTGTTGTGTAGGCCACAACCATGGCCCTTAGGTAGAATCGTGGCACTCAAAAATTGCTTTTGTCATGATCATGGTCTCCCTGCTCGCTTCTGCCACAATTGTGGCCCTGAGTCTTCTTTCGGGCTTCCTTCGAATCTCCTCTATTCTTTGATATCTGATCTCAAACACTAACAAATACATCAAACCATCTCAAATATACAAAATTAAAGCTCAATAGTGTTGGACCTTGTTCCCGGAGCCCAACATTTGGAAACACAAACCTTGAGCTTATCTTCCTGAAGGGTCATTTGTTGTCATGCCACAATAGTGGTGAGCGCACACTAATCAAATATCAAAATCACAACTTGACTTCTTCATAGAAATTGTAGCTTTAAGTCTCTAATTTTCTTTGAAGCAAGAATCACCTCAATCGGAGTTCTATAATTCAAGATATGCTTAAAAAACCTAAATGTGCTCATGCCCCAAACATGCCCTCCTAACCTACCTCTCACTTACTTTCATGAAAACTCTCTTAAATCAACTCCAAATGGTACCAAATTTTATGGAGAGAAGGATATATGTCTTATAAATCCATTGGTCCAAGAATCACTTCAATTTGAGGGCGGATGAGGGAGTTATGCCCAAAAGAGAAAACCATGTTTACACCCGAAACCAATTTAAACTTCTCTTGCCGCGATCACCATAACTTTTAATGTAGATGTCATTTTGAGTTCGTTTTGGGACCATTATAAATAATACATCTTGTAGCACCCCCTTACCCCAGGATATGTATCGGGACGCCGGTAGGTCATTCCGACACACACCCTACTATAAGGGTGCGCTACGAACAATCGCTAACACTCCACATGGCATCAAAAATCATAAAACATTAATATGAAATCCACTAATTGTTTGAAACCATAATTTCAAATTTCATAACCTCAAAGCAGTAAATTTACACACTGGTATTTTCTGTACATTACTTCAAAAGAAACTCAAAAACATAAAGCTAGCTAGGTCATCCCTCAAAAGTGCCAATGACCAATTGCTTGCCATAACTTCTCTTGCCAACTCAATCTACACGGCAGAAAAGTCCCTCCGAGCTATAAGCCTACTCTCTGGTCTGAAAATAATTTGCAATTTTGGGTGAGTTTATGAACTCAGTGAGGAACCATCATCGATGGTTCACCCAATTCATGCATATATACAAGATATCACAGATACATACGCTTATTTCTCTAAACACATTCAAGTACCACATGATTATTACGATATCATCAAAGAACCAATTCAAATGCACATGAAATGCGATGTGACGCTTTTCCCATTTATTACGTTGTTGTGATCGAGCGCTGAAACGTCCCCATTATAGGCGATAAAGCGGTGAGCCGTAGGCTCAATCACTATGGGCTCAAGGCCCAATCACGTTGAGCTTAAAGCTCTCGTTGGCTGCTCTGGTCACAACTGCCAATTACTGATCATGCAATTATGCATGAATGCAAATGTCCAAATAAAACAAAATCAACATCATATCAAATCCCAATTCATCATATTCACATAAGCCACTCACAAGTAATCAAGTGAAAATTACATATAGCACTTCTATGTCAGACTCTCCCAATCTATCGGGCCTCCGGTTCGCAATCCAGGCAACAAACAAACACAATTATCCCACCATTATTCTCCACAGAGTTCTAAGTGCAGAATTATAAACACTTACTAACCGAGGAACCATCTAGGTTACTCACCTAATAACTTTCGAGCTAATGCCGGGAAGTCTCTGCAACGTCCGTGGGATGACGTTCCAACTGAGCCTCTATAACAATGGAAATGAGTACACATTACCAATTGTATAATTAGAAATATCAAACAATGCACATGGAATAAGTAAAACGTGTATAATGCATGTTCATGGCATTCCCGGCCCTAATCCAAAATTTTTCCATCATAAAAAATCCGTCTAAAAATTAGAAACCTATTGACGCTGACGGTGCGCAATTCGGACCTCTATAGGTCCCCAATTAAACAAAACAGTGATTAAAGGCTCCGTTACCCGGGGCCACGTCAATTTCCCATCCAAAAATCCCGAATCTCTCAGAAAATGAAATTCAATATGTTACAAATCTGATGCCTCAAGAATCAGGTCAATCGGACGTCGGACGGAAAAGAAATTGACAAAAGAAACAATTAGGTCACTTAATGCCAAATAATAAAAAATATATATATACGCCTGCCTCGCGGGGGCGAGACGTTGACCTCGCGAGGCCGACTCACCTCGCTTCGTCGAGAGGGCGAGGCATCGCCCTCGCGACCGGGCCAACCTACCTCGCCTCGCGAGGGCGAGGCGTCGCCCTCGCGATCCGGCGAGGTTCTACCTCACTTCATTCCCTTTTTTTTCCTATTTCCAATCCGAATTTCCAACAACAATAATTCTTAGCACACAAATCGGAAAAATACAAACTATAGCTTGTTGGAAAGATCATGAAAAGCTCTACCATTCTCATGAAGACCATAAAAATCAATTTCACCTCTAAGGGTGTCAAATATCCCATCAAAGCTACTGTCTACTCAAAACCTCTCAAACAGTGCAATACTTTGTAAATTCAGTAACTACCCATTTCCTCAGTCAAAAATAACAAAATAAATATTCCCAACAAATTCACAATGTTATCTACAACTTTCATGAACAACCCAAAATCAAATTCACTTGTTAACTAAGTCAAACAATTCACCAAAGCATCAGCCCTCTGAAATCAACCAATCTGGACAGTGATTTTTCAAACAGTATAACTCCTTGTACAAATGTCGAAAAATTGCATACTTTATACCCATGAAAAGATAAAACATAGTAATACACTTCTCATGAAGGACTCAGAATCAAATTCCATCACTAACCAATTTAAAACAGTCTTGCAAGTTACTGCCCTGATCAGCAGCCCATGACCTAACTTCAGTCCAATCTTTGAAAAAGTATAAGTCCCAATTCTAGTATCTAAAAATAGCATGCTATATACCATTTTCAAGATAATTTCTTCCTCTACAACTTTACAGAAGATCACTCACACCAATTCAGTCCAAAAAAAATGCTAAAATTGCTCCCAAGCAGACTGCTCACAAAACCAACACTTAGGCTAGGTTTCATCAAAATGCTCAAAACCAGTCAATAGTAATCAGTTCATATCTCCCAATATACAACTCGAAAATTAGCAAGATCAGTGGCAATGGAAAGCTAACTCAATATTCCTCAACTTTCATAAAGACCATTTTTCCTAGTTCTATATCAATTAATGTAGAAAAATCAACAAAGTAATCAGGTCATAACTGCGGGTACTGTTCACAGGCAATAAAACAGTAACTTTCCATGCAAAATTTTGCCCTTCTAGCATTACAATTTAACAACACCCATTTCACACAATGTTATAGCCAACATCCCAAAGTTTAATTGGGAACAAACCTCACCTCGTTTTCTCACCTACACAATTAGTTATGATCAAAACATTACAATAGGTCAAATTGCATTTTCCAGCTTTTCAACTACAACCTAACTCCTATCACTTCTAACACCAATAACACATCACTAAGCACCCATTTATAACTCTAATTCAACCACAAATTCATCACAACATATATTTACATGATTATAAAAAAGTTGGCAGCACTAACACAAATTATCTTCCTAAGTTTTCCATTCATTAAGCACCACAAACATCATTAATAACATCACTTTCCCATTCTTTAACTACCATAACCAATTCCTTCACACAAGCATGCATTAAACCCATTCAAACCTACCACTTTCATAATCAAATAAATGTACAAAGGATCCCCATGAATGGTTCTAACTGCCAAAAGAAAAGCAATACAAACATAAATGCTCACCCAACAAGTTGCAAGCTCTAGTTTCCTCAAATCTTCAAGTTCACACCAACTTCTATATCAACCCTCACCTACGGCTATTACAAACACCACAAGGATCATCATCAACTCAAGGTGTGAGCTAGCTTTACATGAGAAGGAAGAGGGAGCAAGCAAAAGAACCAAGGAAAATCTTCTTGTCTTGTATGGGATGAGAATAAGGAAATTCGATGGAGGAGAAATCACACCAAGGAAAAGAAGCAATGTTTCGGATGATGGAAAACAATTGGCCTTTCAAGTGACTTTATTTAATCATATCCCAAGGAGAAGGTCGTAGATGAAGACTAATATAAGAAAAAGTTAATAAATGAGAAGACACTTGGCTATTTAAATGGGGAAAAGACAAAATCTAATTTAACATTAATTAATACCTTTTTAATCCTAATACAAATTAATCAATGCTAAGGCTCTAAAAAAAAATAAATTCCTAAAATCATTTATCCAATAATCTCATGTCATTAGGCAGTCCCCTTTTAGTACAGAAAAATCACTCGGTCGGCCCGTTGAAAATTTTCCGGTCCGGGCAACTAACCCGAAAAATTCCAGAAAAATTTTCATAAATTTCAAAAAATGTAAAACACTCAATGGCGCACTCCAAATAATTTTTCAAATACAATTATCCCATAAATTTCACAAAAGAATCTCAATTAGACACTTATGCCGGCAATGTCATGAATGCATGTATACCATGTGCATGTGCAAAATAATCATCAGTTATAGAGGCTATATAATGTATGTTCATGTCGAGTTATAATTCAATACTCCTAACCCGTCCCAAATTACTAAAATACCCT
Organism: Erythroxylum novogranatense; assembly: GCA_029891385.1. NCBI lineage: Eukaryota > Viridiplantae > Streptophyta > Magnoliopsida > Malpighiales > Erythroxylaceae > Erythroxylum > Erythroxylum novogranatense. The sequence continues at coordinate 58,673,677 of CM057226.1, read as the reverse complement.
TCCCATCGGTGACGGGATGTTACAATTCTCCCCTCCTAATAAAAATTTCCTCATCGAAAATCTTACCTGGTTGATCGAAAAGATGAGGATATTGTCTCCTCATATGCTCCTCGGTCTCCCAGGTAGCTTCCTCAGTCGAGTGATTCCTCTAGAGAACCTTCACCAGTGGAATATTCTTATTCCTCAACTGTTTCACCTGTGTCCCGACAATCTGTATCGGCTCCTCTATATAACTCAGATTACTAGAGACCTCAATCTCCTGAGCCGGTATCACATGTGTCGGATCTGACCGATATCTACGGAGCATACTCACATGGAAGACGTCATGCAACTTAGATATCTCACTCGGTAAAGCTAGCCTGTAGGCCAAAGGTCCTATCCTCTCAGTGATCTCATATGGACCAATGTACCTAGGGCTTAACTTACCTTTTTTGCCGAACCTCAGTACACCACGCCACTGTGATACTCGTAAGAATACTCTGTCGCCAACATTATACTCCATCTCCCTCCTATGCTAATCCACATAGCTCTTTTGTCTATCCTGAGCCGCCTTGATGCGACTCCGAATCAATTTCACCTTATCAACAGTATCCTGAATCAGCTCAGGACCCTCAATCATCCTGACACCCTCTTCATCTCAATACAACGATGATCTACACGGTCGCCCATACAGTGCCTCATATGGAGCCATCCCGATGCTACTGTGATAATGGTTGTTATATGCAAACTCAATCAGAGCTAAATACTGGTCCCATGCTCCTCTGAACTCCAGTACACATGCCCGAAGCATATCCTCAACAGTCTTAATCGTCCTCTCACTCTGCCCATCTGTCTGAGGATGAGATGTCAGATCAAGTTCACTTAGTACCCATAGCGCATCGCAGACTCTGCCAAAATCTCGAAGTAAATCTGGGATCCCTGTCTGATACTATCGACACTGGGACCCCGTGCAGTCTCACTATCTCAACCACATACTTCTGGGCCAACTGATCCATGGTATTGTTCTCCCTCACTGGCAAGAAATGGGCCGATTTAGTCAATCGGTCTACTATGACCCAGATAGCATCATGCTGCCTCGGTGTCCTAGGCAAACTCATAATGAAATCCATGTTAATTCGTTCCCATTTCCACTCTGGAATGGGCAACGAATGAAGCTTCCCTACTGGAGCCTGGTGCTCAGCCTTAACTTGCTGGCACGTCAAACATCTAGATACATACTCCGCTACCTGCTTCTTCATGCCAGGCCACCAGAAATGTTGCTTAAGAGTGTTATACATCTTGGTAGTACCAGGATGCATAGCATAGGCGGCCATATGAGCCTCCTCCAATATCTCTCGCCTCATATCATCCACATCAGGCACACAAAGCCTCTGTCTCAACCACAAAGTCCCATCTCTCAAGTCAAATTTAGAACTTGAATAAGCTTTTACTTTCTCAGTCAGTCTCACCATAACAGGATCCTTGTCCTGAACTCTCCCGATCCTGTCTAGTAGCATCGGTCTCAGTCTCAAAGTAGCCAATAAGACTCCATCCTGCTCCAGATTCAACTGCACATTTAAAGCTCTCAACTGAATCAAATTAGGCAACCTCATTGCACGAATCAAATGCATTAGTATGCGACTTCACCAACAGATCTCGCCACTACATTGGCTTTCTTCGGGTGGTACTCGATAGTACAGTCATAGTCCTTCAACAAATCAGGCCATCTCCTCTGTCTCAAATTCAACTCTCTCTGGCTCAGTAAATATCTCAAACTCTTATGGTTAGTGAAGATCTGGAAAGTCTCACCATACAGGTAATGCCTCCAAATCTTCAGAGCAAACATAACTGTAGCTAACTTCAATTCATGAACAGGATAGTTTACCTCGTGAGACCTCAACTGTCTCGAGGCATAGGCAATGACTCTACCGTGTTGCATCAAAACACATCCCAAACCCTGGTGCGATGCATCACTGTATACCTCAAATGCTCCAGTCCCAGATGGAATAGCTAACACCGGTGCAGTAGTCAACCGATGTTTCAGCTCCTCAAAGCTCTTCTCCGCACTCCTCACCCATCCGAATGGTACATTCTTCCTCGAAGCTTTGTCGAGGGCCGAGATCAATGAAAACCCCTCGATAAACCTCCGGTAATAACCCGCTAATCCGAGGAAACTCCGAATCTCTGACACATTCCTAGGAGCCTCCCACTTCAGCACTGCCTCAACCTTACTCGGATCCACCTGAATACCCTCTCCAGTCACTATATGTCCCAAAAATAGCACCTGATCTAGCCAAAATTCACATTTACTGAATTTGGCATACAACTGTCTCTCTCTCATCGTCTGTAACACAATCCTTAAATGCTCACTATGCTCCTGTCTGTTCCTCGAATACACTAGAATGTCATCAATAAAGACAATAACAAACTGATCCAGGTAGGGCTAAAATACCTTATTCATCAAGGCCATAAAGGCTGCCGGGGTATTAGTCAACCCAAACGGCATCACTAAAAACTCGAAATGCCCATACCTGCTCCTGAAGGCACTCTTAGGCACATTGGCCTCTGCAATCTTCAACTGATAGTAACCAGATCGCAGATCTAACTTGGTGAATACCTAAGCCCCCTGCAACTGATCAAATAAGTCATCGATCCTAGGCAGTGGATACTTATTCTTCACTGTCACCCAATTCAACTGCCTGTAATCAATGCACAGCCTCAAAGTCCCATCCTTTTTCTTCACAAACAAAACTGGAGCTCCCCATGGTGAAACACTAGGTCTGATAAAGCCCTTCTCCAACAACTCCTGCAACTGAACCTTAAGCTCCCTCAGTTCCACAGGTGCCATCCTATATGGAGGTATAGATATAGGAGCAGTACCTGGAACGAGATCAATAGTAAATTCTGTCTCCCGATCCGACGGCAAACCCAGAACTCATCAGAAACACATCTGAAATTCCTAACCACGGAATATCCTCAAGCCTCTGCTTCAACTCGTGTCAACCACATGAGCGAGATATGCCTCATGACCTCTCTCGCATCAATCTCGTGGCACTAAGGAAAGAGATCATCCGGCCGACATCTTGCTGACTAACTCCTCGAACACGGTTCTAGGTGACCAGAGACTCTAATACAACCTCCTTGGTATAGCAGTCCATGATAGCCCTATGGGCGAAGTCATCCATCCCGTAATCACATCGATCTCTCGGAGGCAACACTATAAGGTGCCCCTCAACACTTGCTTGATCAATCGGATCGAGCATCCCTGCACCTCTCCCAATGCAGTAGTAGTACCTAGAGGTGTACTCACCTCTAGCCCATACAATAACATCTCCGATCCCCATGCAATCTACATGCCATATGAGGTGCAATAAAGAATGTGGATCCGGGATCCAAAGAATGCAAACGCCTCAAAATCAGAAATAAGGAGCATACCAGCTACAACATCAGGGGAATCCTGGGCCTCCTGCCTCGTCATGGCATAGACTATTGGACCCCGAACCTAGAATTGAAAATTAGAAATATGGAAATGAAAGTAAATGAGTGTTTTGTTTGTGATTTGTGTTATAGATGAGGAAATGTGATTTATGTATGATGATGGGCTGAGAAGCCTTAAGTATGAATCATGTTTAGATATGTAAGACATTATGCAAAAGTAAGAGATTATAAATGACAAGATGCTATGGAATGTAAGAAATAATATGATTTGAGGCTGAGATTTGGATGAATTCCAAATGATAGGTGCATTGTTATAAATGATGTGGAATTAATAAAGTAAAGTTAGGATGAATGTTAAATGTATATGCTGATTCAAGGGAAATTAGGGAATGATTGAAATAGAATTGACCAAAGTAGCCTTCTTTGAAGTTGTAGCTTGATCTTTTATCTTTCCAACGAGACTAAGTATGCAAGTTTTCGAGATCGGAGTTAAGAGTTATAGTTGATTCAAGTTAAGATGTTATATAAGATTGATGTTAGTGACAGCTTTAATGAATGATTGAGAATTGTGGTTTTGATGAACCAAGTTTGTTGAGATTTGAGAAGTTCATGAATTGATTTTGTTGCTTGCATTGTTATGAAGTGTTTAGGACTATGAATGAGTAATTATGTAAAGATTATAAGTGTATATGATGTTAGTTTAGTTGTGAGAAGTTTTGGAAAAAGTTTGAAGAGGTTTGGAAATCGCATGTCCGTTAAACGGACATGGGAGTCCATTTAACGGACAACTACGGGTCAAAAGGACCCCTCCCCTTGCTCATGTCCATTAGGCAGACATGTATGTCGGTTTAACAGACTTTCTCGGATGGTTTGGTATAGTTTTGGCCGTGCGTGTCCGTTAAACGGACATGTCTGTCCGTTTAACGGATAGCTACGGGTCAGCTGGAGAAAAATGCAATTTTCACCAGTTTTGAGGCCGAATCTCGTTTTGGGTCTCTAATAAAAGTTGTAGATCGTGATCTTATCTTTCAAATGGCGCAAGAACGAAGTCATTTAGATATTTTGAGAGAAAGTTATGGCATTTGCGCCAAAAGAGTTTCAAATTGATTTCTGTTTTGAACATGTTAAGTTGTTTTGATCATAACTCACTCATCCGACCTCGGATTGAGGCGATTCATGAAGCATTGAATTCCTAACACATGTGTCTTTCTCTCCATGAAATTTTGGAATCAATTGGAGTCAAATTGAAAAATTTTGATTGAATCATATGATAATCAGAATGTTTGGTTTCATTCTGAGCTGGCTATTTTTTCGTCCTCATCCGACTCCAACACATCATTTGCTTATATCTTTTCCGTCCGACATCCGAATGACTTAGTTCTCGAAGCGTTGGATTCCTAAGACAATGAAGTTCATGATTATGTAAAATTTATGAATTTTAGAGATTTAATTGAGCAAGATTATTTGAATCAAAGTGAGTCAGGAAAGTTTCTGAACATAGTTCAGTACTTTGTGAATTTTGGGATCTGTAGAGATCCGATTGAAGCGATGTTTGAGGCATAATAAAGTTAAGACATGGGGCTACAATTGTTATGAAGGAACCAAATTTCATTTTAGCCTTTGAGAATGTTTATTTGTGGAAGGAAGCGAATTCTAGAAAATGTGATAGTAAAAGGATATGTCCGACATGTTTGGACTATAACTTTTGATGTAGTGCTCCGAATTGGATGATTCTTAAGGCATTATAAAATTAAGACATAGAGGAACAATTCTATAGAAGGAAGTTTTAGCAAGTTCCTTCATTTAGATGTGAGAATAATTGTCCAAAAGTGAGCATGACTTAAAGAAATTTTCAGGGGCAAATTTGGAAGTTAACTTAGAGATTTGAATTTAAGGCTTAAAAGACATGGGCAAAAGGGTCTTTTACCCTCAAATTTAATGACTTGGCATTTGAAAGAGGAGGATTGTCGTGGAGGAGAGGAAGACCCACGAAAATTCTAGAAGAAGAAAGAAGAAAGAAGAAGAAGGAAGAGAGAAGAGGAAGAAATCGTGGGGGAGAAGAAGAAGGAGGAAGAAGAGGTAGGTTTCTAACCTCTCAAGCTTGATTTTTTTCCATGGATTCATGAAGGAAAAGAGGGAAGGAGAAGAGATCTACGTTCCAAGCAAAAAGAAATTTCGAAATTTAAGGAGAGAAAGGTAAGAGATGATTTTAATGTTTGAGTTTTTCTTGAGTTTGGTTGTTTTATCCTAAGATGGATATGGGTTTGTTATGTATGGGATTAATTTAAGTGATTATACATTGGGTTATGTTAAATTATGGATGAGAAATAAATTGGATTTTATGCTAAAGTATATGAGTAAGAATTTTGGAAGATTATGATGTAGAGGGCTAGAAATCTTATGGGCTTGTAAATTATGAAATTAATTTTGAGAAATATGATGTTTATGATATTGGACTTAGTGGATTATGGCTTAGGTAATTGTAAATTGGAAGAACAAGGAACCTATGGACAAGTTGAGGCATTGGACAAGAACATGGCATGGATAATGAGGTGGGTAATATGTTTATTTTTCAAATTATAAGCTAATTGTAAATATTGGTTTTATATGCTATTGTTTTCAAATGATTTGAATCAATTGACTTCCGGAATGATTTATGAACTATTGAAATTATTATTTTTCAAATGAATCTGAAATTGTTTCGGACTTTAAAATGAAATGATTCGATTGACTCTCACAAAGTATTTGAAGGATTTGATGAAATGATCATGATTGATGAATTCTTATGTTTGATTTGTTTGAGTTTTCAATATGTGAATTGTGATTATTTATGAGATTGATAGTTTGAGATTGTGTTTGAATTGTTAAATGCATGTATACAAGTTTGTAAGTGTAAATGTGTTGAATACGACAACATATAAAAGTTGAATTTTCAAATGTGCCTTGAACGTATGAGTTTTCAATCATGAATACGTGTTACATGGGTTTGGTTAGGTCCTTCATGTGGAGTCAGTGCACTGATCTCGTTTTAAAGCCTTCTCCCGGCTGCCCGCTAGTGGCATAGGAGCTCCGTTTTCGAACTCCCCATGTGTTTCACTTGCACATGACGTATGCTTGCGGAATGTGCAATACGTCTGTTTTATGGACCGACCCAAACCGTTGATGTGTTTAATGTGTTAAGTGCTTTTACTTTGTTTATAATGTCTGCATGTATAGGTAATGCATTTCATGTGTACAATAGTTTGAAAGTTTGACAAAATGAGAATTTGGATTTCCAACTATGAGAGTTTTGCAAAACTGCTTTGTAAAGGTTTATGAAAGTTTTGAATTTGAGAAGCTTTTGAGAAATAAGCCTTCATTGTTTTCGATCAACTGAAACTAAGGTTTGAAAATACTTTTGCTTATCATTTGTTTAATAAACGTGTTATCCACGAGCTTAGAAGCTCACCCCTTTCATCCCCATCTCCGTATTCGACGGGAGATTGGATGAAAGACATCAAGACATCGACATTTGTATATGTTATGTACTTTGTGTATTTGGTTTAAGATTATTGAAATGAATTATGGCTTGAAATGCCATTAAAGTATTATGTGAGCTAGTTCATAATGTATTTTGGGATTATGCAATTGTATAAGAACGTGAATCATGGAATTGGAAATGTGTATGGTATTAGATTGTGCTACTTGGGTTTTGTATATTAATTGGATTGAGTTTATGAATGCAATTGGGACATATGTATGTATATTTAGATATGGATGAATGTATTGGATGATGGGATATTAGTGTGAATGTGATGAATATGAATTGATATGAAATGACTTGAAATGGTTTAGAATTTAGGTTTGCGTTTATGTTTTTGAGATCCGGACGGATGGTCCGTGAATTATGATGTATGTGAAATTGGCTGGAATTTATAGAAGTGAGTTTTACTATTTGCGAGTTTGGGTTTTGTTTAAGTGCAATCGTTATCTTTGCGGATTTTATATGATGGTATATGAATAAGTGAATTTGTGTATGAATTTATGGATTTATTGACATGAGTATGAGATAGTATAGTAAGGAATGCGATATGATGAATAAGAAGAATAAAGCATACTTAAGAACGCAAGAAAGAAAAGAAAAAAAAATTATACCATTTCGGATGGGTCAAGTCTATGGTATCCAACGCGACGCTTCTTTAAGATTATTAATCCCAGATGTCGAACACTTGTCATGTTATTCAATTTGACTTCATATGTATGTTTTGATTCCAAGTTTGAATCCGATCCGTTTCCATTTCACAAGTTTGTCAAGAGTTCATTGATTTCATTTGGATTCGATTATATTAGCTTCAGTTTCAATTGATCTAATTATTTCGCATTCGTATTCGATTTCCATTGGTATTCGATTCATTTAGCTTTGCATTTGTCTCGTTTCATTTTCGTTTCAAGAGTGGTTATGAGAGATCATGTTAAGTGTATAAGCAGTGGGGTTCAAGTGTTAGTGTAAAAAGTTAGGTCTCGGAAACGGGATCCAACATAGACTCTAGCCTGGGACTGTGGTCGGCTGCCCCGACCCTCAGTCCTCACAAAGGATCCCTCAGCCCTACCTCGGCCTCTACCTCGACCCCTCTGTCCAGATCCACCGACCCTACTCTGCTGCACAGCAGTGGAACTCCCAGCTCGTCCACTACCAGCAGACTGAACTCCCAGTGTAGCTGGGCAATCCTGAATCTGATGACCCATGGAGCCGCATTTAAGGCAAGCTCCAGTCAACCGCTAACACTCTCCAAAGTGCCTCTTCTCACAGTGCTCACAGAATGGGGGAATCTGTCCAAAACCTCTGCCACTGCTGCTGCCAGTCTGTCCAAATCTCCCTCTCTGTCCAAAACCCGACTGTCTGGATCCTCCTGAAGCTCTGAAAACCCTGCTCTGGCGCCTACTAAAACCCCTACCAGAGCTGCCCTGACTGTCACTAACTCTCTTCCCTCTGATCCCCTGACCCATCTATGTCTGTCTCTACCTCACAATCTGCTCCACTCTCACAGCAGCAGCTCTCAACTCTATAAAGGAGCCCATATCAGATCGGGCCAATCCTGCATTGATCTCCAGATTCAGCCCCATCTCAAACCTCCAGCACCTATCTGTCTCAGTAGAAACCACAGTAGCAGCATACCCCATCAACTCATTAAACCTCACCTCGTACTGCCATCACATCCTACCTGCCTCGGCCCAAAACTCCTGCATCTTCATTTCCAAATACACCTTAGGCATATAATTGTCTCTAAAAGCCCTCAAAAAGTCCGCCCATGTCAGTAAGCAAGGCCTGGTGGTACTTCCCGGAATAGTCTTCCATCATGTATAAGCGGGGCCCTGTAGAAGAGATACTGCGTAATCAAACCTCTCATCAGGTTCGCAATCCATCTGATCAAGGACTCTCTCAGTCCTCTCCAACCATCCTCACCTCGGGGTCTCAGATCGCCATAAAGTTCATGTTTCGCCACGCAAAGAAATCGTATCTCCTCTCCCGTCTCACAGGGACTCTAGGAGGTAACTCCTCAGATCGAGGCACCGAGGACCCTCTACTAGCTCCAACAGATCCCTGGTCAGCTAGTTGATCAATCTGATCACCAAATACGGATGACCTAAAAAAAAAAAGAACTCTGATCAGTTTCTGCATTTCTCACAATAATTCAAGCCTAATTATGTACTAGTCCCAACAGATGCCAAACCATGCTCTAATACCACCTATTGTAGCACCCCCTTACCCTAGGATATGTATCGGGACGCTCGTAGGTCATTCCGACACACACCCTACGATAAGGGTGTGCTACGAACAATCGCTAACACTCCACATGGCATCAAAAATCATAAAGCATTAATATGAAATCCACTAATTGTTTGAAATCATAATTTCAAATTTCATAACCTCAAAGCGATGAAATTTACACTGGTATTTTCAGACATTACTTCAAAAGAAACTCAAAACATAAAGCTAGCTAGGTCATCCTCAAAAGTGCCACCGACCAATTGCTTGCCATGACTTCTCTTGCCAACTCAATCTACACGGCGGGAAAAGTCCTCCGAGCTATAAGTCTACTCTCTGGTCCTGAAAAATAATTTGCAATTTTGGGTGAGTTTGCGAACTCGGTGAGGAACCATCATCGATGGTTCACCCAATTCATGCATATATACAAGATATCACGATACATACGCTATTTCTCTAAAACACATTCGAAGTACCACATGATTATTACGATATCACCAAAAGAACCAATTCAAATGCACATGAAATGCGATGTGACGCTTTTCCCATTTATTACGTTGTTGTGATGGAGCGCTGGCTTCGTCCCATTAAGGCGATTAAACGGTGAGCCGTAGGCTCTGAATCACTATGGGCTCAAGGCCCAATCACGTTGAGCTTAAAGCTCTCGTTGGCTGCTCTGGTCACAACTGCCAATTATTGATCATGCAATTATGCATGAATGCAAATGTCCAAATAAAACAAAATCAACATCATATAAAATCCCAATTCATCATATTCACATAAGCCACTCACAAGTAATCAAGTGAAAATCACATATAGCACTTCTATGTCAGACTCTCCCAATCTATCGGGCCTCCGGTCCGCAATCCAGGCAACAAACAAACACAATTGTCCCACCATTATTCTCCACAGAGTTCTAAGTACAAAATTATAAACACTTACTAACCGAGGAACCATCTAGGTTACTCACCTAATAACTTCCGAGCTAATGCCGGGAAGTCTCTGCAACGTCCGTGGGATGACGTTCCAACTGAGCCTCTATAACAATGGAAATGAGTACACATTACCAATTGTATAATTAGAAATATCAAACAATGCACATGGAATAAGTAAAACGTGTATAATGCATGTTCATGGAATTCCCGGCCCTAATCCAAAATTTTTCCATCATAAAAAAAATCCGTCTAAAAATTAGAAACCTATTGGCGCTGACGGTGCGCAATTCGGACCTTTATAGGTCCCCAATTAAACAAAATAGTGATTAAAGGCTCCGTTACCCGGGGCCACGTCAATTTCCCGTCCAAAAATCCCGAATCTCTCAGAAAATGAAATTCAATATGTTACAAATCCGATGCCTCAAGAATCAGGTCAATCGGACATCGGACGAAAAAGAAATTGACAAAAGAAACAATTAGGTCACTTAATGCCAAATAATAAAAAAAAATATATATCGCTTTGCCTGGCGGCGAGACGTCGCCCTCATGAGGCCGACTCACCTTGCTTCGTCATGAGGCGAGGCGTCGCCTCGATCGGGCCAACCTACCTCGCCATGAGGCGAGGCGTCGCCTCATGATCCCATGAGGTTCTACCTCACTTCATTCCCTTTTTTTTTCCTATTTCCAATCCGAATTTCCAACAACAATAATTCTTAGCACACAAATCGGAAAAATACAAACCATAGCTTGTTGGAAAGATCATGAAAAGCTCTACCATTCTCATGAAGACCATAAAAATCAATTTCACACCTAAGGGTGTCAAATATCCCATCAAAGCTACTGTCTACTCAAAACCTCTCAAACAGTGCAATACTTTGCAAGTTCAGTAACTACTCATTTACTCAGTCAAAAATAACACAATGAATATTCTCAGTAAGTTCACAATGGTATCTACAACTTTCATGAACAATCCAAAATCAAATTCACTTGTTAACTAAGTCAAAAAATTCACCAAAGCATCAGCCCTCTGAAATCAACCAATCTGGACAGTGATTTTTCAAACAGTATAACTCCTTGCACAAATGTCGAAAAATTGCATACTTTATACCCATGCAAAGATAAAACATATTAATACACTTCTCATGAAGAACTCAGAATCAAATTCCATCACTAACCAATTTAAAACAGTCTTGCAAGTTACTGCCCTGATCAGCAGCCCATGACCTAACTTCAGTCCAATCTTTGAAAAAGTATAAGTCCCAATTCTGGTATCTAAAAATAGCATTCTATATACCATTTTCAAGATCATTTCTTCCTCTACAACTTTGAAGAAGATCACTCACACCAATTCAGTCCACAAAAATTGCTAAAATTGCTCCCAAGCAGACTGCTCACAAAACCAACACTTAGGCTAGGTTTCATCAAAATGCTCAAAACCAGTCAATAGTAATCAGTTCATATCTCCCAATATACAACTCGAAAATTAGCAAGATCAGTGGAAATGGAAAGCTAACTCAATATGCCTCAACTTTTATAAAGACAATTTTTCCTAGTTCCATATCAATTAATGTAGAAAAATCAACAAAGTAATCAGGTCATAACTGCGGGTACTGTTCACAGGCAATAAAACAGTAACTTTCCATGCAAAATTTCGCCCTTCTAGAATTATAATTTAACAACACCTATTTCACACAAAGTTATAGCCAACATCCCAAAGTTTAATTGGGAACAAACCTCACCTCAGTTGCTCACCTACACAATTAGTTATGATCAAAACATTACAATAGGTCAAATTGCATTTTCCAGCTTTTCAACTACAACCTAACTCCTATCACTTCTAACACCAATAACACATCACTAAGCACCCATTTATAACTCTAATTCAACCACAAATTCATCACAACATATATTTACATGATTATACAAAAGTTGGCAGCACTAACACAAATTATCTTCCTAAGTTTTCCATTCATTAAGCACCACAAACATCATTAATAACATCACTTTCCCATTCTTTAACTACCATAACCAATTCCTTCACACAAGCATGCATTAAACCCATTCAAACCTACCACTTTCATAATCAAATAAATGTACAAAGGATCCCCATGAATGGTTCTAACTATCAAAAGAAAAGCAATACAAACATAAATGCTCACCCAACAAGTTGCAAGCTCTAGTTTCCTCAAATCTTCAAGTTCACACCAACTTCTATATCAACCCTCACCTACGGCTATTACAAACACCACAAGGATCATCATCAACTCAAGGTGTGAGCTAGCTTTACATGAGAAGGAAGAGGGAGCAAGCAAAAGAACCAAGGATAATCTTCTTGTCTTGTATGGGATGAGAATAAGGAAATTCGATGGAGGAGAAATCACACCAAGGAAAAGAAGCAATGTTTCGGATGATGGAAAACAATTGGCCTTTCAAGTGACTTTATTTAATCATATCCCAAGGAGAAGGTCGTAGATGAAGACTAATATAAGACAAAGTTAATAAATGAGAAGACACTTAGCTATTTAAATGGGGAAAAGACAAAATCTAATTTAACATTAATTAATACCTTTTTAATCCTAATACAAATTAATCAATGCTAAAGCTCTAAAAAAAAAAATTCCTAAAATCATTTATCCAATAATCTCATGTCATTAGGCAGTCCCCTTTCAGCACAGAAAATTCACTCGGTCGGCCCGTTGAAAATTTTTCGGTCCGGGCAACTAACCCGAAAAATTCCAAAAAAATTTCCATAAATCTCCAAAAATGTAAAACACTCAATGACGCACTCCAAATATTTTTTCAAATACAATTATCCCATAAATTTCACAAAAGAATCTCAATTAGACACTTATGCCGGAAATGTCATGAATGCATGTATACCATGTGCATGTGCAAAACAATCATCAGTTATAGAGGCTATATAATGTATGTTCATGCCGAGTTATAATTCAATACTCCTAACCCGTCCCAAATTACTAAAATATCCTTCCCATCGGTGACGGAATGTTACACGTCTAGAACTACAACTCTCATGAAGACCACAAAATGATATTAGGCCTCTAAAAGCATAAAAAATCATCATATTTCCTGTGGATGTCCGTTAAACGGACATCCATGTCCATTTAACGGACATGTATCGGGTGAAGGAGCCCAAAACGATCCGAGAAAGTCTGTTAAACGGACATGCATGTCCGTTTAACGGACATTGACTGGCCAAGGGGTGTTTTTACACCCGATAATGTCTGTTAAATAGACGCCTATGTCCGTTTAACGGACATTTAATGGACATTGGGGCTCCCCAAAGCCTCCAATGCCTTGCCAAAGCCTCCAATCTTCAACCTAATATCATAAACACTTGTACACTTCTCAAATTTACTTACTCTAAAGCCTAAACACCTCATAAAAACTCAAACACCAAGTTAAACTCATCAAATTCCCAAATCTCAACTTAATTGGTTCATAAAAACCACAAATTTCAAACATTCATCAAAGTTATCACAAACATAAACCGTAAACAACATCTTAACTTGTAACACTCATATCCTCTGTTGGGACCCGATCTGGGAACCGGATCCCAACCGAAAAATGAAGAACGAAGGAAACGAAAGCTAATGGAAACGGAAATTTCGCAACGAAATTTCGAATCAGAAAACAAAGCAATCGATAAAGCAAAACGAATAAGCGAGTCGAAATCGGTAATCGAAAGAACGAAACATAAGGCGAAATCAAATCGAATACGTATGGAAGCAAACCAAATAAATGAAGTAATTGAACTGAATAGAATGCCGACATCCGAGAACAATAATCAAAGAAAATGATCGGATGAACATAATCGCGTTGGAAACCCTAAGACGTCTCGAATCCGGTTGAATTTTTTTTCCTTTTTCCTTTCTTTTTCATTCATTCTTATATCAATTACATCCATATAATTTCCCATAGGAAATTCATTCTTAAACCCAAAACTCAAAGAATCATACAAAATCTTATACAAATCCATACAAATCTCAAATTACATTTTATTCAAATTTTATCGAAATTTTGGCAAGATAACGGTACGATTTAGCCTAACCCAAACCTCGCAAAGTGTTCAAAACAGACTTCTAAAAGCCCGATAAATCAAACAATCATCAAAATCAACCGGACCCTCGTCCGAGATTTCAGCGAAACAACGCAATCTTAATTCTAAAACATTCTCATAACTATAATACAATATACTAATCTCATAACTCAATTTCGTTTCCAAATTCATACACAATTTCATATACAAATTCCAAAACCATGCACAACACCCAACTTTATACGCAAATACACTTTTCCAAACTTATCTTAAGCCATAAACATATTCATACTAAAGATCCAAATTACACAAAATCTAACTGACACAAATGTCGAAACTGATGTCTTCACATTCTTTCATCCGATCTCCGTCAAACACGGAGATGGGGATGAAAGGGGGTGAGCTTCGAAGCTCGTGGATAACACATTTATAAATTGAATAATAAGCATAAATCAATTTTCATAAACTTTTTGCCAAAAGGCTAATTTTTCAAACTTTATAATTTTTCAAACAATTTCCTCAAACCCTTTTTCATATTTTTCAAACTTTTCATAATAATCTCACTTTTTCTCTTTTTTATTTCAAACTTCTCAAATTTTTCATAAATATGAATGCAACATTCAGAGACAAAATTGAAAACACATAACATATCGTAATGGTCCAGTTCGGTCCGAACAGAACGCATCGTATACATTCAGCATAACGGTCCCTGCAGTTCGTGAGCAGACGTATTACACTTTCTCATAGCGGTCCAAAGTAGCCGTGAGGGAGTCCGAATCGAGTCCGTGCATTGCTAGCGGGCAGCCGGGCGAAAGCTATACAAATAGAGACAGCAATCGCGTTGGAATTCCTTAGACTCAAACTATCCCAAAATCCGGTAGGAAATTTTTTCAGTTAAAATCCAAAACTTCCGAAATTCATAACTCTTAATTCCGGACTCCAATTTTGACAAACTTAGTCTCTATAGAAAGCTTAAAGGAAGCTCTACATCTTCCACGAAGGACATAAAACTCAATTCGACTCCTACGGGAGTCCATTTTTCGGTCAAAGATACTATCCTCTAATATTCATGCTAAAACCATAATATAAACTTGTAAAAATCATAACTTATTATTCCGAGATCGAAAATTTGCATAATTCTCAAAATTAACTATCGGAAATTCATAATCATCATATTTCCAAGCTTTCTAAAACCAGAATTTCTAAAATCCCCAATTTCAAAAATTCGACCTAAACCAATACACTCAAATTCAATCTCATAAATAACTTAATTTTCAAAACTAACTTCACAATTCATCAATTCACACTAATTCCAAAATATCTAGATCCTCAATTTCAAAATTCCCCAAATCTTAAAATTGGCCTAAACCAATTTATCCAAATTCAATATCATAATTCACAAATTCTTCAAAATTAACTTCACATATCATCAATCCATAGTATTTTCCATGACTCTATACTAACAATTTCCAAAAATCCCAAATTATAAAATTTAGGCATAATCCCAATTAAATTTTCATCCAAAATTAAATCAATTTCATCATGTATTCTCTAAAATTGATCAAGGAATTAGTAAACCCACATCATTTCTAATGATTCTAAACCAAAAAGTTATCAAAAATTCAAAGTAGAAGAATTTCTCTTACCTCTTCCTCTCTTCATTTTCGGATTTTTACAAGCCCAAGGGAAGCTTTCAAGCTTTTCTACCCTTTCCCCTTTGAAAACAATGAAAAATCCTCTTGAAAACTCTTAAAAAAAATGCAAAACTTAACTTTCTCTCTCTACTCTCTCTTCTTTCTCCTCTCTTCTTCCTCTCCTTATTTCTTCTTCTCATTTCCAGAACAATCGTGACTTCAGGGGGTGAAAAACGACAGCCCATGTGATTTATTAAGGCCATGTCATTAAATAATGGTTAATTGACCATTTTGCCCCTCACATGCTACTTTATGCCATTTTCACTTACGGTTTTGATTCGCACTATCGAGTTGAAGGAATTTGTTAAAACTTCCTTCTCGAGAAATGTTCCTCTCAATCATACAAATCCAACACCACTGACCGCGCTCAATTCGGATCACTACACCAAAAGTTATACGCAAAACAGTTTGGGTATATCCATATTCTAACACATTTTCCATGTACGATTATTTCCGTCCAAAAGTTCACATTCTTAATCCTAGAATTGAAACTCGATGTCTTCATAACAATTGTAGCCTTATGTCTCTAGTTTAATTCAAAACAAGAATCGCCTTATTTCGATTCCCAGATCAAAAGTTATGCTCAAAACGGATCGGGTCCCAACATCCTCCATTCCGACATCCAAAAATCACAAACTTCATATGGTTGAAAAGCTAGAAAGTTCTTCTCCAAATTTCAAGAGGAAACTTTTTACCAATTCTACCCAGAAAAGTCCAGAATTCCCCTTGTATTCAGAACACAATCTTACCCCTATGAAAGTTTGAAAAGTAGCAATGCAAAGATTTGAAAAGCCATAAACAACCATAATGCATATGCATTTCATTTACATCAAAATAAGTGTTTTACAATGCTTTAGCCATTTTAAGCCACTTACATCAAATCCAAAATACAAACTTAACAAAAGTAACTTTTTCCCAAAATGCATCTAAAGCATTGATTTACAAAAGTTAACTTGAAATACAAAATACTTCAATTCTGGAGTAATGCCTTTAGGTTCAATCGTCGATCTCGTGCTCTTCACCTGGAGATGGGATGGAATGGGAGGGGGTGAGCTTACGCTCGTGGGTAACACGTTTATATCCGGTAATAAGCAAAAACCAACAAACATTCATGATCATAGCAATTTCTCACAATATCCATAAAACATATTTCTTAACTTTGTTAAACCAAAATCACAATTCTCACAAGTTAATCATTTTTCAAACTTGTCAACACATGCAAACACACAAACACATCACAAAATGGCTTGGCAAGTCCATAAACATGACGAACTATACAATTCCGTAAAATGGCCTTGTGTAGTTGTAAACTTGAGGGAGTCCTAATAGGAGCTCCGTGTCACTAGCGGGCAGGCGGGAGAAGCCTTGACTTGGTCAACATGCACATGACAATTTCTTGGATGGACTATACCGAACCCACATAACATGTAATTCATACACTGAAAACATTTTTTCCCAAATGGTACATTCTTGAAAACTTGATTTTCATGCACATGACATATTTCCCAATTTACACAATTCAACAACCAAAATCTCATACCAATCATAATAACCATTCTTCAACTCAATAAAAAACAACCAATTACAATACTTGCAAAACAATTTGAATTTATTTCCAAAGTTCACACACAACAACCATATAAGACAATTTCTCAATCATTTAAAGAACCATAAATGCTCACTAAAAAGGTAGTTGAAAAGATCATTTATTACATTTAGTTGAAAAGCATTTATAAATTATTAACACAAATATAAAAGTGTAACCCACCTGATTTTCCTTACTTAAAAACTTGTTCAAGGGTGTCCCTCTCTTTGCTCTTCTTGCCTCCCTTGCTCTTTTTCAACAATTACACAAAAACCCCAAATTAAAAGGATTCAAAATTGGAAAACCTAAAGAACCCAATGCATGAAATTGATCTTAGAATCTCTAAACCCATCCATTTCCTAAGCTTTTTGAACCACAACCACTCCAAAAATCCCAAACATTTTAAACTCACTTACCTTAAATCTTCACCCAACCAAGGGGTTTCTTGGCTCAAATGAAAGCTTGAACCTTCCTCTAGCTTTTCCTTCTTGAAATTACTCCAAAACTCCTCTTGAAGACTTAGAAAAATCAAAACCTAGATAAGCTCTCTTTTTTCTCTCTTTTCTTTCCTCCCTTCGACACTCTCTCTCCCTCCTCTCAATTTTCGTTTTTCTCCTCTCTTCTCATGGAAGCCATTCATTTCTCCTCTCTTTTATATCCTTATTATTACTAAAAAATCCAAAATGCCCTTACTTGAAAGCCTAAGTTCTTTCCTCCTTAAGTGACTTGCCCATACTACCCCTTAGGCAACTTAACACTTTATCTTTAATTCACTTCACCCAAATCACATACTCTCATTAATGCTAACATGCAAATTAATTCTAACACACATAAATCTTGCAAGACCCCAAAAATTATCTAATCATGCTTAATCAAATAAAAAAAATTTCAGGGGCCAACAAATAGCATGCTCTAACCCATATAACATTTAAAATACAAATATCTGACCAACAAACACAATTCTAACCCTAAACATACATGAATCAATTAATTAACCACTAAAAACATACTAAAATGCCTACTAACATCATGAAACCTACAACTATCAACATTCCCAGACTCAAACTTTTACTTGTCCTCATCCAAAAAACAAAATAAACAAAACAATCAAAACACCAAACATCATATCCTAATTAACATGCATATGTAACCAAAGCAATCTATGACACTAATTTTGCAAGCTAATAAATCTTAACAACCTAAAAGACTATGCTCGAAGCTAAATCGATTCCTTTAAGTCTTAGCCATTGACACATTCACACGAGCCAGTTCATGCAATCTAAACAAAACTAATATATAATATGCAAAATTCACACTCAAAATAAAACATATAATGCGTATAACGCAACCCTCCCTATATTTAGACAACACATTGTCCTCAATATGAGAAGGATAAATAACACACGGTGGGAATCAAATTAAAAGAATATGAAAACATAAGAACAAAATAAAGACATAAATGAAAAGATAAAGGTTAGAGTATAAGAACTTGTCATGGCGATTGAGGTGGTGATAGCGATGGTGTTGAAGACCAAATGAGCTTGGCATCCAAGATTATTGCCCTGTCTTATAATTACTTTATAAGGAATAAGAGAGTTAGCAATACAAACCATTCCAAATCATTAAAAACTTATTTTTAGAGTTTAAAACAAATTTAATTACACAACAATTCAATCTAACAACCAATCGTGCTAAGTTATGGTCATTAGTTTGACCTTTCATCTTAGGAAGTGCTTTCAATTCTCTGAGATGAAAGAAATTACTTCCTTTTCCTTCGGGACCCCTCTATTGAGATATAATTTGTAACGATGCCCATTCAACTTAAAGGTTTTTTTGTTTGCATTTTCCAATTCGAAGGCTCCATAGGCAAACACTTGGGTGATTGTAAACGATCCACTTCATTGTGATTTAAGTTTTCTTGGGAACAACCTTAACCTCGAATTGTATAGCAACACTGCATCTCCTACTTTGAATTCCTTCTGCTTAAGATGAGAGTTATGCCATCTCTTCACCTTCTCCTTATAAAGTTTGGCATTTTCGTATGCATTGCAATGAAATTATCCAAGTTCATTTAGTTGTCGAGGTCACTTCTCACCCGTTTGCTTCCAATAAAAATTTAAAACCATCATTACCCAATATGCTCGATGTTCTAATTCAATAGGAAAATAAAAAACTTTACCATATACGACTCAAAAGGGCATTTTTCTGATGGGTGTCTTGAAAGAGATTCAATAAGCCCATTAGGCATCATCTAGCTTTAATGTTAAGTCCTTCCTATAACTATTCACTGTCTTTTCTAGAAATTCGTTTGAGTTCTCATTTCATGATTTCCACTTGAGCACTCGTTTGCGGATGAGAAGGAGTGGCAACTCAATGATGGAATCTGCATCATTTTAGGAGAATATCAAAAGATCTGTTACAAAATGCATTCCCCATCGCTTATTATTATTATTTCTGATACAACTTTTCCATCATTAGTTGGAGATGCCACAGCTTCAGCTTAGCGAGATACATATTCCACTCCTACTAAAATGTATGTGTTTTCTATAGATGATGGGAAAGGGCCCATGAAGTTAATGCCCTACACATTGAAGACTTCGACTTCCAAGATGTTGGATAAATGCATCTCATCTCTTTTGGAGATGTTACCCACTCTCTGATGATGATCACATTGTGCACGAAAGCTTGAGCATCCTTAAATAGATGTGGGCAATAGAATCCACACTCAAGTACCCAAGATGTTGTTTAATTTGCTCCATAATGGCCAACATATTGTGCTTCATGACAATGTGTTAATATATCCAACATCTCTTCCTTTGACACACATCGCCTCATCATCCCATCAACACAAGTTTTATATAAGATTGGTTCGTCCTATAAATATTGGGTCATGCAAGAATCGTTTTCTCTATTGATATGACAGGTTAGAAGGGATCTTACCACTAAAGACAAAGTTTGTGATATCTACGAACCATGGTGACACCATGTTATTGAGAAGCATCAGGGTTCCATTAGGGAATTTTTCATTAATATCATCACTTATCTCACATTCCTCCCCTTCTAGATGTGATAAATGGTCCATAACTACATTTTTCGCTCCCTACTTATCTCCTATTTCTATATCAAACTCTTCTTGTAACAGTAATACCCATCGAATAAGTCTTAGTTTTGCATCCTTTTTGGAAAACAAATATTTAACTGCAATGTGATTGGTAAATATTATCACTTTAGAGCCTAAAAGATATGGGCAAAACTTATTACATGTATACACCGCTATAAGTAATTCTTTTTCCATGGTGGTGTAGTTCAATTGAGGTCTTGTAAGTGTCTTGCTTGCGTAGTAAATCGCATGTAACACTTTATCTTTTCTTTGACCCAGCATGTAACCTGTTGGGCCCCGATCCCGAGAACCGGATTCCGATCGCTTTGATGTCGGGACCCGACCCGGAGACCGGACCCCAACAGTTGGATCCGAGATCCGACTACATGGGGCTCATACTTATTACACTTGCTTGGACACCATAGATGTCGGATCTCGTGACCCAACCACTTAATTATCGTAATCCTGAAGCCCTGTGCTCATAATCTTGCGAAACCCTGTCGACACTCGCCTCCTTTAATGCAAACTTCCTCAATTTAAATTTAATTGTTACTAATTTTGTAGGGAGATAGATACATGTCTTATGAAGCTAATGGTCCAAACCTCACCCCATTTGGAGGTCGGACGAAGGAGTTATGACCCGACAAACTCAACATGTTCATGTTTTGACTCCTATCAAACATGTTTTGGCGCAAATGTCATAACTTTCACTATAGATGTCGGAAAGACTTCGTTCTTGGACGGTTAGAAAATAGACATCTAGATCTACAACTCTTATGAAGACCACAAAACCAAATTCGGCCTCTAACAAGCCCAAAACACTTGACTAATAATCCCAGTCGACTGGAATAGATGCTAGTCGATCGGGGCAGTATTTTGTTAGTTGAATGATCGAAACATTTCCAATCGATCGAAACATTTCCAGTCGATGGAACACTTTATAGTCGACTGGAACTTACGAAAATATTCTCCGCCCTCCGAGTAGTCGACTGGAACACTTTCCAATGATCGAATTCTCTCTAGTCGATCGAACACCTTCCAATGATCGAACCTCTCTTTCAAACCCACTTGGAATCACCATCTTTCAAGACTCATAACTTTTATCCCTAGATCCAAATGAGACATACTATACACCCTTGAAAGCTCTAATCTTCTTCTTCATTCCTCATGAAGACTTATTAATCTAATTCCAACCCAAGAGGGTCTAATATTGAGAGAAGTCTTGTCAAATTTTTTGGAAAATTTGACAGCACCTCCCTATTTTATTCCTAACCCAATTCTTCAATTTAGACCACAACCTACACAACAATTCTACATTCGGAGGAAACAACACACTCTTAGTTTTCTAGACATTCTCAACCCATAACCAGCTAACACAATCTCGTTCTTAATCATCTATCAACTCAATCCAACCCAAACATAGATCTTATACAACTATCGCAAACTCAAAGCTAATCAATGCATTCATCAAGCTATTGCATCATTTATCACTTCTCATTCATAACCCAACCTATCATGCATGTATGGATATCTCCATTTGAAAACATCATCATTCATACATTTTCATTGAAAATCGAATATACTATTTTACAATGCTTTAGAGGGCATTTAAAGCCCAATTACAAAATGATCAAATGCATTGTTTTGCTAAAATGCAACCAAAGCATTGTTACAAAATTCTACTTTAAATGTGACAAAACACAATTCTTGGAGTATTGCCTTTAATGCTCATCCTCGTGCTCGCTCTTCACCTGAATGGGAGGGATCGAGGGGTGAGCTATTGCTCAAGAGGTAGCAAGTTTATATTTAAGCTAATAAATCAATTCTATCTCATTAAGCATACTTTTAGCAATTTCTACTACAAATTTCACAATTATGAATTCTATACAATTATCACTTTCCACAATCACAATTCACATGAATTTCACAGCCCTCAATGCTAAATATGCTGATAACACATAACTGACATGTAATGCATAGCTGATGGTTCGGTAAGTCCATAAATCTGATGAGCTACACAAGTGTAGTCATATGCTGAGGAGTCCTAAAAAGGAACATCCTATGCCACAATCGGGCAGCCGGGAGAAGGCTATACTGGGTCAACGTCGACGTGACTATGCTGATGGACTACCTTACCCACATAACATAGATTCATGTATTAAACTAGACTGATCTCATCTAGCTGACTGACTGTTGAAATGGACATTCATGCATCCATTCATTTAATTTCTGAAAACTGAATTTTATGCATTATAAAAGCTGACTTTTGACGCAATCTATAGCATTCAAGGCATTCAATTTAATTTGCTCAAGACAACTCAATCATCATATCAATTCATGTAAGTGGCATCCATTTGCTATAATTTTCACTTATAGGCAATCATAATTGACAATCATAGATGGCAATCATAAATGTACATTACTAGCATTCTCACACAATTAATGCTCATTTATGTTAGCTATTAATCATTAATTTCACTAATTCATAGTATTCAAATCTTACTAACTTAAAGATAAACAAGAACCTACCT
The DNA here is from genome assembly GCA_029891385.1 of Erythroxylum novogranatense. Taxonomy (NCBI): domain Eukaryota; kingdom Viridiplantae; phylum Streptophyta; class Magnoliopsida; order Malpighiales; family Erythroxylaceae; genus Erythroxylum; species Erythroxylum novogranatense. Next base: position 58,650,612 of record CM057226.1, on the reverse strand, counting down.
TAAAATCGCTAAATCCTTGCTAAGTTGGGCTCTTCCACCCGATCAATCCTTCCTCCTTGGTCAACTTCATGGAAATAAAAATTCCAAAGTTAACTCAACTTCAATAACAAACCCATACAACATCTTTCAAGAAATTAACTTGATATTCACAATACCCATTCCACAACTAAGTCTTTGAACAAAAAATCCAACAATAACAAGCTAGTGGAAAACATGACTTACCTTGAAACTCAACAACACAATGAGATGCCTAGCTCAAAATGAAGCTCTTGATGTTTTCCACCCTTTTATACTTGCACTTTCATCAAAACCTACCCAAACTCTTGGAAAATCCCTAACCTTTTTCTTTCTTCTTCTTTTCTCCTTCCCTTCTCTTCACCACCGAAAACTCCTCTCTCTCCCTTTGATTTTCGTTTTTTTTCTACTTTGCCTACACCAAATTCACTTAAACCTCTCCTTATATACTCCTCTCTTATTACTTACTTAAGCCCAAGGCCCAATCTAACTCCCTTCCTTCATCTTCCTTACTCCCTCTTTAACCTACTAACAACTTAAGCCCATCTTACTTTCTTTTAAACTTAAGCCCACTAACACATTAAATTTCACCTAACTCATTTAAGTCCAACTAACATATCTAACTTCATTAATTCTTCACCTAACTTATTAATACTATCATACATTAATTAATGTCACCTTAATTAATGCTAACATAATTTGCTTAATTAGACTAATCATGCTTAATTAAATAAAAAAAAAAAATTTTGGGCTAACATTTCTCCCCCCCTTAAGAAATTTCGTCCTCGAAATTCTTACCTGGTTGATTGAAGAGGTGTGGGTACTGCTCCTGCATTGCATCCAAAGGTTCCCACGTCGCCTCTTCAACTGCATGGTTCCTCCACAGGACTTTTACTAGCTGAACTGTCTTGTTTCTGAGGACTTTCTCCTTACTATCTAGGATCTGGACTGGCATTTCCTCATAGCTGAGATCATCATCTAGCTGGACCTCTGAGGTCTGAATGATGTGAGAAGGATCTGATCTGTACCTTCTCAGCATCGATACATGAAAAACATCATGAATCTGAGCTAGCTCTGGAGGCAATGCCAATCTGTAAGCTAACGGTCCAATCCTTTCTATAATCTCATATGGACCTATATACCGTGGACTGAGCTTCCCTTTTCTACCAAATCTCATAACCCCTTTCCATGGAGAGGTCTTGAGGAACACTTTATCCCCTACTGCATATTCCATTTCTTTCCTACCAAAGATCTGTGATAGCTCTTCATCCTGTCTGAGTCGCCTTCACCTCTGCTGATCAGACTAACCTTATCCATCGTCATCCGGACCAACTCGTCCTGCTAACTGCCTCTCACCTTCCTCATCCCAACATATGGGAGTTCTGCATTTTCTGCCATATAATGCTTCATAAGGAGCCATCTGTATGCTCGAATGGTACGAATTGTTGTAAGCAAATTCGACCAACGGCAAATGCTCGTCCCATGCTCCCTCGAAGTCCATTGCACAAGCCCTGAGCATCCCTTCTAGTGTCTGAATAGTCCTCTCAGACTGACCATCTGTCTGAGGATGGAAAGCTGTACTGAAGCTCAGCTTGGTTCCTAGAGCCTCCTGCAAACTACCCCAGAATCTGGACGTGAATCTGGGATCTCTATCGGATACTATGGAGTCTGGCACTCCATGCAACCTGACTACTTCATCCACATACTTCTTGGCTAGCACATTCAAATAATCATGCGCTGATCGCTAAAAGTGCGCCGACTTAGTCAATCGATCAACGATGATCCATATGGCATCATGCTTTTAATTGTCTGGGCAAACCCATCAGAAATCCATCAGGATCCTCCGCCATTTCCATTCGGAATGGACAATGGCCGTAACATGCTGAAGGCGCTGGTGTTCAACCTTTGACTTGCGACACACTAAACACCTGCTCACAAATTCTGCTACATCTTTCTTCATGCCCTTCCACCAGAAATGCTCTCTCAAGTCTCTGTACATTCTGGTGCTGCCTGGATGCATGGAATAAGGCGCATTGTGTGCCTCATCCATGATTTCCTTCTTAACTGCTTTAACATTCTGAATGCACAATCGCTTCGACTACCATCACCCATCATCTCTCACAGCCTATTCCCGATCGCTGCCATTACGAATATCCGCTCGAGCTTATTTAATTTCGCATCCCGCCTCGCAACTCCTCGACCTTCTCCCTAAGGATAGGTCTCACCCTGAACTGAGCAAGAATGCAATCTGGCTGATCCTGCTTCACACTGATCTTAAGCTTTGCCATCTGCTCCAACAGAGGCAAGTAAACTGATTGCACATGCGCTATAGATGATTTTACGCTTAAGGCATCCGCCACTACATTGGCCTGCGCCTCGATGATACTCATCATCGGATCATAATCCTAATTAGCTCTAACCACCTTCTCGCCTCGATTCAACTCCTTCGACTCATAATGTACTTGAGGCTTTTGTGGTCCAGAAAACTCGGTTTGAACCCCATACAAGTAATGCCTCCATATCTTCAAGGCAAATACTACTGCTGCTAACTCCAAGTCATGAGTAGGGTAATTTATTTCATAAGGCTTCAACTGCCGAGATGCATAAGCTATTACTTTGCCATTCTGCATCAATACACAGCCTAGACCCTTCCTCGATGCATCATCAGAACCTGATAACCTCGATCTCCACTGGCAAGACTAAGATTGAGCACCGTTAACCTCTCCTTAAGCTCCTCAAAACTATTCTGACACTCATCACTCCATATGAACTGCTGATTCTTCCTTAACAGCTTGGTCATCGGAGCTGCTATTAAGGAGAATCCTTCTACAAATCTTCTGTAGTATCCTGCTAAACCCAGAAAACTTCTGACTTCTTTTACTGTCTTTGGCTCCTGCCAATTCACTACTGCCTCTACTTTCCTTGGATCAACATGAATTCCTCTGCTGGAAATCACATGACCTAAAAACACCACTTCATGCAGCCAAAATTCACACTTACCGAATTTGGCATACAACTTCTGCTCTCTCAATCTCTGCAACACTATTCTGAGGTGCTGCTCATGCTCTGCTTCATCTCTAGAATAGACCAGAATGTCATCTATGAAGACAATGACAAACCGATCTAAGAACTCCTCAATACCACATCATCAGTCCATAAAGGTCTTTGGAGCATTGGTCAGCCCGAAGGGCATGACCCTGAACTCATAATGCCCATAACGGGTCCTGAATGCGGTCTTGTTAATATCAGACTCCCTGATCCGGAGTTGATGATAACCTGACCTGAGATCTATCTTAGAGAAGACCATCGCTCCCTGCAACTGATCAAACAGATCATCTATCCGTGGCAACGGATACTTATTCTCGACCACACCTTGTTGAGCTTTGGTAGTCGATGCACATCCTCCATGTGCCATCTTTCTTCTTAACAAATAAAACCGAGCTCCCGGGGTGAGGAACTCGACCGATGAATTGCTTCTCAAGCAACTCCATAATCGCTTTTTTCAGCTCCCTCAACTCAACTGGAGCCATTCTGTACGGAGGTATCGAGATTGGCGCGGTTCCGGGAATCAAGTCAATCTGGAACTCAATTTCCCTCACCGGCGGCAACCCCGGCAACTCCTCCGAAATACTTCAGAAATTCCCTTACTACAATGAAATCCTCCAATCTTCCCACATTTTCTGCTGAATCTACCACATGAGCCAAGTAAGCCTCACACCGATTCATCATGCTATCCGCTAATAAAGTGAAATCATCTTTGCACTGCAACTTTCTATCCCTCTGAAAATCACCTTCCGACCCTCACCCAGATCAAACTCGCTTCTTTCAGCTACAATCAAGCTTCACTCTATACTTCTCCATAGTATCCATGCCTAGGATGACGCTTAACCCTCAAGGTCTAGAGGTAGTAAATCAACTACCAATCTAGCACCACCAATACCGATCTCACAATCTTTATATATTGAATCGACACCATCTTACTCCCTAAAGGAGTACTAACAACCGAAAATTGTCTAAAATCTCGAATTCATGGCATGCATATTCATACTTGAAGCAACAAAGGAATGAGTTGAACCAAAGGTCTATCAAAACATAAACCGAAATCATATAAGCTCCTGCCATACCATACCACAACTTCAGAGCAAATGCTGCTTCCTCTCTCGTCATAGCAAACACTCTAGGCTGTTGCTTGACCACGAGCCTTGCCTGCCAAACCAGATTAGCCCTCCTGTCACCTCGAATCGCCTACCTCGATCATCGGTCCAGTTGCCACTGTCTTTGCCGGCCTCTGAACTTGAGATCTGGATCCCTCCCGCCTCGCCTCGAGGACAATCCTTCATCATATGACCCTTTTCTCCACATATGAAACAGCCACCAAACCCTTGAGACACTTTCCGGATGAAACTTCCCAGACCGACCACACCGAGGGTACTGCCCTTCCATGGCTTTCTGGGCCTCCTACACCGAGACACCTTTCGAACCGCTGCTCAGTCTGTGACTCTGGCGGCCCCTCTTGCCCATGCCACTGAGTATCTTTGAGTTCGCACTCTTCTCAGATGCCTGAGCACTCCCTCCCTTTCTGGAGGTCTGCTCTCTGCTCTTTCTCTTTCTGTTCACCTCCGCCTTGATATTTTCCAGCTTTTACGCTGAGTCAGATTCACCAACCGTTGGTAATCCACAAACAATGGATCACCACCTTCTCTCTAATCCCCAAATGCAACCTCGCTTCAAACTTGCAAAGACTTGGCAACTTCAGTGGCCACAATGTTTGCTGCATACCTGGACAGTTGAGTGAACCTCAGCTCATACTCACTCACTGTCAGTTCCCTCTGTGAGAGACTCAGAAATTCTCGAACCTTCTCTTGAACATAAACTTCTGAGAAGTACTTCCCCCTGAAGGCTTCCAAGAACTCATTCCAGGTCAACTCTGATGGTACTGCCTGACTGCGAGGCACTGACTCCCACCAGTACAGTGCATCTCCCTGCAGCAAGCTCACTGCATAATCCAGCTTCTCTTCCTCTAAACACTTCATCTGTTTCAGGACCCTCTCGGTCCTCCTGAGCCATGCTTCTGCTTCCTCGGGATTAGTTGTCCCGCTGAAGTCGACGGCTCCATACTTCCGGAGCTTGTCATACTGCCCGCTCCTCTCTGCTGGAGCTGGCATCTGAGCTTGCCTGCCCTGGCCCATAGCATAGGTGAAAGCCTGGGCGAAGGCCTGGAAAAATTGTGGATCCATAGGATTCACCTGAGGAATGGGAGGAGGCTGCTGGGGCACTTCGTGTTGCACACTGGGTGCCTCAGAATCTGATACAGGGATAGTCCCTGCATCCTGAGGAATCTGGGATCCATCTGTACTCCCCCTCTGTGAGCCTGATCGAGCTTGAGCTTGAGCTCCTCGAGTTCTTCTTCGAGGCGGCATACTCCTTCATGTAAAAATCATTTAGAACTTTAATTCATGCTTAATCATGTGTAAATCATGCTGAGTACTTTTAAAACAATTCACTGGTTCATTTAAAAACAATGCATCTGACTTATTTAAAACACTGCAATGAGTTGATATGCCATGCTGCATGCTGACTCTACCCTTGGCTACCCACTAGGGTTCCTAGGAAATCATAAACCTAGGATAGCTCTGATACCACAGATGTTGGGCCCCGATCCCGAGAACCGGATTCCGATCGCTTTGATGTCGGGACCCGACCCGGAGACCGGACCCCAACAGTTGGATCCGAGATCCGACTACATGGGGCTCATACTTATTACACTTGCTTGGACACCATAGATGTCGGATCTCGTGACCCAACCACTTAATTATCGTAATCCTGAAGCCCTGTGCTCATAATCTTGCGAAACCCTAAGCTGACACTCTGCTTCCGTTTAATGCAAACTTCCTCAATTTAAATTTAATTGTTACTAATTTTGTAGGGAGATAGATACATGTCTTATGAAGCTAATGGTCCAAACCTCACCCCATTTGGAGGTCGGACGAAGGAGTTATGACCCGACAAACTCAACATGTTCATGTTTTGACTCCTATCAAACATGTTTTGGCGCAAATGTCATAACTTTCACTATAGATGTCGGAAAGACTTCGTTCTTGGACGGTTAGAAAATAGACATCTAGATCTACAACTCTTATGAAGACCACAAAACCAAATTCGGCCTCTAACAAGCCCAAAACACTTGACTAATAATCCCAGTCGACTGGAATAGATGCTAGTCGACTGGGACGGGTATTTTGCTAGTTGTAGTCATGATCGAAACATTTCGATCATCGAAACATTCAGTCGATTGGAACACTTTATAGTCGACTGGAACTTACGAGAAATATTCTCCGCCCTCCGAGTAGTCGACTGGAACACTTTCGATCATCGAATTTCTCTAGTCGATTGGAACACCTTCCAATGATTGAACCTCTCTTTCAAACCCACTTGGAATCACCATCTTTCAAGACTCATAACTTTTATCCCTAGATCCAAATGAGACATACTATACACCCTTGAAAGCTCTAATCTTCTTCTTCATTCCTCATGAAGACTTATTAATCTAATTCCAACCCAAGAGGGTCTAATATTGAGATAAGCATGTCAAATTTTTTGGAAAATTTGACAGCACCTCTATTTTATTCTAACCCAATTCTTCAATTTAGACCACAACCTACACAACAATTCTACATTCGGAGGCAACAACACACTCTTAGTTTTCTAGACATTCTCAACCCATAACCAGCTAACACAATCTCGTTCTTAATCATCTATCAACTCAATCCAACCCAAACATAGATCTTATACAACTATCGCAAACTCAAAGCTAATCAATGCATTCATCAAGCTATTGCATCATTTATCACTTCTCATTCATAACCCAACCTATCATGCATGTATGGATATCTCCATTTGAAAACATCATCATTCATACATTTTCATTGAAAATCGAATATACTATTTTACAATGCTTTAGAGGGCATTTAAAGCCCAATTACAAAATGATCAAATGCATTGTTTTGCTAAAAATGCAACCAAAGCATTGTTACAAAAATTCTACTTTAAATGTGACAAAACACAATTCTTGGAGTATTGCCCTTTAATGCTCATCCTCGTGCTCGCGCTCTTCACCTGAATGGGGAGGGACTGGAGGGGGTGAGCTATTGCTCAGTAGGTAGCAAGTTTATATTTAAGCTAATAAACCAATTCTATCTCATTAAGCATACTTTTAGCAATTTCTACTACAAATTTCACAATTATGAATTCTATACAATTATCACTTTCCACAATCACAATTCACATGAATTTCACAGCCCTCAATGCTAAATATGCTGATAACACATAACTGACATGTAATGCATAGCTGATGGTTCGGTAAGTCCATAAATCTGATGAGCTACACAAGTGTAGTCATATCTTTGAGAGTCCTAAAAGGAACATCCTATGCCACAATCGGGCAGCCGGGAGAAGGCTATACTAGGTCAACGTCGACGTGACTATGCTGATGGACTACCTTACCCACATAACATAGATTCATGTATTAAACTAGACTGATCTCATCTAGTCGATCGATTTGTTGAAATGGACATTCATGCATCCATTCATTTAATTTCTGAAAACTGAATTTTATGCATTATAAAAGCTGACTTTTGACGCAATCTATAGCATTCAAGGCATTCAATTTAATTTGCTCAAGACAACTCAATCATCATATCAATTCATGTAAGTGGCATCCATTTGCTATAATTTTCACTTATAGGCAATCATAATTGACAATCATAGATGGCAATCATAAATGTACATTACTAGCATTCTCACACAATTAATGCTCATTTATGTTAGCTATTAATCATTAATTTCACTAATTCATAGTATTCAAATCTTACTAACTTAAAGATAAACAAGAACCTACCTTAAAATCGCTAAATCCTTGCTAAGTTGGGCTCTTCCACCCGATCAATCCTTCCTCCTTGGTCAACTTCATGGAAATAAAATTCCAAAGTTAACTCAACTTCAATAACAAACCCATACAACATCTTTCAAGAAATTAACTTGATATTCACAATACCCATTCCACAACTAAGTCTTTGAACAAAAATCCAACAATAACAAGCTAGTGGAAAACATGACTTACCTTGAAACTCAACAACACAATGAGATGCCTAGCTCAAATGAAGCTCTTGATGTTTTCCACCCTTTTTATACTTGCACTTTCATCAAAACCTACCCAAACTCTTGGAAAATCCCTAACCTTTTCTTTCTTCTTCTTTTCTCCTTCCTTCTCTTCACCACCGAAAACTCCTCTCTCCCTTTGATTTTCGTTTTTTTCTACTTTGCCTACACCAAATTCACTTAAACCTCTCCTTATATACTCCTCTCTTATTACTTACTTAAGCCCAAGGCCCAATCTAACTCCTTCCTTCATCTTCCTTACTCCCTCTTTAACCTACTAACAACTTAAGCCCATCTTACTTTCTTTTAAACTTAAGCCCACTAACACATTAAATTTCACCTAACTCATTTAAGTCCAACTAACATATCTAACTTCATTAATTCTTCACCTAACTTATTAATACTATCATACATTAATTAATGTCACCTTAATTAATGCTAACATAATTTGCTTAATTAGACTAATCATGCTTAATTAAATAAATAAAAAAAAAAAATTTTGGGGCTAACATAACCTATCGTTTGGCCACTTGCATCGCACATAACCTCGAATGGGAGTGTCTAATTAGGTGGTGCTAAAATTGAGGTTGATGTTATTGCCTCCTTTAATTGATTGAATGCAGATAAGCAGTTATGATCAAAATGGAAAGGCATATCCTTGACTAGCAAGTTTGTCAAGGGTCGCGCAATCTATGAGAAATCCTTGTTAAAGTAACAGTAGAACCTAACATGGCCTAGGAATGCCCACTTAACCTTGACATTAATTGGAGGTGGAAGCTTTTCTATTATCTTCGTCTTTGCTCCTTCCACTTCATGTTGGGACCCGATCTCGGAACCGGACCCCAATCGGAAAACGAAAAATGAAAAAATCGAAAAGCGAAAGACGGAAATGAAAGAACGGATCAAAACCTGAAAGTGGGCGAAAGAATCTGAAGCGGAAACATAAGGAGAAAGCAAAATCGAAAACGAATACATAAACCGGAAAACAAAGTGGCAGAAATGAAAGTGAATCACAAATCAAAACGAATTGAAGGAATCGATTAAAAAAATAAAAGTGGATCCGACATCCGAACACGGGTGTTCAAAAAAACCCGCGAACCTGTAAACCGGACCTAAACTGTATGAACCGAACCTGTAAATAAGGTTAACCGAACCTGAGTTCAGGTTCGGTTCGACCTGAAAAATTAGGTTCATGGTTTAGGTTCAGGTTTCTAACTTGCGGTTCTAGGTTTAAACCTGAACCTAAAACATCCAAAAAATCTATCATATATTTAGATATAATTTAAAAGGATAATAATAATAATAAATTCACTAGTATTTACTATATTAATTCTTGAGTAAAAAAAAAGAAGAAAAGGAAAAAAAAACTACTTTAATTTTATGTTATTAAACATTAATCTCGAACATTGCTATTATAAGTAACAACTAATACATAACACTCAATACTTCTACTTCAAATAGTAATTAATATATGTCAAAGTTATTGATCAAGTATTAAACTGTTAATAGAAAAATTCATTGACTAAAATAATATAATCATTTAGAGATTAATTAAAGAAATTAATAAGTGTAAAACACATTTATTAAGAAATATATAATATAGTTGCTAATAAATAATAAGAATATAATAATATTGTCTTGTAAAGATACAAACACAACATTAAAATCCTTACGTAAACTTTTGTGTTCAATTTTGTTAATATAATGAATAGCAATCATTTTAATATTTAAATTGACAATAGCAATGTAGTTTGTTCTTATATGAATCATTGATATGGCAATGTAGTTTGTTCTTATATGAATAATTGATAAAATTGCTAAGATCACATGTAATTCAATCCAACGATCTTAATACAAACCTTGTAAATTTATGGCTAAGATCGCTTGAATCACAATTAATCTTTTATCAAATATCAGCCATTGAAGTTGAAAAGTTTTTCCCTTGATGAAAACAAAGAAAAATTAAAGGTCATTATATTCGTTCAAAAAAGAAAAAAATTCATTCAATCTTTCATCCTACAATCATTTCTCAACCTCTCATATCTCAAACTACCATCCTACCATCCTATTTGAAGAATAATTGTTGAATAATTTATCTTTTTTTCTAGTATGGATCTTTTATAAGACATTGTTTGACTTATTTTTACTTTGCTTGGGTTTAACATATTAGATTAATCTTTGATGGATTTTATATGCATACTTTTATGAATAATTTGTATTTGTTTTCATCAATTATTTTTATATTTTTTTGTCGTATATATATGAATAGGTTTTGGTTATCCTGAGAACCGAACCTGAAAATAGGTTAACCAATCCTATAGGTTCTTTTGTTCAGGTTCAGGTTCAGGTTTGTAAAATTGCCGAACCTGACATTCAGGTTCAGGTTCAGGTTATCTATGAACGGGTTAGATTATCCTACCATGAATACCCCTACGAACACGTGTCTCTTAAGAAACATTAGCGTTGGAAACCTTAGACTAAAACAATCCGAAACTGGTATAATTTTTTTTTTCATTCATTTTCATTTGACTTAATCTCATACAAAGAAATACACTTCTTCAATTTGGAATTCATCAATTCCATTACCTCAATCAAAAACCCAAATCATAAAATTTGTCTTATTCACTCCTACATATCCCATAATTCATCTTTTAACCAATTCTTATTTTTTTTCAAAAATTGGGCAGCATAACGACTGTATTTCATTAAACCCAAAAATCTGTAAAAGGTTTAAACTCACTTCTCTATAAATCATACCAATCCACACAAGTCATACACAATCCAGCAACACAATTCGTCGGACCTCCTGTCCGGCATTCCAGTATAAACAAACACAATCCTATACCTAAAACACTTCAATAAGTCTCAATCAAATCTCAATTCAATTTACAATTTCATAAATCAATCCAAACCTAAACCAATCATATTCATATACAATCACAATTCATATCCCATAATCATACACAAATTTTGTAACTCAAAATCAATACACAAATCCATAATTCATACACCTTATGAATTAATGCTTACAAAAATCTTAATGGCATTCCAAGCCATAAACAATACCAATATCAATAATCCCAAATACACAATACACAACATAAGCCTAAAATCTTATCTTTACAAACAAAATCTAACTTCAAAAACATATCATAAATAAACGTAACGGACGAATTTCTTGACTTTCTTTCATCCGATCTCCTTCTTGAAACCTGGAGATGGGGATGAAAGGGGGTGAGCTTACAGCTCGTGGATAACACATTTATAAATAGAATAATAAACAAAAATAAATTTCTAAACTTTTTTCATTTTATTAAAAAAATCTCACAGTAGGAAATTCATCGAAAGCTTATTTTTCAAAACTTTTCAAATCATTCATAAACAATTTCAAATAATTTCACGACAGAAAAAATCAGCAATTAATCATTTCTCAAAATCTTCAAATTCTTCACAATTCACGAACATTTCTCATTTCTCACAATTCTCAAAATTTTCACAAATCATAAACAATTTCAAAAATATGAATGCATCACATTATAAATGCATGACAAATATAAACAAAATCAAAAACACATAACACATCAAAACGGTTTGGGTCGATCCAAAACTGTTAGAATTTTTAAGTAAAACTAAACTAAAGAAATAACAAAACGTAAAAACAAAGTTGAGGAACACTCTTTTTATTCTTCTTTAACTATATAAATCACTCCAATAATCCCTGTATTTATAGGTTTACAAAGATAACAAAAACTGCTTAAATTTATTATAATTGTAACTGCCTAGAATTTATTCAGATAACAAATACCAATTAAATACATGTAACCGTTGCACATAACTAGGAATTTGACTTTGAATTAATCTTCAACACCCTCCCTTAATTCAATGTCACAACCACCCAACTATGACCGTTGATCATTTTTTTGATGCACTTTCTCATCAACAACCTTGATGCACTGTCTCATTAATCTTGAAGCACTTTCTCTTCACACACATTGATGCACATCATCACCAACATTCTACTGAGGCACTTTCTCTCCAATCGTCCACAGGAGCACTTTATCTCCTTCCATCAGAACAAGCATTCTTCACCTTCACCAGGTTTCTCTCCTTTCATCAGATTCACATGTTCAATGTTATACCTGCTCTGTATATGACCAAACCTTTTACATTGGAAACACTAAGGTTTACCTTTGTGCCAACAGTCTTTTTCTTCATGGCCAGGCTTCTTGCAAATGTTACATTCTTTTCTATTTGATGATTTAGCTATAAAAGCTTCTTCAAATACCTTCTTACTCTCTGAAGTTCTCAAAGCTCTCCTCTGCTCTTGTGCCTGCAAAGCATTAATAAGTTCCGATAGAGATATTTCAGAAATATCTCTAGAGTCTTCCAAAGATGAAAGTTTTGCCTCAAATTTTTCAGGCAGGCTTATGAATATCTTTTCAACAATCCTACAATCTGGTAGTTCTTCTCCCAATAATAGAATTTTGTTGACAACCGCTATCAACCTATCATAATACTCCTGAAAAGTTTCCTTGTCTTGCATACTCAAAATCTCAAAATCTCTTTTGAGATTCAAGATTTGCATCGTTTTTGTTCTCTCATTCCCATAATAGTACTCCTTCAATATATCCCATGCTACCTTCGCTGTTTCACAATTCATTATTTTTGTGAAAACAGATTATGAAACTGCAGAAAAGATAATTGATAAAGCTCTAGGTGCTTTAGATGCTTCATCTTCATAGAGTCTAATTTGATTCAGAGTAGGATTGTTTGCCAGAGGTGGTAGATCATGTTCACCTTCAACCCATTGCCACAAACTAAGACCCTTTAGATGAGCCTTCATCTTTACTACCCACACGTGATAATTTTCACCATTAAAATTGGAAGGAGGCAGAGAATGATTTGAGGACATTGTTTTTTTTTAAATAGTAAAAACAAAAAAGGACCTATGACTCTGATACCATGTTAAATTTTTTAAGTAAAACTAAACTAAAGAAATAACAAAATGTAAAAACAAAGTTGAGGAACACTCTTTTTATTCTTCTTTAACTATATAAATCACTCCAATAATCCCTGTATTTATAGGTTTACAAGGATAACAAAAACTGCCTAAATTTATTGTAATTGTAACTGCCTAGAATTTATTCAGATAACAAATACCAATTAAATACATGTAACCGTTGCACATAACTAGGAATTTGACTTTGAATTAATCTTCAACAAAAACGGAACGTACTGTATATTCCCGCAAAGCGGTCCTATGCAGCTGTGCACAGAATGTACTACACTTTTCCGCATAGCGGTCTAGTGTAGCTGTGAACTTATGGGAGTTCGAAATCGGAGCTCCAATGCCTCTAACGAGCAGGCGACGTGAAGCCTATAAAAAGGAGACAAGTGCACTTGACTCATACTTATGGAACCTAACCAAACCCACATAACACATAATTCACACTTGAAAATCGGAACGCTCGAAGACATATTTCAAAACTTAATTCTTTTTATGATCATACCACATTCACATATCAATTCTCAATCCTAAATCAAACACGTTCTCATTCACATTGCAGAATCATTATTTAAAAATTTATAAGGCAATTTCATATTCATAATTTCCATAATTTCACACTTCACATAACAAATCTTCAAATATTCAAAACCAAAGGATTCTCAAACATCAAAGTCAAAGCATGAAACAATTTTCATAAATAGCAAATCATTCAACACAATGAAAGTAACAATTTTCATAATTTTCAAAATTTTCTTAATTTATCAAAACATTTAAAACTTGTAACAATTTTTCAAAACATTCAAAACCATTAAATGTAACAATTGAATCATTATATTAAAATGTTCAAACAATTTCAGCAATTATTCAAATCATTCAAAACAATAATTTGAAACATTTTAATCTTCTTCTTGAATTTTCAAAATATAAACAATAAATTTTCAAAACAATTCACTTCTTGAATGCAAACTTTCCATAATTAGCAAAATCATTCAAAACAAATGAGTGTAATAATTGTATTGATTTTTTAAATCATCCAAAGCGAATTTTAACAATTTATCCAATCATTCGAAAACAATCAATTTAACGATTGGATAAATTTCTCAAATCATGACAAAATCAAAGAATTTAAACATTCAAAAATAATAATTTTCAAACCTTTATACATGATTTTTGAAAAATCAATAAATAAAGAATTTCAGAAATTTCCTTAATTTATTAAAACATTTAAGACTTGGAACAATTTTTCAAAAACATCCGGAATGAAATAAAATCCGATACTTCTTTCTTTCACTTTCTTGATTTTTGCAAGAACACAAATTTAGCTTATAAATAAAAAAATAAACATATCACCCACCTTATTCTTCATATCATGTCATATCAAACAAAATTCCATTCAAATTTCACAATTTCAAATTCACATATCAGATTACAAATCACATAACAATTTTCCATTCATTCAAACACAATGACACAAAAATTTACATATTAAAATTCTCAATCAATCAAAATCAATGAATTCAATCAACCATTCCAACTTTATCAAATCATTCCAGCATAAATGAATGTAACAATTTTCATAAGTAGCAAATCGTTCAAAACAATGAAAGTAACAATTGTATTGATTTTATCAAAACATTCGAAACAATTAAAACAATTTTTTTTCAATCCTTCGAAAACAATGAATTTAACAATCCTTAAATCATTCTGAAATAAATTAATTTAAAATCATTCGAAAATAAGAATTTATAAACATTTTTACTTTCTTGAATTTTCGAAATCACATAATTGACTTATAATTCGAAATATAAACACGGTACCCACCTTAATTCCTTGCTTGAAACTTGTCTCAAGCATCAAACATCACCTAAAGCATAATCACCAAAAGTAACTTCATAATTCACAAACCCATTTACTCCTTAAGCTAAATAAACCAAAACCTTTCAAAAATTAACAAATCAAAAACTCAATCTTACCTTAATTCACCACCATTTTTGAAATTTCTTTGTTCCTTAGCAAGCTTTCATGCTCTTCCACCTTTTTCGTTCATGAAACAACATCAAAATCCTTCTTGGAAGCTCACAAAATCGAAAACCCTAATTCTTTTCTCTTCTTTCTCCCATCACCGAAGCTTCCCTCTTCTCCTTTCTTTCCTTCTTTCTTTTTCCTTCTCCTTTTTCTTTTAAGTTACGGGCTTCACTTCTATAAAAATGACAGCCCCTTCTTTATTCATTTAATTGGTGCTAAATGACCCTAATGCCCCTCCATGCAAGCCTTCTAACTTAACTCTTTAAGTAAACCTTCAAAATTGCCCCTTAAATTCTTTTTAATTCAAGCTTACTTTAGGATATTTTTCTAACCATCAAATTGAAGGAATTTGCTAAAACTTCCTTCTAGAGAAATGTTCCTTATTTCCTCAATTTCATAACGCCATCAAAATCATTTAATTTTGGTGTAATACACCAAAAGTTATACTCTAAATATTTCGGACTTGTCTTATGCTAAAACATTTTTCATCAATTTACTTCCATCCGACAATTGACATTCTTTGAGACTAAATTAAAATTCACTTCCTTCAGACAAATTGTAGCCTTATCTTTTTAGTTTAATCCAAATTAAGAATCACTTAATTTGGATTACTAGAACAAAAGTTATGGCCAAAATACTTTCAGATGTTTTTAATCCAAGACTGCACACTAAACCCGACTTCCATTCAGAAATTGGAAGTCTTAAGGGCTAAATTGAAATTCAATTCCTTCATAAGACTTGTAGCTCCATGTCTCTATTTTAAATTTCCACCACAACCAACTCAATTGGATCTCCACAGATTAAGAATTTCTTAAAAGACTGAACCATGCTCATAAAAATATCTAACTCATTTTGATTAAATCAATATTCCTAAATTTAATCTTAAAAATCACAAATTTTCCATGAGAATGTAGATAATTGTCTTAGGAATCCAACGCTTTAAAAACCAAGTCAATCGGATGTCAAATGAAAAAGATAAGAGCAAAAGATTGGACAAGAGTCGGATTAGGGGAGGAGAATAGCAAAAACAAAAGGATTTTTCATATAGAAATTTTCAAAATTCATAACTCTTGGTCTAGAACTCCAAATTTGACAAATTTGATATCAATAGAAAGCTCCAAGGAATATCTACAACTTTCATGAAGAACTCGAAAGTCAATTCCATCTCTAAAGGGGTCAAAAATTCTCTCGAAGTTTTTGTCCAAAAATCATGTCAGCCTTAAAATAGTAACTCACTTCTCAAATTTCTATCTTTCAACTCCAAGGTCTAAACATGTCATATTTTATATCAATACAAAGATCAAAATGCAACCTACAACTTTCATGAAGGACAAAAAAATTAATTTGGCCTCTAAAGGAGTCAAAAACTACATCAAAGTTCCTGCCCACTAATACTCTTCCCAAACAGTAACTACAACTTGTAAAAATCATAACTTCCTATTTCATAGCCAAAAAATTGCATACTTCACATCAATGGAAATATCAAAACATAATCTAAAAATTTCATGAAGAACTTCAAAGCAATTTCAACCTCTAGCTAAGTCAACTTTTCAATCAAAGTTTCTGCCAGAAATGTGTCATCCTAAAACATCATCCAACTTCCAAATTTCACAGCTTCTAGCTTCCGCAATAAAAAATTGCATACTTTATAGCGTCAAAAATATTTAAAGACTAGTTACAACTTTCATGTAGACCACTTTGTCTCATTCAAACCACATCAGTACAGAAATTGGCCTCAAAGCACAACATACAAAATCCTACTCTTAAGAGCATTTTAAAAAACAAAGTAAAATAACCTTAACTTCGGAAGATCATAACTTTCAATTCTGATATAAAAAAATATCATACTTTATGACGATAGAAAGCTTTCAACAGAAGCTACAAGTTTCATAAAGATCATTTTCTCAAATTCTACCTAAATCAAAAAGTCAACTCTCTACTCAAAAAAGTCAAACTTTTTTAATTCTCCAAAATATAACACTTTCACTAATCATTTCTTACTTTTTAACTTCCATTTCAATCATCTCATTCACTTGTTCTTTCATAACCCAAATAATTCTACTCAAATATCAAATTCATCAACACCCATCAATTCTTTTCTCATAGCATAATAACATCTATAACAAAGTTCATATACAAAAAAACTCATTTAATTTCATGTAATAATTTCTAATTTCCACTAAAAGATCGGGGTCCAACACTTCAAATCCTTAGTGCAAAATTTTATGTTCAAGCACTATCCCCTCTTGCACCATAAATTGACACTTCTCCCAATTCAACACTAAACACGATTCTTCACATCTTTGGAATACCTTGTCCAAATTGGTTAGACACTTCTTCAAAATAGTCTCCAAAGACAAAGAAACCATCTATGAAGACTTCAATAATATCTTCAATCATATCGGTAAAGATAGACATCATACACCTTTGAAATGTAGCTGGGGCATTGCATAACCCGAGTTACATCCATCTATGCACGAAGGTACCAAAGGACTTGTGACTGTGGTCTTTTTTTAAACTTTGGGGTAGATGAATATCTGATTTGTACCCAAAGTAACCATCTAAAAAGCAGTAGAGTGAGTGACCTGCCACTCTTTCTTTTATTTGATTTACGAATGGGAGAGGAAAATGGTCCTTTTTAGTCATCTTATTGAGTTTGCGATAGTCTATGCACACTCCCCATCCAATGATTGTTCTTATCGAAATTACTTCTCCACTCTTACTTTCCTTTATGGTCATTCCACCCTTCTTTGATACATATTGTACCGAGCTAAACCATTCACTATCAGATATAGAATATATGATACCCACATATAAAAGCTTTACTACATCCTTTTTGACCACTTCCTTTATGTGAGGGTTCAACCTACGTTGATGTTCCCTCAAAACTCTGCTTCCTTCTTCAAGGTTTATCTTATGCAGACATACATTTGGGCTTATACCTCGAATGTTGGATATTTTCCATCCCATGACCTTCATCTACTTCCTAACAGTCTCAACCACCCTATTTTCTTGTTTACTATCAAATTGATTGGAAATGATGATGGGTAGAGTTTGAACTTTACCTAGGAAAGTGTATCGGTAATGTGTGGGTAAACGTTTAAGCTATAAGGTTTGTGGCTTCTTTGTGGATGGTGGTATATGTGCTTCGGTTCACACTAATATTTTTTGATGGGTCTAAACACCTAACTTCCCCAATTCAACATCTCCTTCAGACTTAGCTTCGTTTGCCTTTTCAGCTTCATCATCTATCTCCACTTCTACTTATTTGACTTCTGCATGCAGCTTCTTACTTGCTCTTACACACTTTCATTTGTAATGTCAATCTTCATGCAAGCACTATTTTGCTTTGGATTCTTCAATGCCTTGTTCATATTGAACTCTACTTGATCTTCACCAATCCTGACGATCAATTTACCTTCATAAACATCAATCAATGATTTACACGTGTTTATGGAAGGTTGTCTAAGAATTGGTGGACAGTTCTTATCTTCTTCAAAATCAAGAACAATAAAGTCCACAGGAACAATGAACTTATCCACTTGTATCAAAACATCTTCCACCATTCCAAATGGTCTTTTAATAGATAGATCTGCTAGTTGAATTAGCATTGCAGTTGGCTTGACCTCACCGAGTCCCAATTTTTTGAATATCGACAAAGGCTTAAGATTAATGCTTTCTCTCCTCAATCACATAGGCACTTTACGAACTTAAATTCACCAACCACATAGGGTATTGAAAAACTCCCTGGATCTTTTAGCTTAGAAGGCATTTGATTGGTGACTATGGAACTACAACTTCCAGTTAAGGTTACCGTTTGGTTCTCTTTCCAAGGACGCTTCTTTAATAATATGTCCTTAAAAAACTTAGCATACTTGGGCATATGTTCTAAAGCCTCAACAAATGTAAGATTTAATTGTAAAGTCTTCAATTTCTCTACGAACTTCACAAATTGTTCATCTAATTTGCTCGGATGAAGTTGTTGGGGTTATGGAATTTTGGGTGGATATGGAAGAGGGCAAGTATGGAGGGTATTCACTCATGTCTATGTCTTTCTCCTTTTCCTTATCTTTCTCTACAGGGGGACACTTTTTGGCTTTATAGGTTGTTTGAGTTCCTTCCCACTTTGCAATGTAATTGCTTATAGTTGCTCAATTGGTTTTGATTTTGTATTTTTTAAGAGGTTTCTTGCACTTCATGTAGACAACACATTCACCAATTGGCTCATTTGAACCTTTAAATTATGGATGGACAAGGCGTGGTTCTTTGTTACTTATTCAATTCATCCTTTTAACCTCTTGAGAGCGCCATCCATACCCCCAATCTTTTCTAAGATCTTATCTAACTTAGATTCCATCAAGTTTGGTTTCTCTTATTGGAAACCAGGTATTCCTTGAGGTCGGAACTGATCTCCAGTATTGTTTGACCAAGAAAAGTTTGAGTATTTTTTCCACCTAGGGTTATATATGTTTGAATAGGGGTTGTTCCCCCCTTCTCAACCAAATTGCGCTCCCATATATTTTACTCATTCCAATTCATGGTCTTTCATTAAAAATCAATCAATGGTGTCATGGTTATCTTGTCCACATAGCTCGCATCTTTAATGAATAACTTTCACATAGCTGAAGAAGAGGATTTCATATTATTTAACTGTTGGGTCAAATTATCAATTTTAGCTTGCATTTTAGTGAATGGATCAATAAATAAAGCTCCCTTTTACTTGCGGAGGGTAGTATGTTGTCTACTCCTAGCCATTGTCTAAAGACAATTATTACTAGCCATTGCCTCTAATAACTCTTCTGCTTTATCCACCATCTTCCTTATCAAATATCCTCCTGATGCTGCATCCATGGTGCCTCAAGTAGGTAAGTTCACTCCATTATAAAAGGTTTGCAAAAGGAACTCTTTAGGTAGGTTATGGCGAGGGCACTTTCTTTGCAAATCTTCGTACCTTTCCTAAGCCTCATAAAGTGACTCCCTAGCACTTTGTTGAAAGCTTGTGATTTCCTTGATTATCTTTGTAGTCTTCGTGAGGGGGAAGTATTAATTTAAGAATGCTCACAGTAATTGTTCCTAAGTTGTAACATTCATGGGACTTAATGAGTGATATCATGCCTTAGCTTTATCCCTTAGTGTGAAAGGGAAGAGCCTCATCTTAACGACATCTTCCAACATCCCATAATATCGAAAAGTATCACATATTTTTAAGAAATTGACTATTTAAGCGCTAGGATCCTTATTAGTTAGCCAAAAAAATTGAACATTAGTTTGTAGCATGTTTAATAAAGCTGGTTTAATTTCAAGTAAAGATGCTTGAACAGGTGGTCTGGTGACACCTTGATTGGTCACATTGAACCCAAATCTTATGAAATCTTTAGGGTCCGCGGTAAGGTTCCTTGGTTTCCTCCTTTTTGAAACTTTTAATGAAATTCCTTTGCCATGGTTTCTTTGGTATTCTCTTCCCCTTCATGTTTAGCTCTTCAGATTACTTGCTCTAAATGGGTGATGTCAAGCTCTAATGTTTTAGTAATCCAACTTGAATTTATAGTAACTATTGTGTTCATGCAAATATACCATCACAAAAATAGTAAAAACTCCTTAGACTAAAAGAATTGAACTAATCCTAATAATTCCTCAGTAATGACGCCAAAAACTTGATCGAGTGGGCAAGTTTACAATTTCTTATCCCTTAAAATATTGTAAGTGCACGAGTCATGATTGTAGTATATGAGGTGTCGATCTCTCAAAGAGTTGGTGGATTAATTGAATTCTAAGTTGTCTGAGGCCTAAAGGATAACTAAAATGACAAATGAAATTGTAAAATTAACACAAAGAAATCAAAATTAAGCACCACCAATAAATAATAAAAAATCACATAAGGTAGATTAGTCGACTATAAGAGTGGGGATTTATCCTATCATCAAATGCTAACTTGATTACTTTTGAGTTAATATTATATCGGTCTTAGACTTTTGAAGGGTGCATTACTCTTTCTAGAGTTATAATCATTAAACCCTAAATCATAACCCCTAATTGAATTATAGAATTTGTAATCTCTCAATTAACAAAAAAGCCCACACATCTAATTAGATTTTAAGCCTCCTAATAGACTATCAGGTTCTCACAAGAGATCTCTCTTCATATAAATTAACGATTTGATTATTTACGTGATCTATAAAATTATTTAACTTTCATTACCCAATCTAATCATTTTGCTATTGACTCACTCTCTCAATTTGTTACTGAAGCATGCAAATACAACAAATAATCACAATACCCAATGTAATAACATTAAAAGCAATCACATTAACATTGATTCAAGAACAAATCCCTAAAGGAGTTTAGAACATCATCATCAAACCCAAATCTATCACTATTAAATCCATCTCATACATTCAAAAGAAAGAATAACAAAGATGAAATAAAAATGTCACTTGGAAGGGTCGGGATGGATCAGGAAGACAACAGCAGCAACAACAACCCTTCTTCTTCCCTCTTCCTTTCTCCTCTTATTCTCCTTCCTTGAATCTTTCCTAATGTAGCAAATAGAGGCACATGAAAATTAGGTTGTCCCCCTCTCTCTATAATCTTTTCTAATTAAGGTAACAATTATGTTTTACTTAGCCTAAAAAAGTCCAAAATATCCCTCGAGAAGTTGAGTTTAGAAGCCAGTTTGTGTTTGTTGTCGCGCAGGCCACGATCGTGGCCCCCCAGGCCATAATCATGGCACTTAAAAAATTGCTTCTATCATGATCGTAGCCCATGGGCCACGATCGTGGCCCTAGGTCTTCCTCTGGTCTTCCTTCGAATCTCCTCTGTTCTTCAATTCCTAATCTTAAGTACTAACAAATACATCAAGCCACCTCAAATACACAAAATTAAAGCTTAATAACATTCTCTAGCCCATATCACACTAAAACACAAATATCTAACCAACTAACACAATTCTAGCCCTAAACATATATGAATTAGTTAATTAACTACTAAAAACATATTAAAACATCATGCAACCTACAACTATCACCAATGTTTGGACATAAGAATGAGCTAACCTAAAATCAAGAGTGTTTGGACATTGTTTTAGTCTATTATAGTATAGGAATAAGATATTCCTAACCTTATTTTGTTAGATAATTGGATTAGTGAACCTTATAAAGACAATGTATTCTTAATTAGGATTATTGTATTCCAAAATTAGGATATCACAAGATTTAATGCCAAACAAAATTTTAAAAGAGTTTTAAAATTTCGATTCAATTCCAAAATTAAAATAATTCTTTTCTTAATTTGATTAACATTAATAATTTGATTGATTCCTAATTAATAATTAGAGAAGTAGTTTCTAAAATTAGATTTAATTAGTTTCAATTGGATTGAAATTAATTAATTAAACTCTTTAAAATTGAGAAAAGCATTTTCATCAAGAATTAAGAAAGGTGTTTCTTAATTGAATTTTTTATTTCAATTTGACTGAGAGAAATTGAAATAATGATTTTATTTGATTAGAAAATTATTATTCAATTTCATTTAGAAATTGCTTCTTTTATTTATGGACAATAAACTTCTTGTTTTATTAGAAAAGATACTTTTCTTAGTTAAATTTTGAAAAGTGTTTTATTTATTAATTAAGAAAATGATCTTTGTTAATATTATTGAAAATAGTTTTCTAAATTTTTAAAGAAATAATTTCTAATTAGTTAAGAGATTAGTATCTAAATAAATAATATAAAAACTTTCTTAATTGTATAAGTGCTTTATTTAATTTTGAAAATGATTTCCTTTAATATTAGAAAATATTTTTAAATAAGGAAAAATAATTTATAATGAGACTGGAAAGAGATTTTTGAAAAAGAGCTTTAGATTAGAAGTGTTACTTATACAATTTTGAAAAAGAGCTTTTTAGATTATAATGAGTAAGAAACATAATTTATTAAAAATTAATTAAGTTTTGTTAAAGGAGTCAAGATAATTAGAAATAACTTCCAATTGAATTTGAAAATTGTTTTCAAATAAAATTAAATTTATAATTAGAATATAATTTATATATTTAGGAATCAATGAGTTTAATCTAATTCATTTCTTCCAAGGAATTGGAAATGTTATTTTAGATTATGAAAACTAATAACTAGAATCAAATGAAGCTTGATGTTTTGAGCATATAATTTGATTATGAGTGTGTAAGTTGCATGTTTGAATATATGTTTTATATATTTAGCATGTTGAATTGTATGTTTTATATGTATGATATTTTGCATGCAATTTTTGTTTATTGATTACAATAGTAGGAGAATCCAAATACATGATTAAAGTCCTAATCTCATTTGGTAGTCATGGCATGCAATCAATTACTTGCTTTTCTTACATTTCTATTTTTTTCTAAATGGAATTTACCTTGTTTAGTATAGTTGGTATTGAGTTATCCGTTTGATGAACTTGAGGGACTTGTTATATCCCTGGATTAAACATAAACTAGGAAATGGGAAAAACATATGGTTCTAATATGACAACTGGACTAATTTAAGTCCTTTTATTTTGAGAAATGAAATCCTTTATTTGAGAAACAAAATCATACTTATGCTAAATTCTCTTCACTCATCCAACGTGGAGATTGGTCTGAAAATTTCAGGGGATTATCTTCTTTGGCAACTTATTTATATCAACAACATCATCTTCATAGGGATGATAACATTGTTTGGACTTTAAATTCCAAGGGGATCTTCGCATATGAATCTTGCTATAAAATCTATACAAGCCTGGGAGATGTACCATGGTATGAATTACTTTAGAAACACTCCTTGAACCCCAAAGCTTCCTTAATCACTTGGTTTGTGATAAGAAGAGAATCACAATAAAAGATAAATGGTTTGGTACATATGAGCTTATGTGTGTGTGTGTTATGCAAAGAAGTTGCGGAAGACAAGAAACATATCCTTTTCCTCTTTAGGTATTCCAAAGTTATTTGGAGTAGGGTACTGCCTATGCTAGTAAAGTACTACCAGACTTACAAATGGAATGGAATGGTGTTGACCCCCGAATTTTGTTTATTATTATTATCTATGATTTAAATAATTTTTAAGGTTTTGATAGATTAATTATTTTGGAATTATTTAATTATGTCAAAGTTAGTAGGATTTATTACTTGGGTTAATGGAATTAAAGTGTTAAGGTTATAAGAATGTTCAAAGGTATTTTTGGCAAGACACTTAAGTATAAAAGACATAAGGCATGGAAGGAAGGGCAAATTGAGCATTTCACACTCATTAAGGGTAGAATTGGAAGAAGAAATTATGGTCTTGCATTTTAAGAAGAGAGAAGAACGAAAATTGAAGAGAAAAAGAGAGAGTGTTGTGAAGAAGAGAGAGAAATACGAAGAGAAGAAGAGAATGAGATAAAGAAGAGAAAACAAGCTAGGGTTTCAATTTTCTTAGCCTTCAAGAGAGATTTTGAGGTTGTTCAAGAAGGAAAAAAGGAAGAGGAAGAGAAGAGCTTCCATTTGAGCCAATAATCATTTCATTAGGTGAAGATTCAAGGTAAGATCATTATTATTCTTTTGGCAATTTTTTGAAGGACTTTGGTTCATAAAGTTTAGTAAATGCATGGGTTTAAGTATTCTAGAACCAATTTTAGTGATTTTGCTTTGTGGGATTTTCAATTAAAATCCCTATTGAGTGAGATTTTTGTTATTGTAGAAGGGGATCAAGAGACATAAGAGAAGAAAGAGGAAAGACATCCTTAAGCCAATTCTTAAGCAAGGAATTCAAGGTGGGTACTGTAGGAAAATCCCGGTGTGAGCATCACATGCTCACGGTGCGGAAAACAAAATTTTTTGTTCCAGGACCTTCCCGAAAGCCAGGATCCATGTGTCTATACAACAAACTCAAACCATAACGGCCAAAGGAGACCGTCTCTAACGGTATCCACGCAGAGATCGGAGAACCTAACCGGGAAAAACCCTTTGGCCCGGGAATAGCTAGAACAAGTTGAAGACTACTAGATCTTACCTTGTTCTTGGAGAGCTTGGAAACCAACGATGAAGAAGGAGAAGAGATGAAGAAGAGCTTGAAGATGAGATGAAGATGAAGATTCCTACGATGATCTTCTTTCTTCCAAACTTAAAGTTTAGGTTTTAAAACCTCCTTCTTTTAAAACCCACGATAATCATCTTCAATTCTCTTCATTTGCCATGTGTCTTTAGCTTTAAAGACTCATTAAATGCCAAATAGGTGGACCATCCACGTTAGCCACTTTATACATATATATATATATATATATAGTAAAAGGATGAGCTCCTCCTCCATCTTCCCACGTATACCACACACATATATATATATATATATTAATTCTTTAATTAATTAATTATATATATATATATAAATAAATGCTGAAGTGGTCCAGTTACACTGGGGTCGGTCCTACCGGCCTACCAGGTCCTGGTATGGCAAAAACCCCCGGAAACGTTTTTCAGCAATATCGATGTCGCGATCTCATCGGGACATATCTCGATCTCATCAGGATCCATTTAATCCTTTTGCTCTCCATATATTGGAACTCTGTCCAAAACTATTTTACGAATTTTCCGAGACACTCTTATGCGTGTGACCCATTAGGTTCCCGGTTATGTTGGCCACTTAGATTAACACTTAATCTGAGCAAGTCATGAGCGGTATCTAGCAACACATCATGACCTCCAATTGACCGGAAAGTAATTGGTTTGACGAATGAACATGTATTCATCATAAACCATATCACGAACCTTTCCATAGACAATTACCGTGCAATTCGTCCTTTCACCATGTTATACCCCACTTGGTTATGAGTATGGGCAATGTGTCAACTCTTACTAGACTGACTACGTCAAATCTAGTCCAAGTGATTTCAGTTCTTATCCTGGGACTCATTACTTAATATGTCAATGAAGACATTCTTCATGACATATATGTTCCGGCCAGAGACTTCCAAGTAATGACCCTGACAAGAGGTCATGGGTATCATCTTCTGCTATCACAGAAGCGGTGAATCCTATATTAGCTACTCAATTACCTTCGAATACCTCAAGTTGTACCCAATCACCACCCTATGAGCAACCTCTGTAAGGCAACAAGGAATGGAGTCAAAGCACAGAATCAGTATCCAAGATATCCTTGAGCACCTTAAGTCTAAGGATACTTGCACCATTGCCATGATGAGATTATCACTGACATTAGAATAGGACATCCATGTGATGATCTCATAGCAGGTCATCCAATGTACTTACTACCTCTAGTAAGCATCCACATCTCAACCGTAAATATCTCATATTTATAGCTTCTGAGATCCACTGCTTAATTAAATCAAGGAGCTTGAGATGTACTAGTCTCTCCGAATTACCGATGTCCAGTCTCAGTAATCCTATGACTAGGGATAATTTAGATACTGACATAATTGCACATGATAGGAATCTCAGTAGTATGATCACATCACAATTTCCTTCATGCTATGTCATATATCATGGACTTCATTAATTTGCTTATTGATCAATATCCATTCATAAATAATGAACAGCAAGTTAATGAAATATGCCTTTCTTTATTTATTCATAAAGTATGTACACAACTTTGTACAAAATGCGCTAAAAGGCGATTGCCTTGAGGCACTACTCTAACAATCTCCCACTTGACCTAAAGCCAATCGCCTTGATATCTAATACCATAGGCGAGTACATGAGAATCAAAACTCTTTTGTGATAATGGCTTTGTCAACGGATCAACAATATTATGCTCGGTGGGAATTCTCTCGATCTGGACATCACCTCATCCAATGATCTCCCTGATCAGATGATATCTGCGGAGTATGTGTTTGGATCGTTGATGAGACCTTGGTTCTTTCGCCTGCGCAATAGCCCCATTGTTGTCACAATACAACTGTATGGGCCCATCACTGCTAGAAACCACACCAAGTTCAGTAATGAACTTCTTGATCCAAACTGCTTCCTTTGCTGCTTCTGAAGCGGCAATGTACTCTGCCTCGGTTGTTGAATCGACAGTTTTCTCTTATTTGGAACTCTTCCAACTAATCGCCTACGCCATTCAAGTGAATACGTAACTGATTGGGATTTGGAATCATCCTTATCAGATTGAAAACTGACATCTGTATACCCGCTCACTTTGAGATCTCCATCTCCATATATCAAGAAAACATCCTTAGTCCTTCGCAAGTACTTAAGGATATTCTTGACAGCCACCCAGTGACCCTCACCAGGATCCGATTGGTATCTGCTCGTAACACTTAGAGCATATGATACATCGAGTCTCATACATAGCATAGCGTACATGATAGATCCTACCGCAGATGCATACGGGATCATATTCATGCGCATCCTCTCATCTTGTGTCTTAGGACACATAGATTTTGAGAGTGTTATCCCATGAGTCACGGGAAGGTACCCTCTCTTGGATTGCTCCATGTTAAACCTTTTTTAGCATCTTGTCTATGTACGTTGATTGTGAAAGACCAAGTAACCTTTTTGATCTATCTCTATAGATCTTTATCCCAAGGATATAAGTTACTTCACCAAGGTCTTTCATGGAAAATTGTTTGGACAACCAAATCTTGACTGATTGTAGCATAGAGACATCGTTTCCTAGCAATAATATGTCATCTACATACAGCACAAGGAATACGATTGCAGTCCCATTAACCTTCTTATACACACAGTGTTCATCTGGATTTTGTGAGAAACCAAACTCTTTGATTACCTCATCAAAATGGATATTCCAACTCCTGGATGCTTGTTTCAATCCATAGATGGATTTCTGAAGCTTGCATACCTTTTCGCCATCATAGGAGGTGAAGCCCTCAGGTTGTGTCATATACATCCTCGGCCGATTTTCATTTAGAAAAGTCGTTTTCACATCCATTTGCCATATCTCATAATCATAATGAGTGGCAATGGCTAGGAGTATTCTAATGGATTTAAGCATTGCTACTGGGCTGAAGGTCTCGTCGTAGTCAACTCCTTGTCTTTAACGAAAGCCTTTAGCCACAAGCCTTGCTTTATAGGTAATTACATTACCATCCATGTCGGTTTTCTTTTTGAAAACCCATTTGCACCCTATGGGTTTGATTCCTTCGGGTGCCACAACCAAAGTCCATACTTGGTTTTCATACATGGAATCCATTTCAGCCTTCATGGCTTGAAACCATTTCTCAGACTCTGAACTCTTCAGAACCTCTTCATAGGTGGTAGGCTCATCATCTTCTATGAGCAATACGTCATTCTGTTCATTCACGAAATCCATATCTCTCGAACAGAGCGTATCCTCGTGACCTACGAACTTCGTGTGTTGTAGAAGGTTGAACTGTTACTTCATCTGTATGAGTCACAGCCAGAGTTGAGCGATTGATCTGCGTCTGCTCGAGCATCTTGAACTTCTTCAAGCTCAATTTTGCTCCCACCGTCTTCTTGTAAAGAAACTCTTTCTCTAAAAGACAGCATGCTTGAAACAAACACCTTTTGTTCCTCAGCAAGGTAGAATTGATATCCCATTGTTTCTTTAGGATATCCTATGAACAAACACTTGTCAGACTTTGCATCAAGTTTATCTGACTGTGTCCGCTTCACATAAGCAGGACAACCCCAAACTTTCAAATGAGTAAGATAGGGTCTTTTGTTAGTCCACATCTCATATGGAGTAACATCAATTATCTTTGATGGAACTCTGTTTAACAAGTAAACAGCTGTCTCGAGTACATACCCCCAAAAGGATTTTGGTAACTTTGCAAAGCCCATCATTGATCGTACCATGTCTAACAAGGTTCAATTTCTCCTTTCTGCCACACCATTATGCTGTGGTGTGTAAGGAGGAGTCCATTGAGATAAAATCCCATTATCTCTGAGATAATCCAAAAATTCTTGGTCTAAGTATTCCCCACCACGATTTGATCGTAATGTCTTGATACTTTTCCCAAGTTGGTTTTCTACTTCATTTCTGAATTGTTTGAACTTTTCAAATGCTTCAGATTTGTATCTCATCGAATCTGTACCCATATCGAGAATAATCATCGATAAAGGTAATGAAGTAAAGACAACCACTTCTGGCATGGATGGACATCGGACCACATACATCTGAATGTATAAGTCTAATACTCCCATCGCTTCCGTTTGCCCTTTCCTTAAAGGGTAATTTAGTCATCTTACCTAATAAACAAGATTCGCATGTGTCATATGATTCATAATCAAATGACCCTAAACTACCACTCTTATGGAGCTTAGCTATCGTCTCTCATTTATATGGCCAAGCGACAATGCCATAAGTAAGTTGATTTTAAATTATCTCGTTTATATCTTTTCGTGTCATTGACATTCATAATTGGATGTGACATATCTAATATGTAAATTCCATTGCATAATGTACCAAGTACCACAAAGCATTCCATTCAAACTAATAGAACAACCATTGTTACTAAAAGTCACATGGAAACCAAATCTATTTAAACAAGAAATGCATAATATGTTCTTTGTTAATACAGGTACAAAATAACATTCATCCAATTTAATTACAAGTCCAGTGGGGAGTGACAAAAAGTAAGTTCCTACGGCTAATGCAGCAACTCTTGCTCCATTTCCCACACGCAGGTCTATCTCTCCCTTCATGAGTTGTCTACTGTCCCTGAGGCCCTGCATATCATTGCATATGTGTGAGCCACAACCGGTATCTAATACCCATATGTTATGGTCAGAAACAGTATTAACCTCAATGACAAACATACCTGAAGAAGTCGAGGCATCTGATGCCTTCTTCTGCTTCAATTCATCCAGATAGACTTTACAATTCCGCTTCTGGCCACTGGAAGCAAGTTCCTTTTGGTGCAGTCTCTTTGGTATTTTTCTTGGCTACACTTCCTTTTGGTTTCTTAGACCTTTTCTTCTTTAGATTCTTTTTCTTTGAACCAGAAGAAGAGGATGCCACCATAAGCACTTGCTTGCTATCCTTCTTGATAGATTGCTCTGCTGTCTTAAGCAGATTGATCAACTCAGGGATTGTCGTGGATATTTGGTTCATCCGATAGTTTAACACAAACTGTGAATAACTATCAGACAATCAAACTAGAATTAAGTCAACACTTAATTCATAATCCATAACAAAACCTAAGACAGCCAACCTCTCAATATACCCATTCATCTTCAGTGCATACTGCACTGCAGATGATCCTGGAGTCATCTTAGTAGTGAAGAGTAGCCTCGAGGTCTCGAACCTTTCAGACCGAGCTTGCTCATCAAACAGTTCTCTAAGATGAAACATTATGGTATTAGCATCCATAGACTCATGTTGCTTCTGCAGCTCTAGTGACATCGAGGCAAGCATAATGCAGGTAGCCATGTCACTGTCTTTAAGATATTTACGATATGCTTTCTGATCCTCATCAGAAGCATCAGCAGCATGTGGATCAGGAAGTGGAACATCTAGGACATATCCCAGTTCCTCAGACCTGAGAACAATTCTCAGATTTCTCAGCCAATCTAGAAACTTAGGTCCAATTAATTTGTTGGAGTCCATAAGCGAGCGCAAGTTCACACTTGTCATTTTCAATAACCTAAAGGGAAAGAGAGAAAGAATGTTAGAATAGAATTACATGCATGATCATAAGGACTTGCATGACATGCATATGACTCCCACTAGTTTCAAAGAATCCATAACCCTCAGTACGAATCCAAGAAACATTATGACAAAATGTCCTAGTGGGTCGATATCCGACATTACTAAAATGACCTTGGGTTTTCCCAACAAGTCACCTTAGGTCAATCGGTAGGTATCGGTCATACCAATTGCATCATAGATATCCGACATTACTAAAATGACCTTGGGTTTACCCAACAAGCCACCTTAGGTCAATCGGTAGGTATCGGTCATACCAATTGCATCATAGATATTCGACATTACTAAAATGACCTTGGGTTTACCCAACAAGCCACCTTAGATCTATCGGCAGGTATCGGTCATACCAATTGCTTCATAGATGTAACTATCGACTAGTGCTATCAACTCGTGATGTATGCACACATATTGGGTTATCAACTCTTGATGCGCGTACATCTGATGCACACTGCCCAATTTCGTCTCTGTCCACGTTGACCTTGAGTTTACTCAACAAATCAACGCTTCTAGTGAAAACCGACCCATTAATCCGAAAATCTTATTTTCATGGTTCGAACATATCCGTATAGAGTGAGCTTGGGTTTACCCAACAACCCAACTCTATAAGAACTCTGGTTCTCCCCATATTAATGGAAGGCGTTAGTTTTCATATGATGTGTGAGGATTTTCAGGTCTCATCTTCTTCTTCTCCAAGCCGTAGGATTATAGTCACCATGACTATATGGAATGATTTAGGGCATTTCATCAATCACATTGAATCTATACCTAAAATCATCCATCATCCCACCTTTGCATGTTGTAAGTCGACTTGTGTATGTGTAAGTCGACTTATGCTAGTGTGTAAGTCGACTTATGCAGCTGTGCACGAACAAGTCGACTTGTACCATTGTGCAAGTCAACTTATGCGTCTACGGTGCACAGACAAGTCGACTTGTATCTTTATTAGTCGACTTATCCATGTGGAATTGCTATCTAATCGGCTAATTTCTCAATCCGTGCAGTTCCAATTCACAATACCAAGTATAATATCCTTTATTATGATGTACCAATGAAACACTTTCATTGTTCCATGCTTACCATATATAGTCAAACTATACATGAAAAACTTGAAATTGATGAATACACTCTTATTCATTCAGATCTCCAAATAATTTAAGAATATCAAACTATCACCCTAAGTATCTCTAGGTAGTCTAAACTTTATCAAGATTACTTCGGCACAGGTCACAAAATTTGTGACGGCCAAAATAATCAAGACAACGAAATGCACTAACGAGACGCTAATGTGACACATTTGACATCCGAAAAATATTTGGAAATCCAATTTCAAGAAATTCAATTTGGAAAGCATACAAAATCAATATAACACATTTTTAATCACATTAAAAATGATCCAAGGCATTGGAATTGAGAAATACACCATTTATCATTCCAAACAAAACAGCTCCAGCAACTTTCTCAAAACTTCCAAGCTCTGTCTTTTGCTTGAAAAACTCATTGAAACAATTTCAATAAATTATGAGAAAATTACAGAGGTTACAACATGTTCACAACATGTTCCATGAATGTTTTCAGGATTTATTTCCAACAAAAACTCATCCAACCTCAGCAACAAATCCAATGTAGAATCTGTGTTCCTCAACACAGTTATTCCCAGAATCACACAATAAATTCTCAAATAAATAGTAAATCACCTCGAAAACATTTTTCCATTCTCATAGACATTCATTAACATCTTAGAGACATGTTGGTGAAAGGAAATCCGAAAAAAAAATTTCTATAATTTATTCTCGAATTTATAAGCATGCCTGTTCATTGAATGTGCACAAAGACAGCAACCAGAACATTGGGGAATAAATTAGCAAAACCATATCAAATCACATTGATAAATTCCGAGCTTCCACAGACATATGCAACAACATCTTGTGAACATATCTGGGGAAGAAAATTTCGAAAACAATATTTCTACACTGAATTCGAAATTCACACAATCAACATGCATCATCGTCACAAGCAATAGGCAACTCCGACCTAGTCATGGTTTCTTCGTTATATACGACACAAGTGGCTCTGATATCACTGTAGGAAAATCCCGGTGTGAGCATCACATGCCCACGGTGCGGAAAACAAAAATTTTTGTTCCGGGACCTTCCCGAAAGCCAGGATCCATGTGTCTATACAACAAACTCAAACCATAATGGCCAAAGGAGACCGTCTATAACGGTATCCACGCAGATATCGGAGAACCTAACCGGGACAAACTCTTTGGCCCGGGAATAGCTAGAACAAGTTGAAGACTGCTAGATCTTACCTTGTTCTTGGAGAGCTTGGAAACCAACGATGAAGAAGGAGAAGAGATGAAGAAGAGCTTGAAGATGAGATGAAGATGAAGATTCCTACGATGATCTTCTTTCTTCCAAACTTAAAGTTTCGGTTTTAAAACATCCTTCTTTTAAAACCCACGATAATCATCTTCAATTCTCTTCATTTGCCATGTGTCTTTAGCTTTAAAGACTCATTAAATGCCAAATAGGTGGACCATGCACGTTAGCCACTTTATACATATATATATATATAAAGTAAAAGGATGAGCTCCTCCTCCATCTTCCCACGTATACCACATATATATATATTAATTAATTAATTATATATATATATATATAAATAAATGCTGAAGTGGTCCAGTCACACTGGGGTCGGTCCTACTGGCCTGTCGGGTCCCGGTATGGGAAAAACCCCCAGAAACGTTTTTCAGCAATATCGATGTCGCGATCTCATCGAGACATATCTCGATCTCATCAGGATCCATTTAATCCTTTTGCTCTCCATATATTGGAACTCTGTCCAAAACTATTTTACGAATTCTCCGAGACACTCTTATGCGTGTGACCCATTAGGTTCCCAGTTATGTTGGCCACTTAGATTAACACTTAATCTGAGCAAGTCATGAGCGGTATCTAGCAACACATCATGACCCCCAATTGACTGGAAAGTAATTGGTTTGACGAATGAACATGTATTCATCATGAACCATATCACAAACCTTTCCATAGACAATTACCGTGCAATTCATCCTTTCACCATGCTATACCCGACTTGGTTATGAGTATGGGCAATGTGTCAACTCTTACTAGACTGACTACGTCAAATCTAGTCCAAGTGATTTCAGTTCTTATCCTGGGACTCATTACTTAATATGTCAATGAAGACATTCTTCATGACATATATGCTCCGGCCAGAGACTTCCAAGTAATGACCCTGACAAGAGGCCATGGGTATCATCTTCTGCTATCACGGAAGTGGTGAATCCTATATTGGCTACTCAATTACCTTCGAATACCTCAAGTCGCACTCCAATCACCACCCTATGAGCAACCTCTCGTAAGGCAACAAGGAATGGAGTCAAAGCACGTAATCAAGATATCAAGATATCCTTGAGCACCTCAAGTCTAAGGATACTTGCACCATTGCTATGATGAGATTATCACTGACATTAGAATAGGACATCCATGTGATGATCTCATAGCAGGTCATCCAATGTACTTACTACCTCTAGTAAGCATCCACATCTCAACCCTAAATATCTCATATTTACAACTTCTGAGATCCACTACTTGATCAAATCAAGGAGCTTGAGATGTACTAGTCTCTCCGGATTCTCGATGTCCATCTCGGTAATCCTATGACTAGGATAATTTAGATATCTTGACATAATTGCACATGATAGGAATCTCGATGAGTATGATCACATCACAATTTCCTTCATGCTATGTCATATATCATGGACTTCATTAATTTGCTTATAGATCAATATCCATTCATAAATAATGAATAGCAAGTTAATGAAATATGTCTTTCTTTATTTATTTATAAAGTATGTACATAACTTTGTACAAAATGCGCTAAAGGCGATTGCCTTCAGGGCACTACTCTAACAGGTACATGTTTACAATAGAGTAAATAAGCCACTAATGTTTTCTTTGAATCAAGGAAGTTAATATTTTAAATTGCATCATAAATGTTGTATTTATTGCTACTTGAATGAATTGAGAAATTGCTATATGTTTAATATATGCATTGTGTGGATGAGTTATGAAAAGACTTTGAAAATTATTTTTTTAAAAGAAATAACATGTTTATGAAATCATGTTTTTGGAAATGATTTTCTAAATATTTCATACTCATGAAAAACAAGTTTATGAAATGTGCCATTTTGGGTAATATATTTTCAAGATGTGAAATGCATGATTTTGTGGGTTTGGGGTGATCCTCTAAGTTAAGTCAAGCGTACTTTGATAAAAAGGCTTCTCCTGCCTGCCCGCTAGTAGCATGGAGCTGAGCTCCTTCATAGACTCTCATAAGTTCACGACTATGCATAACCATCCTGTGGGATTGCGATAGTGCGTTCTGTTCAAAGCTACACAAGATCATTATGTGAAAATGTGTACTACGTTCTATTTTGGACTACGCAAACCATTATGACGTGCTTATGTACTGATGATTTGTTGACAAGATTGATGCATACATGATTTATCTTATTTGAGAATTTGGTTGAAAACTTAAGAACCATGTGTTTTATGAACTCAATGAGAATTTTCTATGACAAGTGAATGTTTTCAAAGGTTTTGCTTAGTTTTCTGTTATAAACTGTTACTCACGAGCTTTCAAGCTCACCCCCCTTTTTGTCCTATCTTCAGGTGAAGAAAATGAGATCAAGTAACCAAGAGTCGAGGCATCATTATAATTTTGCAAAGTTTTTTATAAATTAAGTTAGATTTTGTAAAAGTAAGACTTTAGACACATTTCAAGAATTATTGGGTTTGGTATCTTTTGTATTTTAGATTTTGATACCGATGATGTAATGTGGCTTGGAATGCCATTAAAGCTTTGTAAACTCTTATCCTTGGTGTTAATGAAATATGAATTATGTATGGATGATGTGAGTTGAAATTAGGTTTACTTAAAGAAGTTATCAACTTTAGTTGAAGATTTTGAACATGAATTGTTGTTATATATATATACATATAAGTGAGATGTTATGGAAAAGAAAGATAGGAATCATAAATGATGAGATGTAGTTGAATGTGATGAGTCAAATGAGTTGAGATTTAAGAGTTTAATGAATTCAATTTGGTAGTTGAATGGTTAAGAAGTGATATTGCATTGTCAATTTGTTCATAGGGAAAAATGTGTATTCTGACTTTAAGGAAAAATCTGGACTAATCTTGGCTAAATTAGACAAAGGTGTCTTCTAGAAAGTTGTAGCTTATCTTTCTAAATTTCTAACGATATGAAGTATAAAAGTTTTGGACATCGAAGTTAAGAGATATGATCATTATAAGTGGAGATGCTTTAGAGACTATAGTTAGTGATTTAGAACTTTTGGTGATGTGAGGAAGACCTTGTAGAAACCCCTTCGTCTGATTCATCTTAGACTAAATCGTCTAATTCATCTTAGACTGAATCGTCTGATTCAGCTTAGACTGAACCCCTTTGTCTGATTCATCTTTGACCTAGCCATCATCTTATGCATCTTTGACCTAGCCATCGTCTGATGCATCATTGACCGAGCCTTCGTCTGATTCATCATTGACTAAGCCATCATCTGATGCATCATTGACTAAGCCTTCTTCTGATTTATCATTGACCAACCTTCGTCTGATCCATCTTCGACAAATGACCAAACCTTCGTTTGATTCATCTTTGACCTAGCCATCGTCTGATGCATCTTTGACCTAGCCATCATTTGATGCATCATTGACTAAGTGTTGGCCCCCATGTTTTTTTCTCTAGTTAAGCATGATTTAAATAAATTTTAAGGTTCTGATATATTTAATTATTTTGGGAGTTATTATTATGGTAATGTTAGCAAGATTATGTGACATTGGTAAATTGAATTAAAGTGTTAAGGTAGTAAGATTGCTTGAAGGGCATTTTTGGAAGACCAATTAAGGATAAAAGATACAAGGCATATAAAGAAGGGAAAAATGGACAATTTAGAATCATTAATGGCAAAATTGAAATAAAAAGTGTTGGCTTGCTTTTAAGGAAGAGGCAAAAAATGAAATTAGGAAAAAGAAACAAAGAGAAGAGAGAAAGAAGAGAGTTTGGTGGAGAAGAGAGGAGAGAAAGAAGAAAAAGCTAGGTTTTGATTTTTCTTAGTCTTAAAGAGTGATTTTGAAGTTGCTCAAGAAGGGAAAAAGGAAGAGGAAGATTATAGCCTTCTTTTGATCCAAGAAACTCTTCATTTGGTGAAGATTCAAGGTAAGTTGGATTTTAATCTTTGGATTTTTGAAAGGGTTTTGATTCATATAGCTTAAGAAACGTATGGGTTTAAAGATTCTATGATCAATTTTAGCGAATATGTCTTACGGGTTCTCCAATTTAAATCCCTATTGATATGAGAATTTTTGTCTTTGATAAAGGAAATCAAAGGAGGCAAGAAGAGCAAGGGGAGAAACATTTTTTTAGTAAAGTTTCAAGCAAGGAAATCAAGGTGGGTATATGTTTATAATAGAATTAATAAGCCAACAAATGTTTTCTTTGAATCAAGGAAATTTAATGTTTTTAAATTGCATCATAAATGTTGCATTTAGTACTTTTTGAATGAATTAAGAATTTACTATATGTTTGATATGTGAATTGGGTTGATGATTTGTGAAAAGACTTTGAAAATGATTCTTTTGAAAAGATACATGTTTATGAAATCATGTTTTCAGAAATAGTTTTTGAAATATCTCATGTTCATGAAAATCAAGTTTCGAAAATGTGTCATTTTGGGCAATAAGTTTACAAGTTATGAAATACATGTTATGTGAGTTTGGTTTAGTCCCTTAAGTATGTCAAGTGCACTTGATTAAAAAGGCTTCTCCCGCCTACCCGCTAGTGACATGGAGCTCCCTTGCGGACTCCTGTAAGTTCACGGCTACGCAAGACCATTTTGTGGGATTGCGATAGTACGTTCTGCTCACGGCTACACAAGACCCTTATGGGAAATGTGTAGTACATTCTGTTTTAGACCTTCCAAACCACTTTGATGTGCTTATGTGCTCCTGATATGTTGACAAGTTTGATGCATTCATGATTTAAAATTTGTGAATTTCGGTTATGAAATTGAGAATGATACTTTGATGAATTTAATAAGAACTTTGTATTTGGAAAATGAATATTTCAAAGGTTTTGCTTAATTTTTCTGTTATAAACTGTTACCCACGAGCTTTCAAGCTCACCCCCTTTCACTCCCATCTCCAGTTAATGAAAAAGAGATCGGGTGAAAGAGAGTCAAGGCATTCGTTCGATTATGCATATTTTTTTATTTTAAGTTAAATTGATGTAAAAACAAGACTTTGGACGTATGTCAAGAATTATGAGGTTTTGTATCTTTTGTATTTTGAATTTTTGATATTGTTGATGTAATGTGGCTTAGAATGCCATTAAAGCTTTGTAAACTCTTATTCTATGATGTTAATGAAATATGGATTTGTGAATGGATGATTGTTAAGTTGAAATGCGAATTTGCGTATGGATGAGGTGGAGTTGAAATATGAATTAATTAAGGATGAGCTTAAGTTGGAATTCACTATATTTGGGAAATTTATCAATTTAAGATGATAAATTTTGAATATGAATGATTGCTGCATATCAGTGTGATGCTATGAGTACAAAAATAGGAATGAATGATGAAATGTAATTGGATGGTTTAAAATTAAGTTGCATTAGAGGAAGTGAATTTGGGAAAATTTTCAAGTCTTTCAGTGAAAATTGTATACTGATTTCAAGGGAAAAACTGGATTAATTTAGGAAGAATTAGACAAAGTTGTCTTCATAAAAGTTGTAGCTTATCTTTTCAGCTTTCTATGAATATAAAGTATGAAATTTTTTGACAATGGAGTTGGAAGATATGATCATTAGAAGTTTAGATGCTATTTAGGATAGAACTTTCGGGACAACCACTTTGATTTGAAATTTTGAATTTTATAGAAGCAGAAATTGTTTTTAAGTTCTTATGGAAGTTGTAGATCTTTCTTTTAGCTTTCTATTGATATAAATTTTGAAAAATTTGGAGTTCTGGATCAAAATTTATGAGATTTAGAAGTTGGGATGTTGGAAGAAGAAAAGCAGGAGGAAAAGCACGAAAAGTTAAGCACGATCGCGACTTTCGCTGCCGTGCCATGCAACCTGCGGGTTTCCCCCTCTAGCTGAACATGTTTCACTCTTTTGATCATAACTTTGTCATCCGATCTTCAAATGACCTGATTTTTAAAGCATTAGATTCATAACACATTTCTCTATCTCTCCATAAAAATTTATAGCTTTTGAAATTAATTTGGAAATCATGGATTGAATCAAAATAAGGAGATCGGTTGGAAGAGTATGAGTTGGATATTTTTCACTAAACATGTTTCTGTATTTTAGTAATATCTTGAACTGTAGAGCTCCAAATGAGGTGATTATTATTTATAAATAAATTATACACATAGCGGTACAAATTCTATGAAGAGAGTGAATTTTGATTCGGTCTCTAAGACTTTCAATTTCTGGGGTGAAGTTGGGTATAATGTACTATTTCAGTACAATAGTAGTCCGAAAATGTGTTGGGCTATAACTTTCAGATTGGTGAACCAAATTGAATGATTTTGGTGTCTTTAGAAACTTAAGACAATGGGGAACAAATTTTCTGAAGAGGCCAAATTGAAATTTCAATTTGAAGTTTTCTTCAGAAATAGGAGAAATGAGTTCATTTTTGACAATTGACCGGTGTGTGCACGCCGCCCATATGGGTTGTTGATTAATGATGGTTCATTGAAACAAGCCTACAAGGTAATACACATGCTCAAGTCTTATGATTTTCAGGGAAAGAGTTGGGCTTCGAAAATAGGGTCCAACACTAAGCCTTCGTCTGATTCATCATTGACTAAGCCTTCGTCTGATTCATCATTGACCAAGCCATCGTCTAATGCATCACTGACTAAGCATTCTTCTGATTCATCTTTGACTAATGACCAAGCCTTCATTTGATTCATCTTTGACCTAACCATGGTCTGATGCATCTTTGACCTAGTGATCGGCGGCTTATCGTTCAATTTAAGAATTGATCCTTGGAAACCGGTCAAATAAAATTTATACCAAGGATTGCAATACAGGATGCAACCTCGGGTCGACTCTCAAGGAACCAATGCACCAAT
The DNA here is from genome assembly GCA_029891385.1 of Erythroxylum novogranatense. NCBI lineage: Eukaryota > Viridiplantae > Streptophyta > Magnoliopsida > Malpighiales > Erythroxylaceae > Erythroxylum > Erythroxylum novogranatense. Next base: position 58,610,587 of record CM057226.1, on the reverse strand, counting down.
TGATCCTAGACTAGCCTAATGTTTGAATTATGCATGCAATGAAAGCAATAAAAAGGGGGTTTTGATTGATTAATCTAAAATTAAACTAAACTAAAGCAAAGGTAAATATTTTTGGGATTTTGAAAAGATAAGGCAATTTAAATTAAATGAGACTGAAAACTATTAATTAAAACTCTCCTGAAAATGTGGCTCGGTCATCATCACTCAAAATAAATATCGGGGTTTAAAATCCACTAAGTTTCGAAAACACAACCTTAACAACTCGTTAAGTCCAAGATTTAATTGATCAACTCGATAAATTAAAGCTTGTTAAAACCCTTAGTGTATGGCATGAAATGATTTATGCAATAAGTTAACCAGATAAAACACAATCAATTCAATCAAACACAACTAGGTAGATTAAATTAACTCATGCAAATCTGTTTAACATACATGAAACTTCATGTATTTCAGAACAATATCCAACACAAACTAATCCACACCATAAATCAAAGTTTTACATCCAATTAAACTATAGCCGGATTCAATCCATCATATATCGCAATCTCCAACTCGGAGGTTTTACAAAACATGACAAAATCTAAAACTATGGTTGATTACCCCTTGAAGCTCATGGAACTCCGACCTTCGCTACATTTTCGGAGAATATCGATTTAGCAGCTCATGACTCGCCAACTCCATCACTTCTTTGGAGAATCACCGATACTCATGATCGAACGACGAATCTGTTGAAGATGAAGACAATAATGTTGTGCGTGGCTGAACTGTAACACGTAATGAAAACCTATTAGAAGCGAAAATGAAAAGAATGAAAGAAACCGGAGAAGAACGAAGAAAAGGGAGGAAAAGAAAACTCATGCGGTAGTCCTTTTTGCCCTAAATGGCAAGTTTTATAGGATACGTCTGGGCGGGTCGGAACAAAGGATACTTTGCCAAATATAGGCGGGTTACCCGACATTCGCCTGCGGCGAATGGTCATAGTTCGCCTGCGGCGAATGGAGGTTTAGGTTCGCCCAAATAATCTCGCAAGATGTTGACTTCTTGAATGTTGACTCCTTTGGTCCTACAAAATACAACCCATTTGCAGTATCAATTGTCCCAATAAAAATTATGCAGAATTAATGACAAATGACAACAAAATACTGACAATGTACAATTTATCAAAACTCAATGTGCGGGACCAAAATAAGCATAAAAATCATAGATCAGGAGTCAACATATGCATAATTACTAGAGAAAACGGGCCTAATTTATAGTATAAATTTGGTCCAATCACCTAGCCATCTTCTGATTCATTATTGACCAAGCCTTAGTCTGATTCATCATTGACCAAGCCTTCATTTGATTCATCATTGACCAAGCTATCGTCTAATGCATCATTGACTAAGCCTTCGTCTAATTCATCATTGACCAAGCCTTCGTCTGATCCATCTTAGACCAATGACCAAGCCTTCGTCTAATTCATCTTCAACCCTCTATATGGCAAAATCTCTCTTCAAGATCGTTATAAAAGTTGTATATCTAAAAGTCCTCTTCAAAACCGTCCAAAGAAAACCTTAATCTGAGGTCTCTATTGAAAGTTATACCAATTGTCCCAAAATAGGTTCAATATGATTGAGGACAAAGTCATGTTTGATTCTTTCGGCCATAACTTTGTCATCTGACCTCCAAATGACCTGATTTTTAAACCAATGGATTCCTAACACATTTTTCTACCTCTACATAAAAAATTTATAACGTTTTATATTAATTTCAAAAATATTGATTGAATCAAAGTAAGGGTATCTATTGGAAGAGTATGAATTGGATATGTTACTGAATATACTTTGGTATTTTGATGATATCTTGATCTGTAGAGCTCCGAATGAGTTGGTTCTTATTTCAGAATAAACTAGAGACATAGTGTTTCAAATTGTATGAAAAAATAGGGTGTTAATTCAATCTCTAATAATTTAAATTTCTGGATGGAAATTGAGCACAAAATATTTTCTTTAGTATAAGAATAATTTGGAAATAGGGCCCAACACTTATGGTATCCGAGAATAAAGATGAACCGAGGATGACTAATGAGGGTTAATTGGAATAACCATGCATGGTAACAAGCCTAAGCCCAAGTCTTACATGATTTCTTGGAGTTGGACTTCGAAAATTTCGGGGTCTAGCAGTTGTGGTATCATAGCAAGAGTTGGGTTCCGGAATCAGTGCCCAACAAATGGACTCTTGGACTTATTTACTAAGAAAGCTAAATAACTCAAGCAAAATGCAGAGCTCTCCAATATTTCTTTCACTACAACTATTTACTCAATTTGGAGAGAAATAAACAACAGATTATACAAAGGACCTAACATTGGAAAGCATCAACTGGCTAATAACACCCTAAATTGGAATAGAGAGATCATGATAGCAAAAAATGTACAAAACAAACTCACTCCTGACATGAAATGTAGATGGAATCTCTAAGTTTAGGTTGCTTATAACTTCTAACTTATTTGTAACAAAGAACCCATTGTAATGTTGTAATGGCTTGTGCTAGTGTTAATAATATTTCATTCACTTTTAAAAAAAAATCTTAGAAAAAGGTTATGTTTGAGAAGAGTTCTAAAAGTATGATAAGAAAAATTATATGCCCAATACACAATTTTGTTATTAATACTTGTTGAGGATTTGGTGTTAAAGTTTTAGAGATGTATCCAAATTTATTGACATTTTGAGTTAAATAATGTCTCATAAACTTTGATGAAAAATATAAGATGTATGTTAACATCATGATAGTAAGATGTAACATGTTACATAAAGTAGAGTTGAAAGATATAGTGCCTTGATGAAATTAATAAATCTCGATATCTCTCATAAACAAGATATATCTGAACTAAATATTATACAAGTGAAGATGTAGGAGGGATATATATGAAACAACATATCATTACATTCAACCATGTAGGAGGGATATATATGAAACAACATATCATTACATTCAACCATGTAGTTAGTGACATGCTAAATCTTGAAGTGACATATATATAAGAAGATTAAAAATGATTATACCTTTTTTCAAAATATGACAACTCAAGATTGAGAAGTTCAAGATATACTTACGAGATTAAGTATTATACAATATATACTAGATTTAAGTCAAAATGTTATCTTTTGTAAACCTTAAATGATCTATTTGTAAACTTTATATGTAATAATTGTTGGAAAATCCAGGAGATACATCACATGTACAGCAAATGAAAACAAAATTTTTATTCCCGGACCTTCCCAACCTGTGATCCGTGTATCCGTATGAAGACATCAACCTAAATAGCCAATAGAGACTATCTCTAAAGGTGATCCACGCAGAGATCGAAACCTAACCGAGTCAAACCCTTTGACCGGGAATAGCTAGAACAGATTAAAGGTCGCTAGACCCTACCTCTGTCCCCGAGAGCTTGAGGAGCACGTTGAAACCTTGTGGTTGGAGGAAGAAGAGAAATGATGATGCCTAAAGAAGGAAGACTTGAAAACCATTTTCAAGGATAACTTAACACTTAAGCTTCCCCTTCTTCCTTTCCCTTTGGCAAAACCGTCGGGCATCACACACCAAGCCTCCTTTTTATCTATCTTTTATCTCCTTTTTAAAAGATTCCATAAGAAGAGGCCATGTGTATGGCTTTATATCCACTCATTTCTTTAACTAATAAATAATATCTCGACTAATGATCTCCCGAATCGGCGAAGTACATGTTCGGATCGTCGATGAGACCTTGGTTCCTTTGCCTGCGCATTAGCCCCATTGTATCACAATACAATCCTATGGGCCCACCACAGCTAGGGACCAGATCAAGTTCAGTAATGAACTTCTTGATCCAAACCGCTTCACTTGCATCTCATGCGGCAGTACTCTGCCTCGGTTGTTGAATCGCCATCCTCTCTTGTTTGGAATTCTTTCCAACCGACCGCCTCGCTATTCAAAGGTGAATGTGTATAACCTAATCATGATTCAGAATCATCCTTATCAGATTAGATACTGGCATCTGAATGCCCGCTCATATGGAGATTTCCATCTCCATACATTAAGAAAACATCCTTAGTGCTTCACAAGTACTTGAGGATATTCTTGACAGCCACCCAGTGACCCTCACCAGGATCCGATTGGTATCTGCTCGTAACACTTAGAGCATACGATACATCGGGCCTCGTACATAGTATTGTTCCATGCTAAACCTCTTTAGCATCTCATCTATGTACGATGCTTGTGAAAGACCAAGCAACCTTTTGATTTATCTTTATAAATCTATATCCCAAGGATATAAGTTGCTTCACCAAGGTCTTTCATCGCAAATTGTTTGGACAACCAAATTTTAACTGATTGCAGCATAGAGACATCGTTTCCGAGTAACAGTATGTCATCTACATACAACACAAGGAATACGATTGCAGTCCCATTAACCTTCTTATGCACACAATGATCATCCGAATTTTGTAAGAAATCAAACTCTTTGATTAACTCAACTAAACGGATAATCCAACTTCTGGAAGCTTGCTTCAATCCATTAATGGATTTCTGAAGCTTGCATACCTTTTCGCCATCGATGGAAGTGAACCTCGGGTAGATTTCCATTCAGGAAAGCTGTCTTCACATCCATTTGCCATATTTCATAATCATAATGAGTGGCAATGGCTAGGAGTATCCGAATGGATTTAAGCATTGCTACGGGGCTGAAGGTTTCGTCATAGTCCACTCTTTGTCTGTGACGATATCCTTTAACTAAAAGCATTGCTTTATAGGTAATCAAATTACCATCCATGTTGGTTTTCTTCTAAAACCTCTTTGCACCCTGTGGGTTTTATCCCTGCAGGTGTAACAACCAAAGTCCATACTTGGTTTATGTACATGGAATCCATTTCGGATTTCATGGCACGAAGCCATTTCTCGACTCAACTTTTGTAATCTCTTCATAGGTAGTAGGCTCATCATCTCGTATGAGTAATACGTCATTCTGTTCCTCGCGAGAAATCCATATCTCTCGGGAACAGTGCGTATCGTATTAAACCTAAGAAATTCGTGTGTAATAGAAGGTTGAACTGCTACCTCATCTATATGAGTGACAGTTTCAAGTTCAGGCAGTTGATCTGTGTTTGTTCGAGCATTTTGAACTTCTCCAAGTTCAACTTTGCTCCCACTGTCCTCTTGTAAAAGAAACTCTTTCTTTAAGAAAACAGCATGCTTGGAAACAAACAACTTTTGTTCCTAAGCAAGGTAGAATTGATATTCCACGAACAAACACTTGTCAGACTTGCATCAAGCTAATCTGACTATGTCCGCTTCACATAAGCAGGACAATCCCAAACTTTCAGCTGAGAAAGATAGGATTTTCAGTTAGTCCATATCTCCATATGGAGTAACATCAACTGTCTTTGATGGAACTCTGTTTAGCAAGTAAACAGCTGTCTCGAGCGCATATTCCCAAAACTGTGCAAAACCTATCATTAATCGCACCATGTCTAATAAGGTTCGATTTCTCCTTTCAGCCACACCTTGTGCTGCGGCGTGTAAGGAGGAGTGCACTGAGATAAAATCCCATTATCTCTGAGATAATCCAAAACTGTTGGTCTAAGTATTTTCCACCACGATCAGATCGTAATGTCTTCATACTTTTACCAAGTTAGTTTTCTACTTCATTTCTGAATTATTTGAACTATTCAAATGCTTCAGATTTGTATCTCATTAGATACAGACACTTATATCGTGAATAATCACTGATAAAAGTAATGAAGTAAAAACAACCACTTCTGGCATGGATGGACATCGGACCACATACATCCAAATGTATTAGGTCTAATATTCCATTCACTTTTTCACCCTTTCCTTTAAAGGATAACTTAGTCATCTTGCCTAATAAACAAGATTCGCATGTGTCATATGATTCATAATCAAATGACCCTAAACTGCCACTCTCATGGAGCTTAGCTATGCGTGTCTCATTTATATGGCCAAGGCGACAATGCCATAAGTACGTTGATTTTAAATTATCTCGATTATGTCTTTTCGCGTCATTGACATTCATAATTGGATATGACATATCTAATATGTCAATTCCATTGCATAATGTACGAGTACCATAGAGCATTCCATTCAAACTAATAGAACAACCATTGCTACTAAAAGTCCAATGGAAACCAGCTCTAATTAAACATAAAACATACAATATGTTCTTTGTTTAAAACGGGTACAAAATGATAATCATCCAATTTGAATACAAGCCCAGTAGGGAGTAACAAGACATAAGTGCCTACGGCAAATGTAGCAACTCTTGCGCATTACCTACACAAAGGTCTAGTTCTCTTTATGAGCTTTCATCGTCCCGATGCCCTGCATATCATTTCATATGTATGACCCACATCCGTATCAAATACCGATATGTTTGGATCAGAATAGTATTAACCTCAATAACAAACATATTTGAAGAAGTAGAGGCATCGATGCCTTCTTCGCTTCAAGGACTCGAGATAGATTTTACGGTTTAGCCTCTGGTGGCTAGACTTGCCACAATGAAAGCAAAATCCTTTTGGGCGCGATTTCTTTGGTTTTTCCTTGATGGCACTTCCCTTTGGTTTCTTGGCCTTTTCTTCAGAACCGTAAGAAGGAGCATCCACCACTAGACTTGCTATCTCTCTGATAGCACCTTTCACCGTCATGAAGCGATTGATTAGCTCAGAATTGTTGTGGATATTTGGTTTATCCGATAGTTTATCACAAACTGTGAATAACCATCAGACAATCCAACCAGAATTAAGTCTCTACTTAACTCATAATCCATTACAAATCCTAAGACAGCCAATCTCTCAATATAGCCTTTCATCTTGTGGTATATCGCATGTTAGTTGTCCTGGAGCCATCTTTGTGATGAAGAGAAGCCTTGAGGTCTTGAACCTTTCAGACTGAGCTTACTCATCAAACAGCTCCATAAGATGAAATATTATAACGTGAGCATCCATGGACTCGTGCTGCTTCTGCAGCTCTGGTGACATCAAGACAAGCAGCCATGTCCCCGTCCATTAGATGCTTACGATATGCCTTCTGATCCTTATCAGAAGCATTGACAGCAGGTGCATCTGGAAGTGGAACATCTAGGACGTATCCCAGTTCCTCAGATCTGAGAACAATTCTCAGATTCCTTAGCCAATCAAGAAAATCAGTCCAGAATAGAGAGCAAAAATTCACACTGAAAGACTTCTTCAATCAACCTAAACGCGATAGAGAGAAGGAATGATAGAATAGAAATGCCTGCATGATCATAAGGACTTGCATGACATGCATATGGCTCCCACTAGTTTCCTAGAATCCATAACCCTCTTTACGAATCCAGAGAAACAATGTGACATAATGTCCTAGTGGGTCGATATCCGACATTGCTAAGAGTGACCTTGAGTTTGCCCAACAAGCCACAACTTAGGTCAATTGGTAGGTATCGGTCATACCAATTGTATCATCGATAACCGACATTGAGAATGACCTTGGATTTGTCCAACAAGCCACCTTATGTCTCGGGAGGTATCAGATATACCAATTACATCTTAGACACAACTATCAATCAGTGCTATCAACTTGTTGATGTGTGCACTTCATTGGGTATCAACTCTTTGATGCGCATACATCCGATGTATGCTACCCAATTTCGCCTCTGTCCACGTTGACCTTGAGTTTGCTCAACAAACCAACGCTTCCAGTGAAAACCAACCCATTAATCCGAAAATCTTCTTTTCATGGTTCGAACATATCCGTATAGAGTGAGCTTAAGTTTGCTCAACAACCCAACCCTATAAGAACTCTGGTTCTTACCATATTAATGGAAGGCGTTAGTTTTCATATACCGAGGAGGGATTTCGGGTCTCTAGACTCCAAGCTTAAGGATTATAGTCATGAAGACTATATGGAATGATTTAGGTTTCATCAATCGTATTGAATCAATCCTTATAATCATCCATCATCCAACCTGAGCATGCCACAAGTCGACTTTCATCAAATGCAAGTCGACTTATGCTTCTGCCCACACACAAGTCGACTTATTTCACCTGCCCATGAACAAGTCGACTTATAAGGTACTACAAGTCGACTTATATTGAGATCCTGAACAAGTCGACTTATTATATAGACAAGTCGACTTATCCCAAAAACCTTGAACAAGTCGACTTATTTCACATACAAGTCGACTTATCCAGGTAGATTTGCTAAAATCTCTAATCGGCTAATTCCTCAATTAATGCAATTTCAATTCACAACACCTACATACCTAAGGTAATATCTGATAAATTTGATGTATCAATGAACAATTCATTGAACCATGAAAGCCTTAAATAGTCAAACTATATGAAAAACTTGAAATGAGTCAAAACTCATCAATTTCCAAACAATTTAGGAACACCCAAATTATCATCCTAAGCATCTCTAGCTAGCATATACATTATCAAATTTACTTCAGCACATGCCATAAAAATATGACGGTCAAAACAAACAAGATAATACAATATACTAACGAGACGCTAATGTGACTAATTCGGCATTCAAAAATTCTTGGAAAAGGAAATTCAAGCAATTCAGTTTGGCAATCATACTACATCAAGATAACACATTTTTAATCACATTAAAAATGGTGCAAGGCATTGGAACTGAAAAAGCACACTCAATCAAGCCAAGCAAAACAGTCCCAACAATTTTCACAAAAACTGTCCAGTTCTGTACATTGCTTGAAATGATCAATGAAAAAATTTCAATAAATCATGAGAAAATTATATAGGTTACTACATGTTCAGAACATGCTACATGAATGTTTTCAGGATTTTAGGCCATCAAAAACTCAGTCAACCTAAATAACAAAACCAATTCAAAATCTGTGTTCATCAGCACAGCAATTCCCAATAGCATAGAATAAATTCGTGAATAAATATCCAATCACCTTTAAATCCAATTTCCATGCTCACAGACATTCACCAACATATTAGAGACATGTAGGTGAAGGAAAATCCAGAAAACGATTTTTCTAGAATTTATTCTCGATTTTATACTACTGCCTATTCCAGAATCGTTTCACAAAACAGCATCTGTAACCTTAGGGAATTAATTAGCAAAACTATACCAAATCAAATCGATAAATTCTGAAAATTCATAGACATATTCTCTAACATGTTATGAACATTTCTGGGCAGAAAAATTTCGAAAACCCAATCTCTATAGCAATTCGAAATCTGGGAAGTACACATGCATCAACATCAACAGCACTTAGGGTTTCTGATCTAGCTTAGGTTTTAGCTTCATACGGGATACCAGACGCTCTGATACCACTGTTGGAAAATCCCGGGAGGTACATCACATGTACAGGCAGCGGAAAACAAAAATTTTTATTCCCGGGACCTTCCCGAACCCAGGATCCAGGTATCCGTATGAAGACATCAACCTAAATAGCCAATAGAGACTATCTCTAAAGGTGATCCACGCAGAGATCAGAAAACCTAACCGAGTCAAACCCCTTTGACCCGGGAATAGCTAGAATAGATTAAAGGCTGCTAGACCCTACCTCTGTCCTGGAGAGCTTGAGGAGCACGTTGAAACCTTGTGCTTGGAGGAAGAAGAGAAATGATGATGCCTAAAGAAGGAAGACTTGAAAACCATTTTCAAGGATAACTTAACACTTAAGCTTCCCCTTCTTCCTTTCCCTTTGGCAAAACCGTCGGGCATCACACACCAAGCCTCCTTTTTATCTATCTTTTATCTCCTTTTTAAAAGATTCCATAAGAAGAGGCCATGTGTATGGCTTTATATCCACTCATTTCTTTAACTAATAAATAATATCATTTGAAAAGTCAAATGATCTTATCTTCCTCCCTACTTCCAACGACACACATGGGCTTTAATTTATATAATTAATTATTTATTTATTTAATTAATTAATGATATAAATAATTGCTAAGGTCCAGTCCAACTGGGGTCGGTCCTACCGGCCTACCGGGCCCCGATGCTGAAACAGCTCCGGAAACCTTTCTTAGCAATATTGATGTCGCGATCTCATCGGGACATATCCCAATCCCATTGGGATCCATTTAATCCTAATGCTCTCCATAATTGGAACTCTGTCCAATTACTATTTTACAGATTCTCTGAAACACTCTTAAGCGTGTGACCCTTTAGGCTTCCGGCTATGTTGGCCACTTAGATTAACAATTAATCTGAGCAAGTCATGAGCGGTATCTAGCAACACATCATGGCCCCCAATTGACGGAAAGTAATCGGTTTGATGTATTCATCAAGAACCGGATCACGAACCCTTCCATAGACAATTACTGCAATTCGTCCTTTCACCATCCTATACCCCACTTGGTTATGAGTATGGTCAAAGTGTCAACTCTCACTAGATCGAGTCTAGCCCAGTGATAACAGATCTCGTCCTAGGACTCATTACTCTATATGTCCATGAAGACACTCTTCATGACATATTCACTCGCCGAGATTTCCGAGTAATGATCCCGACAAGAGGCCATGGGTATCTCTTCGCTAATCCGAAGTGGTGAATCCTTTATTGGCTACTCAATTATCTTGAATACCTCAAACGTACCCAAGCACCACCCTATGAGTTACCTCGGAAGGCAACAAGGAATGGAGTCAAAATGCGGATCAAGATTCAAGATATCCTTGAGTACCTCAAGTCTAAGGATACTTGCACCATTGCTATAATGAGATTATCAACGACACTAGATAAGATATCCATGTGATGATCTCATGGCGAGTCATCCAATGAACTTACTACCGCTAGTAAGCATCCACATGTCAATTCTAAATATCTCATATTTACGGTTTACGAGATCCACCGCTTGATCCAATCAAGGAATATGACATGTGCTAGTCTATCCGGATTAATGATGTCCATCTCATTAATCCTTTGACTAAGGAGAATTTAGATATCTTGACACAATTGCACATGATAGGAATCTCAGTAGTATGATCACATCATAATTTCCTTCATGCTATGTCATATATCATGGACTTCATTAATCGATTAAAGATCCAATCAATTCATAAACAATGTTCATGAACATCAAATTAATGAATTATGCCTTTTCTTTATTTATTCATTCGATGCAGTATCATTGTGAATAAAACGCGCTAAAGGGATTGCCTTTAGGGCACAAATAAACAATACTGAATCCTTGAATAAGTCGACTTATCCAATGTACAAGTCGACTTATCGGTACTTTTCAAGAATAAGTCGACTTATCAGTAGTACAAGTCGACTTGTACTTACAATAATAATGATGAAAGAACCAAAATTGGTGAATAACATCTACAAAATAATAAAGAGCACAATTGCAGGTGGACAAGCCACAATAGTTGAGAAAGGAAGATATTAATATGTTATAACAGATATGGATAAGTCATCTTGGTGAAGAAACTTTATATCGAAAGTGTAAAATGTATAACAACATTTTTGTATATGTTTACTGTAGTTCTAGAAATTAATAGTTATATTATAAGTATGCCTTCTAATTTAACTGTTGGACCCCGACCTTTGAGTGAAAATTAGAATAAGTAAAATGAAATTTAAACAGTGTTTGGTGTATGTATTGTGTAATAAATGACTTAATTCTTAAAGGATCTTGATAAGAAAATAAATGATTTGATTTTGATATCTTTGGGGTTTTGAATAAATTGGGATTGGATGTGAATGTTAAAGTGGATGAGTTGATTGAAATGAAGTTTAATAGCAAGAATTAAAGAGAAAAAGTGAGAAAACATGAAAAGTTTGACTTTTTGGCCTTTGAAAGTTGACTTTTGATTTAGGCAAAATTTGATAAAATGATCTACATGAAACTTGTAGATTATGTTAAGAGCTTTCTGTAGTCATAAAGTTTGCAATTTTTCGATATCGGGAGTGAAAGTTATGATCAGTCAAAGTTTAAGTGTGTTCAGGCTGACTATTGGTATGGCTGAAACTTTGACTGAGAAATTAACCTAGTTAGAGGTTAATTGAGCTTTGATGTTCTTCATGAAAGTTGAAGGATTTGATTTTATCTTTAATTTTATATAAAGTATACAATTTTTTCGATTAAGGAATAATAAGTTATGATTTTTACAAGTTTATGTTACTGTTTTAGCTTGAATATTAGAGGACAGAATCTTTGACCGGAAAATGGACTCCCTTAGAAGTCAAATTGATTTTTATTTCCTTCATGAAAGTTGTAGGTGACTTTCTGATCTTCGCAGTGATATAAAATATGAGGTGTTCGGAATTTGGAGTTGAAAGATATGAATTTTCAAAGTTGGCATTTGTTTAGGGAGATATTAAATTGGGGTTGTACCTTTGACTGGATTTTTGACCCCTTTAGAGATGAAATTGATCTTTGAGTTCTACATGGAAGTTGTAGATCTTCCTTCAAGCTTTCCATTGAGACCAAATTTGTCAAATTTAGAGTTCGGGAGCAAAAGATATGATTTGAAAATTCTGAAAGTTTTCTGTATATCCAGATTTCATCCTTAGACGTGGCCACGTCTAGCCTCTAAGTTTCTTAGACGTGCCCACGCCTAATCGTTAAATGTCCTCCTCTCGCTCTTTTGCTTATAACTTTTTCGTTTGATATCCGATTGACTTGATTCTCGAAGCGTTGGATTCCTAAGACAATGAATTTCATTTTATAGAAAAAAAAATGTGAATTTTATGAGATTAAATTAATCAAAATGAGTCGTAAAATTTCCTGAACATAATTCAGTATTTTGAGAAATTCGGGATCTGTAGAGATCCGATTGAAGTGATTCTTGAGGCGAAATAAAGTTAAGACATGGGGCTACAAGTCATATGAATAAATGAAATGTCAATTTTGCCCCTAAGACCTTCAAAGTTTGAAGGGAAGTTCGGATTAGAGTGCAGTTTTTGGATTAGGAATATCTAAGAGTATTTTGAGCATAACTTTTGAGCTGGGAATCGAAATGAGGTGATTCTTGTTTTGAATTAAACTAGAGACATAAGGCTATAATTTTTATGAAGACATCAAATGTCAATTTTGGGATTAAGAATGTTAATTTATGGATGGAAATAACGTGTTGAAAAATTTGTTAGAATATGAACAACCCAAAATGTTTTGGGCATAACTTTTGATGTAGTGCTCCGAATTGGATGATTTTTGTGGCATTATGAAATTAAGATATAGAGGAACATTTCTCTAGAAGGAAGTTTTGACAAATTCCTGCAAATTGATAGTACGAATCAGATCCGAAAGTAAGCATAAAAGAGTTAAGACTTAAGGCATACATGAAGGGGCAATTAGGTCTTTTCTCCTTCATTTAATGACATGGCTAATGGATTGTCGTTTTTATCAAAGGGAAGCACGAAAATTTAACAAAGAAAAGAAGAAGAAGAAGAGAGAAGAGTGGAGAAACTTTCGACTATGGAGAAAGAAGGGAGAAAAGAGAGAGAAAGCTAAGTTTCGATTTTTCTACTTGTTTCTTAGGGATTTTTGAGATGGTTCAAGAGAGAAAAAGGTGGAGGAGCACAAGAGCTTCCTTCCAAGCCAAGAAAAGTCAGATTTCAGTAAAAAATGAGGTAAGGTCGAAAATTTAATGTGTGATTTTTTATGAGTTCTTGGTTTAGAAATATGGAAAATGATATGGGTATGTGATATATGAAGTTAATTTTGATGTATATGCCTTAGGTTGTGTTTAATTTTGGATGGAAAATTAATTAAGGTTTAGGCTTAATTTTGTGTTAGAGGAATTTGTGAAATTTTGGTGTAGACTTATAGATGAGAATATGAGTTTGTGAAATATGAAATTAATTTTGAAGAAATTGTGATTTATGATATTGAATTTAGATAAATTGGTTTAGGACAATTTTGAGATTTGGGAATTTTTCAAATTGGTGGTTTAGATATCTCGAAATTAGTATGAATTGATGAATTATGACATTAATTTTGAAAATTAAGTTATTTATGAGATTGAATTTGAGTGAATTGGTTTAGGTCAAATTTAGAATTTGGGGATTTTAGAAATTCTGGTTTTAGAAAGCTTGGAAAAGTGATGAATTTGGATTTCCTATAGTTAATTTTGAAGATTATGATTTTTATGATGTTGAATTTGGATATGTATGACTTAGGTTATTTTAAATTGGAAGGAAGAAAGAATAAGCAGTCAAATTGGAGCTTGAAATCAAGTTTCGGGCATTAATTCGAGGTGGGTAGCATATTTATATTTTGATTTGTAAGCTATACATGCAATTTTGAAAAATTAAAGAAAGCAATTTTGAAAAATTTAAAGAAGGCAAAAATTGGATTTTTGATAAATTATTGTTTTTGTAAATGTTTGAAAACAATGTTGATTAATGTTTGAAAATATGATTTCCGAATGATTTCTGAGAAATGAGTACAAGTTTAAATTCATTGTTTTCAAATGATTTAATGAATTCGGTAGAAATTTCTGAAAAATTCATTTGTTGTGTATGCATTGATAAATTATGCAAAGTTGTTGAATTGATTGAATGGATTTTAGTGATTGAATTGTATGCATTATGTGAATGTGTGAAAATGAAGTTTCAAAATGTGCTTTCGGGCAGTTAGATTAGTATGTTTAAAAAGTAAGATTTCGAAAAGTGCCTTCGGGCATTCTGACCTTTCGTTTTTGCTTATGTGTTAAGTGGATTTGGTCAGGTCCTTGTGAGTCAGTGCACTGTCTCTATTTGTTTATAGCCTTCTCCCTTTGCCCGCTAGTGTACGAGACTCGATTTCGGACTCCTTCACGGCTACCTTGGACCGCTATGCAAGAAAGTGTAGTACGTTACGCTCACTTACCAGCACAGACCGCTATCTTGGAATGTGCAGTGCGTTCTATTTCGGACCGAACCAGACCATTTTGATATGTTACATGTTTTGATTTGTTTCTGTGTGCTGCATTCATGTTTAAAATTGAGAAATGAAAAAATGAAATTATTATAAAAAGTTTGAAAAATATTGAAAGATTCGAGGAAAATGTTTGAAAAGTTGTAAAGTTTGAAAAATAAGCCTTTTGGCAAAAAGTTTATAAAAAAGATGATTTCTGCTTATTTTTTAATTTATAAATGTGTTATCCATCGAGCATGTAGCTACTTCCCTTTCATCCCCATCTCCAGGTTTCGTGCAGGAGATCGGATGAAAGAAAGTAAAGACCTTTGTTCGTTTTTGTTTAGAGTGTATCTTATGTATTTGGGCTTGGAGTGCCATCAAGAGTGTTGTGTAAGTCATTATGAGAATGTTTTATGAGTTCTGGACATGTGTATTTAAGAAAGTTATGGAAGAGATTTGAGTATAACGTATTCGATTTCTGGAATTGTGTCATTTATGAATAGTTAATTAGATTGAATTGTCATTTATGAATGATGGGGTTTGTATATTGATTATAAATATGATGATTGTAATTTGGATATAGATAATGAGATTGTTGTGTTGACTAATTGAGAATTATGAAAGTATTAGGTATAGACGTGTGTTTTGCTGGTGTTTGGATTTCGGACGGGAGAGTCCGATGATTCTGAGCTGTGTTTGGGATTATAGAAGTGTCTTTGAACACCTTGCAGGTTTGGGTTAGGTCAAAGGCAGCCGTTATGCTGCCGAATTTTCGTTAGAAAATAAATTGAAAAAGAAGAAAAATAAGATTTAGATGCTTAAAAGATGGAATTAGCGATTTATATGATTATTACAAAGTTCGTTATGATATGAGAGATTGATTGAGGAAAATTTCCAAGAAAAAGGAAATCAGATTTGATTAATGAGTAAAGAAAAGAAAAGAAATAAAAAAAATTATACCGGATTTGGATAGTCTAGGTTTTCAACGCGATCGTTTTTCTTCGATAATTGTTCTCGGATGTCGGATATGATTCTGTTCAATTACTCCATTTGTATGTTTTCAATTCGATTTATTATTTCGTTTGTCTTTGCTCTTTCATTCGGTTCGCCTTTTGTTTCCCGTAATTTGTTATTCGTATTCCGATTTTTCATATTCATTTTGCTTTAATCCATTATTCGATTTACTTTCGATTTGTTTGTTTCGATGCTTTCGCCTCGTTTGTTTTTGTGTCATTCTTCGTTATTCCGGTTGGGATAAGGCTCCCGGATCGGGTCCCAACATTAACACTTAAGGAAGACGAAGGCAACCTATAATGATGTGAGAGACCACTTACATAACTTCCATTGAACACTTGGTACGCTTTAGAAATTCATCCCTAATTTGCTTAAAAAATGTTGTCTTTTTCCATTATTGACCAACATTAACACAAAACAACAAACAACAACCCATTAACAACTCAAATAAACCCTCACAACTCAATCCACAGTAACAAAACCAACGAGCATAAAACCATTTACCAACAAAAATTTAAGCAAAAAAAATTAACCTAAGAGCAGTAAGTGGATAATGAACCTTAAGATTGTTAAACCCAAGACAATGGAAGTAGTTGGTGGAAAAACAAATGAAGATGAGCAATGATGTTGACAAGAAGAACAAAATCACAGCAAAGGATCAATGAAGAACAACAAAACAAAGAAGAACAATAGGGGAGGGGGCTTTGATTTTATGGTTTAAATTTGAAAGAAAATGACGTTGATTTCCTTCCAATTTAAACCATAATACTGACGTCATTTGAATTTACTTAAGGAATTCATTTTCCTTCAAATTTAAACTACAATACTGACGTCATTTGAATTTACCTAAGGAATGATAGTTTTGTAGGTAAATTCCTGTCGAAATGGAGTTTCTGTAGGGAATTTCCTTACGAAATGGTGTTTTTGTAGTTAAATTACGTACATAAACATATTTATGTAGGTAAATTACCTACGGAGTGATGTTTCTGTTGGTACTTTCCCTACAGATTTTTTTTCCGTCGATAAACTTTGTATGCAATTTTTATTGAGAATTATTGGCACTTATTTTTACCATGACTTTCACTATTCCATTGCTACATTCCGCCGCAAATTTCACGAAAAAATTTCCTCCTCTTTTAGATACGAATTTTTCCTGTGCTAAATACCATTTTTCCCAACAAGTTTACGGAAAAAAATTTCGTAAGGAAATTTCTGTCGGTAATTTTTAATTTTCTTATAGTGATTAGGGATAATATAACATAGGTTAAATAACCTGAACATGTGTGGTTGTGACCTAAATTGACCTATTTTTCTTATTAATAATGTGGTTGTCTGACTAAATTTAGAGAGCTTATTCTAGGTTTTCTAGTAGCTAGGTTTAATAAATAACTTATTTTTGCTTTATAAGGGAAAATCGGAGTTACATATATCATTGTTAATCTAAGATCAATAGTTCTAAGAGAGCTGTGAAAACAATAATGCAATGACGTTTGTTTATTTATATGTAGACTGAAATTGATCCGAGAATCAAATTCAGAAATCATTTATCAATTTTCTCATTTTTAAGTGTTTAGTTTGATTTCCTTTTGTTAATTAAGTTTTACTTTATTTTGTTCATCGTTTTAAACCAAACCCCCTATATCCTAAACATTGATTTCTTCTCATTACAAAACCTTTACATACACTCTCTATGAATATGATCCCTACTGACTACCTCTATAAAATTAGTATATAGAGTTAGGTTTATTTTATGGTTTATTCGACACGCATCAACATCATAATAACTTGTGAATTTTTTTTAAGTGTCTTTGGGATGAATATGCATGCTAATTAGGATATGAAAACTATTCTTTCACTTTAGAAAATTTGTTTGTATACATTTATAATTATAAGTCAATTGAATTGGTTAGCATTATTAGTACCCTTTTGTAAGAATGATTGACTAAGAAGAAATGATACTTTAACCAAGCTAAACAAAAAATATGACATAGTTGAGTAACTGGGGGACATTCATGACAAGATGTTTACCTTCAGGTCAAAAGACTAGGTTATTGATAAATGAATATTTGACTATATCTTACCTCCTATATGTAATGTATTTTGCTCGATATTTTAGACCTTTATCATATATTTGGTACTTAATTTTCCCCAATTATGTTTACAAAGTGTAATTACCTTCACAAACTTAAAGGATAAGAATTCATACGAAAATACGACACAAAACGAAAAGTCCACATATAAAAGAGAAGCATGATCGTGCATGTCTTCAAGGTTGTACACTTTAGCAATTTTTAGAGAATTTGGTGATGCATGGTATGATACACGGTTGTCCAAGAGACCGTGCATCTCCCAAAACCTTAAAACTTGTGATAAAAAGATGTTTTTAGGACTTATTGATAAAGGCAACTGGAGGAGATTGGGGGGGGGGGGATTCCATACATGAGACTCATTGTTTAGGTGCAATTTTGGTCCAAAAAATGGAAATAACGAAGAAACCATTGACAGATCCATCAGAATACAAGATCAAGCCTCTGCATTGCAAGAACATTAAGTAGAAGACAATCAATGAGATTTAAAATTATGAACCAATTGTTTTTTATTCATATTTTTGTTTATATATGTTTGATTTCGTATTTAATCACGTGTAACTAAACATACAGTTAGAATATAGGTTAAATGAACCTTATGTTAATCATTTAATATGATTTGATTCTTTTATTAATGTAATTGGTTGTTTGATATATTGTGATCTAATTACATGTTTTATTTATATTCTAATAATCTGAGAATATTAAATCATAATTTGATTTCATATGTAGAGATTGAGAAATACTAGTGTGAATATATATACTATAATTAGAAGGAGTTGACTGCAACCTTAAAGATAGGATGACATAAATCTTCTAGATTAGGGACACACGTAGTAAAGGGACTCATAAATCAGTAAAACAATCCTAAAGTTTTAACTTGAGTAATTCGTTTAGAGACTTTAGGATTAGTTTTTAGTAGACTCAAGATCAACTATTAGCATACTATAGGAGTCTCTACGATCCAATACTTCAATAAAACAATTACATGATAAAAGATCAATATGTTAATCGGAGTTACATATATCATTGTTAATCTAAGATCAATAGTTCTAAGAGAGCTGTGAAAACAATAATGCAATGACGTTTGTTTATTTATATGTAGACTGAAATTGATCCGAGAATCAAATTCAGAAATCATTTATCAATTTTCTCATTTTTTAAGTGTTTAATTTGATTTCCTTTTGTTAATTAAGTTTTACTTTATTTTGTTCATCATTTTAAACCAAACCCCCTATATCCTAAACATTGATTTCTTCTCATTACAAAACCTTTACATACACTCTCTATGAATACGATCCCTACTGACTACCTCTATAAAATTAGTATATAGAGTTAGGTTTATTTTATGGTTTATTCGACACGCATCAACATCAAAATAACTTGTGAATTTTTTTTAAGTGTCTTTGGGATGAATATGCATGCTAATTAGGATATGAAAACTATTCTTTCACTTTAGAAAATTTGTTTGTATACATTTATAATTATAAGTCAATTGAATTGGTTAGCATTATTAGTACCCTTTTATAAGAATGATTGACTAAGAAGAAATGATACTTTAACCAAGCTAAACAAAAAATATGACATAGTTGAGTAACTGGGGGACATTCATGACAAGATGTTTACCGTCAGGTCAAAAGACTAGGTTATTGATAAATGAATATTTGACTATATTTTACCACCTATATGTAATGTATTTTGCTCAATATTTTAGACCTTTATCATATATTTGGTACTTAATTTTCCCCAATTATGTTTACAGAGTGTAATTACCTTCACAAACTTAAAGGATAAGAATTCATACGAAAATACGAAACAAAACGAAAAGTCCACATATAAAAGAGAAGAATGATCGTGCATGTCTTCAAGGTTGTACACTTTAGCAATTTTTAGAGAATTTGGTGATGCATGGTATGATACACGGTTGTCCAAGAGACCGTGCATCTCCCAAAACCTTAAAACTTGTGATAAAAAGATGTTTTTAGGACTTATTGATAAAGGCAACTGGAGGAGATTGGGGGATTCCATACATGAGACTCATTGTTTAGGTGCAATTTTGGTCCAAAAAATGGAAATAACGAAGAAACCATTGACAGATCCATCGGAATACAAGATCAAGCCTATGCATTGCAAGAACATTAAGTAGAAGACAATCAATGAGATTTAAAATTATGAACCAATTGTTTTTTATTCATATTTTTGTTTATATATGTTTGATTTCGTATTTAATCATGTGTAACTAAACATACAGTTAGAATACGAGTTAAATGAACCTTATGTTAATCATTTAATATGATTTGATTCTTTTATTAATGTAATTGGTTGTTTGATATATTGTGATCTAATTATATGTTTTATTTATATTCTAATAATCTGAGAATATTAAATCATAATTTGATTTCATATGTAGAGATTGAGAAATACTAGTGTGAATATATATACTATAATTAGAAGGAGTTGATTGCAACCTTAAAGATAGGATGACATAAATCTTCTAGATTAGGGACACACGTAGTAAAGGGACTCATAAATCAGTAAAACAATCCTAAAGATTTAACTTGAGTAATTCATTTAGAGACTTTAGGATTAGTTTTTAGTAGACTCAAGATCAACTATTAGCATACTATAGGAGTCTCTACGATCCAATACTTCAATAAAACAATTACATGATAAAAGATCAATATGTTAAGGGTTTAAGGGGATTCAAAACTAGATACTAATTTCTAATAACGATAGTATTCTAAGTGAATTCTACTGTCTTTGCATTCATTATTGTTTCCTATTTCTTTAATTGTTTTATTTTTTATTTTCTTTTTATTAAAAATCTAAAATCAATCCTTAGGCTAGATAATAGGGAAAGTACTAGTATTCGTAATCTTTGTGAGACTGACCCATACTTGCTTGTACTATTTATAACTACGTCGTGCACTTACAATTATTACATAATTGACCAACTTAAAATAGGTCAATAAGTTATTATTAAAAAAAATATAAATGGTGTTACAATAAAAGAATCCTATTGATCTTTTAAAAATAGCAAGAATTTTCATGAATGGGCACTTAGTGATAGTTTGCCTTTTTATTGATTAATAATAATAAATGCATGCTTACAAATGCCATAGGTATATGAATAGGATGTTAATATTCTGATTGATATTTGTATTCAAATCAAAATGCTTAAACATGAAAGTAATAAGTTAGTATGTTGACACATTTTGAGTGATTGGTATTTGAGGTTAAATTCATTCCATAAGATTTGATGTCATTGTACCATTATTGAATGTTGCATGATTGCATGATTTATTTGTTTTTTTTTTATGTTTGTTTGTATTTGTGTTCTTAGTTTTGCTTGAGGACATGCAAAAGTGTGGGGATGTTGATAGGTGTAGATCTTAGTATGTTTTTTTAGGTGTTTTAGTGTGTTTTTAAGCGTTTCCTAGATGATTATCATGTGTATAGGCTTAGAATTGTGTGTATTGTTAGTGTTTGTATATGTTCTAAGTGTTTGTGTTGTTTAGAGTATAAATTTAATCTTAATTTTATGATTTAAGAGGTGTTTGATGTGTTTGTGAGCATTGGAAATCAGGAAATTAGAGAATGAAGATGATGGATGTATGAATGAAGGCACGATCATACACCATGCACAATCGTTTTTGCATGGGACACTGCATGATTTTCTATCATGATCATGACATAAAGCACAATCGTGACAGAGAGGAACAAATGACACTAGGCGGGCACAATCGTGTTAGGAGGTGTTTCTAGGCACAAGTTTTTTTTTCATGTTTTGAGGGTTTGAGGCTACTTTTGAAATTGAACAAAGTGAAAAAAAACCCTAGACACAACCCTAGAACCATAAAGCACTATATAAAAAACATGAAAAACACTAAAAAGAATCAACAACCATTACATCAAAGTAGATCAAAAAGGAGAAATCAAAGAAGAGCTTTAAAGAAATTCCAGCATTCTAGATAAAGATTTCAAATAGTGTTCATTCTTTTTTCTTTTTTTTTTCTTCATAGTCTTGGATGTGTATTTGGATTTCTATTGTTGGGACCCATTTTCGGAACCCAACCTCAGAAATATTAAACGAAAAATAAAGTGACGGAAACGAAAAAACAGATCATAAAGCGAAAGTCAAAGTGAGCGAAATCCAAAGGAATCAAATCGGATCAAAAAGCGAAGGAATCAAAAGCGCGTGCGAAACCAAACTTAAGGTCAAATTCCGACATCCGAAAACGCATACCCAAGAAAAACGTTGGAAACCATAAAGACACTTGGTCTAAGCCAATTCAAACCGGTATAAATTTTTTTCTTTTTTTCCATTATTCAAAGCAATACAAATTTCCAATTGAAAATTTATCCATCCCTCAAATACATTTAACTCTTCAAAATCAAACATATCTCATCAATTTAAATATCTTCTTTTTCTTTTCCATAAAATCTCACACATATAAAAATTAAATACCATCAAGCCATAAACAAAGAACACTTCAATATTTCAAATCCATCAACACAATCATCGGACCTCCTGTCCGGAATCCAAACACAATCCAATACATTCATGCCCATACCACTTCAATAGTTCAGATCAACAATCAAAATCATCAGACCTCCTATCCGAAATTCAAACACATTCATATACAATTTATATACAAATCCATAACTCCCTTTTCTATTCCAGATACAAATCCATAATTCATTTACATACTCCAAAAGAAATGCATTACCAAACAATAGTGGCATTTTCAAGCCACAATACAATATCAATCTCAAAATCTAAAATACACAAGAATACAATAATTCCAAAATCCTTAACAAAAGTCTAAAATCTTATTCTTACAAACATTTAACTTAACCTACAACATGAATACAAATGAACGGAGGTCTTGACTTGCTTTCATCCGATCTCCTTCTCGATACCTAGAGATGGGGATGAAAGGGGGTGAGCTTTACAACTCGTGAATATCATGTTTATAACAGAAAAATAACTAAAAACTATTTTCAAAACTCATTGTCATTTCATAAAATTTCACGGTTGAAACATCAAATGCTTATTTCTCCAAAATCTCAATTTTTCAAAAATTCACGAACAATTTCAAATCATGTATGCATCGAACTTATAACACAACATAAGCACATAACACATCAGAAATTGGTTTGGGTCGGTCCAAAAAACAGAACGTACTACATATTCCCGCATAGCGGTCCTGTGTAGCTGTGAACAGAACGTACTACGCCTTCCCCCATAGCGATCCAGTGTAGCTGTGAATTTATGGGAGTCCTTAACGGAACTCCAATGCCACTAGCGGGTAGGCGGGCGAAGCCTTTGACAAATGCACTTGACAACTTATGGGACCTAACCAAACTCACATAACAGATATTTCACACATGAAAATCGAACTGCCCAAAGGCACCTTTTAAAAACTTAATTTTTCATAACCATGTCATATCAGACACATTTACATTCAGAAATTCACAATTTCATATAAATTCACATAGCAATTCTCAATCATTCAAAACACAAGAAAAGCAACAATCGTAGCAATTTAGCAAATCATTTAAAAACAATGGATTTTACCATTGTAGCAACTTATCAAATATTTCGAAAACCATAATTTGAAAACATTTTGCTTTCTTGATTTTTCAAAAACATATACGTAGCTTATAATTCAAATTATAAACATGGTACCCACCTCATATCCTTGATCGAAACTTGTTCAAAGCCTTTCTTTCTCCATTGCCTCTCTTAATTTCCCTTCCTCTAAAGCAAAAATTCCCTAATTCATAGAAATCCAAAACTGAACAATTCATACCATGCAATTACCAAAATTGATATAATAAAGCTCAAACTCATACAATTCTTAAGCTATCTAAACCAAAATCTTTTTAAAATTCAACAAATCAAAATTTTCTCTTACCTTAATCTTTCACCAAATGAATGGTTTCTTGGCTTGTAAGAAAGCTCCCATGCTCCTCTTCATTTTTTCCTCTTGAATCTACATCAAATTCGCACTTGAAGCTTACCAAAAATCAAACCCTAAGTTCCTTCCTTCTTTCTCCTTTTCTCCATCCGAAACTCTCCCTCTCATTTCTTCTTTCTTCTTTCTTTTCTTTTCTTTCTTTTTTCCTTCTAATTTCGTGCTTCTCTTCTTCTTATATGAAGACTCACCTTTTAAATTTACCAACTTGCTATTAATGAATGAGTAAAGACTCTCATGCCCTTCCTTATAAGCTTTGAAACTTAAAAGCTTTAGTGTTCTTACAATTTTGCCCCTCATGCATTCTTAACATTTTAATTCAATTTAATCAAATCAACCTAAGCCATATGATCTTACTCAAATTAACATGCTAATTACTCACATTAATATGCTAATTTATTCCTCAAAATCATAAAATAAATCAAAGTCTCAAAATATCATTAAATCATGATTAACTTAGGACATTTTTCTAATCATCAAATTTGAAGGAATTTTCTAAAACTTCCTTTTAGAGAAATGTTTCTCCTTGTCTCCATTTCATAATGACACCAAAATCATTTAATTTGGTTCACTACTCCAAAAGTTATACTCCAAACATTTCGGACTATTATTATGCTAAAATATTTTCCTGCGATTTACTTACATCCAAAAATTGATAGTCTTAGGGGCTAAATTGAAACTCAATTTCTTCAGAACATTTGTAACCCTATCTCTCTAATTCAATCCAAATCAAGAATCACCTCATTTGGATGACTAGAGCAAAAGTTATGACCAAAATACTTTCAACTCTTACTAATCCAAGACTGAACATTAAACCCAACTTCAATTCAGAAATTGAAGGTCTTAGAGTCCGAATTAAAATTTAGTCCCTTAAGATAACTTATAATTCCATGTATCTAGTTTATTTAGAAACAACAATCAACTCAATTGATCTCTACAGATTTAGAATTTACCAAAATACTGAACCATGTTTAGAAAATTATCAAACTCACTTTGATTCAATCAATCTCTTTCAATTTAATCTCAAAAATTCACAATTTTAGGTAGAGGGAAGTCTTAGGAATCAAATGTTTCAAAAATCAAATCAATCAGATGTCGAGCGAAAAAGATATAAACAAAGAATGGAAAAAGGGTCGGATTAGGAAAAAATTAAGCCAAAAAAACACAAACGGCCCCTCGCACTCGCAAGCAAAAGCAGGCGCTCGCGATCTCGAGCCGCTCACGATCGCGAGACGGAGGCTCTCGCGCCTCAATCCCTTTTTTTTTCAAAACTCCTAACTTTCAAAATTCACAACTTCTGACTCAAAATTCCAAATTTTGCAAATTTATTATCAATAGAAAGCTGAAAGGAAGCTCTATAACTTTCATTAAGAACTTAAAAACTAATTCTATCTCTAAAGGGGTCAAAATCCCAATCAAAGTTTCAGTCCCCATTTAATGCCACCCTAAACAGTATCACAACTTCTAAAATTTCTATCTTTCAACTCCAAGGTCCAAAAATGTCATACTTTATATCAATAAAAAGATCAAAATGCAACCTAAAACTTTCATAAAAGACAAAAAAATCAATTTGGCCTATAAGGGAGTCAAAAATCACTTCAAAATTTCTGTCCACTAATGATCATCTCAAACAGTAATAGAAACTTCTAAAAATTATAACTTCACATTCCATGGTCCAAAAATTCCATACTTTACATCAATAGAAAGATCAAAATATAATTTAAAACTTTCATGAAGCACTTAAAGGCAATTTCAACCTCTAACTAGGTCAAATTTTCAATCAAAGATTTTGCCAGAAATTTGTCATCATAAAACAACATCCAAACTTCCAAATTTCATATCTTCCAATTTTCACAATAAAAAATAACATATTATACTTCATTGTAAAGCTATGCAATTTCTCTATAACTTTCATATAGACCACTTACTCCAATTCAAACCACATTAGTACAAAATTTGCCTTAAAGCATAGTGTACACAAACTTACCCTTAACAACATTTTTAAAAATAAAGCAAAATAACCTTAACTTCGAAAGATCATAACTTTCAATCCCAATATCAAAAAATGTCATAATTCATAGCGATAGAAAGCTATCAACAGAAGCTACAACTTTCATGAATATTATTTTATTAAATTCTGCCTAAATCAACCCAGAAAAATTCACAAAGATTTCACATCAAAATGGTCAACTTTCTGCTACTATTCATCCTCAAAATTTTAGATTTTCAATTCTCTAAAATCTAACACTTTCATTATTTATTTCTTGCTTTTCAAATCCATTTAAAACAATTCATTCACTATCAATTCCATTTAAACTCAAAACACCATTTTAGGCTATAATTAATCATAAACATCAATAACAAAAGCATACACACATATACTCTCTCATCATCAACTTGCTAAATTCACCTATCTTAATCTCATATAACAATTCACATTCTTGAATTTTCTTTTTCTTTGCACATGAATAATTCACCACAAATTCCTCATTTAATGTCAATTTATAATTCAAAATTTCAAGAAAAATTTCGGGTCCAACATCTATGATGTATAACATGTTTACAGATTGCTAAATCCAGATTAGGAATTATTCTAGAATTATTTTGTGAACCTTAATTATCGTTGAATTCAATACATTGATGAATATTTGTGATTATTGTCATGCATATACTTGATAATAAATTAAGAGAGTGAATAAAGTCATTAGTGTTAAGGTGAGCAACGAGAGTTGGCAACTAAATAAACCCACAATTATCATCTGAACGAACAATTGAAGAGAGATCTTGATTGTGAAATTAATTATCCAATAGATTATGTTAGATCTAATTGAATAAGTTATGAGTAGTTTGTGAATTGGGAGATTACAAATCTATGAATATCGAATTCAATTAGGTTTACTTGATTAGCTCTTGAGAGAGAGTCATCAAAGCTTTAGGAAATCTAGCATCAAACATAAATTGAATCAATTAGATTAACGGAAACAACATAATGATATAATAGTTCCTAAGTATTCATGTTTGATCAATTGGCAACTCAATTGTTTATTTACTTAATTGTTTCATTTTATTATTTGTTTTAAATTATATCATTTATTTTAATTAAAATCAAATTCGTAGTACCTTAGTCAAAGTTCTATTCAAGTTGTTTAGATGTTTAATAATTCTCTTGGGTATGACACCTGTAATACTATAAGATACGATCCGTATGTTTGCAGTATTGAAAGTTTTATTATTATATAAAACTTGCTTAACAAGCAATGGGGAGAGTTATGGTTACTGAAAAATTAAGAGTGAAAGAAATGAAAGGAGTTGGAGGAAGAAGATGGAGTTGGGTATGGATGCGTAGAATGTTATAGCTACGAGGAATATTTGTGTTTGGGGTAGAAGAAGCCATGGAATTAGGTGTAGTGTGATTAGTGAACAATGATCAGTGGAGGTTGAGAGAGAAGTAGCCATTGAATTTGTTGCCAAAATTTTTACCTAAATATTTATTTTCCTTATGATTTTAACATGGTTTAAGGGACATTTGTGGCTTAGGACATATTACTTTTGTATTTTGTTAAAGCGCCACACAATTTCTCCTTAAGTTCTTATTTTAGATTGCGTCTCTTCCTACAGTTGATTCATATTAGGCATTGTTTGACACATAATGTGGGCCAAACCATGCTACTTCATAATTGTAATTTCCTCTCTGATTTTTTTTACTGAAAATAGCCTTTAATTTTTGATAAATTTCATTCCAAAGTTTAATATATAGAATTACTTAATATATATATAAATATAAATAAAATAAAATAATTTAAAAAATAAAAGAAAAAATACTGAAAATATTAATATTTTTCATAAACATCATATTTTCTCTTCAATTTTTGACACGAATTAAGTTTATGACATTGCAACTAATGTAAGATCATGGCGACGAGAATGGTGACGTCGAGAGGAAAAGTGAAAAGGTGAGAAGAAATCTAGTAGTAGTACTTGTTGAAATTTCTGTTGACTTACTTGACTTACAGAGCACTTTCTCGCTTTTGTGACTCTCTAGTGTAGAAGACACAAGGCTTATGTTATGTCTAATTGTCCCACGTTAGTAATAAAAGAAATTAACGTAGGGTTTATAGGTTGATGGGCTCTCTCACCCTTCAAGCTAACTTTTGAGTTTAGTTCTCTTATAAAACCTGTAATAATTGGTATCAGAGCTAACACCGCTTCTTCAAATCCTTGTGCCATGCTCACAGGTGGTGACGCCGACACTGCAGTGTTCACTCGGAGCTAGAAAAGACTTAGCGCACAGCCAGCTCGTGGGTATGTGAGTGATGACGTCGATATAACAGTATTCGCCCGGGACTAGAAAAATCTAGTGCATAATCAGCCAGCCAGTGCCTGGGCTACGAATTATGGTAGGATGTTACGGTCTAATTATCCCACATTGGTAATAAACGAAACTAATGTTGAGTTTATAAGTTTCTGGGCTCTCTTATCTTTCAAGCTAGCTTTTGGAGTTAATTCTTTCATAAGGCCTCTTGGAGCTTAAGTTAGCCCTAGCAATACCAATGCTTTAGCTATAGTCCTCCTCCAAGATTTAGCCAAGGCTTAGCTTTTCCCTTTTCCTTGGAGACGAAGCATTTGCCTATTTTTAGTTATAGATTCTTATTTAATAAAATGTGTTTTGACTGTCCTTTATCATGGATTGACTGACATTCCTTTTCCTTTCGTAGGGCTTTGACGGTAGGATGAATTGGCGAACTTATTAATACCAGGATGCCATCTGCCTGTATTAATATGCAATCCTTCAGTTGGTACTTATTATGACGTTGCATTCTTCACTCGGTACTTATCTTGACGTTGCAGTCCCAGCAGTCATCTCTTAGGCAAATATTAATTACCCAGTAATCACTTGCTAGCTGTGTAAATTTGGTACGAGGAATATTCCTCAATAGTTTGGTTTTTGTGGTAGAATATTCTTCATGGTTGAAAGATGATCAATATGGATTGATGTCCTGAGTTGTCCGAGATAATATGTTGGGTTTGTTTGCTGAGATGTTCTTAAAGTGAAGAACAGTAAATTGAAATTTAGGATAAGTTGGCAGATATTCAGTATCCTGGAAAGGCACTCATGGCTATTGCTTATAACTTTTGACGAGGAAAAGGTGCAACTTTAGCTAAAAAGGCTAATACATTGGAAGAAAGCAAAGCTCCGAATGAGAAGGAAATACGTAGACCTAAGTTGGAAAGATGCAATTTAAGGATTCCCTTCTATCCCCTTCACTAAAGAATTGAAGTCAGTCAATGGCCTTTCAACTTAAACAGTGTACTCCTTTCTTTTTGTCAGGAAGCAGTTTCATTCTATCAATTTTATACCCTAGTTGGTAGCCATTCCATTCTTAAAGACAATGTTCATCTTAACCATTCCCAGTTAGAAAATGCTGTTTCGTGGTCCATTTTCCTATGGAATATTAATCTTCATAAGCTTCTTTCTTGTCATTATGTATTATGAATTAGTACATAGATAAGGGTTGGTTAGTTTCAGATTTTCAAAATCTAGATTGCACATGAATCCTGTCATTAACGAGGAAAATCTAAAGTTAGCTCTTAGATTAGTTGATGATCTATAGAATTGTTTGGAGTAAGATAACTTTTATGTAATGAAAAAGAGATTATTTGTTTTAAACGAGAAATAATCAAAATCGAAATGTTAGAATGATGAAGCTTGGCACCCACATGATTTCCTCATCATGAGCCGATTTGGATCAACTAAGCTTAAAAAATTATTAAAAATTTGAGGAAAAATCAAACTCCAGTGTATATGCAAACATGGATTGGAATGTAGTATTCACCCTCATTTGCATGGAAAATGTAATTCCAGTCTCACAGTAAGGTTGTGTATATAGAGGAAGAAACCCCAGATAAAGCAAGAAAGATATGAGAGAGCAAAATTTTAAAGTTCCTTTCAGTAAAAAAAAAATATTGGTCGATTATAATTGGCAGAAGCAAAGCCATTTCAGATTATGTTGCAACTAACTAACAGAAGTAAGAATCGAATCTACAAAATTACAACAACAAAAAATTAAAAAGTTTTCTTTTTCTGCAAGGAACCCAACTGTCACATTTTCTCTCCTTACCCATTAAGATTCTCTCGAGCCAGTCACCAAAGATCCACTTTCCCTTTAAAGTTCTTGGACCTCATAATCAACAACTTCTCCTTCTCCCTCCCTTTCCGGCGTCTCTTATTCAAGGTCCCAATTATAGTCTTGGAGCCTAATTGATTCTCTTCTTTCTTGGTTCTTGATTCTCACTAAAGAACTCAAGAGCTCCTTTAGGATTTTCAACGTTAAAATATTAATGGCACCGTCACTGCAATTCTGTAGTAATTCCTATTTCAATGTACTTATTGTTCTTTCCGTGACAATGATCTCCAGCGTGACTGGTGTAGGAGTCAACTGGGGAACAATGGCGACGCACAAACTGCCTCCAGATAATGTAGTGAAAATGCTTATAGAAAATGGGTTTGACAAGTTGAAGCTGTTTGAGGCTGAGGAGAGCATTATGGCTGCTCTGATTGGGACTGACATTGAAGTTATGTTGGCTATACCCAATTACATGTTGCTGCAGATGAGCCAAGATCCAGAGGCCGCACGGTCTTGGGTTGATGCCAATGTCACCAGTTGGTCTTACCCTGGCGGAGTTAACATCAAGTTGAGTACCAAAGCTTTCGCTTATATTTATCTTATCATCGCTTGTGTTCACATGGAAATTTTCTTTCATGCCTATTCAGCTTTCAAATTCCTGCGATCCTGTTTGTTTTGTGTTGTTCTAAGTTCAAAGAAACGAGATTCTTCAACTTGCATAGTCCTCTTGACCATTAACTTCCATTGTTATAGTCTATTTCGTGATGTAGAGAAGATTCTTAACTAAGCAGTAGAATAGAAATAATATGTTGTTGTAAATTGTTGACTTGTAAGAGAACAAACGCGGATTAAAAAATGTCCAACGGATTTAATTTTGCAGGTATGTGGCTGTAGGCAATGAACCCTTCCTTAGAACATACAATGGAACTTACCTACAAAGCACTCTGCCAGCTTTGAGGAATATCCAGAATGCCCTCAACAATGCTGGGCTTGGTTTCAAGGTCAAAGCCACTGTCCCATTTAATGCTGATATCTATGACTCCCCAGATACAAATCCAGTTCCTTCCGCTGGTGAATTTCGACCGGACATTCGAGACCTCACAAACAAAATAGTCCAGTTTCTCTATTCCAATGATGCGCCTTTCACTGTGAACATATATCCATTCTTGAGTCTGTATGGCAATGATTACTTCCCCATGGACTTTGCATTCTTTGACGGATCAAATAATCCTATCAGAGATGGTAATCTAGTTTATACCAATGTGTTCGATGCAAATCTTGACACCCTCATATGGTCTTTGCACAAGGCTGGGTACCCAGATATGCATGTTATAGTTGGAGAAGTTGGTTGGCCAACTGATGGTGATAAAAATGCCAATATTGTCAATTCCAAGAGATTCAACCAGGGATTACTAAGACATGTTCTAAGTGGAAAAGGAACACCAGTAAGAAAAGGTAATATTGATGTTTACCTGTTTAGCCTGATTGATGAAAATGCCAAAAGCATTGCTCCAGGGAACTTTGAGAGGCACTGGGGCATATTTGAGTTTGATGGAAAGCCAAAATATGAATTGGATTTGTCAGGCTTGCTAGAAGATAAGGGTCTAGTTCCCGTAGAAGGGGTGAAGTACATGCTCAAAAGGTGGTGTGTTGTAGACCCAGAAGCAGAAAACTTGGAAGATTTGCCAAATAATATTGACTATGCTTGTAGTCTGTCAGACTGTACTGCTTTGGGTTATGGGTCATCTTGTAATCACTTAAGTGTAGAAGGGAATGCTTCATATGCATTTAACATGTATTATCAGGTTAATAGCCAGAAGTATTGGAACTGTGATTTCTCTGGACTGGCTATGCTTACAGACAAAGATCCATCAGATGGGGATTGCCAATTCCCTATAATGATTGACTGCGGTTATTCACTCGCCCAGAACTCGGGAATTTCTGATGTGTTACTCAGAATTGCAGGCAGTTACATGCTGTACTTGATCATGTACTGAAATATAAAATTAAAAAAGCTGTAGAGGAAATTTAGTCTCTAGGCATGTGGAACATTAAAATTTGACCTGCAATTTTCATTATCCTTTGTTTTCTTTGTTTTCATTCCCACAGTTTAACCTGGGAACCTTTCTTCAGTTTTGATGTTATCGCCTCTTTTATTTTTTTCTCCTTCCCATTTTCTCCCTTTTCTCATTCAAACTGCTTTGCTTTCGGCTCCCTTGCTCAGGAGAGGAAGGTACATTTTACCACTTCACCTTAAACCAGCAACTCCCTTCCCCATTCCCTGGAGTTAAGTCTTGGTCCTCATGCACTTTCCTCGCCACAACATATGGGACTTTTGTGTACATTTTCACTGGAGACGAATTACAAATTATCGCTAAAAGTCACCTTTTAACAATTCGTCGCAATACGTCTGACATTTTGCGATATTTTCTAAAATCATCTCTAAATGAGATTTCTTTAAGACGATTTATAAGAATAATGAGCTACCTTTTACGATAATTTAGTAATTTCGTCACTACATGGCTAGCCTTTCATGACAAAATTATTAAATCGTCGCAAAATGTTATACTTTTGGCATCGAAATTACTACATTGTCGCAAAGTGTTGTGCTTTTGGCGACAAAATGTGAAATCGCTGCCAAAAGTTAATGTTAAATAGTTTATATCAGATGAAAATTTCACTAGCTGCCAAAAGTTAATGTTAAATAATTTATATTAGATGATAATTTCTTAGTAAAATTTTGATGAATTTTTATATGTGATAGTATTCTTAAAAATAATAATGTTTAAAAGATAATTTTGCTAAGTATATTTAATAATCCTAAGGTTAATTTTAATTGACATTTATATAATTTTCACATTTTTTATTTGCCTTATTTATAAATTTATTTAAATAGCTAATGTCATCTAACTCTATAAAATTGTTTAAACTCGTACAGGGCGTTCTTAGTATTTTATAGGCTTGGGTAAAATAAAATCTTCTATTTTTACCTTTTTTAGCTCTCATAAAGAATAAAAAGACGAAAAATATAAACATTTTTTGTTGTTCTTTATGAGGTCAAGAGTGAGTCTTATTTTACTATGTTTTATTTTTTATGAGACTAAAAATGGGGCCAATTTTACCATTTATGAGGGGCAACCCTTACCTAGGGCCGACCTTGCATAGTACTACACCTCCATTCATATAAAAATTTTATGAAAATAGAATAGAACATCTAAAAAGATAATCATATCTAAAATTTTCAAAGTTTTAAATATATTGTTGAAAATACATAGTAGGTCATTTAAATTTGGAAAAGTAAAATTTTTGGACATAAAAGATAATCATACCTAAAATTTTAATGTTTATAAGATCGAAATATCATAAATTTAAGTTAACTACTATTCTTAATCAAGAATATTTATTAACAATAATACAATGATTATATAAGTATAAAATAAATTTAGTGAACAAAATGTCATTTATATTTTATTAATTTTTAATATATAGGATTTCATAATTTAATATGGTCTCACAAAACTGTACTTATTATATATAATTTTATAGTAATTTATGTTTATGAAATATTAAAATTTAGAAAATTTAAAATCTATAAAAAAGTATAGTATTGGTGACGATTTATTAAATTAGTAGCCAAATATCGACTACCAATTTACAATGATATTCTTAAAATTTAATATTATTTACAATGATTATAAGTATAAAAATAAAGTCATTAAATAAATTTATAAAACAAAACAACACAAAATTTACACATATTACACTTATTTATTTTCCATTATAAACTTTTAATATATATGATATGAAAATTTTATATGGTCTCACAAAATTCTATTTATTGTGTATAAATTATTTACAATTTTATAAAAATGTTTTATTACAAAAGTACCAAAACTATAAAATTAAAAATTTTATATTATTGGCGATGATTTTGTAAAATAGTCCCTATTGTGTAACATTTGGTGACAAATTTCAAAATTCTATATGTTTTGATCTTATAAGATATGTTTTGACAAGAATTGTCACATAATGATCTAGAAGTCATATGAGATGTGATTTAAAAAGTTATTATCTACATAATTTAAGTTTAGTTGGTTTATTGAGCAAACTCAAGATTAACTATGTTTGAATGAGATCTTAGCCCACTAGAAAAATTAAAGTAATATTTTTAAATAGTATTTAGGTTATTATTTCGAATAAAATATTAGGAGTAACCAAATTTATTGCAACATCCTACTACCATAAGGTATATACTTGAATATCCATAGACATTCAAGTACATATCCTATGATAATGGTATGTTGGAGCAAAACAAATCTAACTTACACATAGCATCAACTAACTTATTTAAAAGTCATCAAAATTTAAAAACCATTCATTGCATTCATTCACAAAAGCTGACATTGTTTTCCATTAAACAAATATTTAGCAAACCTCAAATAAGTTCCAGCAAAAACTACAAAATAAAAGCTATAACTCTTCTGATGTCAGTTTACAGACCTCTAAGCCATAACTTAATCCAAAAGGGACTTTTAGTCCTGTCTAAAGAACTAGGTCTTCTGCCTCATACCTAAAAAGCCACGTTGAAATTTTTGTGAGTTTTGTGAACTCAGTGAGTGAACCATCATCGATGATTTCACCCAGGTCATATACACAAATCACATAATTCACAAATATTTATTTAAAACGTGTTTTTTTTCAAATACTCAAATTAACATGGCATTTCATATAATCATTGCAAATCAGAACATATTTATATTAATATATGTGCATATAAGACTCCACATTCATTATTATTGTTGTGACTGGGTGTCTTTCACATACAAAAACAAATACTGGCCCATTGGGCTCGGTTAGAAACATATATCATGGAGCATAGCTCTATATGCAGAAACAGAAATCACAGAGTAAAGCTCAACATGTAAGCACTTTCATTACTAGCAACTCCAGTCGTAACACCTTTATCTGGGTATGCATTTTGTGAAATGCATCAAATGTTGAATATGTCATATGACATACAATCAGAAATTCATAATCATCGAACCTAAGTTCGGTATTTAACTTTTGTTAAGAATTCACATGTCATACAGAATTACACATCAGATCAGAGCACTTCCAATACATACCTAACTATTAAACTCCTCAGATTTCGAGTCCGAAATTCATAAATAAATCACAATAGGTCAATAATGTTGGAAGTTTAAACAAATCAAATTAAATTAATCATAAGAAAATCATCTAGGTTGACTCACAGTATGCTCCAATATGCTATTGCCTGGATGATCCAACAATGTCTGACTGGCGTCCAATATGCCCCTTTATATCATACAAAACACATTTACAAATATCCCCCTTTTGCACAAATGTATAAGTATTCCTTTATGCACATCTACTTATATAAAATATGCATAATGCATGTTCAATGAAAATTCCGGGATATCTTATTATGATCCTTATCATCAAATCATTTAGATATCAAAGCCCTCATTAATATCATTTGTATTTATAAGTTGGACCATAATAAAACAATGTGAAATCAATTACATAACTTAATTGACCACTTCAAATTTTTCTAACAGTATACTTACGGGTCAACTTTGCATAATTAATCTGATAAGGTAAATGACAAAATTAGGCAATACTTCCTTTTAGAAAGTTGTTCTCCCAAGTCTTATGTTTCTAATAAAACCAAATCATTTTATTTGGTTTAGTAACCTGAGAGTTATACTCCAAATATTCTCAGACTATTCTCATTTTGAAACAACATACTATACTCAACTTGCATATAGAAATTGAACATCTTAGAGACTGAATTACAATTCGACTTCTTCAGATTATTTGTAGCCCTATGTATCTAGGTTATTCTAAATCAAAGATCACCTCATTTTGATATCTAGATAAGAAGGTATGGTCAATATAATTAGGATTTTTCAATTTGCAATTTCTCTCAGGTGCATATACTATCAAAGAACACTGTATCATGATGTGACAATTAAACATTATCCAGCCATTAACACTTACGGGCATGAGGGAGAAAACTCATAGGTGGGAGTGACTCATAGATGTGAGAGGGTGTGAGAGAGAAGAGTCATGGGTGTGACAGATAAGGACAAAATTATTAGACTATTTGAGAACACCCTCAATCAGACTCGTCCCACGTTTTTTACTTTATCTCTCCTAAATGATTTCAGATGGCTAAGATTTTATATGTAGATGAAGATCAATGTCTTATGAATCTATTGGTTTAAGAATCAAGTCATTTGGAGGTCAGATGACAAAGTTATGACCAAAAGAAGCAAAGGTATTTAGGGTTAGTCAACCCTTCAAAGTCACTGTCATGCTTAAGCACGAGGGTGACTTTTAACTCACCCATGCAATGTCACCATCGTGCTTATGCACGAGGGTGACTTTTAACTCACCTATGCAATGTCACCATCTTGCTTATGCATGAGGGTGACTTCCCTCTTGCTACAAGACACCATTTTTTGCATGTTTCAATGTCACTGTCGTGCTTATGTACAACGGTGACTTCCCTCTCTTCTTCTTCTACACCGAATTTCTGCAAACTAAACACAACCTTTGTCTCAACTTAAATCCTTATAAATTATAAATCATGCATTCCTATACTCACCATAACTTGCAAATAATACAAAACAATCTTATACATCAAATATCATAAATTCGAACCTTCATTTCCACTGTCTCACCCTACTGTAAAGTTCCAACTCTCATACTATCAATAGACACACAACTTTTCATTTTCACTTCATTCAACTCCACCACAATTCAAAATCGCCCATAATAGATCAAAATTTAGGACTTCACACTAACACCAAAAACAGAGCATATTTGAATAAACACTAATTCTAGCACTTTCATTTTTCTGAGTTACTCATTTATAGCAAAAACTTCATTTCAATTTAAACTTTGCATTTACACACAGTTTCCCTTAACATTACAACACTTAAGCTTTTTCCTGAAATCCAAATTGATTCAAATTCACTTTAGTTAATACTTCATAAAAGTTTCATGAATGAACAATACATCACCAATTACGTAATCTTCTAATCCATAACAGAAACACATATTTTTTCATCATCATTATGTAAATTTTCATATTTCCCCAATCCAAAATCCATTCAATATAGTGTTGAAAAATTCCTAATTCTCAAATTCATCATCAAAATTATTCAATACTACAACCTTAATTCTTAACCCATGCATGCATGTATATTTTTACACCATAAAACATCATCAAGTTACTTACTTGATTCAGTTACAAAGAAAACTAACAAGAATAATTCAACATTCAATGAGGGACAAAAACACAAAGCAGAGAATACTTTCGGTGATCAAAAGCTACAATAATTCTTTTCTCAGAACCAACTTTGTGGGTATTTGCATATATTACATCTGTCATACAACCTAACGGCCACTTATCACCACAAATATAACCCATTTGTCACAATACATCGCAGCCATCTGTCACATATATATGCTGCCATGTGTCACTCTATAATTGGCCCAAAAATTAATATTTTTTAAAATTCACTAAAAATTTCAAAATATTCGAAATAAACCAAAATTGCCAAATCACATTTTAATCACATTTAATAACTCAATTATACCCAAAAATTTCATTGAATGCATGTATAATCATATAAATGTGCAAAAATATGCGTGACACATTTAACTTATGCATGACGTGCATTTTCCTAATTTCTCAATACTTTCTCATAGTTCACAATTCTAACCTTAACATGGGTAATGAGATGCTACAATTCTCCCCTCCTTTAAAAAAATTTTGTCCTCAAAATTCTTACCTAAATGGTTAAATAGGTAGGGATACTGATTCCTCATATGCTCCTCCGTCTCCCAAGTGGCTTCCTCACTCGAATGATTCTTCCAAAAGACTTTTACCGTTGGGATCACGCGGTTCCTCAATTGTTTACTCTGATAACCAATTATCTTAACTGTTTCTTCAACATAGCTCTGATTACTAGAGACTTCAATCTCCTAAGTCGGTATCACATGAGTTGGATCCGATCGA
Source organism: Erythroxylum novogranatense (assembly GCA_029891385.1). Classification (NCBI taxonomy): domain Eukaryota; kingdom Viridiplantae; phylum Streptophyta; class Magnoliopsida; order Malpighiales; family Erythroxylaceae; genus Erythroxylum; species Erythroxylum novogranatense. The sequence goes on along the minus strand of CM057226.1, from coordinate 58,572,489 downwards.
TATTGCCTAAGCATACTCACATGAAACACATTATATATCTAAGCCATTTATGAAGGTAAGGCTAACTTATAAGCTAATGGTCCAATTCTTTCAATTATTTGATATGGACCAATATACCTTGGACTTAACTTACCTTTCTTGCCAAATCTCAGTACACCTCACCAAGGTGATACTCTCACAAATACCTTATCTCCCACCTGATACTTCATATTTCATCTGTGCTGATCTGTATAGCTCTTCTGTTTGTCTTTTGCTATTTTAATTCTACTACGGATTAATTTTACCTTGTCAACAGTATCCTAAATTAACTTTAGGCCTTCAACAATTCTTAGATCCTCTTCATCCCAATATAAAGGAGAATGACACTTCCTATCGTACAACGCCTCGTAAGGATCCATACCAATACTGTTGTGATACTGATTATTATAAGCAAATTCAATCAAAGCCATATACTGATCCTATGCTCCTTGAAATTCTAGAACATAAGCTCTAAGTATATCCTCAATAGTCTTAATCGTTCTCTCACTCTGACCATCTTTCTGAGGATGAAATGTCGTACTAAAATTCAGTTTTGTACCCAAAGCCGCTGGTAAACTACCCCAAAATCTCGAGGTAAATCTAGGATCCCTGTCTAATAAAATGGACATTAAAACCCTATGTAATCTCATAACTTCATTTACATATCGCTGAGCTAATTGATCTAGTAAATAATTTTCCCCCACTAGAATGAAATAAGTCAACTTGGTCATTCTATCCACAATGACGCAAATGGCATCATGTTGTCTCGGAGTCCTCGGCAAAACCATAATGAAACCCATTGTAATTCGTTTCCATATTCACTCCAAAATAGGTAATGAATGTAATTTTCCAACTAGAGCTTGGTGCTTAGCCTTAACCTGCTGACAAGTTATGCATTTAGAAACGAACTCAGCTAGTTGCTTTTTCATACCAGGCCACCAGTAATGTTGTTTTAGTGTGTTATATATCTTGGTAATACTAGGATGCATAACATAAGCTTCTACATGTGCTTCCTCTAATATCTTTTTCCTCAAATTATCAATATTAGGCACACATAATCTTTTCTTTAATCTCAAAGTATCATCTCTTACTTCAAATTCAGAATCCGGACTCACTTTCAACTTCTCAAATAACTTTACTAATTCTAGAACTCTACTCTGAGGCTCTTTGATTCTTTTAAGCAATACCGGTATCAACTTCAAAGTAGCTATTAGTGTATCATTATGCTCTAAATTCAAGTCAACATTCAGTGCTCACAACTGAACTAGGCTAGGTAACCTCGATAGCTGTACTTAAGCCACACTATTATTAGACTTCCGACTTAATGCATCAGCTACCACATTAGCTTTGTCAGGATGATACTCAATTGTATAATCATAATCTTTCAACAATTCTATATAATCATAATCTTTCAACAATTCTATCCATCCCCTCTGTCTCATATTCAACTCCTTCTAGCTTAACAGATACTTCAAACTCTTATGATCAGTGAACATTTGAAAAGTTTCTCCATGTAGATAATGTCTCCAAATTTTTAAGGCAAACACTACTACAGCAAGTTCCAAATCATGGACTGAATAATTGAATTCATGAGAACTCCACTGTCTCAATGCATAAGCTATTACTTTGTCATGCTGCATTAGTACACATCCTAAACCTTGGTGTAATGCATCACTATCCATTTACTGCTTCTTGTCCTAATTTTGAAGTTAATTTTGAAGTTCAAAGATTAATCATTAACTATCTTCCTAAATTTTATGGATTGACAGGAGAGGATCCCTATATGCATTTGCAATCTTTGTTCATAATCTGTCAGAGTATGAAGCTGGTGGGAGCCTCACTCGATCAAGTAATATGGAAGGTTTTCCACTTATCATTGGAAAGAAAAGTCCGGGAGAGGCATATGAGCCTCCCAAGGCACGTGGCGAATGCCTATCATAACTAGGCAAATTTGAGGAAGGCATTGTTGGAAAAAAAATTTCCGACCTCCAAAACTTCATCGATGAGGAAGGAGATCCATTTGGCACGACAGGATTATGACACTACAAGAAAATAAGGCATTTTGCGACATTTTTAAAACGTCACAAAATGTCAAGAAACGTCACATAATGTATTCTGCGATGTTTTAAAAAACGTCACAAAAAATGTCGCGAAATGTGGTGTAGGCAAAAGGTTTCTGCGACGTTTTATGTAAAACGTCACGAAAAATAATGACATTCCGTGACGTTTTTAAAAACGTCACTGAAAATTTAGATAACCCGTGATATGTAAAGGAATCCGCAACGTTTTTTTGAAACGTCGCGGAATGTATTCCATGACGGTTTTAAAAACATCACGGAATGTTTTCTGCGACATTTTTTATCATTTTTGAAAATCATTTTAATTTAATATTTTAAATTTTAATAATTATTTTAAAATATAATTTTATTATGAATTTTATTTATTTAATAATTTTTTAAATAAGATTAAAAAATAATATTACAAATAGTTGTATTATTTTTAAATTATTATTTTCCCATTTTTCAAAAATTATTTTAATTTAATAATATTTATAATATTTTACAATTAGTGATTTTTCAAAATGTAATAAAATTCATAATATTTATAATATTTTACATCTTAAATTATTACATTTTATAATACTCAAGATTTGCAAGTCAATTACAAATGCAAAATTTGAGAGTTGTCAATTAAGTAAACTTGTAATTAAAATTTTTGTTTGATAATAATTAAAATATTAAAACTTACAAATTATCCAAATTAAATTGTTACAAATTATTCTCTACATGCTCTAAACTTATGATAAAAAAGTCACAAACAGAACTCGTCTTGCAAATTAAGTAATAAGAAACTCGAATATAGGGAGTCTTCAACCCGTCTGAGCAAAACCACCTTTAGGTGCACTGGGAAGAGTTGGATCTGTCGCAATAACTTTAATGGCTCTTTCTTGTACAATTACTTCCTGTCAAGCTCATCATCACTAGATCCTCGCATCAATTTCTCCATTCCCTGGATCAATCTGAACTTGATTCAGTTCTTACTTTTTTCCATACATCTCTCACAAATCTACACAACAATGAACCTAACATTTTTGTAGTATCATGTTCGGTTAACTAAAGTATTGTCTCTGTAAAAGTGGTTAGGTTTATGGACAGGAGATTGGAATTACCAGAAGGCCTTGATCCCAAGGTAGCATCCATCATTTACGACTGCTGGAAAAGGTAATTGTAACGAAGCTTTCCACTGTTCCATAAATTAGAAGTTGCAAGTTGATGGAACTTTAAAAAAATTGTTGGTTTCAATCCAAACAAGCAGTGAACCAGCGCATAGACCGTCATTTGAAGACATAATTCAACGAATGACAGGCATTATCCAAAGCGTAGCAAATCACCAGTTAATTGAGCAAAAATTAGAAAATGGATTCATATATAAAGAGACTAATGTTCTTTACCAGAGAAAAGTATCCCTGCTTTTCAGCTCTCATTTTCCTGCAACACACAGCCATCTATTTAAGATTAAAACTTAATAAAGTTTTCGAAACATGACGTCTATTCTATATCATAACTTAAGCTAAAATAGACATTAATAAGCTATATCAGACTGATAAAATAAGCACAACTCATTAATGTATACATTAAACCACAATTCACATAACATTGAGACATATTACCTTAAATTAGCAACATACGTATTTAGAGAACATAAATATAACTCTATACTCGATGATACTGTGCCATGATCATACTGATCCTTGTGACGCCTTCGACACCCCTTACCCTCCGCAAGTTTCAGGTACTCCATCCCATTAATGATACTCAGTGTTTCACTTCGAGCAATGCTAGTGTCAATTCGACGAGTGCTTAGCTCCATAAAGAATCGCTCAATTACAGAGCTAAATCTATGAAGTGCAAGAACACAAAACATAAATTGGTTAAGGTTTCTGCATATACACAAATCATGATGTCAGGTTTTACACCAGATCCTTCTAATGCAGAACAGTTCTTTAACAAGTAAGTTGTGAGGAAGTATACTCCTCAATTTAAGTGTAGAAAAGCCCATAATCTTGGCTTTAGCTTGGAGAACTAGAAATGCATGGAAAAATAAAAACCAACCAACATATCTGACTTTTCGATCCTAAAAACCAAAAAATCAATTCTGGTTTTCTATAATTCCCATAATAAAGCTCAACTAGGTACGCAAAATTTCAAAAGAAGAAACATAAAAGGGGAAATCTCACAGTATATTCACACTACCCTAATATTGGTCACCCTATTATTTGAAATTGATACCAAGAAACAACAGTAGACCAGCACCATACAACCTCACCGCTCTGGAAAATAATGATACAATAGCTCGAGGAAGGGCAGTTGAATGGAAGCGAGGAAAATCAAATAGCTACAAGAAACAAATTCCCCAACTCTTATTGCACACTCTTCAAGCATCGGAGATAATTCAAATATTACAAACAGGGATTTAAAGAGAGAGAGAGAGGGCAGTTCTATTTAACGAAAGAAAATAGGGGAAATACCTTAGAAAATTTAGGAAAGAGAATTGAGGGAGCCCGGCGGAGGAGGGTCTGAGAGGAGGTGGAGGACATCGTAGCGGTCGATAGAGAGAGAGTTTCAGTTGACGAGAGCGGCAGCGGAATTGACAAATGTCGCCATGGTGTCATCGTCAAAGAGCAACGCGTGGCGGTCCAACAGTTCCAGGTCCATATCAATACAGGGGGAGATAGAAACCCGAGCGATTGGTGTCTGTTCACAGAGACAGGGCAAAGAAAGAAGAACGCAGAGGGAATAAACCAATTTTAGGTGGGGAGAAGGCAGAGGGACGCCCGAGAAGAAAAGGTTTTAGTTAAACAAAAGGCAAGAAACCAATTTTAGGTGGGAAGAAGGCAGAGGGACTCGCGGGAAGAAAAGATTTTAATTAAACAAAAGGCAAATGCAAAAGCGACGTTTCATTTTTTATTTTGTGACGTTTTATTAATAAAACGTCGTAAAAAATATCACAAATCTGTGACGTTTTAATCAAACGTTGTAAAAAATTTAAACTTTTTGTGACATTTTTTAAACGTCATAAAAAGTCTTCATAATTTATGACGTTTTATCAATAAAACGTCGCAGATTGTCTTATTTTCTTGTAGTGTGATGAATCACTTTACAATTATTGGAACCGCTTCTAAGATCTATTATCTAGATGCCTCCATCACTAGATACTTGATGAGCAGTTAGTGCAGTACTTTTATGATGGATTGAAAAGTCAAGATAAATGTATGTTGGATGCGACATCGGGAGGTTCTTTGATTGATCTTATAGCTACGGAGGCATGGGATTTTATAAAGAAGATGGCTTTGAATCATCAACAGTACAGTGTTAGAGAGACCAGAAGAGTGCATGAGTTGGGTGCCACAACAGCCCAATCCAAAAGAATGGAGAGTTTGGAGTCAAAAGTTGACTCTTTAGAGAGTAGAGTGACCTCACAATTATCCTTCATCACTGCAAAACTGAAGAATATGAATGTGCATCGCCTGAAATCTTCTATGGATATTACTGCACCCAGTTGTGATACTTGTGGGTCAGTAATGCACATATCCAGTGTTTGCCCCGGTCGGTATGAAGAGGTATCTGCAGTGTATCCGAGACGGACCAATCAGAAATGGGAACCTTACTCCAATACTTATAATGAGGGATGGAAGGAAAATCCTAGGTTCAGTTGGAGGAATGAAGAGGGAAGGTCTCCAAACAGATTTTAACAAGGGGAGGAGCTGGTACTTCCACTAACCAGTTCCCCAACCAACAGCAAGCCCTGACCATCCCACCTAAGGGGGACACTAACCAACTGCTACACAATATGATGAATTTGATGAAGAAAGAAAGGAATTCTAACAATAATCAGTTCAATGTCATAGCTTCTCTAATTCAACAAAACTCTTCAAAGAATGCTTTAGAAAAGAGAATGGAGCAATGGGAGACAAAAGCTAAAAATATCAATTGTTGGATCCCGATTTTTAAGTGACATTTAGAATTATGAAATGAAATGAAATAATGTTTTTATGCTACAAGGAAGTTGATGAGAAAAGAAATGATTAGTGAAAGTATGAGATTTTGGAGAATTAAGAAAAAGTTTGACTTTTTGGTCATAGAGAGTTGACTTTTTGATTTAGGCACAATTTGAGAAAATGATTTTCAGGAAACTTGTAGGTTATGTTGAAAGCTTTTTGTCGCCATAAATTTTGGTATTTTTCGATATCGGGAGTGAAAGTTATGGTCAGTCAAAGTTAAGTATAATTTTGATATGTTTGAAAAATGCTGTTAAAGATAAGTTTGTGTGTACTGTCCTTTGAGGGGAATTCTAGACTGAAATAGTTTGAATTGAGTTAAGTGGTCTTCTTGAAAGTCATAGAAGATTTTCCAAGCTTTACAATGATGTATAATATGCAAGTTGTGGATGTGAGAATTGAAAGTTATAATTTTTGGAAGTTTGGATGTGTTATAGGTTGACTTAGAATATGGTAGAATCTTTGACTGAGAAATTGACCTAGTTAGAGGTTGAATTAGCCTTAAAGTTCTTCATAAAAGTTGAAGATTTTGATTTGATCTTTATTTTGATATAAAGTATAGAATTTTTGGATCATGGAATAATAAGTTATGATTTTTACAAGTTTCTGTTATGGTTTTAGCATAATTATTAGAGGACAGAACTTTTGATTGAAAAATTGACTTCCCTAGAGGTCAAATTGATTTTTTCTATCCTTCATAAAAGTTGTAGGTGACTTTCTAATCTTCGCATTGATATAAAATATGACATGTTTGGACTTTAGAGTTGAAAGATAGAATTTTTCAAAGTTGATTTACGGCTTAGGACATATTAATTTGGATAAAATCTTTATTGAGAATTTTGATCACATTAGAGGCTGAATTAGTTTTCGAGTTCTTCATGGAAGTTGTAGAGCTTCCTTTAAGCTTTCTATTGATACTAAATTTGTTAAATTTTGAGTTTGAAATCAAGAGTTATGAATTTTGGAAGTTTCGGATTTATGAAGTAGGAAAAAAAAAAGAGAAAAAGTCGGAGCGCGGGGGAATTAACAAAAGAAATCCAAACGGCGTCGTATAACACGCGGGGGAAACGGCGTAGCACAAGGAGAAAATGACACGCGTAGAGGAGAGGAAAAATGCAAAACGACGTCGCGCTGGAGGAAGAAATGGCGTCAGCGCTGCGTGCGTGTAGGCGAGGCGCACGACGCCATTTCTTCCTCCAGCGCGACATTGTTTTGCATTTTTCCTCTCCTCTGCGCGCGCCATTTTCTCCTTGTGCTACGCCGTTTCCCCCGCGTGTTATACGACGCCGTTTGGATTTCTTTTGTTAATTCCCCCTCCAATCCGACCTTTGTTCAATCTTTTGCTTATATCTTTTTCGTCCGACATCCGATTGACTTGGTTTTCAAAGTGTTGGATTCCTAAGACAATTGAGGTGGATTTATTTAATCAAAGTGAGTCGGGAAATTTTCTGAACATGGTTCAGTCTTTTGAAAAATTCGAGATCTGTGGAGATCCGATTGACTTGATTCTTGAGGAAAAATAAAATTGAGACATGGGGCTACAAATCATATGAAGGAATTAAATTTCAATTGAGCCTCTAAGACTTTCAATTTCTGAATTGAAGTTTGGATTAGTGTTCAGTCTTGGATTAGGAGCATCTGAAAGTATGTTGGCCATAACTTCTGACCTAGTAATCCAAATGATGTGATTCTTAATTTGGATTAAACTAGAGAAATAGAGCTACGAATGTTATGAAGGACTCGAGTTTCAATTTAGTCTTTAAGGCTGTCAATTTTTGAATGGAAATAAAGTGCTGGAAAATATTGTAGCATATGAATAACCCGGAATGTTTAGAGTATAACTTTTGATGTAGTGCACCAAATTAAATGATTTTGGTGTCATTATGAAATTAAGACAATGAGGAACGTTTCTTTAGAAGGAAAATTTAGCAAATTCTTTCAATTTGATAGTGAGAAAAATGTCCTAAAGTAAGCTTGAATTAAGATGAGTTTAGGGGAAATTTTGGAAGTTTACTTAAAGGGTTAAGTTTGAAGGCTAATATGGAGGGGCATTCAGGTCTTTTGGCCTTCATTAATGACATGGCACTAAGGGTTGCCGTTTAAAGCAAGAGGAGGCACGAAATTGGCATGAAATAAGAACAAAACGAAAGAAATGAAAGAAGAGTGAAGGGAGGAGCTTCGGATGGGCGATGGAGAAGAGGAAAAGAGAGGAAGTCTAGGGTTAGACATTTTGAGGGCTTCTAGCATGATCTTTGAGTGGATCCAAGGGAAAAAGAATGGAAGATGATGAAAGCTTTCAATAGGGACCAAGAAAAATCTGAAATTTTGAAGGTTGAAGGTAAGAGCAATTTTTGGATCTTTGAGTTTTTAGTAAATTTTTGGTTTAGATTCCTTGAAAATAGTATGAGTTTGTGATTTATGAAATCAATTTTGAGGATTATGTTAATTATGATGTTGAATTTGGGTGAATTGGTTTAGGTAATTTTAAATTGGAAGAAAAAAAGAAGAAATGCACAAATTGATGATTGGGACAAGCTTCTAGCATTGATTCGAGGTGGGTAATGTGTTTATGTTTTGAATTATAAGCATATTATCTGATTTTGAAAAATCAAGAAGCAAATTATTTACAAATTATTATTTGTATTAATGTTTAAAAATTATGATTTCTGAAGGATTAAATTCCTTGATTTCGGAATGATTTTAAGAAATTGCAAGAATTATGAAATTTATTGTTTTCGAATTATTTGAATAATTTGATAATTGTTGCTATGATTTATTAAATTGAAATAATTGAGGATTTTATTGTTTGAATAAAAGATGAAATTACTATATGAACTTTGGATACTAATTGTGCATTGTGAATTGGAATGTGTTTGTGTAACACCCCACTCCCGCATGACCCGAACCCGACATCGATGGTGATATCCGAGTTCGTGCCCTGTGAGGGTGGCGTTAGAAAGCTAACAAGTAAATCTTCAACTTTTATGAAGGCCAATTTCACAAAATCTGTCTCCTTTCTCCTTAAAAATTCTCAAAATTTCAGATCTTCAATAATGGAACCAAAATCTGGATACTATTCATCCAACACCTAATAACTCACTTTCCAAGCAAAATTTAAAACTCTTAAGGTTAGAATTGGCCAAAACTTCCTTCATATGAAATTTAGCCATAATTCTTAAGTTTAATTTCAGCCAACCCTCACCTCATTTGCTCAACTATATAAAGAGTTATGGTAAAAACATTAAAACATGTGCAGTCACATTTTCCAGATTTTCAACCTAAACCAAATCCTATCACTTCCATACCATTTCTACACCATTTCTCACTCTATTTACTTCTTATACCTATCATAACTCACTCACATCTTATTCTTGAACATGAGGCCACAAATTACAGCACACACTCATCCCATCATCCATCATGTTTTTACACTAATCTTTAAGCATAATTTCACTTTCAATCATCTTAATTTCTCTACTTATATTCATTAGATTTTGCCTCATCAATTCATCAATCAACCATCAATTAAATAACCAAATTACATACCCACATACAACAACAAAATTCTCATCCAATTTAGTGTATAAACAACACAAAGAATGCATTTAACTACCAATTTATACATAAAGGACAATTCTTACCTATTTGAGCTTCAAATCTCCCAATTGTCACAAACTTCCTAATTTCCCTTCCCATATACGATCATCAACATGAAAGCTTAGGTTGAACTTTTGTTTTGTATGTTTAAGACCAAAGAAGAGCAAGCCATGGAGGAGGTAGAACAAAGAAGCAAGCAAAAACAAAATCAAGAAGAAGAGAGGGAGGAGAAAACTATGAAGATGGAGAGAAAAAAAAATGAAGAAAATGCTCATTTGCCTTCTCATGATGAAAGTGTCGTGGAAGTCAAGACCAAAGGGGGTAGGTTGTTTTTAATTGAATTAAAAGCTTAATACATGGTGAAAACAAGTGACAAGTGTCACAAGTGTAAAGCATTAACTTGGTTCCTTCAATTTCCACTCTAATTTCTCCCCAAATTCCAATGGCTCAAATCGAGAAATTCTAAAATCATGTGTCTAAATTTTCGGTGCCATTGAACAGTAATTTCTAGTATCGAAAACCAATCAGTCCACCACTTGGAGATTTTTTCGGTCCGGAAAATTTCTCCAAAAAATTCCAGAAAATTCCACAAAAATAGAAAACACACAAAAATCCACTCCAATTTGATTTTCAAGCACAACAATCACATTTTTCACAATAAACACATATGCCGAGAAATGTCATGAATGCATGTACAATCATGTGCATATACAAAAATTACAATTTACGCATATATGGAGGCCATATTGGGCATGACCATGCCGAGATATGTTCACACACTCATATCCCATTCCAAATTACCATTTTACCCTTCCCATCGGAGATGGGATGTTATAGTTTGATTTTAAGATTTAAAGAAATTTCTATGAATTATGTAGTCTTTATGTTTTGAAGGATTTTGCTAAGATTTTATTAAATTTCAAATGTTTTTGGAAGATTTTGATAAATTTAGAAAATTTATGAAATTCTTCATTTATTGGATTTCTGAAAATCAACTATGTACAAAGGTTTGAAAATTAAGAAATTGATCCAATCGTTAAATTGATTGTTGTCGAAAGATTGGATAAATTGTCAAATTTTGCTTCGGATGATTTGATAAAAATAAATACAATTATTATATTAATTTGTTTTGAATAATTTTTGCTCGACAAGTGCCTTCGGGCAATCTGATTTTCAAGCATGAATATGTGTTATATGGGTTTGGTTAGGTCCCATAAGTAGAGTCAGTGCACTGGTCTCATTTTTAAAGGCTTCACCCGTCTGCCTGCTAGTGGCATTGGAGCTCCGATATTGGACTCCCATAAGTTCACGGCTACACTGGACCGCTATGCGGGAAAGTGTAGTATGTTCTGTTCAGGGCTGCACAGGACCGCTATGCTGGAATATGCAGTACGTTCCGTTTTGGACCGACCCAAACCAATTGATGTGTTACGTGTTTTTGATTTTTTCTTGTGATGCATTCGTGTGTTAAATTTGTTCGTGATTTGTGAAGAATTTGAAAAATTGGAGAAATGTTTAATTGTAAATTTTTTTGCTGTGAAATTATTTGAAATTGAGTATGAGCGATTTGAAAAGTTTTTTAAAAATAAGCTTCAGATGAAATTTTCCTACTGTGAGGTTTTGATAAAATGGCCAGAGTTTTTAGAAAGTGATTTTGCTTATGTTTCAATTTATAAACATATTATCCACGAGCTGTCCAGCTCACCCTCCCTTTCATCCCCATCTCCAGGTTTCGAGCAGGAGATCGGATGAAAGAAAGTCAACCATCTGTTCATTTTTGCTTAAATTGTAGATTGTGTATTTTGGGATTTTGGAAATGTTTTGTAAATGGCTTGGATTGCCATAAGGGTTTTGTAAGTATGTAATTATGATATGTATGGTTTATGAAATTGTATGAGAACTTGAGTTATGGAGTTGGACTTGGGTATGGCTATGGATTGTGCATTATAGTTTCATATGTAAATTGAGTTGCGGTATCAATGTGTTTTGGATATGGATAAATTTAATTGATTGATATGTATTGAAGTGTTATAGAAATAGGATTGTGTTTGTTTATGCCGAATTTCCGGACGGGAGGGTCCGATGATTCTGAGTTTTTGTTTGAGAATTTAGAAGTGTGTTTTGAAAACCTTTTGCAGGTTTGGGTTTATGAAAATGCAGCCGTTATGCTGCCGAATTTTTAATGAAAAAAGAAAGAAAAGAATAAGATATTGGTTTTGTTAATAAGTTTGCAAAATGATGAATAAGAAAAATCAAGTAATTTGAGATTAGTTTGAGATTAAGGATTAATTTCCAAGAAAAGGGAAATTGTATGGATTTACATGATTTTGAATAAAGATGGTTATAAGAAATTTTTTTTTACCGATTTCGAATTAGGTTTAGTTTTAGGTTTCCAACGCAATAGTATTTTCTATGTTTATGTTTCGGATGTCGGATCCGTTTTGTAAATTTTCGTTCCGCCTTCGATTTGTATTCAATTTCGCTTGTTAAGTTTTTGTTTCCACTTTCGATTCATTCGTTTCCGATTTGTGATTTGATTCATATCCAATTTGATTTCACCTTATGTTCTATTCTTTCAATTTCTCTTTCGTTCATTTTTTGTGACCGTTGCCCGTTTTCTGGTTGGGATCCGTCTCCGAGATCGGGTCACAACATCAATTCCTTTGTCATATAATTGTCCAACAACATGAGTGAGAGTCGAGTGAGAGTCAAGCATGAAGTAGTGGAGCTATCCCTTCAAATACCGTTATGAACCCCAAAAGTTTAAATGCAATAGCTCTCCAAAGTGGGAAACAAGTGAGGTTCAAAAATCAAGATGAAGAAGAAGACGAAGAGGAGATTGAGAGTGAAGAATTGTCTTTGACAAAGGACAAAATCAAGAAATCTGAAAGCTCCAAGGAAAAATCACTTTTAACTAAAAAGAAGTTCAAATCAATGAGCAAGGGATCTAATTCAGAGAGCTAGAAGGAACAAGCTACAACAAGGGAGCATGTGGAATCAAGCAAGCACGGAGCCAATGAAGCCAACGGTAAGGAGGTAAATCTTCAAGACCTTCCTTTTCCTAATTCATATTTGATGAGCAAACGAATGACTGACATTAAGCATAAAAAAGATATCATTGATTTGTTTAGTAAAGTGGAAGTCAATATTCCTTTACTTGATCTTATGAAACGGGTTCTTGCTTATGCCAAATACCTTAAAGACCTGTGTACCCATAAAAGGAAGTTTAGGCCAAATGAAAAAGTCCAAGTAAGCTCAAATGTGTCTGCCTTATTCAAGCCTCAAATCCTTGTAAAATGTCAAGACCTTGGATCTTTCACTATCGCTTGCACTATAGGTAAAGTTACCATAGGGCGAGCCTTGTTAGATCTAGGGGTAGCCATTAATGTTATACCTAAGTCTGTTTATCAATCATTGGGAGTCAAGAATCTTAAGTCTACATCTGTAGTTCTCCAATTGGCTGATAGGTCTATTAGGCATCTTGTGGGCATTATAGAGGATATTTTGGTCCAGGTCAAGGGTTTAATTTTTCCAGCTGAATTTTTATGTGCTTGATATGTCTTATGAAATTGTGCAAGACACTTCCTTGATCCTCAGTCGACCCTTCTTAAGGACTGCTAGTACCATGATTAGCATGAAAGAAGGTACAATCACCATAGAGGTAGGAGATCAGCAGGTGAGTTTTAACATATATGAGGCTCTGAAACACCCCCATAAGGATTATTCAATTTTAGGAGTTAATATGGTTGATGTTGCTGTTAATGATACCTGCTCTGATGTTGACTTCAAAGAGGATTCGGTTGATTATGAGTTACATTCATTTGATTTTTCTCACTAATGTTTGAATTTGACATCTTCTTTTGTCAGTGATAATTCCTGTCGGGGAACGTTTTGTATTGATTTTTCAGGTGCTTTCGACATCACAAAGACTGACATGGATGAGAAGATAACTGAAGAAATTGTACCTCAATCACAGTGTCCAATTGAGGGGAGGTTGTTGGACCCCGAACTTTTGGTGAAAATTAGAAATATTAAAATGAATTTAAATGAGAAAGAAATTGCTGAGAAAATTTATGAATTTAAGCAAATTTGATGAATTTAAGAAAAAATTTATGAGAAAAGAATTGTTTAGTTTTGATGACTTGAATATTTGAGTCGATTTGTATGGGTTATGAAAGCTTAAGAGAATGAGTTGATTTGAAATGGAAGTTGAAAATTGAGAACTAAAGAGAAAAGTGTAAAAATTTGAAGAATTAAGAAAAGTTTGACTTTTTGGGGTTAAAAGTTGACTTTTGATTTAGGCCAAATTGGAGAAAATGATCTTCATGAAACTTGTAGCTTATGTTAAGAGTTTTCCGTCGCCATAAAGTTTGATACTTTTCGATATCGGGAGAAAAGGTTATGATCAGTCAAAGTTTGTTTTTATAAAAATGACCATAAGTCTATATTTGCGTGTGCTCGACTTTGAGGCCACTCGTCGTAAGAATTTAGTCTAAATTAGAATAGGAGGTCTTCATGAATGTTGTAGCTTGTTTATCAATCTTTCCGACGCTATAAAGTATGCCATTTTTCGATGTGTAAATTGGAAGATATGAATTTTGAAAGTTTGGAGTTTGTTTAGGTGATGTTTGACAGGGCAGTAACTTTGACTAGATTTTTGACCTCTTTAGAGATGAAATTGATTTTTGAGTTCTTCATAGAAGTTGTAGAGCTCCCTTGTATCTTTCCATCGACACCCAATTTGTTGAATTTGGAGTTCAGGATCAAGAGTTACGATTTTTGAAAAATTCGATTATATATGTATAATTGAGATTCTGTTCTTTTGCTTTTGATCCGACCCTTTTTCAATCTTTTGCTTATAATTTCTTCGTCCGGCATCCGATTGATTCGATTTTTGAAGCGTTAGATTCCTAAGACATTTAGCTACTCCTTCATGAGTAATTATGATTTTTATGAGATTAAATGGAAAGAGATTGATTGAACCATAGTGAGAGGGTTGGTTAAAGGTTAATTTTCTGAACATAGTTCAGTATTTTGCAAAATTTGGGAGCTATAGAGATCCAATTGAACCGATTCTTTTTGTAAAATAAAATTGAGACATGGTGCTATAAATCATGTGAAGGGATCGAATTCCAATTTAGTTCCTAAGATTGTCAATCTTTGGATTGAAGTTGGGTTATTGTTCAGTCTCGGATTATAATGAGCTGAACACGTAGTTTGGCCATAACTCCTTCGTTTCTTAACTGATTTGAGCGTTTTTGGTGTCATTTTAAAGATGAGACATCGAGGAACATTTTTCAAGAAGAAAGTTTTGCCAAATTATGTCGTTTAGCTGCCCAAAATCAGGAAGCAAGATGGCTGTTTTTAGGGGCAAATATGGAACATCACTTAAGGTGGTAGGGCAATTAAGTGTTTTGGCTATTATTAAGTGAAGGACTTGTGTGCTGTCGTTTAAAGAAGGAAGAAGCATGATAGTCTTAGGCAAAAATAAGAAAGAAACGAAGTGAGAAAGAGAGAAAGAGAGAAGAGAGAAGACGTCGTTGAAGAAAGAAGAAGAAGAAGTGTGACGCAAGTTTCAGTTTTTCCATGGGTTTCCAGCCAGATTTTCGTTTGTTTCAAGAGGAAAGAGGTTGAAGAAGATGATAGTTTCTTATGGAATCCAATAAATCCGAAAATGGAGGGGAAAAAGGTAAGAGAGAGGTTTTGTTTGATTTTGAATTTTGTAGTGAGATGTTGGTTGTTTTGGCTTGGAAGGGTTATGGATTTGAGTTTTCTAAGATGAATTGAAGAGATTATGCTGGGATTATGCTTAATTTTGGATTATGGTGAGTTAGGGATTTATGCCCAATTTGTGGGATTTGGAGTTTTTGGAAATTGTTTGATTTAGATGGCTTGAAATATGATGAGTTTGTGATTTCTTAAGTTAATTGTGAGATTTATGTGATTTATGATGTTAAATTTTGATGATATTGGCTTAGGGAAGTTTTAATTTGAGGAAAGAAGAAAAGATTGGAGAAATTGAGGATTAGGACGAGCTTCAAACATCGATTCGAGGTGGGTACCATATTTATTTTTGAAATTATAAGCTTTGTGTATGTTTTTGAAAACTCAAGAAAGTATAAGTGTTTATAAATTATGGTTTTTGAATGAGTTCGTTAAGACATTGTATTACTTTAGGCTTGAATTATTTAAAGAAATTACCAAATTTGGTTAAATTAAATGTTTTCGAGCGATTGGATATATTGCTAAAATTGTTTCGGACAAGTGAATAAAAATGTTTCGATTTTTGCATTCCTTGATTTTTAAGTGATTTGATACAATTGAGAAGATTAAATTCATTGATTTGGAGTGACCTAAGAAATTTCCAAAATGTTTTGAATTCATTGTATTTGATTGATTTAATTATAAGCCATGCTTCCATTTCGAAAAAAAAGAAAAAAAATTAAGAAAGAAAGTATCGACTTTTATCTATTTCCAAATGGGTTTGAAAAATTGTTACAAGTTTGGAATGATTAAGTTTATTGCTTTTGAAATTATTTATAAAAATATTGTTTATAAATGCTTGAACAAATTATGATTTCGAATAATTTGAAATTAGTTATAAAATATCATTTGTTAAAATGTTTGAAAATTTATGATTTAGAATACTTTGAATTACCTAGAAAATATTGTTTACAAAAATATTTCAAAAAATAAAATAAAATTATAAGTTTGAACATTTTGAAATTGTTTATAAAAGAAGGGTTTATGAAGATATGATTTCCAAATATTTTTGGAAGTGGCTACAAAAACATTGTTTATGCAAAGGTTTAAAGAATTATGATTTCCGAATAGCTTTGGAAGGGTTAAAAAAAAATGATTCCTTAATATTCTTTGAGTTTGCTTATAATGTAGTGTTTATGGCAAAGTTTGAAAAACTATAAATTTAGTATGAATAAATTCCTTGCTTTTGGAATAACTTTAGAAATTTTTTATATGTTCAATGATATAAGAAATTGAAATTTTAATTTGAAAGTTTTCAAAAATTGTTACAAGTTTTAAATATTGATAGATTTCGAGAATGTCCGGAATTACGAAAATTATTACAAAGGTTAGATTTATTGTTTCTAATGATTTTGGAAATTGATTTAAGAAATTGCTATTCATTATGTTTGAATTATTTAAAGAAATTGTTATTTATGTTTTGGAAAATCAAGGAGAGAAATGCTTTTGGAAATTGATTTAAGAAATTAAAATGATTGGTGATTTTGTTGTTTTGAATAAAAGGTGAAAATTGTTGTTTAAATTTTGGATGATAAATGTGTATTGTGATTTTAAATGTGTGAGAATTATGTTTCAAAGGAATTGATAAAGTTGTTATTTATTCTTTATGAATGATTTTAATAAATTATTAAATGTGTTGCATACTTGTTTGATGAATGATTGTGAATTTGTAAGAAATTGATTAGTGAATTTGTGTTTTGCTATATGACATATGAAATTATGTGCTTAGTGAATGTGGATCGTGTCTAGTAAGACACGACATGAAAATTTGAATTTTGAAAAGTGTCTTCAGGCAATCTGCTTGTTTTAAGCATGAATATGTAAATTATGTGGGTTTGGTTAGGTCCCCTCTATAGAGTCAGTGCACTGGTCTCCCTCTGATAGCCTTCTCCCGGCTGCTCGCTAGTGACATAGAAGCTCGATTTGGACTCCCTCATTCTCACTGGCCGCATATGACCGCTATCTTGAATGTGCGATGCGTTCGATAGGACCGAACCAAACCACTTTGATATGTTATGTGTTTTTGATTTGTTACTTTGTAATGCATTGTTATGTGCTGCGTGCAAAGAATTCGAGAAGTTTGAGCAATAAGAAATTAAGGGTTTCAACTGAGAAAAACTTTTGAAATTATTTATGAATGTTTGAAAAGTTGAGAAGTTTGAAAAATAAGCCTTTGGGCAAAACTTTATGAAATATGATTTCTGCTTATGTTTTATTTTATAAATGTGGTACCCATTGAGCTGTCAAACTCACCCCACCTTTCATCCCCATCTCCAGGTTTCGAGCAGGAGATCAGATGAAGACGGTCAAGACATCAGTTTTGCATGTTTCTGTAATAGGGTTAGTTGAGATTTTGGCATTTGGTTTTGTATCGTGGCTTGAAAATGCCACTCTGGTTTGATAAGGTATATGAATTATGAATTAATGTATATAATTGGGTTGTGTATGATTTTGGGATATGAGTTATGATTGTTTATGAATATGAGTGGATTATATTGAATCTTGCATTTGTATTTTGACGTGAGATGTATATGAATGAGATTGAGTTCTGATGATAGATTTTGGTTTGAGAATTATTGAAGTGGTGTAGTTATAGGTTTGCATTGTTTCTGCTGGAAATTCCGGACGGGAGGTCCGATGATGGTTGTTATGGTTGGATGTGATTTTAGAAGTGTGTATTTTTGATCTGCAGATTTTTGGGTTGTTCAAAATACAGTCGTTATGCTGAACAATTTTTGATAAAATCGGGTCATGGCAAGCTAGAATAAGTTTAAGATTAAGAGTTTTAAAGATGCGATTAAGATATGCATGATTAAGAGTGTTTTGAGCTAATGGCAAAGGATAGTGAGATTAGAATGGGAGAATTTCCAAATGGGAAATTGTATTGTTTTGAGTTGTATACGATTGATTAAAGAGAACATGAATGACAAAAAAAAAAATTTATACCGGTTTCGGATTAGTTGTGACCAAGTTAATCTTAGGGTATCCAATGCGACGTTGTTTCGAAAATTTTTTCTTCGCGGATGTCGAAATCTTGCCACTCAGTTTGTTTCAGTTCGTTTGGAATTCGATTCGAATTACTGTGCTTCGTTCTTTCGAATCTGTTTTCGTTCGCTTCGCTTATGCGTTCCTGTTTTCGCTTCAATGTTGCTTATGCTTTTACTTCCGCTTTCGCTTCGGCCCACTTCCGGGTTCGACCTTCACTTTTTGTTTTCGGAAGTTTCCATCCGTTTTCACTTTTTTCTTTTCCGTTTTTCGGTTGGGGTCCGGTTCCGAAATCGGGTTCCAACAGTTATTTGGCTCAATGGTAAGAGGCGTGCTGCTAGATAGCAACAAAACCTTGAGGTTAGGGGTTCGAATCATGACCAAAGAGGACAATACCAACTTGTGTTGGATGCCGCAGTATAACCCGCAAACACACGCTGCAGTATAACTTGCAAACACCTGCAGGTGGGGTATGGGGTCCAACATTAAAAGGTGCCTTTTTAATGTTGGACCCCACTAAACTAGCATTTCCCACCGGCGTGTGTTTGCGGGTTATCTGTGGCATCAACACAATCAATATTGTCTCTTTGGTGAAATCGAACACTGACCTCGAGTTTTGTTTAGACGCTTCTTACCATCGAGCCATTTGGCTCAATGGTAAGAGGCGTGCTTGTAAAAGCAACAAAACCTTGAGGTTGGGTGTTCGATTCCCACCAAAGAGGACAATACTGATTTGTGTTGGATGCCGTGGTATAACCCGCAAACACACGCTGGGTGAGAAATGCTAGCCCAGGTGTAGGGTCCAACAGAGGTAGAGTGAGTTAGCCCAGGCAGTTGCTACCATAGATCAACAAGGGATGGGTTCCTTGTTTGAAGTAAAAGGAGGGTGTAAAACTAACCACATGGAGATCGAGCTATCGTCAGTTGAAGGAAAGGGGAGTAATATTATCTCTTGAACTTAATAAATTGATTCCGTCTATTGTGCAACCTCCTGTGATTGAGTTGAAACCCCTGCCCCCTACTTTAAAGTATGCCTTCCTAGAGTCTAATGAGCATTTACTTGTTATAACTGTCAATGCCCTATCTCACAATGAGGAAGAGAGACTCCTTCCTATTTTGAAGGAACATAAGAGGGCTATAGGGTGGACTTTGGCAGATATACCTAGAATATGCCCAACGATTTACATACATAGGATTTTGTTTAGTGAGGGTTCAAAGTCTGTGAGGCAACCCCAAAGGAGACTGAACCCACTTATCTTAGATGTGGTTAAAAAAGAAATCACAAAAATTGTTGAGTGCTGGGATTATATATCCGATTTCTGATAGTGAGTGGGTCAGTCTAATACATGTGGTACCAAAAAAGAGTGAGATAACAGTAGTAAAAAATGATAAGGATGAGCTCATTCCTACCAAAGTGCAGAATTCATGATGTGTGTGCATAGATTATAGATGATTAAATGATGCAACATGAAAAGATCATTTCCCTCTACCTTTCATTGGCCAGATGCTTGAAAGACTTGTCGACAAATCACATTATTATTTTCTAGATGATTTCTTTGGGTATTTTTAAGTACCTATTTCACCAAAAGACCAAGATAAAACTATCTTTATAGGTCCTTTTGGTACCTTCGCTTATTGAAGGATGCCTTTTGGTTTATATAATGCCCCAAGAACTTTCCAGCGTTGGCTGATGGCTGTTTTCTATGAATTTTTAGAGAAATGCATGGAAGTTTTCATAGACAATTTCACAGTTTATATGATTCTTTCGATTCTTGCCTATCTAGTCTTGCACAAGTCTTGAAGAGGTGCATTGAAAAGAATTTGGTTTTGAACTTTGAAAAATGTCATTTTATGGTCAATGAAGGTATAGTGCTAGGTCATTTGATTTCTAGCAAAAGGGGTAGAAGTTGATAAAGCTAAGATGGAGGTAATATCTTCTTTTCCTTACCGTATCTGTGTTAAAGATATAAGATCATTTTTAGGTCATGTAGGATTTTATAGGTTGTTTATAAAAGATTTCAACAAAATTGCATTACCTCTTTCCAAACTTTTACAAAAAGATGCTAAGTTTGAGTTTGATGATTCTTACAGAAATGCCTTTGACAAATTGAAATCGAAACTCATTTCTCCTCCCATTTTAGTTGCTACGGATTGGACTCTACCTTTTGAGCATTCATGTGATGCTTCTAATTGTGCTGTAGGACCTATGTTGGGACAACAGGAGGAGAAACTAGCCAAGGTTATCACATATACCTCGAAGACACTGGATCCTGCTCAAATCAACTATACAACAATCAAGAAGGAGCTGTTTGCAGTAGTCTTTGCTTTAAAAAATTTTAGGAAATATCTGTTAAACTCACATGTGACCATTTTAACTGATCATACAACTATTTGATATCTCCTCAAGAAACCACAATCGAAGCCTAGATTGATACGATGGGCATTGCTTCTCCAAGTATTCGATATTGAAATAAAGGATCGAGATGGAGTAGCAAACCAGGTCGCTGAACATTTAAGTAGGCTACCAGATGATACACAGGGAGTGGACTCTTCTGAACTGATGTACGACTCTTTTCTTGATTCAGTTTTATGTGTTTAAATTTTTAACAAACCTTGGTATGCACATGATAGGATTGAATTATCTTAGATTTTCTTATACATTTACATGTGATTTCGATCCTATTTTTAAGATAAAATGTTCAATTTGTGTTCAATTTGTGTTGACTATGAGATTGGATTTATTGATATATTTTTGAGACCAAAAAGTCAAAATTTTCTTAAGTAAATTGGAACACAATTGTTTATTTAGTTTAAGGCACAAAGTTTATTTAAAAAAAAAAGAAAAAAAGAAGAAAATTTCCGTATACGCTGCGTTGCAACACAACAACAGACGTCTGCTGCATACAGCGTTTACGTTCTTTGTGTCGATGTTAAGCAGCGTTGGCTGCGTTTAACTCTTGCAGCCAACGTTTGTAACCACAACGTTTCTCTAAAAACGCAGCAACGCAGCGTGCTGCATTAGTAAGCTGCATGGAGGAAGGGTTTTAAGGATTTTAATGTTTATTTGTCCTGTCATCTACAGTGTCGGCGTGGGAAAAACAAAGGAGAAAAATTGAAGCAAGTTGACGCTGGAGAAACGCACAGTGAAAAGGCTAAGAGGAATAGTGGCAGTAGAACAAGGAGAAGAACGTGGAAAAGCAATCAACGCAAAGGAAGAAACGAAAAGCAAAAGAAAGAAGCTGCTGGAGATTTTGTTTCTACACTTCACCTGTCTCACCGTGAGGATTAAGGGTAGAGGAAGGTAACTCAGACTGCCATTTTACATGACAAGTATGACCCATTTTTGGAGCATAAAAATGAAAGTTGAAGGCTAACTTTCCGACACCAGTTCAATGGGGATATCGACGCCAAGTCACGATTAAGCTATTTTTGTCATTTTAAAGTTGTGATTTATTTTCGGATTGTTGTGTTGTTGGTATTGATTTGGATGGTTTTGGAATTAATGATCTTAATATAATATTTTGATCATTTTATTTCGAACCTATTGCTAAAATATTAATTGTAATCCGTAATCGTTACTTTTAATATTTGTTAGTAGCATCTAACGATCGCTAATCGTTAAGAACAACATGACTTAGGTAAGATAACCCGAGCGTGTGAGGTTACTGCCTATATTGATCGTTTTCTAATTCGTAATGCGACTACCAAATTGAATCTAGAGATCGTATCCTAGGTTATTCGATAGTTAAGTTTAATTAATGATCGTATCTTGATTAAATTCAATTTGAGGGAAAACCGAGATTTGTAGAGCGTTCTGTTAGTCTCAGATCAATAGTTCGAAAAGAATTGTGAAGACTTTAAAATGAGGGAATATGCCTGATTGTGCTTAGGCCGAGATTGACCCTAGAACCGGACCTTACTTATACTTGACACTTTTCTCATTTTTTATTGTTGGTTTTAATTTGTTTTCGATAGTTTAATTTTGTTTTATTTTTCTAAATTGTTTGAAAACCAAACACCCCCATATACTTTTCTTGCATCAATTATTTTCAGTACAAAAATTAATCGAACATTCCCTGTGAATTCGATCCCGACTTACCACAATTACAAATTTTAGTGTGCAGAGTCAGGTAAATTTTGCAATGCACTCGACACGCGCTGTCAATTTTGACGCCGTTGTCGAGGAGTGTGGTAGTTTAATTTTTGCATTTGATTTTAGTTGGTGTTTTGTGAATATATTTGTTTATACTCATACTTTTTGTTACTTGTTAATTTTTAATTGTCCATTAGTTTTGGTGCATGATAGTGACCAGATCTCTTCATAGAAAAATTCAGCAACTTGATCCGGAGATCGAAAAAACATTGCGGAGATTACGTAGAGAAGCAAGGTCAACTTTGGTGAACGAATTGGAAGCAGAATCTGAAGAAACAATAGAAAATCTGAGAACTCTGAGGGAGTTGGCTGCACCCGATTTAACTCATAGACCATTATGCATAACATTTCCAAATTTTGTTGAACATGTTACCTTTGAGTTAAAATCTGGATTAATTCATTTATTGCCTAACTTTCATAGCCTTGCAGGTGAGGATGCTCATAAGCATCTTAAGGAACTTGATGTGGTGTGTTTGAGCATGAAGCCTCACGGGGTGATGGACGAGCAAATCATGTTGAGGGCTTTCCCATTCTCGCTCAAAGATGCAGCAAAAGATTGGCTATGTGATTTATCTGCAGGAAGTGTGAACACTTGGTTGGAGATGATGTTGGGCCCCAAAATTTTCTAATTGATGTTATTAAGCATGAATTGTGTTAATTGTGTGATTTATGGTTTAATTGCATTAAATTGAAAGTCTTAAGGGAAAATTAAGATTAAGTGAGTATAATGTGGTATAAGTGGGAATTAAGGGGTAAAAATGTTTGAGGGCATTTTGGGAAGATCACTTAAGTTGGAGAGGTTAAGGCTTTGCTAGGAGGGGCAATTTGGTCATTGTCCATCCCTTTAGCCTTAAGTGGAGGAATTAGAAAGGAAAGAAAGAGTAAGAAGAGAAGAGGGAGAGTGTCGTTGGTGAGGAAGAAGAAGAGGGGAATTAGGGTTCTTGCATTTCTAGAGGATTTCGACATATTGGAGACATTCCTGGTAAGTTTAATTTTATTTCATCTTGTTGTAGTTAGATTAAACCCTAAAATAGGTTGTATGATGTTAGAATCGGTTGTTGAAAGGTTTAGGGCAAAAATGGTTAGAATCCTTTGGGTTGATGATTTTGTGACTGATTTTAAGGTGTTAATGGGTTAGAAATGTAGTATTGGACTTGAATCAAGGTTTAAGTGTGTTGCATTTGCAAAAGGGAAGGATTGAAGTGGGAAATGCTGGAAAAATCAGGTTTGGAGACGTTCTCCAGAACCGCACATCGCGAAGTGCTCATGAGCACGCCGTGAAGTGCAAGGAAGGTGTGCACATTGCGGCGAGCAATGGGCCGTTCGTCGCGACGAGTGTGGCCTTCGTTGCGACGAGCCCCGGTTTCCAACATAAGTGAATTTTGGTATTTTAGGCATATCTTTTGCTGTGGATGTCCAAATGAGGTGATTTTAGATTCGTTGTGGACTAGAGCCGTAGGGCTACAAGTTTTATGCAGAAAGGAAGTTTGGAATTTGCCTCTAAGATTCAGAGATTGGGTTGGAAGTCGGATGTAGACTTTTAGTGCTTTTATTTTTTATTTTCAAGCTTATGAAATATTTCTTTTGAATGTTGCTTGATTGGAAACTTGGTTTATTATAGGAAACCAAGCCGACCTGATCCAATCGCAAGAGGAAGGACAACAGTGAGTTGGATTCTCGAGCGATATTAGGTGGGTAATATATTTATGGTTGTTGTGTGCATGGGCAAAATGTACATGCTTGCTTGCATGTGTGTGACACTGCTTATGTTGAATTATGAGAAATATTGCAAATGCATTGTGATCATGATTATGTACTGCTTGAAGGACATTATGGCATTTTGCAAGAATGAAAAGTACGAAAGCTTTGATAACATACATTGAGCATGAAACGAATGATTATGTGCTTTGTTTGGGTGAGAGAGGAACGTATCGTTAGTCACGTGCACATCGACGTATAGCCTTCTCACGACTGCCTGCTTGAGGCTACGAGATCCTGAGAAATCGGACTCGAATAGTTTACGGTATAAACTTCGGTTTATCCGGATCGTTCCACGAAACTCTTGAGCCACTTGTTGTGCCATCTCATCATTGATCCATTAGGAAGAATGCATAATTAATTACTATGTTGTGAACTCAAAGATATCATGACATATTCTTGTGACATTTTGATGGCTATGAAATTTAATTCAATTGATAGATTGATGATTTGCTATATGCTTGTGCATATTTATGTGTATGCTTGAATGTGTGGCTCGTTGCTAATGGCTATAAATGTATATGCCACTGAGCTTCGCAGCTCACCCTATTATCTCCCACTCCTCAGGTGCAGAACGAGATGATCGTTGACCCTTTCAAGGCATCGAAAACTCCAAGATAGTTAGGAGCTTTTGTCTTAAGTTAGTATTTTTAGTTAGCCCTCCAAGCATATCATCATTGGGCATTCTCATGTATTTTGGATTTTAACCTTGACATGTATTGTGCTTTTAACCTTGACATGTATTGTGCTTTTATTGAGATTATTGGTTCAATGTATTCAAATTGTAATGGCATGAAATTCTTCTCTTTATGTATTCGAATTTAAAATCCATCACACACGCCCGAAGCATTCCCTCAAGAGTCCGAATGGTCCTCTCTGACTGACCATCCGTCTGCGGATGAAACGCCGTACTAAAATGCAGCTTAGTACCCAAAGCATCCTAACCGCCTAAAACCTCAAGTAAACCGAGGATCTCTATCTCGACACAATCGAGTCCGAATCCCATGCAATCTCACGATCTCATCAAGATACTTCTTTGCCAAAGACGCATAAAGAATCCGTCGCTTAATCGCCAAAAGTGTGTTGACTTCACAACCGATCCTGAATAACCCAAATGGCATCGTGCCTCCTCTCGGTCTTAGGCAAACCCATCGAAAGTCCATAGTCACTCCGCCACTTCCACTGGAATGGACAATGGCCTCAACATACCGGAAGGTGCACGTGTTCACCTTGACTTGCGACACACAAGACATCTACTAACAAACTCGCTACATCCCTCTTCATGCCTTTCCACCGAAATGCTCTCTCAAATCCGATACATCCCGGTACTACTGGATGCATGGCATAAAGCGCATTGTGTGCCTCATCCAAAATCTCATCCTTGATCTCCTGCATCCTAACACACAACCTGGTACCTAATATCATCAGTCCATCATCCTCACCTCTATATCCAAACCTTACCATTTGAATCTCATTTCGAGCTTGCTCAAATTAGCATCTGAGCACAAAAACCCTAACCTTTTCCTTCAAAGAAAGGCCTCACTCGAAAATTAGCGAAGACAATCGCTCTTCTGCGTCAAACTTATCTTCGACTTGGCCATTTCTTCCAATAAAGGAAGATACATCGCCCAACATGAGCAATCGAAGACTTTCGCTCAAAGCATCCGCCACCACATTGGCCTTGCCGGATGATACTCAATCGCAGGTCATAGTCCTTGAGTAACTCAAGCCACCGTCTCTGCCTCAAATTCAGCTTCTTCGACTCGAGAAAATACTTAAGACTCTTGTGATCGGTAAAGATCCGAGTCGAACTCCATACAAATAATGCCTCCAAATCTTGAGGCAAAGATCACCGCTAACTCCAAATCGTCGTCGGGTAGTTCAACTCGTAAGGCTTCAAGCGCCTCAAGCATAAGCAATCACCGATCTCTTTGCATCAAAACACATCCAAGTCCCTTCCTCGAAGCATCGTTGTACACAGAATAGCCCTCATCCTCAGAAGGCAAAACCAGGACTGGAGCACTCGTCAACCGGTGCTTAAGCTCCTCGAAACTCCTCTGACACTCATCACTCCAAACAAACTTCGATTTTCCTCAAGAACCGTCATCGGAGCGGATATCATCGAGAATCCCTCCACAAACCTCCTGTAGTAACCAGCCAATCCCAGAAAACTCCTCACCTCTGCCACATTCTTCGGGGCTTCCCAACTAACCACAGCTTCTATCTTCTTTGGATCCACATGAACTCCTTGATCTGATATCACGTGACCAAGAAATGTAACTTCTTTCAACCAAAATTCACATTTCTCGAACTTAGCATACAACTCATGGCTCCTCAATGTCTCCAAAGAAATCCTTAAATGTTCCTCATGCTCCTGATCACTCTTGGAATACACCAATATATCATCAATGAAAACGATGATGAATTGGTCTAAGAACGGCTTGAAGACCCGATTCATCAAATCCATAAATCGTTGGGGCATTCGTCAATCCGAACGGCATCACCAAAAACTCAAAGTGTCCATACCGGGTCCTGAAAGCAGTCTTTGCCATATCCGACTCCTTAACCCGCAACTGATGGTATCCCGATCTCAAGTCAATCTTGGAAAAGACTTTCGCCCCTTGCAATTGATCAAACAGATCATCAATGCGAGGAAGCGGATACCTGTTCTTCACCGTGACCTGATTCAGCTTCCTATAGTCCACACACATCCTTAATGTTGGGACCCGATCCGGAAACCGGATCCCAACCGAATCAACTTAACAAGTTCACTCTATGCTCTGATACCATAAATCTTGGATCCCGTTACCGGAACCCAACTGAATAAACTTAACACGTAAGCTCTATGCTTTGATACCATAGATGTTGGACCCCGAACCTTGAGTGACAATTTGACTATGATCAAGTGGATGAGTTGATTGAAATTAAGTTGAAGATCATGAAATAAAGAGAGAAAGTATGAAAATATGAAAAATTGTGTAATAGTTGACTTTCTGGCCTTTGAAGGTTGACTTTTGATTGAGGCAAAATTTGATAAAATGATCCACATGAAACTTGTAGATTATGTTGAGAGCTTATTGTGGACATAAAGTTTGTAATTTTTCGATATCGGGAGTGAAAGTTATGATCAATCAAAGTTTATGTTTGATTCGATTAGTATTTGCTTCCGCTTCGCGACTTTCGGATTTGTGCGCTTCCGCATTTTGATTTCGATTCGACATTTCCGTTTTCCGTTCCGTTTTGCTTCGTGTTTGTTTCAGTATTCGCTTGGCTTCTGCTTTGTTTCCGCTTCCCTGCATTTCCGTTTGCTTCGGTGTCCGTTTTGCTTATTCAGTTGGGATCCGGTTCCCGGATCGGGTCCCAACATCTATTGTTGGACCCCGAACCTTGAGTGACAATTTGACTATGATCAAGTGGATGAGTTGATTGAAATTAAGTTGAAGATCATGAAATAAAGAGAGAAAGTATGAAAATATGAAAAATTGTGTAATAGTTGACTTTCTGGCCTTTGAAGGTTGACTTTTGATTGAGGCAAAATTTGATAAAATGATCCACATGAAACTTGTAGATTATGTTGAGAGCTTATTGTGGACATAAAGTTTGTAATTTTTCGATATCGGGAGTGAAAGTTATGATCAGTCAAAGTTTATGTTTGATTCGATTAGTATTTGCTTCGCTTGACTTCGGTTGTGCGCTTCGCATTTTGATTTCGATTCGACATTTCCGTTTTCCGTTCCGTTTTGCTTCGTGTTTGTTTCATATTAAGCAGCTTCGCTTTGTTTCCGCTTCCCTGCGTTTCCGTTTGCTTCGGTGTCCGTTCTGCTTATTCAGTTGGGATCCGGTTCCCGGATCGGGTCCCAACATCTATGGTATCAAAGCATAGAGCTTACGTGTTAAGTTTATTCAGTTGGGATCCGGTTCCCGGATCGGGTCCCAACACTTAAAGAGCCATCTTTCTTCTTCACAAACAGAACCGGAGCTCCCCAAGGCGAAGAACTCGGCCTGATGTACTCCTTCTCTAACAGCTCCTCTAATTGCTCCTTAAGCCCCTTTAACTCCGCCGGAGCCATCCGATAAGGCGGAATCGAGATCGGTGCCGTACCCGACAAAAGCTCGATCGAAAACTCAATCTCCCAAACTGGCGGTAGTCCAGGCAATTCCTCGGGAAAGACATCCGAGAAATTCCTGACTATCGGAATGTCCTCCAACTTCCCTCTGTCCGCTTCCGAATCCACCACATAGGCCAAAAATGCCTCACATCTCTCATCAGCTTCTCCGCTGCCAAAGCCGAAACAAATCTGAGCGGACCTGCCTTCCTGTCCCCTTCAAACACAACTCTTCTGCCATCGTCGAATCCGAACTCTACTGTCTTCTGTCTACAATCCAGACGAGCATTGTACCTCGCCAACGTATCCATACCCAGAATTACGTCTAGCCCTCGCATCTTCAGTGGCATCAAATCTACTACTAGACATCCTCCACCAATACTAAGCTCACAACCCCTAAACATCTGACTAATCACAATGTGCTGCCCGATCGGAGTACTCACCATCAGCGGAGTATCCAGCGGACTCATGAACTCTATCCTGAAACAGTCTACTCGACGAAACAAGCGAATGAGTAAAACCTGGGTCAATCAACACAAGCACATCATCAGCAAATAAGTGAGTCATACCAGTAACAACATCTGGCGCGGCCTCTGCATCCTCACGCGTCATAGCGAAAACCCTAGCCGGTGCTTGCCCTCTCGGTCTCCCCGGAAGACTCGCCCTCCTAGCAGCATCAGAACTGCCCACCTGTGTCGAAGTCCCCTGACTTACAGTCTCTGTCCTCCTCAGAGCCTGCATCCGAAATCCCTCTCTCCTGGACGACTGAGGACACTCTACCCTGTGCCCTTCTCATCCCACATTTGAAGCATGCACCGTCAATCGGTGACACTCCCGTTATGGAAATTGCCACAGTGCTGACTTGGGATGAGACGACTTGTCCTGTCTCCCCTCTTGTTGCCTCCTGTCGCAGACGCCTGATGAGAAATAGTAGGAGTCCTCTTCGGTAGAGACTTGCTCACATCACTGCTCCTCACCTCCGACTGCGGAGGGAAACCCCTAGTACTCCGCTCAGGCATAGGAGCACTAGCACTACCTCCTCTTCCGAACTTCTCCCTGTTCTTTCTCTTCTTATTCACAGCACTCTTAATGTTTTCTATGCTCTCCACCCTCAGCGCTGCTTCCACTAGCTGCTGGAAGTCACAGATATTCAGCATAAATAACTTTTCCCTGATCACCAGATGTAAACCAGACTCAAATCGGCGACATCTCCCAGTCTCGCTCAACATCAGATCGGAAGCATAACGAGATAACTGCGTAAACCGGCGCTCATACTCGCCCACAGTCATATCCCTCTGTGTAAGGCTCAGAAACTCCCTCTGCTTCTGCTGGACATAAACCTCTGACATGTACTTCTTCCTGAATGCAGCCAAGAAGTCCTGCCATGCCAATACTATCGGTCTTCTCTGACTGCCTGGCACAGTCTCCCACCAATGCAGGGCATCTCCCTGAAGTAAACTGGCAGCATACACAACCCGATCCTCCTCCTCACACTCCATCTGATCCAGCACCCGCTCTGTCCTCCGTAACCACGTCTCAGCTTCCTCAGGATCTGCTGTCCCGAAGAAGTCAACAGCTCCAAATTTCCTCAACTTATCAAACTGTTTCCCCCTCTTAACTGGGGCCGGAGCAGACGGCTGAGGCATCTGGCCCATAGCCTGAACAAACGCCTGGGTGAAAGCCTGAAACATCCCCTGATCGAATTGAGGCACTTGCTCCTGCGGAATCGGCGATTCCTGCGATTGCGACAGCATAGGCTCACTGCCTAACACTACAGAAGCCTCAGCATTCCCTGGGGCTACTGACTCTCATCGGTTCTCTCCTCTCTAATCGGAGAGTCAGGTGCAACTGATCCTTGCAGAACTCCTCGGGTTCTTCTACGAGGCGGCATCGTAATCCTTCAAAGGGAAACACTACGGATTAGCTATACGATCGAAATTCCTATATGTATGCATGTTATGCATGTCACTTAATGCAATAAATCAAATGCAACACATAACACACAATTCATCCTACGATGCATTCTATGCCGAGGACACACTAACCTAAGGCTCTGATACCAAACATGTTGGGCCCGAGCCCCATAACCTGAATCCCGAGGTGACCCCTCGAGCTGCGCCCCAACGGGCGACCCGAACCGTCGGACCCGATCCCAACATTTGCACAACAATCGATTCGCACATGCAATTTATAACAAAATCATTCGCATAATCATTTAAATAAACACCCCATAATCCGGGGCTAAAAGTCATATCAATCCAAAAAAAATGAAATTCAACAATTATTGTCATAACACCATACTAAATCAAAAGGAAATCCAAAATACGAGATATATGCTCCATGATAACATGCTCAGTGGGCCAACTAAAATACTAACTTAATGAAATAGTCTTTAACTACTACGGAGTTCTTCAAAGTCTGGCGAGAATCATTCGAGGTCTTGAGTTGCACCTGAGGAGGGAAAGATAATGGGTTGAGCTACACAGCTCAGTGGCTAATATAATTATAGCCATCGACAATTAGCACAAAATCAAGTATATGTATAAATATATATTATACTAATATACTTGTAACAGTTCTAGTGTTCACATGCACATCAAGCAATACACGAAAATTCACCACATGTCACGATATATGCTTCATCAAGCGCCAATTCAAATATGCAAGATTACAAAACAATGGCTCAAGGTCCATGGAATCAAAAGGAAGAAACCGAAGTTTGCATCCCGAAACAAAAGGAAGAAACCGAAGTTTACATCCTGAACGAAATGAGTCCATTCGGAGCTCATAGGCCACAAGCGGGCAGCCGGGAGAAGGCTTTTGTCGACGTGCACGTGACTAACGAAATGGTTCCACTCTCGCCCAAACAAAACACATACTCATATTCGAAATCATTTCATCAAAATGCCGTGACCGAGGTCCCGACATAACATGCTCAGAATCATAATTCATGCTTATTTCATGACATAAGAAAATCCATATCATTTATTATACATGCATATTAGACAACATATACTCATGCATAGTCAAGAAATTGCCTAATCACGCAATAACTATAAGTATATCACCCACCTAGAATCGCACGAGAATCCGACTACTGATGATCGTCCTCTTGCGATGGAAACTGATCTGCTTGGTTGCCTATATTAAACCAAGTCTTAAATCAAATAATAATCAAAGAAAAATAATCAAAAAGCTTCAGAAATCAAATAAGAAAATTTCTGGAAAAGGGGAGCAATGCTTTGCGCAAGGCGTCGCCGCCGACGACGAAGCGAAAAGCCAGCGAAGGCCTCAGCGCGACGTTACGGCACGCACGCGCGTCGCGCGCCATGACGCGAAGTCTCCCCAACGCACGCCATGACGAGCACGCGGCGTGCACAAAATTCGCACGTCGCGACGTGCGGATCGACATTTCGTTCCCGAACCACAAAATCTCCAGATTTTCAACTCCCAATCGTTCCAAACTCAAATGTAATACTCCCAAGCCATAGATCCAACCTTCTACCACAGTTCTAACCCATTCTCTGCTTCCAATTCGTCCTAAAATCATCAATCTAAGGATTTTCCCCAATTTCTTATCCTAAAACCCTAATCATCGTTTTCTCTTAATCCCAACAATCTCAATGCTTAATCCATTCAGAAATAAAATAGAAAGGTCATAGACTTACCGACTGAAGCACTAAATCCTTCGAAATCGACCGAAGTCGCGAATCGTTCTCTTCCTCTCTTCTCCTCACCGACGGCAACCTCTCTTCTTCTTTTCTTTCTATTTCTATTTTCTTTCTTCTTTTCTTTTCCTTTTTATATCTAGGTCTTTTCAAACCTAGGGATGGTCAAAGACCAACCTACCCCTCCTTTTAAGCCTAACTCCAATTCGACTTAAGTGAACTTCCCGAAATACCCTTACACAATTTAATCCTCTAATTTATTAATTAAACCTCGATTATACTCCAACTAATCAATATCAAGCCCAATTAAATCAAACTAAAAAATAAACTCATAATTATCAACAATGCATGCTTAATCATCAAAAGAAAAACATTCAGGGTCTAACAAACAATCTCCCACTTGCCCTAAAGCAAGTTTGACATATCCTTCATTCCCATCCCTTCTAGGTGACCCTCAAAACTCTTTTGAGTCAATGTCTTTGTGAACGGATCAGCAAGGTTTTGCTCTGTAGGAATCTTTACCACATCCACTTCTCCACGTTGTATTATCTCCTTATGAGATGATACTTTACGCTCAATGTGTTTGGCGACTTTGTGGTTACGAGGTTCTTTAGAATTAGCCACCGCCCACTATTATCACAATAAAGTGTAATGGCTTTTTTGCCTCTGGAACTACCTCCAAATCATTTAGGAACTTCCGGTCGATGCTTCCTTTCTTTGCTTCACAAGCAACAACATACTCGACCTCCATAGTCGAATCAACAATACAAGATTGCTTGACACTCCTCCAAACTATGGCTCCACCTCCTAAAGTAAATATAGAACCGTAAGTTGATTTCCTTGAATCAACATCGATTGGAAATCAGAATCCGTATATCATGTCGGAATAAGATTACTTCAGAGTAAACAAACATTAAGTTCTTCATCCTACGAAGATACTTAAGTATACATTAACATGATCAATGTTCCATTCTGGATTGGATGAAATCGCTACCGGTCCCATCGCGTAATGATATATCGGTCTAGTGCATGCGATGTGCATACATCAAACTACCAACTGTCAAGCATATGGAATGTTACGCATGCGTTCAACCTCCTCTTGGATTTTAGGTGCTTGTTCCTTTGAAAGTTTGATTCCATGTCTAGTAGGGTGAAACCCTCTTGGAATCTTGCATGGCGAACTTTTGAGCATATTCTCAATGTAGGTTAGTTGAGACAAAGCTATCTTATTGTTCTTACGATCCCTTATAAGTTTGATCCCTAGAACATAGGTAGCCTCTCCCAAATCCTTCATTGAAAATCGCTCATTCAGCCATCCTTAACCGCAGATAACATTCCCACATCATTCCCAATGAGCGAATGTCATCAACATACCGGGATTAGGAAAGTAACCTTACCTTCTTATATTCTTTTGTAAACACAAGGCTCATCTAGGTTTTGTATGAACCCATAGGTTTTGATAGCCTTATCAAACCTAATGTTCCAAGACCTAGATGCTTGCTTAAGTCCATAAATGGACCTTTGCAACTTGCAAACCTTATGCTCATTACCTAGCTCAATGAATCCTTCTGGTTGGGCCATATAAATGGTCTCCTCAAGATCTCCATTTAGAAATGCGGTCTTGACATCCATTTGCCATATTTCATAATCGAAATAGGCTGCTATGGCCAAAAGAATCCTGATGGACTTAAGCATGGCAACCGGAGAAAAAGTCTCCTCGTAGTCTATACCCTCCTTTTGAGTATAGCCTTTAGCTACCAATCTAGCTTTAAAGGTCTCTACCTTTCCATCCGATCCCCTTTTCCTTTTGTAGATCCATTTACACCCTATGGCTTTTAGACCTGGTGGTAGATCTACAAGGACCCAGACTTCATTAGTATACATAGAATCTATTTTCGATTCTATTGCCTTGAGCCATTTTCCCGCATCAACATCATTAATAGCACATGTATACGTAATCGGGATCTGTTTCTTCTTGGTGCGAGATGGCAATTAAGCCTTCTCCTAAACCCAGATACCTATCTGGTTGTCTCACAACCCTCCCACTACGTCTAGGCACATCATGATGTTCAGTTGCACTTCGATTCAACTCTTGAATCCATTTCGACATCTTGTTCATCATATCCAAAACAACTCTTGGTTTGGATGAAATTGCTAACTCCTTTAGTACTACTTCACTTCTTCCTTTGTGATTTCTCACAAACTCTTCCTCTAAGAAGTTTGCATTTATTGACACAAATACCTTCCTATTATGAGGATTTGTAAAATAGTACCCTCGAGTTCCGTAGGATATCCTACAAACAAACATACTTGACCTTGGTTCCATCTTTGTGGATTCAGGGCTTTAGAACATGGGCTGGACAGCCCCAAGTCCTCAAGTGCCTCAATGAAGGCACTCGGCGATCCACAACTCCCTAGGTGTTTTAGGCACCGATTTGGATGGAGCAAAGTTAAGAAGATATGTTGCCGTTTGTATGGCATATCCCGTAACGATTCTGGAAGGCTAGCATAGGACATCATTGATCTTACCATTTCCAATAGAGTTCTATTTCTCCTCTCGCTACACCATTATGTTGAGGTGTACGAGGAGCGACAAATTGAAACAATTCTATTGTCAATTAAATATTGCTGAACTCTCCAGATAAATACTCACCACCTCGATCCGATCGAAGTCGTTTTAATGGCTTGCCAAGTTGCTTCTCACTTGACTTTGAATTCTTTGAACTTTTCAAAAGATTCACTCTTTTATGCATCAAATACAAATAGCCATGTCTTGAGTAATCATCTATAAAAGTTATGAAATATTCATAACCTCCTCTAGCTTAGACATTCATGGGCTCACACACATCAAGATGTACCATGTCCAATGTGGATTCAAATCTGTTTCCTTTAGAAGGAAATGAGGCTTTTGTCATTTTCCTTCAATACAAGATTCACAGTGGGTAATGGATCACTATCCAAGCCCATAAGGATCCCATCCTTTACTAGCTTTGTCAAGTCTTTTCGATTGATATGACTCATCCTTAGATGCCACAGATACTTTGAATTAATGCTAGAGATATTGGATTGTCTTGGTTTTATCAATTCTATGGTGTTTAGTGAGCCTTTCATAGGTTCTATAAAAACAATCCTGTTTAATTATCGCTTCACAAATAAAATCCTTATTCTCATATATTGAAACAACCTTTTCAAAATATAAGGAATAGCAGATTTTATTAGACAAAAATGAAATCATGTTCCTTACAATCATTGGCTTGTAATAAACATCTTCCAAATATAACCTATGATCACTAGGAAAGTCCAAGATAACTACTCCCACCGATTCTGCTGAAACATAGGAACCATCCGCTATTTTGACTTGGCGGCCTTTAGGAAGTCTTTTCCTTTCTTTGGAACCCTACAAAGAATTACAAACATGGTTAGTGGCTCCTGAATCTAATATCCAAGAAGTAGATAAATCTGCCACATTTCTAGTTCCTAACAAACTTAGGAAGCCCATACCTTGTTTGCTTTTGAGGGATTCTAGGTAGATCGGACAGTTTCTTTTCAGATGGCCCATCTCATCACAAAGGAAACACTTTCCTTTGATGTTCTCTTTGGCCTTCTTTTCATGAGTTTGGCCTTGACCCCTATTTGGGCCTTCTTTTTCATTGGACCCTTCTTCTTTTCCTTGCCCTTACCCTTGGGCTTAGAAGAAGAAGCTACATTAGCTTCTGGCCCATGAGCCTTAATATTCAATATTTCCTTCGTGCTCTGGAGGGTATTCATCAACTCACTCAAGGTGTAATCCTTGTTGTTGAGCTCATAGTCCAACTTAAACTGCTGAAAAGAAGAGTTTAAGCTATTGATGATCATAATCATCTGCGTGTCCGCATCCATATCCACCCCAAGCATCTCGGCCTCGGTGGACCGCAGAGATTACCTTCATCATGTAATCCCGCACCGGGTTTACGTGTTTCGCTCGAGATTATGAAAGGTTTGGATAGCTTTCACTCTTGCAGACCTAGTCCTCACACCAAACATCTCATGTAGGTGATGGACCATTCCACTAGCAGCTTTTCATACAAGCAATTTGCTTTTGCAACATGCCACGATGAAGCGAAATATAAGACTTAGTAGTCTTGTCGATTCCGCCAACGCTTCGTGTTGTTGGACTTGCTCAGAGTTGCATCTCCACTTAGAGGTGTAGGCTCATTTTCAGTTAACACCCATGAAATACGTTCATATTGAAGAACAATGTCAAGGTTACGTCTCCATTCATTAAACTTGTCTCCATTTTCCAATTTGTTATTAGTCGAAGCGGGGTGAGTGGATTCATTTTGTGGTTGATTATGTCGAAAATATAAATTATTAAAACATGAGCATACTAGTCAACAATTTATGGAACTTTGTATAAAATCATGATGCATGTATGCATGATGATAGATTTAACAAAACTTAAAAATTAAAACATTATCTGACGATTATTTTTCTTATCTATAAGACTAAGTGACGGTGGGCCATCTTATCTATTAAAAAAAAGCGGGACCCTCCCACTCAAAAAACTACCAAGCATCTCATGCTCAATTTTTAAGAAGCATCTTAATTTGGTCCATACTTTTACCAATGAGCTACGGTGGCGGTTTATTGATAAAAATTTTGAGTGTATAACCATTTGATTCATTCACTAAAGATACCTACAAATCATGCCTCGGTGGGAGGTCACATTTGCTATCATTAAGTGGACTTATCCTTAAGGAGACCCAAACCATGCAAGATCTAGGATCCATGCCCTCCGATGGGGAGTAACACTTCACCACATGCAAGCGGGCCATCATTTGGAGACCGTGGACTCTCACAGAGCATCCTCTCCCACTCAATCTTTTGGGCTTTAAGTTTTAAATACCATCTTGTCTAGATGCAATTTATTATCCATCCTATATTGTTTCATTATATATCTCATACATAATGAATGCATGGCAAGGCCTAGGGTTGGCAATTTTTAAATGACATGCAATCACATAATATCACATATTACAAGCATTCATTTCTCCATTAAATCACATGAACTAATAAAGCCACATTTGATTGTCCATCCTAGAAACATAAAATAATTACAAGCCTTTTAGGCCCAAAATATGCTTCTTCATCTTGGATCTTCCGCTTGAACTCTTCGTTAACATGATCCGCCCATTCGGTAAACAAAATGTAATGGCATTTATGAAATTAGAATTTTGTCATTTTGAAAAATAAAATTCCAACACTAGATTTTAGAAAACCAAATCTTTGTTTTGACAAAAATTCCAGCACTTGTTTTATTAAAACCAAACTCATTTCATGAAAATTAAAAACAGCACTTAGTATTTTAGCAAAACCGAAATTGGATTCTTTGAAACAAAAACCAGCACTTGTTTTCCAATCATAACTGAAATATGATTCATTAAAACAAAAATTCCAGCAACTTAGTTTTCACAAAACTTATGCCAAAACACAAAAGGATACACCGAAAATTTTACCTTTCCATTTCTTCAATCCATGGCTGCTCCTTCTTCATCATTACATCAATTTGTACATTACAAAATCAAATAAAATAGAAAAAAAAACCAAGGAGGAAACATGGTGATGATAGACCACCCTTCTTGTTACAACCAAATGAAGAAATCTTACAAGATAAAATTTAACTTCTATGGACAACCAAAAGAGCAACATACACCATATATATTTCTATCAAATAAAAATATGCACTATACATAAAAAGATTGCCAACCCATGCATCCACCATATAGGAACCGAAATTATGCATGAAAAACTGGCTCTGATACCAATTGTTGGATCGGAAAAAGAAAGCATGCTTAGTTTGGAGAAACGATAGATTTCAAAACTTTTTAAGAAATCATCTTGCAGCGGAAGCAATATATCCAAATCAACATGCTAATCCATACATGATATGGTATAAGGATAATAAAAAATAAGAACAAGATAAAAGGAATTACCGACTCCTTATTTCTGACTTTAAATCCTCGCTGCGCTATCCTCTCCTTCTTGTATCCAAATCCTTTGCCTTTGAGTCTTTTTCTTTAGCAATCTATCTTCTTCCTTGTTGTAGTATCCTCAACCAATTAGATTTACAAATTGTTCTTCAAGGACAACTAGGTTAACAAAATCCTTTGGTGGGAAAGAAGAAGAAATATTTGGAGGAGATTTTCTTAGAAGAAGAAGAACCAAAATTGAAACTCTTTCAATTCTTTCACTTAGGAATTTTGGTTCTACCTTGCATGAAAGGAGAGAATGTGTAAAACATGCAAGAAGCCTTTCTTACATCTCAATTTCGATATATGCATGAATGGAAAAAGTGAGAGGCATCCAATGCATCACTTCTTACATTAATCACTCATCAAATAGCCAATAAATGAGACTTACTTCATTTATCTTTAAAATGGCTATTTGAAAAGACCATAACCTATAATTGAATACCCATTTCGGTTTTGGCAAGAAGAAAGAAGGAAAATGGTCCATCTAATGCACATCTTTCATCTTTAATATAATGAATGCAAATAGGTTACATGCCAACATTAAAAGCCAACCATTAAACCATTTAATGGTAAGTTCATAACTCCATTTAATAATGATGAACCATAATAAAGACCATCTTTATTTATTATTTTAATGTCAAATGTGTGGTTACACATCTAACCTAACACAATTTCGAAATTGCTTCTTCTCCATTTAAAAAAATTGTTTTAATATAATTAATTTAATTAATTACATTAAACCAAAACAAGCCCATTTCTAAATGAACATATGGGCTTCCAATTAACCATTAATTAGTATAAGCCCATCATTCAATTATGGACTTATAAAGCCTCCAAACTACTTCTTACTTAGCTTGATAACCTTCCTTAAAGCCAAGTGGGGAATCTTATTGGACTTTGATAATTCAAGCTCCAATAAGCCCAAAAATAATTCAATCTCATTGGAATGAATTCTAGCTTATTAACTAAATGTCATTCCACTAAAGATAATTAGTTGAACTCTTGAATTATTAAATATTATGAGAATATGTCCAATTGAAAACCCTATTTAGAACCTTATTATAGCCATCCGCACAACAAAGGGTAAAATTACCGTTTTGTCCTTATGTTGGTTTTTCCTTCTAGATCTCTCATTTTACTTTATATGGTGATTAACACATAAGATCTCATCTTAGTGTTAAGACTTGATGGGTAGCTAGTCCATCAAACTATCGCGCCAGCTTTAATCACCAAATCTCCTTAAAACATCTAGAAGAGATGATAACACTATAAACTCTTTATTTGAGTGAATGTTCCCTGATACATGTTTCAATTAATAATTCCAACATGCAGACACTGGATTAATACCCTGTAAAAATCCATTCCGATCATATCAAGAATTATAATGAAACACATATGAGTTCACCACTCATCAAGATTGTGGTTCATAATAAGCGAATGCTTAAGTTGTATGTTTTAAGATTAAAGTAACATTTCCACTTTATTCTTGAAAACATACTTGATTCAATTCATTTAATAGTGCCATTATCGATAGTCTACTACTATCATGATATGAAACTCATCATTCCCTTTAAGTAAACTCCTTTACTTATATGGAGATAAATCGCAACACTACAATCTAAACCATAATCAAGCGACCAACTTGATTATTCAACTGTGAATCAATTAATTGATTCTAATAATATACATGTTTCCCATACATCTCTATGTATATGTATATTACTTACAAATGAATCTTGGTACCTTATGACCGTATATATAATGCTCATACAGATAAAACCAAACTCTTTTGTTTTATTAATAATAAATATTTTCATTACAAAGCATGGCAAGAAGATAAAGTTACATGTAAATACACTTGCTTTCGA
Organism: Erythroxylum novogranatense; assembly: GCA_029891385.1. NCBI lineage: Eukaryota > Viridiplantae > Streptophyta > Magnoliopsida > Malpighiales > Erythroxylaceae > Erythroxylum > Erythroxylum novogranatense. Next base: position 58,532,504 of record CM057226.1, on the reverse strand, counting down.
GGCACTATATTTACATAACTCCAACACTTCATTGGTGGGAGGCGTGTCGAAGTCGAGATGAGACCAATGGGTTGGCATGGCGGACTTCCTCGCTACGAGGAAGAAATATCTGTCTGAGGTGTACATTCAAAGAAGCGAGGGAGTTCCTCAGTCTCACCCAGAGGGAGATGACAGTTAGTGAGTATGAGCGTCGGTTCACTCAGTTGGCGAGGTATGCTTTAGAGCTGATGTTGAGTGAGGCTGCTAAGTGTCGCCGGTTTGAGTCGGGTCTTCACTTAGCCATCAGAGAGAAAGTGGTAGTGCAGAACTTTGGTGACTTTCAGCAGTTGGTTGAGGCAGCCTTGAGGGTGGAGAACATTGAGAACATCAAGAGTGTAGTTCACAGGAAAAGAAAGGGAAGAGAGCAGTTCAAGAGGGGAGGTGGTACTTTTATGCCTAAGAGAAGTGCCAGAACCTTCCCTGTGCAGTCTGAGGAGAGGAGCAATGGTGCGAGCCGATCTTGACCTATGAAGACTTCTACTGTTTCCCACCAAGCCTCAACGGTGGGCGGCAGTAGAAGGGGAGATGGGGATAGGCCATCTTTTCCTCAGTGTGAGCATTGCGGGAGACTCTATAGAGGAGAATGCCGTAAATTGACGAGAGCTTGCTTCAACTGTGGGGAGAAGGGGCACATGGCTAGAGAGTGCCCTCAGCCTCCAAGACAAGAGAGAAGCCAGATGCAAGCTTCCAAGAGATCTGAGACTGTGGGCCACAAGACTTCTCTGAAGTGGGCGATTCGATGCGACCAGAGGGTGAGCATTCCAGGAGACCAAGGGGCGAGGCACCGGCTAGGGTGTTCATGATGACTCGGGAGGATCACGAGACCGCTCGGATGTTGTCCTTTGGTATGGTTAGACTATTTTCTAATGATGTGATTGCTTTGATTGATCCAGGTTCTACTCATTCATTTGTTTCTTCGAGTAGACCTGTGTGTGGTAGAAATTTGAGCCCGTTGGATACTTCGTACTCCAATCTGTCATTATATTATTATCATTCAAGTGTATAGAGAGTGTGAGATATGTGTTGGTGGGGAACTTTTAGTGGTAGATTTGATGCCACTGAAGATGGGAGGATTGGATGTGATTTTGGGTATGGACACGTTAGAGAAGTACAATGCCCGAATGGATTGTAAGAAAAAGACAGTGAAATTTGAATTGGATGACGGTAGAAGAGTGGTGTTTATAGGGGACAGAAAAGTAGGTCCACTCAGAACTGTTTCAGCTTTGACAACAGAGAAGATGATGAGGAAAGGCTTTGAGGCATTTTTGGCCTATGTTGTAACATCCCGTTACCGATGTGATGGGCATATTGGTAACTTGGATGGGTTAGGATTGTGTGCATGCATATTTGAATTGCACATGCATTTTTATCCTCTATATATATTGATAAATGATCATTGTGGCACTAGCATATGCAGGTACATACATGTATAACATATTCCTGGTATAATTGTGTAAATTGGAAATTCTGTGATTTTTGTGTAGATTGTGATTTGAATATTGAATTGGAGTGAAAAATGAATTCTAGGGGTTTGAAAAATGGAATTGGAGTGTATGATCATGTGTTTTATATTTTTGAGAATTTTTAAGAATTTTTCTGGAATTTTTGGAGTAATGGGTCCGGACCGGAAAAATTGACCTAATGGTTGATAAATTGGATTTCGGTTCCGAGATTGATTGGCAAATGGCACGGGAAAATTTGAGTTATGATTTTAGGATTTATTGTATAGAGCCATTGCAAATTTGGGAGAAATTAGAATAAAAATTTAATTTTTTTTAGACCCTAAGAAATGGACATGTGGCAAGTGAATTGCCAAACATGCCTTAAGCCTTTAAACTCTTTGGTTTAAAACCCTTGTCTTTCAATTTTGCTTCCACAACACTCTCTTGATTTTGAAAGAAAACTTGGCTTCCTCTTTGCTTTTCTTCTCCTCCTTCTTCGTGATCTCCTCCTTGCTTATATCTTTCATTTTCTTCTTACTAAATTGCTTCATTCTTCATCTTTAACCTATCCTTAAGCTTTGTGTTGGAGAAGATGATGTTTGATGTTGGGTTTGGGTGAAAACCATGGGTATTGTTAGAGTTGGAAGGGTTGGTGATTTTGAAGGTTTGAAGGTTTAAATCAAGTAAGTTCATACTCCTTTTTCTTTGGATAGTTTGAATTGTGGTGGATTAATTAGGGTTATTGATTGTTGAAGAAATGTATAGGTTTCGGATGATATGAATTTTTGGATTTTCTTGTCTTTGAATTTGGTAATTGAGGGATAATGGTTATTTGATGGAATTGAGCTTAGGGATTAGTTGTTTTGAGTGTATTAAGTTGTTTTAGGAGTGTTAGAAGGAGAATAGTTGGATTAAAATTTGACAGAAGTGAGAAATTTGGGTTTCGGGCGTGTTTCTGGGATTGCACGTCGCGACGTGTTCATCGCACGCCGCGGCGAGCAATTTTCCCTTTGCACGCCGCGACGAGTGAAGACGCATGCCACGGTGAGCGTTAGCAAGGCACGCCGCGATGCGCGCGAGGCATACACCGCGACGTATGCGAGGCATCTCGCCGCAACGAGGATGCCAATTTTCCGTTAGTGAAATGGGTTGTTTTAAATGATGATATAATTTGAGGTTTTAGCCCTAATGAATTGGTTCTTGATTTATTGCAATTTAGAGACTAATAACTGCAAATTTATAAGAATGGAATTTATGAATTAATTTCGAAAGTTCTCGAAATCGGATGGAAATTGAATAATGAATATGATTTTGATATAAAGATAGTCCTTATGTCTTGGAGTTTGACTTTTGGGAGTTCTGAACTTAGTTAAATGAATTATGGTGTCTAGGAATTTCTATCTTTTAGAGAAAAAGAGTTGAGATGGGAAGATTTGGGATAGTTTCGGGAATGTCATAAACATGTATAGTACGCAATTCATTCGCTGCATGTGCATTTTTAACTATTGAAAATTGTGCTATTGGTAATGTTTGTGTATTCTGATTGTTTTAGAGGCACAAGTGGGCGTCGATCTTCCGCGTGGTGAGACTTCCGACATTAGCTCGGAAGTTTAGAGGTGAGTAACCTAGTTGGTTCCTCAACCTTTATGTGTTTAATATTATGCACTTATACCATGTGGAGATGAATGGAGGGTTATGTGTGTTTACTTTTGATTGATTTCGAGCCATAGGTGTCTGAAATATCTGGAATTTGATATCGAAGTGTCAATTGTGCTACATTGTAATTATTTGGTTTTAAAGTGAATTGAGACATGTGCATTCATGCATAAAGGCATGTTCAGATAATGACAGTTGTGACCGGTGCAGCCACCGTATTTCAGAGCTTAAAGCTCAACGCAACAGGGCCTCGAGCCTAACGTAATTTCAGAGCCACAAGCTCACCGTATCAAGGCTTCAAGCCCAATGTAATTTAGAGCCACAGGCTCACCATTAATGAGCCCATTTATGGGACAGATCAGGCGCACGGATGGCTTCGGTGGAATTGAAGGAGCTTAAGGAGAAATTAGAGGAGTTGTTGGAGAAAGGGTACATAAGGCCGAGCTCTTCACCTTGGGGAGCTCCGGTCCATTTTGTGAAGAAGAAAGATGGATCGTTGAGGATGTGTGTAGACTACTGGAAGCTTAATCAGGTCATGGTGAAGAACAGGTATCCGCTCCCACGCATAGATGATCTGTTTGATCAATTGCAAGGGGCTAAAGTCTTCTCCAAGATAGACTTGAGATCGAGTTACCATCAGTTGAGGATAAAGGAGTCGGATGTGCCCAAGATTGCTTTCAGAACACGGTATGGGCATTTTGAGTTTTTAGTTATGCCTTTTGGTTTGACAAATGCCCCTGCAGCCTTTATGGATTTGATGAATCGAGTCTTTAAGCCATTCTTGGACCAATTTATCATTGTCTTTATTGATGATATATTGGTCTATTCCAAGAGTGATAAAGAGCATGAAGAGCATGAAGAGCATTTGAGGATTGCTTTGGAGACATTGAGGAGAAACAAGTTGTATGCCAAATTTGATAAATGCGAATTTTGGTTGAGGAAAGTTACATTTCTTGGACATGTGATCTCAGAACAAGGAGTGCATGTGGATCCAATGAAAATAGAGGCGGTGGTGAATTGGGAAGCACCAAAGAACATAGCAGAGGTGAGGAGTTTTCTGGGTTTGGCAGGTTACTACAGGAGGTTTGTGGAGGGATTCTCCATGATATCCGCTCCGATGACTAAGTTATTGAGGAAGAATCAGAAGTTTATCTGGAGTGATGGTATCGGAAGAGCTTTGAGGAGCTCAAGCACGCAGTTGACAAGTGCTCCGATTTTGATTCTGCCTCCTGGAGATGAGGGCTATACTGTATATAGTGATGCTTCAAGGAAGGGTCTTGGTTGTGTATTGATGCAGGGAGACAGGGTGATAGCTTATGCTTCAAGGCAATTGAAGCCATATGAGTTGAACTATCCGACTCATGATTTGGAGTTGGCGGCTGTGATCTTTGCCTTGAAAATTTGGAGGCATTATCTATATGGAGTTCAGACGAGAATCTTTACCGATCATAAAAGTCTCAAGTACTTGCTAAGCCAGAAGGAACTGAATTTGAGACAGCGAAGGTGGATCGAGTTACTTAAGGACTATGACTTGCTAATCGAGTATCATCCAGGCAAGGCCAATGTAGTGGCGGATGCTTTGAGTAAGAAGTCTTCGATTGCTCATGTTCGGACAGTTTATCTTCCTTTATTGGAAGAGATGGCCAAGCTTAAGATAAACTTGAAGCAAGAGGAGCCAGATTGCCTTCTAGATAATTTCCGAGTGAGACCGATACCTAGGGAGAAGGTTAGGGAGTTGCAGGCACAAGATGTAGATTTGAGCAAACTCTGAGAGGAAATTCGGAATGACAAGATTTTTGAAATAGAGGTGAGGGATGATGGACTTATGACAGTGGGGAACAGGTTGTGTATTCCAGATGTGTAAGAGGTAAAGGATGAGATTTTGGATAAAGCACACAATGTGCCTTATGCTATGCATCCAAGTAGTACCAGGATGTACAGGAATTTGAGAGAGCATTTTTGGTAGAAGGGCATGAAGAGGGATGTAGCAGAGTATGTAAGTAAGTGTCTAGTGTGTCAGCAAGTCAAGGCTGAACACCAGGCACCTTCAGGCAAGTTAAGGCCATTGTCCATTCCTGAATAGAAGTGGCAAAGGGTGACAATGGATTTTCTAATGGGTTTGCCCAAGACCAGTAGGAAGCATGATGCCATATGGGTTATTGTGGACCGGTTGACAAAGTCAGCTCACTTTCTGGCAATTAAACAGACTGATTCTTTGCATGTGCTAGCAAAGAAGTATATCGATGAGGTAGTGAGATTGTATGGGATTCTAGATTCCATAGTTTTCGACAAAGACCCTTGGTTTACTTCGAGGTTTTGGGGAAGTTTACAGGAAGCTTTAAGAACTAAGCTGAATTTTAGTACGGCTTTTCACCCTCAGACGGATGGTCAATCTGAGAGGACCATTCGGATGCTTGAGGGAATGCTCAGGGCATGTGTGATGGATTTCAAAGGAGCTTGGGATGAGCATTTGCCATTGGTCGAATTTGCTTATAATAATTCGTACCATTCGAGCATTCAGATGGCTCCATATGAGGCATTGTATGGGAGGAGATGTAGAACTCCGATCTGTTGGGATGAAGAAGGAGAGAGGAAACTGGTAGGACTAGAATTGATTCAGAAGACAGTTGATAAAGTCAATCTGGTTAAGCAGCGACTTAAGGCAGCACAGGATAGGATGAAGAGCTATATTGATGCACACCGAAAGGAGATGGAATTTGAAGTCGGTGAGAAAGTGTTCCTTAAGATGTCTCCTTGGAAAGGAGTAATGAGGTTTGGCAAGAAGGGCAAGTTGAGCTCGAGGTATGTGGGTCCTTATGAAATTATTGAGAGAATTGGACCACTAGCCTTCAGGTTGGCGTTACCTCCGGAATTGTCTCAGATCCATGATGTCTTTCATGTTTCCATGTTGAGGAGGTATAGATCGGATCCATCTCATATTATTCAAACTAGTGAGGTTCAGCTGAGGGATGATTTGAGTTATGAGGAGATTCCAGTGGAGATTTTGGACACCAAGGAAAAGGTCCTCAGGAACAAGACGGTACAGTTAGTCAAAGTCCTGTGGAGGAATCATTCGATGGAGGAGGCTACTTAGGAGCCATTGGAAGCCATGAAGGAGAAGTATCCGCATCTCTTTGATGATTCAGGTAATAATTTCGAGGACGAAATTTTTTTTAGAGGGGGAGAAATGTTGGGCCCCAAAATTTTCTAATTGATGTTATTAAGCATGAATTGTGTTAATTGTGTGATTTATGGTTTAATTGGATTAAATTGAAAGTATTAAGGGAAAATTAAGATTAAGTGAGTATAATGTGGTATAAGTGGGAATTAAGGGGTAAAAATGTTTGAGGGCATTTTGGAAAGATCACTTAAGTTGGAGAGGTTAAGGCTTTGCTAGGAGGGGCAATTTGGTCATTGTCCATCCCTTTAACCTTAAGTGGAGGAATTAGAAAGGAAAGAAAGAGTAAGAAGAGAAGAGGGAGAGTGTCGTTGGTGAGGAAGAAGAAGAGGGGAATTAGGGTTCTTGCATTTCTAGATGATTTCGACAGATTGGAGACATTCCTGGTAAGTTTAATTTTATTTCATCTTGTTGTAGTTAGATTAAACCCTAAAATAGGTTGTATGATGTTAGAATCGGTTGTTGAAAGGTTTAGTGCAAAAATGGTTAGAATCCTTTGGGTTGATGATTTTGTGACTGATTTTAAGGTGTTAATGGGTTAGAAATGTAGTATTGGACTTGAATCAAGGTTTAAGTGTGTTGCATTTGCAAAAGGGAAGGATTGAAGTGGGAAATGCTAGAAAAATCAGGTTTGGAGACGTTCTCCAGAACCGCACATCGCGAAGTGCTCATGAGCACGCCGTGAAGTGCAAGGAAGGTGTGCACATCGCGGCGAGCAATGGGCCGTTAAATCATGACAGTGTGGCCTTCGTTGCGACGAGCCCCGGTTTCCAACATAAGTGAATTTTGGTATTTTAGGCATATCTTTTGCTGTGGATGTCCAAATGAGGTGATTTTAGATTCGTTGTGGACTAGAGCCGTAGGGCTACAAGTTTTATGAAGAAAGGAAGTTTGGAATTTGCCTCTAAGATTCAGAGATTGAGTTGGAAGTCGGATGTAGACTTTTAGTGCTTTTATTTTTTATTTTCAAGCTTATTAAATATTTCTTTTGAATGTTGCTTGATTGGAAACTTGGTTTATTATAGGAAACCAAGCCGACTTGATCCAATCGCAAGAGGAAGGACAACAGTGAGTTGGATTCTCGAGCGATATTAGGTGGGTAATATATTTATGGTTGTTGTGTGCATGGGCAAAATGTACATGCTTGCTTACATGTGTGTGACACTGCTTATGTTGAATTATGAGAAATATTGCAAATGCATTGTGATCATGATTATGTACTGCTTGAAGGACATTATGGCATTTTGCAAGAATGAAAAGTACGAAAGCTTTGATAACATGCATTGAGCATGAAACGAATGATTATGTGCTTTGTTTGGGTGAGAGAGGAACGTATCGTTAGTCACGTGCACATCGACGTATAGCCTTCTCACGACTGCCTGCTTGAGGCCACGAGATCCTGAGAAATCGGACTCAAATAGTTTACGGTATAAACTTCGGTTTATCCGGATCTTTCCACGAAACTCTTGAGCCACTTGTTGTGCATCTCATCATTGATCCATTAGGAAGAATGCATAATTAATTACTATGTTGTGAACTCAAAGATATCATGACATATTCTTGTGACATTTTGATGGCTATGAAATTTAATTCAATTGATTGATTGATGACTTGCTATATGCTTGTGCATATTTATGTGTATGCTTGAATGTGTGGCTCGTTGCTAATGGCTATAAATGTATATGCCACTGAGCTTCGTAGCTCACCCTATTATCTCCCACTCCTCAGGTGCAGAACGAGATGATCGTTGACCCTTTCAAGGCATCGAAAACTCCAAGATAGTTAGGAGCTTTTGTCTTAAGTTAGTATTTTTAGTTAGCCCTCCAAGCATATCATCATTGGGCATTCTCATGTATTTTGGATTTTAACCTTGACATGTATTGTGCTTTTAACCTTGACATGTATTGTGCTTTTATTGAGATTATTGGTTCAATGTATTCGAATTGTAATGGCATGAAATTATTCTCTTTATGGAGGAGATTAACTCAGAATGCATGTGTAGGTGATAAAATGTATGAGAAGGTATATGTGTTGTATGATTTCGCATAGATGTTGGGGACGGGTCCAAAAGTTGAGGCGCTCGTCGCGGCCAGCAATTTGAGGCCGCGGCGAGGCCTCCTCTTTCCCGCTGCTGTTTCTTATTATTTCGCACGCTTTTGATTCTTCCTTCGCGTACCCCCACCCGGTGCCCCCCAGGGGCCACCTCGGGATAGGGAATCGGGACCCGGGCCCAACAGATGAAGAGATTGTTTTTGAAAAAATATTTTCTGGCCTCAAAGACAGCAAGAATTTGGAAGGAGATATGCGGTATTAAAAAGCACAATGGGGAGTCTCTTTATGAATACTGGGAGTGATTTAAGAAGCTGTATGCCAGTTGCCCACATCACAACATACCGGAGCAACTTCTCATCCAATATTTTTATGAAGGATTGCTGCCAATGGAGAGGAGTTTGGTTGATGCAGCGAGTGGTGGGGCACTTTGCGAGAAGACCCCCATTGAAGCCAAGATATTACTTGAGCGGATGGCTGCTAACACTCAGCAATTCAGCACTCGTAATGATGTTCGGTGAGTAAATGAGGTAAGCACTTCATCTATTGAACATCGTTTAAATGAACTAACATCTTTTATGAGATAGATTGCAGTTGGAAAGGCATAAGTGAAAGCGTGCGGGATATGTTCAAACACAAGTCATCCAACTGACGAGTGCCCAGCTTTGCAAGAAGGGAGTATGGAGCAAGTGAATGCTGCAGGAGGGAACTTCCCAAACCAATACAACCCATACTCGCAGACATATAACCCAGGTTGGAGGGACCACCCCAACTTGAGTTATGGAGGGAATCAACAACAAAATTACTTCCAGAATCGGCCACAAGGACCACCAGGATTTCAACCAAGGCAACAAGGAGCACAAGGAGCTTCTTCTTCAAGTTCAGGTGCGTCTTTAGAAGAACTTGTTAACAAACTTGTTGCTTCCAACTTGCAATTGCACCAGGATTTTCAGGAAATGAAAGCAAGCCAACAAGAAATGAAAGCAAGCCAGCAGAGTATGGATTACCAATTGGGTCAATTGGAAGTAAGGCTTAATCGCTTAGAATCGCAAGGAGGAGGAAAATTGCCATCCCAACCCAAGGAGAATCCGAGGAATGTCAATGTCATAACCCTGAGAAGCGGAAGGGAGATTGAAGATTCAGAAAGTACCCCAACAAAGATTGCTACCGAGGAAGAGATCGATAAGGAATTGGAAAAGGAAGAAAATTCATCCTCAAGTACACAGGTAAATATCAAAAGTCCCAATATTGTTAAAACTAACCCTCCACCTTTTCCGAGCAGATTAACGAGACCAAACAAGGAGGACAAGGATAAGGAGATATTGGAGACTTTCTGAAAGGTAGAAGTCAACATACCTTTGCTCGAAGCAATTAAGCAAGTGCCAAGGTATGCCAAATTTCTCAAAGAATTGTGTACACAAAAGAGGAAATTGAGGGGTGATGAGAAAGTGATGTTGGGTGAGAGTGTGTCGGCAGTATTCAGAAAGAAGATGCCTCCAAAATGCCGAGATCCAGGTATGTTCACTATCCCGTGCAAAATTGGTAATACTGTGATCAGTAGAGCAATGTTAGATTTGGGTGCTTCTATTAATGAGATGCCTAATTCGATTTATGCCTCTTTAAATTTGGGCCCTTTGAAAAAAATGAATGTAGTCATCCAATTGGCCGATCGCACTAATGCTTATCCTGATGGAGTGGTTGAGGATGTTTTCGTGCAGGTGAATGAGTTAGTGTTCCCTGGAGATTTTTATGTTGTGGATATGAATGATGACACCTCATGCAATCTGATACCTATCTTGTTGGGGTGACCATTCCTTAATACAGCTCAAACTAAGATAGATGTTCGTACAAGCACCCTCACAATGGAATTTGATGGGGAAGTAATTCATTTCAATATTTTTGATGCCATGAAACATCCTCCTGATGATCATTGTGTTTTTCATTGATGTGATCGATCCTTTGGTGCATGAAATGTTTAAATTAAGTTATAGGGATCATCTGGCAATAGCTTTAACTGAGGATATGGAAGTAGAAGCCAACACTGATGTTGAGATGGGAGAGGAGCTTGTGGAAATGACAGTTTCCTTGGACTCATTAGAGAGCTCTTCAAAAAGGTATGATTTGGCATTTATTCAACTACCTGAAGCTTACCAGAAGTTGTTACCTTCTGATGTGCAGGCCCCATAATTAGAATTGAAGCCACTCCCTACACATCTGAAGTATGCCTATGTGGGAGATAAACAGACTCTCCCAGTTATCATTTCGACAGAATTGACTTCAACTCAAGAGGAGAGGTTGGTTCGAATGCTGAGGGAGCATAAGAAGGCCATCGGGTGGACCATCGTAGATATCCAAGGGATAAGCCCTTCCATATGCATGCATCGCATTTTATTAGAGGATGATGCAAAATCTACAAGGCAAGCTCAACGTGGTGAATCCTCCAATGATGGAAGTTGTGAAGAAGGAGGTCCCAAGCTTCTCGATCTTTGGGGTAATCTACCGATATCGGCGATAAGTGGGTAAGTCTGTTCGGTGGTTCCAAAGAAATCTGGAATCACCGTTGTAAAACGAGGAAGGTGAGTTGATTCCCACCCGAGCGCACACCAGGTGGCGAGTATGTATTGATTATCGAAAGTTAAATGCTGCTACTCGTAAATATCACTTACCCCTTCCTTTCATTGATCAAATGCTTGAGAGATTGGCTGGTTATGACTTTTATTGCTTTTTAGATGGCTTTTTAGGTTATCTTCAGATCCCGATTGCACCGGAAGATCAGGAGAAGACCACGTTCACATGCCCATTCAGTATGTTTGCCTACCGAAGGATGTCATTCTGGCTGTGTAACGCACCTGCCCCGTTCCAAAGGTGTATGGTAAGCATTTTTTTTAAATATGTTGAGAAGATTATTGAGGTATTCATGGACGATTTTAGTGTGTATGGATCTTCTTTTGATGAATGTCTTGAGAATCTTGCCATTATCTTGGAACGATGTATAGAAACTAACCTTGTGTTGAACTAGGAAAAATGTCACTTTATGGTGGATCAAGGTATAGTTTTAGGTCATGTGATATCTGCTAAGGGTATTGAAGTAGAAAAGTCTAAAGTTGATATCATTTCTTCTTTACCTTACCCCTCTACTGTGAGGGAAGTGCGTTCTTTTTTGGGGCATGCAGGTTTTTATCGGAGGTTCATTAAGGACTTTTCAAAGATAGCCGCACCATTATGCAAGCTTCTTCAACAAGATGTCCCCTTCGAGTTCAACAAGAGGTGCAAAGACGCGTTCAACAAACTTAAGGATCTTCTAACATCCCCACTGGTGATTAGACCGCCAGATTGAAACCTCCCATTCGAGATCATGTGCGATGCGAGCGATTATGCGATGGGGGCGGTTCTAGGGCAAAGAGTGGGAAGAGCTTTGCATGCCATTTATTATGCTTCAAAAACTTTGAATCTAGATTAATTGCATTATTCCACTACTGAAAAAGAATTGTTATCTGTGGTTTTTTCTTTGGAAAAATTTCGATCGTATTTGCTTGGTGCTAAAGTGATTGTTTATTCTAACCATGCAACTTTACGATACTTGCTTACAAAGAAAGAAGCAAAACCGAGGCTGATCAGATGGATTCTCCTCCTATAGGAATTTGATTTGGAGATTAGAGATAAGAAGGGGGCAGAAAACGTGGTGGCGGATCATCTCAGTCGATTGATAAAGGAAGAAGATGATATCCCTCTATGAGAAAGTTTTCCAGATGAGCAATTATTTTCTGCCGATGCAACACCACCATGGTATACAGACATTGTCAATATTTTAGTAACTAATGAATTACCTGTTGGTTTGTCTAAGGCTCAGAGGGATAAGCTACGAAGTGAAGTGAAGTACTATGTTTGGGATGACCCCTATCTTTGGAGGCATTGTGCAGATCAAGTCATCAGAAGGTGTGTACCAAAAAATGAATCGTCATCAATTTTATCCTTCTGCCATTCGTACGCATGCGAAGGACATTTTGGAGTAAAACGGACAGCTCAAAAAGTTCTAGAGAGTGGCTTCTACTTGCCAACATTGTTCAAAAATGCATATATCTTCTGCAAATCTTGTGATAGATGCCAACGGTCAGGCAACTTGTCCCGTTAGGATCAAATGCCACAAACCCCTTTGCTTTTCTGTGAAATTTTTGACGTTTGAGGCATTGATTTTATGAGACCTTTCTCTCCATCTTTTGGCTTTACTTATATATTGCTTGCGGTTGATTATGTTTCTAAATGGGTGGAAGCAAAAGCCACTAGGATTAACAATGCCAAGGTTGTTGCAGATTTTGTTAAGGCTAACATTCTTTCCAAGTTCGGGATACCGAAGTACATTGTTAGTGATAGAGGAACCCACTTCTGCAACAGGGTGATGGAAGCAATGTTCAAAAAATATCACATCACGCATAAAGTTTCTACTGCTTACCATCCCTAAACCAACGGGCCAGTTGAAGTCTCAAATCGGAAAATCAAGTTAATCCTGGAGAAAACTGTGCAACCCAATAGGAAGGATTGGAGCATAAGACTGGAAGATGCATTGTGGCCTACCAGACAGCTTACAAATCCCCAATTGGCATGTCTCCGTACAGGCTAATGTTTGGGAAGCCATGTCATCTTCTAGTGGAATTACAACATAAGGCATTTTGGGCCATCAAAAGATGCAACATGCATTTGGATGATGCGGGAGTGCATAGGAAGCTGCAGCTTCAGGAGTTGGAAGAAATGAGGAATGAGTCCTATCAAAATGCAATGATATGTAAGGATAGGACGAAAGCTTTTCATGATAAGATGATTTTGAGGAAGAGTTTCTCAGTGGGCCAGAAAGTGCTACTATATCATTCCAGACTCAAGCTCTTTCCTGGTAAGTTGCGTTCCCGTTGGGTTGGTCCATTTTTTATCACTCATGTCTTTCTTTTTGGTGCAGTGGAGATACGGAGCCTCAAAACTAACAAGACATTCCGAGTGAATGGTCATCGCTTAAGGTCGTTTTATGAGGGGTTCAAAACGGAGGATTTGGAGGTGTTGATGCTAGAGGATGTGATGGGTGTCACTTAAAGTACGCAATTGGAGGTCGAGCCAATGACATTAAACAAAGGCGCTGCTTGGGAGGCAACCCAATGGGAGTTAATTTCTATCTTTTACATTTTTTCTTTTGTTATTTTTGTTAGCTATTCCATTTCTGGCATTTAATTTTGCATTGAGGACAATGCAAGTTTTAAGTGTGGAGGTGGGGTACCCCATTAGTTTAAATGCATGCTTTTGAGCTTAATCGCAGCTTACGTGACCTCTTAGGCGGTTTTCAAAATTAAATGAACAAAATTCAAAATTTTTCTTGTTTTCAATTACTTTTAAGATTATTTAGTCATAATTAGAGTGTGAATTGATTAGTAAAATCTATAGCAACTCTAGCATGTACTTTTTCTCTTGTGGTTTATTAATATGCTTTATCTTTAGAAGAGTAGTGACTAATGGTAAACAAAGCCGGTGAGAATTTGAGTCGTATTAGACTGACACATCTATATCAGTCTCATTGTCTTTTGATAATGTGTGACCTTCTTGACATGTACGTCCTAATTTTGCGTTGAATTTCTATTTGAGACTACATTTTTATCACATGCATTAACATGGATATGATTAGGCATTCTTTGTTTTTCATAAGCTACATTGGCCAAATGACCTACCCTAATGACATGATTTTTCCCTTGATAAATCCCTTTGAGCTTTATACCTTTCTTTTTGTATAAACTACATTTTATGCTTTTAAACTTAACCAAATGTCCTACCCAAGTCATAAAGCTAGTGGAACATTTGTGATTGTTGAGTTTGTGGATGTACAAAATTTTAAGTGTGGGGGTGTATATATGTGAGGGTTGGTTATAATCTTGTGATGTTATTTTATGTCTTATCATTGAGATTCTCATGTTGATGTAGTTTATTTTAATTTTTACAAGGAAAAGAAAAAAAATGAAAAAAGAGAAAAATGAAAAAGAAAATGAAAAAGAAAAAAAAAGAAAGAAAAGAAATTGAAAAAAATGAAAAATGAAAAAATGAAAAAAATTGTTTAAAATAAATTTATCAAGGAAGAATTGCATATCTGTTTAAAAGTTGTTTATGATTCATGCATCTTCCTAAAGTTGTAATGATTGAGTTATTTGAGAATGTTTAACATGAGGTAGAGATTTGCTTGAAAGGGTTACTCTTGTGATTTCATTGAGATAAATTTTATGAGTGATTCCTTTAGATTGATATATGCTTCATGTGGTTTGCGTGTGAGAGTTGAATGAGGTTGTGAAATGTAATTGTTGCATTCGTCATAACTGACGGTACCCATTTTTTGATTGAGTGTTACTTTGTTTCACTAGCTTTGATGACTTTCATGCTACTTGACCCAAATATATCTCACCTTACCCTTGCCTACATTACAACCTTGAAAAGTCCTTTGATTCATGATTTTGCATGTGAACATTAGTGGTGGAGAAATGAAATGATATGCAAAGTTGTGGATTGTCATGATCATGAATGGTATTGAGTGTACCCATGGATATATTTTAGTTAAACACATTTCTCGAGTCTACCATTAGATTGCCCAGTTTTTGAAGATATTGAATGTTAATAAATCATGAGTAAAAGCTTTGAATGTTAAGTTTTTTCTTAGGGTATGAAATTCGTTCACCTTCACTTATGACTATCTATTCTTAAGAAATGTGGAGAATGAGTTAAATCTTTGATATGTGATTTTGATTTTGAAGATTTGCCCGAGGACGGTCAAAGACCAAGCGTGGGGGTATTTGATAGGATTGAATTATCTTAGATTTTCTTATACATTTACATGTGATTTCGATCCTATTTTTAAGATAAAATGTTCAATTTGTGTTGACTATGAGATTGGATTTATTGATATATTTTTGAGACCAAAAAGTCAAAATTTTCTTAAGTAAATTGGAGCACAATTGTTTATTTAGTTTAAGGCACAAAGTTTTTTTTTTAAAAGAAAAAAGAAGAAAATTTCCCTATACGCTGCATTGCAACGCAGCAGCGTACGCTGCGTTTATGTTGTTGCGTCAGTGTTAAACGCAACGTTAGCTGCGTTTAACCTGCGGAGCATTTCTCTAAAAACGCAGCAACGCAGCGTGTTGCGTTAGTAAGCTGCATGGAGGAAGGGTTTTAAGGGTTTTAATGTTTATTTGTCCTGTCATCTACAGTGTCGGCGTGGGAAAAACAAAGGAGAAAAACAAAAGCAGGTTGACGCTGGAGAAACGCACAGTGAAGAGGCTAAGAGGAACAGTGGCAACAGAAAAAGGAGAAGAACGTGAAGAAGCAATCAAAACAGAGGAAGAAACGAAGAGCAAAGGAAAGAAGCTGTTGGAGATTTTGTTTCTACACTTCGCTTGTCTCACCGTAAGGATTAAAGGTAGAGGAAGGTAACTTGGACTGCCATTTTACATGACAAGTATGACCCATTTTTGGAGCATAAAAATGAAAGTTGAAGGCTAACTTTTCGACACCGGTTCCATGGGGATATCGACGCCAAGTCACGGTTAAGCTATTTTTGTCATTTTAAAGTTGTGATTTATTTTCGGATTGTTGTGTTGTTGGTATTGATTTGGATGGTTTTGGGATTAATGATCTTAATATAATATTTTGATCGTTTTATTTCGAACCTATTGCTAAAATATTAATTGTAATCCGTAATCGTTACTTTTAATATTTGTTAGTAGCATCTAACGATCGTTAATCGTTAAGAACAACATGACTTAGGTTAGATAACCCGAGCGTGTGAGGTTACTGCCTATATTGATCGTTTTTCAATTCATAATGCGACTGCCAAATTGAATCTAGAGATCGTATCCTAGGTTATTCGGTAGTTAAGTTTAATTAATGATCGTATCTTGATTAAATTCAATTTGAGGGAAAACTGAGATTTGTAAAGCGTTCTGTTAGTCTCAGATCAATAGTTCGAAAAGAATTGTGAAGACTTTAAAATGAGGGAATATGCTTGATTGTGCTTAGGCCAAGATTGACCCTAGAACCGGACCTTACTTATACTCGACACTTTTCTCATTTTTGATTGTTCGTTTTAATTTGTTTTTGATAGTTTAATTTTGCTTTAATTTTCTAAATTGTTCGAAAACCAAACACCCCCCATATACTTTTCTTGCATCAATTATTTTCAGTACAAAAATTAACCGAACATTCCCTGTGGATTCGATCCCGACTTACCACAATTACAAATTTTAGTGTGTAGAGTCAGGTAAATTGTGCAGTGCACTCGACACGCGTTGTTAGCACATATAGTCAACTATCTCATGACTGAACTCCTCCTTTTATGTCTAAGCCGCAGGCCCAAAAGCTAAAGAGTGAAGCACAACATTATATTTGGGATTCTCCTCATCTATAGGCTGTGCAGTGACCAGGTAATCAAAAAATGCATGCCTAATGAAGAATTTGATGCTGTAATTTTAGCTTGTCATTCCATAGTTTGTGGTGGGCATTTTAGTGCAAGGAGAACATCTAGGAAAATTCTAGATTCTGGTTTTTATTTTCCCATTTTTAAGGATTCCTTTAGCCTTTGTTGGTCATGTGACAAATGTCAACGTTTTGGCAGGTTAGGAAAACGGCACAAAATGCCACATCAACATTTATTATTTTGCGAAATCTTTGACGTATGGGAGATTGATTTCATGGGACCTTTTCCCCCATCTCTTGGTTTTGTGTATATCCTTTTAGCTGTTGACTATGTGTCCAAATGGATAGAGGCTATTCCTACTCGAAAAGACGAAGCGCAAGCAGTGTCTAAATTTCTTAAGTCAAACATTTTTTGTCAATTTCGAATTCCTAAGGCTGTAGTTAGTGATGGAGGGACACATTTTTTTAATCAAATCATTGAAAACCTATTTTCTAAATTTGGAGTCACTCACAAAGTTTCCACTGCCTACCATCCACAAACCAATTGTCAAGCTGAAATTTCGAATAGAGAGGTGAAGCACATCTTGGAAAAGATAGTCAAACCATCAAAGAAGGATTGGAGCCTACGCCTCAAACAAGCACTGTGGGCCTATAGAACCGCCTACAAATCTTCAATAGGCATGTTGCCTTATCGCTTAATCTATGGGAAAGCTTGTCATTTGCTAGTGGAATTGGAACATAAAGCATATTGGGCAGTCAAGCAGTGCAATATGGACTTGGAATCTTCCTGTCTAGAAAGGAAGCTCCAATTACAAGAATTAGAGGAGTTGAGTTAAGAGGCATATGAGAATTCTCGCCTCTACATGGAGAAAAAAAAGTTGATGCACGACAAGGTTCTTCAAAGGAAGAATTTCAAGGAAGGAGACAAAGTTTTGCTATTTAAGGCTCATTTCACTTTTAAGTATTGAAAGTTCAACACTTGATGGGATGGGCCATACTTAGTCAACAAGGTGCACGATTTTGGCATGGTAGAGCTCTTACACGAAGAGACAGGGACACAAATCAAAGTAAATGGTCATCTATTGAAGCTCTATCATGAGAATCAACACCCTCTATAATCATCAGGTTATTTCTCATCCTTCACTTACCATTTACTTTTGCTCTGTGATTGAATATGACATTATGGATGCATGAGTATGTTGAATAAGTGTGGGCGAGAAACTGTTTCAGTAGGACCTAAGATTAGTTTTCAGTTTATGTAGTTTCATTTCAATAATCTCTACAGGGTTTTTGATTTGATGCCTACTACATCTTCCATATTTGCGAAATTCGATAAGGTTGATTGGGTTGCATTTTGTTCCCTTGATTGCATACTTGTATTAATTGTTCTTCACATTGAGGACAATATGATGTTTAAGTATGGGGGATGTTTCAACTTGAAATTTTTATTGTGCATTGTGCATCATTTTTGGCCATTTAATTGCTTGTGCAAGTCAATTATGTGTTATGTTAAAATTTTAAACTTGGTGACTGAGGCTAATCATTCGTTTTAAATGTTTATGTAATTCTTCACCGCGATGCACTCTGTCTTCGCTGCAGCAATGTGCGAAATTAGTTCTTTCGCCGTGGTGAATTCTTTCTTCATCATGGCAATGTTTGCATACTGAATATTTTGCTGCGGTGAACTCTTGAGTTGGTCGCGACGCCATGCTCTTGCAGAAACTATTTTTTAAAATTGCCTTAATTCAACAATTCTCCCTAATTAGATTCTTGTCACTCTTGTATCTCAAAGATTTTATAAGTTTCAAAGCGGTCCCTGTGTTTTTTAAAATATCTTCTATTCTTTAAATGATAGTCGATTTTGGCTAATTTCATTTTCAATGTTTTCAACATAAAGTAAGTGAGTGTATGCTTACAAAGTGGCACTTTATGTTTTTAAACCTTGAGATTGTTAATTGAGATATTATCCTTGTTGGAAGGATATTTGGGCCTGAATTCTTTCATTGTTGTGTGTATCTGCTTAATTTCATATCTCTCTAGAACTTGTTTTAATTATCAATCGAAGCTTGATGAACTAGAATTTTGTTAACATGAAAGAGGCATTCTTTCAAAACCCTGTTGACCTAAACACAAACCCCATAAACACTTATCTATTGCTAGCCCCTTGAGCCATATTTTTGAGTACATACACACATCTTCTTATAGTGTCAATAATTTATTTCTCGTTTTCTTCTAGTCATCTCAAGAAATTGGTTATTGAGAAAAGTCAATGAAAAAAAGGGAGAACAATTTCTGAAAATAAATAAATATATATTCTCAACAGAAAATATTCTAAAAAAAGGGGTAAGAAATAGATTATGTTGTCGTTTGTGTAAATATTGTCTTACAGTTGACATCTATTTCATAATTATGGTGCATGTACTCATTTTTTTCTTCTTTGCTCTATTCCATCCATTTCATCTAGCCTTCCATGCATTACAAACTTGAAAAGTCCTCTTGTTCAAAATTATAGTTCTTATAGTGGAGAGGTAGAACTATCACAAGCTTATGGTAGAGAATGGACTAAGCAGATTTTAAAGTGAAATTATCCAAAAAACAAGTGCGATGACAGCAAACACCTCACCTTGAGTGAAATCTCTTTTGCTCAATCTCTTAGATTAAATTCTTATAATGTTTATTTTCTTGGCACTCTTTCAGTCTGCTTTGATTGATTTCGGAGGAAGTGATTTTTATCAATTTCCTACTCTTATTTTAAGCATGGTCGGAATTTTCTTTTGCACTTGTGTCTTGTTGACTCTTATAAACTTTGTCCAGGAGTACAAAGGTCTAAGTGTGGGGGAATTTGATTGAGCCCAAGTTTATTATATAAATTGGTGACATTTTCATGACTTTTACTACACTTTTTGGCTCCTATTTCGAGATTTTATGCTTAAATTGACTTTTGAGTGTCTACCTTTATTTTATGTAGTTTGAGAGTAAAATTGTCACTAATCAGTATTAATTGCACTAATTAATTTTCTAAGAACAATTGATACTACAAACTACCATTCATTCATTGTAGGAGACTCAAGGAGAAGAGACTCAGGAAGAAGATGTAGAGTCAAGGAAAGGCTGAAGTTAAGTTAACAAGTGAATAGGTGCAACAGGAAGTTCGTCGTGACAAAAGGGATCTGTTGTCGAGACGAAATATGAAGAATTCCAGGCAGAACTTTCGGGAAAAGTTCACCACTGCGAAAATTAATTATGTCTCCGGGGCGAAAGAACCAACAATGTAGCTAAAACTTTCGGGAAAAGTTCGCAGTGGTGAAGTTATTTATTGTTGCGGCGAACCTTTGAATACCCGAATCATTTTTGAAAGTTTACCCACTGTGCAACCTGATTCAAACCCATTTCATTCAAAAACTTGCCTATTTTATGTCAAGAGAGTCGACATATAAAAGATATACAACACCCTTACTCTCTCAACCTTCGAACACTCATCATCCACTCTCTTCCACTTCACCGTGAACTCCTCCTCCGACAGCTGCTACCATGGATGCTTTTAGTGGATTTTCGGTTGTGAATTCTCCTGAAGTTATGCTTGGCTAGGCACCTCTTTCCTTTTGAAGATGTAGCAATGGCTAGAGTTTAATGGGCTTTAAAGGGGAGTAGTTTGTTCCATATTCAGCTACATTGTTATGAACTCCTAAGTTTAGGATTTGTGAATTGTAGTTGAATATTCTTGATTCGAGTTTAATCAATTTTTGGACATTCAATGTGTTATTAGGATTTGTTGATGTAGAACTAGAACTCGAATATATGAAGTCTCATATATATCTATTTGTGATTTGGTTAATTCTTTCTTATCTGCCTAGTTATGTTTGATATTGAGGTGATTCTATATCCCAAAATGACTTATTGCATTGGCTTACCCATTGCACACATTAAGAGCATTTAACAAGGTTTTAAGAAATGAAGTTCATTAATTAAAACCTTAGACTTAAAGAGTTCTTTAAGGTTTACTATTTGAAACTTAGTGATTCACTCCTATAAAAATTCATTTTGAGCTATGATAGCCAAAGCTCGTTTTCAAGAGGATACTATCTTCATTTGATCTTTGTTTTCATTTTATCACTTTTCTATTCCCGAAATCCAAAAATAGTTTTCATTACATTTTCTTACAATTCACTTATTTTTGTTCAAATTTTCAAAGATTTAAACCCCCACTTCTTTGCTAATTTGGTTTACATGTCATGACTAGCTTAGTTCCATTGATCAGGTTCTGATTAAGTGAAATGACCCGAGGTTGCATTCTATGCTACAATCTATAGAATTAAAATTTTTAATTTGACCTCCAAGGATAAGAACAAAAGGCTTCAAATCACTCATACTCTGCCACTATGAGCCTGCCTTGTTTCAAGTCTAAAAATTCTTTCATCTTACAATCCATATAAATCTTCAGTACATAGTTCTATCGAAACACTCTTAAAAAATTTTCCCAAGTCAAATTACAAGGTCTGGCGGAACTGCTTGAAATAGTCTTCCACCACTAGTATGCGGGACCTTGCAGTAGTAAGACTGCATTATCAAATCTTTCATCTGCCTCATAGTCTATCTGATCGAACACTCTTCTAGTTCTCTCTAACCACCCTTCTGCCTCAATTGGGTCTGTACTTTTGTAAAAGTCTACAGCCCCCTGCTTTCTCAGTTTATCATATCTTCTTTCTCTCCTTTCTAGAATTCTCGGAGGCATTTGGGCAAACTTGGGTACAGGAGACTCTAAATTGGCTCCTACATACGCCATGTCTGACTCTCTAATTTGATCTCCTACGAAAGGTGACCTATAACAAACAAAAATGTGATCACTATCTGAATATCTCACTATTTATCATATCTCAACTCATATTTGTCCCTAAAGATGTCAAACCATGCTCTAATACCAAAAAGGTATATACCCGAACATCCATGGACATTCAAGTACATATCCCATGATAATGGTATGTTGGAGCAAAACAAATCCAACTTACACATGGCACCAACTAACTTATTTAAAAGTCATCAAAATTTAAAAACCATTCATTGCATTCATTCATAAAAGCTTACATTATTTTTCATTAAACAAATATTTACAAAATCTCATATAGGTTCTAGCAAAACTACAAAATAAAAGCTATAACTCTTCTGATGTTAATTGATAGACCTCTGAGCCATAATTTAATCCAAAAGGGTCCTTTAGTCCTGTCCAAAGAACTAGGTGTCCTGTCTTGTACCTAAAAAGCCATGTTGTAATTTTTGTGAGTTTTGTGAACTCAATGAGTGAACCATCATCGATGATTTCACCCAGGTCATATACATAAATCACATAATTTACAAATATTTATTCAGAACATGTATTTTCCAAATACTCACATTAATATGGCATTTCATGTAATCATTACGAATCAAAACATATTTATATCAATTTATGCTCATATGAGACTCCACATTCGTTATTATTGTTGTGACTGAGTGCCTTTCATATACAGAAACAAATACTGGCTCATTGGCCTCGGTTAGAAACATATATCACGGAGGATAGCTCTACATGCAGAAATATAAATCACGGAGCAAAGTTCTACGTGTAAGCGCTTTCATTACTAGCAACTACGGTCACAACACCTTTATCTGAGCATGTATTTTATGAAATGCATCAAATATTGAATATGTCATATATGACGTATAATTAAAAATTCATAATCATTGGACCTAATTCTGGTATTCAACTTTCATTGAGAATTCACATATCATATAGAATTACACATCAAATCAGAGCACTTCCAATAGATACCCAACTATTAAATTCCTCAGACTTTGAGTCCGGAATTCATCAACAAATCAGAACAGGTCAATAATATTGGAAGTTTAAACAAATCAAATCAAATCAATCCTAGGAAAATCATCTAGGTTGACTCACAGTATGCTCCAATATGATATTTCCTGGATGATCCGGCAATGTGTGACTAGCGTCCAATGTGCCCCTCTATATCATCATCATCATTGTCATCACCCAGTCTGAAATCCCGCAATGAAACAGGGTCTGGAGAGGTCCGATAGTATGCAGCCTTACCCCTACATAGTAGAGAGGCTATTTCCGGTAGACCCGCATGCAAATGAGACAATATAAGAATGATGTGGTATACAGAAACAATAAAAAGGAAAAAGATGGTGACTACCTGAAGGAGGATAGATCTGCGAGAACCTAGTATAATATAAAGTCCATCCCTCTTTGTCACTCACCAAGTAAGGGGATTGGGTAACTGGAACAGTTAATCCTTAACCCTTATCTGATCACGCCAAATTCTTCTATTCTGAGCCACTACCTCATTAAGGGCTAACTCTGACATATCCGTCTTGATCACTTCCCTACAATTCTTGTATGGCCTCCCTCACCTCCTCTTATATTCACTAAGTGTTATGCCCTCACAGCTCCGTACCGGAGCATCGGAGGGCCTCCTCCGTACATGCCCATACCACCGAAGCCTAGTCTCTCTCAACTTGTCTGCAAAGCTGGCTACCCGTAGTCTCTCTCTCACCACTCAGTTCCTAACTTTATCTCTCCTAGAAAAACCACACATCCACCTAAGCATACGCATTTCTGCTACCAACAACTGTCTTATATGCCTACGTTTAGTAGGCCAGCACTCCGCCCCATATAGCATGGTTGGACGAATAACTGTTTTATAAAACTTCCCCTTAAGTTTTAAAGGAATCTTCTTGTCACATAAAACCCCTGATGCACTTCGCCATTTGGTCCAGCCTGATATAATACGATGTACAATATCAGCATCGATATTACCATCACTTTGAATGACAGACTCGAGATACTTAAAACTCGTCCTTTGTGGTATGACGTCGGTACCAATTGCAACTGCCACCTCATGCTCCATTTGGTTTCCTGAAAAGTTACATTCTAAATATTCCGTCTTAGACCGGCTCATCTTAAAACCTTTCGATTCTAACGCTTCTCTCCAATAGTCTAACTTGGCATTGACTCCTTCCTTGGTCTCATCCACTAGGACAATATCGTCCGCAAACAATATACACTAAGGTACCTCTTCTTGAATATGTTTGGTAATCTCATCTAACACTAATGTGAACAATAAAGGACTTAATGCCGAGCCTTGGTGGAGACCCATGCTGATAGAGAACGCTTCTGTGTCCCCACATACAGTCCTAACGCTAGTAAGTGCGCCTTCATACATATCCCTAATTGCTTCAATATAGGTGATAGGAATGCCCTTAGCGACCAAACAACTCTATAAGACGTCTTGAGGGACCCTGTCATACGCCTTCTCCAAGTCAATAAAAACTATATGCAAATCCCGTTTACGTTCCCTGTAGCATTCTATAAGTTTACGAAGTAGATGTATCGCTTCTGTTGTAGACCTACCAGGCATAAAACCGAATTGGTTGATCGATACAGAAGCAACCCTCCAGATCCTCTTCTCGATTACCTTCTCCCACAACTTCATGGTATGACTTATTAGTTTGATGCCTCTATAGTTGTCACATTGTTGGATATCTCCTTTGACTTTGTATAAGGGGATTAACCTACTTAATCTCCATTCATCCGGCATTTTAGCTGACTCTAAAATCACATTGAAGAGTTTAACTAACCATGTAATACCGACCACGCCTATCCGTTTCCATAGCTCTATAGGGATCTCGTCTGGCCCTACCGCTCCGCATCTCTCTCAACACCTTTGTAATCTCACCCCTCGTAATCCTTACCCAAGCGCCCCTATTATGGGCAAGCCCTGACACCAAAGGTTCTCCTAACTCTAAGTTGCCCACTAACTCTTCGTTATACAGGCCATGGAAGTATCTCTGCCATCTCCTCTTGATGGCATGGGGCACAGTGAGTACCTGTCCGGCTTCATCACGTATACAACAAACTTGGGTGAAATCATTCGCACCACATGCCCTATCACGTGCTAGCTTGAAAATCTTTTGTTCTCTACTAAACGTATCCAAGTCCCTGTACATAGTCTCATATGCTTCCCCTCTAGCCACTGCGATAGTTTTCTTAGCCTTCTATTTTGTCAATCGATACCTTACTCTGTTAATTTCCCTGTCCGCCTCCGTTGGACTATCTATAAGATCTTTAAAAGCTCTCTTCTTTGCCTTAACCGTCCCCTGGACCTCGTCTGACCACCACCAACCTTCCATCCACCCACCTTCTTGCCCTTTAGGGGCCCCTTTGGATAGCCCGAGGAGATTGGTAGCCGTTGCACGCACTACAGATACTATCCCCTCCCACATCAGGTTCGTATCCCCGTGCACAGACCATGTTGCATTGGACCGAACTTGTGTCCTAAATTGTTCCATCTTGGCCCCTCATAGTCTCCACCACTTAATCCTAAGATAATGTGGGGTCGACGAGTGTGACCTCCATCCTTTAATCCCAAAATCAAGAACTAACAATTTATGTTGAGTCGATATGCATACAGCCGGCAGTACTTTGCAATCCTTGCACCATGATCTGGCACCTCTCTTGACAAGAAGATAATCTATTTGTGTCTTGGAGGTGCTACTCTGAAAAGTTACCAAGTGCGCTACATTTTTCGAAAAAAGGAAATTAGCGATGACTAACTCATACGCTACGGCCAGGTCCAATAATGCAATCCCATTATTGTTTCTAATGCCGTAACCGAAGCCCCCATGTGCTCCTGTATAACCGTCCGTACCTGCCCCTATATGCCCATTAAAGTCACCCCCAATGATGATCTGCTCCGTATCAACGAATTATTGCAGCACCCCCTCTAGCGCTTCCCAGAACAAACGTTTTTGTTGTTCGTCTGAACCCGTTTGCGGTGCATACGTACAAACGACATTGAGGATCACATTGCTAACAACAATTTTAGCCACCATAATCCTATCGTTGACCCTTATAATCCCCACCACTCTACTTATAAGTTCCTTGCCCACCAGGATACCTACACCATAGTTTGAAACTGCCTATCTCCTTCACTTTAGCTCCGGACCATTTGGTCTCCTGAATACAGGCTATGTGTATCCTATACTTGTATAAAATTTCCACTAATTCTAAGGACTTACCCGTCAAGGTCCCAATGTTCCAAGATTCGAATCTTAAGACGTCCACATCCTGTTTTTCTTGGCCTACACGCACCGACCCGCGCGCACACGTCCTAACCGTGCGAATTGAAGGCATCCTTCTTGTCTCGAGCCTACACCCGTCCCTCAAGTCTATGTCTGAGGAGCCTCTAACATAATAATAAAAAATAAAAAAAGGTCCGGCCCTAGTACTAACAACAAAACTAAAGTATAGCCACCTAGAAGAAAATAATATGAATATATATATTTTAAAAATAAAAATAAAATTAAAAAGAAAAAGAAAAAGAAAATATATCAATAATAGAATAATAATAATAAGAATTGTAAATATAAATAACTAAAATAAAGTAATAATAGTAATAATAAAAATACAAATAAAGATAATAATTAATGACAAATAATAAGACTAATACTTATAAGAATGCAGACACTACAGAACAAAACTAGTAAAAGTAATAATAATAAAATGAAAACAATAATATACTAATAACACTGAGAGGAAACTCAAATACAGGAAATTGATAAGGACAATATAATAGATAAAATAAGGACAAAACCAGAACTAATAGGAAACTCAAACACAGGAAATTAATAGTAATAATAAACCTACAAATAAACAAAATAGTAACACTAATACTGAAAAAAAACTAGATACGAGCAGATTTGATAGATAGATTAAAAAGAAAAAACTCAAATTGGTAAAGCCAAAGAACACCAACAAACAGTTGAATAAAAACAGTGAAATGATAAGAAAAAGTACTACTAAACTGTTAATAAAACTAGTAATAGTATCAACAGGAATGTAAGGTTAAAATGAAAATAGATCGATCGAAAACAACATAGCCGAATTATGAGCGTAAAAAGGTTAATAATTGCACAGTTCAAGACGTGGGACAGACCAGCAGTAGTCGTGTATAGTACCTACTCTGAAAACAAGAGTCAATACGGGAGGTGGGATTTTAATGGAGAAGCTTTAGGAAATGAGTGAAGTACCAAAATGAAAAGAGGTAAAAATGAAATGGGCTAGCAAACCATCAACATAAAAGGCGGGGAACCAACAGGAAAAGGCTGATAGTTTCTTAAGTTCAACGGCTAAAAAAAAAATCACTCGATAAAGGCTATGGATACGACGCATGAAGTGCCAGACGAACCCTACCCAACTTGTAGGTAGGTGTAGCGGTTGCTGAGCAAGCCGCCCTATGTTAGCATCATCGCCCAAGAGCTGCATACAGGATATAAAGGGTAACCCTACAGAGCTAGTTCAGGAGCTGGGGCCTGTTACAAGCTGTGCTCAAAGGAAAATACGAGACTCTCAACCCCCGTGACTAGAAGGTCATGGCCATTACCACCGCCCAAAGCTAGGGATACACAGAGTCGTAAAGACAAAGCAAACAACCTTGACTAAGAAAGGAAAATCTACGTGATCCGAATCATACAGAAAAATGTGTAACTAACCAACTCCAAACTCAAAACACAGCATGCACTGACATAAAAGGAAATACAAAAACCACTAGAAGGCATAGCGTGCTGTTACAGACCTGGTGAGACGGATACCCAAGTGGAGGCCAAGGTTGTGCATCTTGCCGTAACTACTCACAACATAGAAAATGTAACAAGAAGGAGAAAACTCTACCTGAGGGCCACTGTCACGTTTGCAGAGTTGTGTCCCTGCGTCGACTCCTCAACTCTGGTCTCCCCTATCAGCTACCTTATTGTAATGGTAAGAAAGCAATAAAAAATAGAGGAGAAAGAAACAAAACGCAAACCTCTTCCGGGTCTCCTGCGCAGCCAACGAGTCGCAGTTGAACTGGCTACTATAATCCAAACTGGTTTGCTGGACCCTCCTGCTGTTGTATTCATAAAAGGAACATCTCTTTTTGTGATGCCCTTTACAAGACCTGAGTCACTGCAACTCCAACTCCTGAAATCCTCCCTTTTCAGAAGCTTAACCTTGCCTTGACTATTGTACGTTAGAAGCAAACAGTAATAATAACAGTACGATTGCTTGCATCAATTCCTTCGGTGACTTGCGCCGCAGTAGAAGCGGATCCAAAACCACTGGGACCGGCCCTCCCTGTAACTAAAGAGAATATGCCCATTTTCCCGAAAACCACTCACGCAGTTCACAAACACAAGCACAAAAAGACAGAACTTTAAGAGTATTTTGATAAAAAAATGATAATAGTCAGTAGGGTGGAGAAGAAATTGATTGTTCAATGAGTTAAGAAGAAGAAGAAGAAGAACATGAACAAAAAGAAGAAAATCATGAAAAGCATGAACAAGGTACTTAACACTCAAACTCCCGCCAAGGTAGACATAAGTATGGGCGTTAACTCAAAACTCACCAAGAGCAGCCAAGAGCTGCAGTTTACCGGAACCACGAGGCCTTCCTCTGCCACGTTTCATCCCTGGCACGGCTATAGGTGAGGAAAAGGCCGGACATTTATCACCCTGTCCAGACGCGCTGCTAGCGTCAACTCCCTCTGACACCCGCCATTGAGATAGATCAAACAACTGGCAGCACGACACCCACGTGAGCCGTTCCGGGGAACCACAAGCATCGGCAGATTGAACCCGTCTACCAAGCTCACGTCGTAAAAATCCAATCCTCCGGCACCGTTCAGCGTGCACTCCGTAAACAGCAAAAGGGCGTTCTTGAAGCACATAACCTCCTTATTGAGTTCCATAGTGAGGGCCAAGTCCATGAGTATTAAGAGCAAAACAAGCGAACTTAGAGCTTACCTTGTCATGCTCAGTGCCCCTCTATATCATACAAAACACAATTACAAATATTCCACTTTTGCACAAATGTATAAGTATTTCTTTATACACATCTACTTATATAAAATATGCACAATACATGTTCAATGGCAATTTTGGGGTATCTTATTGTGATCCTTATCATCAAATCATTCAGATATTAAATCTCTCATTAATATCATTTATATTTATAATTTGGACTACAATAAAATAATGTGAAATCAATTGCATAATTTAATTGACCACTTCATATTTTTCTAACAACATACTTATGGGTCAACTTTGCATAATTAATCATATAACTTAAGTAACAAAATTAGGCAATACTTCCTTCTAGAATGTTGTTTTACCAAGTCTTAAGTTTCTAATAAAACCAAAATCATTTACTTTGGTTTAATAACCTGAGAGTTATACGCCAAATATTCTCAAATTATTCTCATTCTGAAATAGCATACTATATTCAACATTTATCCAGAAATTGAACATCTTAGAGACTGAATTACAATTCAACTTCTTCATATTATTTGTAACCCTATAAATCAAATATCACCTCATCTTTGTATCTAAAGAAGAAGTATGGTCAAATTAAGTAGGACTATTCAATTTGCAATTTCTCTCGGGTGCATATACTATCAAAGAACACTGTATCATGATGTGACAATTAAACATCTTCCAACCATTAACACTCATAGGAATGAGGGAGAAAAACTCATAGGTGTGAGTGACTCACGGAGGTAAGAGGGTGTGAGAGAGAAGAGTTATGGGTGTGACAGATAAGGATAAAAATGTTGGACTATTTGAGAACACCCTCAGTCAAAACTATCCCACATTTTTCACTCTGTCTCTCCCAACTGATTTTAGATGGTTAAGATTTTTGGTGGAGATCAATGTCTTATGAATCTATTGGTTCAAGAATCAAGTCATTTATAGGTCAGATGATAAAGTTATGACCAGAAGAAGCAAAGGTGTTTAGGGTAAGTCAACCTTTTAACTCACCCATGCAATGTCACCATCGTGCTTATGCTTGAGGGTAACTTCACTTTTGCTACAAGTCACCATTTTTTGCATGTTTGAAGATGAGCCTAGCTTATGCACGAGGGTAACCTAGATGAGCTTTGTGTTTATAAAAGAATACAAGAAGGTAAGGTTACTTTCTTAATCCTGCATTTTAATGACATTCTGCTCATTAAGAATGATGTGGGAATGTTATCTGCGATTAAGGGATGGCTGAATGAACAATTTTCAATGAAAGATTTGGGAGAGGCTAACTATGTTCTAGGGATCAAACTTATAAGGGATCGGAAGAACAAAAGGATAGCCTTGTCTCAATTAACCTACATTGAGAATATGCTCAATAGGTTCGCCATGCAAGATTCTAAGAGGGGTTTCACTCCTACTAGACATGGAATCAAACTTTCAAAGGAACAAGCACCTAAACCCAAGAGGAGGTTGAACGCATGCGTAACATTCCATATGCTTCTGCAGTTAGAAGTTTGATGTATGCAATGCTTTGCACTAGATCGGATTTCTATTACGCAGTGGGCTGGTAAGCAGATTTTAGTCTAATCCAGGAATGGAACATTGGACTATGGTTAAGTGTATACTTAAATATCTTCGTAGGACGAAGAATTTCATGCTTGTTTATTCTGGAAGTAATCTTATTCCGACAGGATATATAGATTCTGATTTCTAATCAGATGTTGATTCAATGAAATCAACTTCTGGTTCTATATTTACTTTAAGAGGTGGAGCCATAGTTTGGTGGAGTATCAAGCAATCTTGTATTGCTGATTCGACTATGGAGGCTAAGTATGTTACTGCTTGTGAAGTAGCAAAGGAAGCAATCTGGCTCCAGAAATTCCTAAATGATTTGTAGGTAGTTCCAGAGGCAGAAAAAGCCATTACACTTTATTGTGATAATAGTGAGGCAGTGGTTAATTTTAAAGAACCTCAGAACCACAAAGCTGCCAAACATATTGAGCGAAAGTATTATCTCATAAGGGAGATAATACAACGTGGAGAGGTAGATGTGGTAAAGATTCCCACAGAGCAAAACCTTGCTGATCCATTCACAAAGACATTGACTTAAAAGAGTTTTGAGGGTCACCTAGAAGGGATGGGAATGAGGGATATGTCAAACTTGCTTTAGGGTAAGTGGGAGATTATTGGAGTTATGAAAATATAGTTCCCTAGAAAGCAAGTGTATTTACATGTAACTTTATTTTCTTCAGTTAAATTTTTGTATTGAAAATATTTATTATTAATAAAACAAAACAGTTTGGTTTTATTTGTGTGAGCATTATATATCTAGTCAAAAGGTACCAAAATTCTTTTGTAAGTAATATACATATACATAGAGTTGTATGGGAAACATGTATATGAAAATCTAAATTAATTGATTCACTATTGAATAATCAAGTTAGTCATTTGATTATGGTTTAGATTGTAGTATTGCGATTTATCTCCATATAAGTAAAGGAGTTTAATTAACGGGAATGATGAGTTTCATATCATGATAGTAGTAGACTATCAATAATGGAACTATTAAATAAATCTAGAATCAAGTATGTTTTCAAGAATAAAGTGGGTCGTTACTTTAATCTTAAAACATACAACTTAAGCATTCGCTTATTATGAACCATAATCTTGATGAGTGGTGAACTCGTATATGTTTCATTATAATTCTTGGTATGTTCGGAATGGATTTTTACAGAGTATTAATCTAGTGTTTATATGTTGGAATTATTAATTGAAACATGTATCAGGGAACATTCACTCAAATAAAGAGTTTATAGTGATATCATCACTTCTAGATGTTTTAAGGAGATTTGGTGATTAAACTGGTGCCAATAGTTTGATGGACTAGCTACCCATCAATTCTTAACACCAAGATGAGATCTTGTGTATTAATCACCATATAAAAAAAAATGGGAGATCTAGAAGAAAAAACCAGCATAAGGGCAAAATGATAATTTTACCCTATGTTGTATGGATGACTATAATAAAGTTCTGAATAGGGTTTGCAATTGGACATAAAATATGTGTTCTCATAATATTTAATAATTCAAGAGTTTAACTAATTGTCTTTAGTGGAATGACATTTAGTTAATAATCTAGAATTAATTCTAGGCCTATTGGAACTTGAATTATCAAAGTCTCATAAGATTCTCCATTTGGCTTCTAGGAAGGTTATCAAGCTAAGTAAGATATATAATGGAGGTTTTAGAAGCCTATAATTGAATATTGGGCTTGCTCTAATTAATGGTTAATTAGAAGCCCAAATGTACATTTAGAAATGGGCTAGACTTTGGTTTAATGTAATTGATTAAATTAATTATATTAAAACAAATTTTTAAAAGAAAGGAGTAGCATTTTCGGTTTTATTAGGGTTGAATGTGCAGCTGCACATTTAACATTCAAATGCTAAGTAAAAATGGTCTTTATTATGGTTTATCATTATTAATTGGAGTTATGAACTTACCATTAAATGGTTTAATGGCTATTTTTTAATGTTAGCATGTAAACTTCATTAGATTAAAGAAGAAAGATGTACATTGGATGGACCATCTTCCTTCTTTCATCTTCCAAAATTGAGTGGGTAAGAAGGTGTTCTTGCATGGTTTAACTCTCTCTCTCCTTTCATGCATGAGTGAACCAAAATTAGCAAGAGAAGAGTCTCATTTTTTGGTTCATTTTCTTCTAAGAAAAATCTCCTTCAAACATTTCTTCTCCTTTCCCACCAAAGGATCTTGTTAATCAAGTTGTCCAAGAAGAACAAGTGGTAGATCAAGTTGGTTGAGGATACAACAACAAGGAGAAGATAGATTGACAAAGGAAAGGATTCAAAAGTAAAGGCTTTGGATACAAGAAGAAGGAGAGGATAACGTAGCGAGGAATTAAAGCTGTAGCAAAGGAGTCAATAATACTCTTCATCTTGTTTATGTTTATTATTATCCTTATACCATATCATGTATGGATTGGCATGATGATTTGGATATATTGCTTCCGTTGCAAATATGATTTCTAAAAAGTTTTGAAATATATATATATATATATTCAAAAAAGTTTTGAAATCTACTGGTTTTTCAAATATAGCATGCTTTCGTTTTCCGATCTAACAAATTCACCTCCGTTAATACTTCATAAAATTTTCATGCATGAACAGTACATCACCAATTATGTAATCTTCTAAACCATAATAGAAACACATATTTCTTCATCAGCTTTACGTAAATTTTCATATTTCCCCAATCCAAAATCCATTCAATATAGTGTTAAACAATTCCTATTTCCCAAATTCATCATCAAAATTATTCAATACTGCGACCTTAATTCTCAAACCTATGCATGCATTTATTTTTTTACACCATAAAAACATCAAGTTACTTACTTGATTCATCCAATATTTGGTGAGGGATAGAAACACAAAGCAGAGAATACTTTTGGTGATCAAAAGCTACAGTAATTCTTTTCTCTGAACCAACTTCGTGGGTCATACAACCCAACAGCCACTTATCACCACAAATATAACCCATTTGTCACAATACATCATAGCCATTTGTCACATATATATGTTGCCATGTGTCACTCTTTAATTGGCTCGAAAATCAATATTTTTCTAAAATTTACCAAAAATTCTAAAATACCTAAAATAATCCAAAATTGCGAAATCACATTTTAATCACATTTAATAACTCAATTATACCTGAAAAATGTCATTGAATGCACGCACAATCATATGAATGTGCAAAAATGTGCATGACACATTTAACTTATGCAGGATGTGCATTTTCCTAATTTCTTAATACTTTCTCATAATTCACAATTCTAACCTTAACATGGGTAATGGGATGTTACATTTATGATTAAAGTCCTAATCTCATTTGGTAGTCATGACATATTATTAATTGCTTGCTTTTTTTACATTTATATTTTGTTCTAAGTGGAATTTACCTTTTTAGTATAGTTGATGCTAAGTTAGTGAACCAAATTTATTGGACATAGGATATGTTTGAGAAGAGTTCTCAAAGTTAGACAAAAAATTGTATACCCAATATGCAATTTTTTTATAAGCCTATTTAGGATTTAGTGATAAAGTTTTATGTCAAAATCATATAGATGATAAAATGTATTAAAATTTTGAATTGAATAATGTCTCATAGACTTTGATGACAACATGTAAGATGTATGTCGACACCATGATAGTAAGATGCAAAAGGTAGCATAGAGTATAACGGAAAGGTATATTACCTTGTTAGAATTGCTCCACTTAATTTAGCTTACTAAAAGCATAAACATGTACATCAATTAAAGGCATTTGTTATAGTATGATAATAGTTGTCATAAGAAGAGAAATGATTACATGACTTTTCTTGCCTATATGAGATATGATAAGCATCACATATATTTCTAGTTCATTCTTATGAGTATTTGATACTGAATTTAGATTCAACATTATTTCAATGTTTAAAGCATGATAAGAAATAAATTGTTGAGTGAAAGTAATTGATCCAGTTTTATAAACATAGTTTGTATGTGTTTGATCAATGGAGACTTAGTTTGTATGTATTGGATCAAAGGGGACTTATGCTTAACGTGAGTGGCAAGATTATTTGTGTAAATATTATTTGTTTGAGTTGTATGTTGTAATAGCCTTGCTTTTGGAGGTGTCAACCTAAGTACACCTTGATTCTTTATCTGGTTTGTTGATGATTTAATGTATACTTGTTTATCATTCAATGAATTTATTTATTTTTACCTTTCAAAAAAATATTTATTTGTTCTATATTTAATCCTAGTATTAACAACTTACCTTTGAATATTACATTTAAATCAATTAGCAAAATTTCATATTAGATGTGAAATGGTAAGACTCTAGAATAGTCAAGGTAAGTTGAAACAAATATTTTGTTCAATGAGTTTGTAAGAATATATCCAATCTTTTGTATTATGCGGATGGCTATAATATGGTTCACAATATAGTTTGCAATTGGACATCTAATTTGAAACATGTGCTCTCATAATATTTAGTAATTCAAGAGTTTAGCTAATTATCTTTAGTGGAATGACATTTAATTAATAGGTTGGAATTAATTCTAAAGAGATTAAATTAATTCCAGGTATATTGAAGCTTGAATTATATAAGTCCAATTAGATTCCTTACTTGGCTTCTTGGAAGGTTATCAAGGAAAGTAAGAAATATAAATAGAGGTTATCGGAAAGAAAAATAAAAAAGGAAAGGAGCAAATTAGATTCGGAATAATAATAGCAGAACAATTTAATTAAAAGTTAATTGAATTGGGTTTTAAGCCTATGATTAAATGTTGGGCTTACTCTAATTAAGTGTTAATTAGAAGCCTAAAGTGAACATTTAATATCGGGCTGGATTTTGGCTTGATTTAATTAATTAGATTAATTAAATTAAAACAAATTTTGTAAAGACAAAAAAAAAAGAAGGACAAGAACTGAAACTACATAATGTAGTTTTCGGTTTTATGTAGCTAAATTTTATGGCTGCACATTTAACATTGAATTGCTAAATATAAGGTGAGTTTTTATCATTTTTCATCATCATTAAATGGTTTAATGGTTTCTTCATTATATGGTTTAGTGATCTTATCATTAAATAGTTTAATGGTTGTCATTTAATGTTGGCATGTAGAAAAACTTGTAAACCTTTGAGCATTCTTTTGATTAAAGAAGCAAGTAATGCATTTGATGTTCTCTCTTCCTTCTTTCATTTATTAACCGAAAATGAGTTTCTTGCTTTTGGTTTTTTTTTTTCTTTTTATCTAGCCATATTAAACAACAGAGAAGGTCTCATTTATTTCTCTCTTTCATTTTGATTAAGTGAAAGAAGTGGTGGTTTGGTGGTAATAATCTTCTCCTTTTTCCTTTGCCGAATTTAGTAATGAGAAGAGTCTCTCATCAACTAAGGAAAGCTCTTCAATATTTCTTCTCCTTTCCCACCAAAAGATTTTGTTAACCAAGTTGTCCAAGGAGAACAAGTGATAGATTGGATTGGTTGAGGATACAATAACGAGGAGAGGATAACACAACGAGGAGTTAAAGCTGTAGCAAAGGAGTCGGAAAAAATTTGATCTTCTTCTTATGCTATTTATTTTTCTAATACTGCATCATTTATGGATTAAACATGTTTATTTGGTTATTATTCTTCAGCTACATTTTGATTTTGAAAAAAGTTTTATTATGCATAATTTCGGTTCCTATATTTGATGCATGAGTTGGCAATTAAATTTTGTATGCTACATATTTTTATGTGATAGAAATATATATGGGGTATGTTTTGCTCTTTGGGTTTTCCATAGAATATAGTTTTACCTTGTAAATTTTTTTCGTTTGATTAGTAAGAAGGAGGGTGGCCTATCATTGTCATGTTTCCTCCTTGGCTTCATTTTTCTGTTTTCTTTGATTTTGTAATGTACAAATTTTTGTAATATTGAAGATGTAGCAGCCATGGATCGAAGAAAAGAAGATAATGGTTTTAGTTTATCTTTTGGTGTATTAGTAAAGTTTCGATTTTATGAAAACCAAAGAGCTGGAATTTTTGTTTTAACAAAGTTTGGGTTTTATGAAAACCGAAGTGCTAGAATTTTTGTTTTAACAAAGCTTCAGTTTTATGAAAACCAAAGTGTTGGAATTTTTTTTAACAAAGTTTTGATTTTATGAAAACCAAAGTGTTGGAAGTTTTGTTTTAACAAAGTTTCAGTCTTATGAAACATAAGTTCTAAAATTTTTGTTTTCATATGGACAAGTTTTGGTTTTTTGAAAATCAAATGTTGGAATTGTTCGTTTTCCTAGTAAGAAAATTTGGTTTTATGAAAAATAAAACTTGTTGAAACATAAATTTCATTAACATTAGTTTACCGATTGGGCTGGGTCATGTGAGCGAACAGTTCAAAGCAGAAGATCCAAGTCGAAGAAAAAAATTTTGGGCCTAAAATCCTTGTAATTTTATTTATGTTCTAGGATGGACAATCAAAAGTGGCTTATTAGTTCATGAGATGAATGGATAAATGGATGCAAAAGATATGTGATATTATGTGATGTTGGATCGAAAAAAGAAAACATGTTTTGTTTGGAAAAATGGTAGATTTCAAAACTTTTAAGAAATCATTACTTGCAGCGGAAGCAACAAATCCAAATCAACATGCCAATCCATACATGATATGGTATAAGGATAATAAAATATAAACAAGATCAGGAGTATTACCGACTCCTTCACTACAGTTTTA
This sequence comes from Erythroxylum novogranatense, assembly GCA_029891385.1. Lineage (NCBI taxonomy): Eukaryota > Viridiplantae > Streptophyta > Magnoliopsida > Malpighiales > Erythroxylaceae > Erythroxylum > Erythroxylum novogranatense. The sequence continues at coordinate 58,495,602 of CM057226.1, read as the reverse complement.
AATCCTCGTTGCGCTATCCTCTCCTTCTTCGTGTATCCAAATCCTTTGCCTTTGACTCTTTTCCTTTAGCAATCTACTTTCTCCTTGTTGTAGTATCCTCAACCAGTTAGATTTACCACCTGTTCTTCAAGGACAATTAGGTTAACAAAATCCTTTGGTGGGAAAGGAGAAGAAATGTTTGGAGGCGATTTTCTTAGAAGAAGAAGAAGCAAAATTGAAACTCTTTCAATTAGTATTTTCGATTCTCTCTTTCATGAAAGGAGAGAAGGTGTAAAGAACATGCAAGAACTCTTTCTTGCCTACCAATTTCATATATGCATGGATGGAAGGAGAGAGAGGCATCAAATGCATCACTTCTTTCATTAATCACTCATAAAATAGCCAATAAATGAGATTATCTTCATTTATCTTTATGATGGCTATTTGAAAAGACTATAACCTAAAATTCAATACCCAATTTTGGTTTTGCCAAGAAGAAAGAAGGAAGATGGTCCATCTAATGTACATCTTTCATCTTTAATCTAATGAATGCAAATAGGTTACAAGCCAACATTAAAAGACAACCATTAAACTATTTAATGGTAAGTTCATAACTCCATTTAATGATGATTAACCATAGTAAAGACCATCTTTATTTAGCATTTTAATGTCAAATGTGTGGTTACATATTTAACCTAGGAATAACCGAAATTGCTATCTTCTTCTTAAAAAAATTGTTTTAATATAATTAATCTAATTAATTACATTAAACCAAAAACCAAGAACCAAGCCCATTACTAAATGTACATTTGGGCTTCTTTAATTAGACCAAGCCCAAGATTCAATTATGGGCTTCTAATTAACCTCCATTTATATTTCTTACTTAGCTTGATAACCTTCCTTAAAGCCAAGTGGGGAATCTTATTGGACTTTGATAATTCAAGCTCCAATAAGCCCAGAATTAATTCAATCTCATTGGAATGAATTCTAGCTTATTAACTAAATGTCATTCCACTAAAGACAATTAGTTGAACTCTTGAATTATTAAATATTATGAGAATATGTCCAATTGCAAACCCTATTTAGAACCTTATTATAGCCATCCGCACAACAAAGGGTAAAATTACCGTTTTACCCTTATGTTGGTTTTTTCCTTCTAGATCTCTCATTTTACTTTATATGGTGATTAACACATAAGATCTCATCTAAGTGTTAAGACTTGATGGGTAACTAGTCCATCAAACTACTGGCGTCAGTTTAATCACCAAATCTCCTTAAAATATCTAGAAGAGATGATAACACTATAAACTCTTTATTTGAGTTAATGTTCCCTGATACATGTTTCAATTAATAATTCCAACATGCAGACATTGGATTAATACTCTGTAAAAATCCATTCCGATCATATCAAGAATTATAATGAAACATATATGAGTTCACCACTCATCAAGATTATGGTTCATAATAAGCGAATGCTTAAGTTGTATGTTTTAAGATTAAAGTAACGGCCCACTTTATTCTTGAAAACATACTTGATTCTAGATTCATTTAATAGTGCCATTATCGATAGTCAACTACTATCATGATATGAAACTCACCATTCCCTTGAAGTAAACTCCTTTACTTATATGGAGATAAATCGTAACACTACAGTCTAAACCATAATCAAGCGACCAACTTGATTATTCAACTATGAATCAAATAATTCATATTCTAATAATATACATGTTTCCCATACATCTCTATGTATATGTATATTACTTACAAAAGAATCTTGGTACCTTATGACCAGATATATAATGCTCATACAGATAAAACCAAACTCTTTTGTTTTATTAATAATAAATATTTTCATTACAAAACTGTAACTGAAGAAGATAAAGTTACATGTAAATACACTTGCTTTCCAGGGCACTATATTTACATAACTCCAACATGTGATTGTATTCCATTTAGAAAATTGCCAATAGGCTTTGCCATGCATTCACTATGTATGAGATATATAATGAAACAGTATAGGATGGATAATAAATTGCATTTAGACAAGATGGTATTTATTAAAACTTAAAAACCAAAAAGATTGAGTGAGAGAGGATGCTCATGTGAGAGTCCACGGTCTCTATGTGATGGCCCATTTGCATGTGGTGAAGTGTTAGTCCCCACCAAAGGACATGAATCCTAGATCTTGCATGGTTTGAGTCTCCTAAAGGATAAATCCACTCATTGGTAGCAAATGTGACCTCCTACCGAGGCATGGTTTTCAAGTACCTTTACTGGATGAATCAAATGGTTACACACTCAACATAGTTTATCAATAACCTGCAGACCATAGCTCTGTTGATAAATGTATGGATCGAATTATGGCATTTCTAAAAAAAATTAGGTATGAAGATGCTTGGTAGTTTTTTTAGTGGGAGGGTCCCCGTTTTTCTTTTAACGGATAAGTTGACCCACCGTCACTTAGTCAATTTTAAATAAGAAAAATAACCATGAAATAAAGATTTTATACCAAGTTTCAATATTTTTGACTAGTATGCTTGTTCTTTAATAATTTATATTTTTAGACATAGTCACCAAAATATGAATCCACTCACTTTGCTCTTGACTAATAACAATTTGAAAAAGGGAGAGAATTTTAATGAATGGAGACGTAAAATTGACATTATTCTTCAATATGAACGAATTTCATGGGTATTAACTAAAAATGAGCCTACACCACCAGTGGAAATTCAACTTCTGAGCAAGTCCAACAACATGAGCGATAGGGAGTAACACTTCACCACATGCAAATGGGCCATCATTTGGAGACCGTGGACTCTCACATGAGCATCCTTTCCCACTCAATCTTTTTGGGCTTTAAGTTTTAAATACCATCTTGTCTAGATGCAATTTATTATCCATCCTACATTATTTCATTATATATCTCATACATAATGAATGTATGCCAAGGCCTAGGGTTGGCAATTTTCTAAATGACATGCAATCACATAATATAACATATTATTTGCATTCATTTCTCCATTCATCATATGAACTAATTAAGCCACTTTTGATTGTCCATCCTAGAAACATAAAAAATTACAAGCCTTTTAGGCCCAAAATATTCTTTTTGGACTTGGATGTTCCACTTCGAACTCTTCGCTCACATGATCCAACCCAATCGGTAAAAAGTATGTAATGGTTTTACTTTTCAACATAAAAAGGGATTTTCATAAAACCGAATTTTTGCCCATTAGAAAACAAAAGTTAGCAGTTTTTTTCACCAAAACTGAAACTTATGAATATTACATAAAAATTCCAGCATTTGCAAAAAAATGAAATTTTGTTACAAGAAAATTTATACAACCAAAAATTTGTTAAAACAAAATTCCAACACATCTGCTTTCTAAAAACTGAAAAATAGCCAAGACACCATAACCATAACCAAAACTTTACCTCTTCCTTTCTTCAATCCATGGCTTCTTCATCTTCATTATTACATGATTTTGTACATTACATAATCAAATTAAACATAAAAATGAAACCGAGGAGAAAACATGGTGATGATAGACCACCCTCCTTGTTACAACCAAATGAAGAAATCTTATATGATAAATTTAACTTCTATGGATAACCAAAAGAGCAACACTTACTCCATTTATATTTCTATCACATAAAAATATGCAGCATACTCAAAAAGATTGCCAACTCATGCATCAACCATATAGGAACCAAAATCATTCATTAGAAACTAGCTCTAATACCAATTGTTGGATCGGAAAAAGAAAGTATGCTACATTTGGAGAACTGGTAGATTTCAAAACTTTTTAGAAATCATCTTTGCAGTGGAAGCAACATATCCAAATCATCATGCCAATCCATACATGATAGGGTATAAGGATAATAATAAACATAAACAAGATGAAGAGTATTACTGACTCCTTTGCTACAACTTTAATTCCTCGCTGCGTTATCCTCTCCTTCTTCTTGTATCCAAAACCTTTTCTTTTGAATCTTTTCCTTTAGCAATCTATCTTCTCCTTATTATTGTATCCTCAAACAATTTGATTTACCTCTTGTTCTTCTAGGATAATTTGGTTAACAAAATCCTTTTGTGGGAAAGGAGAAGAAATGTTTGGAGGAGATTTTCTTAGAAGAAAATGAACCAAAAATAAGACTCTTCTCTTCCAAATTTCAGTTCACTTATGCATGAAAGGAGGGAGAGAGTCAAACCATGCAAAAAAATCTTTCTTTCACTCTCAAATTCGGTTATGCATAGTATGGAAGAAGAGAATAGCATCCAATGCATCACTTTTTTCATTAATCAATTATAAAGTAGCCAATAAATGAGACTCTTCTCATTTATCTTTAAGGTGGCTATATGAAAAGACTATTAACCTATACATGACCTACCAATTTCAGTTTTGGAAGATGGAAGAAAGAAGATGGTCCATCTAATGCACATCTTTCTTCTTTAATCCGATGAATGCTAATAGGTTATATGCTAACATTAAAAGATAACCACTAAACCATTTAATGGTAAGTTCATAACTCCATTTAATGATGATAAACCATAATAAAGACCATCTTTATTTAGCAATTGAATGTTAAACGTGCAGCTACACATTCAACCCTAATAAAACCGAAAATGTTACTCCTTTATTTTAAAAAAATTTGTTTTAATATAATTAATCTAATCAATTACATTAAACCAAAGTCTAGCCCATTTATAAATGAACATTTGGGCTTTTAATTAACCATTAATTAGTGCAAGCCCAACATTCAATTATGGGCTTCTAAAAACTCTATTTTTATTTCTTACTTAGCTTGATAACCTTCCTTGAAGCCAAGTGGGAAATCTTATTGGACTTTGATAATTCAAGCTCCAATAAGCCTAGAATTATCTTAATCTCATTAGAATTGATTCTAGCTTATTAACGAAATATCATTCCACTAAAGATAATTAGTTGAACACTTGAATTATTAAATATTATGAGAACACATATTTTATGTCCAATTGCAAACCATATTTAGAACCTTATTATAGCCATTCGCACAACAAAGGGTAAAATTATCATTTTGCCCTTATGCTGGTTTTTCCTTCTAGATCTCCCCTTTTACTTTATATGGTGATTAACACACAAGATCTCATCTCGGTATTAAGACTTGATGGGTAGCTAGTCCATCAAACTACTGGCACCAGTTTAATCACCAAATTTCCTTAAAACATCTAGAAGTGATGATATCACTATAAACTCTTTATTTGAGTAAATGTTCCCTTATACATGTTTCAATTAATAATTTCAACATGTAGACACTGGACTAATACTCTGTAAAAATCCATTACGATCATATCAAGAATTATAACGAAACACATACGAGTTCACCACTCATCAAGATTATGGTTCATAATAAGCGAACACTTAGGTTGTATGTTTTAAGATTAAAGTAACGGCCCACTTTATTCTTGAAAACATACTTGATTTAGAATTCATTTAATAATGCCATTATTGATAGTCAACTACTATCATGATATGAAACTTATCATTCCCTTGAATTAAACTCCTTTACTTACATGGCGATAAATCGCAACACTACAGTCTAAACAATAATCAAGCGACCAACTTGATTATTCAACTATGAACCAATTAACTTAGATTATAATAATATGCATGTTTCTCATACATCTCTATGTATATGAATATTACTTACAAAACCAAACTCTTTTGTTTCATTAATAATAAATATTTTCATTACAAAACTGTAACTGGAAGAAAATTAAGTTACATGTAAATACACTTGCTTTCTAGGGCACTATATGTTGGGCCCGGGTCCCGGATCTCCTATTCCCGGGGGCGGCCCCTCGGGTTGCACCGGCGTCGGGCGCCCAAACATAACGAACCCGATCTCAACATCCATACATAGTTCGATTCATAAATCTTACACAAACATTCTCATACCATCAAGCGCTTACACATGCATTAAAACATGAATTAAACACCCCAATAACAAAGGGGCTTCATGTCATTACAAGTCGAAGGGAAATTAAACAAGCATTTTCAAATGTCATGATACAGAAATAAGTCTAAATCCAAAATACATGAATATGCTCCATGATGATATGCTTGGAGGGCCAACTAAGGTACTAACTTAATACAGGGCTCCTAGATATCTTGAAGTTTTCGATGCCTTGTAAGATCAACGATCGTCCTGTTCTGCACCTGAGGAGTGGGAGATAATGGGGTGAGCTGCGAAGCCCAGTGGCATATACATTTATAGCCATTGGCAACGAGTCACACAACCAAGCATAAACACATATATACACAAGCATACAGCAAGTCATAATTTCATTCATTCAATCATCTTAAGGATATGATTGTACAATGCAACAATTCATCATGTATCATGCTCAACAAATCCATAATGAATGCACACAATGGTTCGAGAGTTCCGTAAAATGATCCGGATAAACCAAAGTCTAATCCGTAAACTATCCGAGTCCGATTTCTCAAGGATCTCGTTGCCTCAGGCGGGTAGCCGGGAGAAGGCTATACGTCGACGTGCACGTGACTATCCATTCGTAACTCTCTTACCCAAACAACGCACATAATGATCCATTTCATGCTCAAAGCATTTCATCAAGCTTTCATATTTTCCATTCTTTCCATTCTTACAAAATGCCATAATGCCTATCAAGGCAGTTCATAATCATACACATAATGCATTTTCAATATTTTCATAATTCAACATAGGCATGCAAGCAAGCATACACATATTGCTCATACACACAACGACCATAAATTTATTACCCACCTAATATCGCTCGAGTATCCGACTCACTGGTGTCCTTCCTCTTGCGATTGGGTCAGGTCGGCTTGGTTTCCTATAATAAACCAAGTTCTCATTCAATCAATATTCAAAAGAAATATTCCATAAAGCTTGACAATCAAAAGTAAAGCACTAAAAGTCTACATCCGACTTCCATCTAAAATCCTGAACCCTTAAAGGCTGATTCCAAACTTCCATTCTTCATAAACTCGTAGCCCTTTATTTCCGGAGCACAACGAATCTAAAATCACCTCAATTGGGCATCTATAGCTCAAGATATGCCCAAAAAATACCAAAATATAGCTTTGCTAGAATACAGGGGCTCGCCACGACGAAGGCCACTCTCGCCGCAGCGAACGGCACGTTAACGACGTCGAACGTGCCGTTCACCGCGACGAACGGCCCGCTCGTTGCAACGTGCAGCCAGGCTCGTCGCGACGAAGGCCTGAGCTCGCCGCGATGAACACAATTTCGTACGTCGCGGCGAATAAACATTTACACGTCGCGATGTTGCTTCCCTCTCTCGCACGCCTCGGCGTGTTCATACGCACGTCGCAACGTGCGGGTCTGGAGAAGAACTCCGAAAGCCGATTTTCAGCATTTTCCAACTTCAATCCTTTCCCAAACTCAAATGCAACACACCTAAGCCTTAGATCATGCCTTATACTACACTTCTAACTCATACAAACCTTAAAATTAGCCACAAATCCAACAACCCAAAGAAACCTATCCATTTGCCCTAAAACCCTAAACCATCGATTCTACTACATTCAACCTATCCTTAGGTTTAATCTAATCAAAACAAGATTAAACAAAGAGAAACTTACCTGGAAAACACTTCAAATCTGTCGGAAATCTTGAAAGATCGAAAATCTCTTTCTTCTCTTCTTCCTCCACCTACGGCTACTCCTCTTCTTCCTTTCTCTTTTCCTTCTTCTTTTCCTTCTTCTTTTCCTTCTAATTTCCTACGTAAGTCAAAAGGAGCATAAAGACCATTATACCCCTCCTTGCAAAGCTTAAATCACTCTACTCAAGAGATCTTCCTAAAATGCCCTCACACATAATACCCTTTTTAATTCTCACTTAACCACAATTAAACCTTAATTATCCAATAATCCTCTCAATTTAAATCAAACTAAGGCATAAACACATAATTAACACAATTCATGCTTAATGACATCGTAAAAAAAATTCGGGGTCCAACATTTCTCCCCCTCTTAAAAAAAAATTTCGTCCTCGAAATTTACCTGAAACATCGAAGAGATACGGGTACTTCTCCTTCATAGCTTCCAGTGGCTCCCATGTAGCCTCCTCTACCGAATGATTCCTCCACAGGACTTTGACTAGCTGAACTGTCTTGTTCCTGAGGACTTTTTCCTTGGTGTCCAAAATCTCCACTGGTAGCTCCTCATAGCTCAAATCATCTCTCAACTGAACCTCACTGGTCTGAATGATATGAGAAGGATCCGATCTATACCTCCTCAGCATAGAGACATGGAAAACGTCATGAATCTGAGACAATTCTGGAGGTAACGCCAACCTATAGGCGAGTGGTCCAATCCTCTCAAGGATCTCATAAAGACCCACATACCTCAGACTCAACTTATCCTACTTGCCAAACCTCAACACTCCTTTCCAAGGAGATGTCTTAAGGAACACCTTTTCACCGACTTCATACTCCATCTCCTTTCGGTGAGCATCAACATAACTCTTCATCCTATCCTGTGCTGCCTTAAGTCGCTGCTTAACCAAATTGATTTTCTCAATGGTCATCTGAATCAATTCTGGTCCTACCAGTTTCCTCTCTCCTTCTTCATCCCAACAAATCGGAGTCCTACATCTCCTCCCATACAAAGCCTCATATGGAGCCATCTGAATACTCAAATGGTACGAATTATTATAAGCAAATTCGACCAAAGGCAAATGTTCATCCTATGCTCCTCGAAAATCCATCACAAAAGCCCGAAGCATTCCCTCAAGAGTCCGAATGGTCCTCTCAGATTGACCATCCGTCTGAGGGTGAAAAGCCATACTAAAATTTAGTTTAGTCCCCAAAGCTTCCTGCAAGCTACCCCAAAATCTCGAAGTAAACCGAGGATCCCTGTCTGAAACTATAGAATCCGGAATCCCATGCAATCTCACTATCTCATCGATATACTTCTTTGCTAACACATGCAAAGAATCAGTCTGTTTAATTGCCAGAAAATGAGCTGACTTGGTCAACCGATCCACAATGACCCAAATCGCATCATGCTTCCTACTAGTCTTGGGCAATCCCATCAGAAAATCCATCGTCACTCTCTGCCACTTCCATTCCGGGATGGACAATGGCCTCAACTTGCCTGAAGGTGCCTGGTGTTCAGCTTTGACTTGCTGACACACTAGACACTTACTCACGAATTCTGCTACATCCCTCTTCATGCCTTTCCACCAAAAATGCTCTCTCAAATCTCTATACATCCTGGTACTACCTGGATGCATGGCATAAGGCGCATTGTGTGCCTCATCCATAATCTCGTCCTTAACTACCTGCACATCTGGAATACACAGCCTGTTGCCCACTGTCATCAGCCCATCATCCCTCACCTCTATCTCAGAAATCTTGCCATTCCGAATTTCCTCTCTGAGCTTACTCAAATCAGCATCTAGAACCTGCAACTCTCTAACTTTCTCCCTGAGTATCGTTCTTACTCGGAAGTTAGCTAGAAGGCAATCCGGCTCTTCCTGCTTCAAGCTTATCTTAAGCTTGGCCATCTCTTCCAATAAAGGAAGATAAATCGTCCGAACATGCGCAATCGAAGACTTCCTACTCAAGGCATCCGCCACTACATTGGCCTTACCCGGATGATACTCAATCAACAAATCATAATCCTTAAGCAGTTCAATCCACCTTCTTTTTCTTAAATTTAGTTCCTTCTGGCTCAGCAAATACTTCAGACTCTTCTGATCGGTAAAGATCCTCGTCTGAACTCCATACAGATAATGCCTCCAAATCTTCAAAGCAAAGATCACAACTGCCAACTCCAAATCATGCGTCGGATAATTCAACTCATAAGGCTTCAACTGCCTCGAAGCATAAGTAATTACCCTATCTCCCTGCATCAAAACACAGCCAAAACCCTTCCTCGAAGCATCACTGTACACAGTATATCCCTCATCACCCGAAGGCAAAACCAGAATCGGAGCACTCGTCAATCTGTACTTGAGCTCCTCGAAGCTCCTCTGACACTCATCACTCCAGACAAACTTCTGATTTTTCCTCAACAGCTTCTTCATCGGAGCGGATATTGTGGAGAATCCCTCCATAAACCTCCTGTAGTAACCTGCCAAACCTAGAAAACTTCTCACTTCTGCTACATTCTCCGGTGCTTCCCAATTCACCACCGCTTCTATCTTCTTGGGATCCACATGCACTCCCTGCTCTGAGATCACATGTCCCGGAAATGAAACTTCCCTCAGTCAAAATTCGCATTTATCGAATTTGGCGTACAACTCATTCCTCGTCAAAGTCTCCAAAGAAATCCTCAAATACTCTTCATGCTGCTCATCACTCTTGGAATAAACCAATATATCATCAATGAAGACAATGATAAATTGGTCCAAGAATGGCTTAAAGACCCGATTCATCAAATCCATAAAAGCTGCTGGAGCATTCGTCAATCCAAAGGGCATAACCAAGAACTCAAAATGCCCATACCGAGTCCTAAAAGCAGACTTTGGCACATCCAACTCCTTAATCCTCAACTGATGGTAACCCGATCTCAAGTCTATCTTAGAAAAGACTTTCGCCCCTTACAATTGATCAAACAGATCATCAATGCGAGGAAGCGGATATCGGTTCTTCACCGTAACCTGATTCAGCTTCCGATAGTCTACACACATCCTCAACGAGCCATCTTTCTTCTTCACAAAAAGAACCGGAGCTCCCCAAGGCGAAGAGATCGGCCTGATATACCCTTTTTCCAACAACTCCTCCAACTGCTCCTTAAGCTCTTTCAATTCCGCCGGAGCCATCTGGTAAGGGGGAATTGAAATCGGCGCCGCACCTGAAAGAAGCCCAATGGGAAACTCAATCTCCCGAGCTGGCGGTAGTCCAGGCAATTCCTCGGGGAAGACATCCGAGAAATTCCTGACTACTGGAATATCCTCCAGCTTTCCTCTATCTGCCCTAGTGTCTACCACATAGGCCAAAAACGCCTCACAACCTCTCCTCATCAGCCTCTCTGCTGTCAAAGTCGAAACAATCCTGGACGGACTTGCTTTTTTGTCCCCCAAAAACACTACTCTTCTACCGTCATCCAAATCAAAATCCACTGTCTTTCGCTTACAATCCAGACTAGCATTGTACCTCTCTAATGTATCCATGCCCAATATCACATCTAGTCCTCCCATCTTCAGTGGCATCAGATCTACCACTAGAAGTGCTCCACTAATACTAAGCTCGCAGCCTCTATACACCTGACTAATCACAATATACTGACCGATTGGAGTACTCACCATCAGCGGAGTATCCAACGGACTCACAACCCTATCACACACAGGTCTACTCAAAGACACAAACGAGTGGGTAGAACCCGGATCAATCAAAACAAGTACATCATCGGCGAATAATCTAGCCGTACCAGTGACAACATCTAGCGTGGCCTCTGCATCCTCCCGCGTCATCGCAAACACCCTAGTTGGTGCCTGCCCTCTCGGTCTCCCTGGAAGACTCACCCTCTTGGCAAAGATCAATCGCCCACTGTCAAGTCCTCATCCCACCGTCTCATCCTCCACAGGCATTGGCATCTGACTTCTCTCTTGTGGAGGCTGAGGACACTCTCTAGCTATGTGTCCCTTCTCCCCACAGTTGAAACAAGCTCCTGTCAATCTGAAGCACTCTCCCCTTTGAGGTCTCCCGCAGTGCTCAAACTTCGGGATAAAGGACCAATCCCCATCTGTTCTTCTACCGCCGCCCACCGTTGAAGCTTGGTGAGAAACAGTAGAAGTCCTCATCGGTCTCGATCTACTGGCACCACTGCTCCTCTCCTCAGACTGAACAGGGAAGCTCCTAGCGCTCCTCTCAGGCATAGGAGTACTAGTACTACCTCCCCTCCTGAACTACTCTCTGCCCTTCCTCTTCTTGTTCACTGCACTCTTAATATTCTCAATGTTCTCAACCCGTAAAGCTGCCTCAACCAGCTGCTGAAAATCACAGAAATTCTGCACTATCACCTTCTCTCTGATAGCCAAGTGCAGACCCGACTCAAACCAGCGACATCTAGCAGCCTCACTAAGCATCAGATCTGAAGCATACCTCGCCAACTGAGTGAACCGACGCTCATACTCACTGACTGTCATCTCCCTCTGGGTGAGACTAAGGAACTCCCTCTACTTCTGCTGGATGTAAACCTCTGACAAATACTTCTTCTTGAAAGCAGCTAAGAAATCCTGCCATTCTAACCCCACTGGTCTTATCTGACTACCTGGCACAGTCTCCCACCAATGCAGAGCATCTCCCTGAAGCAAACTTGCAGCATACACGACTCTCTCATCATCATCACAGTCCATTTGATCCAGCACTCTCTCAGTCTTCCTCAACCATGTCTCAGCTTCTTCTGGATCTGATGTCCCAAAGAAATCGACTGCCCCATACTTCCTTAATCTATCGAAACATCGCCCCTTCTGAGTTGGGGCCGGAGTAGAAGGCTGTGGCATCTGACCCATAGCCTGAACAAATGTTTAGGTGAAGGCCTGGAACAACCTCGGATCCAGCGGAGGCACTGGCTCCTGCAGAATCGGAGACTCCTGAGTCTGCAACAGCATGGGCTCACTGCCTAACCCTACAGAAGCCTCAGCATTCCCTGGGGCTACTGACTCATCAGTCCTCTCCTCTCTAGTCGGAGAGTTAGGTGCAATGGATCCTTGCAGAACTCCTCGTGTCCTTCTACGAGGTGGCATCGTACTCCTTCAGAGGTAAACACTAAGGATTAGCTACAGGGCAATCTGAATTCCTACTTGTATGCATGATATGCATGTCACTTAATGAAATCAAATAATGCAACAAATAATCATATAGCAAACAATTCATCCTACTATGCATTCTAAGCCGAAGACACTAAACCTAGGCGCTTTGATACCAAACATGTTGGGCCTGGGTCCCAGATCCCCTATTCCCGGGGGCGGCCCCTCGGGTTACGTCGGCGTCGGGTGCCCAAACATAATGAACCCGATCCCAACATCCATACATAGTTCGATTCATAAATCATACACAAACATTCTCATACCATCAAGCGCTTACACATGCATTAAAACATGAATTAAACACCCCAATAACAAAGGGGCTTCATGCCATTACAAGTCGAAGGGAAATTAAACAAGCATTTTCAAATGTCATAATACAGAAATAAGTCTAAATCCAAAATACATGAATATGCTCCATGATGATATGCTTGGAGGGCCAACTAAGGTACTAACTTAATACAGGGCTCCTAGATATCTTGAAGTTTCTGATGCCTTGCAACATCAACGATCGTCCTGTTCTGCACCTGAGGAGTGGGAGATAATGGGGTGAGCTGCGAAGCCCAGTGGCATATACATTTATAGCCATTGGCAACGAGCCACACAACCAAGCATAAACACATATATACACAAGCATACAGCAAGTCATAATTTCATTCATTCAATCATCTTAAGGATATGATTGTACAATGCAACAAGTCATCATGTATCATGCTCAACAAATCCATAATGAATGCATACAATGGTTCGAGAGTTCCGTAAAATGATCTGGATAAACAAAAGTCTAATCCATACACTATCCGAGTCCGATTTCTCAAGGATCTCGTTGCCTCAGGCGAGCAGCCGGGAGAAGGCTATACGTCGACGTGCACGTGACTATCCATCCGTAACTCTCTTACCCAAACAACGCACATAATGATCCATTTCATGTTCAAAACATTTCATCAAGCTTTCATATTTTCCATTCTTTCCATTCTTACAAAATGCCATAATGCCTACCAAGGCAGTTTATAATCATACACACAATGCATTTTCAATATTTTCATAATTCAACACAGGCATGCAAGCAAGCATACACATATTGCTCATACACACAACGACCATAAATGTATTACCCACCTAATATCGCTCGAGTATCCGACTCACTGGTGTCCTTCTTCTTGCGATTGGGTCAGGTCGGCTTGGTTTCCTATAATAAACCAAGTTCTCATTCAATCAATATTCAAAAGAAATATTCCGTAAAGCTTGACAATCAAAAGTAAAGCACTAAAAGTCTACATCCGACTTCCATCTAAAATCCTGAACCCTTAAAGGTTGATTCCAAACTTCCTTTCTTCATAAACTTGTAGCCCTTTATTTCCGGAGCACAACGAATCTAAAATCACCTCAATTGGGCATCTATAGCTCAAGATATGCCCAAAAAATATCAAAATATAGCTTTGCTGGAACATAGGGGCTCGCCGCGACGAAGGCCACTCTCGCTGCGGCGAACGTGCCGTTCGTCGCGGCGAACGGCCCGCTCGTCGCAACGTGCAGCCACGCTCGTCGCGACGAAGACCTGAGCTCGCCGAGACGAACACAATTTCGTACGTCGCGGCGAATAAACATTTACACGTCGCGACGTTGCTTCCCTCTCTCGCACACCGCGACGTGTTCATACGCACGTCGCGACGTGCGGGTCTGGAGAAGAACTCCGAAACCCAATTTCTAGCATTTTCCAACTTCAATCCTTTCCCAAACTCAAATGCAACACACCTAAGCCTTAGATCATGCCTTATACTACACTTCTAACTCATACAAACCTTAAAATCAGCCACAAATCCAACAACCCAAAGAAACCTATCCATTTGCCCTAAAACCCTAAACATCGATTCTACTACATTCAACCTATCCTTAGGTTTAATCTAATCAAAACAAGATTAAACAAAGAGAAACTTACCTGGAAAACACTTCAAATCTGTCGGAAATCTTCAAAGATCGAAAATCTCTTTCTTCTCTTCTTCCTCCACCTACGGCTACTCCTCTTCTTCCTTTCTCTTTTCCTTCTTCTTTTCCTTCTAATTTCCTACTTATGTCAAAAGGAGCATAAAGACCATTATATCCCTCCTTGCAAAGCTTAAATCACTCTACTCAAGAGATCTTCCTAAAATGCCCTCACACATAATACCCTTTTTAATTCTCACTTAACCACAATTAAACCTTAATTATCCAATAATCCTCTCAATTTAAATCAGACTAAGGCATAAACACATAATTAATACAATTCATGCTTAATGACATCGTAAAAAAAATTTGGGGTCCAACACTATACTTACATAAATCCAACAGTTCCTTATAATCATTAGGATGTAATATACATCCTCCAAATATAACCTATAACCACTAGGAAAATATAAAATAACTACTCTCATTGATTCTACTGAAATGTAGGATCCATCTGCTATCTTGATTTGAAACTGGCCTTTAGCTAGTCTTTTTCTTTGCTAGAACCGTTGCAAAGAATTGGAAACATAGTTAATGGCTTCTGAATCTAATATCCAAGAATCAGATGAATCTACCACATTTCTGGTTCCTAATAAACTTAGGAAACATATACCTTGTTTACTATTTAGGGACTCAAGGTAGACTGCACAGTTTCTTTTCTAGTGGCCCTTCTCACCATAGTGGAAACACTTTCCCTTAGTGTCCTCTTTGACCTTCTTTTTCATGGGTTGGGCCTTGACCCCTAATTGGGCCCTCTTTTTCATTGGACCCTTCTTCTTTTGCTTGCCCTTACCCTTGGTCTTAGAAAAAGATGTTACACTAGCCTCAGTCCCATTAGCCTTGATATTTAATATCTCCTTCATATTTTGGAGGGTATTCATTAACTCACTCAAGGTGTAATCCTTGGTATTGAGCTCATAGTCCAACTTAAACTGCTAAAAAGAAGAGTTTAAGCTATTGATGATCATAATCATCGGTGTTTCTACATCCATATTTGCCCCAAGCATCTCATGCTGGATCGAAAAAAGAAAACACACCATATTTAGAGAAATGGTAGATTTCAAAACTTTTTAGAAATCTAACTTGCAGAAGAAGCATTATATCCAAATCATCATGCCAATCTATACATTATATGGTACAAGGATAATAATAAACATAAACAAGATATAGATTATTACCGACTCCTATGCTACAGCTTTAACTTCTCACTATGCTATCATCTCCTTTTTCTTGCTTTTGAATCCTTTCCTTTGTCAATCTATCCTCTCCTTGTTGTTGTATCCTCAACAAATTTGATATACCAGTTTTCTTCTTGGACAACTTGGTTAACAAGATCCTTAGGTGGGAAAGGAGATTAATAAGATCCTTAGGTGGGAAAGGAGAAGAAATGTTTGGAGGATATTTTTCTTAAAAGAAAGAAGGAAACAATGAGACACTTCTCATTCTAGGTTTCAGCCATGCATAGGTGAGAGGAGAGAGTTGGTCAAAACAATATAAGAACCCTTTCTTCCAAACAATGCAAGAACCCTTTCTTACACCCTCATAATTTTGGTTAACTCCAACGGAAAGAAGAGAATTGCATCAAATGCATCACTTCTTTCTTTAACCAATCATAAAGAAGGAAATAAATGTGACTCTTCTCATTTATCTTTAAGATGGCTATATGAAAAGACTATTAACCTAAATAAGACCTATCAATTTTGATTTTTGATGATGAAAGAAGGAAGATGGTCCATCCAATGTACCTCTTTCTGCTTTAATCTAATGAATGCTAATAGGTTACCTGTTATCATTAAAAGATATCCATCAAACCATTTAATGCTACGATCATTACTCCATTTAATGATGATAATGCATAATAAATACCATCTTTATTTAGCAATTCAATGATAAATGTGTAGCTGCACATTCAGCTGAATAAAACTAAAATACACTTCATTTCTTTAAGAATTTTGTTTTAATATAATTAATGTAATTAATTAAATTAAACCAAAGTCTAGCCCATTTTTACATGTTCATTTGGGCTTCTAATTAACCATTAATTAGTGCAAGCCCAACATTCAATCATGGGCTTTAAAACTCCCATTTATATTTCTTACTTAGCTTGATAACCTTCCTTGAAGCTAAGTAGGGAATATTATTAGACTTAGATAATTCAAGTTCAAATAAGCCCATAATTAATTTAATCTCATCGGAATTAATTCTAGCTTATTAACTAAATGTCATTCCACTAAAGACAATTAGTTGAACTCTTGAATTACTAAATATTATAAGAACATATATCTGAAATAAGATGTCTAATTGCAAATCTTATTATGAACCTTATTATAACTATCCATACAATAAAGGGTAAAATTACTGTTTTGCCTTTATGTTGGTTTTTTCTTTTAAATCTACCATTTTATTCTATATGGTGATTAAAACACAAGATCTCATCATGGTGTTAATACTTGATGGATAGCTAGTCCATCAAACTACTGGTGCCAATTTAATCACCACTCTCC
Organism: Erythroxylum novogranatense; assembly: GCA_029891385.1. NCBI lineage: Eukaryota > Viridiplantae > Streptophyta > Magnoliopsida > Malpighiales > Erythroxylaceae > Erythroxylum > Erythroxylum novogranatense. Next base: position 58,478,329 of record CM057226.1, on the reverse strand, counting down.
ATAAAACATCTAGAAGTGATGATATCACTATAAACTCTTTATTTGAGTAAATGTTCAATGATATATGTTTCAATTAATAATTCCAACATGCGGACACTAGATTAATACTTTGTAAAAATCCATTCCAATCATGTCAAGAATTATAATGAAACATGCTGGATCCTATTTCCGGAATCCAACTTCGGAACATAATACCATCATACATAAGCGTGGTTGTAAACTTTTCTTACTCTGATACCAAATATGATGAGCCCCGTTTTCAGAGTCCAAACAATGAACCATAAGCGTGGGCGTAAAACAAAGAAAACGTGAAGCTTAGAGCCTCATACCATTTCTATGTTCCTTTTCCCATAACACATCTCACTTAGACATATATATAACAACAATTCATTATCAAAATATTCATATCTAATCCATAACTTCCTCAAGTATACTTTAATTTCAATTCAACCTTATCCATATGAAAATTCATATTCCCACTCAACATCATCCGTACATAATGCATTAACATCAAAAGAACATAATTTTACAAGCTCTAATGGCATTCCAAGCCACAATACAGTATTAATATCGAAATCCGAATATACAAATGCGCAACTCTCCAAAATTCTCAACAACAATCTAACTTACAAATAATACAATATATACACATACAAACAAAAACCTTCACTTCCCTTCACCCGTTCTTCTTCTCATCACCTGTGGATGGGAATGAATGGGGGTGAGCTTATAGCTTGTGGGTAACAGGTTTATAACGAAGAACAAGCAAAACCGTTGAAATGTTCGTTTGTTATATAAAAATCATAATGAGTTCATAAAATGCTTTTCTCCCAAATTCTCGTCAAATTCGAAAGTTGGAATTCGAAACTCGTAGTTGAAAATGTCATCACATCAACACACATATCCAGTTAATCATCAATACAAAACACTTAATTTATGCAACATACTTGACAATTCAAAGATGCAATGCACAAACGAATGGCTCGAGAGTTCCATGGAACAAAACGGATAAACTGAAGTTTATACCGTGAACAAAACGAGTCCGATTTTTCAGGATCTCGTAGCCTCAAGCAGGAAGTCGGGAGAAGGCTATACATCGACGTGCACGTGACTAATGAAACGTTCCTCTCTTGCCCAAACAAAGCACATATTCATGCTCAAATCATTTTCAAATGTTTTCATGCTTTTCATGCTCTTTTCTTTCTTTTCCGAATATACAAAATGCCATGAGTTTTCCAAGGCATAACATAAAATGTTTCAATGCAGTTCAAAGTTCATATACTAAAACATATAGTAATTTTGCAAATCATTCAAAAGAAAAAAAAGCAACATTTTTGAAGTAATTGAAATCAGTTTTGATTTGGGAGAAAACTTTATTGGCTCATTTCTAAATTATAAACATGAAACCCACCTGAATTCCTTGCTTGGATACATGCTTAAAAGATGCCTCTCCTCTTGATCCTCTTGCTTTCGTTGATTCCCTTTATCAAATACACAATTCCCATTCAATAGGAATATAATTTGAGGACCCAAATATTGCATACTCACAAAGATAAATTCTAAAAACTCAAACTCTTCAAAAAGTTCAAACATTCGGGCCAATTTTTCCATAAGAGTTCCCCATTGTCTTACGTTTCTATTGGCCCCAAAATCACTCAATTTGTTTCAGAAATCTGAAAGTTATACTCTAAACATATTAGGACTATCCTTATGTTGAAATAAGAATCTATACTCAACTTCCATCCAAAATGTGAGATCTTTAAAGACTGATTCAAAACTTCCTTTCTTCATAAAACTTGTAGACCTTTGTCTCTATTTTACAACGAATGAAAAATCACTTCATTTAGATATCTACATAAAAAGTTATGTCCAAAATACCAAAACATATTTGTGCAAGAAATTAGAAGCTCGCCGGCAATGAAAATGAAGCTTCGTCATGCGTCAAATCTTGGAGCTTCGCCATGGTAAACCCAAGCTTCGTCATGCGAGGCGCTCACATGACTTCGTCATGGGCGCATCTGTGCCGCGTCTTGGGCACCTGTGCGCGCAGCGACGTGGATGCCTGCATTCGTCGCGATGTGGACGCCTGTGTGCGCTGCGACGTGCGAGACCGGACACCTTCCAAACACTTGTTTTTCGACATTTTTCATCTTCATACTTAGCAAATTTCACAAATAACTCATCTTAACCCTAAATTATCATTCCTACTTCATTTCTAAACTCATTTCAACACAAAATCCATTCACAAACACAACAAAATCATTAACCCTAGCACATCGTTCATCAATGTCATCCTACCCACATTCAACCCCATTTTTCACTTCTAAACGATCACTAAACATGATTCATTCAACAAATTAAGAAGGGTTGAGTCTTGTACTTACTTGTTTAGCTCCAAGATTCGTCAAATTCTTCAAATATCCAAAACCCTAATTTTCCTCTTCCTCTTTTCTTCTTCCACGGTCTCTTCTTCATTTCTAAACAAAACAACTCTTTATTCTCCTTTTTTATACCCCTTTATGAGTGTGCAATATCCATTTTGCCCCTTCCTTTAAGCCTTAAGTCTTAAAATCTTAAGTAACTTGCCTAAAATGCCCTTATGCATTCTTACCACTTTTAATGCTTCAATTCACTTAATCTTTGTCATAAAATCTTACCACTTTTAATACAACCAAACCATATAATAAATTCTACTAACATTTTCATAACAAGTAGTTCCAAAACTTTATCCATCAAACCTCATAATTCATTTAAATCATGCTTAATTTAACAAGAAAATTTCGGGGGCCAACAATTCTCCCCCTCTTAAAAAGAATTTCGTCCTCGAAATTCTTATCTGATTGATCAGGAGCGTAGGATGTTCCTCCGATTCCCATTTAACTTCATCACTCAAAAACTTTCTTGCAAATGATCATATTCAGTAAACTCACTCGGTCTTTCAATCCTTTATTTGGCCATTCACTTTCTTAACTAGTTCCTCATTATTTTTCAGATCACTTACAATTTTCCCACTTCCTGTGTTGGCAAAACCAATATCATATCATATCAATATTTCCTTAATGTACTCAAATATAGCACATTTCGAATCCAAGACATCTTTTATTAGTAGCGCGAACTCATAATACTGTCATAAAGACCAATTCGTATTGGGCTTAGCAAATCCTTTATCCTAACTTGAACACAACTTGTACCCCATGTAAGCACACCTTGCACACCTTGTAAGGTGATACCCTTAGAGACAAATCACCTTTCACTTAATAATTCACATCACTTTAGTATCAGTTCATGTAGCTCTTATGTCTATCTCACTATATTCCATGTCTTTGGCACGGATCCGTCTAATTCATCCATCTTTCTTGAATCACTTAATAGCACCTGTCCATAACATCTCCAATTCTAGCCTTCAATGACCCGTAGGCCGTACTCATCATAATACAAAGCGATGACTCTTTCTATCATCAAACTCCTCATACTGTATTCTATTGAAATCCCTATGACAACGATTGTGATGCTTAAAGTCAAATAGAACCATACATTGGTCTCATGTTATTATGAACTCCAAACTATCAACTTGAAGCATATCTCTGACAGTTAAGACCGTCGACAATTCAAACTTTCAGTCACTTGACATATTTCTTCTAGGATATAAAACTTAAATCACCACTTGTACTTTTCTGACAGTCTCTTTGGTCAATCATCTTTGTCGGTATGCATACTTCTTATCTCAATCACTCAGTATCATTCTTCCTACTCGAACTCAACATTCCCATTCATTTTTGCTTTCTTCGTAAGGTTCACAATTTCTGCATCCTTAATTGAGCTTTGTTTACGTGAAACTGATCTTACATTTTTCGTGACTAATGGCACTTCATTTTTGCCCTGAATTCGAGTCCATTCAGCACTCTTTATTGCACTAGATCTGATAACCTCTATATCTGAATTCATACTTCACTGCTATTGAATTCTCTATTCAATGCATCTGATTGCACCACTAGCTCTACCATTTTTGTGTACTCATTTGTACAACATAATCTTCTAGAAACTCTATCCATTGTACTCATTCTCGTATTCAATTCTTTCAACTCAATAAGTACCTTAAATTTCCTAATCTGTATATCTTACACACAGTCAAAATATTTCCGTACATATAATGTCTTCAACTTTCCAGCAATCACTACAGCAGCAAGTTTCAATTCATGTATCGACAATTAACCTATGAGGTTTCAATTGTCTCCATGCACATGAATTCACTTTATTTTACTGCGTTGGATCTTATCCTGATCTCTTATGTAAACATCATTATATACTACTGAATCTCCAAATCCATACGATATAAGTAATATCGGTGTTATAATTCCTCCAAATTTTTCTTTACCTTCATCTCACATACGATTTACTCATTTTTTATTTTTTATTTTTTTATTTTTTTTCCTCAAGAATTCAGACTATTCTTCGAATACACTTAACATATCCTCAAACGTCGCTTAGATCACTTTAATCTTCAATACCAGAGTATTGTCGGGGAATTTGTTAACTTGATCAAAAATTGTCAAAACTCCATATGTCCACAATTGGTTCTAGTAATTCCTCAAATAACTGATTCCTCAATGAGATAATATTATCTCTTGTTATTTTCAATTTCCCAATTGTCTTACCTTTCTTGACTGATTTTCTCCATTCTTTTGATTTCCTTATATTTCGCACTAACGTATTCCAATGTCTGCTCATTTATACCCGTTTCTCCACACACTCTAGTTTATTTGCAATCTTAGTTTCCTGTGCTTGTCACACCTTCATCGGAAAAATTTACATCTCCCAAACATATTTACCCAGAACATAACTTGAACCTATATGCTCCTCATATTGGCAATTAATGTCTCCTCCAATTAGGAAGTCACTCGTATAGTTGGATCCTTTACGTCAAACAAAAATACATACATTCTTGGTAGTATCATCTATCCCTTTTGCTTGAGTCTTCGTTAGGGATAGGACTCCAATACTCGCTTTTGAATCATTACATATTCCTTTCCGATCAGTTCTTTCAGTGATCATTCTTGATATAAACTATCTGACCTGCTGAATCTAACTTAGTGAAATTCTTCTTCAAAAGAGAATTTCTTGCTACTATCATATATACCATCCATACAAATCTTTATCAATCACCTGCTATCATCATCACATCACCAACTACTTTTAATCCCTCTAGAAGACCAACTTCTCTCATCCTCATAAGGTGATAATGTTCAAGTCACTCAAAACTTAATGGAGTAATGAACATACTTACTATCGCATGTGCTTGACTGGGCATCATGAAAATCATGCCATTCTGTCCACAGATTTACTCCTTAAAAGCACCAATTTATATCTTACACAATTGATACCTTGATCCTCATTGATCTTAGACAACAGTTCTCTCTTTATCAAGCATACTAACACCAATTTTACTCTAGTTTTTCCAGAATTCACCTTTTCTCATGCTATATCATTTCATAATGAGTCAATTACCATATTGAGTGCATCTACTCTTCTCATTTAGTTCATCATCCTTTTTCTGATCTCATTCATATATAAGATGGGATCTTATATGTAACATCCCACCCTCAACGGGAAGGGTAGAATAGTAATTTGGCATAGGATGAGAGTGATTGAGTTTCATTAGGACTGTTCATGCATACTAGTATTGGTACACAGTGAATTTTTGTGCACATGAAATAACTGTATATGCATACATGACATTCCCGGTTTTTGTGCCTAATGGAGTTTTACTGTGATTAACGTGGTTCTTGTGTTTGAAAAATTATTCTGAGTGTGCCATTAAGTGTTTTATATTTTAAGGGATTTTTAGAAATTTTTCTGGAATTTTTCGGAGAAAATTCCTGGATCGAAAAAATTGCCAAGCGGTGAACCGGTTGATTTTCGGTAGCGAAAATTGCTACCCAATGGCACTGGAATATTGGATAAACAATTTTGGGATTGTAATTAGAGCCATTGGATGGATTAATTAGAGTCATTGGATGAATTAATTAGAGCCATTGGATTGATTTTTGTCTTTTTCCTCTTCTTACATGCCAAGTGGCATGATGACTCACCATAACTCATTTAAGGCTTGTGTTCCTTCATGCTTCCACAACATACCATGTGAAAACAAAAGAAAAAGAGTTGGAAGCTTGCTTTTGGGTTCTCTCCCATCCAAAAACTACTTCCACCCTTTCTTCTTCATCGTTTTCTTCTTAAATCCTAGCTAAACCACTCTTCTCTTCTACCTTAAGTGCCTTCCTTGCATGCATATAAGCTTAAGCTTTCTACCTTTTTATCATGATGATTGTGTATGGTGTTGAAAAATAGAGGATTGGTGGATTAATTGAAGAAGTGAAGAGTTGAAAGCTTGCTTAGGTAAGATGGTGTTTTTGGCTTGTTTTGTTGTTATATGTATTAATTGTGATCATTGTGCACTTAATTGCATGGGAATTGTATTGGTTTCTATGGTAAGTCATATGTTTGATAGATTGATAGTTGATTAATGGGTTGATTAGGTAAAATATAGTGAATGAAAGGAAAGGTGTTTTATATGGTTTTGGATTGATTTTCAATGGTGTTAGATGCTTGGAAATGAAAAGAAGAAAATTTGGTGTATATGCTGCCATTTTATGGCTACTTGGTTAAGTGAAGATATTGATGAAATTTTGGCATATTACTTGACTAATTGGGATGTTTATTGGATTGGAAAAAGTATGGAAATGATAGGAATTGGAGTGAGTAGTAAAGCTGGAAAATGTACCTTGAACATGTTCTAATGTTTTTACCATAACTATTTGTGTGGTTAAACAAATGAGGTGAGGTTTGTCCTAGATTAAAACTGAGTCATTTGGATACAATCTTTGTAAAGGAAGCACTGTCCAATTTTGATTATAAGAGTGTTGAATCTTGCTTTGAAAGTGAAGTATGGGTGCAGTATGAACAGTGATTCGAGCTTGATGACCTAAATTTTTCTAGATTGATTGAGGTTGAATTGGTGAAAATGGTCTTAATGAAAGTTGAGGTCTATCTTTTTAGCTTTCCATTGCCACTGATTTTGCAATTTTTTGATATGTATATTGGGAGATATCCACTGTTAACTATTGACTGATTTTGTACATTGTGGTGAAACCTAGCCTAAGTGTTAGATTTGTGAGCATTCTGATTGGAAGCAATTTTAGCAATTTCTGTGAATTGAATTGGCTTGAGTGATCTTCTGAAGAGTTGTAAAGGAAGAAATTATCTTGAAAATGGTTTATTGCATGTGATTTTTAGAGATTAGATTTGGGAGTTATGAGTTTTCAAAAACTGAAACTGCATTAGGTTTTTAACTGATGCCCTGATCAGTCAATTGTTTGGCAGTTTTGAACTTGTTAGGAATGGAATTGGATTTTGAATCCTTCATAAAAATTGAATTATGATATCTTATCTTTCCAGTGATATAAGGTAGTGATTGTTTTGACATTTGTACTAGGAGATATGCTGCTTTGAAATGTACTATTCAGATTGAGAAATTTCAGTGGGCATATGTTTTGGTGAATTGTTTAGCCTAGTTAACAAATGATTTTGATTTTAGATTATCCATAAAAGTTGTAGATAACATTGGGATCTTTTTGTGCACATTTATTGTGTAATTTTTGACTGAGGAACTGGAAAGTTACGGATTTTATAAACTATTGCACTGTTTTGACAAAATGTTGCACTGTTTTGAGAGGCATTATGAGAGTAGTAACTTTGATTGCATTTGTGACACCCTTAGAGGTGAAATTGGCTTTTGTGTCCTTCATAAAACTTGTATATCTCTCTTTCCTCTATGAAATAGACACTAAGTTTGTCCAAATTGGAGTTCGGAGTAGGGAGTTATGGCCTAGACAAGTTGGCATGTAGGAGGAAATTGTTTCAGATCTGTCATTTTATAGGACTAGTCGACTAGGATTCTTAAACCAGTCGACTACAACCTGCACTAGTCGACTAGGACGTGTATTTTTCCTGCACTAGTCGACTACAACCTGCACTAGTCAACTAGGATGTGTATTTTTCCTCCTTTTGCTCATAACTTTTCCGTCCGACATCCGATTGACCTGATTCTTGAGGCATCGGATTCGTGAAACATTTAATTTCATTGCATAAGAAATTGGGAATTTTTGGACGGAAAATTGACGTGAGTCCGGGAAATGATTCTTTGGTCACTGTTTTATTTATTTTTGGACTTATAGAGGTCCGAATTGAGTCTTGTCGGTCTTGTTAGATTTCTAATTTTAGACAGATTTTGGTGATTGAAAATTTGGATTTAGGTAGGAAAAATCATGAACATGCATTGTACACATTTTAAGCGCTACATGTGCATTCTCAAATATTCTTGATTCGATTTTGGTAATCATTGCATCTTTATGAATGGTATAGAGGCACATTTGGAGCGTCAATCCACCGATGCCACTAAGACTTCCAAGTATTAGCTCAGAAGTACAAGTGAGTAACCTAGTTGGTTCCTCAATTTCTTATTGTTTATAGTTCTGTACTGATAATTCTGTAGAGAATAATGGTGTTTATGTGAAAACTGATTATGACTGAAATGTTGAACCGAAGGAATGGGAATTAGGCATTGAAGTGTAAACTGGCTGTGAATGTGATAAATTGTGACTGTATGAAAATCTGTATGATTGAGAATGATATGTTTGATTCTGATAAATTGGATTGGACTGCAATGTGATTTTGTGACTGTAGGATATTGTGATACATTGAGCATGTTGCATTCCATATACAAATACTTAAACGGATAATAATAGTTGTTGTAACACCCCACACCCGTAAGACCCGAACCCGATATCGTTGGTGATATCCGAGTCCGTGTCCCACGAGAGTAGCGTACTACATCAGTCGATTTAAAATTCAGTATACATTTTTTTTTCTTTTCTTTTTGCAGCCATTAACTCCACATTCACACGGCAAACACAGTAAGTAAATAAAATCCGTATTCAATAGAATCCCATTTCAATTATTACACCATCCAATCATAATTACAATCGATCAATGCGGTAAAACATTAATACCACAAGGGCTCGGTAAAATACAATGCCTTGTTATACGATGATTGCGGAATACGGTTTACTAAGACACTAATGCGACCTAACCGATCCCGACCTCTAACCTTTACTCGTCTACGGTAGACATACTCCGTGTCAGCCGGTATTCTTGAGACCTGAAAAATAGATGCAAATTTTGGGTGAGTTTTGCGAACTCGGTGAGAAACCATCATCGATGGTTCACTCAATTCATGCATGTTCAAACGACTTGCCAAATATCACATACTGAACACAGTTCACAAATGTAATCTCAAATAGTACATACCATTACATTTCACAAATGTAAGGCATATCGCCTTTCATACAATCCAAATTCAATCATACCATATATGCAATGCACATGAGACCCTTTCCATTTCATTACGTTGTTGTGACCGTGCGCTGGCTTGTCGATGAATTGGGCACATTGCGTTGAGCCAATGGCTCTGAACATTGGGCTTGAAGCCTAATACATTGAGCTGAGGCTCGAATACGTTGGACACGAGGTCACATGCGTTGGTGAAAGCTCTCATATCGTTAGGCGTGATATGCCTGATCCGGTGGTTGCTCGGTCAACCGCTTTTATCGATCATGTCCTTATGTATGAATGCATATGTTCCAATTTCCATTTACGATTATTGCTATCACTTACATTCAATGCCATTTTCTATTTCTTGGACCTTGATGCGGTATTTCAATCATATATTTTTCCAATTTATTGCATCATACCATATCGCATTTAAAAGTCACATCAATGTATCAAAGCGGATAAGTAACACTTCAGTATAAATTTCCCATTCCTCGAACCTTTGGTCCGAGATCTCCCATTCACAAACAATTACACAAAATAGCGCCGTTATCTCATTCCCCATATTTGAGACACCTATGGTCCAAATCAATCAAAGTCAAATACACATAAACCCTCCATTATCTCCACATGGCATAATAGCAAAATCTTAAACACATAAAGGTTGAGGAACCAACTAGGTTACTCACCTATTACTCCGAGCTAATGCCGGGAAAGCCTCTGTGACGTCGGTCAATCGGCGCTCAATTGGACCTCTATATGAATCGAAAAAATACGAGTCACTAAATATGAAATTTGTGCTCATAATGATGAGATATGCATGTTCATGAATTCCCGGTCCTAATTCAATATTTTCCCATAATAAAATTCTATGAAAAATTAGAAATCCATAGGCGCTGACGGTGCGCAATTCGGACCTCTATAGGTCCTCAATTAAATAAAACAGTGTTTACATGTTCCGTCAATAGGGGCTACGTCAAATTCCTGTTTAAAAATTCCCGTTTTCTCATAATATGAAATTAAATATTCAACGAATCCGATGCCTCTAGAATCAGGTCAATCGGACGTCGGACGGGAAAGAAATTGACAAAAGAACAATCGGATCAATTAATATCAAATAAAATTTTAAAAATAAAAAATTCCATAAATGCCCTCATGGGCGAGGCGCCCGCTCATGAGGCGAATTCGCCTCACTTAAATCGCGAGGAGGCGTGCCCTCGCGACCAGCCCCTGAATCTCGCCCTCGCGAGACGGCCCTTCTCCTTGCCCTCCTTCTTTCCAGATTGAAATTCCAATTTCCAAATACTCTAACTTTTAACACACAAATCAGAAAAATACCCACTATACCTCATTGGAAAGCTTATGAAAAGCTCTACAATTCTCTAGAAGACCATAAAAATCAATTCCAACCCTAAGGGTATCAAATAAGCCATCAAACCTTCTGCCTTCACAATTTCCCTCAACACAGGGCAGTATATTTGCAATTTCATAACTCACTGATTCCTTAGTAATAAATTACCACAAAAATATGATCAATAAATTCACAATGTCCTCTACAACTTTCATGAACAACCCAAAATCAAATTCTATTTCTAAACCAGTCAATTAATTCATCTAATGTTACTGTCCCTGAAATCCTTCAATTTGGGCAGTAACCTTACCAGAGGCATAACTTCCAGTATACAAGTCAATAAATTCAGAACTTTATATCCCTGAAAAGATAACATCTCAAACTTCAATTTTCATGAAGCACTCAACATCCAATTCGATCTCTAACAATTTAAAAACTGTTATGGAAGTTTCTGTTATCATCAGCCATTCATAACCTAATGTAGGGTCAGTTTTTGAAAAATCATAACTCCCAATTCTGACTTCTAAAAATTACACACCATAGGTCATTTTCAAGGTAATCTTTTTCTCTACAACTTTTCAGAAGCTCACTCACACCAGTTCAGTCCACTTAAAATGTTAAAATTGCCTCTAATCAGTAAACTCACAAAATCACACTTAAGCTAGGTTTCATCCAAAATGCTCAAAACCAGTCATTAGTAATCAATTCATATCTCCCAATATACAATTACAAAAATAGCAAGATCAGTATCCATGGAAAGATAATCAAATATACTACAACTTCCATGAAGACCATTCTCCCTAATTCCATTTCAATTAATTCATAAAAATCAACAAAACTCAGATGTCATGGTTGCGGTTACTGTTCACAGGCAATGGAACAGTAACTTTCCATGCAAAATTTCACCCTTCTATCATTGGAATTCAACAACACCCATTTCACACTAAATTGAAGCCAACAGTCCAAAGTTTCAGTGGCCACTAACCTTACCTCATTTTCATTTCTACTCAATAAGTTATGAATAAAACAGTAACATCAATTAAAATTCCAACTTTCCAGATTTAAGGTTAACCTTAGTTCACCCACTTCTAATTCCTTTTTCACATCACTAGACATCAAAATAAATACAAATTAAATATTACTCCAGTCATACATATACTAGGGTTAATACTGAAAAATTGGAAGCCTTAAATTCCTCAATTCAAAGACTCAAATAATTATCCATAATCAATTCAAAATCAAACCATATCATAAATTTTACTGCATCTTCACCTAGCCTCATACCCTTTTTTTCAAATCACAATAATCATCACTTTAATGTCTACATGAACCTTATACATGCTTTAAATCCTTATATTAACTACCCCCATACTATCATGACATTTATTTCCATGTAAAAACACATTTAAAGATCAAAACTTAATGAAAACTTACCAAATCAAAACCTCCTTCAAACCTTCAACAATCACTTTCTAACTTTTACACCAAAGTACTAACCTCTTTTCCTTCTCAAACATGTACCAACCTCATCATCATCTAGCTTTGATGGGAGTAAGAGATGGTAGCATATAGTTATAGAGAAAATGAGAAAGGATAGCAAAATCGATGGTTTAAAAGAAGAGTTGGCTTTGTGTGTTTGGATGGCTATACATAAGGCACAAAATCATCTTTCCTTTTAATACCAATACATATCCGTAAGCCTTGAAAGGGAGCATTTAATGTCTCTTTATAAATGGCAAATTCTCATTGGTTTCAAGGTCAAAGAAAAGTCAAAATATATTTGTTTAATCCGGTCAAAATTTTACTCCATTTAATTCCAAGACCCTACTTTCGGTCCCAAAATAAAATACCCAATATTACGGTATCGATGGGTAGCGATTTTTGCTCTGAGAATCAATTTGGTTAGCGATTGGCGATTTATCCGTCGAGAATTTCCAATTATTTTTCGAAATTAAATAAATTCCTAAAATTATAAAGCAGTAACGATTGCACTCCAAATAATTTTCAATCACAACAATTACCTTTTCTACATAAAACATGTTTAGGCGAATGCAAGCGATTTTGCGGTCAAAAATTTCTCCGGAAAATTCCAGAAAAATTCTGAAAATCCTTAAAATCGAAAACGCTTAACAGCAAGACTCGAATAATTTTTCAAATCCCATAACCACGTTTATCACAATAAAATACCGTTAGGCCCAATTACCGGAATGTCATGAATGCATTTACCGTAATTCCATGAACACAATTGATCATGTATCACTCCTATTATGCATGAACAGACTAAATATTCCTATTAGTCTCATCCTATACCAATTTTACTATTTTACCCTTCAGGAGGGGTGGGATATTACAATTCTCCCTCTTTATAAAATTTCGTCCTCGAAATTCTCAGTCAACGATTCCCTATGACAGTAATCATATGATTCTTCATATCCCATATACTTTTCCACTTAATGATTCACTTTTGGAGTGATCGCAGTAATCACTCTCAGTCCGTAACTCAGTTACTAATTTGGCTAACTCATTATCACTTAGTATAGTAAACGGATTTGACAAGACTATCAGTTGACGATCTCATTTTTCTTAGCTATCTCACTTGTCATTTCTAGAATAGTTACTACCTTTGGTTCCGATATATTACTCAGTTCAGTATTTTCAAATCTATTCGCTGATCACATTTTATCCTTCTAATACCTTGTTCCCACAGTGTCGTATAGTCCAATTCGTATTCCTTTGAGGACATCTCCATATCTTTGGTGCCCCCCATACTCACGTCAGGAACGATTTACATTCCTTTGGTACCAATACAGTGACTTTTAATTCCAATTTACTATCATCAGTAACAATGTACCTAATGCAGTCATTTATTATATGCCATTCACTTTATATTTAAATTCGATTCTCGTAAGACAATTTCACTGTTCTATAGTGTTCACACACTTTATCCGGATATACAGTTTACTCTGTCTCATTTGTCCGACCGGTTCCACTTTAGCTAACCATGAAGTCTTCCTCGGTCACTTCCTTTGTTTCACTTATCACGATCAATCTTTGACTCTCGTTAGCACTATATCTGATGTAACGATATATTCCTCCAATAAATCAAAACTCTATATTACGATCATAATCAAACCTTTTCCTATTGGACATTCAATCTATAAACTCTTGAGCCAAGAATCACTTCATTCTATACCTACAATTACTCAATTTCACCTTTCAAAATGCTTACTAGAATGTCTAACTTTGACAGTTCACTTTCTTGTTCTTATGCCTTTTATCGCATTACACTTACTTCTTCTTCAACTTTTGTTCACTATAGTTTTCCAACTCCATTTGTATATTCAAACTCATCATAAGATTTCTCCCCATTTACTTTCTGCATTCTTAACCTTTCTTATCACTATTCTTACAACTTCATTTTTTTGAACACCTCACTATTACCCATAATCTGCTTGACAATCATTGAAAATCCCAATATCTGTAATTGATCAGTTCATTGCAGCATTGTCGTATTATACCGTCTCTTTCCTCAATTTAACACAGTGTATGCTTATGGGAATCTACAGTCTCCAAGGCTTTTAATCATGAGAATGGCACTAATACCATTTATCACAGTCAGTTCAATTTATTTCATACTCGTTCAACATATTGTCACAGTTCAATACTCGCCCCCTCTTTCCAATGTATGTATATCATCGATGTCGATTCCTAAATTAGTCCCATCGTTCTTTTTACTTTTCACTATTCAACACTTCCAAACACATTACATCTCTAATCACGATTACTACCATTTGCTTATCTCGCATAAATCCCTATTAGGGTCTTATTGACGTTACCGTACATCTTTTACCCTTTTCATTGAGTCTACAATGAGTGTATCTACAATTTCTTTGTGAAGGTGTCACTACATCACCTCATTGTCAGTTTCCCTTTTTGACCCTCTTGTCTCTATTCAGTTACTCTTTTTCATTTTCTCTTCTCATTTGTTTTCATATCATTCCTATCAACATATGTTAATACCTTGTCATCTATATTTAAACCTCCAAAATTTTTCATTTTATTTTAGTATCTCTCTTCTCAGTTCGGGACTCTTTTATTTTTCGTTTCAAATCTAGATTCCTCAACAGTTTTACATCATAACTGGAGATCGATTCACTTCACATTGCAATAGAATCACCTCAATTAAAATCTCACTCATATGGAATTCTTTACATTTACATACATACAAGTGAGATAATCTCAATGATATGAGCTATGACCCAATTTCACTTTTAATTTTGTCCACAAAAGTCTCATCAACCAATGATTATTCCTAATTGTGTTTCAATCCTTCTTCACTATACGTACAATCTCAATCAAGACACTCTTATGCCATCATTGAACATATCAGAACATTTCTTTCGCGAAGGTTCCTTGTGATAGTCACTTAAACACTTTCTTTACCACTTGTTCAGTAATCTATACCAGAATCACTTTTCAGTTCCTCTCATACAGGTATACTCAGTCCACCTTTGTCTTACTTTAACCTCTTAAGAACTTCACACTTATAATCACTCTAAACATTTACCGCTCATTTCCTCTATGATTTCCATATATCTGTCACATACATTTCATTAATCACAATCAACATTACTATCCAATAGATATCCCTAACAGTAAATTGACTTAAAGACAATAACTCTTTTCATACACCACTATTGTGGTTTCATTCTTTTCAAGATCTTTATTTCATTCTCACCATATCATTAAACTGTATGTCTCATTCCCCTATCCATTACGTGCAACTTGACCTTATAAGGTCATATCAATTTGGCTTATCAGCTTATGATCATTATTCCTATTTTTCATTCCGTTTTCTGCTACTTATCTTCTATTTTCCTCAAACAGTCTATGATCGGGTGTTCACAGTCCCCAAGACCCGACAAAATCGTTGATACCACTCCATTTTATCTCTATCTATATACCTATCCATTTACCATTTTTGTGTCCATATACACCTAATTCAGTATTTCTCGATACACCATCAGTAGAAATCATCATCATCTTTTTCCTTTATGATTTTATCATACAATTTCCAAACTTCGTAGCATAATAGTCACATAATCATTTCAGTTTCAAGCATATGCGGTCCAAATCCTAACCATTTCACAAATTCTTGATTTATCTCATACACTTTTATCTCACTCAAATAGGCACTGAACATCTTTCCTTTTCGATTCTTTCAGTTCTCAATAAACCGTTATAGTACTTTATTGAGCTTCTTTCCATTTCGCTATTATCATCTCGCCTATAAAATCTCTCGATCTTTAACTCGAATCTGATGAATCAAAATATGCCCGATTAGATCATCTACATTTTCCTCAATTCCAATATTTCCCCATTCATGACATATACAAATCGAGCGTAATTACCTAACCCTCACAGGCTTTTAATTTCACTTAGATCTACTATAACCAATATGCTTCCCATATCTCTAATGGACCTCTCCCAGTTCTCAACATCTGCATTTTTCTGATCACCATAACATTGTCAATTTAATTCGGAAATCCTTAATTAGTCTAGGCCAACACAGTCATTCTACTATCACTTATAAGGGTTTCTAACCCAAAGACAATTTCAATCTTCTTATCCATTTTTTCCTTTATCCTTTCTAATTGATTATCCCTTTTAGGGATTTTCACTCAAATCGAGCCTCACTCTTCTCTCACTTAATCACTTGACACTTATGCACCCTTAGGCTTTATCCTCGTGCGACTCTGACTAGGGATCAGTTACCACGGTCTGCAACGACGCGACTCAAATGCATGAAACCTATGTTCCAAACGTGCCCGGATACATTACGTACTCTTGGGCTCGATACCACCAAATGTAACACCCACACCAGAAGACTGAACCCGATATCGTTGGTGATATCCGAGTCCGTGTCCCACGAGTAGCGTACTACATCAGTCGATTTAAAATTCAGTATACATTTTTTTTTCTTTTCTTTTTGCAGCCATTAACTCCACATTCACACGGCAAACACAGTAAGTAAATAAAATCCGTATTCAATAGAATCCCATTTCAATTATTACAGTCATCCATCATAATTACAATCACCAATGCGGTAAAACATTAATACCACAAGGGCTCGGTAAAATACAATGCCTTGTTATACGGTGATTGCGAATACGGTTTACTAAGACACTAATGCGAACCTGGCCGATCCCGACCTCTAACCTTTACTCGTCTACGGTAGACATACTCCGTGTCAGCCGGGTATTCTTGAGACCTGAAAATAGATGCAAATTTTGGGTGAGTTTTGCGAACTCGGTGAGAAACCATCATCGATGGTTCACTCAATTCATGCATGTTCAAACGACTTGCCAAATATCACATACGAACACGGTTCACAAATGTAATCTCAAATAGTACATACCATTACATTTCACAAATGTAAAGCGTATCGCCTTTCATACAATCCAAATTCAATCATACCATATATGCAATGCACATGAGACCCTTTCCATTTTCATTACGTTGTTGTGGCCGTGCTTTGGCTGTCCCATGAACGGCACATTGCGTTGAGCCAATGGCTTCGAACATTGGGCTTGAAGCCTAATACATTGAGCACGAGGCTCAATACGTTGGACTGAGGTCTGTGCGTTGGTAAATAAAGCTCTCATATCGTTAGGCGTGATATGCCCCGATCCGGTGGTCGCTCGGTCTGGCGCCTTTATCTGATCATGTCCTTATGTATGAATGCATATGTTCCAATTTCCATTTACGATTATTGCTATCACTTACATTCAATGCCATTTTCTATTTCTTGGACCTTGATGCGGTATTTCAATCATATATTTTTCCAATTTATTGCATCATACCATATCGCATTTAAAAGTCACATCCAATGTATCAAAGCGGATAAGTAACACTTCAGTATAAATTTCCCCATTCCTCGAACCTTTGGTCCGAGATCTCCCATTCACAAACAAGTTACACACAAATAGCGCCGTTATCTCATTCCCATATTTGAGACACTATGGTCCAAATCAATCAAAGTCAAATACACATAAACCCTCCATTATCTCCACATGGCATAATAGCAAAATCTTAAACACATAAAGGTTGAGGAACCAACTAGGTTACTCACCTATTACTCCCGAAGCTAATGCGAAAAGCCTCTGTGACGTCGGTCAATCGGCGCTCCAATTGGACCTCTATATGAATCGAGAAAAATACGAGTCACTAAATATGAAATTTGTGCTCATAATGATGAGATATGCATGTTCATGAATTCCGGTCCTAATTCAATATTTTCCCATAATAAAATTCTATGAAAATTAGAAATCCATAGGCGGCCGACGCATGATTCGGACCTCTATTGGTCCTCAATTAAATAAAACAGTGTTTACATGTTCCGTCAATAGGGGCTCGTCAAATTCCGTTTAAAATTCCCGTTTTCTCATAATATGAAATTAAATATTCAACGAATCCGATGCCTCTAGAATCAGTCAATCGGACGTCGGACGGAAAGAAATTGACAAAAGAACAATCGGATCAATTAATACCAAATAAAATTTTAAAATAAAAATTTCCATCGTCTGCCCTCATGAGGCGAGGCGCCCGCCCTCATGGCGAATTCGCCTCACTTAAATCGCGAGGCGTGTCATCTCGCGACCAGCCCCTGAATCTCGCCCTCACGAGACGGCCCTTCTCCTTGCCCTCCTTCTTTCCAGATTGAAATTCCAATTTCCAAATACTCTAACTTTTAACACACAAATCAGAAAAATACCCACTATACCTCATTGGAAAGCTTATGAAAAGCTCTACAATTCTCTAGAAGACCATAAAAATCAATTCCAACCCTAAGGGTATCAAATAAGCCATCAAACCTTCTGCCTTCACAATTTCCCTCAACACAGGGCAGTACATTTGCAATTTCATAACTCACTGATTCCTTAGTAATAAATTACCACAAAATATGATCAATAAATTCACAATGTCCTCTACAACTTTCATGAACAACCCAAAATCAAATTCTATTTCTAAACCAGTCAATTAATTCATCTAATGTTACTGTCCTGAAATCCTTCAATTTGGGCAGTAACCTTACCAGAGGCATAACTTCCAGTATACAAGTCAATAAATTCAGAACTTTATATCCCTGAAAAGATAACATCTCAAACTTCAATTTTCATGAAGCACTCAACATCCAATTCGATCTCTAACAATTTAAAAACTGTTATGGAAGTTTCTGTTATCATCAGCCATTCATAACCTAATGTAGGGTCAGTTTTTGAAAAATCATAAATCCCAATTCTGACTTCTAAAAATTACACACAATAGGTCATTTTCAAGGTAATCTTTTTCTCTACAACTTTTCAGAAGCTCACTCACACCAGTTCAGTCCAATTAAAATGTTAAAATTGCCTCTAATCAGTAAACTCACAAAATCACACTTAAGCTAGGTTTCATCCAAAATGCTCAAAACCAGTCATTAGTAATCAATTCATATCTCCCAATATACAATTCCAAAAATAGCAAGATCAGTAGAAATGGAAAGATAATCAAATATACTACAACTTCCATGAAGACCATTCTCCTAATTCCATTTCAATTAATTCATAAAATCAACAAAACTCAGATGTCATGGTTGCGGTTACTGTTCACAGGCAATGGAACAGTAACTTTCCATGCAAAATTTCACCCTTCTATCATTGGAATTCAACAACACCCATTTCACACTAAATTGAAGCCAACAGTCCAAAGTTTCAGTGGCCACTAACCTTACCTCATTTTCATTTCTACTCAATAAGTTATGAATAAAACAGTAACATCAATTAAAATTCCAACTTTCCAGATTTAAGGTTAACCTTAGTTCACCCACTTCTAATTCCTTTTCACATCACTAGACATCAAAATAAATACAAATTAAATATTACTCCAGTCATACATATACTAGGGTTAATACTGAAAATTGGAAGCCTTAAATTCCTCAATTCAAAGACTCAAATAATTATCCATAATCAATTCAAAATCAAACCATATCATAAATTTTACTGCATCTTCACCTAGCCTCATACCCTTTTTTCAAATCACAATAATCATCACTTTAATGTCTACATGAACCTTATACATGCTTTAAATCCTTATATTAACTACCCCATACTATCATGACATTTATTTCCATGTAAAACACATTTAAAGATCAAAACTTAATGAAAACTTACCAAATCAAAACCTCCTTCAAACCTTCAACAATCACTTTCTAACTTTTACACCAAAGTACTAACCTCTTTTCCTTCTCAAACATGTACCAACCTCATCATCATCTAGCTTTGATGGGAGTAAGAGATGGTAGCATATAGTTATAGAAAATGAGAAAGGATAGCAAAATCGATGGTTTAAAAGAAGAGTTGGCTTTTATGTGTTTGGATGGCTATACATAAGGCACAAAATCATCTTTCCTTTTAATACCAATACATATCCGTAAGCCTTGAAAGGGAGCATTTAATGTCTCTTTATAAATGGCAAATTCTCATTGGTTTCAAGGTCAAAGAAAAGTCAAAATATATTTGTTTAATCCAGTCCAAAATTTTACTCCATTTAATTCCAGTGACCCTACTTTCAGTCCCAAAATAAAATACCCAATATTACAGGATCAGTGGGTAGCGATTTTTGCTACCGAGAATCGACCGGTTCGCCAATTGGCGATTTATCCGTCAGAATTTCCAATTATTTTTCCGAGAATTAAATAAATTCCTAAAATTATAAAACAGTAACGATGCACTCCAAATAATTTTTCAATCACAACAATTACCTTTTCTACATAAAACATGTTTAGGGCGGTGCAGCGATTTTGCGGTCAAAATTTTCTCCGGAAAATTCCAGAAAAATTCCTGAAAATCCCTTAAAATCGAAAACACTTAACAGCGCACTCAGAATAATTTTTCAAATCCCATAACCACGTTTATCACAATAAAATACCGTTAGGCCCAATTACCGGGAATGTCATGAATGCATTTACCGTAATTCCATGAACACAATTGATACTGTGTATCACTCCTATTATGCATGAACAGTACTAAATATTCCTATTAGTCTCATCCTATACCAATTTTACTATTTTACCCTTACAGGAGGGATGGGATATTCTGATTCTCCCTCTTTATAAAATTTCGTCCTCAAAATTCTCGATCAACGATTCCTATGACAAGAATCATATGATTCTTCATATCCCATATACTTTTCCACTTAATGATTCACTTTTGGGTGATCGCGATAATCACTCTCGATCAGTAACTTCGATTACTAATTTGGCTAACTCATTATCACTTAGTATAGTAAACGGATTTGACAAGACTATCAGTTGACGATCTCATTTTTCTTAGCTATCTCACTTGTCATTTCTAGAATAGTTACTACCTTTGGTTCCGATATATTACTCAGTTCAGTATTTTCAAATCTATTCGCTGATCACATTTTATCCTTCTAATACCTTGTTCCCACAGTGTCGTATAGTCCAATTCGTATTCCTTTGAGGACATCTCCATATCTTTGGTGCCCCCATACTCACGTCGAGAACGATTTACATTCCTTTGGTACCAATACAGTGACTTTTAATTCCAATTTACTATCATCAGTAACAATGTACCTAATGCAGTCATTTATTATATGCCATTCACTTTATATTTAAATTCGATTCTCGTAAGACAATTTCACTGTTCTATAGTGTTCACACACTTTATCCGGATATACAGTTTACTCTGTCTCATTTGTCCGACCCGGTTCCACTTTAGCTAACCATGAAGTCTTCCTCAGTCACTTCCCTTTGTTTCACTTATCACAGTCAATCTTTGACTCTCGTTAGCACCTTATCTGATGTAACGATATATTCCTCAATAAATCAAAACTCTATATTACGATCATAATCAAACCTTTTTCCTATTGGACATTCAATCTATAAACTCTTGAGCCAAGAATCACTTCATTCTATACCTACAATTACTCAATTTCACCTTTCAAAAATGCTTACTAGAATGTCTAACTTTGACAGTTCACTTTCTTGTTCTTATGCCTTTTTATCGGGTACACTTACTTCTTCTTCAACTTTTGTTCACTATAGTTTTCCAACTCCATTTTATATTCAAACTCATCATAAGATTTCTCCCCATTTACTTTCGCATTCTTAACCTTTCTTATCACTATTCTTACAACTTCATTTTTTTTGAACACCTCACTATTACCCATAATCTGCTTGACAATCATTGAAAATCCCAATATCTGTAATTGATCTGTTCATTGCAGCATTGTCGTATTTATACCCGTCTCTTTCCTCGATTTAACACGATGTATGCTTATGGGAATCTCAGGTCTCCAAGGCTTTTAATCATGAGAATGGCACTAATACCATTTATCACAGTCAGTTCAATTTATTTCATACTCGTTCAACATATTGTCACAGTTCAATACTCGCTGCCCACTCTTTCCAATGTATGTATATCATCAGTATCAGATTCCTAAATTAGTCCCATCGTTCTTTTTACTTTTCACTATTCAACACTTCCAAACACATTCTGTCTCTAATCACAGTTACTACCATTTGCTTATCTCGCATAAATCCCTATTAGGGTCTTATTGACGTTACCGTACATCTTTTACCCTTTTCATTGAGTCTACAATGAGTGTATCTACAATTTCTTTGTGAAGGTGTCACTACATCACCTCATTGTCAGTTTCCCTTTTTGACCCTCTTGTCTCTATTCAGTTACTCTTTTTCATTTTCTCTTCTCATTTGTTTTCATATCATTCCTATCAACATATGTTAATACCTTGTCATCTATATTTAAACCTCCAAAATTTTTCATTTTATTTTAGTATCTCTCTTCTCAGTTCGGGACTCTTTTATTTTTCGTTTCAAATCTAGATTCCTCAACAGTTTTACATCATAACTGGAGATCGATTCACTTCACATTGCAATAGAATCACCTCAAATTAAAATCTCACTCATATGGAATTCTTTACATTTACGTACATACGGTGCAGATAATCTCGTGATATGAGCTATGACCCAATTTCACTTTTAATTTTGTCCACAAAGTCTCATCAACCAATGATTATTCCTAATTGTGTTTCAATCCTTCTTCCTTATCGTCTGATCTCAATCAAGACACTCTTATGCCATCATTGAACATATCGTAACATTTCTTTCGCGAAGGTTCCTTGTGATAGTCACTTAAACACTTTCTTTACCACTTGTTCAATGTCTATACGAGAATCACTTTTCGCTTCCTCTCATACAGGTATACTCGGTCCACCTTTGTCTTACTTTAACCTCTTAAGAACTTCACACTTATAATCCTCTAAACATTTACCGCTCATTTCCTCTATGATTTCCATATATCATCACATACATTTCATTAATCACAATCAACATTCTTGTCCAATAGATATCCCTAACGATAAATTGACTTAAAGACAATAACTCTTTTCATACACCACTATTGTGGTTTCATTCTTTCAAGATCTTTATTTCATTCTCACCATATCATTAAACTGTATGTCTCATTCCCTATCCATTCGTGCAACTTGACCTTATAAGGTCATATCAATTTAGCTTATCGACTTATGATCATTATTCCTATTTTTCATTCCGTTTTCTTCTACTTATCTTCTATTTTCCTCAAGCGGTCTATGATCGGTGTTCACGGTCCCCAAGACCCGACAAAATCGTTGATACCACTCCATTTTATCTCTATCTATATACTATCCATTTACCATTTTGTGTCCATATACACCTAATTGATATTTCTCGATACACCATCGGTAGAAATCATCATCTGTCTTTTCCTTTATGATTTTATCATACAATTTCCAAACTTCGTAGCATAATAGTCACATAATCATTTCAGTTTCAAGCATATGCGGTCCAAATCCTAACCATTTCACAAATTCTTGAGTTTATCTGTACACTTTTATCTCACTCAAATAGGCACTGAACATCTTTCCTTTTCGATTCTTTCAGTTCTCAATAAACCGTTATAGTACTTTATTGAGCTTCTTTCCATTTCGCTATTATCATCTCCTATAAAATCTCTGATCTTTAACTTTCGAATCTGATGAATCAAAATATGCCCGATTAGATCATCTACATTTTCCTCAATTCCAATATTTCCCCATTCATGACATATACAGTCAGAACTGTAATTACCTAACCCTCCCGGGCTTTTAATTTCACTTAGATCTACTATAACCAATATGCTTCCCATATCTCTAATGGACCTCTCCCAGTTCTCAACATCTGCATTTTTCTATCACCATAACATTGTCAATTTAATTCGGAAATCCTTAATTAGTCTAGGCCAACACAGTCATTCTACTATAAGGGTTTCTAACCCAGTACAATTTCAATCTTCTTATCCATTTTTTCCTTTATCCTTTCTAATTGATTATCCCTTTTAGGGATTTTCACTCAAATCGATCTCACTCTTCTCTCACTTAATCACTTGACACTTATGCACCCTTAGGCTTTATCCTCGTGCGACTCGACTAGGGATCGATTACCACGATGCTGCAACGACGCGACTCAAATGCATGAAACCTATGTTCCAAAGCGTGCCCGGATACATTACGTACTCTTTGGGCTCGATACCACCAAATGTAACACCCACACGTAAGACTGAACCCGATATCGTTGGTGATATCCGAGTCCGTGTCCCACGAGTAGCGTACTACATCGATCGATTTAAAATTCAAGTATACATTTTTTTCTTTTCTTTTTGCAGCCATTAACTCCACATTCACACGGCAAACCACGATAAGTAAATAAAATCCGTATTGATAGAATCCCATTTCAATTATTACAGTCATCCGGTCGTAATTACAATCGATCGATGCGGTAAAACATTAATACCACAAGGGCTCAAGAAAATACAATGCCTTGTTATACGGTGATTGCGGAATACGGTTTACTAAGACACTAATGCGGAACCTGAACTGATCCCGACCTCTAACCTTTACTCGTCTCGGTGACATACTCCGTGTCAGCGGGGTATTCTTGAGACTGAAAAATAGATGCAAATTTTGGGTGAGTTTTGCGAACTCGGTGAAAACCATCATCGATGGTTCACTCAATTCATGCATGTTCAAACGACTTGCCAAATATCACATCTGAACACAGTTCACAAATGTAATCTCAAATAGTACATACCATTACATTTCACAAATGTAAGGCGTATACGCCTTTCATACAATCCAAATTCAATCATACCATATATGCAATGCACATGAGACCCTTTCCATTTTCATTACGTTGTTGTGACCGTGCGCTGGCTTGTCGATGCGGGCACATTGCGTTGAGCCAATGGCTCGAACATTGGGCTTGAAGCCTAATACATTGAGCACGAGGCTCAATCGTTGGACACGAGGTCACATGCGTTGGTGAAAGCTCTCATATCGTTAGGCGTGATATGCCTGATCCGTGGTTGCTCGGTCCTGGCGCCTTTATCGATCATGTCCTTATGTATGAATGCATATGTTCCAATTTTCATTTACATTATTGCTATCACTTACATTCAATGCCATTTCTATTTCTTGGACCTTGATGCGGTATTTCAATCATATATTTTTCCAATTTATTGCATCATACCATATCGCATTTAAAAGTCACATCCAATGTATCAAAGCGGATAAGTAACACTTCAGTATAAATTTCCCCATTCCTCGAACCTTTGGTCCGAGATCTCCCATTCCAAACAGATTACACACAAATAGCGCCGTTATCTCATTCCCATATTTGAGACACCTATGGTCCAAATCAATCAAAGTCAAATACACATAAACCCTCCATTATCTCCACATGGCATAATAGCAAAATCTTAAACACATAAGGTTGAGGAACCAACTAGGTTACTCACCTATTACTAGAAACTAATCTGGGAAAGCCTCTGTGACGTCGGTCAATCGACGCTCCAATTGGACCACTATATGAATCGAAAAAATACGAGTCACTAAATATGAAATTTGTGCTCATAATGATGAGATATGCATGTTCATGAATTCCGGTCCTAATTCAATATTTTCCATAATAAAATTCTATGAAAATTAGAAATCCATAAGCGCCGACGGTGCATGATTCGGACCTCTATTGGTCCTCGATTAAATAAAGCAGTGTTTACATGTTCCGTCAATAGGGGCTACGTCAAATTCCCGTTTAAAATTCCGTTTTCTCATAATATGAAATTAAATATTCAACGAATCCGATGCCTCTAGAATCGAGGTCAATCGGACGTCGGACGGGAAAGAAATTGACAAAAGAACAATCGGATCAATTAATACCAAATAAAATTTTAAAAATAAAAATTTCCATGCGTGCGCCTCATGAGGCGAGGCGCCCGCCCGAGGCGAATTCGCCTCACTTAAATCGCGAGGCGAGGCGTCTCCTCGCGACCAGCCCTGAATCTCGCCCTCATGAGGCGGCCCTTCTCCTTGCCCTCCTTCTTTCCAGATTGAAATTCTAATTTCCAAATACTCTAACTTTTAACACACAAATCAGAAAAATACCCACTATACCTCATTGGAAAGCTTATGAAAAGCTCTACAATTCTCTAGAAGACCATAAAAATCAATTCCAACCCTAAGGGTATCAAATAAGCCATCAAACCTTCTGCCTTCACAATTTCCCTCAACACAGGGCAGTACATTTGCAATTTCATAACTCACTGATTCCTTAGTAATAAATTACCACAAAAATATGATCAATAAATTCACAATGTCCTCTACAACTTTCATGAACAACCCAAAATCAAATTCTATTTCTAAACCAGTCAATTAATTCATCTAATGTTACTGTCCTGAAATCCTTCAATTTGGGCAGTAACATTACCAGAACATAACTTCCAGTATACAAGTCAATAAATTCAGAACTTTATATCCCTGAAAGATAACATCTCAAACTTCAATTTTCATGAAGCACTCAACATCCAATTCGATCTCTAACAATTTAAAAACTGTTATGGAAGTTTCTGTTATCATCAGCCATTCATAACCTAATGTAGGGTCAGTTTTTGAAAAATCATAAATCCCAATTCTGACTTCTAAAAATTACACACAATAGGTCATTTTCAAGGTAATCTTTTTCTCTACAACTTTTCAGAAGCTCACTCACACCAGTTCAGTCCACTTAAAATGTTAAAATTGCCTCTAATCAGTAAACTCACAAAATCACACTTAAGCTAGGTTTCATCCAAAATGCTCAAAACCAGTCATTAGTAATCAATTCATATCTCCCAATATACAATTCCAAAAATAGCAAGATCAGTAGAAATGGAAAGATAATCAAATATACTACAACTTCCATGAAGACCATTCTCCCTAATTCCATTTCAATTAATTCATAAAAATCAACAAAACTCAGATGTCATGGTTGCGGTTACTGTTCACAGGCAATGGAACAGTAACTTTCCATCAAAATTTCACCCTTCTATCATTGGAATTCAACAACACCCATTTCACACTAAATTGAAGCCAACAGTCCAAAGTTTCAGTGGCCACTAACCTTACCTCATTTTCATTTCTACTCAATAAGTTATGAATAAAACAGTAACATCAATTAAAATTCCAACTTTCCAGATTTAAGGTTAACCTTAGTTCACCCACTTCTAATTCCTTTTCACATCACTAGACATCAAAATAAATACAAATTAAATATTACTCCAGTCATACATATACTAGGGTTAATACTGAAAATTGGAAGCCTTAAATTCCTCAATTCAAAGACTCAAATAATTATCCATAATCAATTCAAAATCAAACCATATCATAAATTTTACTGCATCTTCACCTAGCCTCATACCCTTTTTTCAAATCACAATAATCATCACTTTAATGTCTACATGAACCTTATACATGCTTTAAATCCTTATATTAACTACCCCATACTATCATGACATTTATTTCCATGTAAAACACATTTAAAGATCAAAACTTAATGAAAACTTACCAAATCAAAACCTCCTTCAAACCTTCAACAATCACTTTCTAACTTTTACACCAAAGTACTAACCTCTTTTCCTTCTCAAACATGTACCAACCTCATCATCATCTAGCTTTGATGGGAGTAAGAGATGGTAGCATATAGTTATAGAGAAAATGAGAAAAGGATAGCAAAATCGATGGTTTAAAAGAAGAGTTGGCTTTTGTGTGTTTCGGATGGCTATACATAAGGCACAAAATCATCTTTCCTTTTAATACCAATACATATCCGTAAGCCTTGAAAGGGAGCATTTAATGTCTCTTTATAAATGGCAAATTCTCATTGGTTTCAAGGTCAAAGAAAAGTCAAAATATATTTGTTTAATCCAGTCCAAAATTTTACTCCATTTAATTCCAGTGACCCTACTTTCAGTCCCAAAATAAAATACCCAATATTACAGTATCAGTGGGTAGCGATTTTTGCTCTGAGAGAATCGACCGATTAGCTTGATTGGCGATTTATCGATCCGAGAATTTCCCGAATTATTTTTCGAAATTAAATAAATTCCTAAAATTATAAAACAGCAGTGTGATTGCACTCAAATAATTTTCAATCACAACAATTACCTTTTCTACCAAGAAAACATGTTTAGGCGAATCTGGCGATTTTGCGGTCAGGAATTTCTCCGGAAAATTCAGAAAAATTCCTGAAAATCCTTAAAATCGAAAGCGCTTAACGGCCTTTTCGAATAATTTTCAAATCCCATAACCACGTTTATCACAATAAAATACCGTTAGGCCCAATTACAGGAATGTCATGAATGCATTTACCGTAATTCCATGTACACAATTGATCATCGTATCACTCCTATTATGTATGAACAATACTAAATATTCCTATTAGTCTCATCCTATACCAATTTTACTATTTTACCGCTTCAGGAGGGGTGGGATATTCTGATTGTGACTGAGGCGCCATCGATATTGAAAAGAGCCTTAAGCTCGAACACTGATATTGAAAAGAGCCTTGAGCTCGAACACTGATACTAAAAAGAGCCTTGAGCTCGATCATCGTCTTGAAAAGAGCTTTGAGCTCGAAGGGAGTTAGTCATAGCGGAGGGCTCTCCTACTCCTAGATCGTCTCTCAATCACGCTCCTTTGTTTAAGCGCTCGGTCACAACACCGCAATAAAATGGGAAAGTGTCACATATGCATTGCATATATACTTGACTGACTACTTGAAATGGGAAAAAGGCATGAGTGCCTTATTCAATTGCGATTTGCTTGTATGTAGTGATATGGTACTTCTAACTGTGTTTTTTCAAACTAAACTGTGATTGCCTGTGTGCTGTGTTATTACTGTGACACAATTAAACGATGCATGAATTGGGCGAACCATTAATGATGGTTCCTCACTGAGTTCGCAAAACTCACCCAAAATTTGCAAACATTTTTCAGGTCTTGAAGAGTACCCCGTTTGACACGAGAGTATGTCTACCGTATGCAAAGGACAGATAGAGGTCGGGATCAGTTTGCATCTGCATTAGTGTCTCATTAGTTATATGCCGAAATCTCTGTAAAAGAATGCTCTGTATTTATATTGAGCCCAATTTGGTTATGGCCTTTTATTCATTAAATGGCTTTTGTAAATTATTATTGAATGATTGTAATAACTGAAAATGTTTATTTATGAACGTGGGATCAGATTGTTTACTGTCTATTCCGTGCACATGAGTGTAAAAAAAACATTTTGATACTGAGTTTCGACTGACTAATGTAGCACGCCACCCTCGCGGGGCACGGACTCGGATATCACCAACAATGTTGGATTCGGGTCACACGAGAGTGCGGTGTTACATTATACGCACTTGAAATTTTTTCCCATACTACATATCATTTCATTCATCTCATACAAAGTCATTTATGTCTATTTCATTTCCCTTTCTCTATTTCCTCACTTCTATCTCATTTTCCAATTATCGTTTATTTCATCTTCCACATGTATATCCTCAATCAATTCAAAATTATTGATGCATAATCATTATGAACTTCTGACCTCAATTCCACTCATTGTTTCTTACTGCGAATCATAACTCCTGTCATATTTATCGAACAACCACTTCGGTTTCAAATTTCCTCATTTTATGATTATAACAAAATTATGCTTCCATTGCACTCTACTTGTTCACTCTAATCTCATCATGTATTCTTATATCCCTATATTTCTCAAACAATCCATGTCGATACATTCGTATCTATATCACTTTCGAAAACATATCACCACAGTATAATATTGTTGTCATGTTCAATAATACAACTTCCAATACAATTGCATTAATCATTATCTGTCACGTTTACCCATCCTCTATTTCTCCTTTCTAATTATCCACAACTTTCTTTTTCTCATATCATGACAGAGTATCATCATTTTCTCACCTTAATTTCTTAACACTATATCCACAAATCAATATTCCTTAACACATTTCACTAGCCAATGGTCCCATTTCTTAAGGAACCCATATGGACCAATCATCATTTCAAATTCAACCTATTGATCTTCCATACATATATTTCTATTCTTTATCTCATCTTTCAAACTTTTATCTCACACATGGGGATTCAACATCAATTTATCCCAATGCATCAAGAAATTCAAATCTCCATTTCCTTAACAAATTACTAAAAGCAATCAAATTTCTTGTCAATCTAAGTCAAACAACCACCTTGGTTCCTCAAATAATTCATGAAAATTCCTCCACAGCAAAAATCACATTCTCACTAGCCATTCAGACACTTTACAAACATAAGCGCCCAAGTAAGATCCTATTACTAGGCTCTGATACCACAAATGCTGGATCCCGTTTCTGGAATCCAACTTCGGAACAAAATATCATCATACATAAGCGTGGTTATAAACTTTTCTTACTCTGATACCAAATATGATGAGCCCCGTTTTCAGAGTCCAAACAATGAACCATAAGCGTGGGCGTAAAACAAAGAAAACGTGAAGCTTAGAGCCTCATATCATTTCTATGTTCCTTTTCCCATAACACATCTCACTTAGACATATATATAACAACAATTCATTATCAAAATATTCATATCTAATCCATAACTTCCTCAAGTATACTTTAATTTCAATTCAACCTTATCCATATGAAAATTCATATTCCCACTCAACATCATCCGTACATAATGCATTAACATCAAAAGAACATAATTTTACAAGCTCTAATGGCATTCCAAGCCATAATACGATATCAATATCGAAATCCGAATATACAAATGCGCAACTCCCCAAAATTCTCAACAACAATCTAACTTACAAATAATACAATATATACACATACAAAACAAAAACCTTCACTTCCCTTCACCCGTTCTTCTCATCACCTGTGGATGGGAATGAAGGGGGGTGAGCTTATAGCTCGTGGGTAACAGGTTTATAACTAAGAACAACCAAAACCATTGAAATGTTTGTTTGTTATATAAAAATCATAATGAGTTCATATAATGCTTTGCTCCCAAATTCTCGTCAAATTCGAAAGTTGGAATTCAAAACTCATAGTTGAAAAAGTCATCACATCAACACACATATCCAGCTAATCATCAATACAAAACACTCAATTTATGCAACATACTTGACAATTCAAAGATGCAATGCACAAACAAATGGCTCGAGAGTTCCGTGGAACAAAACGGATAAACCGAAGTTTATACCGTGAACAAAACGAGTCCGATTTCTCAGGATCTCGTGGCCTCAAGCGGACAGCCGGGAGAAGGCTATATGTCGACATGCACGTGACTAACGAAACGTTCCTCTCTTGGCCAAACAAAGCACATATTCATGCTCAAATCATTTTCAAATGTTTTCATGCTTTTCATTCTCTTTTCTTTCTTTTCTGAATATACAAAATGCCATGAGTTTTCCAAGGCATAACATAAAATGTTTCAATGCAGTTCAAAGTTCATGTACCGAAACATATAGTAATTTTGCAAATCATTCAAAAGAAACAAAAACAACATTTTTGAAGTAATTGAAATCATTTTTGATTTGGGAGAAAACTTTATTAACTCATTTCTAAATTATAAACATGAAACCCACCTGAATTCCTTGCTTGGATACATGCTTAAAAGATGCCTCTCCTCTTGATCCTCTTGCCTTCGTTGATTCCCTTTATCAAATACACAATTCCTATTCAATAGGAATACAATTTGAGGACCCAAATATTGCATACTCACAAAGATAAATTCTAAAAACTCAAACTCTCAAAAAGTTCAAACATTCAGGTCAATTTTACCATAAGAGTTCCCCATTGTCTTACGTTTCTATTGGCTCCAAAATCATTCAATTTATTCCAGAAATCCGAAAGTTATACTCCAAACATATTGGGACTATCCTTATGTTGAAATAAGAATCTATACTCAACTTCCATCCAAAATGTGAGATCTTTAAATACTGATTCAAAACTTCCTTTCTGCATAAAACTTGTAGACCTTTGTCTCTATTTTACAACAAATCAAAAATCACTTCATTTGGATATCTACATCAAAAGTTATGTCCAAAATACCAAAACATATATGTGCAGGAAAACAGGAGGTCGCCGTGGCGAAATCAGGCTTCATGCCATGGCAAAAACTTCGTCTCGTCATGGCTAATGCTGGAGCTACTTGGTGAAACCCAGAAGCTCGCCGTGGCAAGGGTGCTCGCACACGCCGCATCGTGGGCACCTGCGCGCACCGTGACGTGCGAGATCGGACACCTTCCGAACACTTGTTTTTCGACATTTTTCATCTTTATACTTCCCAATTTTCACAAATAACTCATCTTAACCCTAAATTATCATTCCTACTTCATTTCTAAACTCATTTCAACACAAAATCCATTCACAAACACAACAAAATCATTAACCCTAGCATACCGTTCATCAATGTCATCCTACCCACATTCAACCCCATTTTTCACTTCTAAACGATCACTAAACATGATTCATTCAACAAATTAAGAAGGGTTGAGTCTTGTACTTACTTGTTTAGCTCCAAGATTCGTCAAATTCTTCAAATCTCCAAAACCCTAATTTTCCTCGTCCTCTCTTCTTCTTCCACGGTCTCTTCTTCATTTCTAAACAAAACAACTCTTTCTTCTCCTTTTTATACCCCTTTATGAGTGTGCAATGTCCATTTTGCCCTTTCCTTTAAGCCTTAAGTCTTAAAATCTTAAGTGACTTGCCTAAAATGCCCTTATGCATTCTTAGCACTTTTAATGCTTCAATTCACTTAATCTATGTCATAAAATCTTACCACTTTTAATACAACCAAACCATATAATAAATTCTACTAACATTTTCATAACAAGTAGCTCCAAAACTTTATCCATCAAACCTCATAATTCATTTAAATCATGCTTAATTTAATAAGAAAAATTCGGGGGCCAACAAAACATATATTGTAGGAAAATCCCGGGAGGAACATCACATGTTCCAGCAGCGGAAACAAAAATTTTTATTCGGGACCTTCCCAAACCCGTAATCCGGTGTCGGTATGAAAACTCAAACTGAATAGCCAATAGAGACTATCTCTAAAGGTATCCACGCAGAGATCGAAAACCTAACCGGATCAAACACCTTTGACGGGAATAGCTAGAACGAATAAGAGCTGCTAGACCCTACCTACATCTGGAGAGCTTGAGATTGACGTTGGATCCTTGGAGAGAGAAGATAAATCGATGATGGCCTTAAGGAGAAGAAGAAACTTGAAACCTTTTCAAACTTTGTAACCTTAACACTTAAGGAAAATGTTCTTCCCTTTCAAGCAAAAAGCATCGTGAAACCCACTAATTCCAGCCATCTTATGGTAATTTTAACACTTAAAATTGCTTCCATAAGATCAAGACATGTGGTGGATTAATAACCATACATTTGGCTAAGCATTAAATGAATAAACTTTTGAAAAGTCAAAAGTTTATCACTTTACACTAACACCAACGCACATGTCTTAATTTTATATAATAATTAATTAATTAATTAATTAATTAATTAATTAATTAGAATATAAATGCTAAGGTCCAGTCCAACTGGGGTCGGTCCTACCAAACTCTCGGCCCCGATCTTTGAAACGACTCCTAAACCTTTCTTAGCAATATTGATGTCGCGATCTCATCGGGACATATCCCAATCTCATCGGGATCCATTTAATCCAGTTGCTCTCCATAATTGGAACTCGGTCCAATCTTATTTTACTGATTCTCGAAACACTCTTATCGTGTGACCCTTTAGGTTTACGGTTATGTTGGCCACTTAGATTAACAATTAATCTGAGCAAGTCATGGCGGTATCTAGCAACACATCATGACCCCAATTGGCCAGAAAGTAATCGGTTTGATGAATTCATCACGAACGGATCACGAACCCTTCCATAGATAATTCTTGTGCAATTCGTCCTTTCATCATCCTATACCCCACTTGGTTATGAGTATGGCTAATATGTCGCTCTTACTAGACTAAGTCTAGCCCAGTGAAATTAGTTCTGTCGAGGACTCATTACTTTATATGTCCATGAAGACACTCTTCATGACATAATCATGCTCGCCGAGACTTAAAGTAATGATCTGACGAAGAGGCAGTGGTATCTCTTACATTCTCACGAAATGATGAATCCTTTATTGGCTACTCAATTACCTTGAATACCTCAAATCTGTACTCCAAGCACCATCCTATGAGTAACCTCTGGAAGGCCACGAGGAATGGAGTCAAAATGCAGGATCGAGATCAAGATATCCTTGAGTACCTCAAGTCTAAGGATACTTGCACCATTACTATGATGAGATTATCAGCGACATTAAATCCATGTGATGATCTCATGGCGGTCATCCAATGAACTTACTACCACTAGTAAGCATCCATATGTCAACTCTAAATATCTCATATTTACAGTTTACGAGATCCTTTGCTTGATCCAATCAAGGAGTATGACATATCTTATCCATCCGGATTAATGATGTCCAGTCTCATTAATCCTATGACTAGGGAAAATTTAGATACTGACATAATTGCACATGATAGGAATCTCAGGATTATGATCACATCATAATTTCCTTCATGCTATGTCATATATCATGGACTTCATTAATTTGATTAAAGATCAATATCAATTTAGAAAGAACATCAAATAAATGAAACATGCCTTTCTTTATTTATTCATAAAGTCTCATACATGACTATGAACAAAAGCGCTAAAGGGATTGCCTTTGAGGCACTACTCTAACAATCTCTCACTTGACGTAAAGCCAATCGCCTTGGTATCTAATACCATAAGCGAGTACATGAGAATCAAAATTCTTCTGTGACAATGGCTTCGTCAACGGATCAGCAATGTTCTGCTCTGTGGGAATCCTCTCGATCGCGACATCACCTCTAGCAATGATCTCTCGAATCAGATGATATCTGCGTATGCGTGTTTAGATCGTTGGTGAGACCTCGGTTCTTTTGCTGAGCA
Organism: Erythroxylum novogranatense; assembly: GCA_029891385.1. Lineage (NCBI taxonomy): Eukaryota > Viridiplantae > Streptophyta > Magnoliopsida > Malpighiales > Erythroxylaceae > Erythroxylum > Erythroxylum novogranatense. The sequence goes on along the minus strand of CM057226.1, from coordinate 58,443,147 downwards.
ATAGCCCCATTGTTGTCACAATACAACCGTATGGGTCCATCACATTAGGAACCACACCAAGTTCGAAATGAACTTCTTGATCCAAACAGACTTCCTTTGCCGCTCTCGATGCAAAGAATGTACTCGCCTCGGTCGTCGAATCAGCGATGCGTCTCTTGTTTGGAACTTTTCCAATGACCGCTCCGCCGTTTAACTTTGATCGAGATCAGGTCATCCTTGTCGATTAGGCGGCATCCGTATGCCCGCTCCACTGGAGATTTCCATCTCCATATATCAAGAAAACATCCTTAGTCCTTCGCAGTACTTGAGGATATTCTTGACGACTACCCAAGAACCCTCACCAGGATGCGATTGGTATCCGCCGTGACACTCGAGCATACGATACATCGGGCCTCGTACATAACATAGCATACATGATCGATCCTACTGCGGATGCATACGGGATCGATCCATGCGAATCCTCTCATCTTGTGTCTTAGGACACATAGATTTCGAGTGTTATCCCATGAGTAATGGGAAGAAACCCTCTCTTGGATTGCTCCATGCTAAACCTCTTTAGCATCTTGTCTATGTACGATGATTGTGAAAGACCAAGCAACCTTTTGATCTATCTCTATAAATCTTTATCCAGGGATAAAAGTTGCTTCACCAAGGTCTTTCATCGCAAATTACTTGGACAACCAAATTTTAGCGACAGCATCAATGAGACATCGTTTCCGAGTAACGATATGTCATCTACATACAACACAAGGAAAGCGATTGCATTCCCATTAACCTTCTTGTACACACGGTGTTCATCCAGATTTTGTGAGAAACCAAACTCTTTGATTGACTCATCAAAACGGATGTTCCAACTCCTGGATGCTTGCTTCAATCCATAGATGGATTTCTAAAGCTTGCATACCTTTTTGCCATCTTTGGAAGTGAAGCCCTCTGGTTGTGTCATGTACACATCCTCGGCGATTTCGTTAAGGAAAGCGTCTTCACATCCATTTGTCATATCTCATAATCATAATGGCGGCAATGGCTAGGAGTATCCGAATGGATTTAAGCATTGCTACGAAGTGAAGGTCTCGTCATAGTCAATTCCTTGTCTTTGGCGAAATCCTTTGCCCTGAAGCCTTGCTTTGTAGGTAATCACATTACCATCCATGTCGGTTTTCTTCTTAAAACCCATTTGCACCTATAGGTTTTATCCTTGGTGCATCAACCAAAGTCCATACTTGGTTTATGTACATGGAATCCATTTCGCTTTCATGGCGCAAGCCATTTTTCGACTCTGAACTTTTCGAACCTCTTTATAGGTAGCGGGCTCATCATCTTCTATGAGCAATCGTCATTCTGTTCACTTCACGAAATCCATATCTTTCGGGAACAGTCGCATCCTACTTGACCTACGAACTTCGTGTGTCACAGAAGGTTGAATTGTTACTTCATCTGAATGAGTGACAGTCTCAGGTTCAGGCAGTTGATTTGTGTCTGTTTGAGCATCTTAAACTTCTTCAAGTTCGAATTTGCTCCCACTGTCTTCTTGCAGAAGAAACTCTTTCTCTAAAAAGACAGCATGCTTCGAAACAAACACCTTTTGTTCCTCAGCAAGGTAGAATTGATATCCCATGGTCTCTTTAGGATATCCTACAAACAAACACTTGTCAGACTTTGCTTCAAGCTTATCTAACTGAATCCGCTTCACGTAAGCAGGACAACCCCATACTTTCAGATGAGAAAGATAAGGTTTTCTGTTAGTCCACATCTCATATGGAGTAACATCAAGCATCTTAGAGGAACTCTGTTTAACAAGTAAGCAATTGTCTCTAGCGCATACCCCAAAACGATTTTGGTAACTGCGAAACCCATCATTGATCGTACCATGTCCAACAAGGTTCGATTTCTCCTTTCAGCCACACCATTGTCTTTGCGGCGGTAAGGAGGAGTCCATTGAGATAATATCCCATTATCTACGAGATAATCGAAACTGTTGGTCTAAGTATTCTCCACCACGATCGGATCGTAATGCCTTGATACTTTTACCAAGCTGGTTTTCTACTTCATTTACAATTGTTTGAACTTTTCAAGCGCTTGATTTGTATCTCATCGAATACAAGTACCCATATCGAGAATAATCATCGATAAAGGTAATGAAATAACGACAACCACTTCGGCATGGATGGACATCGGACGCATACATCTGAATGTATTAGGTCTAATATTCCAATCGCTCGTTCACCCTTTCCCTTGAAGGGTAACTTAGTCATCTTGCCTAATAAACAAGATTCGCATGTGTCATATGATTCATAATCAAATGACCCTAAACTGCCACTCTTATGGAGTTTAGCGATCGTGTCTCATTTATATGGCCAAGTCGACAATACCATAAGTAAGTTGACTTTAGATTATCTCTTTTATACCGTTTGGTGTCATTGACATTTAAAATTGGATTAGACATATCTAATATGTAAATACCATTGCACAATGTACCAGTTCCATAAAGCATTCCATTAGAATTGATAGAACAACCATTGCTATTAAAATTCATATGGAATCCAAATCTATTCGAGACAAAAGCAGACAATATATTCTTTGTCAAACGGGTACAAAATAACAATCATCCAATTCGGTACAAGCCCGGTGGGAGATACAAAACATAGGTTCCTACGGCTAATGCGAGAACTCTTGCTCCATTTCCAACACATGGGTCTACTTCTCCTTCATGAGTTGCCTCATCGTCCACGAGGCCCCGCATATCATTACATATGTGAGCCACACCAGTTCTCCTTCATGAGTTGCCTCTCATCCCAGAGGCCCCAGATATCATTACATATGTGTGAGCCACAACCAGTATCAAATACCCAAATGTTGTGATCGATGTGATGTAACTTCAATGACATACAAACCAAGTAGTCGAGGCATTTGATGCCTTCTTACCTTCAAACTCGAATAGACTTTGCAATTGCGCCTCCAATGGCCATCTTTACCGCAATGGAAGCAAGTTCCTTTCGGGCGCTTCTTTGGTCTTCTTCTTGATGGCGCTTCCTTTGGTTTCTTTGCCTTCTTCTTCTTTGGGTTCTTTTTCTTGGAACTCAAGAAGAAGAAGCTACTACCAACACTTGCTTACTATCACTCTTGATAGTGCCTTGGTTGTCTTGGCTGATTGATCGGCTCGGTATTGTAGTGGATATTTGGTTCATCCGATAGTTTAACACAGTCGTGCATAAGCGCCGGACAATCTAACCGTAATTAAGTCTATACTTAACTCATGATCCATTGCAAAACCTAAGGCGGCCAATCTCTCAATATAGCCATTCATCTTGAGGCATCTTGCATGCGAGATGTCCTGGAGCCATCTTTAATGGTGAAGAGAAGCCTTGAGGTCTCGAACCTTTCGGACCGAGCTTGCTCATCAAGCGACTCCACAAGATGAAATACTATAGTGTGAGCATCCATGGACTCGTCTTTGCGCTTCGCAGCTCTGGTGACATCGAGGCAAGCATAATGCAAGTAGCCATGTCATCGTCCTTTAGATGCTTACTATATGCCTTCGATCATCATCGAAGCATCGGCAACGAGTGCATCTGAGGCGGAAAATCTAGGATATATCCTGGACCTTCAGATCGAGAACTATTCTCGATTCCTTAACGATCGAAAAAATTCGGTCCAGATTAACTTTTGGAATCCATAAGCGGCGAAGATTCACACTTGACGACATTATCAAACAACCTACACGGATAGAGAGGAAGAATGTTAGAATAGGAATAGCTGCATTGTTGGGCCCGGGCCCCGGATGCCCGAATCCCGAGGGCGGCCCCTTGGGTCGCGCCCGCGCCGAGCGCCCCAAACCGCGGACCCGATCCCAACATTTAGGCACAATCGATCAATTAATACATACATACATTGCCAGAATATACACAACCATACATTAAAGACCCTATAACCATAGGGATTTCATATCATTGCAAATTAAGAAAAGTCAACAAGTATCCTCAAATGTAGCAAAACACAAAATGATATCTAAATCCAAAAATACGTAAGTATGCTCAATGTTAACATGCTCGGAGGGCCAACAAAATCTGAACTTAATACAAAGCTCTAATTTGACGAAGTTTCCGATGCAAGCAAAGTCAGCGATCAGCCGGATGCACTTTGAGGAGGAAAGGAATGGGTTGAGCTACAGCTCGATGGCTAATATAATTATAGCCATTGGCAATTAGCACAAATCCCATATGAATGTATATATATTATATCTATATACAACATCGCACATTCACATGCCAATCACTAAAGTACACATTCATTATAATTAATGCGATTCATAAATCGTCACATAGTATCGTCATAATAATCAATTCAAATATGCAATGCACATAACAATGGCTCGAGGGTTCCATGGAAACAAAAGGAAGAAACCAAGTTTACATCCTGAGCGAAATGAGTCCATTAAGACTCATAGGCCCTGGCGGGCAGCGGGAGAAGGCTCTTGTCAGCGTGCGTGTGATTTAGCGAAATGGTTCCACTCTCGCCCAAACAAAATCACATAATCATACTCAAATCATTTTATCAAATGATAGGTTTTCATGTTTCTCATTTATCCAAAATGCCATGACGAAGTCGAGGCATAACATGCTCAAAATCGAGAATGCACTTCTATCAATTCCTATGATTATGTCAAAATAGAAATCAAAGTCATTCTATTCATCACATTTAACATGCATAGCATATAACATATATTCATACATAGGCAAGAAATTGCCTAATCACACAATAACTATAAGTATATTACCCACCTCTAATAAACGAGAACCGATTCTTGATGTCCTTCTTCTTGCGATAAAATCGGTCACTTGGTTTCCTAAAACAACCAAGTTCCATTTAGTCAATATCCATAGTAAATGTGCGAGCTTGGAATCCAAAGAAAGCATTAAAATCTATATCCGATCTTCTCCAAAATTCCGAACCTGCGAGGCAAATTCCAAACTTCCCGACTTCATACAACTCGGGCCCTTTATTTCTAGGTCACAATGAATCCAAATTCACCTCGATCGGACATCTATGCCAAAAGATATTCCCAAAATATGAAAATCTTATTTGGAAACACGGGGATCGCGCGACGAAGAGACGGCTCGTCGCGACGAACAATCCTACTATCGCCATGGCGAAGCGAAGGTTCGCCATGAACCAAACGTCTGCGTCGCGGCGTCTCCGATCATTCGTCGCGGCGTCCACAGCAGAGCACACGTCGCGGCGAATAAGCGTAAATTAATTCACACGTCGCGGCGTGGCTCCCTTCCCACACGCCATGGCGACATTCATACGCTTCGTCGCGGCGTCGGTTCGAACTCGACTCAACCCCAAATTTTTGCATAACCCAAGCTCGATTACATTTCCAAACTCAAATCTACCACATGCAAAGCATAGATCAAGGCTTATACTACCATTCTAACTCATTCTAAGCTTGATTCATCCTAAAATCATCAATCTAAGGATTTTCCCAATTTTCACCCTAAAATCCTAAAACATCGATTTCTCTCAATCCAAGCCATTACAATGTTTAATCGAAATGAAAACATGATAAGGAGGTTGAAAACTTACCGATTGAGGCTTTAGAATCGTCGAAACCGATCGAAATCGCAACTCTTCTCTTCCTCTTCTCCTCTCCGTCGACGGCCACACTCTTCCTCTCTTCTTTTCCTCTTCTTTTTCTTCTTTTCCTTCTCTTTTATAATCCTTTCTCTTTAAACCCTAAGGGCTTGGGCCCTTCCTAATAAGCAAAGCCCAAAATCATTGGAACCATAATTAAACCTTAATTCGCATTAATACCCCGATTAACTCAAATTAAAACATAATCACATAATTACCACAAGTCATGCTTAATGACATCATAAAGAAAATTAGGGCCTAACATTTCTCCCCTCTTAAAAGAAATTTAGTCCTTGAAATTTACGAATCATCGAAGAGATGCGGATACTTCTCCCGCATGGCCTCCAATGGCTCCCAAGTAGCCTCCTCGACTGAATGATTCCTCCACAAAACTTTGACTAACTGAACCGTCTTGTTCCTGAGAACCTTGTCCTTAGAATCCAAAATCATCTTTGGAAGCTACTCATAACTCAAATCATCCCTCAGCTGAACCTCACTAGTCTGAATGACATGCGACGGATCCGACCTATATCTTCTCAACATAGACACATGGAACACATTATGGATCTGTGACAATTCCGGAGGTAACGCCAATCTGTAGGCAAGTGGTCCAATCCTCTCAAGGATTTCATAAGGACCTACATACCTCGGACTCAACTTACCCTGCTTGCCGAATCTCATCACTCCTTTCCAAGGAGATGTCTTAAGGAACACTTTGTCACCGACTTCATACTCCATCTCCTTCCCGAGCATCAACATAGCTCTTCATCCTATCTGCATTTGCCTTAAGCATTTGCTAACCAAGTTAACTTTTTCAACCGTCGTCTGAATCAACTCTGGACCCATCAATTGCCTATCTCCTTCCTCATCCCAACAAATCGGAGTCCTACATCTCCTGCCATACAAAGCCTCATACGGAGCCATCTGAATGCTCGAATGGTACGAATTATTGTAAGCAAATTCGACCAACGGCAAATGTTCATCCCAAGCTCCTCGAAAATCCATCACACAAGCTCGAAGCATCCCCTCAAGAGTCCGAATAGTCCTCTCCGACTGACCATCCGTCTGAGGGTGAAAAGCCGTACTGAAATGCAACTTCGTCCCCAAGCATTACAGAATCGCCCCAAAACCTCGAAGTAAACCGAGGATCTCTATCGAACACGATCAACACGAATCCCATGCAACCTCACTATCTCATCAATATACTTCTTTGCCAACACATGCAAAGAATCGATGCATTGTTGGGCCGGGCCCCGGATGCCCGAATCCGAGACCCCTCTCTCGCGCCAGCAGCGCCCCAAACCGCGGACCCGATCCTAACATTTAGGCACAATCGATCAATTAATACATACATACATTGCTAGAATATGAGCTGACTTCGTCAACCGATCCACAATCACCCAAATAGCATCATGCCTCCTACTGGTCTTAGGCAATCCCATCAGAAAATCCATCGTCACCCTCTGCCACTTCCATTCCGGAATAGGTAACGGCCTCAACTTGCCCGAAGGTGCCTGGTGTTCAGCCTTGACTTGCTGACACACTAGACATCTACTAACAAACTCTGCTATATCCCTCTTCATGCCTTTCCACCAAAAATGCTCTCGTAAATCCCGATACATCCTGGTGCTACCGGGATGCATGGCATAAGGTGCATTGTGCGCCTCATCCATAATCTCATCCTTAATCGCTCGAACATCCGGAATACACAATCTGCTGCCCACGGTCATCAAACCATCATCCTCACCTCTATCTCGTAATTCTTACCATTCCAATCTCATCTCGATCTTACTCGACTCTGCATCCCGAGCTCAAATCCCTAACCTTTTCCCTCAACATCGGCCTCACTCAAAAATTAGCCAAAAGACAACCCGGTTCTTCCTGCGTCAAACTGATCTTAAGCTTGGCCATCTCTTCTAATAAAGGAAGATACACTGCCCGAACATGAGCAATCGAAGACTTTGTACTCAAAGCATCTGCCACCACATTGGCCTTGCCCGGATGATACTCAATCAGCAAATCATAATCCTTGAGCAACTCCAACCACCTTCTCTGCCTCAAATTCAATTCCTTCTGACTCAGCAAATACTTTAGACTCTTATGATCAGTAAAGATCCGAGTCTGAACTCCATACAAATAATGCCTCCAAATCTTCAAGGCAAATACCACAGCTGCTAACTCCAAATCGTGCGTCGGATAATTCAGCTCATAAGGCTTCAACTGCCTCGAAGCATATGCAATTACCCGATCTCCCTGCATCAAGACACATCCAAGACCCTTCCTCGAAGCATCACTGTACACAGAATAGCCCTCATCTCCAGAAGGCAAAACCAGAATCGGAGCACTCGTCAATCTGCGCTTAAGCTCCTCGAAACTCCTCGACACTCTTCACTCGGACAAACTTCGATTCTTCCTCAACGGCTTCGTCGCCGGAGCGGATATCATCGAAAATCCCTCCACAAATAAATGCGTAATAACCTCGCCAAACCCGAAAACTCCTCACTTCGCTACATTCTTGGAGCCTCCCAATTCACTCTGACCTCTATCTTTTTGGATCCACATGCACTCCTGTTCGGAGATCACATACCCGAAAGGAAACTTCTCTCAACCAAAATTCGCATTTCTCGATTTGGCATACAACTCATTACTCCTCAAAGTCTCCAAAGAAATCCTCAAATGCTCCTCATGCTCCCGATCACTCTTAGAATACACCAATATATCATCAATGAAGACAATGATAAATTGGTCCAAGAATGGCTTGAACACCGATTCATCAAATCCATAAAAAGCACGGAGCATTTGTCAATCGAAAGGCATCACCAAAACTCAAAATGTCCATACCGAGTCCCGAAAGACTTGGCACATCAAACTCCTTAATCAACAATTGATGATAACCAGATCTCAAATCAATCTTCGAAAAGACTCTCGCTCCTTGCAATTGATCAAACAAGTCATCAATGCGAGGAAGCGGATACCGATTCTTCACTGTAATCTGATTCAACTTTCGGTAATCTACACACATCCTCAAAGATCCATCTTTCTTCTTCACAAATAAAACTAGAGCTCCCCAAGGCGAAGAACTCGGTCTGATATACCCTTTCTCCAATAACTCATCCAATCGCTCCTTGACACTTTCAATTCACGAGCCATCCTATAAGGCGGAATCGAAATCGGGGCTGAACCTGACAAAAGCTCGATCGGAAACTCAATCTCCCGAGCTGGCGGTAGTCCAGGCAATTCCTCGGGAAAGACATCCGAGAATTTCCTGACTACTGGAATATCTTCCAACTTCCCTCTATCTGCCCTGGAGTCCATCACGAAAGCTAAAAATGCCTCACATCCTGAACTCATCATCTTCTCTGCTGTCAAAGTCGAAACAAATCTGAGCGGACTTGCCTTTCTATCCCCAGCAAACGTTACTCTCCTACCATCACCCAAATCAAAGTCCACTGTCTTCTGCCTACAATCCAATCGGGCATTGTACCTCTCCAAGGTATCCATACCCAAAATCACATCTAAGCCTCGCATCTTCAGTGGCATCAGATCGACCACTAGAAATGCTCCACCAATACCAACCTCACAATCCCTGAACACCTGACTAACCACAATATACTGACCAATCGAATTACTCACCATCGGCGGAGTATCCAGCGGGCTCACAGTCTATCACACATAGGTCTACTCACCAAACAAGCGAGTGAGTAGACCGGATCAATCAACACAAGCACATCATCGAAAAACAATCGAGCCATACCGGTCCACAACATCATGCGCGCCTCTGCATCCTCCGCGTCATAGTAAACACCACAGCCGGTGCACGCCTCTCGGTCTTCCCAAGACTCACCCTCTTGGCGACATCGAATCGCCTACCTCATCACGCACCTCTCGACCCATGGTCTCTGTCCTCCTAGAACTCGCATCCGAGATCCCTCTCTCTGGGCGGTGAGGACACTCTCAGCCTGTGCCCTTTCATCCCACATTGAAGCATGCACCGTCAATGGTAACACTCTCCACCATGGAAATCGCCATAATGCTCACACTTAGGGACGGATGACTGTCCCCATCTCCCCCCATCGCCCCCACCGTAGAAGCTTGGTGAGAAGCAGTAGAGGTCGCATCGGCCTCGGACGGCTCGCACCACTGCTCCTCTCCTCTGACTGAGCAGGGAAGCTCCTAGCACTCCGCTCAGACATAGGAGTACTAGTGCTACCTCCCCTCCTGAACTGCTCTCCGCCCTTCCTCTTCTTGTTCACAGCACTCTTGATATTCTCAATATTCTCTACTCTCAAAGCTGCTTCCACTAACTGCTGGAAGTCACAGAAATTCTGCACAATCACCTTCTCTCTGATAGCCAAATGCAGTCCTGACTCAAATCGACGACATCTGGCAGCCTCGCTCAACATCAGATCTGAAGCATACCGGGACAGCTGCGTAAACCGGCGCTCATACTCAGCAACTGTCATCTCCCTCTGAACCAAACTGAGGAACTCCCTCTGCTTCTGCTGAACATATACCTCTGACAGATACTTCTTCTTGAAGGCAACTACGAAGTCCTGCCAAGATAACCCAACTGGCCTCATCATTTTGCGCTGCACAGATCTCCCAATCTGAGCATCTCCTCAAAGCAAACTAGCAGCATACACAACTCTCTCGTCATCCTCACAGTCCATCTGATCTAGCACTCTCTCAGTCTTCCTCAGCCAAGTCTCAGCTTCCTCAGCCAAGTCTCAGCTTCCTCAGGATCTGCTGTCCCAAAGAAGTCAACTGCTCCATACTTTCTCAGCTTGTCGAACTGCTTTCCCCTCTTAATGGGGCAAAAGCAGGAAGTGGCATCGACCCATAGCTTTGAACAAGCGCTGGTAAAGGCTCAAAACATCCTCGGATCAAACTGAGGCACTTGCCCTGGCGGAATCGGCGATTCCTGAGAATGCGACATAGGCTCACTGCCTAGCCCTACAGAAGCCTCAGCATTTTCGGGGGCTACGGACTCATCAGTCCTCTCCTCTCTAGTAGGAGAGTCAGGTGCAACTGATCCTTGCAAAAGTTCTCGTGTTCTTCTACGAGGTGGCATCGTACTCCTTCAAATAGAAACACTAAGGATTAGCTATACGGAAATCTACATGTATGCATGATATGCATGTCACTTAATGCAATCAATTCAATGCAACCAATAAGCAAATAACAAACACGTCATCCTATATGCATTCTAAGCCGAGGACACACTAACCTAAAGCTCTGATACCAAACATGTTGGGCCCGGGCCCTGGATGCCCGAATCCCGAGGGCGGCCCCTCGGGTCGCGCCCGCGCCGAGCGCCCCAAACCGCGGACCCGATCCCAACATTTAGGCACAATCGATCAATTAATACATACATACATTGCCAGAATATACACAACCATACATTAAAGACCCTATAACCATAGGGATTTCATATCATTGCAAATTAAGAAAAGTCAACAAGTATCCTCAAATGTAGCAAAACACAAAATGAAATCTAAATCCAAAAATACGTAAGTATGCTCAATGTTAACATGCTCGAGGGCCAACAAAATACTGAACTTAATACAAAGTCGCTAATTTGACCGAAGTTTCGATGTCACAGCAAAGTCAACGATCAACCAGATCACTTTTGAGGAGGAAAGGAATGGGTTGAGCTACTGCACTCGATGGCTAATATAATTATAGCCATTGGCAATTAGCACAAATCCCAGCATATGAATGTATATATATTATATCTATATACAACATCAGACATTCACATGCCAATCACTAAAGTACACATTCATTATAATTAATGCAGTTCATAAATACGTCACATAGTATGCGTCATAATAATCAATTCACATATGCAATGCACATAACAATGGCTCGAGGGTTCCATGGAAACAAAAGGAAGAAACCGAAGTTTACATCTCGAGCGAAATGAGTCCATTCGAGACTCATAGGCCACAAGCGGCAGCGGGAGAAGGCTCTTGTCAGCGTGCACGTGATTTAACGAAATGGTTCCACTCTCGCCCAAACAAAATCACATAATCATACTCAAATCATTTTATCAAATGATAGGTTTTCATGTTTCATTTATCCAAAATGCCATGACCAAGTCGAGGCATAACATGCTCAAAATCGTAATGCACTTCTATCAATTCCTATGATTATGTCAAAATAGATAAATCAAAGTCATTCTATTCATCACATTTAACATGCATAGCATATAACATATATTCATACATAGGCAAGAAATTGCCTAATCACACAATAACTATAAGTATATTACCCACCTCTAATCGCTCGAGAATCCGATTACTGATGTCTTTCTTCTTGCGATAAAATCGGGTCAGCTTGGTTTCCTAAAACAACCAAGTTCCATTTAGTCAATATCCATAGTAAATGTGTGAAGCTTGGAATCCAAAGAAAGCATTAAAAATCTATATCCGATCTTCTCCTAAAATTCCGAACCCTGCGAGGCAAATTCCAAACTTCCCGACTTCACACAACTCGGAGCCCTTTATTTCTAGGTCACAATGAATCCAAATTCACCTCAATCGGACATCTATACCAAAAGATATTCCCAAAAATATGAAAATCTTATTTCGGAAACACAGGGGGATCGCCGCGACGAAGAGACGCTCGTCGCGACGAACAATCCTACTATCGCCGCGGCGAAGCGAAGGTTCGCCATGAACCAACGTCTGCGTCGCGGCGTCTCCGATCATTCGTCGCGACGTCCACAGCAGAGCACACGTCGCGGCGAATAAACGTAAATTAATTCACACGTCGCGACGTGGCTCCCTTCCCCACACGCGCCAAGCGACATTCATACGCTGTCGCGACGTCTCGTTGAACTTCGACTCAAACCCCAAATTTCTGCATAACCCAAGCTCGATTCTTCCAAACTCAAATCTACCACATGCAAAGCATAGATCAAGGCTTATACTACCATTCTAACTCATTCTAAGCTTCAGATTCATCCTAAAATCATCAATCTAAGGATTTTCCCAATTTTTCACCCTAAAATCCTAAAACATCGATTTCTCTCAATCCAAGCCATTACAATGTTTAATCCAAATGAAAACATGATAAGGAGGTCGAAACTTACCGATTGAGGCTTTAGAATTGTCGAAACCGATCGAAATCGCAACTCTTCTCTTCCTCTTCTCCTCTCAAATCGGCCACACTCTTCCTCTCTTCTTTTCCTCTTCTTTTTCTTCTTTTCCTTCTCTTTTATAATCCTTTCTCTTTAAACCCTAAGGGCTTGGGCCCTTCCTAATAAGCCAAAGCCCAAAATCATTGGAACCATAATTAAACCTTAATTCCGCATTAATACCCCCGATTAACTCAAATTAAAACATAATCATATAATTACCACAAGTCATGCTTAATGACATCATAAAGAAAATTCGGGGCCTAACATGCATAATCATAAGGACTTGAATGATATGCAAAAAGAGCTCCCACTAGTTTCATAGAATCCATAACCCTCATTACGAATCCAAAGAAACAAAGTGACATAATGTCCTAGTGGGTTGATATCTGATATTGCTAAGAATGACCTTGGGTTTACCCAACAAGCCACAACTTAGGTCAATCGGTAGGTATCGAACATACCAATTGCATCATCGATAACCGACATTGAGAATAACCTTGGGTTTACCCAACAAGCCACCTTATGTCTCGGAGGTATCGGATATACCAATTACATCTTAGACACAACTATCGATCGGTCTTTATCAACTTGTTGATGTATGCACTACATTGAGTATCAACTCTTTGATGCGCGTACATCCGATGTATGCTACCCAATTTCACCTCTGTCCACGTTGACCTTGAGTTTACTCAACAAACCAACGCTTCGGTGAAAACCAACCCATTAATCGTAAAATCATATTTTCATGGTTCAACATATCCAGTATAGAGTGAGCTTGGGTTTACCCAACAACCCATCCTTATAAGAACTCGGTTCTTACCATATTAATGGAAGGCGTTAGTTTTCATATACCGAGGAGGGATTTAGAAACTCTAGACTCCAAGCTGAAGGATCATAGTCACTAGGACTATATGGCATGATTTAGGTTTCATCAATCAAATTGAATCAATCCTTATAATCATCCATCATCCAACCTGAGCATGTCACAAGTCGACTTTCATCGAATGCAAGTCACCTTATGCTTCTACCCACACACAAGTCGACTTGTATGAAACAAGTCGCCTTATGGCACCTGCCCATGTACAAGTCGCCTTGTAATGTGCTACAAGTCGACTTATACTAAGACCTTGAACAAGTCGACTTATGCCATGCACAAGTCGCCTTATCCAAAGCAGAATGCTAAAATCTCTAATCGACTAATTCCTCAATCAATGCAATTCCAATTCTCAACACCATCATACCTAGGGTAATATCTGTAAATTGATGCCTCAATGAACACTTCATTGATTCATGAATGCCTTAAATAGTCAAACTATATGAAAAGCTTGAAATGAGTCAAAACTCATAAATATCCAAATAATTTAGGAACACCCAAATTCTCACCCTAAGCATCTCAAGCTAGTGTATACACTCTCAAAACTACTCCGGCACTTGTCACAAAATTTATGATGGCCAAAACAAACAAGATAATGATATATACTAACGAGACACTAATGTGACCTTTTAGGCATCCGAAAATTCTTGGAAAAGCAAATTCAAGCAATTCAATTTGGAAATCATACTACATTAAGATAACACATTTTTAATCACATTAAAAATGGTGAAAGGCATTAGAACTGAAAAAACACACTCAATCAAGCCAAGCAAAACAGTCCCAACAATTTTCACCAAAACTGTCCAGTTCTGTACATTGCTCGAAATGATCAATGAAACAATTTCAATAAATTCTGAGAAACTTACATAGGTTATTACATGTTCTGAAAATGCTACCTGAATTTTTTCAGGATTTTAAGCCATCAAAAACTCAGTCAACCAGAATAACAAAACCGATTCAAAATCTGTGTTCATCAGCACAGCAATTCCCAACAGCATAGAATAAAATCGTGAATAAATATCCAATCACCTTGAAATCCAATTTCCATGCTCACAGACATTCACCAACATCTTAGAGATATGTAGGTGAAGGAAAATCCAGAAAAGATTTTCTAGAATTTATTCTCAATTTTATACTCATACCTGTCCACAGAGTGTTTCACAAAACAGCATCTGGAACCTTAGGAATTAATTAGCAAAACTATATCAAATCAAATCGATAAATTCTGAAAATTCATAGACATATTCTATAACATGTTATGAACAATCCTGGGCAGAAAAATTTCGAAAACCCTATCTCTATAGCAATTTGAAATCTGAACAGAATGCATGCTACAACATCACAAGCAATTAAGGTTTATGATCTAGCTTGATTAAAGCTTCATACACGACACCGCACGCTCTGATACCACTGTAGGAAAATCCCGGGAGGAACATCACATGTTCCAGCAGCGGAAACAAAAA
Organism: Erythroxylum novogranatense; assembly: GCA_029891385.1. Lineage (NCBI taxonomy): Eukaryota > Viridiplantae > Streptophyta > Magnoliopsida > Malpighiales > Erythroxylaceae > Erythroxylum > Erythroxylum novogranatense. The sequence goes on along the minus strand of CM057226.1, from coordinate 58,428,032 downwards.
TTTTTTATTCCCGGGACCTTCCCGAAACCCAGAATCCCGGTGTCGGTATGAAAACTCAAACCTGAATAGCCAATAGAGACTATCTCTAAAGGTATCCACGCAGAGATCAGAAAACCTAACCGGATCAAACACCTTTGACCCGGGAATAGCTAGAACAGAATAAGAGCTGCTAGACCCTACCTCTGTCCTGGAGAGCTTGAGATTGACGTTGGATCCTTGGAGAAGAGAAGAGAAATCGATGATGGCCTTAAGGAGAAGAAGAAACTTGAAACCTTTTCAAACTTTGTAACCTTAACACTTAAGGAAAAATGTTCTTCCCTTTCAAGCAAAAAGCATCGACGGAAACCCACTAATTCCAGCCATCTTATGGTAATTTTTAACACTTAAAAATTGCTTCCATAAGATCAAGACATGTGGTGGATTAATAACCATACATTTGGCTAAGCATTAAATGAATAAACTTTTGAAAAGTCAAAAGTTTATCACTTTACACTAACACCAACGGCACATGTCTTAATTTTATATAATAATTAATTAATTAATTACTTAATTAATTAATTAGAATATAAATGCTAAGGTCCAGTTCAACTGGGTTGGTCCTACTGGCCTTTATCGGCCCCTTGTCTTTGAAACACTCCTAAACCTTTCTTAGCAATATTGATGTCGCGATCTCATCGGGACATATCCCAATCTCATCGGTATCCATTTAATCCAGTTGCTCTCCATAATTGGAACTCACCAATACTATTTTACGATTCTCGAAACACTCTTATCGTGTGACCCTTTAGGTTTCGGTTATGTTGGCCACTTAGATTAACAATTAATCGAGCAAGTCATGGCGGTATCTAGCAACACATCATGACCCCCATTGACGGAAAGTAATCGGTTTGATGAATTCATCACGAACCGTATCACGAACCCTTCCATGACAATTCTTTGTGCAATTCGTCCTTTCATCATCCTATACCCCACTTGGTTATGAGTATGGCTAATATGTCAACTCTTACTAGACTAAGTCTAGCCAGTGAAATTAGTTCTGTCGAGGACTCATTACTTTATATGTCCATGAAGACACTCTTCATGACATAATCATGCTCTAGCCGGAGACTTAAAGTAATGATCCCGACAAGAGGCGAGGTATCTCTTCGTTCTCACGTAAGTGATGAATCCTTTATTGGCTACTCAATTACCTTGAATACCTCAAATCGTACTCCAAGCACCATCCTATGAGTAACCTCCGGAAGGCCACAAGGAATGGAGTCAAAATGCGGGATCAAGATTCAGATATCCTTGAGTACCTCAAGTCTAAGGATACTTGCACCATTACTATGATGAGATTATCACCGACATTAAATCCATGTGATGATCTCATGGCGAGTCATCCAATGAACTTACTACCACTAGTAAGCATCCATATGTCAACTCTAAATATCTCATATTTACGCTTTACGAGATCCACCGCTGATCCAATCAAGGAGTATGACATATGCTAGTCAGTCCTAATTAATGATGTCCAGTCTCATTAATCCTATGACTAGGGAAAATTTAGATACTGACATAATTGCACATGATAGGAATCTCAGGATTATGATCACATCATAATTTCCTTCATGCTATGTCATATATCATGGACTTCATTAATTTGATTAAAGATCAATATCAATTTAGAAAGAACATCAAATAAATGAAACATGCCTTTCTTTATTTATTCATAAAGTCTGTACATGACTATGAACAAAAAGCGCTAAAGGGGATTGCTTTTAGGGCACTACTCTAACATATATGATTTCACCACTCATCAAGATTGTGGTCCATAATAAGCAAATGCTAAAATGTATGTTTTAAGATTAAAGTAATGGCCTACTTTATTTTATAAAACCACATGATTCCAAATTCATTTAATAGTGCCATTATCGATAATCAACTACGATCATGATATGAAACTCATCATTCCCTCGAAGTAAACTCTTTTTTACATAGAGATAAATCGTAACACTACAATCTAAATCATAATCAAGCGACCAACTTGATTATTCAACTGTGAATCAATTAGATTTTAATAATATACATATTGTAAGCGATCTAGAAGGGGGGTTGAATAGATCTTTAAACTTTTTGTAATTTTCTACAATAAAATTAGAAGTTAATTCACACAAAAATAATTCAATCAAATCTAAGTGTAAAGAGTAGGGAAGAAGAGCAAACACTGTTTTTATAGAGGTTCGGTGCTAAGACCTATGTCCTCTACCTAAGCTCCCACTTAGGATTTTGCAAATCACTTTATTACACACTTTGTAGTTCAGTGTGAACTCTTACAATACTGCTTGATTTCCTGCTCAAGCTACCTTTACAAATGATTTGTCTTCCGGCACAAATCCTACCAACACCACTTGATTTCCGGCTCAAGTTACCTTTACAAATGATTTGTCTTCCGGCACAAATCCTACCAACACCACTTGATTTCTGGCTCAAGCTACCTTACACGTGACCTTTCACTAGTCACTTAAATTGTAAGAGAAATAAGATAAAGATTGAAGAAAAAAGCTCAATACAAAGATGTAACAAGATAAGAGCAATAATGAGCAAATTTTGAGCAATAGAAGAGTATTTTCGCTTATCTATCTTCCATGCACTCTTCATCAATCATCCTTTCTTTATACTTAAAGAAAATAGCTGTTGGAAGCCATTCTAGTCGTTGTATAATTGATATGACTGTTCCTTAATATCCTCCTTTCCATTTGTGGCTAATTGAACCGTTGGAATAAGTTTGTTGTACTCATAAGTCGACTTGTCGAGTTGTATAAGTCGACTTGTGACAACATTTTACGTAAAATTGCATCTCCGTTCTTCTATAAGTCGACTTGTGATGTGTAAGTCGACTTGTGGTCCTCGATAAGTCGACTTATGTATGATTAGTCGACTTGTGTTGTCTCAACCTGACAGATCTTCATATATTAGTGGACTTATGATGTACTAGTCGAATTTATGTTGTTCGGATCTTGATGTATAAGTGGACTTATCTTTGTGCAAGTCTAATTTATGTTGCCTTCAACGTAACATGCAACCAAATCTTCTATAATCCTCATGATTTATGCCATTTTCACTTATAAGGAAACTCCCATCTTGATTCTTCAATGATTAAACACTTGCCCATCTTGATTTGCACAATTCTTTTATTGAATATCAATCCCAAAATACCTGAAACAATTTTTTAAAAATTCTATACATTTTATTATTATCAAAACATAAGTGGGATTTAATTTGTCAACCACCATTGGTCCAACATTCTCCCCCTTTTTGATAATGAAAAAACACTTAGAAATTGTTTAAGAAATGAAAACAAAGAAACATTGATCAAGGTTTTTATACCTTGTCATTTTAGTTAGAAGTCTCCCCCTCAATCATATAAATCATTAAATAACCTTGTAAGATCAAATTCATAAAAGTAATTTGAAATCATGATAGACTTAAATTAAAGACAATTATCACATACTCCCCCTTAATCAAGTAACTAAAGAATATCCAATTTCTCATTTTTCTCCCCCTTTTTATCATAATCAAAACAATTAATACAAACTAACAATAGATGAAATATCGCAATCACATTAAATAGAGAAACAAGTCACAAATAGTCTCAAGTAACAGTCACAAACAATATGAAATGTTGGTCTTGGCTAGATAGAAAAACCATCATGGTGGAGAAACATCATCATGAATAAATCTCAAAAGTATAAGAGAATATGTTTTCGGAGATTTTAGAAAAAGGGAATTTTTTTAAAGAAGACCCAGATAACTTATATTCGACTGGCAGTTCATAAGCAAACACAAATAAAATGAAAAGTCATTGCATAACATAACAATCCAACAATGGAACCCGTGTAAACATAAGTCGACTTGTTTTACCTCCATAAGTCGACTTATCGACCCTCATAAGTCGACTTGTCGATTTTTATAAGTCGACTTAACCTGAAAATTCTTCATTTCCATAGTGTTGTGTACATCCACTATCAATGTACCATGTGCTTGGTGGATTTTCATTCCTTGCTTGTACCTACAACTGAAACATTCTTTCTACTCATTGGTACCCAGGCCATTTTGGGTCCATTTTGGTTAGTCATATAAACCACATTAGGAGGAGTCGCCTTTTACTACCTGATTTTCTTCATATTAATACATCTTCTAATACTTTTGCATGCAATTTCTATATGACCATCTTTTTAAGCATCTAGCACATTTAGCAACTTTGCCATTTTTAGTAAATTTAGAAATCAAAGAACAATCTCTATCAAAAGGATCATATCCTAATCCATGTTTAGAAATTGAATATCTTTGCAACGATAATAATTTTTGAAACTTTTCGTTTCCATTCGCAAATTTTCCAACCACATAGAAAATTCTTTTCTAAGTCTATCAAGTGTAGGAAAATCCCGGTGTGAGCATCACATGCCCACGGTGCGGAAAACAAAAAATTTTTTATTCCGGGACCTTCCCAAAAGCCAGGATCCAAGTGTATATATAACAAACTCAAACCGAACGACCAAAGGAGACCGTCTCTAACGGTATCTACGTAGAGATCGGAGAACCTAACCGGGACAAACCCTTTGACCCGGGAATAGCTAGAACAAGGAAAAGACTGCTAGATCTTACCTTTGTTCTATGGAGAGCTTGGAGTCACGATGAAGAAGGAGGATGAGAAGCTTGAAGAATCGATGGAGAAGGAAGGAGGATGAAGCTTGGAGATGATGAAGAGAACGTTGGAGAAGAGTAAAAGAACCTTTGAAAAACACTTTTCTATCTTCTTTTCTCAACCCACGAAGAACACTTCTTAAGTTCATAGGTTTTTATTCGAAAACCTACTTCTTATTCCTCATCTACAAGCATCATCATCTTTCATCTTCTTGGTTTTGTCTTTTAGTCATTTATTACTTAATGACTAAGCATGTAAAATGGAAGATTCCATTTCCTTCTTCCATGCTTTCCACGTATTCAACATATATATATATATATATATATATTATTTAATTAATTAATCATATATATATGTATATATATTATCAAGTGGTCCAATACACTGGGTCATTCCTACCGGCCCCGTATAGAAAAACTACCGAAAACCTTTTTCAGCAATATCAATGTCGCGATCTCATCGGGACATATCTCGATCTCATCGGGATCCATTTTATCCAATTGCTCTCCATATATTGGAACTCTGTCCAAAACTATTTTACGAGTTCTCCGAGACACTCTTATGCGTGTGACCCATTAGGTTCCCGGTTATGTTGGCCACTTAGATTAACACTTAATCTAAGCAAGTCATGAGCGGTATCTAGCAACACATCATGACCCCCAATTGACCGGGAAATAATTGGTTTGACGAATGAAGCTATATTCATCATAGACCATATCACTTAACCTTTCCATGAGACAATTACCGGTGCAATTCGTCCTTTCACCATCCTATACCCCACTTGGTTATGAGTATGGGCAATGTGTCAACTCTCACTAGATCGACTACGCCAAATCTAATCCAAGTGATATCGCTTCTTGTCACGGGACTCATTACTTTATATGTCACGAAGACACTCTTCACGACATACATACTCGGCCGAGATTTCTAAGTAATGACCCCGACAAGAGGCCATGGTATCATCTTCGCTATCACGTAAGTGGTGAATCCTCTATTGGCTACTCAATTACCTTCAATACCTCAAACTGCACCCAAGCACCACCCTATGAGCGACCTCTCAGAAGGCAACAAGGAATGGAGTCAGCACGTAATCAAGATCCAATATATCCTCGAGCACCTCAAGTCTAAGGATACTTGCACCATTGCTATGATGAGATTATCACTGACATTAGAATAGGACATCCATGTGATGATCTCATGGCAGGTCATCCAATGTATTTACTACCTCTAGTAAGCATCCACATCTCAACCCTAAATATCTCATATTTACAGTTTCTGAGATCCACTACTTGATCAAATCAAGGAGCATAAGATGTGCTAGTCTTTCCGGATTACCGATGTCCAGTCTCAGTAATCCTATGACTAGGGATAATTTAGATAATGACATAATTGCACATGATAGGAATCTCGAGGTGTGATCACATCATAATTTCCTTCATGCTATGTCATATATCATGGACTTCATTAATTTGATTACAGATCTATATCAGTTCATAAATAATGAACAACAAATTAATGAAATATGCCTTTCTTTATTTATTTATAAAGACTGTACACAAATTTGTACAAAATGCGCTAAAGGCGATTGCCTTTAGGGCACTACTCTAACATCAAGCTCACAAATAAGTTTTCCTTTTCAATAAGGCAAGCAGAATGATCTTCCTTTGGACTATCTAAATCATCAATAGTCTCATGTAAGGTATTATTTTCAGCAACCAATTCTCGTATTTTCTTTCTTAATTTTTTGTTAATCTCAATAGCTTCTTCAAAATCAACTTATAAAGCATCAAAAGAATCTCTTAGATCTTGGTCATTGAAAGTTACCTCATTTTCATCATCACTTGATGAGCTATTTGCCATAAGTGCCAAGTTGTTTTCATCATCGCTTTGGTATGCTTCCTCATCATCACTCCAAGTTGCTACCAGGCTAGTTTTCTTTTTTCCTTTGTCATATTTGTCATTTTTCTGGAAGTTTGATGTGGAGGATGAGCTTTTGCATTCTCTTGCGAGATGTCCCTTTTTTTCACATCTCCAACATTCTTCATTGCTTTTCTTTTCGTCATACCCTTGGATTTTCTTTCAATCGCAAATTTCTTCCTTTCTCCATTTCTTCCACCATTTAATTCCTTCCTATGATTTTTGAGAAGTCCTTTGAATTTTCTCAAATTTCTAGCGTACATTGCTATCTCTTCGTCTTCCTCCTCTTCATCTATTTCTTCATCACTTTCATCAAAAGAAGAAACATTAGCCTTTAAAGCAATTGATTTTTGTGACTTACCTCTACCTCCTCTTGATTTGAGAATGATCTCATAGTTGATGAGTGATTCCACCAAGGCGTTGAATTCCAAATGGTTGAGATCCTTGGATTCCATTATAACGGTAACTTGTGAATCCCATTCCTTGGATTCCAAAGATGCAATGCACAAACAAATAGCTCTAGAGTTTTGTGGAATAAAATGGATAAAAATATTCCTTATAATAAAACTTAACAAAATAAGAGGCATATTCGTTTGCTCTTATATTTTGGTATGTACCATCAAGATCAATACATCTTATATATAAAATAAATTTTGGTAGGTCACTAATTCATTTATGATGTTAATGATGTAAGCGATCTAGAAGGAGGGTTGATTAGATCTTTAAGCTTTTTGTAATTTTCTACAATAAAATCAGAAGTTAATTCACACAAAAACAATTTAATCAAATCTAAATGTAAAGAGTAGGGAAGAAGAGCAAACACTGTTTTTATAGAGGTTCGGTGCTAAGACCAACGTCCTCTACCTAAGCTCCCACTTAGGATTTTGCAAACCAATTTATTGCACACTTTGTAGTTAAGTGTGAACTTTTTACAATACCACTTGATTTCCGGCTCAAGCTACCTTTACACCCGATTTGTTTTTTGGCACAAATCCTACCTCACACGTGACCTTTCACTAGTCACTCAAGTTGTAAGAGAAATAAGATAAAGTTTGAAGAACAAATGCTCAATACAATTGTGTAACAAGATAAGAACAATAATGAGCAATTTTGGAGCAATAGAAGAGTATTTTCACTTGTAGAACATTGGTAGTCTCTTCATCAATCATCAACTCTTTATACTTAAAGAAAAATAGCTGTTGGAAGCCATTCTAGCCGTTGTATGATTGTTATGACCGTTCCTTAACAACCTCCTTTCCATTTGTGGCTAATTGAACTGTTGGAATTAATTTGCTGTACCCATAAGTCGATTTGTCGTCATGTATAAGTCGACTTGTGACAACACTTTTCGTAAAATTTCATCTTCGCTCTTCTATAAGTCGACTTGTGCTGTGTAAGTCGACTTGTGGTCCTCGATAAGTCGACTTATGTACTATTAGTCAACTTGTGTTGACATTGTTAGTAGTGTGCCCTAGGCCAATGGATTTTTGTGATTCATGTATTAACATTATGACTTGTTAATAATATATTATGAGGTATTCCTTTCATATATGCATGTATTTCGTTTATGTAATGTGATTTACATACCATGAATAGTATTAGACTTATGTCATTAAGTATGTGACTTGATAGTAAAACCATAAGCGTTATAACACTATTCTAGACTGTCCCTGGTCGATCATTATTGGTGGAACAATAATGAATTAAGACTAATATGTGTTCTGATTGATGATCACGTTTTACTGATCATGGATATGAGATATCAAATCAGAAACATAGATATATGTTAGAGAACATATATTGGACCGACCCACATAAAGAATACTACATGGTTTCATGTCATTAGTGATTCTTAATATGGTTTGACTTTAGTCCTTTGACCTAAAGTCATCATGGTTCCCTACATGAGGAATTCGGTGTTTTGATATTAGACTAAGTTATTTTTAACCGAATAACAAGTAGTCTTATGTTGGACATCAAATGAATCATGCGGAGGGATGTGAATGACGTAGATGGGATTTGTACCTCTCTTAAATGAGAGAGATATCATTTGGGCCTCTTGACAAGTGTGACTGAAGAAATGCATGACCGTGCTCAAATGAATTGATGAAGAGTCATCAATGTCATTTGTTATAATCAGTCAACTTGAGGATCAAGAAACTATGATTAATCAAAGGTTGACATGTACCATGCCTTATGATTAATCTTGATATCGTGTTACAAAAGGACTGAACTTATAACCATGGTTACAGGTTAAATCAGATTATCGATCCTCATTTGATTTGGGTAGTCATAATGTCTTGCTAGAGGCCGCTTATGACTTATGGGCCTTGAAGTGTGATCAAGCCCATTGCCAACATCAAATGAGCCTACAGGGTCGCACACAAAGAGTGATGTGATCTGGGCTTATTCTCTTGGGCCTAATTTATTAGGTATAGAATAAATATATGTAGATATATTTATTGGGCTAGATTGGATTAAGTTGTCGGGCTTCTATTTTATGAGATATAATGGGCCGAAACTTATTAGGGCCTCAATGGGATTAGGGTTTCTCTATAAATAGAGAAGCTTAGGTCTCATTAGGTAGATGAGACACAATTGTCACGAAACCCTAGCCACCATCCGAGAGGAAAATCAGAGCGGCGTTCGGAAAGTGTTTCAGGATGTGCTAGCACACCATAGCCGCAGCCCAGATCGTGCATACTCGTGTGGATACCAGAAGAGGGCATTCGCGTTTGCAGTGTCTTGGAATCCGAAAAAGAAACAACCTATCCACGAAAAATAAGGTATTTTCGTACATCCTTGGTATTTTCGATTATACATCATGTTGTTGTATGGTTTTTTCCGCAGTGTATTGTGAATACTCGGAACGTATGTGATCCAACAGTGGTATCAGAGCCAGGTTCTTCTGTATAATCGTTAATATACATGTTTTAATTGCATGTGTTCATGATTTTGGCTTCTGTATAATCGAAAATATGCATGTTTGGATTACATGTGCTCACGATTTTTGGTTGCGTGATACGAAAGTGTTTTTTATTTCATGCATGTTGTTTTCGGATCTGTTGATTACCTTGGTACTGATGAGAATATATGACAAGCATGAAGGGTTTGACCAAAAGGTGGTGGCTGCTAGGGTTTCTACCATCTAAGACATGGATGTGGAATAGGAAACGACAAGTATCCATGTTGGACATGGATACTCCAGTCGACTATCATCTCTTCCAGTCGACTAGAAGCATTCCAGTCGACTGATCGGAGAGCGGAGATGAGTGTTTCAGTAAAAACATTTGTTCCAGTCGACTGACATTGGTTCCAGTCGACTAGCACAAGTCAACCAGTCGACTATCATCTCTTCCAGTCGACTAGAAGCGTTCCAGTCGACTGATCGGAGAGCGGAGATGAGTGTTTCAGCAAAAACATTGGTTCCAGTTGACTGACATTAGTTCCAGTCGACTAGCACAAGTCGACCAGTCGACTATCATCTCTTACAGTCGACTAGCACAAGTCGACCAGTCGACTATCATCTCTTCCAGTCGACTGACTAGCCTAGCAAGGGGCGACTTCCCCTACACTTGTTTGTTCGTTATGTGTTATATATTCTGGGTGATGTTACATGTGTTTGTTTATATTTTTTTAAATATTTATATTCATGTGTAAGTTACTATTCTATACTTCTAATATATATATACTCAAGTATGTTGTAGTATAGGATTAGAAATAGCATAGTAGAAACACCCTTACTAATAGGATTAGTAGCCTTCATAATGTACTAAGAACGACCCTCTTCATAATTTTAAGTTTATATGCCTTCCATAAATCTTTACCAATGTTTATCTCTAGCTTATCCTTATGTGGGTTTTTGCCAAAGCAAGGCATGTGGGGATCATCTAGGGAAGACATTTGAATAATGGTGCTATTCATAGGTAAAGTATGGTTAAACTTGACTAAGCTATCAAAACGGTTTTTGGGCTTAGGGCATAAGATTGGGTTTTACATACATGCAGTACATAAGATGTATTTTAACATAAACCCATCAAGAGTTACATGTGATGTAATTGAAAAGAGTTTTCTACCTAAATAACTAAGTCTTGAGTGTTAAGCCAAAGCTTTCTTAGGACTTAGTGAAATATGGATCTTGTTTCTCCCATTTTTCAATTGAGGGTTATTTATTTGAGTGGGAGCTAATACCTCTTAATAATAAGAATGTTGACCCTTATTGCATAATTTTATAGATTATGGCTATTCCATCCACCAACCTTTCCATGCGATCTATCCTGGAGAAAGAAAAACTTAATGGAACAAATTTCCTAGATTGGTATAGGAACTTGAGAATTGTTCTCAAGCAAGAAAGAAAGCTTTATGTCTTAGAAGAGCCCATCCCTGAGGAACCACCAGCAAATGCACCCAAGGCTCAAAAGGATGCTTACACGAAGCATATCAATGACTCTACGGATGTATCATGCCTTATGTTAGGCGCCATGATCTCTGACCTTCAGAAGGATTTAGAGGAAATGGAGGCCTATGACATGCTTGCTCAACTGAAAACTATGTTTCAAGAACAAGCACGCCAAGAGAGGTTTAGAACCACTAAGGCATTGAATTCATGCAAGATGACTCCTGGCACACCCGTGAGTGCTCATGTTCTCAAGATGAAGAGTTACATTCATCATCTTGAGAAATTAGGTGCACCTGTTAGTCAAGAATGGCAACCGATCTTATTCTATCATCTTTGGTGATGAATATGATCAGTTCATTCTTAACTACAACATGCATAATATGGAGAAGTCCATTGACGAATTGCATGGGATGCTGAAAACTGCTGAAGAGAACTTAAAGGGAAAGGTTAAGACCACTAATGAAGTTCTTGTGGTTCAAAAGGGAAAGGTTTTCAAGAAAAAGGGCACAGCAAAGGGAAAAGGTAAAGTACCTAAGTCCAAGCCCAAGCCCAAAGCTAAGACTAAGGCACCCAAAGAGGTAGTTTGCTTTCACTGCAATGAACCTGGTCATTGGAAAAGGAACTGCAAACTCTATTTGGAAGAGTTGAAAGAGAAGAAGAATAGTGCGACTACTTCTTCAGGTATGTTTGTTATAGAAATCAATTTTACTCCTTCTGCATCTTGGGTATTAGATACCGGAGCTGCAACTCACATTTGTACTTGCTTCATCTTAGGTTGACTTTTTGCTTCGTTTTAGGTTGACTCTGCTTTGTCTTAGGTTAACCTTCTGCATCATCTTTAGTTGACTTTACTTCGTCTTAAGTTGACCATCTGCTTCTTCTTAAGTTGACCTTTTGCTTCTTCTTATGTTAACCAAAACATCTTCTTATGTTGATTGAAACTTCTTCTAGTTGCTGTAGACCTGACCCTATTTTCTAGTTCAAATTTAACCCTCTAGACGATCAAATTTGTCTTTAAGTCTCAATGAAAGTTGTATAGCTTGAATTCCTCTTTCGAACCATCCAAAGAAAATCTTAATATGAGTTTTCTAGAAAAAGTTATGACCATTTTCCCAATTCGTCTGACCTTCATATAGTTCCATTTGAACCTATCGTCTGGTCCCATTTTTGGCCATGTAGATGATCAAATTTGTGTTCTAATTCTTCATGAAAGTTGTAGAGTTTGGAGTTCTCTTTTGAACCATCTAAAGAACATCTTAATCTAACATCTTTACGGAAAGTTATGGAAATTTTCCCAATTCATCTGACCCTTCATCTGGTTTCATCTGACCCTATAGTTTGGTCCACTTCTGTCCCTCTAGGTTGTAGCATCTATCTCAAGGTCTTCATGAAGGTTGTAGATCTTGAGGTCCTTTTTCAAACCATCCAAATAACACCTTAATCAAATATCATTAGAAAAAGTTATGTCAATTATCCCGAAATAGGTTTAATATGATTGAGGACAAAACTTTGTTTGATTTCCTTCAGCCATAGCTGTGTCATCCTACCTCTAAATGAGATAATTTCATGTTTCTAAAGAAATTAGAGACATAAAGCTACAAATGATCTAAAGGAATAGAATTTTAACTTAGCCCTTAAGAGTTACAATTTTTGGTTGGAATTGGGTATAGTGTATTGTCCTTGTTTAATAGTAATCTAAAAAAGTTTTGAGCCCAAACTCATAGAATTCTAAGCCGAATTGAATTATTTTGATGTCCTTAGAAACTTAAGACGATGGGGAAGAAATGTTCTGAAGAAGTTAAATTGTAATCCTAGTTTGAGTTTTTCCCAAAACCTATTCTAAAATAGGAAAAATGAGTTTGTTTGGATGTTCGACCGGTGTGGGCACCACTCATGTGAGTTGGTGACTAATGAGGGTTCCTTGAAATAACCCTATAGGATAATATGCTGATGCTTTATGACTCTGAATGTTGGGTTCCAACAGTTAATCCCTTACCCTTATCCGATCAAGCCATACTCTTCTATTTCCAATTAGTACCTCATTTAGATTCAACTCAGAAAAATCTTTCTTGATCACTTCCCTCTAAGTCTTGTAATGCCTCCCTCTTCTCCTCTTGTATTAACTAAGGGTTATCCTTTCACAACTACACACCAGGGCATCAAAGGGCTGCTTGCGTACATGTCCGAGCCACCTAAGTCTAGTCTCTCTCAACTTTTCGACCGCACTTGCCACTTATAGCCTAGCTCTCTCCACACTGTTCCGAACCTTATCTCTCTTGGTAATGTCACATATCTACCAAAGCATATGCATTTTCGCTACCAACAACTGTCTATTATGTCGGTGTTTGGTAGGCCAACACTCTGCTCTATATAACATAGTTGGACGAATCACTGTTTTATAAAACTTCCCTTTAAATTTTACAGGAATCTTTTTGTCACATAAAACCCCTGACGCACCCTTCCATTTGGTCCAGGTAGAACTAATACGTTGAACTATATCGCATCGATATTACCATCACTCTGACTAATGGACCTAAGATTATCATGACTCGATACCACATCAGGCCCATGACAACCGCCACATAACCGGGCTAAGGACACTCGCAACATCCTTAATCCGACTATACAAGGCTAATCGAATATCTTTTTTTGAAAAAATTTGGGCAGCATAACGGTTGTATTTTTAAAATCCCAAAACCTAAAAATGATTTCAAACACACTCCTATATTCACATCCAACCACAACTCCATGACTCTCTAGTCCACTCAAGGCAATCTCAACATATTTGAACTCTGGGTACCATCAGTTGCAGATTGATGAGAAAGATAGACTACTTTCTGGAGGTATGGACATTATGAATTTTTAGTGATGCTGTTCGGATTGACAAATGCACCAATAGTATTTATGGATTTCATGAATGGGGTGTTCCATCCCTATTTAAATCAGTTTATCATAGTCTTCATTGATGATCTTCTGATATATTCTAAGAATAAAGAGGAGCATGTTAGACATCTTTGGATTGTGCTGCAAATACTTCGCGAAAGGCAGTTGTATGCGAAGTTCTTAAAGTGTGAATTTTAGTTAAGGGAGATAGGATTCCTAAGGCATGTTGTATCAGGGGAAGGTATTTTTGTAGACTCAAAGAAAGTTGAAGCTATACTTGAATGGGAGCGACCTAAGAATGTCACAGAAGTCCGCAGTTTTCTAGGATGTTACAAGTAGTATCAGAGCCAGTCCGGAGTTGGTAGGACCAGCTGGAGAGTTGGACTTTCCCTTACAGACGCGTTTTCCATGGTCTAATGCATCGGATCCTATCAGAACTCCGCGGTTAAATATGCTTAGGCGAGAGTAGTTTTAGGATGGGTGACCTCCTGAGTAGGCTTTGGGAAAAGAAAAACCATGAAGGCTTGGCTGGGCTAAGGCCCAAAGCAGACAATATCTGTAAGTGGGTGATCTGATGATGGGAGACCCAATAGGAACTTGTCCTATAGAACCTTCAACAAGATGGAACTATGCCCAGGAGTAGATAGAATAAAGCAAACACACGAAATCACAAGAAAAAAATTAAAAAGATAGAAACAGAACACAAAGACAAAATGGGTAGTTAGAAGAATGTTGGTCGATGAAAAGAACCCTAAGAGAACTTGTCTCTTAGAACCCTAGCAAGAATGTTGGTCAATGGAAAGAACCCTAAGAGAACTTTTCTCTTAGAACTCTAACCTTAGGACGCCACAAAGGAAGACCACTCCTTTCATAAGTCAAGTATTCTTAAAGAATACAAAGAAAGCAAGAAAGCTCTCAATATTATTTCTAAATGAAAGATCCCCTTTCAAAGTACATAGAGGGTGCCTATTTATAGGGAAAACTTCCTAACTTAATGTCTTAAAGAAAATACTAAATAAAAGGAAACAAATCAATCCCTAAAAGGAAACAAAATAAACTTATAAAGGTGTTGACTAGATCACCTTATTTCAAGGAAACAAAAAAAGGAAACTAAATAAAACATGATCTCAACAAGTTGGACCTAAGGGATCACATCCTTATCCTTATTTTTAAGTGGCACATGCTTGTCACATGGTACTTTAAGTGAGTTCTCCCAATTGGACTCCATGTGAGCCTTTGGACACTTTATGTTGGGCTTCAAGGAGTAAAACAATGCCTCTTGGACTTTTATGAGATGAAATCTTACTCAACAATATAGGCTCTATCTCTTGAAGGTCTTGGATTAAACAATTCAATGCTTGCTTCATTGCTTTGGCCCTAGCTCTTGTCATTCGGCCTCCAACATCTTGTAATGGATCTTTAGGAATATTAAACTTGAATGTTGGGCCTTTGATATGGGAATTTCGTTCATCCCCTTGCCTTGAACATTCAAACTTCAAATCTGATCCAATTTCAGCTCCTAATCCTCCTTTTGCAAGATTATGTCCATGCAAGTCACGTCCTAGGCTTCCTTGAGGCGAATCACATCATGGATGTGTTTCTTCTTGTCTTTCACATGCCCATGGTTCTCCATCATTCCCTCCCTCCTTGAAAGGATTCGTCCTCGAATCTGCATCATCCAAGAGGGACAAATCAGATACATTAAATGTAGCACTCACATTACCATAGGAGCTAGGCAAATCAATTTTATAAGCATTATCGTTAATCCTTTCTAAAACTTGAAAAGGTCCATCTCCTCTTGGCTGTAACTTAGATTTCCTTGTTTTGGAAACCTCTCCTTTCTTAAGTGCACCCAAACCTAATCTTCAGGTTCAAATATAACACGCCTTCTGCTTTTATTGGCTTGCTTTGCATATTGTTCATTTCTCCTCTCAATGTTGGCTCTAACTTTAGCATGCAACTCTTGCACAAATTTAGCCTTTTTTATACCGTCAAGGTTAGTAAACTCATTAGAAGGCAATGGAAGAATTTCTAAAGGAGTCAAACGATTAAATCCATAAATAATCTCAAAAGGAGAAAATTGAGTAGCAAAATGAAAAGCACAATTATAAGCAAACTCAATGTGTGGGAGACACTTTTCCCAGTTCTTCAAGTTCTTTTAGATGATCGCATGCAACAATGTTGTCAAGATTCTATTTACCACTTCAGTTTGACCATCTGTTTGAGGATGTGCAATAGTAGAAAACAAGAGTTTAGTGCCAAGTTTATTCCAAAGAGTTCTCCAAAAATGACTAAAAAATTTCACATCTCTATCACTTACAATAGTCTTTGGCAACCCATGCAATCTTACAACGTCTTTAAAGAACAAGTTAGCAATATGAACAGCGTCATTGGTTTTAGAACAAGCAATAAAGTGAGCCATCTTGCTAAATCGATCAACCACCACAAAGATACTATCTTTTCCACTAGATGATCTAGGCAATCCAAGCACAAAGTCCATAGATATATCAACCTAAGGATGAGAGGGGACACGTAATAGAGAATATAAACCATGTGATTGAACCTTAGATTTTGCATGCCTACAAGTAATACATTTAGCACAAATAGAAACAACATCCTTTCTCACGTTAGGCTAATAAAAATGTTCATGCAAAAGAGCTAAAGTTTTCTCAACACCAAAGTGACCCATCAATCCACCTCCATGTGTTTCTCTAACAAGCAATTCACGCATAGAGCAAGATGGAATGCAAAGTTTATCTTTTTTTTAATAAAAATCCATCAAATCTATAGAAATTATCATTACCATGTTTTTCACAAGATTTTCAAATTTCTGCAAAGTCATAATCAGATTCATACATGTCGTTCAACATCTCAAAACCAAGTAATCTAGCATGCATAGAGCTAAGAAGAGAGTATCTCCTAGAAAGAGCATCAGCCACAATGTTTTCTTTCCCTTGTTTATGTTTAATAACATAAGGAAAAGTTTCAATAAATTCCAACCACCTAGCATGTCTCTTGTTCAATTTACCTTGGGACTTTAGAAATTTCAAACTTTCATGATCAGAATGAATGATAAATTCTTTTGGCCATAAGTAATGTTGCCAAGTCTCTAAAGACCTTTTTAAAGCATACAACTCTTTATCATAAGTGGAGTAATTCAAAGCAGCACCACTTAGTTTTTCACTAAAATAAGCAATGGGTTTAGAATCTTGCATTAAAATAGCACCAATGCCTATTCCAGAAGTATCACATTCAACCTCAAAAACTTTAGAAAAATCAGGAAGAATAAGAAGAGGAGCATTGGTCAATTTTTCTTTCAAGGTATTAAAAGCAACCTCTTGTGAATCACCCCATTTAAAAATCACATTCTTTTTTACCAATTCATTCAAAGGGGCTGCAATAGTAAAGAAGTCCTTCACAAATCTCCGATAAAAGCTGGCCAAGCCGTGGAAGCTTCGAACTTCATTCGCATTCTTGGGAGTTGGCCATTCTCTAATTGCTTTCACTTTCTCTTCATCAACTTAAAGTCCTTTAGCACCTACAATAAAGCTAAGAAACACAACAGTATCCATGCAAAAGGAACATTTTTCTAAATTGGCATAAAGCTTATTTTCTCTTAAAAGTTCAAACACATCGTGCAAGTGTTTCACATGATCATCTAAACTCCTGGAATATCCTAGAATATCATCAGAATAGATGACTACATACTTTCCAATAAAAGGACGAAACACATGATTCATCAAACTCATAAAATTACTAGGTGCATTAGTCAAGCCAAAAGGCATAACTAACCACTCACACAACCCAAACTTAGTTTTGAAAGCAGTTTTCCACTCATCCCCCTTTTTCATGCGAATTTGATGGTACCCACTTCTAAGATCAATTTTAGAAAATATACAAGCACCATGTAACTCATCAAGCATATCATCTAAACGAGGGATAGGGTAACGATATTTCACCGTGATTTTATTGATGGCTCTATAGTCAACACACATTCTCCATTTGCCATCTTTCTTAGGAACAAGTATAACTGGCACAGCACACGGGCTCAAGCTTTCTCTCACAAGGCCCTTTTTCATAAGCTCTTCAACTTATCTTTGGATCTCCTTAGTTTCTTCCGGATTGGCTCTATACGCAGGCCTATTTAGAATTGAAGCTCCGGGAAGGATGTCTATATGGTGCTTAATGCCTCTCAAAAGGGGCAATCCATCAAGAATGTCCTCCAAAAATAAGTCGTTGAAGTCCTGCAACAAAGACAAAACACTAGACGGAAAAGATGGATCAAGCTCATTAATAGTTAAGAAAACATCTTTATATAAAAGTATATAAGATTCTTCACATTTTAAAGCTCTTTTGATCTCACTTTTTCCAGCAAATAAAGTCATTCTTTTCTTCATTTTTTTCACTCGTTTTACTTTCTCTCCCTTTTTCTTTCTTTTCGACGTCTCTCTCTTTTTTTTTCTTTTTCCTTCAATTTGCATTCTTTCTCAATCCTCACTTGATCCTTATAAGCTTGAATAGGCCTAAGAGGTTTCATCACCATATTTTTACCATGGAAAGGAAAAGAATAACAATTTTTATATCCATCATGCCTAACTTTTCTATCAAATTGCCATGGCCTAGCAAGCAAAACATGTCCAGCATACATTGGTGAAACATCACATAAAATCTCATCATGATACTTGCCAATAGAAAATGCAACCATCACTTGTTTGGTGACTTTCACCCCACCACAATCATTTAGCCATTGCAATTTATATGATCTAGGATGTTTCAAAATAGGAAAATTAAGCTTGTCAACAAGTAAAGTGCTAGCAACATTGGTACAACTTCCACCATCTATGATCATGCTACAAACTTTACCATTAATGAGCTTGTATGAAAGATGTGTTCACGTTGCTATTCTTCAAGATCTTCTTTTGGTTGGATATTAAGAGCACGCCTAGCCACAACGGCTTCACCAACCTCAGCATCACAATCAACATCAGAAGCATTCGTCAATAGAGCCACATCATCATAATCATCACTACCACTACTTTCACTAGCAACATCACCATTCTCAAGTAAAATCATAGTCCTTTTATTAGCGCATTGAGAAGCAATATGACCAAAACCTTGACATTTAAAGCACTTAACTTTATAAGAAGGATTAGAAGAAGAAGAAGAGGATTTAGAGTCATTTTTACCCTTAGGATTTGGAGTAGAGAATTTAGGCTTACTTTCCTCTTTTGGCTTGATGTCTCCCTTGGATTTGAAGAAATTTTTTGACTCCTTCAAGGTTTTCTTCCAAGAACTTGACCCAGCACCATTTTGGATCTTTAATCGCTTTTCTACCAAGATGGCCTTATGCAACAACTCATCCATGTCAAGGAAATTTTGCAGCTCTACAATGGAAGCAATTTTAGGGCGCAAACCATCAAGAAATCTTCTCATGGTAGCCTCCATGTCTTCCTCAACATTGGCCCTAATCATGATCTCCATCTCTTGGTGGTACTCTTCAACACTCATAGATCCTTGCCTCAATCTTTGCAGCCTCTTGAACAAGTCTCGATAGTAATGACTTGGAACAAAACGCTTTCTCATGATGGCTTTCATTTCTTGCCATATGCGGATTGGTCTTTCAAGATTCCGCCTTCTATTTATTTGCAATTGATCCCACCAAATACTAGCATAGTCACACAATTCAATAGCAGCAAGTTTTATCTTTTTCTCTTCACTATATGTGTGACACTCAAATACATGTTCTATTTTCCTCTCCCATTCTAAATATAATTCAGGATCATTTTTTTCTTGAAAGAAATGGATTTTCAATTTTATGTTATCGAGTTCATTACGAAAAGAAGCTTGTCTGCCTCTCCTAGTGTTAGGGCCTTCATCCTCGAATTGCACATGTTCATCTTCTCCAAGGAACACTCTTCTAGGACCTTTGGAGTTTGATGTGGATTGGATGTCATCCAACCTAGCATGCAACCTCTGGAATTGATCTTGTACAACCTTCATAAAGACTTTAAGATCTTGCTCAGGTGATTCATCTTCTTGATACATATTTATGAATTGCAAAATGTTAGTGAACAACAAAAAACAATATGGACCTCACCACTCAACCTCACGTGTATACACTCAACAAATGTCAAACCACTCGTGTTTCACACAAAAATTGGCTTTTTCTATAATGTAAACACTCTTGCCTTTTACCACTCAATTTGCTTTCTATAGTATCCTTATTTGAAACAAGACACAATCAAATAGAAGCAATCAAACCAAGTGGCAGCCAAGATTAGAATCCCAAGATAAATTTCTCAAAGAATCCAAAAGGGAAAATAGAGTGTGGGAAAAATGGTATAAGGAATGAATTAAGGAAGTGATTACCTTGGAAAATCAAACTTGAAGCTAAAGAAAGATGAATGAGGCAAGAAATGAAATAGGAAACTAAAAGAAAAATAGGAAAGTAACTGAAATAAGAAAGTGAAGCAAATAGGAAAGCAAGCAAGTTCCAAGAAATACAAGATAGGAAAGTGAAGCAAATAGGAAAGAAATATAGCAAGTTCCAAGCAATACAAGATAGGAAAGTACTTGCAATTAGGAAAGTAGCAAACTTGGACTCCACTTCTCTAAAACTTGCATCACACACTGTGATTGTTTTCTTTTTTTTTCTCTCTTTTTTTGTTGATTTTTTTTCTTTTTTTCTCCTTTTTTTGACGAATTTCTTTTTTTTTCACTTCTACTTTTTTTTTTCTTTTTTTCTCTTTTTTTGACAAATTTCTTTTTCTTTTCTTTTTTTGACTTCTACTTTTTTTTTTCAAAAGCTGGATGCTCTCAATTTAGACTTAGTGTAACTTGCTCTAGAAAGCTTGGATTTGAGTGATTCCAAAACAAAAATAAAGTAGAGATTTTGAACTTGAAGAAATTCCTATTATTCTGCCAAAAACTCAAGCAAAAGGGGCACGAACTAGTGGATGAAAAATGGCCAGAAAAGAATAACAAAAATAAACAACAAAAGGATAGTTATTTGAAATCTAGTAACCAAAGCGCTCTGATAACAAATGATGTGAGACCCAATACGAACTTGTCCTATAAAACCTTCAACAAGATGGAACTATGCCCAGGAGTAGATAGAATCAAGAAAACACACGAAATCACAAGAAACAAATTGAAAAGATAGAAACAGAACACAAAGAGAAAATGCGCAGTTAGAAGAATGTTGGTCGATGATCGGCAGCTTATCGTTCAATTAAAGAATTGATCCTCGAAAATCGGTCAAATAAAATTTGTACCAAGGATTGCAATACAGGATGCAACCTCGGGTCGACTCTCAAGGAACCAGTGTACTAACTAATTCTAAGACTAGCCTAATGTTTGAATGATGCATGCAATTAAAGCAAAAAAAAAAGGGGGGGTTTTGATTTGATTAACTAAAAATTAAACTAAGCCAAAGTAAGAATAAATGTTTTTGGAATTTTTAGAAAGCTAAATGATTGAAATTAAACAAGTGTGAAATCAAATTACTAAAACTCTCTTGAAAATGCAACTTGGATTATCATCGTTTAAATAATTTTCAGGGTTTGAAATCCACTAAGTTTCGAAATGTAAACCTTAACAACTCGTTAAGTCCAAGAATTTGATTAATCAACTCGATTAGTCAAATCTTGTTAAAACCATTAGTGTGAAAAATTGGATAAACAATTGCAATAAGTTAATCGAGATAATAACACACTAACTTGACCAAGCACAACTAGGCGATCAAATTAATCGATGTAAAAATCCGAATAACATACATGAGACTTCATGTATTTTGACCTGAAAAATCTACAAAAGTAATATCAAATCTCAACATAATGTCAACACACGGCTAAAACTATTAACCACACTAACCTAGCTATATCAATGCATACTCCAACTCGGATCTATACATGAATATACCTAGACTTGAGACATTAGTGATTACCCCTATTAAGCTTTGGTGAACTCCAATCCTTGCTACATGTTCAAGAGAATGGAACGCTTAGCCGACCATAACTCTGGATGAACTCTTGTTGTTGGAATATCACCGTGGTTCATGATTCCAACGACGAGCGAGGAAGGATCTGACAACAAATGATGGACGATGGAGCGGATGAAGAAACTGAAGCAATGGACGTGATGCAGTGCGGCGAATAACACTGCAAATAAAAGCGAACAAAAACTATTAGAAGCGAAGGAGAAGGCAGAAAGAAGAAGTTAACCTCCGGGCGCTGTCACTGCTGTTTTGCCCTAAATGGCAAGATTTTATAGGAGGTTGTGCGGGCGAATTCGAAACGATGGATTAATTTCCATTTATAGTCCGGGTTACCCGACATTCGCTGCGGCGAATGAGTTTGATCACTAAATCGCAATGAATAAATTAAATACCATTAATTTCTTTGCGGCGAATGGAAATCTTGGTTAAGCCTAGCGAATCTTGCGGCGTGTTGACTTCTTGAATGTTGACTCCTTTGGTCCTACAAAATACAACCCATTTGCGGTATCAATTGTCCCGATAAAATTATGCAAAATTAATGACAATTGACAACAAAATCTTGACAATGTGCAATTTATCAAAACTCGATGTGCGGGACCAAAATAAGCATAAAAATCATAGATCGAGAGTCAACAAATGCATAATTACTAAAGAAAACGGGCCTAATTTATAGTATAAATTTGGTCCAATCAAATCCCCACACTTAAACCTTTGTACTCTGAACAAAGCTTATAAGAGTCAAAAGGTACAAGAGTAAAAGAAAATTCTGCCCATGCTCAAACAACAACCAAAATTGACTCAATCCACTTTATCGAAATTGAGCAGCAAATTGAAAGAGTGCTAATAAAACAAACATTGAAAGAATTTAAGCACAAGAGATTGAACAACGAGAGAATCACTCGGGATATGGTGTTTACGCTCAACTCACTTGTATAGTAGGGATATTTTCTCTCAATCTACTTAATACATCTCCTACCATGAAGCTTGTATCAATTTTATTTCTCCACTACAAGGACTATCAATTTGAAGATCAAGAGGTCTTTAAGGGTTGTAATGAGCGGAAGGCTAAATGAATGGATGATGTGAGAAAAGAAAAATATGAGCATGGCATAAATTGAGGGATCGATGTCGATAATCTATCTTGAAACTAGACCTCTACTAAACTAAATTTTGATTTATTTATTTATTTTTTATCTCATTTTGAGATACTAATCCCATTTGGGATTCAATACACATTATTATCCCTTTTTGGAATAAACAAGACTAACTTTTTTTCACTAAAATAGAACAAACCGACTATTAGCGTCATCTGAAAATAATGCATGCAAATGCTCATAGCAAGAAGGCTCGAAAAATTTATGAGGAGCAGTGTTTAGGGGTTGGTGTTTGGGGAAAGGGCTGAAAGAAAGAACGCCTCTATCATATCCACAAAAATCTAGTCCATCAAGCTTTGAGTAAAAGCGACACAAGTTCTAGAAAGCATGAACTAAGCGGATGCACACACAAAATATAGAAGAAAAATCTTTGGCTCGAATATCCTTGAACAAGGTTTTGTCTCGATGATCAATCTCAAAACTTAAAACTTAAAATGCTACCTTGTTAGCATGCTCCCATTTACTTTGTTTTGAAAACTTCAAAAGTTAAAATTTTGCCAAAACCAATTATCGTTCAAGAATGGAGAGCATTTTCACAAAACTCAAGTATCGCTTTGAAACTTATAAGGGCTTTGCATGCAAGGCACAAAAAAGAACGAGTCTGAAAATGTTTGATTGAGTCCAAATTTATCAGTAAAAGCAACGGGCCCATAAAATTATGCACAAGTTTTAATAGGTGTACAATGCAAAATATAAAAAGGAACGGCTCCCCCACACTTAAACATGGCATTGTCCAAAATGACAAAAGTAGCAGGGCACAGAGGAAACGAAACAAAAATAGACAAAACAGAAATGTGGATATAGCATGAAGCTCAAAACGACAAGGTGCGCAACATGAAGGATTCAAAGAGCTAGCCTAGAACAAAAGATATCGAATAAAAGAAAATACAGCAAAAACAAAAATAACCAGAAGACAGAAAGAACATGCTAAACTAAACAGGAGGATCATCCTCAGCAGGCGGTTCGAGAGGGGGCAGCAGACGAGGAGCACAAAAAGAAGGTGAGGCGGAACTATAGTAAAGAGTTAGGAGCAGCCGTGGCCGGAGGCGGACAGGTGGTGAAGGCAGTGGTAATCATGTTCGAGATGGAGCGGAAGGTCTCATGGTCAACCTCCATTTGAGTCTCAAGAAGACGGATGTCCGCTCGAAGCATGGTCACCTCGGGAGAAGCTGAGGCAACTGCAGGTGGAGGAGACTCACGAGACAGAACCGCGGAGGGAGCAAGAGGAGGAGGTTTCTCGCTACTGCTAGCATTATGAGTTTGAGACATGATTCCTGCAATTACAAGTAATAGAAACAAAACTTAACCGGCAAAATCATACAGAATCACCCTCCTCGTCGCGACTCACGCTCGGAAGTCACCACGAATCGAGGTCCGCATCCATTCGTTGCGACGAGCAGGGGTGTTCGCTGCGACGAATGGGCTTCTTTGTTAGTCGCGACGAATTATGAAGTTAAATCGCGCTGACAACGATCTGTAACCACACGAAGCGAACAGCGCTGCCTGGTACCCTAACTAAACATTAAACAACGAAAATGAAAGCGAACAAAGAAAAGAGGCTTACGAGAGTCGATAGTGGAGGGAGACTTTGAAGGAGACGACTACGGAGGAATGAGAACAGAGGTGGCGAAGAAACGAGAGAATGAGGAGAAAAAGAAAGAGGAAGAAGGAGAATAAATAGGGTGAGAGGCAAACAAAAGGCGCGAAAGGAAAAAACGAAAAGGGTCCTTGGACAAAGAGATGTCAACGGTCCGGAGGGTTCGCCATGACGAGGCGATCGCTAGCCATGGCGAATAAAGCATAAAACCCTACATTAGCCATGGCGAACAGCAAAGTTCATTGCGGCGAATCACCCAAAACATCTCACGTATCAACCATTCACTTCAATCTAATCATGCTTTAGTAAACTAGAAAGATCATAGAGCTAACAAAGGAAATCAAATTATTTACAGCGTAGCAGAAAATCCTACCTAACTACATTTAAACCTATTGATTGGGTCTTTCCCCACACTTAAACAATGAATCACAACGATAAAATTTGCAACAAAAGGAGACATATAACGAGATAAACAAGTGAGGAAAGAAGTAACACGATAATTACTGGCGGTTGAGGAGTCCCATGATAGAGCTTGGCGGATGTCCATTGACCTGAAATCGTGCGCGGTTTGTTCTGCAAAAGTTCTATCATACCAAAATTATGTACTTTAACTACCACATAAGGCCCTTCCCAGCGATGATTGAATTTGCAGTTTTGAATTTGAAGCGGGCTTTATACAAGAGCACTTTGTTGCCTTCCTTAAAAGTCTTCGGAGAAGAATCTTGTCATGTATCGGTTTGGCCTTTTCCTTGTAGAGCCGAGAGTGCTCATATGCTTCAATCATGCACTCCTCTAATTCTTGCATTGGAGTTTCCTTTCCATTCCCGATAGGTCAAAATCCATGTTGCATTGTTTTATTGCCCAATAGGCCTTATGCTCTAGCTCCACAGGTAAATGACAGGCCTTTCCATAAATCAACCGGTATGGGGACATTCCTATCGGGGATTTATAAGGCGATCGATCGTCCACAAATGCTTCCTCTAGCAGATTCAATCCTTTTAGAGGGCTTGACTATCCTTTCCAAAATGTGCTTAACCTCTCTGTTTGAAACTTCTGCTTAACCATTGGTTTGTGGGTGGTAGGCAGTAGAGACCTTATGGGTAACTCCAAATTTGGAAAGCAAGTTAGTAATAATCCGGTTGCAAAAATGGGTCCCACGATCACTCACCACTGCCTTGGGAATTCCAAATCGACAGAAGATATTGGATTTGAGGAATTTAGTGACTGCCTGCGCGTCATCTTGTCTAGTGGGTACAGCCTCGATCCATTTCGAAACATAGTCCACTCCTAAGAGAATATACGAACCCGAGCGATGGGGAATGGTCCCATGAAGTCGATACCCCAAACATCAAAGATTTTGCAGAACATCATTGGTTGTTGCGGCATCTCATGGCGCTTCCCTAACCCTCCGAAACGTTGACACTTGTCGTACGCTTGGCAAAAATGGAAAGAGTCCCGAAAAATTGTAGGCCAGAAGAATCCTGAATCCAAAACTTTTCTAGCTGTTCTTCTAGCACTAAAATGTCCCCCACAGACCATGGAGTGGCAAGCCGATAGTATGTCATTGAATTCCTCATCAGTGACACATCGACGAATCACTTGGTCACTGCATATCTTCCAAAGGTAAGGCTCATCCCAAATGTAATGTCGAGCTTCACTCTTGATTTACGAGCACCTTCGAGTCATCTGAGCAGGGGTTAAATTTGTCATTAAGTAATTGACAATATGCGCATACCAAGGCTCCTTGAGAACTGAGGCACAGAGGACAGAATCCGGAAAAGAATCACAAGTCAGATCGGAAGAGTCCACTCCTTTAGTATCTTGTGGTAGTCCGCTTTCGGATAATTGACTACTTGGTTTCTTTGCCAACTCGATCTTTAATCTCAATATCAAACTCTTGAAGGAGCAAAGTCCAACGGATCAATCTGGGTTTCGATTGTGGCTTCGTCAAGAGGTACTTAACAGCTGCGTGATCGGTAAAAATGATGACATGGGAATTGAGCAAATACTGCCGGAATTTTTCTAATGCGAAGATTATTGCAAAGAGCTCTTTCTCGGTTGTGGTGTAGTTGGCTTGAGCTGGATCTAAAGTTCTGGACGCGTATGCAATAACTCGAGCTAACTTCTCTTCATGTTGTCCTAACATGGCTCCCACAGCATAATTGGAAGCATCACACGAAAGTTCAAAAGGCAAATGCCAAACAGGGGCAACCAGAATAGGAGGGGAAATGAGTTTGGCTTTAAGTGTATCAAAAGCCTTTTGGCATGAAGCATCAAACTCAAATTTCTCATCCTTTTGCAAGAGTTTTGAAAGAGGAAGGGCGATTTTGCTAAAATCCTTAATAAATCGCCTGTAAAATCCTGCATGACCTAGGAATGACACGATATCACAGACCTTGAGTAGAATAAAGGCGGGGAATATATGACTTCGATTTTAGCTTTATCGACTTCAATTCCTTTCTTTGAAATCAAATGTCCAAGCACAATACCCTCATTTACCATAAAATGGCATTTTTGAAGTTAAGGATCAAGTTCTTCTCGATGCATCTCTTAAGAACTTTAGTCGGGTTAAAGAGACAGAATCGAATGAATTATCAGTGAACTGTGAAGTCATCCATGAAGACTTCCATACTTTCTTCAAAAATCGCGAAAGGCGACCATCACACAATCTTTGGAAGATGCAGGGGCATTACATAAACCAAAAGGCATCTGCGATCTGCAAAGGTGCGAAGGACAAGTAAATGTGGTCTTATCTTGGTCCTCGGTGCAATGGGTACTGGAAGTACCCCGAGAAACCATCTAAGAAAGCGATGAACGCGATTTCCCGGCTAGCCTTTCTAGCATCTGATCGATGAATGGCAAGGGAAAATGGTCCTTTCGAGTGGCGTCGTTTAATTTGCGATAGTCAATACAAACTCGCCACGAATTTTGCACTCTAGTAGGGATGAGTTCATCCCTCTCATTTTTCACCACAGTGATCCCGCTCTTTTTGGGAACCACATGAATGGGGCTGACCCATTCACTGTCAGAGATGGGATAAATAATCCCAGCGCACTTAACAGCTTTGTGATTTCCTTTTCACTACATCCAGATTAGCGGGTTCAATCTTCGCTGGGGTTGCCTTACCGTCTTGGAACCCTCATTCAACAATATCCTATGAGTGCAAAGGGCCGGGCTAATCCCAGGTATGTCTGCTAATGACCACCCTATTGCGCGCTTATGCTCTGTCAACACTTTCAAAAGTTGCTTTTCTTCAAGCTCAGATAATGAATTTGCAATTATGACTGGTAATTTATTATTGGGCTCCAGAAAAGCGTATTTCAATGAGTGAGGTAAGGGCTTTAGTTCTAACTCGGGGTTGTAAAATGGAAGGACCAACTTAGGAAGCTCGAGGAGAAAAGGTTTACGCATTTTACGGACAATTGAAAGAATCAATCGAAGAATTCTCTTGGATGCCGGCGAACACAATTCAAGATTAGGCGACTTATCGTGCGATCCTCATCGAGTCTGAATGAGTAGAAAGAGCGCTAAGCATGTTGACTCGAGGTGAGTAATCCTCATGTGGGTGTTTCATGGCTTCGTACATCTTTGAAGCTTATTGATCGATCACCTACCTCCATGGTAATCTTCCTTCCATCATATTGATATTTGTACCACCGTCCGAAGGAAGAATTGACCAAGAATCAAAGAAGTGTCTGCACAACTTCAGAGGTCATGTCCAACACGTAAAATCGGCAGAAACACTAAACTTTTCACTTGGACCAAGATGTCCTCGATGATTCCCCTGGATGTCGGAATGATCTATCACCATACTGTAAGACTACCAAGTAGGCTTTATGCTCTTAACGCCTGTGGCTTCATAGACAGATTTGGCATTCGTTAATCGCCACTCCCAAATCCAATAATGCTCTCCCAATTGTTACCTTTCCTATAACACAAGGAATGGTAAATGAGCTGGATCTTGGCTCTTTCTTCGGGATTTGGGGCTTAAATAAAGCCGACACATTTGAACTCACTGGACACGTTCATTAGGCCTAAATTTTAAACTTGTTTGTGCACAAATCCTTCAGTACTTGGCGTGGCCGACACTTTCTTAATCAAATCCAGCGGGGCACGTTGACTTCAACCTTCTCAAGCAGGTCAATGATTTCTTTTTAGTGTTTGAGCTCATTAACTCTCTTGCTCATCGACACGATCTGAGTTCGGAAAAGGGAGGTCCTTTAAGTTGACTTCCTTACTGGCTGGTTCATTTCTGCTCGATTTATCCTTATCAGCTCTTCTTCTTGAAATGCTCGATGATTGCTCTTTATCCTCAATTGTTGATTGCTTCTTGTTCCTCAACAATTCTTCTTGCGATCACTCTCGATCGCATGCGACTTCTTCTCTCTCACTTGAGGCGCTTCTTCAACCTCAATTTCCTCGGTGCATTCTTCTTCTTGAGAATGTCGAAATGCACTTTCTTTCCACCTCAACTCAATTGCATTTAAACTCTTGGGTTTATTACCGTGTTGGAGGAATGGATCCATTGCTCGAGCTTGGTTGTCACTCAAATTATTAGACAATTGGGTGACATAGGCGTTCATATTCTCGGCCTTGGTCTCCCATTGCTCCATGCGTTTCTCAAGGCACTAAAGCGGGCAGCATTCTTAGCGAGTCTGTTGGATGAGGTTCGCGATGGCGTTGAATTGATTTGCTGTGGAAGTTCGTTCCTCTTTCATCAACGTCATCATACCATGTAGAAGCTGATTAGTGTCCTCTTTTGGTGGCTATGGTTGCACCGTCAACGCTTGCTGATCGGGAAGCTGGTTTGTAGATGGTCGACTCCACTCCACTTGTTGAAAGCGGTTGGGTGCTCTTCCTTCATTATTCCTCAAACGAAGTTAGGATGAGATCTCCATCCTTCGTTATATGTGTTGAGCACGGTCCCACTTAGAATTTTATGCGCCTGGGTAAGCAATGGACACTTCTTCATACCTTAAGGACGGAACCTTTGAAATGTGCATCACCGATCCACAAGATTCGCAACTAAGTGCGACGGTTCGATGGAAGGCGATGGGCGATGCACATTCGATTCTTAAGCTTCGGTAGTGATCGAGGATAGCTGTGAAGTTATCCTATGCTCGAGGAATCCACCTTCGATTCGTGCTTTTCATACTCTTAGTTTGAGCCGTCATGGCTCTACTTCATTCACATTCTGGAATCTCGACACTATATTGTTTGATGATTTAGGGCCATCCTCTTGATCAAGGCCCGTGCTTGGTGCGGTGAGGTCAATCAGCGAACCTCCCGACGCACATCCAACATTCCCTTTTCCCGATTTTTCACCCCATCGTAAAAATATTGAACCAATTGTTCATCGAGGATCGGCGATGGGGCACCGAGATAACAGATCTTGGAATCTATTCCAAAAGTCATATAAGGATTAAATCGTAATCACCTTGGCGGAATAAATCTCTTTTGCATCGAAGAAGTCCTCGAGGCTGGAAAATATTTTTCGGAAAGCTTTCCATAGTTGGCCCAACTATGATAGGCATTATGACATGCCTTGGGAGGCTCATGTACCACTCCGGGTCTTTCCTTCTAACGACAAGTGGAATACCTTCCTGACAGACTGGTCGAGATGTGCTCCTACAGGCTTCATACTTTGATGATCATTGTGAGGGCTGAAGATGCATGTAGGGTCCTCTCCGCCAAACCGTGAAATTTGGGTAGGGAGTTAATCAATAAACCTTTAACTTCAAATTTACGTCGAGTAGGGCAGCAGCGATGAAAGGATCGTAGTTTACGTCCAGAGGTTGTAGCTTCTCGGATGGTTCTACGTCGATGTTCGCATTGTTGTCATCTACGCGTTCTCGGTCACCGTTAAGACCGTGATCTCCATTTCGGGTGGTTGGCGGGATATTCTTGGTGTTCACCATCTCGATTCTAGTCGATCTAGTGTGCTAAGTCTTTCTTGCTCTCTCTTGTTTTTCCTAAGTTGTCTAAGGTGTCGCTCAATTTCAGGTTGAAAATGAACTAGCCTAAGTCTACGGGCATGCACAAGAGAAGTTCACCTAAGATAGCTCACTAAAAGCAGCGGATAGCAAGGCTTCAATTCACTCGGTTCGTGCGGCGTGTAGTAATTATTGCAATGAATGAATAAATGTAACTTTATGCGGCGAATATATGAACTTCATCATGGCGAATGATGAACTAAATCACGCCAAGAAGCACGAGACCAAAGAAAGCAAGCGAATCGAGAATAAACACTTAAAACAAAGCGTAATGAAATCACAAACAGGATTAACACTAAAAACACTTAGCGGTAAAAGAAATAAAATAAAATTATGCAATGCAAACAAAATGTAAACAACAAAAATTAAGATCAAAACAAACACTGGCTAACCTAGAGAACCAATTAATTTGATTCCCCGGCAACGGCGCCAAATTTGATCGGCGGCTTATCGTTCAATTAAAGAATTGATCCTCGAAAACCGGTCAAATAAAATTTGTACCAAGGATTGCAATACAGGATGCAACCTCGGGTCGACTCTCAAGGAACCAGTATACTAACTAATTCTAAGACTAGCCTAATGTTTGAATGATGCATGCAATTAAAGCAATAAAAAAGGGGGGGTTTTGATTTGATTAACTAAAAATTAAACTAAGCCAAAGTAAGAATAAATGTTTTTGGAATTTTTAGAAAGCTAAACGATTGAAATTAAACAAGTGTGAAATCAAATTACTAAAACTCTCTTGAAAATGCAACTTGGATTATCATCGTTCAAATAATTTTCAGGGTTTGAAATCCACTAAGTTTCGAAATGTAAACCTTAACAACTCGTTAAGTCCAAGAATTTGATTAATCAACTCGATTAGTCAAATCTTGTTAAAACCATTAGTGTGAAAATTGGATAAACAATTGCAATAAGTTAATCGAGATAATAACACATTAACCCAACCAAGCACAACTAGGCGAGATCAAATTAATCGATGTAAAATCCGAATAACATACATGAGACTTCATGTATTTTGACCTGAAAAATCTACAAAAGTAATATCCAAATCTCAACATAATGTCAACACACGGCTAAAACTATTAACCACACTAACCTAGCTATATCAATGCATACTCCAACTCGGATCTATACATGAATATACCTAGACTTCAGACATTAGTGATTACCCCTATTAAGCTTTCGGTGAACTCCAATCCTTACTACATGTTCAAGAGAATGGAACGCTTAGCCGACCATAACTCTGGATGAACTCTTCATTGTTGGAATATCACATGGTTCATGATTCCAACGACGAGCGAGGAAGGATACAACAACAAATGATGGACGATGGAGCGGATGAAGAAACTGGAAGCAATGGACGTGATGCAGTGCGGCGAACACGCAAATAAAAGCGAACAAAACTATTAGAAGCGAAGGAGAAGGCGAAAAAGAAGAAGTTAACCTCCGAAGTCGGTCGCCTATTTTTGCCCTAAATGGCAAGATTTTATAGGAGGTTGTGCGGGCGGGGTCGAAACGGTGGATTAATTTCCATTTATAGTCAGGTTACCCGACATTATTGCGGCGAATGGTACGTAATTCGCCATGGCGAATGAGTTTAGTCACTCGTCGCAATGAATAAATTAAATACCATTAATTTCTTTGCGGCGAATGGAGGTCTTAGTTAAGCCCAATGAATCTTGCGGCGTGTTGACTTCTTGAATGTTGACTCCTTTGGTCCTACAAATACAACCCATTTGCGGTATCAATTGTCCCGATAAAATTATGCGTAATTAATGACAATTGACAACAAAATCGACAATGTGCAATTTATCAAAACTCAATGTGCGGGACCAAAATAAGCATAAAAATCATAGATCAGGAGTCAACAAATGCATAATTACTAAAGAAAACGGGCCTAATTTATAGTATAAATTTGGTCCAATCAGTCGATGAAAAGAATCCTAAGAGAACTTGTCTCTTAGAACCCTAGCAAAAATGTTGGTCAATGGAAAGAACCCTAAGAAAACTTGTCTCTTAGAACTCTAGCCTTAGGACGCCACAAAGGAATACCACTCCTTTGATAAGTCAAGTATTCTCAAAGAATACAAAGAAAGCAAGAAAGCTCTCAATATTATTTCTAAATGAAAGATCCCCTTTCAAAGTACATAGAGGGTGCCTATTTATAGGGAAAACTAAAGAAGATACTAAATAAAAGGAAACAAATCAATCCCTAAAAGGAAACAAAATAAACTTATAAAGGTCTTGACTAGATCACCTTATTTCAAGGAAACAAAAAAAGGAAACTAAATAAAACATGATCTCAACATGTTGGACCTAAGGGATCATATCCTTATCCCTATTTTTAAGTGGCACATGCTTGTCACATGGTAATTTAAGTGAGTTCTCCCAATTGGACTCCATGTGGGCCTTTGGACACTTTATGTTGGGCTTCAAGGAGTAAAACAATGCCTCTTGGACTTTTATGAGATGAAATCTGACTCAACAATATAGGCTCTATCTCTTGAAGGTCTTGGATTAAACAATTCAATGCTTGCTTCATTGCTTTGGCCCTAGCTCTTGTCATTTAGCCTCTAAAATTTTATAATGGATCTTTAGGAATATTAAACTTGAATGTTGGGCCTTTGATATGGGAATTTCGTTCATCCCCTTTCCTTGAACATTCAAACTTCAAATCTGATCCAATTTCAGCTCCTAAGCCTCCTTTTGCAAGATTATGTCTATACAAGTCACGTCCTAGGCTTCCTTGAGGCGAATTACACCATGGATGCATTTCTTCTTGTCCTTCACATGCCCATGGTTCTCCATCATCTGGGATGTTACAAAGATATTTAAAAGACGATTTCTGTGGTATGACGTCGGCACCAATTCCATTATGATATTAATGGTTGTCAAAAGAAGGAAATCCATTTGGTATTGGGTGGTTTCCACGTCATGAGGCCTAGATGGTGATTTGAATTTTCTTTACAAAGTTTAATCTTCTTATAGTCAATGAGGTTCTGGTCGCATATCTTTATTATATGATGGTTGAGGTATTAAGTTGCTTTCATCGATATAAACAAAATCTACCTAGTTGTCCCAATTAGTTGTAAATTTTTTGTAATCTAAATATTTATAATTTACAAATTGGTCTCTGTATTTATTATTTAGGCTATAAAATTGTTAAGATTGTAATTAAAATTCTGTATATGAAGAATATTCTTTTATTGGTATAATTTAATGATATTTTACTTTTATATACAATGTTTCAAATTATCAATTATTTTGTGTAATAAATTAACAATAAAACAAAATATTATATACAATAATATGAATAAAAATTTCACAAATAATTATAATTAACGTGGTATATCATTATGTTAAAATGTATATTAAAATTTGACTACATTTTATAAAACGTAACAAAAACATTTTCAAAATTATAGGTAAAACTTTTAGGTTACTTTTTTAGAAATGTAACTAAAAACCTTTGGGTACGTATATAGAAACATAGCTAGAAAAATTTAGTTTTATTTTAGAAAAAGTAGCCAACTAAAAACTTTTGGCTACATTTTCAAAAACATAGCCAATAATTTTTAGCGACAAAAATTGAGCGTAGCTAAAATGAATTGAAGATGATTTTTGAAATGTCGCTAATAGCTTTTAGCTACAAAAATAGAATGTAGGAAAAAAACTATTAGCAACGATTAACAAAAAAAGTCACCAATAGTTTTTAGCTATGGAGCTTTTACGACGTTTTTGACAACGAATATAAATCGTTGCTAATGAGTTTTAATGATGATTTTGAGACTTTTAAAGATAATTTTTTTAGTAGCCATAATCTTTTTAGTAGCCAAATGTGGTTTTGTTATAGTGACAATTAGTAAGTACACCAGGACTTTGTTTGATTCTAAATATTTACAATAATTATAAATATCAATCAATGATATAACATCTTAAGAAATATAAATTTGACTTTAACCTCCTTTAATTTTATCCATATATATTCTAACCATGTACTTCACTTTTTTAATGCATATATTAAAGAACCAAATTGACTCGGAAAACAAATTTTCAAAATCATTAATTTGATTTTTTGTTTTTTTAGTCACTTTTCTAATAATAACAAACTTGTCTTTAGTTACTAATTTGAAACCTAAGAACTTGGTAAGTGTTTGGAAGTGATTTTGGTGAAAATGAAGAAGAGAAGAAAAAGCTCCTTGTTTTATTTTTATTAAAACCATGATATTACAGTAGAAAGCTTTTAAATTGTAAAAATAAGTATTTCATTTTTTGAGATTGACTTACTTTTTATAAAAGTTTTTTCTGAGAATATAAAAATTCATTAATAAATAATTGAGATTATATGAAGTGAGAGTTAGCACCCCACTTGAACCACTGACTTCCCTAGGTAAGCAAACGATGACGTTCGGCACAAAACACATTACAAAACAAGACAAAACACAAAGCAAGGCATATTACATTGCGTAGTACAATGTCGTTTTACCATTCGAATATAACGACCTAGGGCTTTCTCGATTAGGGAAAAGAGAGAGCTAACTCTCTATCGACGATGCTCTCCAAGGAGATTCTCACTCTCGGTTTTTCACACAGGTAATTGATAGCAAGAATTTAAGAAAACTGTCGGAGAAGGGAAGAAGACAGGAGGAAACAATTCTGATAATATGCGATGCCTTTATTCATGCTCTAAAAGCCCTTAAATGCAAAAGTTTGTCCTAAATATGTGGAACTCCCATAACTAAAAACAAGAAATAACGTTGGTGGATTTTCCACCTACAACTGGAAATCAAAAGCAATAGAAAATCAAGCCATTACTCTTTACAAGCCGCTACACGTTAAGGAGCATGATCTTCTGCATATTATTAGGAACAAGGGAAAAATTAGCTGCTCCAAAAACCAAGTCAGAGAGATCGTGTGAGAGAGAGTTGCTGAGATAAAGTCCAAAGACCAAGTCAGAGAGATCATGTGAGAGAGAGCTGCAGGTTGCTAATACGAGGAGATTTCTGCTATCAGTCCATCCACCCTACAAGGTCCTTGTCCTCAAGGACAAAAGTTGGGTACATCTTTGAAAACTATCTGAGATTTTCCCACGTTGCATCCACTTTTGGAATGCCAGCCCACTTAACAAGAACTTCAGTCACTGGCCTGTATCGTCTGGTACCACTTCTGAAAATTCTGGCTGGTTTGTCTCCTCAATTTTATGCTCAAACTATCTTCAATAGCGAAGAGTTGAGGTCTTTGGCAGTGATGGCCTGGGCCGTACCGTTCATCACAATAATAACATAATCCTTTATCTCTTCTCTCCTTTGCCTCTTGACTGGAAATTCTACAAAAAGGGGGTTGATTGTTGGTGGTTTTGGCAGCAGGTGGAGGTCCCAAAATGCTAGGTTGCACAATGTTATTGTTGGTCCAAATGAGTTTATTGCTGTTTATATTTTTCTTTTGCAAGTTCAGCTTCTTTTCAACCAATTTTGCTACTCCAATGGCGTCAGTCAATCGCCATGGTTGTTTAATCTTCACGTATAACCAAATCTCATCTTTGAGCCCTGCAATGAAACATCCCACTAAAAAAGATTGGGGCAAGTTATCAATATGATGAGAAAGTTTTTCGAATTCTTCCTGATAAGTGACAACAATAGAGGTTTGTTTGAGGCGAGTGATTGCTTCTGAAGGATCTTCGTAATCAGTCGGTCCAAATTTGATAAGAAATGCCTTTGTAAATTCCTCCCATATCACGAGCCCTTGAAATTTTTCATACCATCGGTGCCATTGCAAGGCGATTCCCTCCAAATGAAATGAGGTAAGGTTGACTTGATGTTCAGCTGCAACATGTAACATCCCACCCCCGACAGGAAGGGTAAAATAGTAAATTTGGCATAGGATGAGATGGATCGGAAAGACTTAGGACTGTTCATGCATAATAGGATTGGTACAAAGTATCATTTGTGCCCATGAAATTACTGTACATGCATACATGACATTCCCGGTTTTTGTGCCTAAGGCAATTTTATTGTGATTAACATAGCTATTGGATTTGAAAAATTATTCTGAGTGAGCCATTGACTGTTTTATATTTAAAGAAATTTTTAGGAATTTTTCTAGAATTTTCCGAAAAAAATTCCCGGACCAGAAAAAAATCGTCAAGTGGCGAATCGGTCGATTTTCGGTACCGAAATTGTTATCAATTGGTACTGGCCTATTGGATATTTCGTGGTAGGGTCGAAATATGGACCCTTAAAGCTTGTTGGAACCGAAATTGGATTGAAATTGCTTGGTATTTGTTTTATTATTTTCAAAAATTTTGATTGGTCCTTTGACTTTTCCTATTCCTTCCTAAATTGCCAAGTGTCCTCCTAATTTAATGCTTGGAGATGGCTTGGACTTGATCTTCTCTTCTCATTCTCGATACTTCTTAATGGTTAAAGGGAAAGAATGAACAACAAATGGGTTAAATGTCTTCATCATTGTTTGACTTTTCTTCTTTCCTCTCCTATTGCCACCTATTGCCCTCATTAATGCTCCCTTATCTCTCATTCTCGGTTTTGCCTTAGGGAATGAATAAAAAGGAGGAAAATCATCACCTGTTTCATGTTTATTCACTCACTCACCGAAAACCCTCTTCATCTTTCCTTCTCCATCGATTTTTGTTCTCTTTCTTTAAAGCTTCCTTCCTCCCATCTTAAGCATTCTTCTTCCTTACAAGCTTGCAAACTTACACCTTCTACCCTCTTATCTTGATGATAACCATGCATGGGATGGAGAAGAAGTAAGGTAGTTGGAAAATTAAAGGCTTAAAGAGGTGGAGTTGGAAGCTTAGGTAAGATGATGTTTATGTTTATGTTTTACTTATGGTTTTAATGCATGAATTCATAAGAAAATGATTGAAAATAGGTACTGAAATTTATGGATATATATTGAAATGAAGGTCTTGATGACCTATTGGCTCAATTCTTGTGTTATTAGGATGCTTATGCATGTGGAATTGGTGTTAGAAGTGATAGTATGTAAGTTGAAGATGAAAGCTCGAAAATGGATTTTTGACCTACTGTACTGTTTTGAGCATAACGCATTTTGTGGTTATGAAAATGAGTCGAAATTTGTGCCCAATTAAACTTTGGCTTGTTGGCTACAATTTTGTGTGAAATAAGTGTTGTCTAATTTTAGCATTAAGAGGTTGAAATTTGGCTTGGAAAGTTACTACTGATGGCTGGAATGAACAGTAACTGAACCACATAACCTAGAGTTTTGATGATTTTTCTAAATTAATTGAGAAGGAATTAGGGAAAATGATCTAAATGAACGTTGAAGCCTATATTGTTAGCTTTCCATTACCACTGATTTTGCAATTTTTCGATAAGTACGTTAGGAGTTATGAACTGTTAACTATGGACTGATTTTGTACATGGTGGTGAAACCTAACCTAAGTGTCAGATTTGTGAGCATTCTGATTGGAAGCAATCTTAGCAATTTCTGTAAATTGAATTAGCTTGAGTGATCTTCTTAAGAGTTGTATAGGAAACATTTATATTGAAAATGGTATATAGAATGTAATTTTTGGAGATCATATTTGGGAGTTATGAGTTTTCAAAACCTGAACCTGCATAAAGGTATTAACTGTTGATCATGGCAGAAACTTGCATAACAGTTTTGAATTGGTTAGAGATGGAATTGGCTCTTAAGCTCTTCATGAAACTTGAATTATGTGGTTTTAACTTTCCAATGATATAAGGTAGTGATTTTTTGACTTGTGTACAGGGAGTTATGCTTGATAGAACATTACTGTCCAGATTGGGTGATTTCTGGGGCAACCTCATTGATTGAATTATTTGACCTAGTTAACAATTGAATTTGATTTTGGTTTGTTCATGAAAGTTGTATATAACATTGGGATCTTTCTGAGCATATTTATTGTGTAATTTTTTACTGAGGAACTGGAAAGTTACGGATTTTATAAACTGTTGCACTGTTTTGATAAATGTTGCACTGTTTTGAGAGGCATTGTGAGGGCAGTAACTTTGATTGCATTTTTGACACCCTTAGAGGTGAAATTGGCTTTTGTGTCTTCCATGAAACTTGTAGAGCTCTCTTTTCTCTATAAAATAGATACCAAGTTTGTCCAATTTGGAGTCCGGAGTAGGGAGTTATGCCCTGTGTAAGTTGGAATGTCGGAGGACGTTGTTTCAGATCTGCTATTGTATAGCATAAGTCGACTTGCACCCATATAAGTCCACTAGTACATCTGTGATGGTATAAGTCGACTTGCATCCTCAGACAAGTCGACTAGGATCATATATTTTCCTTCTTTTGCTCATAACTTTTCCGTCCGATATCCGATTGACCTGATTCTTGAGGCATCAGATTCGTGAAACATTGAATTTCATTTCATGAGAAATTAGGAATTTTTGGACGGGAAATTGACGGGTGTCCGAAAAATGGGTATTTCATCACTGTTTTATTTAATTGGGGACCTATAGAGGTCCGAATTGCGCACCGTCAGTGCCATTAGATTTTTAATTTTTAGACGGATTTTTCTAATGGAAAAAAATGAGATTAGGGCTGGGAATTCATGACCATGCATTATACACCTATATGTGCATCATTAACGAATTCTGATTGAATAGTTAGTGATCGTTTTCTTCTCTGATTCTTATAAAGGCCCAATTGGAGCGTCGTTCGACCGACGTAGCTGAGACTTCCCGGCATTAGCTCGGAAGTAATAGGTGAGTAACCTAGATGGGTTTCTCAATTATTATATGTCTACTGTGGGGATAATGGCGGGACCAGGAATGTGCTATTTGTGACTGGTTTGCTGGTTTGCCATTACTGTGTTTACTGTGATTAATTGTGTGAGATATTGACTGTTAATTGACTATGATTGACTTGGAATTATTAACTGTTTATGGTGTCATTGCTGGATTTACTGTGATTGACTGTGATTAATTGTAAAGTACGGACTGTGATTTGTGAATTATATACTGTTAAGTGACTGTGCAATTGGGCATGTGCATTCATTCACAGATGCATAAACTAATAAAGGAAAATTGTGAGCCGAAGTCGCCATCGATCTTGAAACGCAGCCGAGCTCGAAATCTTTGAAACGAGCTGGAGCTCGAAGGAGATAATTCTCCCGATTCGTCTCTTGATCAACGACCTTCGTTTAAGCGCTCGGTCACAACACTGTAATTAAATTGAAAAAAAGAGTCACATGTGCATTGCATCATTACTGTATTGAATACCCGAAATGGGTTTCTTGTATTGTGTTTGTACATTCTTGTATGTGTGTAGACCGTAGTATTCTAATCGCCTTATTACTTGAATTGATTATGTGATGCATGAATTGAGAGAACCATCGATGATGGTTCCTCATTGAGTTCGCAAACTCATCCAAAATTGCAATCTATTTTTCAGGACTTAAAGGGTACCCCGTTTGACACGGGAATATGTCTACTATAGGCAAGTGAAGGATAGAGGTCGGGATCAGTTCGTGTCTGCATTAGTGTCTTATCGAATTAGTTTCCGCAATCATTGTACATCAATGTATTATATTTATAAGGAGCCATTGTGGTTTTATTGTTTTACACATTGCCTGATTGTAAATTATTTTTGGATGACTGTAATAACTGAAAATGATTAATTGTGAACATGGGCTCAAGTTTCTTACTGTTTATGCCGCGTTAATGAGTGGTTCAAAAAAAAAGAGAGGTGAAAATGTTATACTGAGTTTTAATCGACTGATGTAATACGCCACCCTCGCGGGGCACGGACTCAGATATCACCAACGATATCGGGTTTGGGTCATTCGGGAGTGGGGTGTTACATTTATGTGGTATCAGAGTCCAGCAATACGAATGTATCTGTGCACAGTCTGAAACATAGGTTAAGTTGTTTACATTTGAGTCGTGTCGTTGCAGACCATAGTAACTGATCCCCAGTCTGAGTCGCACTTGTAACATCCCACCCCCTCCTGGATGGGTAAAATAGTAAACTTGGCATAGGATGGGACTAATAGGGAATATTTAGAACTGTTCATGCATAATAGGATTGATACACAGTATCAATTGTGTACATGGAATTACGATAAATGCATTCATGACATTCCGTAATTGGGCCTAACGGTATTTTATTGTGATTAACGTGGTTATGGGATTTGAAAAATTGTTCGAGTCGCTATTAAGCGTTTTACATTTTAGGATTTATAGGAATTTTTCTGGAATTTTCGGAGAAAATTCCGGACCGCAAAATCGCCATGGCAGCCTAAACTTGTTTTGGAGTAGAAAAGGTGATTTTCGTGATTGAAAAATTATTTGGAGTGCACTGTTACCTGTTTTATAATTTTAGGGAATTTCATTAATTCTCAGAAAAATAATTTGGGAAATTTTGGACGGATAAATCGCCATTAGCGAACAAATCGATTCTCGATAACAAAATTGCTACCCACTGGTATAATATTGGGTATTTTATTTTGGGACTAAAAGTAGGGCCATTGGAGTGAAATGGAGTAAAATTTTGGATTGGATTAAACAAATTTATATTGACTTTTCTTTGAATTATGGACCTATCACCTTGTGCCATTGCAAAAGGTTACATTAAATGCTCCATCTCAATGCTTACGGATATGTATTGTTATTAAAGGAAAGGAAAGGATAATAAATTGTTTTAAAGGCTTTGTTAAGCCATCCGAAAGATATACAACATAAACTCTCTTGATAGAAACCATCGAAACTTTTGCACTCTTCTCATCTTTCTCCATAACTTCAAGCTCCTCTCTTTGATTCCCTCAAAGTTAGAGGATGAGTTTTGTGCATGCTTGAGAAGGGAAAGAGGTTAGTACCTTGGTGTAGAGATTTGGTTGTTGAAGCTTTAAAGGAGGCTTTTGAAGTAGGTATGTATCCATTTAAGGTTTAAGCTTTAAATGATGTTTTGATGATGTAGTTCATAAGTCATGATTAGTGGGTGCATTTAAAGGGGGTTATTGTTTATTAATGATGAGTGATGATGGTTAAATGTTATGAAAAAGATAGTTTGAATTGTTGAGTTATGATTTGAGGAAGCTAGCTTGAAAGATGTGTTGTTAATTTGATTTTGAAGTGAATATAGATAAGTAATAATTGAATTGAGGAATTTAATGCTGTAAATTGTTCAGTAGTAACCCTAGTATATGTATGACTGGAGTAATATTTTATTTGTATTTATTTTGATGTCTAGTGATGTGAAAAAGGCATTGGAAGTGGTTGAACTAAGGTTAACCTTAAATCTGGAAAGTTGGAATTATAATTGATGTTACTGTTTTGTTCATAATTTATTGTGTAGAAATGCAAATGAGGTAAGGTTAGTGGCCACTGAAACTTTGGAATGTTGGCTTCAATTTAGTGTGAAATAGGTGTTGTTGAATTTCAATGATAGAAGGGTGAAATTTTGCATGGAAAGTTGCTGTTCCATTGCCTGTGAACAGTAACCGCAACCATGACATCTGAGTTTTGTTGATTTTTATGAATTAATTGAGATGGAATTAGGGAGAATGGTCTTCATGGAAGTTGTAGCATATTTGATTATCTTTCCATTGCCACTGATCTTGTTATTTTTGGAATTATATATTGGGAGATATGAATTGATTACTAATGACTGGTTTTGAGCATTTTGGATGAAACCTAGCTTAAGTGTGATTTTGTGAGTTTACTGATTGGAGGCAATTTTAACATTTTACATGGACTGAATTGGTGTGAGTGAGCTTCTGAAAAGTTGTAGAGGAAGAGATTATCTTGAAATTGATATTTGGTATGTAATTTTTAGAAGTCAGAATTGGGAGATATGATTTTTCAAAAAACTGATCCTACATTAGGTTATGAATGGCTGAAGATAACAGAAACTTCCATAACAATTTTGAAATTGTTAGAGATCGAATTGGGTGTTGAGTGCTTCATAAAAAATGAAGTTTATGATGTTATCTTTACAAGGATATAAAGTTCTGATTTTATTGACTTATATACTGGAAGTTATGCTTCTTGTAAGATTACTGCCCAAAGTGAAGGATTTCAGGGACAGTGACATTGAATGAATTAATTGACTGGCTTAGCAATAGAATTTGATTTTGGGTTGTTCATGAAAGTTGTAGAGGACATTGTGAACTTATTGACCATATTTTGTGGTAATTTATTTCTGAAGAATAAGTGAGTTATGAAATTGTAAATGTACTGCTCTGTGTTGATGGAAATTGAGTAGGCAGAAGGTTTGATGGATTATTTGACACCCTTAGGGTTGGAATTGATTTTATGGTCTTCTTGAGAATTGTAGAGCTTTTCATAAGCTTTCCAATGAGGTATAGTGGGTATTTTCTGATTTGTGTGCTAAAAGTTAGAGTAGTTGGAAATTAGGAATTGAAATCTGGAAAAAAAAAAAAGGACAAGCGGGGAACTCGCCGTCTCATGAGGCGACTTCTCGCCTCAGGAGCGAGATAATTGGCCTGGTCGCGAGGGCGACGGCTTGCCTCATGACGAAGCAGATGATTTCAGCCTCATGAGGCGACGTTGCGCCTCATGCGAGGGCGAGATTTAAAGAGGCTGGTCGCGAGGCGACGCCTCGCCCTCATGACATGATAGGTGAAATCGCCTCGAGGGCGGCGTCTCGCCTCATGAGGCAGGCTTCTGAATATATATATATATTATTGTTTTTATTTTATTTGGTATAAATTGATCCGATTGTTCTTTTGTCAATTTCTTTCCGTCCGACGTCCGATTGACTGATTCGAGGCATCGGATTCGTTGAATATTTAATTTCATATTATGAGAAAACAGAATTTTAGGCGGAATTTGACGTAGCCCTATTAATGGAACTTGTAAACACTGTTTTATTTAATTGGGGACCTATAGAGGTCCAAATTACTTGCCGTCGGCCTTTATGAATTTCTAATTTTTCATAGAATTTTATTATGGGAAAATATTGAATTAGGACCGAATTCATGAACATGCATATCTCATCAACATGAACACAAATTTCATATTTAGTGACTCGTACTTTTTCGATTCATATAGAGGCCCAATTGGGCGTCGATTGACCGACGTCACGAAGACTTCCGGCATTAGCTCGAAGTAATAGGTGAGTAACCTAGTTGGTTTCTCATATTTACGGTTGTTTACATGCTCAACGTGAATTACGTGCAAAAGTGAATTGAATGATTCTTGTCGAATCTTGGCATGTATAAGAGTGGACTATTGTATGTTTATTGATTTTTCTTGTCTTCGGGCTTTATAGCCAAAATCTGAATCTTGCTATCTTTGGGCTTTATAGCCATATCATTGATTCTTGATACACTTTGGGCCTTATAGCCAAACACCGTGTACATTCTTGAATCTTGCATCGCATGCATAATTGCATGATCGGATAATGGGCGTGCCCCAGTTGTTATTTTCTTGATAAGAGCTTGAGCTCTCATCTTTATCTTGGCCGACCCACGAGCCCGAGGGAGAAATCACACGCGTCCCCACCGAACACCGACCGAGCACTTGGGCACAATCTTGAATAATGGAAAGAGTCACATATGCATTGCATTCGCATAAATGACCGTTTTGTGATAAATCTTGCTTTCGTGATGGTATGTATTCTTTATTAATGGTTTCTTTATTCTTGGATAT
Source organism: Erythroxylum novogranatense (assembly GCA_029891385.1). NCBI lineage: Eukaryota > Viridiplantae > Streptophyta > Magnoliopsida > Malpighiales > Erythroxylaceae > Erythroxylum > Erythroxylum novogranatense. The sequence goes on along the minus strand of CM057226.1, from coordinate 58,383,775 downwards.
GGTTAATGATTGCTTATTGGTAATTGATGATTCTTGTCTTGTCTTTATCGCCATGGGCGTAATGCATGATTTAGTGAACCATCGATGATGGTTTCTCACCGAGTTCGCAAAACTCACCCAAAATTTGCATTTATTTTTCGTGTTACAAGAATACCCCGTTGACACGGAGTATATCTCTCGTAGACGAGTAAAGGTTAGAGGTCGGGATCGGTTAGGTTCGCATTAGTGTTTTAGTAAATTGTATTCATGAATCAACGTATAACAAGGCATTGTATTTTCTTGAGCCATTGTGATAGTAATATTTCTTGCATTGATCGATTGTAATTATGATGGATGATCGTAATAACTGAAGCGGGATTCTATTAAACACGGATTTTATTTACTTCTTGTGTTTGCCGTGTGAGCGTGGAGTTAATGGCTACAAAAAGAAAAAAAGTGTATCTTGAATTTTAAATCGATGATGTAATCGTCACTCTCGTGGGGCGCGGACTCGGATATCACCAACGATATCGGGTTGGGTCTTACGGAGTGAGGTGTTATTTAGGTGGTATCGAGCCCGTGAGTGCGTAATGTATCCGGGCACGATTTGGAATATAGGTTGCATGCATTTGAGTCGGCGTCGTTGCGGACCGTAATGGCGATCCCTAGTCGAGTCGCTCGAGGATAAATCCTACGGGTGCATAAATGTCAAGTGACTAAGTGAGAGAAGAGTGAGACTGGATTAGAGTGTAAATCCTAAAGGGATAATCAATTAGGAAAGGATAAAGGAAAATGGATAAGAAGGTTGATATTGTCTTGGGTTAGAAACCCTTATAAGTGATAGCGAGAATGACCGTGTGGGCTTCAACTGATTAAGAAATTCTAAATTAAATTGACAATATTATGGTGACAGAAAAACGCAAATGTTGAGAACTTGGAGAGGACCATTAGAGATATGGGAAGCTTATTGGCTATAGTAGATCTAAGCGAAATTAAAAGCCGGGATAGTTAGGTAATTACGATTACATTTGTATATGACATGAAAGGAAATATTGGAATTGAGTAAAATGTAGATGGTCCGATCGGGCATATTTTGATTCACTTGTATTCAAGTTAGAGATTAGTAGAGTTTATAGGCAGATGATAATAGCGAAATGGAAAGAAGCTCGATAAAATCTTATAACGGTTTATTGAGAACTGAAAGAATCGAAAAGGAAAGATGTTGATGCCTATTTGAGTGAGATAAAAGTGTCTGAGATAGATGAAATGAATTAGGAAATGGTTATGAACTAGACCGCATAAGTTTGAGACTGAAATTGTTAGGTGATTATGGTGCTTGAGGTTGGAAATTAGTATGATAAAATCGTAAAGGAAAAGATGACATGATGATTTCTCTTGATGGTGTATCGGAAATCTTGAATTAGGTGTATATGGACACAAAACTGGTAAATGGATAGGTATATAGATAGAGATAAAATGGAGTAGTATCAACGATTTTGTCGGGTATTGGGGACTGTGAACACCCGATCATAGACTATTTGAGGAAAATAGAAGATAAGTAGCAGAAAACAGAAATTAAAAAAAAAAAAAAAGAATAATGATCATAAGCTGATAAGCCAAATTGATATGACCTTATAAGGTCAAGTTGCACGTAACGGATAGGGGAATGAGACATACAGTTTAATGATATGGTGAGAATGAAATAAAGATCTTGAAAAGAGTGAAACCACAATAGTGGTATATGAAAAGAGTTATTGCATTTAAGTCGATTTACTGTTAGGGATATCTATTGGACAGTAATGTTGATTGTGACTAATGAAATGTATGTGACAGATATATGGAAATCATAGAGGAAATGAGCGGTAAATGTTTAGAGTGATTATAAGTGTGAAGTTCTTAAGAGGTTAAAGTAAGACAAAAGTGGATTGAGTGTGCCTCTATGAGAGGAAATGAAAAATGATTCTGGTATCAGTTATTTAATTGAGGATGTGTATAAACGGAAAGGAGTTTTAAGGAAATCTGAATTGTATGGGTTACAAATTGGTTTCCGGATAAAGTGCTATGGTATAGATTACTGAATAACTGTGAAAGAAAGTGTTTAAGTGACTGTCATAAGGAACCTTCGTGAAAGGAATGTTCTGATATTTAAATTATGGCATAAAATTGTTCTAATTGAGATTATGCATTATAGTGAAGAAGGATTGAAAAGCAATTAGGGATAATAATTGATTGATGAGACTTTAAATGAACCGTATAAAGATGGTATCAAGACGAGCGGTCAAATGGATAGAAATACGGACAAAATTAAAGGTGAAATTGGGACATAGCTCATCTAGTTGAGGTTATCTCACCTTTGTATGTACGAAATGTAAAGTATCCAATATGAGTGAGATTTTAATTTGAGGCGATTCTATTGCAATGTGAAGTGAATCGATCTCCGCTATGATGCAAAACTGTTGAGGAATTTAGATTTGAAACGAAGAATAAAAGAGTCCCGAATTTTGGAGGTTTAAATATGGATGACAAGGTATCAACATATGTTGATATGAATGATATAAAAAGTTGAGAAGAGAAAATGAAAAGAGAAACTGAATAGAGACAAGAGGGTCAAAAGGGAAACGACAATGAGGTGATGTAGTGACACCTTCATAAAGAAATTGTAGATACACTCGGTGTAGACTAAATAAAAAGGGTAAAAGATATCTGATAGCGTCAATAAGACCCTAATAAGGAATTATGCGAGGTAAACAATGGTAATAATCGTGATTAGAGGCGAGAATGTGTTGAGAAGTGTTGAGCAGTGAAAAGTGAAAAGAGCGATAAGATTAATTGAGGAATCGACATCGATGATATCATACCTTTGGGAAAAGTGGGCGGTGAGTATTGAGCTGCGACAATATGTTGAACAAGTATGAAATAAATTGAATATTGTGATAAATGGTATTAGTGCCATTCTCATTATTGAAAGCCTTGGAGACTGTAGATTCCCATAAGCATACACTGTGTTAATTTGAGGAAAGAGACGGGTATAAATACGACAATGCTGCAATGAACAGATCAATTACAGATATTGGGATTATGGGTAATAGTGAGGTGTTCTTAAAAAAAAATAGTGATGTGTTTCTGGAAAATTGAAGTTGTAAATCTAGTGATAAGAATGGTTAAGAGTGCGAGAAAGTAAAGGGAAATCTTATGATGAGTTTGAATATACGAATGGAATTGGAAAACTATAGTGAATAAAAGTCGAAGGAGAAATAAGTGTACCCAATAAAAAGGTATTAGAACAAGAAAGTGAACAGTTAAAGTTAGACATTCTAGTCAGCATATTTGAAAAGTGAAATTGAGTAATTGTAGGTATAGAATGAAGTGATTCTTGGCTCAAGTGTTTATAGGTTGAATGTCCAATAGGAAAAAGGTTTGATTATGTTCTTGTTATAGAGTTTTGATTCACTGGAGAATATATACTGTTACACTGCATAGTGCCTACTGAGAGTTAAAGACCATAATGGGTTTGAGGCTGAAATGTGAGAAAAGGAAAGTGACTTAGGAAGACGCATGGTTAGCTAAAGTGGAATCGGATCGGACAAATGAGGCGAGTAAAATGTATATCCGAATAAAGTGTGTGAACACTATAGAAACGATGAAGTGTCTTACGAGAATCAATTTGAACATAAAGTGAATGGTATATAATAAATGACCGCATTAGGTACATTATTCTTGATTATAGTGAAGTGGAATTAAATATTCTTGTATTGGTACCAAGGAATGTAAATCGTCCCTGACGTGATTAAGGGAGGTACCAAAGACATGGAGATGTCCTCAATGGAATATGAATTGGACTATATGGCACTGTAGGAAAAAGGTATTAGAAGGATAAAATGTGATCAGCGAATAGATTTGAAAATACTGAACTGAGTAAATATCGGAACCAAAGGTAGTGCCTATTCTAGAAATGGCAAGTGAGATAGCTAAGAACATGAGATCGCCAACTGATAGTTTGTCAAATCCGTTTACTGTACTAAGTGATAACGAGTTAGCCAAATCAGTAACTGAACCACAGACTGAGAGTGGTTATAGTGATCACTCGATAAGTGAATTATTAAGTGGAAAAGTGTATAGGATATATAGACTCATATGATTATTGTCATAGTGAACCGTTGACTGAGAATTTCGAGGACGAAATTCTTATAAGGAGGGGAGAATTGTAACATCCAACCCCCTCTGGATGGGTAAAATAGTAAACTTGGCATAGGATGGGACTAATAGGGAATATTTAGAACTGTTCATGCATAATAGGATTGATACACAGTATCAATTGTGTACATGGAATTACGGTAAATGCATTCATGACATTCCCGGTAATTGGGCCTAACGGTATTTTATTGTGATTAACGTGGTTATGGGATTTGAAAAATTGTTCTGAGTGCGCTATTAAGCGTTTTACATTTTAGGATTTATAGGAATTTTCTGGAATTTTTGGAGAAAATTCCGGACCGCAAAATCGCCATGGCAGCCTAAACTTGTTTTGGAGTAGAAAAGGTGATTTTCGTGATTGAAAAATTATTTGGAGTGCACTGTTACCTGTTTTATAATTTTAGGGAATTTCATTAATTCTCAGAAAAATAATTTGGGAAATTTTGGATCGGATAAATGCCAATTAATGACAAATCGATTCTCGATAACAAAATTGCTACCCAATCGGTAATAATATTGGGTATTTTATTTTGGGACTAAAAGTAGGGCCATTGGAGTGAAATGGAGTAAAATTTTGGATTGGATTAAACAAATTTATATTGACTTTTCTTTGAATTATGGACCTATCACCTTGTGCCATTGCAAAAGGTTACATTAAATGCTCCATCTCAATGCTTACGGATATGTATTGTTATTAAAGGAAAGGAAAGGATAATAAATTGTTTTAAAGGCTTTGTTAAGCCATCAGAAAGATATACAACATAAACTCTCTTGATAGAAACCATCGAAACTTTGCACTCTTCTCATCTTTCTCCATAACTTCAAGCTCCTCTCTTTGATTCCCTCAAAGTTAGAGGATGAGTTTTGTGCATGCTTGAGAAGGAAAGAGGTTAGTACCTTGGTGTAGAGATTTGGTTGTTGAAGCTTTAAAGGAGGCTTTTGAAGTAGGTATGTATCCATTTAAGGTTTAAGCTTTAAATGATGTTTTGATGATGTAGTTCATAAGTCATGATTAGTGGGTGCATTTAAAGGGGGTTATTGTTTATTAATGATGAGTGATGATAGTTAAATGTTATGAAAAAGATAGTTTGAATTGTTGAGTTATGATTTGAGGAAGCTAGCTTGAAAGATGTGTTGTTAATTTGATTTTGAAGTGAATATAGATAAGTAATAATTGAATTGAGGAATTTAATGCTGTAAATTGTTCAGTAGTAACCCTAGTATATGTATGACTGGAGTAATATTTTTATTTGTATTTATTTTGATGTCTAGTGATGTGAAAAAGGCATTGGAAGTGGTTGAACTAAGGTTAACCTTAAATCTGGAAAGTTGGAATTATAATTGATGTTACTGTTTTGTTCATAATTTATTGTGTAGAAATGAAAATGAGGTAAGGTTAGTGGCCACTGAAACTTTGGAATGTTGGCTTCAATTTAGTGTGAAATAGGTGTTGTTGAATTTCAATGATAGAAGGGTGAAATTTTGCATGGAAAGTTGCTGTTCCATTGCCTGTGAACAGTAACCGCAACCATGACATCTGAGTTTTGTTGATTTTTATGAATTAATTGAGATGGAATTAGGGAGAATGGTCTTCATGGACGTTGTAGCATATTTGATTATCTTTCCATTGCCACTGATCTTGTTATTTGTGGAATTATATATTGGGAGATATGAATTGATTACTAATGACTGGTTTTGAGCATTTTGGATGAAACCTAGCTTAAGTGTGATTTTGTGAGTTTACTGATTGGAGGCAATTTTAACATTTTACGTGGACTGAATTGGTGTGAGTGAGCTTCTGAAAAGTTGTAGAGGAAGAGATTATCTTGAAATTGATATTTGGTATGTAATTTTTAGAAGTCAGAATTGGGAGATATGATTTTTCAAAAAACTGATCCTACATTAGGTTATGAATGGCTGAAGATAACAGAAACTTCCATAACAATTTTGAAATTGTTAGAGATCGAATTGGGTGTTGATGCTTCATGAAAAATGAAGTTTATGATGTTATCTTTACAAGGATATAAAGTTCTGATTTTATTGACTTATATCTGGAAGTTATGCTTCTTGTAAGATTACTTGCCCAAAGTGAAGGATTTCAGGGACAGTGACATTGAATGAATTAATTGACTGGCTTAGCAATAGAATTTGATTTTGGGTTGTTCATGAAAGTTGTAGAGGACATTGTGAACTTATTGACCATATTTTTGTGGTAATTTATTTCTGAAGAATAAGTGAGTTATGAAATTGTAAATGTACTGCTCTGTGTTGATGGAAATTGAGTAGGCAGAAGGTTTGATGGATTATTTGACACCCTTAGGGTTGGAATTGATTTTATGGTCTTCTTGAGAATTGTAGAGCTTTTCATAAGCTTTCCAATGAGCTATAGTGGGTATTTTCTGATTTGTGTGCTAAAAGTTAGAGTAGTTGGAAATTAGGAATTGAAATCTGGAAAAAAAAAAAAAAGGACAAGCGGGGGAACTTCGCCGTCTCATGAGGGCGACTTCTCGCCTCGCGGATAGATAATTAGCCTGGTCGCGAGGCGACGGCTTGCCCTCATGACGAAGCAGATGATTTCAGCCTCATGAGGCGACGCTTGCGCCTCATGGCGAGATTTAAAGAGGCTGGTCGCGAGGCGACGCCTCGCCTCATGACGCATGAGTGAAATCGCCTCGCGGCGGCGTCTCGCCCATGAGGCAGGCTTCTGATATATATATATATATTATTGTTTTGATTTTATTTGGTATAAATTGATCCGATTGTTCTTTTGTCAATTTCTTTCCGTCCGACGTCAGATTGACTGATTCAGAGGCATCGGATTCGTTGAATATTTAATTTCATATTATGAGAAAACGGGAATTTTAGGCGAAATTTGGCGTAGCCCCTATTGACGGAACTTGTAAACACTTTTTTATTTAATTGGGGACCTATAGAGGTCCAAATCATGCCGTCGTCGCGCTTTATGAATTTCTAATTTTTCATAGAATTTTATTATGGGAAAATATTGAATTAGGACCGGAATTCATGAACATGCATATCTCATCAACATGAACACAAATTTCATATTTAGTGACTCGTACTTTTCTCGATTCATATAGAGGCCCAATTGGGCGTCGATTGACCGACGTCACGGAGACTTCCGGCATTAGCTCGGAAGTAATAGGTGAGTAACCTAGTTGGTTTCTCATATTTTGGTTGTTTACATGCTCAGCGTGAATTACGTGCAAAAGTGAATTGAATGATTCTTGTGCGAATCTTGGCATGTATAAGAGTGGACTATTGTATGTTTACCGATTTTCTTGTCTTTGGGCTTTATAGCCAAAATATGAATCTTGCTATCTTGGGCTTTATAGCCATATCATTGATTCTTGATACCTTTGGGCCTTATAGCCAAACACCGTACATTCTTGAATCTTGCCTTTGCATGCATAATTGCATGATCGGATAATGGGCGTGCCCAAGTTGCTATTTTCTTGATAAGAGCTTGAGCTCTCATCTTTATCTTGGCCACCGCCCACGAGCCCGAGGGAGAAAATCACGCCCCCCACCGAACACCGACCGAGCACTTGGGCACAATCTTGAATAATCGGAAAGAGTCACATATGCATTGCATTCGCATAAATGACCGTTTTGTGATAAATCTTGCTTTCGTGATGGTATGTATTCTTGTTAATGGTTTCTTATTCTTGGATATGGTTAATGATTGCTTATTGGTAATTGATGATTCTTGTCTTTATCTTTGACGCCATGGGCATAATGCATGATTTGAGTGAACCATCGATGATGGTTTCTCACCGAGTTCATAAAACTCACCCAAAATTTGCATTTATTTTTCAGTTCTCAAGAATACCGGTTGACACGGAGTATATCTCTGTAGACGAGTAAAGGTTAGAGGTCGGGATCGGTTAGGTATGCGCATTAGTGTTTTAGTAAATTGTATTCCAATCAACGTATAACAAGGCATTGTATTTTCTTGAGCCATTGTGATAGTAATATTTCTTGCATTGATGATTGTAATTATGACCGGATGACTGTAATAAGCTAAACGGGATTCTATTAAACACGGATTTTATTTACTTACTGTGTTTGCCGTGTGAACGTGGAGTTAATGGCTACAAAAAAGAAAAAAAAGTGTATACTGAATTTTAAATCGACTGATGTAGTACGTCACTCTCGTGGGACGTGGACTCGGATATCACCAACGATATCAGGTTCGGGTCTTACGGGAGTGAGGTGTTACAGCACTAGTAGAAATCCTACGTGTGAACTTGTGTTACGTGATTAAGTATGAGAAAAGTGAGAAGGTATCAGAATGTGAACCCATGAAAGGGTATGAGCAATTGGGAAGGGGAAAAAGGAAACATCGATAATGAGAATTATAATGTACTGTGGTTAGAATGATTATGTTGGCCTAGACTGATTAAGGAAAGAATTGATATCAAACTGAGTCCCCTGATTAATGCGGCAATATTACGGTGACAGAAAACGAATATGTTTAGAACTTGGAGAGGTCCACTGGAGATATGAGAAGCATACTGGTTATAGTAGGACTAAGTGAGATAAAAAGTTCGGGATGATTAGGAAATAGAGTTACATTTGTAGATGCGATGAAATGGGAAACATTGGAACTGAGTAAAACGTAGATGGTCCGATCAGGCAGATATTGATTCACTGCATTTGTGTTCGATATCAGTAGATATCATAGGTAGATGATGATAGTGAGATTGTAATAAGAGCAATATTGTACCATAACGGTCTACCTAGAACTGAAAGAACTGAAAGAGTGCCTAGTAGGGTAAGAAAAAGTAGACATGGTGAGATAAAAGTGTACAGATAAACTTAAATGAACTGTCGTGAAACGGTTATGATCATAAGCGCGTGAGTTTGGGACCAAAATGGTTATGCGAATATTGTGCTAAGAGTGGATTGAATCAGTATAAGAGGATAGTAGGGTAAAAGGAAGACTGGAAATTTCTACTGATTGTGCATTGGAAAATTCTGGATTGGTTGAATATGTGTATATGGAAACAGAAATGGTAAATGGATGGGTAAATAGATAGAGATACAGTGGAGCATCTATGATTTTGTTATGGTTGGGGACATATCCCCAAATGTACTATCAATGTAAATACCCTATCGTGGATTGTTTGAGAAAAATAAAGAGAGACGTAGCAATAATGCGATGACATTGTATAAGCCAAGTGGATATGACCTTAAAAGGTCAAGCTGACACATGAATGATATGGGAATGAAACTAGAGAAATGAAAAAAAATGAAACAATGATAGTGATATATGAAAAGAGTGGTCGCATTTAAGTCGATTTACCGTTGGGAGTATCTATTGGACAGTAAAGTTGATCATGATTAATGAAACATATGTGAAAGATACATGGAAATCATTGAGGAGATGATCGGTGAATGATTAGAGTGGCTATAAGTGTAAAGTTCATAATGGGTTAAAGTAAGACATAAAAGGACTGAATGTACCTTTATGAGAGGAAATGAACAAAAAATAATAATAATATGGCATCAGTCCTCTATTTGAGGATTAGCATTAACGGAAAGGAGTTTTATGGAGGTCTGAATTGTATAGGTTACTAATTGGCTTCCGGATAAGATGAAATAAGTTCTGGTGAGGTGTAGATTACGGAATAAGTGTTAAAGAAAGTGTTTATGTGACTATCACATGGAACCTTAGTGCAAAGACTGTTTTGATCTTTAAATTATGGCATAAAATTTGTTCTGATTGAGATAGTGCGTATAGTTGAGAATGATTGAAAAGCAATTAGGGACACTAATTGGCTGATGAGACTTTCGTGAACAGTATAATGACGGTAGCAAGACTAATGGTCAAATGAAAAGAAGTATGAACGGAATCAAAAGTGAAATTGAGTCATATCTCAAGAGGAGATTTAGACATAAAAAGTGAAATACACGACTGAGGTTATCTGTATTGTGTGTACGGAAATGTAAAGTATCCAACTTCGTAAGTGGAATTTTAATTTGAGGCGATTCTATTGCAATGTGAAATGCATGGGTCTCCATTGGTGATGCAAAACTGGAACTAAGAATAAAATAGTCCAGAACTGCGAAATGAAATACTCAAATGAAGTGGAATTTATGGAGGTCCAAGTACGGATGACTAGGCATTGGCATATGTCGATGTGACTAACAGGAAAGCAATTGATAAGAGAAAGTTCATAGCAACAAGAAGTCCTTAAGGGAAACTGAAATTGATGTAATGTAATGTTACCTTCATTAAGGAATCGCAAATACACTAACTGTGGACTCACTGAAAAGTTTGACTGATATCTGTTAAAGACAACAATGAGTAATGTCTAGAAATTGATATGAGGCAAATAAATGGTATCAACTGATGACTATGTGTTTGCAAGTGTTGCAAAGTAAAAGAGTTATATGAATAATGGAAGAACCTGACACTGGTAAGAAGCATCTCTGTGGAAATTGAGCAGTATGGGATGACATGTCAATTTGTTAGAACGGTATACGAGGAACTGAATTGTTTTGATAAATGGTATCAGTGCTATGAGTGAAATTGTTTCAAGCCTTGGAGGCCTTAGATTCTATCAGAATACATCATGTAAAAGTTTAGAGTTTGAGCGGCATACAAAATGAATATTATCTTTGGTAAAGGTCGAGTGTAGTCGGAAATAGTGAACAGATAATTCTGCAATGAACAGACCAATTGTAGACATTGGGGTCTCCAAAGCTCATATAATGAAAAAAAATGTGAAGGAGAATTTGGGGCAAAATAAAATGTTAAATAAAGTGTTACTAGAGAATTGAAGTCGTAGATTTAGTGGTACTGGCTAGAGGTAAGAAAGGTTAAGAGTTCAGGAGTCAATCTGGTGATTCCCATAATAAATCCGGATATTCGAGTAAAATTGGAAGAACGATATTGGGTAACCAACAAAAGTGATTGAGCAAAGGAACTGAACAATCGAAGCTAGATATTCTAGTTGGAATACACGAAGAGTGACATTAAGTTACTACGGGTATAGAACGAAGTGATTATAGATTTTAAGTGCTTATAGATTTGAATATTCAACAGGAAAAGTGCTTAAGTGTTTGGACTGCAGAGGATTATGACCTCATTATATAGTTTTGACTGAATGATTATAGAACTAATGGTGAGCACAAGATGGAATTGTACATGCTTGTATTACACAGAATAGTGCATCATTGAGTCAAGATACTTGTGATGAGTGAAATAAAGGAAAGTAACCTAGGAAAGTTGCATGGGTTAGTGTGGTGAATCATAATCGGACAAATGAAATAGAATTAAATGTATAAAGAACAGTGAATGTCAAAAGAAATATGAATCTGGACTAAGAGTCAATGAAATATGAAGGATAAATGCATTAGGTGGATTACCACCGGTTATAGTGAAATAGAGATAAGTGCCACGGTGTCGGTACCAAAGGAAAGTGAAGTGTCACAGACGAGAGAAATTATTTTATTGTACGTATCACCTTAAAAAGGTGCACTCATAATAGAAGTGGCAAAGAGGGTATCAATGGACCAGGATTAATCTGTATATTACTAGAGAAAAAGGTATTAGATTGATAAAACGGGATAAGTGAATAGATTCGAAAATAATAAACTGAGTCATAGCATCGGAACTAAAGGTAGTGGCTACTCTGAAAATGACAAGTGAGACAGGTAAGATAGCGAGAAAGCCACGGAGGAAGCGAATCATCTTCTCGCGATCTTTTAATGTGAAGTATTGAGTGACGTAGTGTATGGGAACTGTAGGGACATATGATCACTGTTATTTGGAATCGTTGACTGAGAATTTCGAGGACGAAATTTTTATAAGGAGGGGGAATTGTAACATCTCACCCCCGACAGGAAGGGTAAAATAGTAAATTTGGCATAGGATGAGATGGATCGGAAAGACTTAGGACTGTTCATGCATAATAGGATTGGTACAAAGTATCATTTGTGCACATGAAATTACTTTACATGCATACATGACATTCCCGGTTTTTGTGCCTAAGGCAATTTTATTGTGATTAACGTAGCTATTGGATTTGAAAAATTATTCTGAGTGAGCCATTGACTGTTTTATATTTTAAGAAAATTTTAGGAATTTTTCTAGAATTTTTCGAAAAAAATTCCCGGACCGAAAAAAAATCGCCAAGTGACGAACCGGTCGATTTTTGGTACCGAAATTGTTATCAATTGGTACTGGCCTATTGGATATTTTGTGGTAGGGTCGAAATATGGACCCTTAAAGCTTGTTGGAACCGAAATTGGATTGAAATTGCTTGGTATTTGTTTTATTATTTTCAAAATTTTTGATTGGTCCTTTGACTTTTCCTATTCCTTCCTAAATTGCCAAGTGTCCTCCTAATTTAATGCTTGGAGATGGCTTGGACTTGATCTTCTCTTCTCATTCTCGATACTTCTTAATGGTTAAAGGGAAAGAATGAACAACAAATGGGTTAAATGTCTTCATCATTGTTTGACTTTTCTTCTTTCCTCTCCTATTGCCACCTATTGCCCTCATTAATGCTCCCTTATCTCTCATTCTCGATTTTGCCTTAGGGAATGAATAAAAAGGAGGAAAATCATCACTTGTTTCATGTTTATTCACTCACTCACCGAAAACCCTCTTCATCTTTCCTTCTCCATCGATTTTTGTTCTCTTTCTTTAAAGCTTCCTTCCTCCCATCTTAAGCATTCTTCTTCCTTACAAGCTTACAAACTTACACCTTCTACCCTCTTATCTTGATGATAACCATGCATGGGATGGAGAAGAAGTAAGGTAGTTGGAAAATTAAAGGCTTAAAGAGGTGGAGTTGGAAGCTTTAGGTAAGATGATGTTTATGTTTATGTTTTACTTATGGTTTTAATGCATGAATTCATAAGAAAATGATTGAAAATAGGTACTGAAATTTATGGATATATATTGACATGAAGGTCTTGATGACCTATTGGCTCAATTCTTGTGTTATTGGGATGCTTATGCATGTGGAATTGGTGTTAGAAGTGATAGTATGTAAGTTGAAGATGAAAGCTGGAAAATGGATTTTTGACATACTATATTGTTTTGAGCATAACGCATTGTGTGGTTATGAAAATGAGTCTAGGTTTGTGCCCAATTGAACTTTGGCTTGTTGGCTACAATTTGTTGTGAAATAAGTGTTGTCTAATTTTAGCATTAAGATGTTGAAATTTGGCTTGGAAAGTTACTGCTGATGGCTGGAATGAACAGTAACTGAACCACATAACCTAGAGTTTTGATGATTTTTCTAAATTAATTGAGAAGGAATTAGGGAAAATGGTCTAAATGAAAGTTGAAGCCTATATTGTTAGCTTTCCATTGCCACTGATTTTGCAATTTTTCGATAAGTACGTTAGGAGTTATGAACTGTTAACTATGGACTGATTTTGTACATGGTGGTGAAACCTAAACTAAGTGTCAGATTTGTGAGCATTCTGATTGGAAGCAATCTTAGCAATTTCTGTAAATTGAATTAGCTTGAGTGATCTTCTGAAGAGTTGTAGAGGAAACATTTATATTGAAAATGGTATATCGAATTTAATTTTTGGAGATCAGATTTGGGAGTTATGAGTTTTCAAAACCTGAACCTGCATAAAGGTATTAACTGCTGATCATGGCAGAAATTGCATAACCGTTTTGAATTGGTTAGAGATGGAATTGGCTCTTAAGCTCTTCATAAAACTTGAAGTATGTGGTTTTATCTTTCCAATGATATAAGGTAGTAATTTTTTTGACTTGTGTACAGGGAGTTATGCTTGATAGGACATTACTGTCCAGATTGGGTGATTTCTGGGGCAGCCTCATTGATTGAATTATTTGACCTAGTTAACAATTGAATTTGATTTTGGTTTGTTCATGAAAGTTGTAGATAACATTGGGACCTTTCTGAGCATATTTATTGTGTAATTGTTTACTGAGGAACTGGAAGGTTACGGATTTTATAAACTGTTGCACTATTTTGACAAATGTTGCACTGTTTTGAGAGGCATTGTGAGGGCAGTAACTTTGATTGCATTTTTGACACCCTTAGAGGTGAAATTGGCTTTTGTGTCCTGCATGAAACTTGTAGAGCTCTCTTTTCTCTATAAAATAGACACCAAGTTTGTCCAATTTGGAGTCCGGAGTAGGGAGTTATGCCCTGTGTAAGTTGGAATGTCGGAGGACGTTGTTTCAGATCTGCTATTGTATAGCATAAGTCGACTTGCACCCCATATAAGTCGACTAGTACATACACAGTGGTATAAGTCAACTTGCATCCTCAGACAAGTCGACTAGGATCATATATTTTCCTTCTTTTGCTCATAACTTTTCCGTCCGACATCCGATTGACTTGATTCTTGAGGCATCGGATTCGTGAAACATTGAATTTCATTTCATGATAAATTGGGAATTTTTGGACGGAAAATTAACGAGTGTCCAGAAAATGGGTATTTCATCACTGTTTTATTTAATTGGGGACCTATAGAGGTCCGAATTGCGCACCGTCAGCGCCATTAGATTTTTAATTTTTAGACGGATTTTTCTAATGGAAAAAATGGGATTAGGACTGGAAATTCATGAACATGCATTATACACCTACATGTGCATCATTAATGAATTTTGATTGAATATTTAGTGATCGTTTTCTTCTCTGATTCTTATAGAGGCCCAATTGGAGCGTCGTTCGACCGACGTAGCAGAGACTTCCCGACATTAGCTCGGAACTATTAAGTGAGTAACCTAGATGGGTTTCTCAATTATTATATGTCTACTGTGGGGATAATGGCGGGACCAGGAATGTGCTATTTGTGACTAGTTTGCTGGTTTGCCATTACTGTGTTTACTGTGATTAATTGTGTGAGATATTGACTGTTAATTGACTATGATTGACTTGGAATTATTAACTGTTTATGGTGCCATTGCTGGATTTACTGTGATTGACTGTGATTAATTGTAAAGTACGGACTGTGATTTGTGAATTATATACTGTTAAGTGACTGTGCAATTGGGCATGTGCATTCATTCATAGATGCATAAACTGATAAAGGAAAATTGTGAACCGAAGTCACATCGATATCAAACGAGTCGAGCTCGAAATATCAAACGAAGTCTAGAGCTCGAAGGAGATAATTCTCCCAGACGCGCTCATCGATCAACGACATCGCTTTAAGCGCCGCACACAACACTATAATTAAACTGAAAAAAAGAGTCACATGTGCATTGCATCATTACTGGACTGAATACCCGAAATGGGTTTTACTGTATTGTGTTGTACATTCTTGTGGATCAGAGATCGTAGTATTACTCAGAATCGCTTTATTACTGTGAATTGATTATGTGATGCATGAATTGAGAGAATCATCGATGATGGTTCCTCATTGAGTTCGCAAACTCATCCAAAATTGCAATCTATTTTTCAGGACTTGAAGGGTACCCCGTTTAACACGAGAATATGTCTACTATAGGCAAGTGAAGGATAGAGGTTGGGATCAGTTCGTGTCTGCATTAGTGTCTTATCGAATTAGTTTCCGCAATCATTGTACGTCAATGTATTATATTTATAAGGAGCCATTGTGGTTTTATTGTTTTACACATTGCCTGATTGTAAATTATTTTTGGATGACTGTAATTACTGAAAATGATTAATTGTGAACATGAACTCAAGTTTCTTACTGTTTATGCCGCGTTAATGAGTGGTTCAAAAAAAAAAAGAGAGGTGAAAATGTTATACTGAGTTTTAATCGACTGATGTAATACGCCACCCTCGCGGGGCACGGACTCGGATATCACCAACGATATCGAGTTCGTGTCATTCGGGAGTGGGGTGTTACACAATACCTCTAAATTTGAAATACTGCTATACTTTGTACACCCACCCTTATGCATCTGTACCATCAAACTTTGGAAACTGAAGCTTAAGATTGTGTTGGTTGTGAGCAGGTAAAATGTTTTGAAGAGAGGTGTTCCCCAGGTGAGAGTTATTGTCATGGCCAAAAGGATTTTCATCTTTATGTTCATGAGTTTGGCGAGAGTTTAGTTGAGAAACCTCTATACTTTGAACTTTGGAGAGCAGGGTTTGCATGGTGGAATGAAGTTGATCAAACATGGATTCGTGCCTACCAAGTGCTTCTTGTACCTCGTTTCGAAACTCAACATTAGACTATTGTCGTGTTTCCATCAAAGTCAACCTGGCTCTGATACCAATGATAACAAGAATTTAAGAAAACTGTCGAAGAAGGGAAGAAGACAGGAGGAAACAATTCTGATAACACACGATGCCTTTATTCATGCTCTAACAGCCCTTAAATACAAAAGTTTGTCCTGAATATATGGAACTCTTACAACTAAAAACAAGAAATAACGTTGGTGGATTTCCCACCTACAACTGGAAATCAAAAGCAATAGAAAATCAAGCCATTACTCCTTACAAGCCGCTACACGTTGAGGAGCATGATCTTCTGCAGATTATTAGGAACAAAGGAAAAATGGGCTGCTCCAAAAACTAAGTCAGAGAGATCATGTGAGAGAGGGCTGTTGAGATAAAGTCCAAAGATCAAGTCAGAGAGATCTGCAGGTTGCTAGTATGAGGAGACTTTTGCTATCAGTAATCAGCTCAAGTATTATTCTCATCTACAAAAACTGATGCAATAAGGGTTTGACTTTTTGTCTTTCGGTTTTCCAGATCTTCCATCATCGAAGGAAGAGGAAGCTCTCAGGGTTTTGGTTCTAACTGAAGAGGGAGATCTCAGCTCAAGTGGGTAGTCCTTTCTTGAAACCTTCCTTGGATCTTCTCTAAGAGTCTCTCTTTGGAGGGATACATAGGTCCAGCTAGGCGATTCATAGATCCATCTTCTCCCCCTCAGGGCCTCATCCCATAATATCAACACTAGTAACCTACTCAACCGATCTCTACTATTAACAAGGGCATTAGGGTATGTTTGATCCAATTTCAACTCTTCAGTATTTTTTTTCCTTGTAGGGCTTTGGGACTCACCGGGGAGTCAGAGAATAGTTTACGTCCTCTAAAGAGGTAACATTCAATACCTTCCTTTTGTATATCTCCATAGACTTATTTAGATTGATCTTCTATAGAAGGGAATATGATCATTATGATATAAATAATCAGCAAGTTTCAGAACTTGGTCTTCATTTATTATGTTATTCTACTTTGCAAAAATATTTACCGAAAAACCAGATTAGCTCGTAACACTTCTATCCGTATACAATACTCAATCACTTGTTTTTTTTTTTAATTTTATGCCCCATACATACTCCATTTACGCCTATACTATTACCGATTCTAGCAACGTACAGATCATTATATGCATTCCCGGAGAAAACATGCATACAATTCAAAAAACTCCCCCCTTTCCGGAAAGGGGAGATAACTTGCCAACAAAGACACTTTGACCAACCATTTCTTGTCTTCTTTTCTCTCCTCTCACCAACCTACAATAATGACCAATCTACATTTGACATCCCATTTGAACTATTGGAACAATGGGTTGTGGAAGACATATTTCCAATATGATCCTCTGAGAGTTCCTTCACCCAAAATTACACTTGGTTGACAGAAACGGTGATCTTTGTGTCCTTTCATGCCCAAAGCCCCAATTAAGAATCATACAAATACATCGTCACGCCGTTTCTTTGGATTAGCCTCTGGATTTCCTTTTTTCATCATTGCCACAAATTCGTCGTAGTTGATTCTTCCGTCCTAAAGGGAAAAAGATTCCAAGCCGTCGGTTATCGCTAGTAGCTACATATTGTTATTAATTAGGTGGTTTTCAGGACGTGAAACAATATTTTAATATTTGGACTTCATCGGGAATCGGAAGAGCATCGCATTATATGAGGTAGCTTTTCAAAGTAAACGAGTTTGATTTCTTTTGCAACACTTACGTTGTCAGCATCAACTTCAGATATGATATCCTTGAGGTCACTTCCATCGTTCATGCCAAATTCTCGGAGGGCTTGCTCTAGCTCTTCAGTAGTGATATAACTGGATAAACAAAATCGGGAAGACGAGAGTAACTAATAAGACAACTAAGGTATAGACCTATTATCAAACAGATATTAGATGTGATTGAATGCTGTGTTACCCGCTGTTATCTTTGTCAAAGTGTTGGAAAGCCGTGTAGAGATGATCTTCTCTATCCATTCGGTTCAAATGCATTGTCGCTGTTATGAATTCATCATAATCTATTGTTCCACTTCCATCCGCATCAGCCTATATTTGAAGGTGGGGAAAAAAAAAAAAAAAACAAGTATATTATAAGCTTGAGCAACCTTCATATGCTGTGAAATTTCTTGGAATTGCTTACAGCTTCCATCAATTGTTTAACTTCATATTCAGATAGTTTTGTCCCTTGTTTGGCAAGCCCTTGCTTCAGCTCTTCAAGGGTTATTGTACCGCTATTGTCAGTATCCATGCCCTTGAACATCTCTTTCAACCCCATGATTTCTTCCTCAGATAGACACCCAGCAATTACCTATCCATTTGCCCCACATGGAAAGCTAAAACACAGAGCTGCAGGAAATTATTCGTAACACAAAAAATGTCAGGATTGGAGATGCTTACCCTCAAAGCAACTTTCTTGAATTTGTTCATTGCTTTAAATTGTTTGAGTCTGGTCAAGACTGCATTGTCAAGAGGAGTATCTGGTGCCTCTCCATCTTCCTTAATCCATGGATGATCTGAAAAAAATCACGTATAATTCATCGTCAACTTTTTCAAATATTTTAATCCCCCTTCATATTCTTATTCTATAACAGGGCATCACTCATGTGCCTGGTTAGTGCACATTGTACTCTAGGGGCGCCAGACTACTTACTTAGAACTTGGATTGCAGTAAGCCTCTGTCTTGGATCTGAATTCAACATCTTCCGTATAAGATCCTTGGCAGGAGCTGAAATTGTAGGCCAAGGATCAATCGAAAAATCTACGTGACCTCGTAAGATTGCATTGAATATTCCATGTTCCGATTCTGTCAACCAATTAATTTAGGTCTCTGAAAGCTGCTATCAGTATATGGTCCTAACAGAATGGAACAGGAACAAACAGATTACCAGCCCAGAAAGGAGGAACACCACACAAGAGAATATATAACATAACACCAACGCTCCATATGTCAGCTTCTGGTCCATATTTCCTTTTCAAGACTTCAGGTGCAATGTAATAGGCGCTACCAACGATATCCTTAAACACTTCTCCTGTATTATAAAAACTTTGTTTATGAAAATTTAATAGCTTAATCAGTTCTTCATCAGGGACCAAGGAAACAAAGATGAACTTTTTCTTTTGCTTAATAAATCACAGAAGAATCTAATGTCCTAGGTTTGAAGGATAGAGGTTTGCAGGTAGAGTACTTAAGAAATTGAAGGTAAGTTGATGAATAGAAATACAACCTGGTTTGTAGAATACGGAGAGTCCAAAATCTGTGGCCTTGAGTGGGGAGTTCTCTTCTTTGTTGAGCAAAAGGAAATTTTCAGGTTTGAGATCTCTATGGATGACTCCCATTGAATGGCACGTATGCACGATTTGAACGATTGTTCTAAGCAAAGAAGCTGCGGCCCTTTCGGTGTAATGGCCCTTGGCAATAATACGATCAAAGAGCTCTCCTCCTGCGCACAACTCCATCACCAGATGAACCGAATGTTTGTCCTCGTATGCTCCTTTGAGATCCACGATGTTGGGTTGGCCTGTCAAATGGTACATTATTTGAACTTCTCTCTTAACATCCTCTATATCCTCCTTATTCACAAGCTTTCTCTTGGCTATGGTTTTGCATGCAAATTGTTCGCCGGTCACCTTGTGCGTGCACAAATGAGTGATACCAAACTGGCCCCGACCAAGTTCTTTTCCTATATTATACATTGATTTTATGTCTTCCATGGGCCGACCTAAGACTGGACCGATCGGTGCTTGCTTTGCAGGCTTGGAGGAGCCTGGCGTAGGTGACGGTGGTGCAGCCTTAGGGGGGTTGGAGGAGCTCTCTGCAGCAGCAGCAGCGCCATTGGTTCCACTATTAGTGTTGTTGGATACAGTTTCTCCCTTTTCATTACTTGGGGCATCCCCTGCGTTGCCTCTTGAGCAGCAACTGCCCATTGAAGAAGGGAGAAAGGAGAGAAAGAGAGACGATACAAGTTTGATGCTTGGGTACGTGGAGGTGCTGGTGGTGGTGATGGCAGTGGCGGCCTAAGATCCTTTTACGTTTTGATGATGAAGGTAGAGAAAGAAATGGCAAAGAGAGAGAAAACCATGTGCGGAGAGAGAGAGAGATTAGAGAGTGAATCGTCAAGGTGAATAATGGTGAAAAGGTTCCGACACGATAGAATTCTGGTTGTATGGAAGGAGAGGATTGATGACGAGGGATTTTAGGATAGGTGTACGTAAGCTGGGTTGAATGAGTGTTTTTGGATGCGCTTGGAAGTAATTTAGGACAATGGTCAGAGAATTCCCGGGGACAACAACTTTTGATGACAAGCACTTGTATTTATAGATTATTGGAAAAAAGAGCTAAATGAACTATTTTAAATTCTAATATAAATGTTAGGTTCATTTAGCTCTTTTTTTCAATAATCTATAAATACAAGTGTTTGTTAAAATGTTTAAATTGAATTCTAATATTTGAAAAAAGCGTTCAAAATGAATCATAATCAATAATGATATTAAGCTACGACAATTGTTTGTTGATTTGATTTTTTCAAAAAAAATTTAGTGTGATAATCACAATTGGGCTGAAATTTAGTTTTGCATATTTATTTTATTTTTTTGGTTTGATTGCTATGCATAACTTCAATTCTTTCAGTTCCATCTCAATTTGGCTATAACTATTCTCTTTTTATCGATTTAAGGTAAATAAGAACTAAAACACAATAAAACAAGATATGTACCAAAATAATAAAAACAATCAAATAAACAAATGCATTAAATATGGGATTAGAAATATAGTTTATTTAGTATTTATTATTAACCAGTTCGAGAAATTTATGTGAGGTGTTAAATCCTATAACACTTGATTTTAGAAACTTTGCCAACATATCATTTTAGTGTTTATTTTTGGAAACTTAATCTATGATTGTTTGATTCTAATTTTATTTTTGTTTGAATCTTAAGGTACATCATTTGAAGTGTGAATAGGTTGATATTGTGAAGGTGTAGATATTTAAAAGGGTTGGAGATTTTGGATTGTTATTAGCATAAGGACAAGCAAATGCCTAAGTGTGGGGAAGTTGATAGATGTTGAGATGGTCATATTTTTAGAATTATATTTATTGTATTTTGACTATTTATTTGATTATCCTTTTGCTTATAGTACTTTAGTTGTTCATATTTTGTCTTTAGGGTCTAATTTTCTTATTTGGAGAAAAAAGAACAAATTGAAATATGATTAAAGCAATTTGAATATGTTTTAACTGAGTTATGAAGTGTATAATAATTACATGGCAGTGTTTAGTGAGTTTTGGGAGCATGTTGATTGACTTTTGTGCAAACACTGTTGTTGAGTGGTAAGAAGACTATTTTCATAGTACACACCTGTTGAGTCAAAATAACTTTACATATATATGATTTTGATGAATAACAAAGGAGTTGAAAAAACAGACGCAGAAGTGAAAAACAGACGGGGTTGAAAAACAGACGCAGAAGTGAAAAATTGACGGAGTTGAAAAAACAGACGCAGAAGTGAAAAATGATTTGAGTTGAAAAGCAGACGCAAGTGAAAAATGCATTTGAGTTGAAAAAACAGACGCAGAAGTGAAAAACAGACAGAGTTGAAAAGCAGACGCAGAAAAGTAGACGCAGATGTAGAATGAAATGCAGACGCAGAAAAGAAGACGCAAGAGTCAGTTCGAGTTAGTTACAGAACTCAACTGATTAACCGTTTCTTTCAAGAAGCAAGATTCAAGAAACAAGATTCAAGATTCAAGATTCAAGAATCAAGAAGCAGTTACAGACGAAGGCTATAAATAAGAGTCAAAGTTGAAGATTGAAAAGTTAACAAAAGTTGAGTTAATTGATTTACGTACGCGAATGAAAAAGCTTGTCTGTGAGATTATTGTGCAAATTAGCTGAGAGCTAGTATTACTGTACAGGTTTCAAATACTTTTGTAAGAAAGGAGTACAGATAGCCTGTAGAGGCTAAGAGTAAAAGAATACTGAGTATAGAGACCTGAAGAGGCTCGGAAAGAACACTTGTAAACGTTGAAGAGATAGTGGAATCTCATAAAGACCTCTGAGGACTGGACGTAGCCTACGGTTTGGGGTGAACCAGTATAAAATCGCTGTGTCAACTTCTATTCTACTCTATCTCTCTTAAAGTTCAAAGTTTTTATTATTACTTAAATTTCGAAACAAGTTTTCAAAGTTTTGATTAATTCGAACTTACTGAAGTTTCTGTAAAAGAACTTGTTTTTAACAAAACAGTTTTGAAAGAGTTTTCAAAAAGGGGAATACACAATTCAACCCCCCTTCTCGTGTATTCGTTATCGTTTTATAAGCATTGTACTAACGTATGATTTATTTCAATTGGTATCAGAGCTTGGTATCCAAGAATCACTGTAGCAAAGTTTGGATTAAAGATAATGGCAGAATCACATATATACATCGCAGAAGGTGTATCAGTCATTAGACCTCCAGCATTCAACGGAGAAGACTATCATTACTGGAAAGATAGAATGCGACTGTTCATAGAATCTACTCATGTCGATCTTTGGGATGTGATAGAGAATGGACCATATACACCAGTAGATGAAGACGGAAATCTTATTCCACGGACCAGATGGACGGCTAACCAAAAGGCGAGAATTCGGTTGAACTCTAAGGCAAAATTTTTCTTGACGCGTGTCCTAAGCAGGAGTGAGTACGACAAAGTCCACGGATGCGACACTGCGAAGGAGATGTGGGACACATTGTCCATAGATCATGAAGGCACAAACCAAGTCAAAGAATCCAAGATAAGCATTCTTGTGCACCAGTATGAGCTTTTCAAGATGAAAGAAGAAGAATCTATTGATCAAATATTTGGAAGATTTCAAACAATTGTCAATGGATTGAAAGCCCTTGGAAGAATGTACAATAATCAAGATCACGTATGAAAGATCTTAAGAAGTCTTCTGAAGAGGTGGAGACCAAAAGTTACGGCGGTGCACGAAGTTAAGGATTTAAGCGTGTTAAAGCTTGACGAGCTGCTTGGATAACTGAAGATTTATGAAGTAGAGCTCGATGCTGAAGACAAGCCCAAACGGGACAAGTCAATAACACTGAAGGCCGGACAGAAGAATCGCAAGACTCAAAGAAGGAGAAATTCATCGAAAGCATTAAAGATAGAAGAATCAAAGAATGATGACTCAAGTGAATCAGAACAAGAGTCAAGTGATGAAGATGACGAATTATCTTTCATTTCCCGGAAGATAAGACGAATGTGGAAGAAGAAGTACAAAGGAAGCCAACCCTTCAAGAAGAATAGCAAAGATGATGGTAAAGTCGAAAAGACAACTATCATACGCTACGAGTGTAATCAACCTGGACATTACAAGTCCGAATGTCCTACTCTAAAGAAGAAACCAAAGAAGAATAGAGGAAGAAAGTGATGAGGAGGTAACTTCTGAATACGATAACTTGCATGATGCTTATTCAAAATTATTAGAGGATTCTCATGCTATTTTAAAACAGTATAAACTGTTGAAGAAGAAGTCTGTAGAAAATCTTAAACATACAGAAGAAATAGAGAGAAAAAATCTGTTTAAAGAAACAACTAGAGGAGAAAAAGAAATTCATAGATAAATCTGAAGAGATTAATCAGTTGAAGCTAAGAATTAAGAGTCTTTCATCTGATTTAGCTACATTCACTGGGAGTACAAAGAAAATGAATGAGATGCTAGGAAAATGTAGACATCCGAGTGATAAAACTGGATTAGGGTTTACGGGAAATAAGTCTCAATATGATAGAAAGCCTTTTTCTCAAAATAAAAGTTATTACCAAACATGTTTTAATCATCAATGTAGTAAAAGGCTTCAACAGACTCATTTTGTGCATATTACTAACCAAAAAGGACCCAAGAAAATTTGGGTACCAAAGAGTAAAATAGTTTCTCCTGCAGATATCCTTCCTTAAAAGATGCGACAAGCACCGTTGGTATTTAGACAGTGGTTGCTCGCGACATATGATGGGAAGAGCGTCTATGTTCCTAGTTATTCAGTATAAGAAGGGAGGATAGGTGACTTTCTGAGACAACCAGCAAGGCAAGATAATTGGAATCAGTAAAATAGGTAAAGATTCCTTCGCATGCATAGATAATGTACTGCTTCTTGATGGTCTGAAACACAATTTGATTAGTATCAGCCAATTGTGTGATTCTGGTTTCTTAGTCATGTTCAATCAAAATCTTTGTGAACTCAGAAACAAAGATGGGTCTATATTCTTTTCTGCCAAGAGAAGAAATAATCTTTATAAAATTGATTTAGAAGAGTTTCAAAATCAAAATGTTTCATGTTTCTTATCTTCTGAAAAAGAAAGACTAATCTGGCATAAAAAGCTAGGTCATGTCTCTTTTAAACACATTTCAAAGTTGGCAAAATATGATTTGGTAAGAGGTTTACCAAAAATGAGTTTTGACAAAGATTTTTATGTAAAAGTTATTTGAAAGGGAAACAAGTTAAAACACCGTTTTCTTCTAAAAATGTTATAACATATTCTAGACCTTTAGAGCTGTTACATATGGATTTATTTGGTCCAACTAGGACAATAAGTCTTGGCAGAAAGAAATATGGACTTGTTATTGCTGATGACTTTACTAGGTTTTTTTGGATATTATTTTTGTCACACAAAGATGAATCTTTTAAATGTTTTAGGACCCTTTCCAGAAAGTTACAGATTGAAAAAGGAGTATCTATAGCCAGTATCAGGAGTGATCATGGTGGAGAATTTGAGAATGAGAAGTTTAGATTATTCTGTGAGGAGAATGGAATTTTCCACAATTTCTCTGCTCCTAAAACTCCACAACAGAATGGAGTTGTTGAAAGGAAGAACAGGACGATTCAAGAGACGACAAGGACTATACTGTGTGAGATGAATCTTCCCAAGTACTTCTAGGCCGAAGCTGTGAATACAGCGTGCTATATTCAGAATAGAATACTGTTACGAACTTTGTTGAAAAAGACCCCTTATGAGTTTTGGAATGGAAGGAAACCGAACATATCTTACTTTCATCCATTCGGGTGCAAGTGCTCTATTTTGAATACAAAAGAGTTGTTGGACAAGTTCGATTCAAAGAACTATTTAGGAATCTTTCTAGGCTACTGATCATCGTCTAAGGCTTTTAGGGTATATAACCTTATCCCAAAGACAGTTGAGGAAACCATCAATGTCAAGTTTGATGATCGTTTCCAACCCCATAAGGAAGATGACATGGAGAGTGAAGATCCTTCAAAGAACTTAGATGATACAATAGAAACTCCATCATCAGGAACTCAAGTAGACAAGGTTGAGGATATTCCAGAAACTATTGGATTAAAAAGAGATTGGAAATATAGGAGTTCTCATCCAAAAGAGCTAATTATCGGGGAGACCTTAGAAGGAGTTAGAACAAGGTCCAAATTCAGAAGAGAAGCTAATGTGGCTTTCATCTCTGAAATAGAGCCTAAGAAGATTGAGAAAGCCCTTCAGGACAAAGCTTGGGTCTTAGCCATGCAAGAAGAGCTGAATCAGTTTACTAGGAATAATGTTTGGTCCTTAGTTCCAAAACTCTCAAAGAAATCCATTATAGGAACCAGATGGCTTTTCAAGACTAAGCTAGACGAATCAGGCAAAGTGAGTCGGAATAAAGCTAGATTAGTAATACAAGGCTATAATCAGCAAGAAGGAATAAACTACAATGAGACATATGCTCCAGTAGCAAGACTTGAAGCTATAAGGATATTGCTGGGATATGCTGTTTGTCATAACATAAAGCGTTTTCAGATGGATGTGAAGAGCACTTTTCTGAATGGTTTTATAGACGAAGAGGTGTATGTGAAGCAACCTCCTGGTTTTGAGGATGTTAAGAATCCAGATCATGTCTACAGACTTCATAAAGCTCTATACGGTCTAAAGCAAGCTCCTAGAGCTTGGTATGATCGTCTAAGTACTTTTCTCTTGGAGAGTGGGTTTACTAGAGGTCAAGTTGATAAGACGCTTTTCAGAAAAGATTTTGAGAATGAGTTTATCCTAGTACAAATTTACGCTGATAATATTATATTCGGTGCTACTTCAAAGAAGTTGTGTATGAGTTTTGAAAGTCTAATGAAAAATGAGTTTAAGATGAGTATGATGGGTGAGTTAAAGTTCTTTCTTGGGTTGCAAGTTATGTGAAAGAATTGCTGTGTAAATTTTATATGAATAAGGTAAAGCCTATGGCGACTCCGATGCATCCTTCGAACCTTTTGTCGAAAGATGAACTTGGTAAGAAGGTGGATCAAGCCCTGTATAGAGGGACGATCGGCTCTTTCTTCAGATCTTGCAAAGCGCGACCTTATATTTTGTTCAGTTGTATGCTTGTGTGCAAGGTTTCAGCGCTGATCTAGAGAGTCTCATTTTATTATTGTTAAAAGGATTATGAGATATCTCGCAGTACTACTGATCTTTGCTTAATGTTTGAGAAAGGTAAAGATTTCAGGTTAATCGGATATTGCGATGCGGACTATGCCGAAGATAGGATTGAAAGGAAGAGCACTAGTGGAGGATGTCACTTTTTTGGCTCAAACCTAGTTTCCTGGTCAAGCAAGAGACAAAGCTCAATCGCTCTATCAACTGCTGAAGCCGAGCACATGTCTGCCACAAGCTGTTGTTCACAAACACTGTGGATTAAATATCAACTGGAAGATTATTCAGTTCAAGAAGAGGAGATCCCAATCTATTGTGACAACACCAAGCCATCAATCACAAAGAACCCAATCTGACATTCGAGAGTAAAGCATATTGAAGTCAGACATCATTTCTTGAGAGACTATGTCCAGAGGAAGGTGGTGCAACTACAGTTCATTGAAACAGAGTATCAATGGGTAGATATCTTCACTAAACCATTGAGTGAGGAACGGTTCAAGGAAATCAGATGGAACCTTAACATGGTTATGTTAAATGATCAGTCAGGGTAAGAAATCGTCAAAGTTAACGGCGTCAGAAACAGTGGCTGTTGGACCAATGGTGGTTGACAAATTAAATCCCTTTATGTTTTGATAATAATAAAATATCTAGAATTAGTTAAGAAATTATTTCAGGTACTATTCAATGAAAGAGTTGTGCAAATCAAGAAGAGCAAGTGTTTAATCATTAAAGAATCAAGATGAGAGTTGCCTTCTAAGAGAAAATGACATAAAACATAAGGATTATAGAGGATTTGGTCGGATGTTACCATTGAAGTCAATACAAGTCGACTTACATGGAGATATGACAATACAAGTCGACTTATCATACACAAGTCGACTTATCGAGGACGACAAGTCGACTTATTGGAGAGCGGAGTTACAATTTTTATGTAAACGGTTGAAACAAGTCGACTTATACATTCGACAAGTCGACTTATGGATGCACCAAATCAGTTCCAACGGTCCAATTAGCCAAAAATGGAATGGAGATTATCAAGGAACGACTATAACAAATCAAGCAATGGCTAGAAGAGCTCCAACAGCTATATTTCTTCAAGTATAAATAGAGGATGATGGAAGAAGAGTTGAAACAAGTTCTACAATTCTAAATACTCTTCTATTGCTTCAAATTGCTCATTATTGTTCTTACTTTGTTTACATTTGTATCGAGCACTTGTTCTTAGATCTTTATCCTATTTCTTTTACAAATTGAGTGACTAGTGAAGGGTCACGAGTGAGGTAGGATTTGTGCCGGAAGACAAATCGTTTGTAAGGTAGCTTGAGCCGGAATTCAAGTGGAGTTGTAAAAAGTTCACACGCAACTACAAAGTGTGCAATAAAGTGATTGGCAAAATCCTAAGTGGGAGCTTAGGTAGAGGACGTAGGTCTTAGCACCGAACCTCTATAAAACAGTGTTTGATCTTCTTCCTACTCTGCTTTATTTAAATTTATTTAAATTATTTTGTGTGAATTAACTTCTGATTTTGTTGTAGAAAATTACAAAAAGATTAAGGATCTATTCAACCCCCCCTTCTAGATCACTTACAATTGGTATCAGAGCAGAAGTATCCAGGGATGGCACACAATAATCTAGCGGAAGAAGGTAACATAAACAACCGCCCTCCTTTATTTAATGGTACTAATTATTCTTCGTGGAAAAATCCTATGAAGTACCACATCATAAGTGAAGGAGTGGAATATTGGAAGATAATTATCTTCGGTCCACAACCACCGTTAAAAGAAAATGGTGAGTTAAAAACGGAGCTGGAATACGATGACAATGAATGGAGGCAAGCCTACATCAACGCTAAAGCGATGAAGCTAATCTATTGCGCTCTCATAGTTGAGGAAAGAAACCGAGTTAACTCGTGTACAAGCGCCAAAGAAATGTGGGAGAGACTTCGTATCACCCATGAAGGAACCAACCAAGTCCGAGAGACAAAGATCAACATGCTGCTTCATGACTATGAAATGTTTGTCATGAAAGAAGGTGAGTCTATTTCTACTATGCTTGATCGTTTTGTAGAAATCATAAATGGATTAGGCAACCTTGGAAAGCATATGACGGACAATGAGAAGGTAAAGAAAATTCTTCGCTCACTACCAAAGGAATGGGACTCACAAGTCACCGCCATTATAGAGTCCAAAGATCTCAATCATCTGGAATTCAACGCCTTGGTGGGATCACTTATCAACTATGAGATTATTCTCAAATCCAGAGGAGGTAGAGGTAAGCCACAAAAATCTATTGCTTTAAAAGCTAATACTTCTTCTATTGATGAAAGTGATGAAGAAATAGATGAAGAGGAGGAAGACGAGGAGATAGCAATGTATGCTAGAAATCTGAGAAAATTCAAGGGACTTCTCAAAAATCGTAGGAAGGAATTAAATGGTGGAGGAAATGGAGAAAAGAAAAAATTTGCGTTTGAAAGAAAATCCAAGGGCTATGACGAAAAGAAAGGCAATGAAGAATGTTGGAGATGTGGAAAACGGGGACATCTCGCGAGAGAATGCAAAAGTTCATCCTCCACATCAAACTTTCAGAAAAATGATAAATACGACAAAGGTAAAAGGAAAACTAGCCTAGTGGCAACTTGGAGTGATGAAGAGGATGCATACCAAAGCGATGATGAAAACAACCTGGCACTTATGGCAAAAAGTTCATCAAGTGATGATGAAAATGAGGTATAAGCAAGGGATGAAAGGCCGTCAAGCACTTGGTACATCGATAGCGGATGTTCAAGACACATGAGTGGAGACAAGAACCTTTTTGCGGAAATCAAACCAAAGAATCAAGGTTATGTCACTTTCGGAGACAACAAAAAAGGTAAGGTCATTGGAATTGGTAAAGTGGGTAAGGAACCTTTGCCAACCATTGACAATGTTTTGCTTGTTGATGGGTTGAAATATAATTTGTTAAGTGTCTCTCAACTTTGTGATATGAATTTTAATGTAAGTTTTGAATCATCACATTGCATGGTTAAGAAGGATGGTCATGTAGCTTTCATTGGTTTTGTTGGGACCCGATCCGAAAACCAGATCCCAACCGAAAAAGTAGAACAAAAAACGGAATCGAATGGAAACGGAAATTTCACATCGAAATTTCGAATCAGAAAACAAAGCATAAGAATCGAAAGCGAAGCGCATACTCGAAGCAAATGCAAATCGGAATCGAATACCAAATCGACAGAAATCAATAGAATTGAATCATAAGGCGGGGATAAACGAAATAATCAATTAAACTGAAACATATCCGACATCCGAGAACAATAATCAAAGAAAACGATCGAATGAACATAATCGCATTGGAAACCCTAAGACGTTCCAAAATCCGGTATAAATTTTTTTCTTTTTCTTTTCTTATTCTCATTTCTTACCTCATTAGTCAACCTCATTCAAATCACACAACCAAATTCCACTTTTGGAAAAATCATTCTCATGCAAATCTCTAAATCTGATCATATTCTTATTTATCCATACGAATCGTAAATTACATTTTTATTCTAATTTTATCAAAATTTCAAAGATAACTACCGATTTATCCTAACCCAAACCTGCAAAGTATTCAAAAATACACTTCTAAAAGCCCAAACAATCATACCATCTTCAAAATCAACCGGACCCTCCGTCCGGGATTTCAGCAGAAACAATCGCAATCCAAATTCTAAAACATTCTTATAATTGTAATTCAATCTATTATTCTCATAGTTCAATCTCATTCCCAAACTTATACACAATTCCATATACAATTTCATACTCTCATACATTCATTCATAATCTTCATACATTCTGAAATACATCATAATCACTTAACGGCAATTCAAACCATTTACAAAATATTTCAAATCTCAATTCATAATACAATGCAAACGATGCAAAAACGAACCAAATGTCTTTACATTCTTTCATCCGATCTCCTGCTCGAAACCTGGAGATGGGGATGAAAGGGGGGTGAGCTCGGAAGCTCGTGGATAATATATTTATAAATTGAAACATAAGAGAAAATTATCTTTTCAAAATTTTCAAACATTTCCCATTCGGAAATTTATCCAAAAACCCATTTTCAAACTTTCCAAAACATTCATAAACAGTTTCCGAAATTCATGATTGAAAATTCACTTTCTCATTTATCAAATTCTCAAACTTTTTACCAATCATGCACAGCTTTAAACATGAATGCATCACATAGCACATAAACAAAATCAAAACCACATAACATAACAGAATGGTTTGATGTTGGACCCACACCCCACCCGTAGGTGTTTGCGAGTTATCTTGCGGCGTGTGTTTCATGGTTATACCGCGACATCCAACACAAATCACAATAACACATTAAATGGTTTGGTTTGGTCCATAACAGACGACTACACATTTTCGCATAAGCGGTCATGCAGTAGTGAAGGAGTCCGTGATCGAACTCCATTGTCTCTTGGGCAAATGAGCGAAGGCTTAAAGCAGTAGAGACGATTGTAATCGACTCACAAAAGGACCTGACCAAACCCACATAGCACATAAACAAAACGGAATTCAAATTGCCCGAAGGCACTTTTCAAAAATCTTGTTTTTTCACATTTTTCAAATCATATCATCATATTGTGTCATTTACAAGCACGTATCCACATGAATTCACATAACAAATCTAATGCAATTCACATCATCACTTAAATCACATATTCATCAAATTCCTCACAATATATGCACTAATTCTTTAAATCATTTAAATCATAAATCAAATAATTTGAAAACTATGAATTTCATAAATCTTGCATTTTCTAAAACTCATTTAACCCTTTGAAATCATAATATCAAAGATTTACAACCTTTTTCAACCTCTTTTATCAACAATAATTTATCAAAATCAAATTTTTGCTTTCTTTAATTTTCAAAATCACATTCTTAGCTTACAATTCAATAAATAAATATACTACCCACCTCATATCCATGCTAACAACTTGCTTTGTGCCTCAATTGCTCCAAAGCCTCCTTCTTTCTTCCAATTTAACATTCCCTAAAGCAATTTCATCAAAATTCAATCTCATAAATAACTTAATCCTTCAATTTGATGCATAAGTCATCAATTCATACTAATTCCAAGATATGTACATCATTAATTTCTAAAATCCCCAAATTTCAAATTGAACCTAAACCAATTCAATCAAATTCAATATCATAATTAACTTAATTTATTCAAGCTATTTCAATCTCCAATTTTGAAAATCCCCAATTTTCAAAATTGGCCTAAACCAATTTATACAAATTCCATATCATAAATCACAATTTCTTCACAATTGATTTCATATTTCATCAATTCCTACTATTATTGATGATTCTACACCATTAATTCACAAAATTCCCAAATTTCTAATTTGGCCTAAACCCCCAATTTACAATTTTTCAAATTAAACTTCACCTAAAGCATAAACATCAAAATTAACTTCATACTCCACAAACCCATACCATTTTCCATATTTCTAAACCAGAAATTCATCAAAATTCACAGATCTCAAAATTTCGCATCTTACCTTTTCTCACACCATTTTCGGATTTTTGGGCTCCATAAGAAGCTTTCATCTTCTTCTTCACCTTTCCTTTTGAAAAGTACCAAAAACCCCTCAAGAAACTTGGAGAAAACTGAACCTTTGAAGCTCTCTTCTTCTTCTCTTCGGTTCTTCTCCAGCGAAATAAGCTTTCTTTCTTCTCTCCTCTTATTTCTTTTAAGTCTTTTGGGCAATAATCGTGATTCTCCTCCAAACAACTACAGCCCCCTTGATTTTATAGTGCCAGGTCAATTAATGAATAAGGAATGACCCATAAGCCCCTCCATTTGAGCCTATAAACTTAACCCTTTAAGTAAACTTCCAAAATTGCCCCTTCATTGGTCTTTAAAACTGACATCTTGTCTGATTATTTTGATCCGGTAAATGAAGTCATTTGATAAAACTTTCTTCTAAAGAAATGTTCCTCTATGTCTTACGAATCCATCGCTTCAAGAATCGGATCGATCGGAGCTCTATAGCTCAAGATATCTCCAAAATACTGAACTTTGTTCTTCAGACCCGAGGCTGAACACTACACCTAACTTCTGACCCATATTTGGAAGTCTTAGAGGCTACATTGTCGATCGGCTCCTTCATAACATTTGTAGCCCCATGTCTCTATTTTAATTCTCAAAAAGAATCAGCTCAATCCAAGCTCTAGCGATTGATATATCTCCAAAATACTGAACACTGTTCAGCCATTACAACACCGAGACTAAACACTACATCTAACTTCCGACCTATATTTGGAAATCTTAGAGGCTCCATTGTGGATCGGCTCCTTCATAACTTTTGTAGCCCCATCTATCTAGTTTAATTATCAAAAAGAATCAAATCAATATGAGCTCTATTGCTCGAGATATCTCAAAATTACCAAACACTGTTCAAACTTTTACAACCGATCAGCTCACTATAATCCGAGCTATCTTTCTCCATTTAATTCCAAAACGACCTATCTAGTATGGAAAGATAGAAAAATTTCTTAGAAATCCAACGCTTCAAGAATCGGGTCGATCGGATGTCGGACGAAGAAGTTATGGCCAAAACAAGGAAGAGAGGTCGGTCGGCTGAAAATCGATCGCAAAGGTCGCACAGCAGGTCGGTCGCCCGCACCAGGTCGGTCTCCCGCACCAGGTCGATCGCCCGCACCATGTCAGTCGCCCGCACCAGGTCAGTCGCTCTGCGGGCGCGCACAGGTGGGCGATCAACCATGCGATCCGACCTCCAAACTTCAAACGTTCATATCTTTTGACTCCGAGCTCCAAATTAGACACGGTTTGTTTCGTTGGAAAGATAAAAGACAGATCTACAATGTTCAAGAAGGACTCACAAGCAAGCTCGGACTCTAAAGGGATCAAAAGTTTACACAAAGATGACTGATCGATAATTTCTTAACAGTACCAAAACTTGCAAACATCATAACTTTTGATCCAGAACTCCAAATTTAACAAACTTGGTGTCTATGGAAAGCTTGAAGAAAGATCTAAAACTTTCATTAAGGCCTTAAAAATCAGATTGACCCCTAAATGGGTCAAAAACTCCACACAAACTGACTGGTCGATCAGCTTCACATTAAACAGCCTCAGAACTTCTAAAAATCATAACTTTCTACTCCCTTGTCCAATATTTTCGTGCCTTATATCAATGGAAAGATAAAAACATAATCTACCACTTTCATTAAGACCACTTTGGCTAAATCAATCTAAATCAATACAGATTTGCCATTGAAGTCTCTAAACACCATTCCAACATATCAACTTCACATCTCAACACATCAACTTCACATATTCACCCACTACCACAAACTCTTCAACTAATTCATCTCTAACACAATTCAAATCTCCAATAAACTATTCCAAAACCATTTCCCCACATCAAACTCAACACCAAAGGATATACGCATACACATTTCTCTTTCACAAAAGTCATACGCAATCTTACTCTTAATAGCATTTTCCAAACCAAGGCAAAATACACTTAACTTTCAAATATCATAACTTTCAATCCCGATATCGAAAAATAGCATACTTTATGGCTACGGAAAGCTCTCAACATAATCTACAAATTTCATGTAGATTATTTCTTCAAAATCTGCCTAAATCAAAAGTCAACTCTTTACTCCAAAAAGTCAAACTTTCTAATTTTCTTCAAAAATATAACACTTTCACTAATCATTTCTTGCTTTTCAACTTCCATTTCAATCAACTAGTTCATTTTGACTTTCATAACTCATACAACTGTACTAAATTTTCAAAGTCATCAAAATCAATCACTTCATTTCTCATCAATCTCCTTTAAATACAATAACATCTACAACACAATACCTATACAAACACACTCATTGAATTCCATTTTAATGATGATAGTACGTTTAATGAAAAGTGTTTAGTGACATTAGAAGAAAATGCATTTTTATGGCATAGAAAATTAGGACATACACCTTTGCCTCTAATCTCTAAGCTTTCGAAAAATGACATTGTAAGAGGTTTTCCTAAAATAAGATTTGTTAAAGAACACTTGTGTGAATCATGTTTAAAAGGCAAACATGTTAGAGAATCTTTCAAACCAAAGAAAGAAATTTGCACATCTAGAATTCTTGAACTTGTGCATATGGATTTGATTGGACCATCTAGACATGCTAGTCTTAGTAGAAAATTATATGTCCTTGTGATTGTAGATGATTTTTCTAGATTTATTTGGGTAAGATTCCTTGCGAATAAAAGTGATGCCATTAATGAATTTACCAAGTGGTGTAGATTGGTTCAAAATGAGAAAAATTTGTCGATCGTTGCTATTAGAACCGATCATGGAGGTGAATTTGAATGTGAACCTTTCGAAAGTCTTTGCAACAAATACGGAATGGAACATAATTTCTCGACACCAAGGACTTCGCAACAAAATGGTGTAGTAGAAAGAAAAAATCGCTCACTTGAAGAAATGAGTAGAACCATGTTAAATGAATACAACCTTCCTAAATCATTTTGGGCGGAAGCAGTTAATACCGCATGCTACGTCATCAATAGGGTGCACTTGCGAAGAGACAAAAATAAGACACTCTACGAACTTTGGGAAGGTAAGAAACCCAACATCTCTTATTTTCATCCTTTTGGTTGTAAGGTCTTTATTCATAATAATGGAAAGATCAACTTAGGGAAATTTGATTCAAAATCTGATGTTGGTGTGTTTATTGGCTATTCTCAAACTAGTAAGGCTTTTAGAGTTTATAATAATAGGACTAAATGTGTTGAAGAAAGTATTCATGTTAAATTTGATGATATGATTTCACCCCCGAGAAAGGTTTGTTTTGATGATGATGCAGGAAGTTCAGGTAACAAAACTGAAGAAATTGAGTCCAAGATTGAGGAATTGAAGATAGATGAAGAAAGTCACGTACCCAATATTAAATCATGGGCAAAAGCAAAGAACCATCCTATGGAGCAAGTCATTGGCGATTCAAATGATGGTGTGAGAACTAGGAGAAATATCTATGAGAATATGAGTAATTCGACCTTCATTTCATTGGTAGAACCCAAAAATATAGAAGAAGCTCTTAAAGATGAAAACTGGCTTTTAGCTATGCAAGAGGAGCTTAATCAATTCAAGCTAAATGATGTATGAGATTTGGTAGCTCCACCAAAGGACAAGACCATCATTGGAGTCAAGTGGGTAAATCGGATAAAATATGATGAGAATGGTGAAGCGATTAAAAATAAATCAAGGCTAGTGGCTCAAGGATTTTATCAAGAAGAAGGTCTTGATTACAATGAGACATATGCTCCTGTGGCTCGTTTGGAGGCAATTAGGCTACTATGTGCATTTGCGTTTCATAAAAGGATCAAATTAAATCAAATGGATGTCAAGAGCGCATTTCTCAATGGGTATATTCAAGAGGAAGTCTATGTCAAACAACCGTCGGGATTTGAAGATCATGAGCATCCGGATTATGTCTACAAACTCAAGAAGGCACTTTATGGATTAAAGCAAGCACCTAGAGCATGGTATGAGAGGTTAAGTACTTTTCTAACTCAACATGGATATGTTCATGGTAAGATAGATAATACTTTGTTTATTAAACATGTTAATCATGATATGCTTATTTGTCAAATTTATGTTGATGACATTGTGTTTGGTGCCACTAATGAATTTTTGTGTAAAGAATTTAGCGATTTAATGCAAGGTGAGTTTGAAATGAGCATGATGGGAGAACTCAAGTTCTTTCTTGGATTGCAAATCAAGCAACACAAAAATGGAATATTCATCCATCAATCGAAGTATACCAAGGAACTTCTTAAGAAGTTTAAAATAGAAGGATGCAAAGTGGCAACAACACCAATGGCAACAAATGTGGTCTTGGAGAAAAATAAACATGAAGAAGATGTTGATCAAAAACTCTATAGAGCTATAATCGGCTCTCTCTTGTATTTAACTGCCTCTAGACCTGATATTATGTTTGCCACATGTCTTTGTGCTAGATTTCAATCTTGTCCGAAGATTTCTCATTTGAGTGCTTGTAAAAAAAATTTTAGATACTTGAGTAAAACTATTAATCATGGTTTGTGGTATCCTAGTTGTGATTCATTTGATTTGTATACATATAGTGATGCTGATCATGGTGGCTGTAGAATTGATAGAAAAAGCACTAGTGGCTTGTGTCATTTCTTAGGATCATCTTTGATATCTTGGGCTAGTAAAAAGCAAGTTAGTGTAGCCATTTCCACCGCTGAATCAATATGTAGCATTTGGGAGTGCTTGTGCCCAAGTTCTTTGGATTAAACATCAATTGCTTGATTATGGTATTGTGGTTAAAATATTCCTATTTATTGTGATAATACCAGTGCAATTTGTTTGAGTAAAAATCCTATATTGCATAGTAGAACAAAGCATATAGAAATTAGACATCATTTTATCCGTGATCATTGTTTAAAAGGTGACATCTGCTTGAAGCATGTATCAACTAGTGATCAATTGGCTGACATTTTTACTAAATCTCTTAAGGAAGATGTGTTTGTGAACATTAAATTGATATTAGGCATGTGTGATTTAAATTCCTTTGGTTGAATTTGAGTTTGCTACATTAAATGGTCAATATATGAGGCACATATGCAATTACATCCAAAGATTTCATCATCATATCTTACACTTAGACTACCAGTAGACTAATTGGAGTTTTCAGTCTATTGCTGAGGATTAATTCGAGTTATCTTGAGTTGGATATTGACTTGTTCTGGGTTAGAAGGAGATTATGTGGAAAATTAGTCGAGGTATGGTTTACACAGCTCTCTGGACATGAATTTTGGGAGGATAAGTCGACTTATGAATTGGACAAGTCGACTTATGGAGGTCGATAAGTCGACTTATGTAGGCACAAGTCGACTTATGTGTGAACGGACCTTTTAAAAAAACCCTTCATCCTTTCACTTCTCCAAAAACTTTCTCACTCTAACCTTTGAAATCTCTTGCCTTAACTCGACTTAAACCTTGAAATCTCTTCAGATCCACTATACCCATCATCAATCCACCACATTTAGCAAAAAACCCATTCTCCATCTCTTCAGATCTATCCTTCTTTTTCGAAAACTCCTCTCTCAAAACCCTAACCCTAACCTGCGTTTTTCCATCTTCTCTCTACAAAACAAATGGCTCCTCGAAAATCTTCTCAGAAAGGGAAAGAAACTGCTCAATCTCAAGGTCTCCACGTTCCTCAAGGACCACGGGTTCGGGGGTCCTCATCAAGGGGAGATGCGTCAAGGGAGGATGACGCGATTGAACCCATATTTGTTTCGAGGGATACTCAAACATTGTATTATAAGGTACTCAAAGATGAAGTATTGATTCCCTCTATGAGATTTGATTAGACTGAGTTATATAGTAGCGAGTTCTCATATGTGTTTACTGAAATTGTTAACCTTGGGCTAAGAGATTTTTTGGGTTTTCATGATGATATCTATGAAGAAACAGTAAAGGGATTCTATGCGAATCTGGTTGTGATTGGAAGTAATGTTGAGGATGGAGTTACCTTAGCCTCTAAAATTAACGAGAAAGCAATATATCTTTGTGAATCAGATTTGTGTTCCATGTTTCATTTGCCTAGAGGAGGAGTTAGGCCTAGAGCTTCTCTCACTGATTTTGAGATTTTGAGAAATGTTGAGGGTGACACTGATGAGGAAGCCGAAGAGAATTTCGGCTATACCGAGAAAAAAAGGGGCTGATCTGTTAGCTCGATTATGTTCTGATCATTCACCTCCATTTGAGGCGATGGATCTACCGTTGAATTATCGGTTACTCCATTATGCGATAAATAGGGTTGTGTACCCAAAGAAAGCGAGTAATAATCAGATTACTTCTCTAGATAAGGAGATTCTGTGGCATATGGAGGAAGGAAGTAAAATAAACTATCCGAGCTTAGTTATTCAGATGATGAGGAAAAAGGCGAGCCTATTACGTGGACAGCTGAAGGGGAAACTAGTCCGGCATAAAGGAATGCCGTATGCCGCACTGATTACCCATATCTCTCAGGTTAGAAGATGCAATCTGGATTCCTATGTTAGTTTTCCTTATCCTCAAAGTTGGAGATTCACGCCTTACAACTTAAGGAGTATGAAGCTGGTTAGAACAGTTGAAAAAGGTTGGGTTTACTCCTATCATGTTGAGAAGCTTGGGTTGACGTTGGTAGGTGAGCAGGTACCTTCAAGGAAACGATCTAGGACAGCAGAACGTCCAAGTAGCTCATGACCAAGTAATGTCGGAAGAAGTGAGGTCTCTCAAGCTGATATTCAGGAAATTCGAGATCAGTTGGATGAGATAAATGAACGACATGATGATCAACAAGATGTGCTTATAATATTGGAAATAAAAATTGATGAACAACGCAGCATACTTACCCACTTAGAGAAAAGCATCAAGAAGATTTATGACAAGATAGGATGTAGGCACGATGATTCTTCGTCCTGATGTGTTTTGCATTGTGCCTTGACCAACATTTCATCTTCTGTTGTTGTTTTATGTGTTTTTATGTGCTTTGTGTTGGATTCACATCTTTTGTAATGACTATTACTATCATTTGTGTTTGATGTTATGTTTGGTGTTATGTTTGGTTTTAAACTTCATTAATCTTCATTCGAGTCTATTTTCTCTATTGATTTTTGATTATGACAAAAAGGGGGAGTAAGATTGAAATTGATATTTGATTAAGGGGGAGTGAAAAATTCATTGATTTGCGATTTTATTGATTTCTATTTTAATCATTGATTTATAAATTAAGGGGGAGACAACCTAACCATCAAGACAAGGGAAACCTTGATCAAGTTTTATGTCTTTCAAATTTCTTGTCAATTTCTAAATATTTTGTTATTATCAAAAAGGGGAAGATTGTTGGACCAATGGTGGTTGACAAATTAAATCCCTTTATGTTTTGATAATAATAAAATATCTAGAATTAGTTAATAAATTATTTCAGGTACTATTCAATGAAAGAGTTGTGCAAATCAAGAAGAGCAAATGTTTAATCATTAAAGAATCAAGATGGGAGTTGCCTTCTAAGAGAAAATGGCATAAAACATAAGGATTATAGAGGATTTGGTCGGATGTTACTAGTGAAGTCAATACAAGTCGACTTACATGGAGATATGACAATACAAGTCGACTTATCATACACAAGTCGACTTATCGAGGACGACAAGTCGACTTACATGGGACAAGTCGACTTATTGGAGAGCGGAGTTACAATTTTTACGTAAACGGTTGAAACAAGTCGACTTATACATTCGACAAGTCGACTTATGGATGCACCAAATCAGCTCCAACGGTCCAATTAGCTAAAAATTGAATGGAGATTATCAAGGAACGGCTATAACAAATCAAGCAACGGCTAGAAGAGCTCCAACAGCTATATTTTTTCAAGTATAAATAGAGGATGATGGAAGAAGAGTTGAAACACGTTCTACAAGTCTAAATACTCTTCTATTGCTTCAAATTGCTCATTATTGTTCTTACTTTGTTTACATTTGTATTGAGCACTTGTTCTTAGATCTTTATCCTAT
Source organism: Erythroxylum novogranatense (assembly GCA_029891385.1). Taxonomy (NCBI): domain Eukaryota; kingdom Viridiplantae; phylum Streptophyta; class Magnoliopsida; order Malpighiales; family Erythroxylaceae; genus Erythroxylum; species Erythroxylum novogranatense. The sequence goes on along the minus strand of CM057226.1, from coordinate 58,343,392 downwards.
TTCTTTTACAAATTGAGTGACTAGTGAAGGGTCACGAGTGAGGTAGGATTTGTGCCGGAAGACAAATCGTTTGTAAGGTAGCTTGAGCCAGAATTCAAGTGGAGTTGTAAAAAGTTCACACTCAACTACAAAGTGTGCAATAAAGTGATTGGCAAAATCCTAAGTGGGAGCTTAGGTAGATGACGTAGATCTTAGCACCGAACCTCTATAAAATAGTGTTTGATCTTCTTCCCTACTCTGTTTATTTAAATTTATTTAAATTGTTTTTGTGTGAATTAACTTCTGATTTTGTTGTAGAAAATTACAAAAAGATTAAGGATATATTCAACCCCCCTTCTAGATCACTTACAGTGGCTTACAGCTGGTAACTTCTCTCACAAGGAAATTGTGGAGGGAAAATTTCATAGCCTTGAGGATCCCAACGATTCTAGAACACACCTGACAAGACCCTACTAGTAGTCTGAAATTAAAATCATTTCGATTACTCTCAAACAAAAACATTTCATCTCTCTCTAAAAACTCTTGCAATCAACTTTACCTTCAAAAAACACCTTACCAGAGCAAGTTTCTAATCGGAATCAATGGAGCCAGCTATGATTTATGGAAGATATGTGGACTTCGAATCTCTGAAGAAAGATGGTATGGATGTTGAACCAGAGATTGAAGAAGCTGGATGGAGAAAGTTTTTCTAGGTGCGGGAACTGGTGTATACTAATGAGGTGTATGACTTTTGGAAGAATGTGCAACTGGTAGATGATACTATTGTCTCCACAGTAGATAGAATGTCTATTATTGTGACAAAGGAGATAATAGAGAAGGTGACTGAATGCTCATCGGTTGGAGAAACCTTGTCAAGCAAAGTCAAATGGCTGAAAAAGTTTAGTATGAAGGAAGAAGATGTTAGTAAACAGTTATATGGAGTGAATGATCCAACGGAGAGGAAGACCTCGAGTTTGGTCCCGAAGGCCAGGGTTCTTCATGCGATTCTGTTCAACTGCATCTTACTGAGAACAGGGTCAAGGCACTTAGTGACTACCTTGGATGAGCAGTGCCAGTTCTACTTGCTTAATCTCCGTCCCATAGATCTACCATATCTAATTTTTCATTATATGGTTAAGGGGATGAAGGATACGAATAGTTATCCTTACGGCATGCTTCTCACTAGGATCTTTAGGGAATCTGGATTCCTTCTTCACAGAGGATACAGAAGTACGATATCTATCAAGAGTTCTATTAACTCAGATACGATAAGGAGGATGTGCTTGAAGACGGCGGTGAAAGAAGAAGCAGATTCTACAAAGAGAGCTAGAACTGAGGGGGAGCGGTTATCGAAGAAGTCTCCCGCTAGAAGTTCTAAATCTTAAGAAAGTACGAGGTTGCCTATAAATGAAAGAAGAAAATTATCTGGAAGACCTTTGATAAAACAGGCGATTTCTCAAAGAGAAGTTAGCCTAGTTCGAAGGACAGACGAAGGTGTGTTGAAAAGAAAAGGGGAGAATCTCTTGGGTGAAATTTCTAAGAAGGAGAAGAGATCACCTAGGATTCGCACTCTGAGACAACAGGAAGAGAAGAGAGCCAGAGAACAGATTCAGGTAGATGTTTCTGAATCTCGCTCACCAAAGGCAACAAGATCCCTAGTCTCAATCCTACAAGAAGACTCAGCCAAACAGGCTAAGGAGACTAAGAAGAAGAGGAAGTCGGAGTCTGAGAAGCGGAAATCTCAAGTTCGGAAAACTCCGAGATTGACTGAGGCAGTGAAGAAGACTAAGGAGATTAGTCGAAAGAAGAGTGTGACGACTGCTAGGGAAGTTAGTCAAAAGAAGGATACTATCATTGCTGCTCAAAAGGAAAAGGAAATTGAGTCTAGCATAGTTGAGTTTGTTCCCATTGTTGTTCAACAAGAGGAACCAGTGGAGCTTAGCCTAGTTCAATCTACTCCTATCGAAGCTCAACAAGAGGCAACAACAAAGTTAAGCTTAGTACAGGTACCACAGGAAGAATCTGATGAACCGAGTCTGGTCATATACAACTACTCTGAATTTTTGAGAAAGACAAGTTGGAGATCAGACTGGTTAAAATTGTGACCAAGAGAAGTACTGTTATTGCAATCTGCAATCAACCAAGAAGGAAGGTGAAGGTTGTCCTACAACTTATTTTGATAAATATTGAGACATGGCATCTACTGAATGAAGACGAAAAGATTTTTTATGATGTATTAAGGGATGCTTCTACAAAGGCATATCCTTCAAAGATGACCAGTCAACCTTGTACTATTTATCCAATTATAGAGAACATGGTGATAAAGGTTGTACTGGACATACAACCTAGATATCCTTTAGATATGAATAAGGGGAAGAAGAAGCTATATCCTGAAGGAATCATTGATAATATGTCCGCAGATCAGATTGTAGAAGAAGTGTGTCGAATTGATGAAGCATGCACTTCAAAGGAGAATAATGACGGAGCTGGTTGTAGCTTAACGGATAAGAATGAATATTGTCCAGTAGGGGGAAGACTGATTACAGGGACATACATTGAATCCCTAGTGCAGACAGTAATGCGTATTAGGCCTTTAACTAATACACTGTCGATTCAAGCTGAAGCTATACCCCTGCAAGGAAGACAAGTGCTCATGCTACCTGCTCCTTATGACTTAGATCTTCCGAAGCCTAATCTATCAGTTCATCCACTAGCAATTGAAATTGTTGAAGATTATATTCCATCCTAGGATGCATATGCTACAACAATTGCGTTCATAGAACCCTCAGAAGATGATGATCAACTCTCCTCACCATTTGACTCGCAAGCTGAAATCAGGGACTTACGCAGAGAAGTCAAAGAGCTAAGAGAGGTGATGAATGAAATGAAGGAGATGATGACAGTACTGATGAAGAGTCATCGTCATTGATCATTTTTTATTATAACAAATAGGGGGAGAAGATAATGGAAGGCAGCAATCAAAGAATCTCAAAGGGTGTGATTGAAGGAGTCAATGACAAAGATAGGGAGAGGAAGAGGAAGACTAATGAAGATATGTTTGAAGATAAGTTTTTCAAATTTTCATTCTTTTTATGTATATGATTTGTTATCATCAAAAAGGGGGAGATTGTTGAGTCAAAATGACTTTACATATATATGATTTTGATGAATAACAAAGGAGTTGAAAAAACAGACGCAGAAGTGAAAAACATACGGAGTTAAAAAACAGACGCAGAAGTGAAAAACAGACGGAGTTGAAAAAATAGACGCAGAAGTGAAAAATAGACGTAGAAATGAAAAACAGACGGAGTTGAAAAAACAAACGCAGAAGTGAAAAACAGACGGAGTTGAAAAGCAGACGCAGACGTAGAATGAAAAGCAGACGCAGAAGTAGAATGAAATGTAGACGCAGAAAAGCAGATGCAGAAAAGAAGACGCAAGAGTCAGTTCGAGTTAGTTACAGAACTCAACTAATTAACCATTTCTTTCAAGAAGCAAGATTCAAGATTCAAGATTCAAGATTCAAGAAGCAGTTACAGACGAAGGCTGTAAATAAGAGTCAAAGTCAAATATTGAAAAGTTAGCAAAAGTTGAGTTAATTGATTTATGTACGTGAATGAAAAAGCTTGTCTGTGAGATTATTGTGTAAATTAGCTGAGAGCTAGTATTACTGTAACAGATTTCAAATACTTTTGTAAGAAAGTAGTACAGATAGCCTGCAGAGGCTAAAAGTAAAAGAATACTGAGTGTAGAGACCTGAAGAGGCTCGGAAAGAACACTTGTAAACGTTGAAGAGATAGTGAAATCTCAGAAAGACTTCTGAGGACTGGACGTAGCCCACGGTTTGGGGTGAACCAGTATAAAATTGCTGTGTCAACTTCTACTCTACTCTATCTCTCTTAAAGTTCAAAGTTTTTGTTATTACTTAAATTTTGAAACAAGTTTTCAAAGTTTTGATTAATTCGAACTTACTGAAGTTTCTGTAAAAGAACTTGTTTTTAACAAAACAGTTTTGAAAGAGTTTTCAAAAAGGGGAATACACAATTCAACCCCCCCTTCTCGTGTATTCGTTATCGTTTTATAAGCATTGTACTAACGTGTGATTTACTTCAACACCCATATTCATGCACATGTTGGCTCTAGAAAAGCATTAAGTTTCTATTTGAAGCACACATCCATCAGCATACCCATGTTGATGCATGTGTGTCTCATAGAATCCATTTTTCAAATCTTTAAAACTAGTATTAAGTGTAAAAAAAGATTAAGAGGTTTAGGAAACATGATAAGAAACCTCAAGATGGGAGAAAGAACAAGTAAGGAGGCCCCTTTATAGTGAATTTCTTCAATCTAAAGTGAAGTTTTTTAATTTTAAGGGATTTCCTCATGTTATCCTTGATTTTTTGTTTTTTCTTTAGTTTTGGTGTAACTTTGGATATATTAGGAATTAAACTTTTATTGTATCTAGATTAAATGAACCCCGGGTTGAACCTTATAGTGATTTTATTTTATTTTAATTTATTCTTTAGTTTCATTAGGATTCAATTATTTGTTCTATATTATTATTGAATTGATATTGTTGGTATGTTGATTCATGTGTGATTTTATGCAATCGAGAATGAGAATTCCTTTGTATAGATAGAACGAACAAAATTGAAAGAATTTACATGTAGACTTAGGCATAGGTCGATGTAGATTTTTTTAGACTAAGGTCAAACTTAATAGTAAGATTCATAAATCAATTAATGCAATTCTAGGGATTTTATTTAAAAAAAAGTTTCAGTTAGTTAACCTAGGATTAGTTGTTCATAGTCTTAAAAAAGATATTAGTGTATTCAAGGAATTTCTATGATCTAATGAACTTTAGATTAAATTGATGCATGAAGTCATGATCGCACGAGAAGGTCTAAGGGGGGATTCGAATTCTAGATACCATTATTAATTCTATTAAATTTTTCTTAGTTTACTTGTTTTAATTTTAAACCTAATTAATTACAATCATTTAAATTATCAGTTAGATAACATAAAAGGTTAATACTAGTAATCATAGTCTTTTGGGATTGACACTATGTACTTAGTATCCTATACTATGGAAGGATAGATGAAATTACCTAGAAAATTCTATAACGTAGAGGATCGATATATATAAATATCATTATAGGAGTCCTTTAAAAATGTGTATATATTATGAGATCTTTCTAAGTACTCAACATAATGTAATGTTATTACATGTAACAATCACATTCCTTTAGTTCTGGTGCTTTCCTCCTAAGATTGCTTGTGATGGTTGATATTCTTTCTATTGAGGACCATATTTGATTGGATTTTAGTTTCAATATGTTTGAATAACAAGATATAAAGAAAGAAGAAATAATTTCAAACCCTTACATTGAAATCAAATATTTTATTTCTTTTTCCAATCAATTATTTAAGGAAGTTTCTAAAAGGTTTCCTTCCGGTCAAGTGGCACCAAAGTTTCTCTTTGATAGCATATAGAGTGTTGGTTTTTAAATTGTTGTGAATTAGTCTATTTGCAATTGAATCTCTTAAGGTTTTTTTCTTTTTAAACCTTATACGCCAAATTGCAGAATGCCATATTTAATATGAGGTGAACTTATCTGTAAAGTGTAACTTTGGATGCCTAAATAATAAGTCTGTTCATGCCAATTTCTATGCAGGTGAAATTACAAGCAACCTTGATGCTTGTTCAACTGTAAAAATGCTTAATAGACTATATTTTAGTCCTATGTTCAATGCATTTGCTTATTTATTTGAGATTTTGTTGTTTTGGTACTTAATTTCTTTCTATTGTATTTTTAGGTTTTAATTCAATTACTTAGAGCAAAAGGAACAAATTGGGACAAGTTTGTGGCAACTTGGAGCTGTTTTGGTTGCACATGATCTCTAAAGAAACCTTCGTCCACACTGACATGCCTATGTTAATGGTAACACGAATCCAGAAAGTTACCATTTTACTAAATAATTATGGAGTTTCCATCATTAATCAAATTAAGATTAGTACAATAATCATACATTTTTAGAGTCCTATATTTTTCATTTATCATTGATGATATTAAAACATTTTTCATTTTGTGGTTTAGATGAGGTATTTGGACTTTAGAATTGCTTAAGTTTTCCTATAAAAATTCATCATTTTCCATATGTTATATGCGTAATACAAGTCTAACATTCAAAATTCATGTACAATCACTAAATTTGAGCAGTTAATTTGAGAAATTCTTAAATAAATAAAATGCTAATCATTTGATATATTAAGGATGAAATTTGATATTTAAAATGCTTAAATAGTTCCTTAATTTTATTCATTGACGATAATTAAAAATATGCTTTGAAATTTAATTCTAGAGGATAAGGATGTAAACCAATTTTGTTGATAATGAGATGTGATATTGATTGAGTTGTCAATTTAGCTAATCTTTAAAAGGGCCTTCTTGCTTTAAAATCAACCTTCAATTTGGATCATGATAGATGATCACAAACCTCAATAAATTAGAAGATATTAAGACCTTATAAATTGATTTTGCAGTGGGCCATTTTAAAAATTATTCTCCCCTTATTTCTTTAATTTCTATAAAGGATAATCCTTGAAATTTATTTTTTATCTTTTATTTGCTTAGTCCATCGTTTATCATTTTTCATCTTGTTATATATATTTTTTAACTTTGGTCTGGGCCACTGTTTATCAGTTTTTTATCCTAGTAAGCTTTCTTCTTATTTTCTTTATATCTGATATTTTTATTTGAGAGCTTTCTTTAATAAATTTATAACCTATTTAGATCTTTTTCATGCTCTTAATTTTCCTAGGTAGCCATTTTTTCCATTTTCGTCTTAGTGAACTTTAGTTTTGAAATTTCAAGTTATTTGCTTATTGTTGTTGCTTATAGAAAACAATTTCCATTTTTCTCTTTTTTTTTTCTTTCTTTCCTTTTTTGATGAAATAATCTAATTTTTGGGTGAGTCCAAAATTTTAACACATTCTTGACAATGGCATTATCTATATATAGGAACCAAAGTAACAATTTTAGTATTATGTCTTTGGGATTGCCTTTAGTCTTTTTAGTCAAAAGCTAGTGAGAAAATGACTTAATGGAATGTATCTCTCTAAAATTTGAGGAATATTTTAGCTAAAGCCACAAATTTGGTCTTGAAACCACATTACCTATTAGAATCAGTTTCTTTACCATAGTGAATCAACATTGATTTTCTTAAGAGCTTTTTTACTTAATCATATTTTTGTGTTTTTAGAGGAATTTGTCATAAGTAGACATTTTTCCTAAGATATCTTTTTGTTTGGGTTTAAACATCAGTTATGATATGCAACAACCAAATTTAAGGAGAAATTACATTTTTTAAAGTAAGAGTAATTACATTCATGGAGTCTTAAGATTTGATTTCAGACTTGTCCCCATTGCAATAAACTAGATTTACAAGAATTTTATTGATAACATCAAAGGATCTTTTTAATTGACTAAACTAACTTTCTAATGCTACCATTTCCTTAATATCAAAATTATATGGCCTTAAAAAGATAAGAATACATTATAGAAGAATAGGCCAAATTGATAACTCGAGAAATATTTTGAATTTGGTATTCTCTAGGTGTACATATATGTAATTAACATTAAGTTTTTTTAAAAGAAAAATAATTAATTGATAGATGAAATTAAAGCAACATTACCATGAGTTCTAGGCTATCGGCCTATTCTTTTAATGAGAACTAATTACAAGTAGCAAAGCTAAAGAAATATCCAAATGAAAATACATATGCTTTAATGAAATTGCAAACAAAATTACAAGCTCCACGTTCTCTTCATGTCCATAGACAGAGAGTGCTACACATTTTTAGAATATATGCATGCTTTGATGAGGTTGACAACTTTATCTTCAAATTAGTATTTCTCTATCTTCTTATTTGTAAATCTACAATTATTCTGCTCTCTCCTTATGGTATATATGGTAATTGTGAATGATATTTTGTAAGGAGTAACATTGGGTTTCCTTTGCTTTGATTTAGAAATGATCCAATTTAATATTTGTTCATAATTGTAACCATATAAATTATAAGATAACATATGTTAGATTATACTCCAAATAGCTTTGGAATAAGGACATTGAAAGAACAAGTGATCCCTGTCTTCAACAATGCTATAAAGTAAACAAGTAGTATCAATATTGCTATACAATTGACTCTTAGTTTGGAGTCAATTTTTGATAGCAAGCCATGAGATGAAAGAAGCCATAGGGCTAACAACATTTCACTATAAGAAATTGAACCAAGGCACATCAACCATTGCATTAGTAAATAGTTGATAACATAAATGGTTTGAGAAAGTGTCATTCCTATTTAATGAACATCATATGACATCAACATTGTGTGGATCATTAAGCCATGGAAGTTAGCTCAACAAAGTCTAAAATCTCCATGTCATTCCCCGTTCATAATCAAGGAAGAAACTTTAAAGTTCAAAGGCAATCTATTCCTTAGGCACTGTAATTTAGGTATATGGCTTAGAGGGCTGATGTCAAGCCATTTTTCATACCCAATCTAAGTCCTGTCCCCATTTTCAATGCTATGTTGAATTCACTTGAAAAATGAAGGTAAGTGAATGAACTTTATAAGGAGAATCAAAATCATACGTAGTTGGGAGATAGAATAAAGTTATAAACAAATGGAGATTCTAAATATGATATAATAGGAAGATTTTAATGCTTATGGAAATGTGCTCCTTCTAATGTCTACTATGACCAAGTTTCTACTGAAGTTATAAATCCAATAAAGGTTAATCTTCTTTGAAAAAGGAATAAATATTTTCTAATATATTGAAGACATTGTCAGAAGTCCCAATCAATGAAACCTATAATGCTTTCATTTTAAGCAAAAGAATTAGTGAAAATGTGTTACTAGCATATAGGGTTATCAAAGATTACCACATAAGTAATGGCTATATATGATACATGTTGAAGATTGGTTTCAAGAAAGCATTTGACAATAGAGGGGTGCATTTTATAGAGTTGTCCCTTTATGCATTTTGTTTCCTTAGTAGATTTATTTACTCAGTTAGTAAGTGTTTTACCATCAGTTCTTTCTCTACTCTTATAAATAAAGAACCTATAAAATACTTAGAGGGCAAAGAAATCCCGTATCTTTTTTTTCTGCTAGGTTTAAATGCCTTACATCTATCAATTCAAAGAAGTATTCTAGCCACCAATTCCTTACTATTCCATTATAAAATACTCTAAAAACAAAGTGTTTAGCTCATCATTTGCTATCTCTTTTTTATTTTCTCACACTAATGATTAAGGTCTTCTTTATTGCTTTCAAATATTTTTGAACAAATTCTAACTTACTTGTTAATTATAATTAAATTTTTGTCTTAATTGATCATGAAAAAGCTCTTAGCTAGCTTGTCAAGGTTCGATCTTAACTATCTTCCTATTAGGTAATGTAAGGTTTCCCCTTATCACTATAAGACTTGGTTTTTAAAGATTGCCTTCTTATTATTCGACATGCCTATTATTAATCAAGTCACAGATTGTGAGATTGGTTTCACATATTAGGAAGTAACAACCCATCAAATCCATTTTTAATAACTTTACACATATATTGATCAACTTTTCTTCTACTCCTTGTAGATTACTATTAGTGGTAATTTTGTTGAGGATAAAATAAGTTAAAAGGATATAAACTATTTTAAGAATAGGACGATTTGAGAATAATACTTATCAAAATAATAATGAAATATTATTTACTAAGATGATTTGAAAACCATTTAAAATGGTTAATTATATTGGATCAAATGGATCCAATATGAAATTCCAAAAGGTAAAAGTTCTTGACATATCAAGCCTAGTACTAACTCTTGGACTTATAGGAAAAAGTGTTGGTTTATGCCTTATAACCAATCACTTTGGTTGTAGTTTAGTGAAAATTATTTAAAGGCATTTTTTATCTTGTACATGTTCACATGTATATGATAAAGTCCATAGGATAATTGTACATTGTAAATAAGATTAAAATGAGATTATAATTATGAGATTCATATTGCATTTTTGTAATATTCCTAAATTGTTCTTAGTTATTATTCTATTAATATCGGACATTGATAGAATGCAAAAAGACTTGTACATACTATGTTTTTCCTTATAAAGAAAGTAGTCGATCTCATAGGCTAAAGTATAGAGATATTTAAACAAATGTATGGGTGCTTGCTAGAGACTAAGGTCACTGAGCATATCCAATATGAGAAATCCATTTGGAACATTCTTGTATGCCTATAGAATTTTTATTAAGATGATTATATAAGTGATCCTTTAATTTGAGGTCACCAAAGTTATCTTGTATAGGGATTGTTATGTTTTGATACTACTTATAACCTATTTAATCATAGGTCGGTTAATCGATAATCATTGGATATAACACGAACTATATGGAGGTAGTTGTATGATCAAGATATGATCCATCACCCTAAAGTAATTAGGGAGAATGTTCCATTATACTTGATTAGTATTGATTTAGGAAATCCTTGGCTAAGGTAGAAAGACATTTTGTAAATAGTTAACAAATGTCATTAATTGAATCGATAACTAGTAACGAAGGACTAATATGATTGAAATCAAAATAGAGGAAACATTAATTCCATGCTCTATGTCTAATTGAAACATTGTATCATGAAAGGATTTAATTATATGGAAAAATCATGCATCGACAGATTTGTCAAAACCATTTTGATATTCCTAATTTTTAGAGGCCAATCTTGATATATGATTATAAATTATGTAATTAGAGAATTAAAGATAAAATTAAAAGAGTTTTAATTTATCTAGTTCTAATTATAAATTAGAATTATAATTTGTAATCATTTCCAATATATTTAGAAACCAAATGAGTCTCACATAATAAATGAGTTAAAGAGAGCAAAATTGTTTTAATCAAGTTGGAGTTGATTGTAAAGTTTGAGAAATATGAGATATTTAATAAATAAGGATCCATATGAGATATTGAATCTAATTTGAGCATAGTTGGTATTTAATTAGAATTATTTGTAATTATTGTTGGACCCCGAATTTTTAGTGGAAATATCAAAATGGAATATGAGTTTATGTATGGCTTTGAATTATGAATTGGTATATAGATGGTTGTGAAATTAGAATGTGAATTAAGTATGGATGATGAGTTAAGAAATTTTAAGCATGAACCATAGTTATATATGTAAGACATTATGGAAAAGCAAGATAGGATGTTTGGTGAATGATAAGAGGTTATTGAATATGAGAGTGATATAAAATGAGAATGAGAATTTAGAAGTTTATTTTGTATGATTATGTTTCATTAAAGCTTGAGATTGACGGATAAGTTATCTTTGGTTGAGAATTTCATTTGTTGTTAGTATTAGAAGTATATGTTATATGTGTATATTGTGAATGTTGAGGATTGCCAATTGTTGGTTGTTTTAGATTGGTATTGGAATGAGTATAATGTTGTCTTTGCCTTTGAAGAGTTCAAATTGGGTAGATTTTGAGTATATATGATGTTAGGATTGAAGAAAATCCTTTGGAGGTTGAGTTTTAATGAGGATTGATGTTTTGAATGGATTTGAAGTGGTTTTGGTGGTGTTGGAAAAGTGTTTGAGGTAAGGGAAGGTTAGGAGAAGGTTTGGAAACCTTTGAAGAGGGTTTCGAGGTGAAATGTTGTTGTTGGCGAAGTTACACACTGTGTGAAATTTCACACTGATCGTGTAAATCCAGTGCAGGAGACGCTGTTATCCGTGGGTTACACAGCCTGTGTTAATTTTCACACGATCGTAAACCCATCTCAACTATCCGAAGGTCACATGCATCGTGTGTGATGACAGTATAAATTTCACACAGCCTGTGCTTTTCAGGATATGGACATATCGAATTTATTTGGCCATAACTCCTTCGTCCGACATCCGATTGAGTTGATTCTTGAAGCGTTGGATTCCTAAGATACTAAATTTCATATTAATGGAAAATTATGAATTTTAGGGATTTTTATTGAGCAAGATTATTTGAATCAAAGTGAGTTGGACTATTTTTTGAATATAGTTCAGTATTTTGAGCATAACTTTTGCTCTGGAAATTGAAATGATGTGATTCTTGTTTTGGATTAAACTAGAGAAATAGAGCTACAATTGTTATGAAGAATTCGAGTTTCAATTTTGTCCTTAAGAAGGTCCATTTTTGGATGGAAATTATGTGCTGGAAAGTGATTTAGCATAAGACATACCCGAAATGTTTTGAGCATAACTTTTGGTGTAGTGCTCGAAATTGGATGATTCTTGTGGCATTATGAAATTAAGACAATGAAAAACAATTATCTAGAAGGAAGTTTTGACAAATTCCTTTAATTGGATGGTGAAAATAATGTCCCAAAGTTTAAATATTGGGTCCGAAATCCAACTACTTAAACTTAACACTTTCACTCTATGCTCTGATACCATAACTGTAGGGACCCGATTCCGAGATCGGAACTCCCAACTGAAAGACGGAACGAAAGATGAATACGAATCACAAAGAAAACAAAGGGGCGGAACAAATCAAATGATTTTTAAAATCGAAAGTGGGCTCAAAGCGAAACGAACGGATCATATATCGAAGTGAATCGAAACAAATCAATAGCGAATCGAAAGCTAACTCGGAAGCAAAGCATACGAACAAGGTCAAATCGAATTGGCTCAATCAAATCATAGAGCGGAACAATTTTCATACGGATCTGACATTCGAGGTCTCTAACTTTTTAACAATAGAAAGGGGGGTCGCGTTGGATACCTTAAACTTAATCTATCCGATTCCATGTAAATTTTTCTTTTTTCTTATTTTTCATTCCTTCTCTTCTTATTCATCTTTATTCAAAGCTCATACTAATCAAAACAATATCATTTCCCTTTTTGGAAATTCATTCTAAACAAAATCCCTCTTACTTGATTCTATTTATTCATCATAATCTTATATATTACCATAACAGTCTCACACTAATCCATATACTACCATACAAAAATCCGGCAGCATAACGGCTACATTTCATTAAACCCAAAACCTGCAAAATCATTTAAATTCACTTCTATAAACCAACTCAAACACACAATCCTCAAATTCAGTACACCAATCTCATAATGCAATACAATTCATACTCAACTTTATAAATCAATTCCTTATACAACCCAATCATTCTCATCTATCATAACCATACACAAGTTCTTATACAATTTCATAATCCAAATACATCATGAACTAAACGCTTACATTACACTAATTTCATTCCAAGCCATATACAATTTCCAATGATCAAAATCCAAAGTACACAATGCACAATAATTCTCAATTTCTCAACAACATCTAAACTTAACAATAGTTCAATCAGAACTCATACAAACGAAATCTCTCATTTTCTTTCACCCGTTCTTCTTCTCATCACCTGTGGATGGGAATGAAGGGGGGGTGAGCTTAAAAAGCCCGTGGGTAACAGGTTTATAATCAATCATAAGAAAAACCGTTCAAAAGTTTACTGCCATAGAAATTTCTTATTGAAAATCCATAAAGTGCTCGTTTCTCAAATTTTCATCATGTATTCAATTCCATATTCACAAAACATAAATGTATCAACTTGTTCAAAAATCACAATTTCATAATGCAATACATCATCACATAATACATATCTGAATGCAATTCAATCCAATGCATAGCTTAGCACATTAAGATGCAAATGCACAATCAATTGGCTCGAGGGTTCCGTGAACAAAACAGAGAAACCGAAGTTTACTCCGTGAATGAAACGAGTCTATTTTCAGATCTCGTGTGGCACAAGCGGCCAGCCGGGAGAAGGCTTTTACGTCAACGTTCACGTGACTTACGAAACGGTTCCTCTCTCGCCCACACAATCACATAAGCAATGCTCAAATCATTTAATCAAAATGAAATGCTTTCATGTTCTTTTTCTTCTTTCCATTCAATCACAATGCCATGCTCAAATACATAGCATAATCACATCACAATTCAATTCTCATCTAAGTGTCATATATTTCTCAATGCATAACATAACATAACATAACATAACACATCACAATGCATTTTTGCATGCTCATAGCCATTCAAATCCAATTCATAGAGTATATGAGCACATATAAACCAATTCTTTAAATCATTGAAAACAATATATGCACAATTTCAATATACTTGAAATCACTTTATTCTCTAAATTTGGGAAAATCTTTGGTGGCTTATTATTCAACTATAAACATGAAACCCACCTCATATCCATGCCATAAGCTTGTCCATGCTTCAACTTGTCCATAGGTTCCCTTGATCTTCCAATTTACAATTACCTAAGCCATAATCCACCAAGTCCAATATCATAAACATCATACTTCTCAAAATTAGTTTCATAATTTACAAGCAACTTGTCCATAGGTTCCCTTGATCTTCCAATTTACAATTACCTAAGCCATAATCCACCAAGTCCAATATCATAAACATCATACTTCTTAAAATTAGTTTCATAATTTACAAGCCCATAAGATTTCTAGCCTTTCTACATCATAATCTTCCAAAATCCCCACTCATGTAATTTGGCATAATGTCTAACTCATTTTTCATCCAAAATCAAACATAACTTATGACATAATTATCAAACTAACTTCAAAAACTACAAACCCATAACCTTTTCCATATTTCTAAACTAACAAATCACTAAAAACTCAAACTTAAAGATTCTCTTACCTCTTTCTCTTCCTATTTTCGAAATTCTTCTTGGCTTGGAGGGTAGATCTCTTCTCTTTCCCTCTTTTCCTTCATGAATCCATAGAAAATCAAGCTTGAATCCTTTAAAATTCAGAAACCCTACCTCTTCTTCCTCCTTCCTCTTCTTCTCCATGATTTCTCCCACTTCTCTCTTCCTTCTTCTTATTTCTTCTCTCTTCTTCTAGAATTTTCGTAAGCCTCCTTCCCAAAAACGACACTCCCCTCTTCTTTATAAGCCAAGTCACTTAAATGGTGGTAAAAAGACCCATTTGCCCTTCCCCTTAAGCCTAGGTTCTTAACTCCTTAAGTGATGTTCCCAATATGCCCTTACACTTTAGTTCCATGTATGCTTACTTTAGGACAAGTTTATCACCATCTAATTGAAGGAATTTGTCAAAACTTCCTTCTAGATAATTATTCCTCATTATCTTAATTTCATAATGCCTCAAGAATCATCCAATTTCGAGCACTGCACCAAAAGTTATGCTCAAAACATTTTGGGTATGTCTTATGCTAAATCACTTTCTAGCACATAATTTCCATCCAAAAATGGACCTTCTTAAGGACCAAATTGAAACTCGAATTCTTCATAACAATTGTAGCTCTATTTCTCTAGTTTAATCCAAAATAAGAATCACATCATTTCGATTTCCAGAGCAAAAGTTATGCTCAAAATACTGAACTATATTCAAAAAATAGTCCAACTCACTTTGATTCAAATAATCTTGCTCAATAAAAATCTCTAAAATTCATAATTTTCCATTAATATGAAATTTAGTGTCTTAGGAATCCAACGCTTCAAGAATCAACTCAATCGGATGTCGAACGAAGGAGTTATGGCCAAATAAATTCGATATGTCCATATCCTGAAAAGCATAGGTCATGTGAAATTTATCTTTATCAACACACGATCATGTGACCTTCGGATGGGCTGAGATGGGTTTACACAGTCTGTGTGAAAATTAACACAGGCTGTGTAACCCACGGATAACAGCGTCTCCTGCACCTGGATTTACACAGTCTGTGTGAAATTTCACACAGGCTGTGTAACTTTCTGCCAACAACAACATTTCACCCTCGAAACCCTCTTCAAAGGTTTCCAAACCTTCTCCTAACCTTCCCTTACCTCAAACACTTTTCCAACACCACCAAAACCACTTCAAATCCATTCAAAAACATCAATCCCTCATTAAAACTCAACCTCCAAAGGATTTTTCTTCAATCCTAACATCATATATACTCAAAATCTACCCAATTTGAACTCTTCAAAGGCAGCACAACATTATACTCATTCCAATACCAATCTAACACAACCAACAATTGGCAATCCTCAACATTCACAATATACACATATAACATATACTTCTAATACTAACAACAAATGAAATTCTCAACCAAAGATAACTTATCCGTCAATCTCAAGCTTTAATGAAACATAATCATACAAAATAAACTTCTAAATTCTCATTCTCATTTTATATCACTCTCATATTCAATAACCTCTTATCATTCACCAAACATCGTATCTTGCTTTTCCATAATGTCTTACATATATAACTATAGTTCATGCTTAAAATTTCTCAACTGATCATCCATACTTAATTCACATTCTAATTTCACAACCATCTATATACCAATTCATAATTCAAAGCCATACATAAACTCATATTCCATTTTGATATTTCCACTAAAAATTCGGGGTCCAACATTTCTCCCCCTCTTAAAAGAATTTCGTCCTCGAAATTAAGCAATCTCCACATAACACATTCTCTTAACTAATTTCCTCCAAATGATCTTAATCATTCACATATTCAAATGTCTCATCATATATATTCATAAAGTTTTTCACCTCCCATATCATATACCATCCATATCATATTCACACACCAATAGTTCTTATCATATTTTCACAAGTACATATATTTAACTCACTATATCCAGAAATCAATATTCCTCAACCTATGAACACAAATTAATGGTCCAACTCTTAATGAACCTTAACATGGACCAATTCATCATTCAAACCAATCCTTTGTAATTCTATACATATATCTCTATCAATTTATCTCATCTTTCAAATGTTCACACTTTCATCTCACAAAGGATAAACAATATCCATTAATCACACATGTTCTCAACTTACTCACACTTATTCACTTCTTGTGTCAAATGCTAATATCATATCAAACACTATTTTTTTAACATACGCACACAAATCAATGGTCCAAGTATTGATAACCTTAATATGGACCCAAAACCATTCAATCTCAATCTCTTTAACTTCTATACATGTATTCCTATCATCAAATTCATCTTTAAAGATTCATATTTGCATCTCACATATATTCGAAATCACATCATCCAAATTCATCATGAATTTCTGATCTTAACTTCCTTTATCATAATCTTAAACTCAATCATAATTCTTCACCTTAATTAAACAATCACATAGGTTCTTCAAATAATTCATGCAACTTTATTCACATCAATATCACATCTTCACAAAATCAAACTTAGCCTTACAAACTCTTACCAGCTTCTCATGCAAGTCACTTATACACATACACCCAAGTAAGATCATATAACTGGGCTCTGATACCACAAATGTTGGGTCCAAAACCCAACTACTTAAACTTAACACTTTCACTCTATGCTCTGATACCATAACCTTTTAATGTTGGATCCGGGTGGATTTCAACCTTACGGTTGGGGGTCCCACCACCGGACCCATGGATCTGGGTGGATTTCAACCTCACAGTTGGGGGCCCACCACTAGATCCAGGTAACTCCACCACCCCATTAATTGGTATTGTCCTCTTTGGTCAAGGGTGAGCCACGACTCGAACCCATGACCTCGAGCCTTCTTTGCTTAGTGCACGCCTCTCTTACCATTGAGCCATTGCTCACCCTTGACCAAAGAGGACAATACCAATTAATGGGGTGGTGGAGTTACCTGGATCTGGTGGTGGGACCCCCAACCGTGAGGTTGAAATCCACCTGCATCCACGGGTCCGGCAGGGACCCCAACCGTAAGGTTGAAATCCACCCGGATCCAACATTGGCTCAATGGTAAGAGAGGCGTGCACTAAGTGTAGAAAAACCTTGAGGTCATGGGTTCGAGTCGTGGCTCACCCTTGACCAAAGAGGACAATACCAATTAATAGGGTGGTGGAGTTACCTGGATCTGGTGGTGGGACCCCCAACCGTGAGGTTGAAATCCACCCAGATCCATGGGTCCGGTGGTGGGACCCCCAATCGTAAGGTTGAAATCCACCCGGATCCAACATTGGCTCAATGGTAAGAGAGGCGTGCATTAAGTGTAGCAAAACCTTGAGGTCATGGGTTCGAGTCGTGACTCACCCTTGACCAAAGAGGACAATACCAATTAATGGGGTGGTGGAGTTACCTGGATCTGGTGGTGGGACCCCCAACCGTGAGGTTGAAATCCACCCAGATCCATGGGTCCGGTGGTGGGACCCCCAACCGTTAGGTTGAAATCCACCCGGATCCAACATTAAAAGCGCGCAATGTTGGATCGGGTGATTTCAACTCATTGATTGAACATCCACCATCTGGTGATCAACGATTCACGTTTGAATCCACCACCATCACATTATTGTTTGTCTCTTTGAGTGAGACGACTCGAACCCACGACTAAGGCTTTGCTACACTTCGATCAATGGTAAGAGAGGCGTGCACTTAAGTGTAGAAAACCTTAAGGTCACGGGGTTCAGTCGTGGCTCACCCTTGACCAAAGAGGACAATACCAATTAATGGGGTGGTGGAGTTACCTGGATCTGGTGGTGGGACCCCCAACCGTGAGGTTGAAATCCACCCAGATCCATGGGTCCGGTGGTGGGACCCCCAATCGTAAGGTTGAAATCCACCCGGATCCAACAATTATAATTAAATTTAATTAAAATTAGAATTTAATTTTAATTAAATTACTAAAATGTCCAAAACCTATTATAAATAAGCTTAAGCTCTAATGTAGCTAAGACTTATTGGTTAACATTTCATGTAAGAGTTACAGAGCTCTCTTAACCCATTATGCGGATAACATTAGATGTCGGGCACTTGTGCAGCTACGGTGGTTGAGATGGATCGATTTAGAAATAGTTCAAAGGATACGACAAGATAAAGATCAAGCTTTAAAATAAGGTATCAATTATAATTCATGGTTTGTTATGATATACGTGTTAATCACTTTATAGAATTAAAGATATCTTGATTTTTAGAAAATAAAAAATATGAAAAGGTTTCGTAAGCATTCCATTGTGGTGAGGATTGGACCTTGATTAACATCCGGTTACCTATTTTTGAGGCTGGAATAGAATATAAAAGATATGATTAAGAGATTAAAAAATGCATTTCATGTTCATGCATAATATGACCTGCATATGCACGTGAGTAGTAAATTTTTGCACATGAAAATGATTGTATATGTATTCTTGGACATTCCGGGTATAATTGTTTCTAAATGTGAGTTTTATTGAGAATTGTGGTTTTTATATGTTGAAAATTTATTTGGAGAGTGTATTTGCTGATTTAGAATTTTTAAAATTTTTGAAAACATTTTTGAAAATTGTTGGGTATTTTGGACTAGGAAAATTGTGAAGTGGCAAAACTATTAATAAATGGTAGTAGAATTTACTGTCAAAGGTAATGAAAATTTTGATAAATGAATTTAGGATTATTTGTCAAGTGTCGTTTAAAATTAGGAGACAATTGGAATTGATTGGACTGGTTAAATAAAAGAGATACTTGAAATTCATGGAAATTGGACAAGTCTATAAGTCTAAAGTCACTATTCTTTCATTTAATTGAAAGACCATTAAATGGTCTTACATTTTGCTCTCTGTTTCTTCATTTTTCATGGCTTTCTTCTTCTTCATTTTCGTGACATCTTCTCCTTCTCCTTTTTTATTGGTTCTCTTCTTTTTTATTTCATTTTGTTGTCAATCTTCACCAACACTAAACCTAGCTCTCTCATCTCTTACTTACTTCTCTTTCACCTTCCTCACTCTTTCATTCTCACCAAAAACCCATCCTTATCATCTTTGGAAGATGATGATAGTGGGTTATTGGTGAAGTTAGGGATTTTTTATACTCTTGAAGATTTTGGAGCTAAACCAAGTAAGTAGGGCATTAATCATTATGGGTTTAGTTAAATGAAACTAAAATGATGAGTAATGTATGATTGATGACTTGATTTTGTGAATTTATATATATATGTTGTAGTTAATGTAATTTTTTTTCTTTTGGAAAATTTTGATGATACTTGATGAGTAATAAGTTACGAATTCCTATAGAGATGTTGCGAGGTTGAATGATCTTTTTAAAGGGGTGAGAAATGGGGGCAAAAAATTGGTGGATGAATGTATATGTTTGTGTTCTATTTTGGGTGTTTATGATTAAGCATGGAATTTTGATTTGTGTATAGATGATGTTGAGCTAAAATTGAGGTATACATGAAATGGTTATCAACTTGAAATAATGAACTTAGGAAAGAGATATGCTATGAAAAAAAGAATAGGAATTTATGAATGATGAGATTTAGTTGATTGTTGATGAATAGGTACATGAACATCTCCCTTTTTTAGGTTAATGATCAAATTTAGATCATGTTTTGTTAGTGAATGATATTGAGATGAAATGGAGTTGAGAATGATGAGTAAATGAAGTAGGAAATGGTGATCTTTATACAAGTTATGTTAGGTTTAAAATCTAGAAAGTTTGAAGATGATTGACTAGAAAATGTTCACTAAGTATGCTTCAGTCTTTTAGACACAATTTTTCCTCTAGTTATCCAAATGAGATGACTCTTGATTTTAATTGAACTAGAGACAAATGAAGAATTCAAATTCTGTCTATAAGAGTCTCAAAAGCATATCTAAAGTTGAAAAATTGGGTATGCTTATATGAAAGTTCACTGCAACGAACTTGAAAGATTTGACTAGGATTCCTTTTAGGTAAAGTTCACCGTGACCAACTCTAGGTTTCTTCACGAACAACTTGTGAAATTTTCCAAGAATTCCTCTCTGACTTCGCCTTGATGAACTTTTCTCTGCACTAAACATGTTTCGCTATTTCGGGCATATCTTATCCTGTAGTTATTCAACTGGAATGATTTTTAATTTGGAGTAAATTAGAGACATAGTAATATAAATTATCTGAAGAAATCGAGTTTTAATTAAGTCTTTAAGACTTTCAATATCTAGATGGAAGTTGAGTCTAGGGTACTATTTTAGAATGAGAACATTCAGAAAATGTTTGGGGTATAATTTTCATATTTCGAAAACAAATTGAACGATGTTGGTATCATTAGAAACTTATCATTTTCATTGTCTAACTGATTAAGAAAAGTATACCCAAAAGTCAGTTTTTGGAAAAATCTGAAATGATTTAATGAGTTATGAACTGTGATTTTAATGGTTTTATTGAGGTATAAACCTAAGTACAAATTTTACTTAGGTGAGTTTTGAGATAAGATGGATCATATGATGAGAATAATGGAGAAATACCTAGGATTGTCATGAACATGCATTGTGCATGTTTTATATACATTTATGTGCATTATAAAACACTTATAATTGTACTAATTTGTGGTATGCATATATTGCTTGTTATAGAGGAGCAACTGGAACGTCAACCTCCAAATGTTGCCGAAATTTCTAGGCATTATCTTCGGGAGTGACCTGTGCGTAACCTAAACAGTCTCACCCAATTACTTGTTTACTTTAGATTATGTTTGAATTATTTAATGAATGTGAATTAATTGTGTTGGTTCTGAACAATGAAAGTCTGATGATTCTAGCGAATGAATGAGTTATTGAAGTACTCTTTGTATATGAATATGATGAAATAAATGTTGTTAAACAATTCTGTTGAATGCTGGACTAAATTCTGATAATAAATATGATCTAAATGTGTAATCATGTGATTGACTGAGAATATATTTTATGAAACATTCAATACATGAATGCATAAGATAAAGGAAGTTGTGACCGGAGGCGCCAAGATAAAGAGCTTAAAGATTAGATTATGATTAGAGCCTGAGCTCAGTTGTAAATGTACCCGATATCCACTAAGGGATATGGGACACAATTTGACACAGGTTGGTATCCACTAAGGGATATGAACTAGTAAAAAGGCATTTAGTCATAACGACAATATTAAATGAAAGTGAGTCTCACTTGCATTGCATTTATACTTGATATGTGTATTGTATATGAATGAAAGGATTATGATGAGTGCTCTGAAATTGAAATGTGACATTTTATGAATATGTAAAAATATGTGAATAATATGTTACGTGTATTGAGGTGATGCATGAATTGAGTGAACCATCAATAATGGTTACCTTACTAAGTTCGCAAAAACTCACCAAAATTGCAACGCTGACTTTTTAAGACCAAGGGACGACTTTAGCTACTGAGGGACATTTTTACTTTTAGGTACAAGAAGAAATGATTAAGAGGTCAGTTAACTGGATATAGTCAGATTAGATAGATTTGTGTATTTTCCTCTTTAATGTAGCACACTTTTGTATTAGGCTATGATGCTGTATCGGTATGGATGTTGAAAGATACATTATAAATATTTGATATTTATGAACTAAAATGAGGAAATTTTGGTTTTAAAATATTGTGATTTTCTTGATGATGTTTTATAAGAGAATAAAGATAGATGATGCCATGTTAAGCGAATGTTGTAGTTAAACGTAGCGAGCCATTATTATAGGTTATATACTGCAATATCCACAGGGTGTTTCGGTATGTATCTTAAGATAAGGGGGAGTTACATTTGGTGGTATCAGAACATGGTTTGGCATCCATAGGGATATCTATGAATGTTAAGCATAAAATATCATGACAATTGTGGATAATGATTGGAGTTATTGTTTGTTATAGGTCATCTACTGTAGGTAATCAATTGGGGGAACTAGCTGACCTAGGATTAATAGGAGTCAGTAGGGAGTCCTCATTACCTCGATAAGAGGAGATGCCTCTGAAAATTCCTAAGAAAAGGGAGAGGAGGTATGATAGGCTGCGGAAGCAGGGGATTATTGATTTCTATGGCAGCACAGAACCTGTTGAGGTCGAGGGATGGCTAGAAAGGACTGAGAGGGCTTTTGATAAATGGACTACGATCTAGACGAGATGTTTGACTATACAGTGTCCTTACTATAGGGCCAAGCTTATCAATAGTGGAAGACTATCTCGGGCAATACTACCAGGCCTTGTTAAAGTGTGAAGACTTCCGGATGGTCTTCAAAGATAACTATATGCCTAAGATATACTTGGACTGGAAGGTAAAGGAGTTCCTGAATTTGAAGCAGGTTAGGATGTCAGTGGTAGAGTATGAGATCCGGTTTAACCAGTTGATGAGTTATGCTACTTCTTTGATTGCTATCGAAGAAGAAAAGTGTAGGAGGTTTATGGATGGACTCTATATGGAGATTAGAACTAGGTTCGCAATTTTTAACTTAAGTAGTTTCATCGAGTTAAGAGCTACTTTTATCAAGATTGAGCAGTTACTGAGAGAGAGACAAGTAAAGACTGGGAAAGAGTCTAGAATGAAGAGGTTGAGTGAGAGTCAAAGTAGTTATGAAAGAAGATTTAGTAAGTGCCAGAACAGAGCTTTTAGACCATTAGTTAGATCAAGGCCGTCAGGATTCAAACAGAGGATGGTTTTACACAGGCTAGTAGTAGAAGAGGTACAGTGCAGATTTAATGGCCCCCGTGTGAGCATTGTGGGAAAAGGTACAGTAGAGGGTGTTGGACTTTTTCAGGAGCTTGTTTTCAATGTGGCTCTCTACAACATAGAATCAGAGATTATCCTGTCATTACTAGAGCCTAGTCTGGTGTGAGTGGGAGATTTGGGAGTGACGCTACGATCCAGCAGAGTAGAGGTAGTTGATCTGGATAGAGAGGTCAAGGTAAAGGCAGAGTGAGCTTAGGGAGTCCTTCTATAAGGACTGAGGACCATAGTCCTAGGCACGAGTCTATGATATGAACAGGGAGGAGGCTCAGGACTCTCCGAATGTTGTAGCAGATGCGCTCCTTATTTATGATCATGAAGCATTTGCATTACTGGATCCAAGATCCACACATTCTTTTATTGCACTGCATCTAGCATCTAGACTACGTTATGATAGAGAGTAGTTAAAGTATGGATTAGAAGTTAGTACACCAATAGGTAGTACTATAGTGATAGGAGAAGTCTGCAAAAGATGCTTGATTCGGATTGATCAAGCAATATTAGAAGCAAGCCTTATTATACTAAAATTGAGAGAGATAGACATTATATTAGGCATAGATTGGCTCACTGCTCATAAGGCTATCATGAACGGTTATCCCAAGGAGATAGTACTAGAATCTGCTGATCAACCGAGGGAAGTATTCAAAGAAATTAGTCAAGTAGTGCCAATGAAGTTGATATCATTTACGAGTGCATTAAG
This sequence comes from Erythroxylum novogranatense, assembly GCA_029891385.1. NCBI lineage: Eukaryota > Viridiplantae > Streptophyta > Magnoliopsida > Malpighiales > Erythroxylaceae > Erythroxylum > Erythroxylum novogranatense. The sequence goes on along the minus strand of CM057226.1, from coordinate 58,319,175 downwards.
GTTGATGTAAGGAGGATGTGAGGCTTATCTGGCCCACATCATTGATATTAGAGCTAAACAGAATGTGCAGGACATTCCCATAGTTAGGAAATTCCTAGATGTGTTTTCTGCCGAGCTATCTAGTTTAACACCATATTGGGAGACGGAGTTTACTATTGACTTAGTTCTGGGTGTTTCTCCTATATCCATTCCTCTATATAGGATGGTGTCTAAAGAACTAAAGAGTTGAAGGCACAGCTACAGGAGTTGTTGGAAAAGGGTTTTATTAAACCCAATGTTTCTCCGTGAGGAGCTCTATTATTATTTGTAAAGAAGAAAGATGGGATTTTGAGGTTGTGTATCGATTATAGGCAGCTAAATTGGGTGACAGTGAAGAATAAGTACACATTTCCTAAGATCGATGATTTGCTTGATCAGTTAGAGGGAGCTCAAGTATTTACTAAGTTGGATTTGAGATCGGGGTACTATCAGTTGAAGATAGCAGAGGTTGATGTACCTAAAAAATGCATTCAGGAGCAGATATAGGCACTTCGAGTTCTTAATAATGTCGTTTGGATTAACTAATGGCCTGACTATTTTTATGGTCTTGATGAATAAGGTATTTCAGCCCTACCTAGATTACTTTGTAATTTTGTTCATAAATGATATTTTGGTGTATTCGAAAAGTAGAGAAGAACATGTTGGGCATCTAAGAGTGATCTTACAGATTATAAGGGAAAAATAGTTGTTTGCCAAATTTAGTAAGTGCAAATTTTGGCTAGATCAAGTAGTGTTTTTGGGGCATATAGTGACTAGACAAGGCATACAGGTAGATCCAAGGAAGATTGAGGCAGTGATGAATTAGAAAGCTCTGAGGAATATGTCTGAAGTTTGAAGTTTCCTAGGATTGGCTGGATATTATCAGAGGTTTGTCGAGGGGTTTTTTCTGATCTCAGCCCCTCTAACAAAACTTTTGAGGAAGAATGTAGTATTCAGATGGGATGAGAATTGCCAGGAGAGATTTGAGGAACTGAAGCATCGATTGACTACGACACCGGTGTTAACCATTCCTTCAGGGACTAGAGGATATGTGGTATAAAATGATGCTTCACATCAAGGATTGGGATGTGTATTGATGTAGTATGGCAAGCTGATTGCCTATGCATCAAGAGAATTAAGGTCTCATGAGACTAATTATCCTGTACATGATTTAGAGCTAGTTGTAGTTATCTTTGCTCTAAAGATTTAGAGACAATACTTATATGGAGAGACCTTCTAGATTTATACAAATCATATGTAACGCCCCCTCACCACAGAGTACGCATCGAGATGCCCGGAGGTCATTTCAATACATACCCCATGATAAGAGCACGCTACAATCATTCACTACAGTCACTTCCTATGGCATCATAACATTCATTACTCACTAAGCATTATATACAAATCATAATATTATTAAAAGTTCCTTTTTCCTCATTTCATTCCTCAAAATCAAAGGTTTACACTGTTTTTCATCCCTTACTAGTAGTACAACCAAAAAGCTTAGTACAAAACTACTACACAAAAGAAGTAGATAATTACAATCTAACTAAGCCACTCTAAAAAGATTCTCAGCTGACCGACCTTTGAGCCATGGCTTCACTTTTCCAAACTCAATCTACACGGTAGTGGAGCCACTCAGAATCTAACGTCGTCTCTCGGTCCTGAAAAAATATGTTGCAATTTTGGGTGAGTTTGCGAACTCAATGAGAAACCATCATCGATGGTCCACCCAATTCATGCAACACTCAAGTGATTCACAGATATATAATTATACATTCAGAAGTACCACATGATGGTACTCAAATAGATCACAATCACTTTACATAACATTTAAAGCACAAACTGGCATTCCACATCAATCTCACAATTTTATGAATACATAAGCCAACTTACCTTTCAACCCATCAAACACACTTAATAACATGTATATGAAATGTTCATGAGACCCTTTTTCCAATTATTATGTTGTTGAGACCGAGTGCCTGAACTGTCCCGTATCTGTTTAGATACCGGGCTCATTAATCACTGAGCCAATGGCTCTATATCATTTTCGAGCTCGAGGCTCGTTTTCACTCGTTGAGCTTTAAGCTCTAGCGGTGGCTACTCAGGTCTAACTACCATTATCTGATTATGCATTTCATGAATGGAGTGCATGGACAGACTTTATCACAACATGCGGCACATAGGGCTCAATTTGACAATACCATGTCACAATCAATTCACATATATATATCCCAATTGTCACATCAAACAATTATTTCTCAAATATCATAAACAAGCAATTCACAGAGTGCATCGATTCACAGCCAATTAACACGTCTATGTCAAATCTCCCATTACGTTCCCAACATATACAAACACAATTCCCACCCTTATCACCACAATAGTCATATAATAATTGAGCATACCATCTAGGTTACTCACCACCGCTCCCAAAGCTAGTGCTCGGAAGGTCCGACAACGTCTGGGTCGACGCCCGATCGCTCCTCTATAACCAAATAACACACATACATCTATCACAATTTGCACAAGTATCTATGTTTAATAATGCACATGAATGGGAGGAAAGATGTACAATACATGCATGACAATTCCGGGTATCATTCCATCACTCCCTTTGTAAAGCCATTCTCAAAACAAAACTCATGATTTTCTAAATCACACTTTCGGGTCTATGATTCGTACTAACATTGGCAAGAGAAGATAACATAATTTGATCACACTCTCTTATAAAAGAATGTTCCTCTATGCCTTACGATTTTATTGACCCCAAAATCGCTCACTTTGACTTAAGTAGATTGGGAAATATACCTCAAACATTGATAGACTGTTTAAAAGTACTAAACTCAATTCCATCTAGCATTTGATCATCCTAGAAATTGAATCACAATTGAACTTCTTCATATGATTTGTAACCCTATATCGTAACTTTACTACAAAGAAAGAATCATCTCATTTGGAATCTTATAGCTTTAGATATAAGCAAAACATTGAACTCTGTTCAGTAAAACTACTCCCATTGACAATGTTCTAATAGACTCTCACACTTGCATTTGATCAATATCTTCTAATTTAACTCCAATTAATAAAAAATTTTGTGGAGATATAGGAAAAAGTGTTAGGAATCCATTGCCACAAGAATCGAGTCATTTGGAGCTCTATAGATGGAGTTATGGTCAAAAGAAGCAATCAAGTTTAAGATTGATTTCCAATTGAACCTAGTTTGGCGCGAATTCCATAACTCTAGATAGACAACTCATATTCCTTTCGTTTTTGTTCCATTTAAAATAAGACATCTAGATATACAACTCTTATTAGAGGCCTCAAAGCCAAATTCGGCCCCTAAAATGGTCAAAAAACACGATTTCTCAAGTTGTCCCGTAACTGTCCGTTAAACGGACATGCATGTCCGTTTAACGGACACATATCCCCCATGCATTCTCTCAAACTTGTTAGCGATCTAGAAGGGAGGGTTGAATAGATCTTAAAACTCTTTGATAATTTCTACAAGAAAATCAGAAGTTAAAACACACAAAACAATTTTGATAAACTTAATTGAAAAGTGTAAGGAAGAAGATCAAACACTTTGCTTTTATAGAGGTTCGGTCTTAAGACCTACGCCCTCTACCTAAGCTCCCACTTAGATTTTGCCAATCACTTTATTGCACACTTTGTAGTTGAGTGTGAACTTTTACAATCCCGCTTGATTTCGGCTCAAGCTACCTTTACACTCGATTTGTCTTCCCAAGCACAAATCCTACCGACACCGCTTGATTTTCGCTCAAGCAACCTTTACACTCGATTTGTCTTACTAAGACAAATCCTACCTCACGTGACCTTTTCACTCGTCACTTAAATTGTAATAAAACAATACAAAGAATGAAGAACAAATGCTCAAAACAATTTGTAACAATATAAGAGCAATAATGAGCAATTTGAAGCAATATGAGAGTATTTGAGCTTATGGCACTTCTCTATCTTCTTCATCAATCATCCACCCTTTATATAAGAAGAAATATAGTTGTTGGGAACTCATATAGCCGTTGCTTGATTGTTATAGCCGTTGCTTAATTCTCTCCCTTCCATTTTTGGCTAATTGGACCATTGGAGTTGATCTGCTACATACATAAGTCGACTTGTCGAATTCATAAGTCGACTTGTTTCAACCATTTACGAAAAATTCATCTCCGCTCTCCAATAAGTCGACTTGTTATATATAAGTCGACTTGTTTATCTCGATAAGTCGACTTGTTTCCTATAAGTCGACTTGTTTAGCCATCTATGATAACATCCGACCAAATTCTCTACAAACCTCATGTTTTATGTCATTTTCACTTAGAGGACAACTCCCATCTGATTCTTCAATGATTTGTCACTAACTCATCTTGATTTGCACAATTCTTTTGTTGAATATCAATCCAAAATACCTGAAACAATTTCTTAAACAATTCTATACATTTTATTATTATCAAAACATAAGTGGAATTAATTTGTCAACCACCATTGGTCCAACAATCTCCCCCTTTTTGATAATGACAAAATACTTAGAAATTGTTTAAGAAATGAAAACAAAGAAACATTGATCAAGGTTTTATACCTTGTCATTTTGGTTAAAGTCTCCCCTCAATCATATAAATCATAACCTTGAAAAATCAATTAAAATTTTAACAAACTCCCTCTTAATCAGGTAACAAAAGGAAATCCAATTTCTCATTTTTCTCCCCCTTTTTGTCATAATCAAAATAACTAATACAAATCGACAATCGATGAAATATCGCAATCACATTAAATAGAGAAACAAGTCATCAAACACAAATAGTCTCGAATCAAACACACTCCCCCTCAATCAAATGACGGTGACTAAAAGATACCAATTATCAATTTTCAATATTACTCCCCCTTTTTGTCATAATTAAAAACCAATATGAAAAATGAAAAAATAGCCACAAAACAACAAACACAAATAAAGACAATAGTCATAACATAACAATCCAACAATTAATACAAATATCAGAAAGTCATAAGAAGCACCACACACTTGAAATAGCATAAGAATCCGTGTAGACATAATTCGACTTGTTTGCAGATTTGTCACCAATTAGTCAACAATTGGTTGATTTTCATTCCTTGCTTGTACCTACAACTGAAGCATCATTTCTTCTCATTGGTACCCAAGCCATCTTGGGTCCATTTTGGTTAGTCAGGTAAATCACATTAGAAGGTATATTCCCTTTTTCTACCCAAATTTTCTTGACCTTAATACATCTCCTAGTGCTTTTGCAAACAAGTTCTATGTGACCATCTTTCAAACATCTAGCACATTTAGCAACTTGTCCATCTTTAGTGAATTTAGAAATCAATGAACAATCTCTATTAAAAGGATCATATCCCAAACTATGTTTAGAAATAGTATATCTTTGTAAAGACAACAACTCTTCAAATTTTGCATTTCCACCACCAAATTTTCCAACCACATAAGAAAACTCCTTTCTAAGTCTTTCAAGCTCACATAAGATTTTCCTTTTCAATAAGACATGCAGAATGATCTTCCTTAGGACAATCTAAATCATCAATCGTCTCATGTAAAGCATTATTTTCAGCAACCAATTCACGTATTTTCTTTCTTAATTTTTTGTTAATCTCAATGGCTTCTTCAAAATCAGTTTGCAAAGCATCAAAAGAATCTCTAAGATCTTGATAGGTTAAAGTTACCTCATCTTCATCATCGCTAGTCAAGGAGTTACTTGCCATGAGAGCTAGGTTGTTCTCATCGTTGCTTTGGTAAGCTTCCTCGTCATCACTCCAAGTTGCTACTAGACTTGTTTTCTTCTTTTCTTTGTCATACCTGTCATTTTTCTGAATAGACGAAGAGCTTTTGCATTCTCTAGCAATGTGACCTCTTTTTCCGCACTTCCAGCATTCTTCATTGTTCCTTTTTTCCTCATAGCCTTTATTTCTCTTTTCCGTGGTGTACCTTTTCCTTTCCTCAATTTCTCCACCACGTAATTCTTTTCTTCTATTTTTGAGAAGTCCTTTGAACTTTCTCAGATTTCGAGCATACATCGCTACTTCATCATCATCTTCTTCTTCATCTATTTCTTCATCACTCTCATAAAAAGAAGAAACGTTAGCTTTTAAAGCAATCGACTTTTGTGGCTTACCTCTTCCTCCTCTCGATTTGAGAATAATCTCATAGTTGATGAGTGATCCCACCAAAGCGTTAAATTCCAGATGGTTGAGATCCTTTGACTCCATAATTGCGGTGACTTGAGAATCCCATTCCTTCGGCAGTGAACGAAGAATCTTCTTCACCTTCTCGCTATCCGTCATATGCTTCCCAAGGTTGCCTAATTCATTTATGATTTCTGCAAAACGGTCAAGCATTGTAGAAATTGACTCACCTTCCCTCATGACGAACATCTCATAGTCGTGGAGAAGCATGTTGATCTTTGTCTCCCGTACTTGATTTGTCCCTTCATGAGTTACTCGAAGTCTCTCCCACATTTCCTTGGCAGTGGTGCAAGAATTTACCCGGTTTCTTTCCTCGACTGTTAATGCACAATATATCGCCTTCATAGCTTTGGCGTTGATGTACGCTTGCCTCCAATCGTTATCATCATACTCCAGCTCGCTTTTAACTCACCATTTTCTTTTAACGGTGGTTGAGGACCAAGATAATTATCTTCCAATATTCTACTCCTCGCTAATGATGTGGTACTTCATAGGATTTTTCCAAGAAGAATAATTAGTACCATTAAATAAAGGAGGCGATAATTTGTGTTACCTTCTTCCGCTAGTTTATTGTGTGCCATCCCGGATACTACGCTTTGATACCAATTGTTAGCGATCTAGAAGGGGGTTGAATAGATCTTAAAACTCTTTGATAATTTCTACAAGAAAATCGAAGTTAAAACACACAAAACAATTTTGATAAACTTAATTGAAAAGTGTAAGGAAGAAGATCAAACACTGCTTTTATAGAGGTTCGGTGCTAAGACCTCGTCCTCTACCTAAGCTCCCACTTAGGATTTTTCCAATCACTTTATTGCACACTTTGTAGTTGAGTGTGAACTTTTACAATCCCGCTTGATTTCCGGCTCAAGCTACCTTTACACTCGATTTGTCTTCCCAATAAATCCTACCGACACCGCTTGATTTTCGCTCAAGCAACCTTTACACTCGATTTGTCTTACGGCACAAATCCTACCTCACGTGACCTTTTCACTCGTCACTTAAATTGTAATAAAATAATACAAAGAATGAAGAACAAATGCTCAAAACAATTTGTAACAATATAAGAGCAATAATGAGCAATTTGAAGCAATATGAGAGTATTTGAGCTTATGGCACTTCTCTATCTTCTTCATCAATCATCCACCCTTTATATAAGAAGAAATATAGTTGTTGGGAACTCATATAGCCGTTGCTTGATTGTTATAGCCGTTGTTTAATTCTCTCCCTTCCATTTTTGGCTAATTGGACCATTGGAGTTGATCTGCTACATACATAAGTCGACTTGTCGAATTCATAAGTCGACTTGTTTCAACCATTTACGAAAAATTCATCTCCGCTCTCCAATAAGTCGACTTGTTATATATAAGTCGACTTGTTTATCTCGATAAGTCGACTTGTTTCCTATAAGCTTCCACTTGTTTAGCCATCTATGATAACATCCACCAAATTCTCTACAAACCTCATGTTTTATGTCATTTTCACTTAGAGGACAACTCCCATCTGATTCTTCAATGATTTGTCACTAACTCATCTTGATTTGCACAATTCTTTTGTTGAATATCAATCCAAAATACCTGAAACAATTTCTTAAACAATTTATACATTTTATTATTATCAAAACATAAGTGGAATTAATTTGTCAACCACCATTGGTCCAACAATCTCCCCTTTTGATAATGACAAAATACTTAGAAATTGTTTAAGAAATGAAAACAAAGAAACATTGATCAAGGTTTTATACCTTGTCATTTTGGTTAGAAGTCTCCCCTCAATCATATAAATCATAACCTTGAAAAATCAATTAAAATTTTAACAAACTCCCTCTTAATCAGTAACAAAAGGAAATCCAATTTCTCATTTTCTCCCCTTTTGTCATAATCAAAATAACTAATACAAATCGACAATCGATGAAATATCGCAATCACATTAAATAGAGAAACAAGTCATCAAACACAAATAGTCTCGAATCAAACACACTCCCCCTCAATCAAATGACGGTGACTAAAAGATACCAATTATCAATTTTCAATATTACTCCCCCTTTTTGTCATAATTAAAACCAATATGAAAATGAAAAATAGCCACAAAACAGCAAACACAAATAAAGACAATAGTCATAACATAACAATCCAACAATTAATACAAATATCAGAAAGTCATAAGAAGCACCACACACTTGAAATAGCATAAGAATCCGTGTAGACATAATTCGACTTATTTGCAGATTTGTCACCTATTAGTCAACAATTGGTTGATTTTCATTCCTTGCTTGTACCTACAACTGAAGCATCATTTCTTCTCATTGGTACCCAAGCCATCTTGGGTCCATTTTGGTTAGTCAGGTAAATCACATTAGAAGGTATATTCCCTTTTTCTACCCAAATTTTCTTGACCTTAATACATCTCCTAGTGCTTTTGCAAACAAGTTCTATGTGACCATCTTTCAAACATCTAGCACATTTAGCAACTTGTCCATCTTTAGTGAATTTAGAAATCAATGAACAATCTCTATTAAAAGGATCATATCCCAAACCATGTTTAGAAATAGTATATCTTTGTAAAGACAACAACTCTTCAAATTTTGCATTTCCACCACCAAATTTTCCAACCACATAAGAAAACTCCTTTCTAAGTCTTTCAAGCTCACACATAAGATTTTCCTTTTCAATAAGACATGCAGAATGATCTTCCTTAGGACAATCTAAATCATCAATCGTCTCATGTAAAGCATTATTTTCAGAACCAATTCACGTATTTTCTTTCTTAATTTTTTGTTAATCTCAATGGCTTCTTCAAAATCAGTTTGCAAAGCATCAAAAGAATCTCTAAGATCTTGATAGGTTAAAGTTACCTCATCTTCATCATCGCTAGTCAAGGAGTTACTTGCCATGAGAGCTAGGTTGTTCTCATCGTTGCTTTGGTAAGCTTCCTCGTCATCACTCCAAGTTGCTACTAGACTTGTTTTCTTCTTTTCTTTGTCATACTGTCATTTTTCTGAATAGATCGAAGAGCTTTTGCATTCTCTAGCGATGTGACCTCTTTTCCGCACTTCCAAAGCATTCTTCATTGTTCCTTTTTTCCTCATAGCCTTTATTTCTCTTTTCCGTGGTGTACCTTTTCCTTTCCTCAATTTCTCCACCACGTAATTCTTTTCTTCTATTTTTGAGAAGTCCTTTGAACTTTCTCAGATTTCGAGCATACATCGCTACTTCATCATCATCTTCTTCTTCATCTATTTCTTCATCACTCTCATAAAAAGAAGAAACGTTAGCTTTTAAAGCAATCGACTTTTGTGGCTTACCTCTTCCTCCTCTCGATTTGAGAATAATCTCATAGTTGATGAGTGATCCCACCAAAGCGTTAAATTCCAGATGGTTGAGATCCTTTGACTCCATAATTGCGGTGACTTGAGAATCCCATTCCTTCGGCAGTGAACGAAGAATCTTCTTCACCTTCTCGCTATCCGTCATATGCATCCCAAGGTTGCCTAATTCATTTATGATTTCTGCAAAGCGGTCAAGCATTGTGAAATTGACTCACCTTCCTCATGACGAACATCTCATAGTCGTGGAGAAGCATGTTGATCTTTGTCTCCGTGCTTGATTTGTCCCTTCATGAGTTACTCAAGTCTCTCCACATTTCCTTGGCGGTGGTGCAAGAATTTACCGGTTTCTTTCCTCGACCGTTAATGCACAATATATCGACTTCATAGCTTTGGCGTTGATGTACGCTTGCCTCCAATCGTTATCATCATACTCCAGCTCGTTTTAACTCACCATTTTCTTTTAACGGTGGTTGAGGACCAAGATAATTATCTTCAATATTCTACTCCTCGCTAATGATGTGATACTTCATAGGATTTTTCCAAGAAGAATAATTAGTACCATTAAATAAAGGAGGGCGATAATTTGTGTTACCTTCTTCCACTAGTTTATTGTGTGCCATCCCCGGATACTTCTGCTTTGATACCAATTGTTAGCGATCTAGAAGGGGGGGTTGAATAGATCTTAAAACTCTTTGATAATTTCTACAAGAAAATCAGAAGTTAAAACACACAAAAACAATTTTGATAAACTTAATTGAAAAGTGTAAGGAAGAAGATCAAACACTGTTTTTATAGAGGTTCGGTGCTAAGACCTACGTCCTCTACCTAAGCTCCCACTTAGGATTTTTCCAATCACTTTATTGCACACTTTGTAGTTGAGTGTGAACTTTTCACAATCCCGCTTGATTTCCGGCTCAAGCTACCTTTACACTCGATTTGTCTTCCGGCACAAATCCTACCGACATCGCTTGATTTTCGGCTCAAGCAACCTTTACACTCGATTTGTCTTACGGCACAAATCCTACCTCACGTGACCTTTTCACTCATCACTTAAATTGTAATAAAACAATACAAAGAATGAAGAACAAATGCTCAAAACAATTTGTAACAATATAAGAGCAATAATGAGCAATTTGAAGCAATATGAGAGTATTTGAGCTTATGGCACTTCTCTATCTTCTTCATCAATCATCCACCCTTTATATAAGAAGAAATATAGCTGTTGGGAACTCATATAGCCGTTGCTTGATTGTTATAGCCGTTGCTTAATTCTCTCCCTTCCATTTTTGGCTAATTGGACCGTTGGAGTTGATCTGCTACATACATAAGTCGACTTGTCGAATTCATAAGTCGACTTGTTTCAACCATTTACGAAAAATTCATCTCTGCTCTCCAATAAGTCGACTTGTTATATATAAGTCGACTTGTTTAGCCATCTATGATAACATCCGACCAAATTCTCTACAAACCTCATGTTTTATGTCATTTTCACTTAGAGGACAACTCCCATCTGATTCTTTAATGATTTGTCACTAACTCATCTTGATTTGCACAATTCTTTTGTTGAATATCAATCCAAAATACCTGAAACAATTTCTTAAACAATTCTATACATTTTATTATTATCAAAACATAAGTGGAATTAATTTGTCAACCACCATTGGTCCAACAAAACTTCTTTCAAGCTTCCAACACCTATTCTATCATCCAACATACCCATATTCATCTCAAATTCATTTCTTTTAACATCAAACCACTTCTTAACAACACAAACATCAATTACATTTCATAAATTCCTCACCACTCTCATCTCATTTCATTCAACCAACTCAACTTCCTTTCATTTTTCCTAACTTTCTATCTTTTTCCCCATCCCATACCTTGTTCATAGGTACTCAACACTTCATACTCATAATTCTTCATTGCAAGTTAATAACTACTTCATAAACACTTCAAATTTAACTCAAATGCATTCATATTAACTCATAGCCCCTATTGGTCATAAACACCCAACATAAAACACCAGCACACACATTCATCTTCACTTTTGCTGAACTAAATTCATATCCATATTTGGGACTCTTAAAGACAAAATTTACAATCATCATCTTCATAAGAAATGTAGACAAATGTATCTAGTTTCATCCAAAACAAAAATCAATTTATTTGGACAACTATAAAGGAGGTTATGACTCCAGCATTGAAGTATCCTCAAAAGTATTTTGCTGCAAAATTTCCAGATTTTCCCAAATATTCATTCTAACCATCAAACTCATCTTACACCTTCTATACATAGATCATCTTTTCCATTATTTTCCTCATCATTCTCTACCTACTTTCACTCAATAAACCACTCACAACCAAGCCTTATTTTTTTTTCATTTATCACAAATCAACAACAGGGCATATAAGAATTTATTCATCCACTCTCTCCTCTCATACATCATTAAACTCTCTAACCTTCTCAATACACTTCCATGAAGTTAAGATTCAACATATACTCTTAAGACACAAGTATGACCAGCTCAAGATAAACACTTACACAAGTATAAATAACTCAATCATCTCATCATGCTAGCTTCAATATATACTACAACCATAACATAAAACATAAAACACAATACTTACTTGATTTAGTCACTAAGTCTTCAAATTTTCCAAGAAAATTACCAAGCCCTAATTTTCACCCATCATCATCGACCATCATCATTCAAGAGTGATAGAGCTAGGTTTGTATGGGGAGCAAGAAAAACAAGATGAATGGACAAAGAAGAGATGAAAACTATGCTCAAATTGAAGGAAAATCCCAACACATGAACAAGAGGAAGAGGAAGTCACGAAGAAGAGAAGAGAATCACGAAAACAAGGCTCCAAATGACTTGTGAAGAGTGGATGTCGTGAGTGGCAAAAAGAGAAGCTAAATTCAATGTATACTTAGGTTAGATTCAATTAATACATGGCTATGCTAATGCCATATGTCAAGCTCCCATAAGTCCTTCTTAATTAATCAATTTCAAGCCCAATTTTTCCATAAATTCCACTTGTCAAAAATTCCTATAACCATATGTCCTAAATTCAATACCATAGACAATAAATTCTTCTACCAGTTATCAGTTAGTCTGCCACTCGGCATTTTTCCTAATCCGAAATTTATCCCTGAAAAATTTCAGAAAAATTCCTTAAATTCTCCAAAATTATAAAATCAATAATGTCACTCTCCAAATAAAATTTCAAAATCGATAACCTACAATTCTCAAAACATTCACTCATAAGTATGACCAAATCTACCGGAAAAGTCAATGTATGCATGTACAATTATTTCCATGTGCAACAAATTCATTTTTCACAATGTATATATGTCACAAAATGCATGAACATGTAATCACATTTTCTAACCTCTCACAAACCACCCATATTTTCCTATTTTACCCTTCCCGCTAGTTCCGGGATGCTACAACTCTCCCCTCCTTAAAGAAATTTCGTCCTCGAAATTCTTACTGTTCTTTCGAGCAGTGGGATATTGTCTCCTCATATGCTCCTCTGCCTCCCAAGTTGCTTCCTCAGTTGAGTGGTTCCTCCATAAGACTTTTACCAATGGAATAACCCGGTTTCTCAACTGTTTGACCCGCGATCCCACAATCTTAACTGGCCCCTCAACATAACTTAAATTACTAGCAACTTCTATCTCTCGTACTAGAATCACATGAGTTGGATCCGACCGATATCTTCGGAGCATACTCACATGGAACACATTATGCAATTGAGACATATCATTCGGTAATGCTAACTTATAGGCCAATGGTCCAATTCTTTCAATGATTTCATACGGACCAATGTACCTAGGGCTCAACTTGCCCTTCTTACCGAATCACAATACCCCTCTCCAAGGCGACACTTTCAAGAACACTCTATCTCCGACACTGTATTCCATATCCCTCCGGTGCTGATCCACATAGCTCTTCCGCTCTATCCCGAAATGCTTTAATTGACGCTTCGATTAACTTAATCTTATCCACTGTATCTTGTATCAATTCCGGGCCCTCTAACATCCTCAATCCCTCTTCATCCCAATACAAAGGTGACCGACACTTCCTTCCATACAATGCTTCGTAAGGTGCCATCCCGATACTACTGTGGAAATGATTGTTATAAGTAAATTCTATCAATGCAATGTATTGATCCCAAGCTCCTCTAAACTCCAATACACATGCTCTGAGCATATCCTCAACAGTTTTGATTGTCCTCTCACTCTGTCCATCTGTCTGAGGATAAAAAGCTGTACTAAAGTTCAGCTTAGTGCCCATAGTCGACTGTAAACTCCTTCAGAACCTCGAAGTGAACCTGGGATCTCTGTCCGAAACTATAGACACTGGAATACCATGCAGTCTCACTACTTCACTCACATACTTCTGGGCCAATTGATCAAGTGAGTTGTTCTCCCTTACTGGTAAGAAATGGGCCGATTTAGTCAACCGGTCCACTATGACCCAGATTGCATCATGTTGCTTCGGAGTCTTAGGCAATCCCATGATGAAGTCCATTGTGATCCGTTCCCATTTCCACTACGGAATGGGCAACGAATGCATTTTTCCTACTGGAGCCTGATGCTCCGCTTTCACCTGCTGACAAGTTATACACTTAGACACATACTCCGCCACTTGCTTCTTCATTCCAGGCCACCAAAAATGCTGTTTCAAAGTGTTATACATCTTGGTAGTACCAGGATGCATAGCATAGGTGGCCATATGAACTTCCTCAAGAATTTCCTTCCTCAGATCATCCACATTAGGCACACAAAGCCTTTGCTTCAACCACAATGTCTCATCCCTTAACTCAAATTCAGAATCTGAATTTGCCTTCACTTTCTCTATAAGCTTCACCATATCAGGGTCTTTATCCTGAACTTTCTTGATTCTATCATGCAGCATTGATCTCAATTTCAAAGTAGCAATCAAAGCTCTATCCTGTTCTAGATTCAAATCCACATTCAGAGCTCTCAAATGTATCAAATTATGTAACCTCGATAATTGCATCTGTGCTGCACTAAGATTCGACTTTCTGCTCAAAGCATCTGCCACCACATTAGCTTTCCCTGGATGGTACTCAATAGTGCAGTCATAGTCCTTCAATAACTCAATCCATCTCCTCTTCCTTAAGTTCAACTCCTTCTGACTCAGCAAATATCTCAAACTCTTATGATCAGTGAATATTTGAAAAGTCTCCCCATATAAATAATGTCGCCAAATCTTTAGAGCAAAGACCACTGCAGCTAGCTCTAAATCATGAACTGGGTAGTTAATCTCATGAGGCCTTAATTGCCTTGATGCATAGGCGATCACCTTGCCGTGCTGCATCAAAACACATCCCAAACCCTTATGCGAAGCATCACTGTATACTACATATCCTCCGGTCCCTGATGGAATAGTCAACACCGGTGCAGTAGTCAACCGATGTTTTAGCTCCTCAAAACTCTTCTGACACTCCTCATCCCATCTAAACGCTACATTTTTCCTCAGAAGTTTTGTCAGAGGGGCCGAGATCAACGAAAACCCCTCGACAAACCTCCGATAATAACCAGCTAATCCTAGGAAGCTTCGAATCTCAGACACATTTCTCGGAGCTTCCCAATTCATCACTGTATCTATCTTCTTAGGATCTACTTGTATGCCATCTCCAGTCACTATATGTCCCAAAAACACAACTTGATTCAGCCAAAATTCACACTTACTGAATTTGGCATACAATTGCTTTTCTCTCATAATCTGCAAGATAACTCTTAGATGCTCAGCATGTTCCTCTCTGCTCTTCGAATACACTAAGATATCATCGATAAACACAATCACAAAACGATCAAGGTAGGGCTGAAATACCTTATTCATTAAGTCCATAAATGCTACCGGGGCATTAGTTAACCCGAACGGCATCACTAAGAACTCGAAGTGCCCATACCTACTCCTGAACGCACTCTTAGGCACATCGGCCTCTGCTATCTTCAACTGATGATACCCTGACCTCAAATCCAGCTTAGTAAACACCTGAGCTCCCTGTAACTGGTCAAGCAAATCATCAATCCTAGGCAACGGATACTTGTTCTTCACTGTCACTCGATTCAGTTGCCTATAATCGATGCATAACCGTAAGGTCCCATCCTTCTTCTTCACAAAGAGCACTGGGGCTCCCTAGGGTGAAACACTGGGCCTTATGAAGCCCCTTTCTAGCAACTCTTGAAGTTGAATCTTCAACTCTTTCAGTTCCACAGGTGCCATCCTATATGGAGGAATAGATATAGGCGCAGCACCTGGAACTAGATCTATTAAGAACTCTGTTTCCCGATTTGGTGGTAAACCAGGTAACTCTTCGGGAAACACATCCAAAAACTCTCTTACCACTGGGATGTCTTGCACACTCTGATTATCTCTAGTATCAATGATGTGGGCTAGATAAGCCTCGCATCCTCCCCGCAACAACCTTAATGCACTCATAAAAGAGATCATCCTAGCTAGCACTGCTTGACTATCTCCTCTAAATACAGCTCTCGGTTGACCCGGAGACTCCAGGATTACCTCCTTGGTATAACAGTTCATGATAGCCTTATGAGCAGTGAGCCAATCCATGCCTAGAATTACATCTATTTCCCTCAACTGCAATATTATCAAGTCTGCCTCTAATTCTGCTTGATCAATCCTAATCAAACACCCCTTACACACCTCTCCTATCACTGTAGTACTGCCTAATGGCGTACTCACCTCTAATCCATACTGTAAAGACTTCCTATCACAATGTAGTCTACATGCCAAATGCGGTGCGATAAAGGAGTGTGTGGATCCTGGATCTAGCAGTGCAAATGCTTCCAAATCATAAATGAGAAGCGCACCTGCTACCACGTCTGGAGAGTCTTGGGCCTCCTGCCTTGTCATGGCATAGACCCGGGCCTGGGACTGTGGTCGGCTGCCCCGCCCCTCAGTCCTCATGGAAGCACCTCCAGCTCTTCCTCTGAATCTTCCTCGGCCTCTCTGTCCAGGTCCACCCCCTCTACTCTGCTGAACCGTCGTAGCACTTCCCGATCCTAATCGACCACTGATAGCAGACTGTGCCCCCAAAGTAACTGGGCAATCCCTGACTTGATGATCCATGGAGCCGCATTTGAGGCAAGCTCCAGTCAATCGCCAACACTCACCACTGTGTCTCTTCTCACAATATTCACAAACTGGAGGCTGATTCTGTTATGTCCCTCTTCTACTACCAATCTGTGTAAACCTGCCCCTCTGTCCAAACCCTGTCTGCCTGGATCTACCTGAGGTTCTAAAAGTTATGTCCTGGCGCTTACTGTAGCCCCTACCAGAACTGCTCTGAGCCTCACTTGGCCTCTTTCCTCGGGACCCTTGCCCAGTCTCAACTCGCTTCTCCCTCATCAACTGTTCAATTCTGACCGCAGCAGCTCTCAACTCAATAAATGTTCCCATATCCGTCCTTGCCAACCTAGTTCTGATCTCCATGTTCAATCCATTTTCAAATCTCCTACACTTGTCTATTTCTGTAGGGATCAATGCAGTGGCATATCCCATCAATTCATTGAACCGCACTTCATAATCAGCCACTGACAGTCTACCTTGCTTCAATTATAGGAACTCCTGCATCTTCATGTTCAAGTAAATCTTGGGCATGTAATTGTCTTTGAAAACCCTCAGAAAATCTGCCCACTTTAACTGGCAAGGCCTGGTGGTACTGCCTGGAACAGTCTTCCACCATTGATATGCTGGGCCTTGCAATAAAGACACTGCGTAGTCAAACCTTTCATCAGGCTCGCAGTCCATCTGGTCAAAGACCCTTTCGGTCCTTTCTAACCATCCTCACCTCTGCGGTCTCATCTTCTGCAGAAATCCTGACTCCACCTTTTCGCAGCCTATCGTACCTCCTTTTCCTTCTCTCGGGAACTCTAGGAGGCATCTCCTCTGATTGAGGCACCGAGGACTCTCTACTGGCTCCTACCGATTCAAGGTCAGCTGGTTGATTCACTTGATCACCTAGAGCGGATGACCTATAACACACAATAACTTCCATCATTTTCTGCATTGCTCACTATAGTTCAAGCCTAATATCCTATATATCCCAACAGATGCCAACCATGCTCTGATACCACCTAAATGTAACGCCCCTTCACCACAGAGTATGCATCGAGATGCCCGGAGGTCATTTCGATACACACCCCATGATAAGAGCACGCTACAATCATTCACTACAGTCACTTCCTATGGCATCATAACATTCATTACTCACTAAGCATTACATACAAATCACAATATTATTAAAACTTCCTTTTTCCTCATTTCATTCCTTAAAATCAAAGGTCTACACTGTTTTTCATCCCTTACTAGTAGTACAACCAAAAAGCTTAGTACAAAAGTACTACACAAAAGAAGTAGATAATTACAATCTAACTAAGCCACTCTAAAAAGATTCTCAGCTGACCGACCTTTGAGCCATAGCTTCACTTTTCCAAACTCAATCTACGGTAATGGAGCCACTCGAAATCTAACGCCTTCTCTCTGGTCCTCGAAAAATATGTTGCAATTTTGGGTGAGTTTGCGAACTCAATGAGAAACCATCATCGATGGTCCACCCAATTCATGCAACACTCAAGTGATTCACAGATATATAATTATACATTCAGAAGTACCACATGATGGTACTCAAATAGATCACAATCACTTTACATAACATTTAAAGCACAAACTGGCATTCCACATCAATCTCACAATTTTATGAATACATAAGCCAACTTACCTTTTAACCCATCAAACACACTTAATAACATGCATATGAAATGTTCATGAGACCCTTTTTCCAATTATTATGTTGTTGAGACCGAGTGCCTGAACTGTCCCGTATCTGTTTAGATACCGGGCTCATTAATCACTGAGCCAATGGCTCTATATCACTTTTGAGCTCGAGGCTCGTTTTCACTCATTGAGCTTTAAGCTCTAGCGGTGGCTACTCAGGTCTAACTACCATTATCTGATTATGCATTTCATGAATGGAGTGCATGGACAGACTTTATCACAACAAGAGGCACATAGGGCTCAATTTGACAATACCATGTCACAATCAATTCACATATATATATCCCAATTGTCACATCAAACAATTATTTCTCAAATATCAGAAACAAGCAATTCACAGAGTGCATCGATTCACAGCCAATTAACACGTCTATGTCAAATCTCCCATTACGTTCCCAACATATACAAACACAATTCCCACCCTTATCACCACAATAGTCATATAATAATTGAGCATACCATCTAGGTTACTCACCACTGCTCCCAAAGCTAGTGCCTGGAAGGTCCGACAACGTCTGTGGGTTGATGTTCCAGTCGCTCCTCTATAACCAAATAACACACATACATCTATCACAATTTGCACAAGTATCTATGTTTAATAATGCACATGAATGGGAGGAAAGATGTACAATACATGCATGACAATTTCGGGTATCATTCCATCACTCCCTTTGTAAAGCTATTCTCAAAACAAAACTCATGATTTTCTAAATCACACTTTCGGGTCTATGATTCGTACTAACATTGGCAAGAGAAGATAACATAATTTGATCACACTCTCTTATAAAAGAATGTTCCTCTATGCCTTACGATTTTATTGACCCCAAAATCGCTCACTTTGACTTAAGTAGATTGGGAAATATACCTCAAACATTGATAGACTGTTTAAAAGTACTAAACTCAATTCCATCTAGCATTTGATCATCCTAGAAATTGAATCACAATTGAACTTCTTCATATGATTTGTAGCCCTATATCTTAACTTTACTACAAAGAAAGAATCATCTCATTTGGAATCTTATAGCTTTAGATATAAGCAAAACATTGAACTCTGTTCAGTAAAACTACTCCCATTGACAATGTTCTAATAGACTCTCACACTTGCATTTGATCAATCTCTTCTAATTTAACTCCAATTAATACAAATTTTTGTGGAGATATAGGAAAAAGTGTTAGGAATCCATTGCCACAAGAATCGAGTCATTTGGAGCTCTATAGATGGCGTTATGGTCAAAAGAAGCAACCAAGTTTATGATTGATTTCCAGTTGAACCTAGTTTGGCGCGAATTCCATAACTCTTGATAAAAAACTCAGATTCCTTTCGTTTTTGTGCCATTAGAAAGAAGACATCTATATATACAACTCTTATTAGAGGCCTCAAAGCCAAATTCGGCCCTAAAATGGTCAAAAAGCACGATTTCTCAAGTTGTCCCGTAACTGTCCGTTAAACGGACATGCATGTCCGTTTAACGGACACGTATCGAGAAAACAGCCTCATTTCACCCGAGAAGGTCCGTTAAACGGACTCCCATGTCCGTTTAACGGACACACACTGCCCCTAGGGTGTTTTTCCACCAGAGACAGTCCATTAAACGGACTCCCGTGTCCGTTTAACGGACACATATCCCCCATGCATTCTCTCAAACTTCTTTCAAGCTTCCAACACCTATTCTATCATCCAACATACCCATATTCATCTCAAATTCATTTCTTTTAACATCAAACCACTTCTTAACAACACAAACATCAATTACATTTCATAAATTCCTCACCACTCTCATCTCATTTCATTCAACCAACTCAACTTCCTTTCATTTTTCCTAACTTTCTATCTTTTTCCCCATCCCATACCTTGTTCATAGGTACTCAACACTTCATACTCATAATTCTTCATTGCAAGT
This sequence comes from Erythroxylum novogranatense, assembly GCA_029891385.1. NCBI lineage: Eukaryota > Viridiplantae > Streptophyta > Magnoliopsida > Malpighiales > Erythroxylaceae > Erythroxylum > Erythroxylum novogranatense. The sequence continues at coordinate 58,298,854 of CM057226.1, read as the reverse complement.
TAATAACTACTTCATAAACACTTCAAATTTAACTCAAATGCATTCATATTAACTCATAGCCCCTATTGGTCATAAACACCCAACATAAAACACCAGCACACACATTCATCTACACTTTTGCTGAACTAAATTCATATCCATATTTGGGACTCTTAAAGACAAAATTTACAATCATCATCTTCATAAGAAATGTAGACAAATGTATCTAGTTTCATCCAAAAAAAAATCAATTTATTTGGACAACTATAAAGGAGGTTATGACTCCAGCATTGAAGTATCCTCAAAAGTATTTTGCTGCAAAATTTCCAGATTTTCCCAAATATTCATTCTAACCATCAAACTCATCTTACACCTTCTATACATAGATCATCTTTTCCATTATTTTCCTCATCATTCTCTACCTACTTTCACTCAATAAACCACTCACAACCAAGCCTTATTTTTTTTTTCATTTATCACAAATCAACAACAGGGCATATAAGAATTTATTCATCCACTCTCTCCTCTCATACATCATTAAACTCTCTAACCTTCTCAATACACTTCCATGAAGTTAAGATTCAACATATACTCTTAAGACACAAGTATGACCAGCTCAAGATAAACACTTACACAAGTATAAATAACTCAATCATCTCATCATGCTAGCTTCAATTTATACTACAACCATAACATAAAACATAAAACACAATACTTACTTGATTTAGCCATTAAGTCTTCAAATTTTCCAAGAAAATTGCCAAGCCCTAATTTTCACCCATCACCATCGACCATCATCATTCAAGAGTGATAGAGCTAGGTTTGTATGGGGAGCAAGAAAAACAAGATGAATGGACAAAGAAGAGATGAAAACTATGCTCAAATTGAAGGAAAATCCCAACACATGAACAAGAGGAAGAGGAAGCCATGAAGAAGAGAAGAGAATCACCAAAACAAGGCTCCAAATGACTTGTGAAGAGTGGATGTCGTGAGTGGCAAAAAGAGAAGCTAAATTCAATGTATACTTAGGTTAGATTCAATTAATACATGGCTATGCTAATGCCATATGTCAAGCTCCCATAAGTCCTTCTTAATTAATCAATTTCAAGCCCAATTTTTTCATAAATTCTACTTGTCAAAAATTCCTATAACCATATGTCCTAAATTCAATACCATAGACAATAAATTCTTCTACCAGTTATCAGTTAGTCTGCCACTCGGCATTTTTCCTAGTCCGGAATTTATCTCTGAAAAATTTTAGAAAAATTCCTAAAATTCTCCAAAATTATAAAATCAATAATGTCACTCTCCAAATAAAATTTCAAAATTGATAACCTACAATTCTCAAAACATTCACTCATAAGTATGACCAAATCTACCGGAAAAGTCAATGTATGCATGTACAATTATTTCCATGTGCAACAAATTCATTTTTCACAATGTATATGTTAAGTCAGAATGACTTTACATATAAATGATTTTGATGTATAACAAATATAGTGAGATCAAAAACAAGAAAAACAAAACAGTCATGCATTTAATTCGGAGATGAGACGAAGAAGACGATCTGAGGCGAAGTCCAAGATGACGAAGTTTGAATAAATGATAAAGAGAGACGAAGTTGCAAGACATCGATCGAGATGCAGACAAAGTTGATACAAGTCAAACATGTATTTAAGTATGTCAAAGTAAAAATCAACATGCATACAGATGACACAAGACAATAAATGACGCAGAACCACGTAGCAAAGCGAAGCGACGACGCGAGCAAAGCGCGCAGACGCAGACGCAGACGCAGACGCAGACGCAGACGAAAGAAAAGCAGACGCAAGAGTCGATTCGAGTTAGTTCTGAACTCAATTGATTAACCGCTTCTTTAAAGATTAAAGATTCAAGATTCAAGAATCAAGAAGCGATTCTGAGACGAAGGCTATAAATACAAGTCAAGTCAAGACCGCAGAGTTAAATGCTTTGAGAAAATCACACAAAGTGAAAAAGCGATTAAGTGCGAATTAGCTGAACGCTATCTTCTTGTAATAAAGTGTTCAAATTCTTTTACGTAAAGAAAGAGTTGTACAGATAGCTGCGCAGAGGCTAAGTGTGAAAGAATACTTGTGTAGAGACTCAAGAGGCTCGTGAAAGAATACTTGTAAAGTTTGAAGAGATAGTGAAATCTCGGAAGAAACTCGAGGATCGGACGTAGCCCACGGTTTGGGGTGAACCAGATAAATCATGTGTCTACTACTCTCACTCTCTATCTCACTTTTAGTTTCAAAGTTGATCTTTATTTACTATTTATATACTTAGCATTGAAAAGTTTTGATCAATCAGATTAATAAGAATTACAGAAAGAATTTTTATTTCTAACAAGTAATTTGAAAAGATATTCAAAAGGGAATACACAATTCAACCCCCTTCTCGTGCATTCTATTATCATTTTATAAGTGTTGTATTAACGTGTGATTCACTTCAATTGGTATTAGAGCTTGGTATCCAAGAATCACTTTAGCGAAGTGTGGATTAAAGATAATGGCGGAGTCACATGTATACATCGCTGAAGGAGCCTCAGTCACTAGACCTCCAGCATTCAAACCTTTTGTCGAAAGACGAACTTGGTAAGAAGGTGGATCAAACCCTATATAGAGGATGATCGGTTCTTTATTGTATCTTCATGACAAGTAGACACGATATTCTGCTCAAGTATGCTTGTGTGCAAGATTTCAAGCCGATCCTAGAGAGTCTCATTTTACTGCTGTTAAAAGAATTTTGAGATATCTCGCAGGTACTACTGATCTTTGCTTAATGTTTGAGAAAGGTAAAGATTTCAGGTTAATCGGATACTATGATGCGGACTATGCCGGAGATAGAATCGAAAGAAAGAGCACAAGTGGAGGATGTCACTTTCTTGGAGGAAATCTAGTCTCCTGGTCAAGCAAGAGACAAAGCTCAATTGCTCTATCAACCGCTGAAGCAGAATATATGTCTGCCGCAAGTTGCTGTTCACAGACGCTGTGGATCAAGTATCAGCTTGAAGACTATTCAGTTAAGGAGGAGGAGATTCCAATTTATTGCGACAACACCAGTGCAATAAATCTATCAAAGAATCCAATTCAGCATTCCAGAGTAAAGCATATAGAAGTCAGACATCATTTCCTGAGAGACTACGTTCAGAGAAAGGTGGTGCTTCTAAAGTTCGTTGAAACAAAGCTTTAATGGGAGGACATCTTCACTAAACCACTGAGTGAAGAACGTTTTCAGAAGATAAGACGCAATCTCAATATGGTGATGCTAAATGAGCAGTTAGGATAAAATAACGTGAGAAACTAACGGCGTTATACACGATGAAGTTACAAATGGTAACTTCTCTCACAAGAAGATTTTTGAAGGAAATATCGATAAACTTGAGGTTCTTAATGATTCGAGAACCCATCGCCTATAACCCTATAAGTAGATCGAGATGAGTTTATAGCGATCTTTTCATCATCTCCCACGGTTCATTTCTACTTTACCAATTCTCTCAAAATCTTCTCACTCAAAAGTTTTTCGAAGATAATCTTTCACTCTATACAATGGAAGCAGCCATGGTTTATGGAAGACTTGTGGATTTTGAGTCACCGAGAGAGACGGCATGGATGTAGAACCGTAGATCACAAGAGTGGTTGAAGAAATTCTTCAGATTCGAGAATCTGTTTATACGGACGAGGTTTATGAGTTCTGGAAGAACGCTCGTCTGGTAGAAGACACTATTGTATCCTCTGTGGATAGAATATCAGTTATTGTCACAAAGGATTTGATAAGGAAGGTAACTGGTTGCCCATCGGTTGGAGAGAAACTGTCTACCAAGGCCGGATGGATGTCCTCAGTTGGAATGAAAGAAGAAGATGTCAAGAGGCAGCTCTATGGCACAAATGATTCCAGAGAGAGGAAGACATCAAATCTGATTCCGAAGGCCAGAGTTCTTCATGCAATCCTGTTCAACTGCATTCTTCCCAGAGTTGGTTCGAGGCATTTGGTGACCACCCTAGACGAACAATGTCTGTTCTTTCTTCTCAATCGAAATCCTATAGATCTACCCTTCTTAATCTTTCACTATATGGTTAAGGGGTTAAAGGAAACTTCCAGTTATCTTTATGGTATGATTTTGACAAGGATTTTTATAGAATCCAGTATTCGTCTGTACCACGGCATCAGACAAACTGTTCCTGTGAAGAGCAAAATCGATGCACACACGATTCGGCGAATGGGTCTTAGCACAGTAGAAAAAGATCACGCCGGTTCTTCAAAGAAACCAAGAATTGAGGGGGAGCTTGTATTGAAGAAGACTCCTGTCTCAAGTTCTCAATCGCCTGTAAGTATCAAATCGCCTACTGCTGAATTAAGGAGAGTGCTAGGGAGACCTCTTATGAAAATGGCGAGTCCTCTTTTCGAAGAAAATCAATCTCAGAGGGCAAAGCAAACTGCACCAAAGAGACAAGGAGAAAGTCTCTTGAGCGAAGTTGTGAAGAAAGCCAAGCGATCTCCAAGAATCAGGACTCTGAGGCAACAGGAAGAAAAGATTGCCAGAGAACAAAGGCGAGAAGAAACTTCTAAATCTTGTGCAGCCAAAGCCACAAGATCCTTAGTCTCAATTCTGGAAGAGGATACGGCGAGAAGATCTAAAGAGACTGAGAGGAAGAGAAAAGCAACAACTGTTAAAGGAAAATTTCCTGTGAAGAAATCAGCAAAACTAACTGAAGCAGAAAAAAAGACTAAGAAGGTTAGTCAAAAGAAGAGCATCTCAACTGCTGAGGATGTTAGTCTACAAAAGAGATCACGATCTTGTTCAAGTTGAAAGAAATCGAGCATATTATAGCTCAGATACTCTGTGGTCCAACAAGAAGAACCAAGATGAATGAAAGCACGGTTCATGAGACACTGGCATTATAAAGGAGGAACCAGCGGAAGAATGGTGGTTCAGAAACTTCTAAGGAACACAACAAGAAGCAACTGCAGATGCAGATTTGGTGATGATGAACCAAGTCCAAGGTATATAACTACCGAAGTTCTTAAGGAAATATAGGCTGGAAATCAAATTGGTAGAAGTTATTACCAATCGAGCAATGCTATTATAATCGGTGTTGAACCAATGAAGAAAATAGTAGCTCGTGCAACCTATGTTGATTAATGGTATCACATGGCGCTTACTAAATGAAAAGAGAAGTCTTTTACGATACCTTGAGGCTTCTTGATCATTTGCCATATCCTCAAGACGTCCACCTTGCACGTGTACTATGTTCCCAATCACAGAGAACACAGAGACAAAGGTTGTTCCAGACATTCAGCCAAGGCGTACAAAAGATTTTTCAAAGCGAAAGTCAAAATTATTTCATGAAGATAATGTTGATGATGATCAGTCCGCAGATCAAATTGCAGAAGAAGTGCGGAAAATTGATGAAGCATGCATTCCTGCACAAGATCCAGATCAGCGAGCTGCAATATACAAATCGTGCGGAAGACCGTCCCATGAGGGGAAGTATAAAACAGGAACATTTACTGAGTTCCTTGTTCAGACAGTTCTTCGTATTAGGCTCTGTCTAGTATACTGTCTATAGAAGCACAAGCTTTATCCCTACAAGGAAGACGATTCTTGTCTTGCCGCCAGCCTTTTGATCTAAATCTTCTGAAGTCGCAACATTCATTCGTCCACCTACTTTTGAGATTAATGAAGACTACACTCCACCTTCGATGCCTATACTACTTCAATTCCTTTCGCTCCTCCATCGCCAGGCGGATCAAGCCTCTTCGTCGATGAAGTCGAGATTACGTGGTGAACTCAATGACATGAAGGAGACGGTGAATGATCTAAAGAAGATGATAGCGAATCGCTGAAAAACCGTAATCGATAATTATTTTGATTATAACAAATAGGGGAGAGCAGGAAAAGAAGAAAATAATCGAGAGGAGAGTATGTTTAGATGAAGAAGGTGTGACCACAATGTATTTAAGACAGAAGAAGATAAGTTTTTTTTGTCTTATTTTGCAACATCTGTAAATTTTGTTTTGTTTTGTTTTCTTTTCTTGTATGTAATTTGTTATATTAAAAAAGGGGGAGATTGTTAAGTCAGAATGACTTTACATATAAATGATTTTGATGTATAACAAATATAGTGAGATCAAAAACAAGAAAAACAAAACAATGCAGATTTAATTGGAGATGATTTAAGAAGACGATATGCTGAGGAAGTCCAAGATGTATGAAGAAGACGATATCTGATTTAAGTTCAAGATGGCGAAGTTTGAATAAACAAACAAAGAGACAAACGAAGTTGCAAGACATCAGTCAGAGACAGACAAAGTTGATACAAGTCAAACACAGACGAAGTATGTCAAAGTAAAAAATCAACACAGACACAAATGACACAAGACAATAAACAGACGCAGACGCAGACGCAAAGCGAAGCAGACGCAGACGCAGACGCAGAAAAGAAACAGACGTAAGAGTCAGTTCGAGTTAGTTACAGAACTCAACTGATTAACCGTTTCTTTAAAGATTAAAGATTCAAGATTCAAGAATGAAGAAGCGATTCTGATGCATTTAAGGCTATAAATACAAGTCAAGTCAAGACCGCAGAGTTAGCTGTTTTGAGAAAAATCACACAAAGTAAAAAAGCGATTAAGTGCAAATTAGCTGAACGCTATCTTACTGTAACAAAGTGTTCAAATTCTTTTCTGTAAAGAAAGAGTTGTACAGATAGCCTGCAGAGGCTAAGTGTGAAAGAATACTGGTGTAGAGACCTGAAGAGGCTCGTGAAAGAATACTTGTAAATTTTGAAGAGATAGTGAAATCTCAGAAGAAACTCTGAGGACTGGACGTAGCCCACAGTTTGGGGTGAACCAGGATAAATCTGCGTGTCTACTACTCTCACTCTCTATCTCACTTTTAGTTTCAAAGTTGATCTTTATTTAACATTCATATACTTAGCATTGAAAAGTTTTGATCAATCAGGATTAATAAGAATTACAGAAAGAATTTTATTTCTAACAAGTAATTTGAAAAAGATATTCAAAAAGGGGAATACACAATTCAACCCCCCCTTCTCGTGCATTCTATTATCATTTTATATGTGTTGTATTAACGTATGATTCACTTCAGTATATATGTCACAAAATGCATGAACATGTAATCACATTTTCTAACCTCTCACAAACCACCCATATTTTCCTATTTTACCCTTCCCGCTAGTACCGGGATGCTACATCATAAGAGTTTAAGGTATTTGCTGAGTCAAAAGGAGTTGAACTTGAGATAGAGGAGATAGATTGAGTTACTAAAGGAATATGACTGCACGATGGAGTACCGCCTGAGGAAATCTAATATGATGGCTGATGCTTTGAGCAAAAAGTATAATACTAACATAACTCAGATTTAGATATCGAGGTTACCTAACTTGATTCATTTGAGAGCTCTGAATGTGGAGTTGAATCTGGAACAAGATGAGGGCTTGATTGCTAAATTGAAACTTAGGCCGATGTTACATGATAGGATCGGAAGAGTACAGAGGAAAGATCCCAATAAGGTGAAGCTTATATAGAAAGTAGAGATGAATCTAGATTCCGAGTTTCAGTTGAGAGATGAGAGACGAGACATTGTGGTTGAAGCAGAGACTATGTGTGCCTAATGTGGATGATCTAAGGAAGGAAATTCCTGAGGAAGCTCATATGGCCACCTACACTATGCATCCTGGTGCTACCAAGATGTATAACATGCTTAAGCAATATTTCTGGTGGCCCGGAATGAAGAAGCAAGTGATGGAGTATTTATCTAAGTGTATAACATGTCAACAAGTTAAGGCTGAGCACCAGGCTCCAGTAAGGAAGCTACATTCGTTGCCCATTCTGGAGTGGAAATGGGAACGAATCACTATATACTTCATTATAGGATTGCCCAAGACTCCAAGGCAGAATGATGCGATATAAGTTATAGTGGATTGGTTGACTAAGTCGGCCCACTTCTTACCAGTGACTGAGAATAACTCACTAGATCAGTTAGCCCGGAGATATGTGAATGAAGTGGTGAGATTGCATGGGGTTCCGGTGTCCATTGTATCAAATAGGGATCCTAAATTCACTTCGAGATTCTGGAAGAGGCTGCAGTTTACTATAAGTACTAAGTTGAACTTCAGTACAACATTTCATCCTCAAACAAGCGGACAGAGTGAGAGGATAATAAAATCTATTGAGGATATGCTCAGAGTTTGTGTATTAGAGTTTCAAGGAGCTTAGGATTAGTACATAGCACTGATAGAATTTGCATATAACAACCATTATCATAGTAGTATCGGAATGGCATCGTATGAGGCACTATATGGCAGAAAGTGTCGATTGCCATTATATTGGGATGAAGAGGGCTTAAGAATGGTTAAAGACCCAGAATTGATACAAGACACAGTGAATAAGGTGAAATTGATCTGAAGCTGAATTAAAGCGACTCAAGATAGACATGAGAGTTACATGAATCAACATCGATGGGATATGGTGTACAGTGTAGGAGACAAAGTGTTTCTCTGAGTGTCATCATGGAGAGGAGTATTGTCATTCAGTAAAAAGGGCAAGTTAAGCCCTAGATACATTGGTCCTTACGAGATCATTGAGAGGATAGGACCTTTGGCCTATAATTTAGCTTTACCGAATGAGATGACTCACTTACATAATGTGTTTCATGTGAGTATGTTCTGAAGATACTGATCCAATCCAACACATGTAATGCCAGCTCAAGAGATTGAGGTTGTTAGTAACTTAAGCTACGTTGAAGAGTCGATCAAGATAGTGGAATCACAGATCAATCATTGGACAAATCGAGTCATTTCATTGGTGAAATTCCTACGGAGGAATCACTCAACTGAGGAAGCCACGTGGGAAACGGAGGAGCATATGAGTAGACAATATCCTAGCTATTTGAACAATCAGGTAAGAATTTTGAGAATGAATTTTTTTTAAGAAGGGGAGAATTATAACATCCTGTTATCTATGTTGAGGCTAGAAGAGAATATATAAGAGATGATTGAGAGATTAGAATATGCATTTTATGTTCATGCATAATATGACATGCACATGCACGTGAATAATGAATGTTTGCACATGAAAATGATTATACATTCATTCATAGACATTTTGGGTATAATTGTTTCTAAATGTGAGTTTTATTGAGAATTGTCATTTCTATGTGTTAAAAATTGATTTGGAGAGTGTATTTGCTAATTTAGAATTTTTGTAATTTTGGAGAAACTTATGGAAATTGTTGGGTATTTTGGACTAGAAAATTTGCGAATTGGCAAAACTATTAACAAATGGTAGTAGAGTTCACTGTCCAAAGGCAATGGAAATTTTGATAAATGACTTTAGGATTATTTGTCAAGTTTCATTTAAAATTGGGAGAAAATTGGAATTGATTGGACTGGTTAAATAAAAGAACTAGTTGAAATTCATGGAAATTGGACAAGTGTCCAAGTCTAAAGTCACTATTCTTTCATTTAATTGAAAGATCATTAAATGGTCTTACATTTTGCTCTCTCTTTCATCATTTTTATGGCTTTCTTCTTCTTCATTTTCGTGACCATCTTCTCCTTCTTCTTCTTCGTTGGTTCTCTTCTTCTTTATGTCATTTTGTTGACAATCTTCACCAACACTAAACCTAGCTCTCTCATCTCTTGCTTGCTTCTGTTTCACCTTGTTCTCTCTTTCATTCTCACCAAAAACACATCCCTATCACCTTTGGAAGATGATGATCATGGGTAATTGGTGAAGTTAGGGATTTTATATATTTTTTAAGATTTTGGAGTTAAACTAAGTAAGTAGGGCATTAATTATTATGGGTTTGGTTAAATGAAACTAGAATGATGAGTAATGTATGATTGATGACTTGATTATATGAATTTTTATATATGTGTCATAGTTGATGTAATTTTCTTGCTTTTGGAAATGTTTGATGATACTTGATGAGTAATAAGCTATGAACTGCTATAGAGATATTGTGAGGTTGAATGATCTTCATAAAGGGGTGAGAAATAGGTGCAAAAAATTGGTGGATGAATATATATGTTTGTGTTATATTTTGGGTGTTTATGATCAAGCATTTTGATTTGAATTAAACTAGAGACATATTGCTACATTTTTCATGAAGACCTCGAATTCAAAATCTGTCTATAAAAGTCTCAAAATCGGACCTGAAGTTGAAAAACTTGGTATGCTTCTTTGAAAGTTCATCGTGGCAAACTCCTTATTTCGTTGTAGCGAACTTGAAGGATTTGGCTAGGATTCCTTTCAAGTAAAGTTCACTGCAGTCAACTCTAGGTTTCTCCGTAATGAACTTATGAAATTTTTGCGAGAATTCCTCTTGGGAGGAGTTCACTGGGGTGAATTTCTAACTTCACTGCGGCAAACGTTTCTCTGCATTAAACATGTTTTGGTATTTTGGGCATATCTTGTTCTATAGTTATCCAAATGGAATGATTTTTCATTTCGGATTAAACTAGAGACAAAATGCTACAAATTATCTGAAGAAATATAATTTTAATTCATTATATAAGACTTTCAATTTCTAGATGAAAGTTGAGTATGGGGTATTGTTTCAGAATGAGAACAATCAAAAAATGTTTGGGGACTAATTTTCAGATTTCAGAACCAAATTGAACGATCTTGATGTCATTAGAAACTTAAGAGATAGGAGAACACTTTATAGAAGATAGTATTGTCAAATTACTTCTTTTTCATTGTCTAAATGATCAAGAATAGTATACCCGAATGTCAGTTTTTGGAAAAATCTGAAATGAATCAATGAGTTATGAACTGTAATTTTAATGATTTTATTAAGGCATAAACCTAAGTACAAATTATACTTAGGCGAGTTTTGAGATAGGACAGGTCATGTGATGAGAATAATGGAAAAATATCCAGGATTATCATGAACATGCATTGTGCATATTTTATATACATACATGTGCATTATAAAACTCTTACAATTGTGCCAATTTGTGATATGTGTATATTGCTTGTTATAGAGAAACAACTGGAATGTGAACCTCTAGATATTGTCAAAAGTTCTAAGCATTAGCTTCGGGAGTGATCTATAAGTAACCTAGACAGTCTCACCCAACTACTTGTTTTCTTTAGATTAGGTTTGAATTATTTAATGAATGTGAATTGATTATGTTGATTCCAGATAATGAAGGTCTGATGATAAATGTTATTTGAATGTGAATATGTAATCATGTGATTAACTGAGAATATATTACGTGAAACATTTAATACATGAATGCATGTAAGATAAAGGAAGTTATGACTAAAGGCGCCAGGATAAAGAGCTTAAAGCTCGGATTGTGATTAGAGCCTCAGGCTTCGTTGTAAATGTACCCGGTATCCACTAAGGGATATGAGATATAATTTGACACAACTCGGTATCCACTAAAATATATGAGCTAGTAAAAGGGCACTCGATCATAATGAAAATAATAAATGAAAGTGATTTTCAGGTGCGTTGCATTATACCTGACATGTGTATTGTATATGAAAGAAAGGATTATGATGAGTGCCCTGAAAGTGAAATGTGACATTTTATGAATATGTAAAAAGATGTGAATAATATGTTACATGTATTGATGTGATGCATGAATTGAGTGAACCATCGATGATGGCTACCTCACTAAGTTCGCAAAACTCACCAAAATTGCAACATTGATTTTTCAAAACTGAGGGACGACTTTAGCTACTGAGGGACATTTTTACTTTTTAGTACAAGAAGAAATGGCTCAAAGGTTGGTCAGCTGGATATGGAGATAAATTTTGTGTATTTTCCTCTTTCATGTAGCACATTTTTGTATTAGGCTATGTTGTTATATCGGTATGGACGTTGAAAGATACATTGTAAATATTCGATTTTTATGAAATGAAATGAGGAAAATTTGGTTTTAAAATATTGTGACTTTCTTGATGATGTTTTATAAGAGAACAAAGATAGATGATGCTGTGATTAAATGTAGCACACCATTATCATAGGTTATATATTGGAATATCCATAGGGTGTTCTAGTATGTATCTTAGGGTAAGGGGGCACTATACCCTGTCCCAATTTCCTAGCAAAATGATGAGTGTTAGGGACAACATTAGGAATGCAATCAGTGACAAGAAAGGCAATAGTAATATGACTGTTTTGGTGTTGATCCTACAATCTTTAGAATTATGTCCCCATAAAAAAATATATAAATTCTTTTATAAATTAGACTCCTTAAAACAAAGAGAAGCCTCTCTCTTTATGTCATTCATTTAAAAAGTTTATCTATACATCAATTATTGACCATTTCAATCCAATTAATGAAATTCAGCATTGTAGAAATTCGTCTAATTTAGATATAATATTCTTACATTCAATTTCACTTTTTTTACTTCAAACTAAAATGAGGCTAAAATGAGGGGAAACTCCCTTACATTAACTTATCTCCACCTTTTTCATTATATATTCCTCTTAAAGTCTATGTCTTCTTTTTATCTCAATGCAACTATTCCCCCTCTATATATTAGTCCCTATTATGTATTTGTAACATGTATTGGTCCTCCTCCTTTAGGTAATCCATAATATGTTGGGGCCTCTTCTACATCTATAAACAATCAAGTATACAATAAACCTACTTAAGGTAGCATGCAACATGTATGACCGCGCGTCGTAACGCTAGTCAAAATTAATTAACTAGACTACTACTGTAGCAGTGGCGAGTCTAGGTCGATCTCACAGAGAGTGTGTGTAAAGTTTATGAAAAGAAATTAATCGGTGTTTACACTAAAAGGGGGGATTTGGATTTTTAAAGAAAAGAAAAGAAAATAAAACTATCTAATAAAAGCAAATTAAAGAAAACATGCAAAAATGATAAAAGTGGAGAATTTGGTAGGGACCCGGTTCTTCGGTTCAATCTCGGCCTACACCCTGATTAAGCATATTTTATTAATGTGTTGTTCTTTAACCTCTCCTAGAAACTATTAATCGTGGATTAAAAATTAACCCGAGTTTTCCCTTATGTTTTGTTTAATCAAGATACGATCGTTGATTAAACCTAACCACCTAACAACCTAGGATACGATCTCTAGATTTAATTAGGCAGTAGCATTACGAATAAGGAAAACCGATTAATCAAAGCAACAACCACATAAGCTCGGGTCATTTAACCTAGGTCATGTTATCCCTAACGATTAAGAATCATTAGTCGCTACAAATGAATTTCAACATAACAATTACGGGTTAAATTGAAATTCTAGCAATGGGTTCGCAATTAGCAATTCAATGAACGCATTAAAAGTATCAAATCACAATACCCAATGGGTTCATACATAAATAACCGAATAATGGAAAAAATCCGATTATCCATACATAATACCCAAATCAATTAAAGCAGGATAACACAATCAATTCCTAATGAGAGAAAGAAACAACAAACTAATAAAAAAAATACTTAACCCGGGTCGTCGGCGTCGATGTTACCTCCGAACCAGCGTCGGGATGTTTAGCCCTTCATAAGTCTTTTCCGGTAAAAATACTTCAGTCCCATTTTTTATCCCTAACCAATGATCACCTAATTAAATGCTCACTGCCGCAGCTTTCATTGTTTTCTGCTTCTGCACTGCTACACGTCTGGAGGTTCCACTGCGCCAGCGCCAGCTACAAGCCGCAAGCCCAAGCTCCCCTAGCGTCTTCTGCCTCCAGCGCCGCAGTCTTCTTCTCCTCAGCTGTTTTTATTCTCCTCACTATCGCCGGCCCCTGTAGCTGCGCCGCAACTCTCTCCACTGTTGCTTTTTACTCTACTGTACAATGATATGACAATTAAACTTGCAACCATCTTTAAAACCTTTCACGCCCGCAGACTTCTTCACCCTCGGACACTGCATTTTGCGCAGCGTTTCACTCACTGTAGCGTTTTATAAAAACGCTTAACATGCTGCGTTGTGCCCTCCATTTCCGTCACTTGCGTTAATGCTTTGGCCCACTCTCTTTTCTTGTGCTGTGTCTTTAATTCCAACCATTAAAGTCTGCATTGTTATCGTTTTATTGCTGCCGCCTAGAGTGTCCACTGGGCTTTTGATTTAAAGATGACCTTCTGGCCCTTGCTTGTGCGACGTCGTGCAGGCCTCCACCTCATGTTGCGTCGCTTATGTTCTCTTGATTTAATGCTCATGTGATTTAATTTGTTGACCCTATTGCCTTTATTATTTTTTCATTTTTTGTCATTTTGTTTTTTTTTCTTCTCCCTCCATAAAAGCAAGTAGAAATAAATTTTTTAGAAATTGACCCATATATGATGCTTCTAACTCACTTTAATTTCTTTACTTCCGAATTGTACCTAAAATAAAATATGAATTAAAGTGAGCATCTTAAGCAATTTTATGTCAATAATCGCTAAGTGAAAATAATTAAAAATATCAACAATTAAGCACATATCAAATACCCCCACACTTAGCTTTTGACCGTCCTCGGGCAAAACATCCAAATTAAGCTCAAAGATCCGAAACATTTACTCAATTCCCATATTTTTCAAGACAATATAATCATAAACAAAGATGAATAACTTTTAAAAATCATAGCAAGAAATCAACATTCCAAGCTTTTACTCATGATCAATCAACATTCAATATCTTCAAAAACTGAGCAATCTAATGGTAGACTCGAAAAATGTGTTTGGTTAAAATATATCAATGGGTACACTCAATACCATTCATGAACCTGACAATCCACAACTTTGCATATCATTTCATTTCTCCACCACTAATGTTCACATGCAAAATCATGAATCAAAGGACTTTTCAAGGTTGTAATGTGGGCAAGGGTAAGGTGAGGTATATTTGGGTTAAGTAGAATGAAAGTCATCAAAACTAGTGAAACAAAAGCAACACTTATAAAAAAAACTGGGTACCGTCAGCTATGACAAATGCAACAATCACATTTCACAACCTCATTCAACTCTCACACACAAACCACATTAAGCATACATCAATCCAAAGGAATCATTCATACAATTTATCTCAATGAAATAACAAGAGTGAACCTTTCAAAGAAACCTCAACCTCATATTCAACATTCTCAAATAACTCAATCATTACAACTCTAGGAAGATGCATAAATCATAAATACTTTTAAACACATATGCAATTCTTCCTTGATAATTATTTTCAATAATTCCTTTTTCTTTTTCTTCTTTTTTTTCTTCTTTTTTTTTCAATTTCTTTTCTTTCTCTTTTTTTTTTCTTTTTTTTTCTCTTTTTTTCATTCATTAAAAAATTTAAAATAAACTACATCAACATGGGAATCTCAATGATAAGACATAAAATAATATCCCAAGATTATAACCAACCCTCACATATATACACCCCCACACTAAAAATTTTGTATATCCACAACCTCAACAATCACAAATGTTCCACAGCTTTATGACTTAGGTAGGACATTTGGTTAAGTTTAAAAGCTAAAATGTGGTTTATACAAAAAGAGAGGCTAAAGCTCAAAGGAGTTTATCAAAGGAAAAATCATGTCAATAGGATAGGTCATTTGGCCAATGTAGTTTATGAAAAACAAAGAATGCCTAATCATTTCCATGCTAATGCATGTGATAAAAATGTGGTCTCGAATAGAAATTCAACGCAAAATCGAGATGTACATGTCATGAAGGTCACACATTATCAAAAAGCAATGAGACTGATATAGATGTGTCAGTCAATTAAGGCTCAAAATCTCACCGACTTTGTCTACCATTAGTCACTACTCTTCCAAAGATAATGCACATTGACCAATCACAAGAGCAAAAGTACATGTTAAAGTTGCTATGAAATTTTCTAATCAATCCACACTCTAATCATGATCATATAATCCCAGAAGCAATAGAAAATGAGAAAATGTTTGTTTCATTTGTTTTATTCTTTCTCTCATTTTCGTTGAAAACTTAAAAAACAAGTAAAACAAATAAATTCAAAAACACACATGCAGATAAAAAGTAATGCGAAAATGTGAAAGAAAAGAAATTTACTTCCCTTGGGTTGCCTCCCAAGAAGCGTCTTTATTTAGGGTCGCTGGCTCGACTCCTTTTCTCCTCACGTGACAAAATTGTGATCTTCGGGTGTCACATGTGACTCCTCCACGTGAGGTAATACTGGATAAGGCCTTAGTTGATCGCCATCCCCGTTTAGCATCTTCCCTATCCACAACTTCTTAATTCGGACCGAGTCCATACGTTCAGGAAATATTTCAAACGTCTCTTCACCTTTTTCTTCATCATTCAATTCCTCCACTTTGTAATGTAAAGGTAAAGAGTTAGTTTCAAAAATAATTATGGACTCAGTACTTACCTCCGAGCTAAAAGATATGTCCTTTGTGGCTTCGAGCTCCTTCTCCACTTCTTCGACACAAACAATTCGTTGAGGGTTGACCTCAAAATTCTCAAGCTCCTCATCACTTTGCAAATTTTCCATACATACTTCAATTGGGAACACCTCGGGTTGATATGTCTGCTTCTCTTCTCGTTGCGATTCGAGGTGATCAAGGCTTATTTCCATCTGACCCATTAGGTTTTCTCTCATCTGTTGCTGTGCTCTTGTCTCTTGTACGAATTCTTGCAGTTCCTTCTGCATCTCCCGTTGACTTGCTATGATTTCCTGAAAATCCTGGTGCAATTGCAAGTTGGAAGCAATAAGTTTGGTAAGAATTTCTTCTAAAGATGCACCTGAACCAAGTTGGCTCTCCGGTTTTTGAGACCAAGTACTTTCTGGAAATTGTCTTTCATCATTCTGGAATTGTAAAGTATTCTCCTGTAATTGCAACATCAACTCTTCCAGAGATGGACCAGAGTTGTGATATGAAGCTTCTGTTCTGTACGAGAATTGCTGTGTGTCCTGAAAACTATCATGGAAGTAATTCTGATGATCATTCCATCCATAAAAAAAGTTAGGTTGATCAGTCCAAACATTGTTATAGGAGTGAGAATATGAATTATAAAAGAAATTGCTTCCGTCCATAACAATTTTTTTGTTGTTGTTTTTAAACAAAAACTGAAAAGATAACAAAATAACAGAAAAAAAATCAATCACGAACAAATATATACAAAACACCAATTAAAACACAAACAAAAACTAAAACACTGCACTCCCCGGCAACGGCGCCAAAATTTGACCGCGCGTCGTAACGCTAGTCAAAATTAATTAACTAGACTACTCATCAGGCGTGGCGAGTCTAGGTCGATCCCACGAGAGTGTGTGTAAAGTTTATGAAAAGAAATTAATCGGTGTTTACACTAAAAGGGGGATTTGGATTTTAAAGAAAAGAAAAGAAAATAAAACTATCTAATAAAAGCAAATTAAAGAAAACATGCAAAATGATAAAAGTGGAAATTTGGTAGGACACGGTTCTTGGTTCAATCTCGGCCTACACCGATTAAGCATATTTTATTAATTTGTTGTTCTTAACCTCTCTAGAAACTATTAATCGTGGATTAAAAATTAACCCGAGTTTTCCTTATGTTTTGTTTAATCAAGATACGATCGTTGATTAAACCTAACCACCTAACAACCTAGGATACGATCTCTAGATTTAATTAGGCAGTAGCATTACGAATAAGAAAAACTGATTAATTAAAGCAACAACCACATAAGCTCGGGTCATTTAACCTAGGTCATGTTATCCCTAACGATTAAGAATCATTAGTCGCTACAAATGAATTTCAACATAACAATTACGGGTTAAATTGAAATTCTAGCAATGGGTTCGCAATTAGCAATTCAATGAACGCGTTAAAAGTATCAAATCACAATACCCAATGAGTTCATACATAAATAACCGAATAATGGAAAAAATCCGATTATCCATACATAATACCCAAATCAATTAAAGCAGGATAACACAATCAATTCCTAATGAGAGAAAGAAACAACAAACTAATAAAAAAAATACTTAACCCGGGTCGTCGGCGTCGATGTTACCTCCGAACCGGCATCGAGATGTTTAGCCCTTCATGAGTCTTTTCCGGTAAAAATACTTCAGTCCCATTTTTTATCCCTAAACAATGATCACCTAATTAAATGCTCACTGCCGCAGCTTTCATTGTTTTCTGCTTCTGCACTGCTACACGCCTGGAGGTTCCACTGCGCCAGCACCAGCTACAAGCCACAAGCCACAAGCCCAAGCTCCCCTAGCGTCTTCTGCCTCCAACGCCGCATTCTTCTTCTCCTCAGCTGTTTTTATTCTCCTCACTATCGCCGGCCCCTGTAGCTGCGCCGCAACTCTCTCCACTGTTGCTTTTTACTCTACTGTACAATGATATGACAATTAAACTTGCAACCCTCTTTAAAACCTTTCACGCCCGCAGACTTCTTCACCCTGGGACACTGCGTTTTCTTGCAGCTGCTTCACTCATCAGAAGCGTTTTATAAAACGCTTAACATCTTCGTTGTGCCCTCCATTTCCGCCACTTGCGTTAATGCTTTGGCCCACTCTCATTCCTTGTCTTTGTGTCTTTAATTCCAACCATTAAAGTCTGCATTGTTATCGCTTTATTGCTGCCGCCTAGAGTGTCCATCGGACTTTTGATTTAAAGATGACCTTCGGCCCTTGCTTGTGTGACGTCGTCTGTGCCTCCAAATTTCATATTGCGTCCGCTTATGTTCTCTTGATTTAATGCTCATGTGATTTAATTTGCTGACCCCCTATTGCACTGTTATTTTTTTCATTTGTTTTTGTCATTTTGTTTTTTTTTCTTCTCCCTCCATAAAAGCAAGTAGAAATAAATTTTTCAGAAATTGACCCATATATGATGCTTCTAACTCACTTTAATTTCTTTACTTCCGAATTGTACCTAAAATAAAATATGAATTAAAGTGAGTATCTTAAGCAATTTTATGTCAATAATCGCTAAGTGAAAATAATTAAAAATATCAACAATTAAGCACATATCAATGTATATATTCATTATAGCAAGAAAGAAATGACATAGCTTTCAAGTAGGAAAGTAATGCAACGACAGATTTATTGAAATGGATTATAAATTGAATCGTGAAGATAATTGGTAATGTCATTCTCTAAACTCTAATAGGGATTGCAGATGCAACCTCTAAATAATAAGTTAAACTAGGTGGCAAGTGTCCTTTCATATGCAATAGTCAACCATATAATATAAGGAAATTTTTTTGAGAAATTTAAAATTTAATTAAAGAATTAGGGGGTTAACATACAAATGAGGTATGCCATATAATATCCTTTAATACACTATAACATCTAAGCTAGTACTAAAAACCACTACATAAATAGCAAGCCAAAGTTTTGTAGTTAATACAAAAACGATGACATAAGGAGGAAGCCTTGAGTTTGTCGTTATACAATTAGGGTATAACTAGTTTCTCCTTTTTCAAAGATTACAAAAGCTCCTCGATTTGGGAGGGTGAGAAGCGTAACAAAGTTGGCAAGGATAGTAGCATGGTTGTTCCATTTTTCTTCTCCTTCTGTATTCGCACACGATGGATCTCATCTTAAGTAAGTCTCCTCTTTAGAGTCACTACAATTTTTAGTGTTTTAGGGGATAATATAACCTTTTTCTTGAGTTCTACAGACATGGCTAACCAAAGGAGTGAGCGATGAGATATGAGAAATAGAGGAATCTCACTCAGGTAAGTGTCTTAGATAGATTTGCTCTTTTTTTTTTAATTTTGAACTCATAGTGTCTCTTTAATCTGACAGGGGATACCTTTGATGAAGTTTGAGAAAGAAGCACTACTCCGCTTTTAACAAGTAAGCCCTGATCTCTTCTATCCTTGTATTCATAAGTAGAGGCATGATTAGGCAATCGTATTCATGAGTGTATGAGGTCATGATTTCTAATTTGTAGAGAGATTGAACTGGGTATGAAATTACTGAGTAATATGGAGTGAGGACTAGATTCTTCATGTGAGTGTTGGAGTTATGTAAATATAGTGCCCTGGAAAGCAAGTGTATTTACATGTAACTTTATCTTCTTCAGTTACAGTTTTGTAATGAAAATATTTATTATTAATAAAACAAAAGAGTTTGGTTTTATTTGTGTGAGCATTATATATTTAGTCAAAAGATACCAAGATTCTTTTGTAAGTAATATACATATACATAGAGATGTATGGGAAACATGTATTGTTGGACCCCGAACCTTTTTATTAAATGAGAAATTGTTGGTGATTATTCATGTGTAGAAAAAAAAAGGGGAACTCTTGAACTTGAAATGAAATAGAAAAGATGGTTTAGACACAAGATGAGTTATAGGAGAAATGTTGGAAGTTAAAAGTTGAAAAATGAAATTGAAAAATGTTCATTGAGTATGCTTCGGTGTTTTAGCCATAAATTTTGCTCTAGTTATCCGAATAAGATGATTCTTAATTTGGATTAAACTAGAGAAATAGGGTTACAAATTGTCTGATGAAATTGAGTTTAATTCAGTCTCTAAGAAAGTCAACATTTGGGTGAAATTTGAGCATAACATATTGTTTTAGCATAAGAACAATTTAGAAATGTTTAGGCTATAACTTTCAAATTATTGAACCAAATTGAATTCTTTTGATGCCATTAGAAAATTAAGACAATGAGGAACATTTCTATAGAAGGAAGTGCAAGCAAATTCCTTTAATTACATTATTAGAAAAGGTGTTGATTTTCGGAAGGAGTTAAGCATGATTTAAATGAACTTTAAGGTCTTAATAGAGTATTTTTGTGGAATTAATTAGCATGTTAATGGGAGTAATTAGCATGTTAATTTGATTAAGATCATATGGCATAAGTTTATTTAATTATGATATTAAGGTGGTAAGTTTGCATGAGGGGCAAAATTGGAAGATCACTTAAGCTATTTAAGTTGCAAGGTTTATATGTAAGGGCAAAGTGGTCATTGCCCATTCATTAATGGCATTATTGTAAATAGAAGTGTAGGTTGGCTTTTAAGGAAGAGGCATGAACGAAAATGGAAGGAAAAAACAAAGAGAAGTGGGAAATGAGAGAGAGAGTCGTAGAGAAAGAAGAGAAGAGGAGAAAAAGAAGAAAGAGAAACTAGGGTTCAACTTTGCTTGGCTTTCAAGAAGGAATTTGCGATTGCTCAAGAAGAGAAAAAGGAAGAAGAGGAAGAGAGCTCTCATTCAAGCCATCAAACTCTTCATTTGGAGAAGGTTCAAGGTAAGAATGGATTTTGATCTTTGGATTTTTGAGATGGTTTTGGTTCTTATAGCTTAAGAAATGTATGGGTCTAAGGATTATATGATCAATTTTATGAAAATGTCTTATGGGTTTCTCAATTGGAATGTCTATTGATTTTGGGAACTTTTGTCAATGTTGAAGAAAATCAAGAGGGGCAAGAGGAGGAAGAGTAAAGGCTATTTGAGTCCAGTTTCAAGCAAGGAATTAAGGTGGGTACATGTTTTTAATAGAGTAAACAAGCCACTTTTGTTTCCTTTAAATAAAAAAAATTTAATGATTTAAATTGCATCATAATTGTTGCATAAATTATGCCTTGAATGAATTGAGAAATTGCTACATGTTGATATGCAAATTGTGTGACGATTATGAAAATGATTTCTTTTGAAGAGATTGCAAGTTTATGAAATTATGTTTTCGGAAATGGTTTTCAAAATATATCAAGTATATTAAATCAAGTTTTTCGAAAAGTGTCATTTTGGGCAACAAGTTTTAAAATACATGTTATGTGGGTTTTGGTAGTCCATCCAAGAATCGTCACGTGCATGTTGACCCAAGAATAGGCTTCTCCCGCCTGCCGCTAGTGGCACGGAACTCCTTCAAGGACTCCCTCAAGTTTACGGCTACACAGGACCATTATATGGGAATGTGTAGTGCGTCATGAATATGGATCTACCCAAACCATTTTGATGTGTTACGTGCTTATGCATGTGAACAAGTTGATGCATACATGTTTTGTGGTTTGTAAATGTGAATACATGATGAGATTTTGAGAAACAAGTGTTTTATGGATTTTAACAAGGATTTTCTATGACAATAAACTTTTGAATGGTTTTGCTTATTTTTTTCATTATAAGATGTTACCCACGAGCTTTCGAGCCCCTCTTTTCCCTATTCAGGTGAAGAACAAGAGATCAAGTGAAAGTGAATCAAGACATAAATCCGAATTTGCATGTTTTGTTGTGTTTTGGAATAGTTTATGTAAAACAAGGGTTCAGATGTATTTCAAGAGATTATTGGATTTCGCATCTTTTGTATTTTGGATTTTGAGATTGATGATGTAATATGGCTCGGAATGCCATTAACATTTGTAAACATTCTATCTTATAATGTTAATGACATATGAATTGTGTATGGATGAGCATGATGAATGTTGAGCATGAATGGGTATATATATATATATATATATACATAAGGTGGAGATGAGCCCAAACCTAACCATTTGGGTAAAAAAAGGATAAGAAAGAAAGGGCACGTTTCGGATTTATGTCAACTAATCCAACGGACAGAAACACGTGCCTATATATATATATATATATATACATACATACATATATATATGTATGTATATATATATGTATATATATACATACATATATATATATATATATATATATATATATATGGGTATATATGTATACACATCAGTGAGATGTTATGAATATAGAGATGTTGGATATGAAGAGTCAAACAAATTGAGGTTAAGAGTTTGACGAATTCCAATTGGTGGTTGAATTGTTATGAATGATGGGTAATTGAGGAAGTAAAGTTGGGATAAATTCCAAGTTTTGTAGGAAGGTAAAATATGTATGCTGATTTCCAAGGGAAAACTGTATCGATTTAGGTAAAATTGATAAAATTTGTCTTCTTGAAAGTTGTAGTTCGTCTTTATAGTTTTTCAACGCTATAAAGTTTGTAATTTTTGGACATCAGAATGAAAAGATATTATTAGCCCCGAAATTTTTTTTAATTATTTATTTACTTATTTAATTAATTAAGCATGATTAGGCTAATTAAGAAATTTAGTTATCAGTAATTGAGATGATAAGAATTAAATAGGATAGCCTTAAATAGCATGTGGCATTAATTAGCATGGAATGACATTAAATGAGTTAGGTAATAAATAAATGTGATTAAGGAGTTAATTAGCATGTATTAAATGTGTTAGTTGAATTAAATGAATGAAAGGTAATTTAATGTGTTAAGTGGGCCTAAGTAAATGGGTCCAAATGAAATAAAAAGGAAGAGGAAGGAATAAGATGAAGGTGGAATAAGATGGGCCTTAAAAGAAGTGAATGGGCTTAAGTTAAATGGAAGTAGTATAAAGAAATTTAGTGGGCCTAAGTAAGTGGTAGGATAAGTAAAAGAATAAGAAGAAGAAGAAAGGAGGAGATGGGCTTAAGTGTAGTAGGAAATGAGAAAGGAAGGAAGAAGGAATTAAAGGAAACAAATGGGCTTTAGGCTTGTTGGGCTTAAGTGACTTAGATAGGAGTATAAAAGGAGGAGGAATAAGTGAGTGTAGGGAAAGAAGAGAGCAAATTTCGAAAATTCCAAGAGGGAGAAGAGAGAATCGGCTATGGAGGGAGAAAGAAGGAGAAAAGAAGAGAAATGCTTAGGGCTTGGATTTCTTGAAGATTTAGAGAGTTTTTGAAGAAAGTTGAAGGAGAAAAAGTTTAGAGGAAGGAAAGAGCTTCAATTAGATACAAGAAAACACTTACTTGGCTAAGGATTTGAGGTAAGCTTCTTGGTTAAAGTTAAGATTTTGTTTGGGTTTTTGGTTAGAAAGACTAAGGATGGAGTGGGTTTAGTGATTCTAGAGTTTATAGCATGATTAAGGTTCATTAGGTTTGTCAATTTTTAAAACCCTAAGTGATTATGGGTTTCGGTTTTAATGAAGGGAAAGAAGAAAGAGGAGAAGGGCAAGAAGAACACTCCTAAGGAAAGGATTAAGCAAGTATAAGGTGGGTTTCATATTTATCTTTATATATATAAGCAAATAAATGTTAATTAATGCATGTTATTAATGAGCTTTGATTACTTAGAAGATGTATTAAATGCTTGTAATTGAATGATGAATGTGGTTGTTGCAAGCTATTGATGATTATATTAAATGCTTGATGATGATGTTGTTAGACAATTATGAAAGTTAGGTATGAGATTATGATGATTATAAATGTACATTGTATGATGACCATTGAAGATGCTTTGGAGAACTTGTTAAATGAATATGATGAAAAGCATGAATGATATGTGAAAAGATGATTTTGAAAGAAACAGTGAATTGGACAAGAATAGTCCAATTTTCTTGTATGATGCATGAATGATATGTTATGTGGGTAAGGTATAGTCCCAAGAACGCCACGTGCACGTCGACCATGAAAGCCTTCACCGACTGCCTGATTGTGGCCTGGATGATCCATTTATTGGACTCCTCAAGATTTGCCCATGTAAACTCATTAAATGAGATTACATGGTTGCCAAGAATATGGACTTACCGAGCCATTTGATGTGTTTATATGTGATTACATGAGAACGCTAGAGTTATGAATGTTGAATTGTAAAAGATTATGTTTGTGTATTGATGAATGTTGAATGGTGTATGCATTATGACTTAGTGAACAATTGCTAAAAGTATGAATTATAAAATGGACATGCTTGTTATATAAATATAAATGTGTTACCCACGGAGCGAAAGCTCACCCCCCTCAAATTCTCCAGGAAATGAGTAGGATCCCGAGGAGCGAGCTTAAAGGCATTTACTCCAAGACTTTCTTTTGATTTTGTATTTGAAATGATTTTTTTTTGTAACTCAATGCTTTAGATGCATTTTGAGAAAATGATGATTGTGGCAAGTTTGTATTTTTGGGGATATGATGGAGTGGCTTGAAATGCCCTCTAAAGCTTTGTAATGACTTATGACTTCATATGAATGAAAGAATGCTAAGTTCAAATGTATTTTGAGAAATTCATGTATGTTTAAGCATAGTTCCAAAGTTGTATGGAATTGTTTTGAAATGCATGTGGGTAGATGAATGATGTAAGATTAAGTGAGATTATAGCATGTTGGGAGTGGAATGAATGAGTTGAGAGGTTTAGAAGTGTATATGGTGTTTGGAATAAGTCAAGAGAGTGTAGAGGTTAAGTTTTGAGTTACGGATAGATATAAGTCGACTTATTGGACCCATAAGTCGACTTGTGAAGTTTTTGCATAATAAGTCGACTTTTAGATAGATAAGTCGAGTTATTTTCCTCGATAAGTCGACTTGTTAGTGACAAGTCGACTTATTTGCCTCGATAAGTCGAGTTGTTCAGTATAAGTCGACTTATAGGCTAATTTCCAGCACAGGTCGAGTTGTTAGTCAAGCATTTTGAGCATTGTTAGAAGCCGAATTTGGTTTTTCAGTCTTCATGAGAGTTGTAGATCTAGATGTCTACTTTCAAATGGTGAAAGAGAGAACACATTATTACCTATATATAAAAATTTATGATAATTGTCCCAAAAGAGTTTCAGTTTGAATTTGGAAGTGAGCATGGTCTATTAAATTGGGCATAAACCCCTCATATGACCTCCAAATGAGGTGAGGCTTGAACCATTAGTTTTCTAGGACATGTATCTGTTTCCATATAAAAATTTGTAGCATTTGGAGCTAAATTGATAATAATTAAATAAAAAGCAAGTTAAGGGTTGGTTGAGAGAGCATGTTTCAGGTATGATTTCCTTTAGGTTTTTGGAGTGTATCTTGAGTTATATGACTTCGATTGAAGCGATTCTTGTCTTAAATAAAGCAAGAGTCTTAAGGCTATGATTTACAAGAGCAATTAACATCAATTAGGGTTAAGTAAAATAAACCCTACAAGGCAAGATGATCAAGTTTCATGTTTTACGATTCAGGAGTCGGATTCCAGAAACGGGATCCGACATCAGTTGGGCTCCGGGAGTGGGGTCTGACATCTGTGGTATCAGAGCAGCTCTAGGTTTATGATTTCCTAGGAACCCTAGTGGGTAGCCTCAAGGGTAGAGTCAGCATGCATCATGTTACATGAACCCTAAGCATTGTTTTAAATACAGTACATGCATCATTGGTTTTAAATTGTTTTACATGATTTAAATTGGTTTGAAAGGCATGAATTAAAGATTTGAAATGGTTTTTATTTAAAGGAGTAATATGCCGCCTCGAAGAAGAACTCGAGGAGCTCAATCTCGACCAGACTCTCAGAGGGGAAGTACGGATGAATCCCACATTCCCCAGGATGCAGGGACCATCCCTGTCTCAGATGCAGAGGTGCCAAGTGTACAGCATGAAGTGCCTCTCCAGCCCCCTCCTATGCCTCAAGTGAATCCCATGGATCCCCAGTTCTTCCAAGCATTCGCCCAGGCTTTCACTTATGCCATGGGCCAAGGAAGACAGCTCAAGTGCCACCTCAGAGAGAGAGGGCGGCCAAGATGATAAGCTCCTAAGTATGGGCAGTTGACTTCATGGGACCACTAATCCAGGAAGCCAAGCATGGTTGAAGAGGACCGAGAGGGTCTGAATCGATGAAGTGTAATGATGATGAGAAGCTTGACTATGCAGTTAGCTTACGCAGGGGATGCACTTTACCCGGTGGTGAGTCGGTGCCCATGATCGAAGTACCTCCGGTGCTGACATGGAGGGAATTCCTAGAGGCCTTCCGGAGGAAGTATTTCTCGATGGTCTACATGCAGGATAAGGCCAGGGAATTTCTGAATCTCGCTCAGAGGGAGTTGAGTGTGGCAGAGTATGAATTGAAGTTCACTCAGTTATCACGGTATGCAGCCAATATCGTGGCAATGGAAGAAGACAAGTGTCGGAAGTTTGAGGGTGGATTGCACCTAGGGATCCGAGAAAAGGTGGTAATTCACAACTTCTGTGATTACCAGCAGCTGGTTGATGCTGCTCTTCAAGCAGAGAAGTTAGAGAACATCAGGGCTGAAGTGACTAAGAAAAGAAAGAATAGAGAGCGGTTCTCAAGAAGGGCATGAGTGCTCCAAAGACCAAAGAAGGAGCACCGAACTCAAAGATACACAGAGATGGGGGCAGATGGCCCTACTCAGAGCAAGCAGCCTAGGGTTATGTCAGGGCAAGCTTCCAGTGTGGCAAGCCCGGGATGGACAGGTAGAGGGAACCCCCAGTGTGATCACTGTGGGAGATTTCACAAAGGGGAATGTCTTCTGAAGATGGGAGCATGTTTTGGCTGTGGCCAAAGGGGGCACAGAATCAAGGATTGTCCCCAGGCAATCAGGCAGGAAGGGTCTCAGTCTCAGGCCCCAAGAAGAGCGTAAACAAAGGGCTTCTCGGCCAAGACATGGTGTGGGCGATTCGAGCCTTTGCAAGGAAGGCATATCCGCAGGAGACCTAGAGGATGAGTCGAGCACCACTGGTCTTTGCCATGACCGAGGAAGAAGCTGCAACCGCTCCCGAAGTAATGTAACGGGTATGGCTATGCTATTTGACTCTCCCGTTTATGTGTTAATTGATACTGGCTCTACACATTCGTTTGTATCTGCAAGTATGAATTTGCATGCTGTATATCCTGAGGTTATGGATAACTTCTGGTTGTTAGTACTCCTTTAGGGAGTAAGGTGGTGATCAGTTTGATCTACAAGAACTGTGAGCTCAACATAGACGGTGCTAGACTGGTAGTAGACCTACTACCTCTAGACCTTCAAGGGTTGGATGTCATTTTGGGAATGGATGTCATGGAGAAGTACAAGGCGAAGCTAGATTGTAGTTTGAAAGAAGTAGAGTTTGATCTGGGCAATGATCAGAAAGTGGTCTTCAAGGGGACAGAAACGCCATCTGGGGATCATTTCGACTATGTTGGCTGACAATATGATGAGCCAAGGGTGTGAGGCCTTTTGGCGCATGTAGTGGATCCGAATGAATGTGGGCGATTAGGAGATTTTCAGTTGTGAGGAGTTTCTGATGTATTTCGGAGGAATTACGGGGGTTGCCGCCGTGAGGGAAATTGAGTTCAAAATTGACTTGATTCCGGAACCGCGCCAATCTCGATACCACCCTACGTGATGGCTCCAATGAATTAAGGGAGCTTAAGGAGCGATTAGAGGAGTTGTTAGAAAGCGGTTCATCGGCCGAGTTCTTCACCTTGGGGAGCTCCGGTCCTGTTTGTTAGGAAGAAGGATGGGACGTGGAGGATGTGTATAGACTACAGGAAGCTTAACAAGATGACGATTCAAAACAAGTATCCGTTGCCACGGATAGATGATTTATTTGATCAGCTGCAGGGAGCAAGGGTCTTTTCGAAGATTGACTTAAGATCAGGTTATCATCAACTCCGAATCAGGGAGTCTGATGTTAACAAGACAACTTTCAGGACCCGTTACGGGCACTATGAATTCAGGGTCATGCCCTTCGGATTAACCAATGCTCCAGCTGCCTTCATGGATCTGATGAACAGGGTGTTTAATGAATTCCTAGATCAGTTTGTCATTGTGTTCATTGATGACATTCTGGTCTATTCTAAGGATGAAGGAGAGCATGAACAGCATCTCAGGATAGTATTGCAGAGATTGAGAGAGCGGAGTCAGATGCCAAATTCAACAAGTGTGAATTCTGGCTGCATGAAGTAGTTTTCCTTGGACATGTGATTTCCAGCAAAGGGATTCATGTTGATCCGAGGAAAGTAGAGGCAGTAGTGAACTGGCAAGAACCTAAGACAGTGAAAGAGGTAAGAAGCTTCCTAGGTTTGGCAGGTTACTATAGGAGGTTCGTGGAGGGATTCTCAATGATAGCTGCCCCTATGACTAAGCTGTTAAGAAAGAATCAGCAGTTCATATGGAATGAGGAATGTCAGAAGAGCTTTGAGGAGCTCAAGAACAGATTGACAAGTGCTCCAGTATTGGTTTTGCCCAATGGAGACCAAGGGTATACGGTGTACAGTGATGCTTCGAGGAAGGGTTTAGGATGTGTGCTGATGCAGGATGACAGGGTAATAGCCTATGCTTCACGGCAGTTGAAGCAGTATGAGTTAAACTATCCGACTCATGACTTGGAGTTAGCAGCGGTAATTTTTGCTTTAAAGATATAGAGACACTATCAGTATGGGGTTCGCATAAGGGTCTTCACGGACCACAAAAGTCTTAAGTACATTATGAGTCGAAAGAGTTGAACTTAAGGCGTAGACGATGGTTGGAATTGCTCAAGGACTATGATTTGATGATTGAATACCACCGAGCAAAGCTAATGTAGTGGCGGATGCATTAGCGAAATCTTGATAGCTCATGTTCAGCGCGGTTTACTTGCCTTTATTGGAGCAGATGGCCAAGTTGAAGATTAGTTTGCGGCAGGATGAATCGATGGTATTGTTGCTCAGTTCAGGGTGAGACCTATCCTTAGGGAGAAGGTCAAGGAGTTGCAGGAGCAGGATGCAGAATTAAGGTGAGAGATGAAGTTCAACATGGTAAGCGATCGAAGTGCAAGTAAGGGATGATGGGCTAATGGTGATCGGAAGCAGGTTGTGTATTCCAATGATAGGCGATTAAGGATGAGATCATGGATGAGGCACACAATCGCCTTATTCCATGCACCCAGCAACACCGGGATGTCTGAGATCCGAAGGAGCATTTACGGTGGAAAGGTATGAAGAGATGTAGCGTAATATGTGAGCAGATGTCTAGTGTGTCAGCAAGTCAAGGCTGAACACCAGGCACCTTCAGGCCTATTGCAGCCATTGTTCATTCCTGAATGGAAGTGGCAAAGGATCACGATGGATTTTTTGATGGGTTTACCCAGGACTGTTAGGAAGCATGATGCTATATGGGTCATTGTAGATCGACTGACCAAGTCAGCCCATTTTCTAGCAATTAAGCAGACAGATTCATTGCAAGTCTTAGCCAGGAAGTATGTTAATGAAGTGGTGAGGTTGCATGGAGTTCCGGATTCCATAGTATCTGACAGGGATCCACGATTTACATCGAGATTTTGGGAAGTCTGCGGAAGCATTAGGAACTAAATTGAATTTCAAGATCTGGCGTTTCATCCTCGACGGATGGTCGATCGAAAAGGACTATTCAGACCCTAGAGGGAATGCTCAGAGCATGTGTCATGGACTTCAAAGGAGCATGGGATGAACATCTGCCGTTGGTCGAATTTGCCTATAACAATTCGTACCATTCGAGCATTCAGATGGCTCCTTATGAAGCACTTTATGGCAGAAGATGCAGGACTCCGTTATGTTGGGATGAAGAGGGTGAGAGGAAGCTAGTGGGACCAGAGTTGGTCCAGATGACAGTTGAGAAAGTGGATGTAATCAAACAACGACTTAAGGCAGCCCAGGATAGAATGAAGAGTTATGCCGATGCTAACAGAAAAGAAATGGAATATGCAGTGGGTGACAAGGTGTTCCTCAAGACGTCTCCTTGGAAGGGAGTTATAAGATTCGGGAAGAAGGGGAAGTTAAGCCCTCGGTATGTGGGTCCGTATGAAGTATTGGAGAGGATTGGGCCGTTGGCCTACAGATTGGCATTGCCACCAGAATTGTCACAAATTCATGATGTATTCCATGTTTCGATGCTGAGAAGGTACAGATCAGATCCTTCTCACATCATTCAGACCTCGGAAGTTCAGCTGGATAATGATCTGAGTTATGAAGAAATGCCTGTGGCAATTCTGGATAGCAAGGATAAGATCCTCAGGAACAAGACTGTTCAGTTGGTTAAAGTCCTGTGGAGGAACCATGCAGTTGAAGAGGCGACGTGGGAACCATTGGATGCAATGAAGGAGAAGTATCCACACCTCTTCAATGAGTCAGGTAAGAATTTCGAGGACGAAATTTCTTAAGGGGGGAGAAATATTAGCCCCGAATTTTTTTTTTAATTATTTATTTACTTATTTAATTAATTAAGCATGATTAGGCTAATTAAGAAATTTAGTTATCAGTAATTGAGATGATAAGAATTAAATAGGATAGCCTTAAATAGCATGTGGCATTAATTAGCATGGAATGACATTAAATGAGTTAGGTAATAAATAAATGTGATTAAGGAGTTAATTAGCTTTGTATTAAATGTGTTAGTTGAATTAAATGAATGAAAGGTAATTTAATGTGTTAAGTGGGCCTAAGTAAATGGGTCCAAATGAAATAAAAAGGAAGAGGAAGGAATAAGATGAAGGTGGAATAAGATGGGCCTTAAAAGAAGTGAATGGGCTTAAGTTAAATGGAAGTAGTATAAAGAAATTTAGTGGGCCTAAGTAAGTGGTAGGATAAGTAAAAGAATAAGAAGAAGAAGAAAGGAGGAGATGGGCTTAAGTGTAGTAGGAAATGAGAAAGGAAGGAAGAAGGAATTAAAGGAAACAAATGGGCTTTAGGCTTGTTGGGCTTAAGTGACTTAGATAGGAGTATAAAAGGAGGAGGAATAAGTGAGTGTAGGGAAAGAAGAGAGCAAATTTCGAAAATTCCAAGAGGGAGAAGAGAGAATCGGCTATGGAGGGAGAAAGAAGGAGAAAGAAGAGAAATGCTTAGGGCTTGGATTTCTTGAAGATTTAGAGAGTTTTGAAGAAAGTTGAAGGAGAAAAGTTTAGAGGAAGGAAAGAGCTTCAATTAGATACAAGAAAACACTTACTTGGCTAAGGATTTGAGGTAAGCTTCTTGGTTAAAGTTAAGATTTTGTTTGGGTTTTTGGTTAGAAAGACTAAGGATGGAGTGGGTTTAGTGATTCTAGAGTTTATAGCATGATTAAGGTTCATTAGGTTTGTCAATTTTTAAAACCCTAAGTGATTATGGGTTTCGGTTTTAATGAAGGAAAGAAGAAAGAGGAGAAGGGCAAGAAGAACACTCTAAGGAAAGGATTAAGCAAGTATAAGGTGGGTTTCATATTTATCTTTATATATATAAGCAAATAAATGTTAATTAATGCATGTTATTAATGAGCTTTGATTACTTAGAAGATGTATTAAATGCTTGTAATTGAATGATGAATGTGGTTGTTGCAAGCTATTGATGATTATATTAAATGCTTGATGATGATGTTGTTAGACAATTATGAAAGTTAGGTATGAGATTATGATGATTATAAATGTACATTGTATGATGACCATTGAAGATGCTTTGGAGAACTTGTTAAATGAATATGATGAAAAGCATGAATGATATGTGAAAAGATGATTTTGAAAGAAATAGTGAATTGGACAAGAATAGTCCAATTTTCTTGTATGATGCATGAATGATATGTTATGTGGGTAAGGTATAGTCCCAAGAACCGCCACGTGCGTCCGACCATGAAAGCCTTCGCCTCGGCCGATTGTGGCCCAGGATGATCCATTTATTGGACTCCTCAAGATTTGCCCATGTAAACTCATTAAATGAGATTACATGGTTGCCAAAATATGGACTTACCGAGCCATTTGATGTGTTTATATGTGATTACATGAGAACGCTAGAGTTATGAATGTTGAATTGTAAAGATTATGTTTGTGTATTGATGAATGTTGAATGGTGTATGCATTATGACTTAGTGAACAATTGCTAAAAGTATGAATTATAAAATGGACATGCTTGTTATATAAATATAAATGTGTTACCCACGGAGCGAAAGCTCACCCCCCCTCAAATTCTCCAGGAAATGAGCAGGATCCCGAGGAGCGAGCTTAAAGGCATTTACTCCAAGACTTTCTTTTGATTTTGTATTTGAAATGATTTTTTTGTAACTCAATGCTTTAGATGCATTTTGAGAAAATGATGATTGTGGCAAGTTTGTATTTTTGGGGATATGATGGAGTGGCTTGAAATGCCCTCTAAAGCTTTGTAATGACTTATGACTTCATATGAATGAAAGAATGCTAAGTTCAAATGTATTTTGAGAAATTCATGTATGTTTAAGCATAGTTCCAAAGTTGTATGGAATTGTTTTGAAATGCATGTGGGTAGATGAATGATGTAAGATTAAGTGAGATTATAGCATGTTGGGAGTGGAATGAATGAGTTGAGAGGTTTAGAAGTGTATATGGTGTTTGGAATAAGTCAAGAGAGAGTGTAGAGGGTTAAGTTTTGAGTTCTGGATAGATATAAGTCGACTTATTGGACCCATAAGTCGACTTGTGAAGTTTTTACATAATAAGTCAACTTTTTAGATAGATAAGTCGAGTTATTTTCCTCGATAAGTCGATTTGTTAGTGACAAGTCGACTTATTTGCCTCGATAAGTCGAGTTGTTCAGTATAAGTCGACTTATAGGCTAATTTCCAGCACAGGTCGAGTTGTTAGTCAAGCGTTTTGAGCATTGTTAGAGGCCGAATTTGGTTTTACAGTCTTCATGAGAGTTGTAGATCTAGATGTCTACTTTCAAATGGTGAAAGAGCGAACACATTATGACCTATATATAAAAAGTTATGATTATTGTCCCAAAAGAGTTTCAGTTTGAATTTGGAAGTGAGCATGGTCTATTAAATTGGGCATAAACCCCTCATATGACCTCCAAATGAGGTGAGGCTTGAACCATTAGTTTTATAGGACATGTATCTGTTTCCATATAAAAATTTGTAGCATTTGGAGCTAAATTGATAATAATTAAATAAAAAGCAAGTTAAGGGTTGGTTGAGAGAGCATGTTTCAGGTATGATTTCCTTTAGGTTTTTGGAGTGTATCTTGAGTTATATGACTTCGATTGAAGCGATTCTTGTCTTAAATAAATCAAGAGTCTTAAGGCTATGATTTACAAGAGCAATTAACATCAATTAGGGTTAAGTAAAATAAACCCTACAAGGCAAGATGATCAAGTTTCATGTTTTACGATTCAGGAGTCGGATTCCGGAAACGGGATCCGACATCAGTTGGGCTCCGGGAGTGGGGTCTGACAGATATGATTGTTACAAGTTATGATGTTGAATAGGAATTGTGTATGATGACAGCTATGGTAAATGATAGGAAATGGTGGTTTTAATGAACCAAATGAATTGGGA
The DNA here is from genome assembly GCA_029891385.1 of Erythroxylum novogranatense. NCBI lineage: Eukaryota > Viridiplantae > Streptophyta > Magnoliopsida > Malpighiales > Erythroxylaceae > Erythroxylum > Erythroxylum novogranatense. The sequence goes on along the minus strand of CM057226.1, from coordinate 58,264,955 downwards.
TTTGAGAGTTTTATGAGATAATTTTGGAGTTTGAGTTGTTATGAAGTGATTTTGTACTAGAAGAGTTGAATTTAAGAAGATATTGATTGAATATGATGTTAGATTGGATGTAGGAAGTATTGGAGAGGGTTTGAAGGGGTTTTGGGAACCCCATGTCCGTTTAACGGACTTTAGGTCCGTTTAACGGACCTTTACGGGTCAAAAAGTGTTGTAGTTATGTAAATATAGTGCCCTAGAAAGCAAGTGTATTTACATGTAACTTTATCTTCTTCAGTTACAGTTTTGTAATGAAAATATTTATTATTAATAAAACAAAAGAGTTTGGTTTTATCTGTATGAGCATTATATATCTGCTCATAAGGTATCAAGATTCTTTTGTAAGTAATATACATATACATGGAGATGTATGGGAAACATGTATATTATTAGAATCTGAATTAATTGATTCACAGTTGAATAATCAAGTTGGTCGCTTGATTATGGTTTAGACTGTAGTGTTGCGATTTATCTCCATATAAGTAAAGGAGTTTACTTCAAGGGAATGATGAGTTTCATATCATGATAGTAGTTGACTATCGATAATGGCACTCTTAAATGAATCTAGAATCAAGTATGTTTTCAAAAATAAAGTGGGTCGTTACTTTAATCTTAAAACATACAACTTAAACATTCGCTTATTATGAACCATAATCTTGATGAGTGGTGAACTCATATATGTTTCATTATAATTCTTGATATGATCGGAATGGATTTTTACAGAGTATTAATCCAGTGTCTGCATGTTGGAATTATTAATTGAAACATGTATCAGGGAACATTCACTCAAATAAAGAGTTTATAGTGTTATCATCTCTTCTAGACTAGCTACCCATCAAGTCTTAACACTAAGATGAGATCTTATGTGTTAATCACCATATAAAGTAAAATGAGAGATCTAGAAGGAAAAACCAACATAAGGGAAAAACGGTAATTTTACCCTTTGTTGCACGGATGGCTATAATAAGGTTCTAAATAGGGTTTGCAATTGGACATATTCTTATAATTGAATCTTGGGCTTGGTCTAATTAAAGAATCCCAAATGTACATTTAGTAATGGGCTTGGTTTTTGGTTTAATGTAATTAATTAGATTAATTACATTAAAACAATTTTTTTAAGAAGAAGATAGCAATTTCGGTTATTCCTAGGTTAAATGTGTAACCACGCATTTGACATTAAAATGCTAAATTAAAGATGGTCTTTATTATGGTTAATCATCATTAAATGGAGTTATGAACTTACCATTAAATGGTTTAATGGTTGTTTTTTAATGTTGGCTTGTAACCTATTTGCATTCATTAGATTAAAGATGAAAGATGTACATTAAATGGACCATCTTCCTTCTTTCTTCTTGACAAAACCGAAATTGGGTATTGAATTTTAGGTTATGGTCTTTTCAAATAGACTTCATAAAGATAAATGAAGATAATCTCATTTATTGGCTATTTTATGAGTGATTAATGAAAGAAGCGATGCATTTGATGCCTCTCTCTCCTTCCATCCATGCATATACGAAATTGGTAGGCAAGAAAGAGTTCTTGTATGTTCTTTACACCTTCTCTCCTTTCATGAAAGAGAGAATCGAAAATACCAATTGAAAGAGTTTCAATTTTGCTTCTTCTTCTTCTTCTAAGAAAATCTCCTCCAAACATTTCTTCTCCTTTCCCACCAAAGGATTTTGTTAACCTAATTGTCCTTGAAGAACATGTGGTAAATCTAATTGGTTGAGGATACTACAACAAGGAGAAAGTAGATTGCTAAAGGAAAACAGTCAAAGGCAAAGGATTTGGATACACGAAGAAGGAGAGGATAGCGCAACGAGGATTTAAAGTCATGGCGAAGAGTCGGTAATACTCCTAATCTTGTTTATATTTTATTATCCTTATACCATATCATGTATGGATTGGCATGTTGATTTGGATTTGTTGCTTCCTCTGCAAGTAATGATTTCTTAAAAGTTTTGAAATCTACCGTTTTTCCAAACAAAGCATGTTTTCTTTTTCCGATCCAACAATTGGTATCAGAGCCAGTTTCTAATGCATGATTTCGGTTCCTATATATTGGATGCATGGGTTAGCAATCTTTTTGTGTATGCTGCATATTTTTATGTGATAGAAATATACATAGTGTATGTTTGCTCTTTTGGTTGTCCATAGAAGTTAAATTTACCTTTTAAGATTTCTTCATTGGTTGTAACAAGGAGGGTGGTCTATCATCACCATGTTTCCTCCTTGTTTTCTTTTTTCTATTTTCTTTGATTTTGTAATGTACAAATCGATGTAATGATGAAGATGGAGCATCCATGGATTGAAGAAATGGAAAGGTAAAATTTTCGGTGTATCCTTTTGTGTATTGGCATAAGTTTTGTGAAAACATAGTTGCTGGAATTTTGTTTCAATGGATCACTTTTCAGTTTTTATTGTAAAAACAAGTGCTGCATTTTTGTTTCAAAGAATCAAATTTCGGTTTTATTAAAATACTAAGTGCTGGTTTTTTATTTTCATGAAATGAGCTTCGGTTTTAATGAAAACTAGTGCTGGAATTTTTTGTCAAAACAAAGATTTAGTTTTCTAAAAATCTGGTGCTGGAATTTTATTTTTCAAAGTGACAAAATTCGATTTTCATATATGTCATTACATTTTGTTTACCGAATGGGCCGGATCATATTTGTGAAGAGTTCAAAGCGGAAGATCCAAGTCCAAGAAGAATACTTTGGGCCTAAAAGGCTTGTAATTATTTAATTTTTCTAGGATGGACAATCAAAAGTGGCTTTATTAGTTCATGTGATGAATGGAGAAATGAATGCTTATAATATGTGATATTATGTGATTGCATGTCATTTAGAAAATTGCCAACCCTAGGCTTTGCCATGCATTCAATATGCATGAGATATATAATGAAACAATATAGGATGGATAATAAATTGCATCTAGACAAGATGGTATTTAAAACTTAAAGCCCAAAAAGATTGAGTGGAAGAGGATGCTCCTGTGAGAGTCCACGGTCTCCAAATGATGGCCTATTTGTATGTGGTGAAGTGTTACTCCCCATCAGAGGGCATGGATCCTAGATCTTGCATGGTTTGGGTCTCCTTAAGGATAAGTCCACTTAATGATAGCAAATGTGACCTCCCATCAAGGCATGGTTTGTAGGTATCTTTAGTGATAAAACACTCAACATTTTTTATCAATAAACTACCCACCGTAGCTCTGTTGGTAAAAGTATAGACCAAAGTATAGACCAAATTAAGACACTTCTTAAAAAATTGGGCATGAGATGCTTGGTAGTTTTTGAGTGAGAGGGTCCTAGTTTTTCTTTTAATGGATAAGATGGCCCACCGTCACTTAGTCTGTTATAGATAAGAAAAATAACCGTCGTATAATGTTTTAATTTTTTAAGTTTTGTTAAATCATCATCATGCATACATGCATCATGATTTTATACAAAGTTCCATAAATTGTTGACTAGTATGCTCATGTTTTAATAATTTATATTTTCAGACATAATCAACCACAAAATGAATCCACTCACCCTGCTCTTGACTAATAACAAATTGGAAAACGGAGACAATTTTAATGAATGGAGACGTAACCTTGACATTGTTCTTCAATATGAACGTATTTCATGGGTGTTAACTAAAAATGAGCCTACACCTCCAAGTGGAGATTCAACTCCTGAGCAAGTCCAACAACAAGAGCGTTGGCAGAATGCTGACAAGACTACTAAGTGTTATATTCTGGCTTCTGTCAGCGGCATGTTGCAAAAGCAAATTGCTTGTATGAAAACTGCTAGTGCAATGGTCCATCACCTACATGAGATGTTTGGTGTGAGGACTAGGTCTGCAAGAGTGAAAGCTATCCAAACCTTTCATAATCTCAGACAAAACACAGTGAACCAAGCGGGATTACATGATGAAGGTAATCTCTGCGGTCACTGAGGCTGAAATGCTTGGGGCGAATATGGATGCAGATATGCAGATGATTATGATCATCAATAGCTTAAACTCTTCTTTTCAGCAGTTTAAGTTGGACTATGAGCTCAACAGCAAGGATTACACCTTGAGTGAGTTGATGAATACCCTCCAGAGCACGGAGGAGATATTGAATATTAAGGCTCATGGACCAGAAGCTAATGTAGCTTCTTCTTCTAAACCCAAGGGTAAGGGAAAGGAAAAGAAGAAGGGTCTAATGAAAAAGAAGGCCCAAACAGGGGTCAATGCCAAATCCATGAAAAAGAAGACCAAAGAGAACATCAAAGGAAAGTGTTTCCACTGTGATGAGATGGGCACTGGAAAAGAAACTGTCCAGTCTACCTAGAGTCCCTCAAAAGCAAACAAGGTATGGGCTTCCTAAGTTTGTTAGGAACTAGAAATGTGGCAGATTTATCTACTTCTTGGATATTAGATTCAGGAGCCACTAACCATGTTTGTAATTCTTTGCAGGGGTTACAGCAAAGGAAAAGACTACCTAAAGGCCGCCAAGTCAAGATAGCGATGGTTCCTATGTTTCAGCAAAATCAGTGGGAGTAGTTATCTTGGACTTTCCTAGTGGTCATAGGTTATATTTGGAGGATGTTTATTACATGCCAATGATTGTAAGGAACATGATTTCTGTTTTTTGTCTAACAAAATCTGGTTATTCCTTATATTTTGAAAAGGTTCTTTCAATATATGAGAATAAGGATTTTATTTGTGATGTGATAACTAAACAGGGATTGTTTTTATAGAACCTATGAAAGGCTCACTAAACACCACAAAATTGATAAGACAAAGACAATCCAAAATCTCTAGCATTAATTCAAAGTATCTGTGGCACTTAAGAATGGGTCATATCAATCAGAAAAGACTTGACAGGCTAGTAAAGGATGGGATCCTTATGGGCTTGGATAGTGATCCATTACCCAGCTGTGAATTCTTGTATTGAAGGAAAATGACCAAAGCCTCATTTCCTTCTAAAGGAAACAGATCTGAATCCACATTGGACCTGGTACATACTGATGTGTGTGGGCCCATGAATGTACAAGCTAGAGGAGGTTATGAATATTTCATAATTTTTATAGATGATTACTTAAGACATGGCTATTTGTATTTGATGCATAAAAATAGTGAATCTTTTGAAAAGTTCAAAGAATTCAAAGCTGAGGCTGAGAAGCAACTTGGCAAGCCATTAAAACAGCTTCGATCAGATCGAGGTGGTGAGTATTTATCTGGAGAGTTCCAGCAATATTTAACTGAAAATGGAATTATTTCCAATTTGTCAACTCCTCGTACACCTCAACAGAATGTTGTAGCAGAGAGGAGAAATAGAACTCCATTGGAAATGGTAAGATCAATGATGTCCTACGCTAGCCTTCCAGAATCGTTATGGGGATATGCCATACAAACGACAACATATCTTCTTAACTTGGCTCCGTCCAAATCGATGCCTAAAATACCTTGGGAGTTGTGCACTAGCCGAGTGCCTTCATTAAGGCATTTGAGGACTTGGGGCTGCCCAACCCATGTTCTAAAGCATGAATCCACAAAGATGGAACCAAGGTCAGAAGTATGTTTGTTTGTAGGATATCCTACGGGAACTCGAGGGTACTATTTTTACAGTCCTCATGATAAGAAGGTATTTGTGTCGACAAATGCAACCTTCTTAGAGGAAGAGTTTGTGAAAAATCAAAAAGGAAGAAGTGAAGTAGTACTAAAGGAGTTATCTATTTTATCCAAACCAAGAGTTGTTTTGGATATGACAGAACAAGATGTCGAAATGGATTCAAGAGTTGAATCAGAAGTGCAACCTAAACATCAAGGTGTGCCTAGACGTAGTGGGAGGGTTGTGAGACAGCCAAATAGGTATCTGGGTTTAGGAGAAGGCTTAATTGCCATCTCGAACCAAGAAGAAATAGATCTCATTACGTATACACAGGCTATTAATGATGTTGATGCAGGAAAATGGCTCAAGGCGATGGAATCGAAAATAGATTCTATGTATACTATTGAAGTCTGGGTCCTTGTAGATCTACCACCAGGTCTAAAAGCCATAGGGTGTAAATGGATCTACAAAAGGAAAAGGGGATCGGATGGAAAGGTAGAGACCTTTAAAGCTATATTGGTAGCTAAAGGCTATACTCAAAAGGAGGGTATAGACTACGAGGAGACTTTTTCTCCGGTTGCCATGCTTAAGTCCATTAGGATTCTTTTGGCCATAGCAGCCTATTTCGATTATGAAATATGGCAAATGGATGTTAAGACCGCATTTCTTAATGGGGATCTTGAGGAGACCATTAATATGGCTCAACCAGAAGGATTCATTGAGCCAGGTAATGAGCATAAGGTTTGCAAGTTGCAAAGGTCCATTTATGGACTTAAGCAAGCATCTAGGTCTTGGAACATTAGGTTTGATAAGGCTATCAAAACCTATGGGTTCATACAAAACCTAGATGAGTCTTGTGTTTATAAAAGAATACAAGAAGGTAAGGTTACTTTCGTAATCCTGTATGTTGATGACATTCTGCTCATTGGGAATGATGTGGGAATGTTATCTGCGGTTAAGCGATGGCTGAATGAACAGTTTTCAATGAAGGATTTAGGAGAGGCTACCCATGTTCTAGAGATCAAACTTATAAGAGATCGAAAGAACAAACAGATAGCTTTGTCTCAACTAACCTACATTGAGAATATGCTCAATAAGTTCGCCATGCAAGATTCCAAGAGGGGTTTTACTCCTACTAGACATGGAATCAAAATTTCAAAGGAACAAGCACCTAAAACTCAAGAGGAGGTAGGACGCATGTGTAACATTCCATATGCTTCGGCAGTTGGTAGTTTGATGTATGCAATGCTGTGCACTAGACCGGATACATTACTGTGATGGGGATTTGAGTAGCGATTTCATCAATCCAGAATGAAACATTGAATCATGGTTAAGTGTATACTTAAGTATCTTCGTAGGACGAAGAACTTAATGCTTTTTACTCTGTAAGTAATCTTATTCCGACGGGATATATGGATTCGATTTCCAATCGATGTTGATTCAAGAAATCAACTTCATTTCTATATTTACTTTATGAGGTGGAGCCATAGTTTTGAGGAGTGTCAAGCAATCTTGTATTGCCGATTCGATTATGGAGGTTGAGTATGTTCTTTAACTTGTCAGGCAAAGAAGAAGCGATCTGCTCTGGAAGTTCCTAAATGATTTGGAGGTAGTTCCAGAGGCGAAAAAGGCAATTACACTTTATTGTGATAATAGTGGGGCAGTGGCTAATTCTAAAGAACCTCAGAACCACAAAGCTGCCAAACATATTGAGCGAAAGTATCATCTTATAAGGGATTTTGTTAACCTAATTGTCCTTGAAGAATAGGTGGTAAATCTAATTGGTTGAGCATACTACAATAAAGAGAAAGTAGATTGCTAAAGGAAAATAGTCAAAGGCAAAGGATTTGGATACATGAAGAAGGAGAGGATATCGCAGCGAGGATTTAAAGCTGTAGCGAAGGAGTCGGTAATACTCCTGATCTTGTTTATATTTTATTATCCTTATACCATATCATGTATGGATTGGAATGTTGATTTGGATTTGTTGCTTCCGCTGTAAGTAATGATTTCTTAAAAGTTTTGAAATCTACTATTTTTCTAAACAAAACATGCTTTCTTTTTTCGATCTAACAAAAAGGACCCCTAGCATCGCCCATGTCCGTTTAATGGACTTTCTCAAGTGAGAAGGTGCACTTTGGCCTGACAATGTCCGTTAAACGGACATTCACGGGTTAGCTTCAGTAAATTTCGATTTTTGAGCTATGTAGAGGCCAAATATGACTTTATAGTCTCATTAAAGTTGTAGATCTATAAGTCTACTTTCAAATGGTCTAAAAACGAAATCAATCAGACATTTTTAGTGAAAGTTATGACAATCGCGCCAATACATGTTACTGCATGATTAAGGTTGTGAACATGTTAGATTCTTTCGGTCATAACTCGCTCGTCTGACCTCCAAATGAAGTGATTCTTGAAGAGATAGATTCCTAAGACATGATTTTATCTCTAAAAGAAAATTTGTATCTTTTGGAGTTGATTTGAAAAGTTTGGTGGAAGGAAAATGAGGGATTAGTTGGGAGACCATGATTGGGGTATGAACACACTTTGCAATTTTAAGCATATCTTGAGCTATAGAGCTCGAATTGAGGGGATTCTTTCATTAAAGAAACCTAGAGGCTTAGATCTCCAATTTCTATGAAGAAGTCAAGTTGTGATTTTGATATTTGATTAGTGTTCGCTCACCACTATTGTGGAATGACAGCAAATGACCTACAGGGTTTTAAGCACAAGGTTTATGACTCCGAATGTTAGGCTCCAAAAACGGGGTCAACAGTTGTGGTATTAGAGCAAACTCAAGTTTCATGATTTCGCAACAATTAGATTCCGGAAACAATTCAGGGTCCAACATGTATATTATAAGAATCTAAATTAATTGATTCACAGTTGAATAATCAAATTGGTCGCTTTATTATGGTTTAAACTGTAGTGTTGCAATTTATCTCCATATAAGTAAAGTAGTTTACTTAAAGGGAATGATGAGTTTCATATCATGATAGTAGTCGACTATCGATAATGACACTATTAAATGAATTTGAAATCAAGTATGTTTTCAAGAATAAAGTGGGTCGTTACTTTAATCTTGAAACATACAACTTAAGCATTCACTTATTATAAACCATAATCTTGATGAGTGGTGAACTCGTATATGTTTCATTATAATTCTTGATATGTTCAGAATAGATTTTTACAGAGTATTAATCTAGTGTCTGCATGTTAAAATTATTAATTGAAACATGTAACAGGGAACATTCACTTAAAGAAAGAGTTTATAATGATATCATCACTTCTAGATGTTTTAAGGAGATTTGGCGATTAAACTGCCACCAGTAGTTTGATGGACTAGCTATCTATCAAGTCTTCACACCAAGATGAGATCTTGTGTGTTACCATATAAAGTAAAACGGAAGATCTACAAGAAAAAACCAACATAAGGGCAAAACGATAATTTTACCCTTTGATGTGTGGATGGCTATAATAAGGTTCTAAATAGGGTTTGCAATTGGACATAAAATATGTGTTCTCATAATATTTAATAATTCAAGAGTTCAACTGATTGTCTTTAGTGGAATGACATTTAGTTAATAGGCTAAAATTAATTCTAATGAGATTAAATTAATTTTAGGCTTATTGGAACTTGAATTATCAAAGTCTAATAAGATTTCCAACTTGGCTTTAAAGAAGGTTATCAAGCTAAGTAAGAAATATAAATGGAGATTTTAGTAGTCCATAATTGAATGTTGGGTTTGCTTTAATTAATGGACAATTAGAAGCTCAAATGTACATTTAGAAATGGGATAGACTTTGGCTTAATGTAATTGATTAGATTAATTATATTAAAACAATTTTTTTAAAGAAAGGAGTAGCATTTTCGGTTTTATTAGGGTTGAATGTGCAACTGCACATTTAACATTCAAATGTTAAATAAAGATGTTCTTTATTATGGTTTATAATCATTAAATGGAGTTATGAACTTACCATTAAATGGTTTAATGATTATCTTTTAATGTTAGCATATAACCTATTAGCATTCATTGGATTAAAGAAGAAAGAAATGCATTGGATGGACCATCTTCCTTTTTCCATCTTCCAAAACCAAAATTGGTAGATCATGTATAGGTTAATAGTCTTTTCATATAACCACCTTAAAGATAAATGAGAAGAGTCTCATTTATTGGTTATTTTATGATTGATTAATGAAAGAAGTGATGCATTGGATGCTATTCTTTTCTTCCATACTATGCATAACTAAAATTGAGGGTGTAAGAGAGAGCTCTTGCATGGTTTTAATCCCTCCCTCGTTTCATGCATGAGTGAACCGAAATTAGCAAGAGTAGAGTCTCATTTTTGGTTCATTTTCTTTTAAGAAAAATCTCCTCCAAACATTTTTTCTCCTTTCTTACCAAAGGATTTTGTTAACCAAATTGTCCTAGAAGAACAAGAGGTAAATCAAATTAGTTGAGGATGCAACAACAAGGAGAAGATAGATTGCTAAAGGAAAAGATTCAAAAGCAAAGGTTTTGGATACAAGAAGAAGGAGAGGATAACACAACGAGGAATTAAAGCTGTAGCAAAAGAGTCAGTAATACTCTTCATCTTATTTATGTTTATTATTATCCTTATACCATATCATGTATGGATTGGCATGATGATTTGGATATGTTGCTTCCGCTGCAAATATGATTTCTGAAAAGTTTTTGAAATCTACCAGTTCTCCAAATATAGCATGCTTTCGTTTTTCGATCCAATAATTGGAATCAGAGCTAGTTTTTAATGCATGATTTCAGTTCCTATATGGTTGATGCATGGGTTGGCAATCATTTTTTGTATGCTACACATTTTTATGTGATAGAAATATATATGGTGTATGTGTTTCTCTTTTGGTTGTCCATAGAAGTTAAATTTACCATGCAAGATTTCTTCGTTTGGTTGTAACAAGGAGGGTGGTCTATCATCACCATGTTTCCTCCTTAGTTTCATTTTTTTGTTTACTTTGATTATGTAATGGTAAAAATCATGTAATGATGAAGATGAAGAAGCCATGGATTGAAGAAAGGAAGAGGTACAGTTTCAGTTATGGTTATGGCGTCTTGACTATTTTTCGTTTTTATAGAAAACAAATGTGTTGGAATTTTGTTTTAGCAAATTTTTGGTTTTATAAATTTGTTTTGTAACAAAAATTCATTTTTGACAAGTGCTGGAATTTTTATGTAATATTCATAAGTTTTGGTTTTGGTGAAAAACAAGTGCAGACTTTTGTTTTCTAATGGGCAAAATTTTAGTTTTATGAAAATCCTGTTTTATGATGAAAAGTAAAGCCATTACACACTTTTTACCGATTGGGCTGGATCATGTGAGAGAAGAGTTCGAAGCGAAAGATCCAAGTACAAGAAGAATATTTTGGGCCTAAAAGGCTTGTAATTATTTTTTCTTTCTAGGATGGACAATCAAAAGTGGCTTTATTAGTTCATGTGATGAATGGAGAAATGAATGCAAATAATATGTGATATTATGTGATTGCATGTCCTTTAGAAAATTGCCAACCTTAGACCTTGCCATGCATTCATTATGTATGAGATATATAATGAAACAATATAGGATGGATAATAAATTGCATCTAGACAAGATGGTATTTAAAACTTAAAGCCCAAAAAGATTGAGTGGGAGAGGATGCTCATGTGAGAGTCCACGGTCTCCAAATGATGGCCCATTTGCATCTGGTGAAGTGTTACTACCCATTGGAGGGCATGAATCCTAGATATTGCATGGTTTAGATCTCCTTAAGGATAAGTCCACTTATTGGTAGCAAATGTGACCTCCCACCGAGGCATGGTTTGCAGGTATCTGTAGTGAACAAATCAAACGGCTAAACACTCAACATTTTTTATCAATAAGCTACCAATATTAGCTTTGTTGGTAAAAGTATGGATCAAATTAAGACACTTCTCAAAAAGTTGGGCATAAGATACCTGGTAGTTTTTTGAGTGGGAGGGTCCCAGTTTTTATTTTAATGGATAAGATGGCCCACCGTCACTTAGTCTGTTATAGATAAGAAAAATAATCATTGTATAATGTTTTAATCTTTTAAGTTTTGTTAAATCTATCATCATGCATACATGCATCATGATTTTATATAAAGTTCCAATAATTGTTGACTAGTATGCTTATGTTTTAATAATTTATATTTTCAGATTTAATCAACCATAAAATGAATCCATTCACCCTGCTCTTGACAAATAACAAATTAGAAAACGGAGAGAATTTTAATGAATGGAGACGTAACCTTGACATTGTTCTTCAATATGAACGTATTTCATGGGTGTTAACTGAAAATGGGCCTACACCTCTGGGTGGAGATTCAACTCCTGAGATAGTCCAACAATATGAGTGTTGGCAGAATGCTGACAAGACTACTAAGTGTTATATTCTAGCTTCTGTCAGTGGCATGTTGCAAAAGCAAATTGTTTGTATGAAAACTGCTAGTTCAATGGTCCATCACCTACATGAGATGTTTGGTGTGAGGACTAGGTCTGCAAGAGTGAAAGCTATCCAAACCTTTCATAATCTCAGACAGAAAACTGGTGAATCGGTGCGGGATTACATAAAAGTAATCTCTGTGGTCACTGAGGCTGAGATGCTTGGCGCAGATATGGATGCGAATACGCAGATGATTATGATCATCAATAGCTTAAACTCTTCTTTTCAGCAGTTTAAGTTGGACTATGAGCTCAATAGCAAGGATTACACCTTGAGTGAGTTGATGAATACCCTCCAGAGCACGGAGGAGATATTGAATATTAAGGCTCATAGGCCAGAAACAAATGTAGCTTCTTCTTCTAAGCCCAAGGGTAAGGGCAAGCAAAAGAAGAAGGGTCCAATGAAAAAGAAGGCCCAAACAGGGGTCAAGGCCCAACCCATGAAAAAGAAGGCTAAAGAGAATATCAAGGGAAAGTGTTTCCACTATGATGAGATGGGCCATTGCAAAAGAAACTATCCAGTCTACATAGAGTCCCTCAAAAGCAAACAAGGTATGGGCTTCCTAAGTTTGTTAGGAACTAGAAATGTGGCAAATTTATCTACTTCTTGGATATTAGATTCAGGAGCCACTAACCATGTTTACAATTCTTTGTAGGGGTTCCAGCAAAGGAAAAGACTACCTAAAGGCCAGTTTCAAGTCAAGATAGCAGATGGTTCCTATGTTTCAGCAGAATCAGTGGGAGTAGTTATCTTGGACTTTCCTAGTAGTCATAGGTTATATTTGAAGGATGTTTATTACATGCCAATGATTGTAAGGAACATGATTTCTATTTTTTGTCTAATAAAATCTAGTTATTCCTTATATTTTGAAAATGTTGTTTCATTATATGAGAATAAGGATTTTATTTGTGATGCAATAATTAAACAGGGATTGTTCTTTATAAAACCTATGACAGGCTCACTAAACACCATAGAATTGATAAAACCAAGATAATCCAATGTCTTTAGCATTAATTCAAAGTATATGTGGCACTTAAGAATGGGTCATATCAATCAGAAAAGACCTGATAGGTTAGTAAAGGATGAGATACTTATAGGCTTGGATAGTGATCCATTACCCACCTGTGAATCTTGTATTGAAAGAAAAATGACCAAAGCCTCATTTCCTTATGAAGGAAACAGATTTGAATCCACATTGGACTAGGTACATACTGATGTATGTGGGCCCATAAATATATAAGCTAGAGGAGGTTATGAATATTTCATAACCTTTATAGATGATTACTCAAGACATGGCTATTTGTATTTGATGCATAAAAAGAGTGAATCCTTTAAAAAGTTTAAAGAATTCAAAGCTGAAGCTGAGAAGCAACTAGGCAAGCCATTAAAACAACTTCGATCGGATCGAGGTGGTGAGTACTTATCTGGAGAGTTCCAGCAATATTTGATTGACAATAGAATTGTTTCCAATTTGTTAGCTCCTCGAACACCTCAACAAAATGGTGTAGTAGAGAGGAAGAATAGAACTCTATTGGAAATGGTAAGATCGATGATGTCTTACGCTAGCCTTCCAGAATCGTTCTGGGGATATGCCATACAAACGGTGACATATCTTCTTAACTTTGTTCCATCCAAATTGGTGCCTAAAATACCTAAGGAGTTGTGGACTAGTTGAGGGCCTTCATTGAGGCACTTAAGAACTTGGGCTGCCCAGCCCATGTTCTAAAGCCTGAATCCACAAAGATGGAACCAAGGTTAGAAGTATGTTTGTTTGTAGGATATCCTACAGGAACCCGAGGGTACTATTTTTACAGTCCTCAGGATAGGAAGGTTTTTGTGTCAACAAATGAGACCTTCTTAGAGGAAGAGTTTGTGAGAAATCACAAAGGAAGAAGTGAAATAGTATTAAAGGAGTTACCTATTTCATTCAAACCAAGATTTGTTTTGGATATGACAGAATAAGATGTCGAAATGGATTCAAGAGTTGAATTGGAAGTGCAACCTGAACATCAAGTTGTGCCTAGACATAATGGGAGGGTTGTGAGACAGTCAGATAGGTATCTAGGTCCAGTTGAAGGCTTAATTTCCATCTCAAACTAAGAAGAAACAGATCTCATTATGTATATACAGGCTATTAATGATGTTGATGCAGAAAAAAGGCTCAAGGCGATGGAATCAGAAATAGATTCCATGTACATTAATGAAGTCTGGGTCCTTGTAGATCTACCACCAGGTCTAAAAACCATAGGGTGTAAATGGATCTACAAAAGGAAAAGGAGATCGAATGGAAAGGTAGAGACCTTTAAAGCTAGATTGGTTTCTAAATGGTATACTCAAAAGGAGGGTATAGACTATGAGGAGATTTTTTCTTCAGTTGCCATGCTTAAGTCCATCAGGATTCTTTTGGCCATAACAACCTATTTCGATTATGAAATATGGCAATTGGATGTCAAGACCACATTTCTTAATGGAGATCTTGAGGAGACCATTTATATGGCCCAACCAGAAGGATTCATTGAGCCAGGTAATTAGCATAAGGTTTGTAAGTTGCAAAGGTCCATTTATGGACTTAAGCAAGCATCTAGGTCTTGGAACATTAGGTTTGATAAGTCTATCAAAACCTATGGGTTCATACAAAACCTAGATGAGCCTTGTATTTATAAAAGAATACAAGAAGGTAAGATTTCTTTCCTAATCTTGTATGTTGATGACATTCCGCTCATTAGGAATGATGTGAGAATGTTATCTGTGATTAAGGGATGACTGAATGAACAGTTTTCAATGAAGGATTTGGGAGAGGCTAACTATGTTCTAGGGATCAAACTTATAAAAGATCGGAAGAACAAACAGATAGCCTTGTCTCAATTAACCTACATTGAGAACATGCTCAATAAGTTCTCCATGCAAGATTCCAAAAGGGGTTTCACTCCTACTAGACATGGAATCAAACTTTCAAAGGAACAAGCACCTAAAACCCAAGAGGAGGTTGAACGCATGCTTAACACTCCATATGCTTCGACAGTTGGAAGTTTGATGTATTCAATGCTTTGCATTAGACCGAATATCTATTATGCAGTGAGACTGGTAAGCAGATTTCAATCCAATCCAAGAATGGAACATTATACTACGGTTACGTGTATACTTAAATATCTTCGTACGACGAAGAACTTCATGCTTGATTACTCTGGAAGTAATCTTATTCCGACAAGATACACAGATTATGATTTCCAATCATATGTTGATTCAAGGAATTCAACTTCTGGTTCTATATTTACTTTAGGAGGTGGAACCATAGTTTGGAGGAGTGTCAAGCAATCTTGTATTGCTGATTCGACTATGGAGGCTGAGTATGTTGCTACTTGTGAAGCAACAAAGGAAGCAGTATGGCTCTGGAAATTCCTAAATGATTTGGAGGTAGTTCCAGAGGCAGAAAAAGCTATTACACTTTATTGTGATAATAGTGGGGTGGTGGCTAATTCCAAAAAACCTCGGAACCACAAAGCTGCCAAACATATTGATTGAAAGTATCATCTCATAAGGGAGATAATACAACGTGGAGAGGTAGATGTGGTAAAGATTCCGTAAAACCTTGCTGATCCATTCACAAAGACATTGACTCAAAAGAGCTTTGAGGGTCACCTAGAAGGGATGAGAATGAGGGATATGTCAGACTTGCTTTAGGGCAAGTGGGAGATTGTTAGAGTTATGTAAATATAGTGCCCTAGAAAGCAAGTGTATTTACATGTAACTTTATCTTCTTCAGTTATAGTTTTGTAATGAAAATATTTGTTATTAATAAAACAAAAGAGTTTGGTTTTATTTGTGCGAGCATTATATATCTAGTCAAAAGGTACCAAGATTCTTTTGTAAGTAATATACATATACATAGAGATGTATGGGAAACATGTATATTATAATAATCTAAATTAATTGATTCACAGTTGAATAATCAAGTTGGTCGCATGATTATGGTTTAGACTGTAGTATTGCAATTTATCTCCATATAAATAAAGGGATTTACTTAAAGGGAATGATGAGTTTCATATCATGATAGTAGTCGACTATCGATAATGGCACTATTAAATGAATTTGGAATCAAGTATGTTTTCAAGAATAAAGTAGGTTGTTACTTTATTATTGAAACATACAACTTAAGCATTCACTTATTATGAACCATAATTTTGATGAGTGGTGAACTCGTAAGTGTTTCATTATAATTTTTGATATGTTCGGAATGGATTTTTACAGAGTATTAATCTAGTGTCTGCATGTTTGAATTATTAATTGAAACGTGTATCAGGGAACATTCACTCAAATAATGAGTTTATAGTGATCATCAATTTTAGATGTTTTAAGGAGAATTGGTGATTAAACTGATGCCAGTAGTTTGATGGACTAGCTACCCATCAAGTCTTAATACCAATATGAGATCTTATGTGTTAATCACCATATAAAGTAAAAAGGAAGATCTAGAAGTAAAAACCAACATAAGGGCAAAACGGTAATTTTACCCTTTGTTGTGTGGATGGCTATAATAAGGTTCTAAACAGGGTTTGCAATTGGACATAAAATATGTGTTCTCATAATATTTAATAATTCAAGAGTTCAACTAATTTTCTTTAGTGGAATGACATTTAGTTAATAAGCTAGAATTAATTATAATGATATTAAGTTAATTATAGGCTTATTGAAGCTTGAATTATCAAAGTCTAATAAGGTTCCCCACTTGGCTTCAAGGAAGGTTATCAAACTAAGTAAGAAATATAAATGGAGATTTTAGAATCTCATAATTGAATGTTGGGTTTGCTTTAATTAATGATTAATTAGAAGCCCAAATGTACATTTAGAAATGGGCTAGACTTTGGTTTAATGTAATTGATTAGATTAATTATATTAAAACATTTTTTTTTTAAAGGAGTGGCATTTTTGGTTTTATTAGGGTTGAATGTGCAGCTGCACATTTAACATTTAAATGCTAAATAAAGATGGTCTTTATTATGGTTTATCATCATTAAATGGAGTTATGAACTTACCATTAAATGGTTTAATGGTTATATTTTAATGTTAGCATATAACCTATTAGCATTCATTGGATTAAAAAAAAAAGAAGTGCATTGGATGGACCATCTTCCTTCTTCCATCTTCCAAAACTGAAATTGGTAGGTCATGTATAGATTAATAGTCTTTTCGTATAGCCACCTTAACGATAAATGAGAAGAGTCTCATTTATTGGCTACTTTATGATTGATTAATGAAAGAAGTGATGCATTGAATGCTATTCTCTTCTTCAATACTATGCATAACCGAAGTTGAGGGTGTAAGAGAGAGTTCTTGCATGGTTTGACTCTCTCCCTCATTTCATGCATGAGTGAACAGAAATTAGCAAGAGAAGAGTCTCATTTTTTGCTCATTTTCTTCTAAGAAAAATCTCCTCCAAACATTTCTTCTCCTTTCCCACCAAAAGATTTTTTAAACCAAATTATCCTAGAAGAACAAGAGGTAAATCAAATTTGTTGAGGATACAATAACAAGGAAAAGATATATTGCTAAAGGAAAAGATCCAAAAGAAAAGGTTTTGGGTATAAGAAGAATGAGAGGATAGCGCAACGAGGAATTAAAGTTGTAGCAAAGGAGTCTATAATACTCTTCATCTTGTTTATTTTTATTATTATCCTTATATCATATCATGTATGGATTGGCATGATGATTTGGATATGTTTTTTTCTCTGCAAATATGATTTCTAAAAAGTTTTTGAGATCTACCGGTTCTCCAAATAGAGCATGCTTTCATTTTCTGATCCAACAGAGAGAGCTATTCCTCTGCTATAGTGAGAGTTCAACTGATTTAAAATTAGTTCTTCTCTTATGCTAGTTATAATGACATCTATAAGAAAGAGTAGGGAAACAATCTTTTGTTCAAACCTTTTGATGTTCCTCTCCTTCCGAATTGCTTGATTGCAAATAGAAACGGAGATTAGAATAACAACTCTATCAAATTTAGAAACATTTAGATAGGGTAACTCTAGAAGGATGTCATGGAGTTTATTTGAATTTGGATCAATAGCATATAGTCTTAAGATTTTTGCCCAGATTTCTTTAGAGAAATCACACTCAAAGAAAAGATGGTATCTAGTTTCTTCCATTAGATTACATAAAATACATGTTTATGAGGAAGGTAAGAATTGCAGCCTATCCAAAGTGCTGAGTCTGTTCAACATTGCTAGCCAGAGAAGAAAGTTAGTGTTAGGTCTAAGAACCTTGTTCCAAACCATAGTACCATCCCACTCTATTAATTGTCCCATCCCTTAATTTTTTAGCTTTCTTTAAAGTTATCTATGAAACTGAAATCCCTTTCCACAAACAAGTATCCCTTTCTCTGAGACTTATGAATTATGGAATGGATAGAAGTCTTCATCCATTGATAGTGACCAACTTCCATTTGTGGCTATTTCTTTGAGCTTAGTATTCTTAGGAAACCCCACTAATAGGGTTCTTGCTAACTGATTTTGAAATAAAGCTCCTTGCCCGGTCCAATTATCATACCATAGGGAAAATCTTCCTCTAACCCCTATTTGAAAAGAAATGTTCTATTGAACTTCATCCTTCATTTTCAAAATTTGGTTAAAGAACTAAATGTAAATATCTTTGGGTATTAGAGGCCAAAAACTGCCATCTTTTAATATGTAGATGTGAATCCATTTGGTCCATATTGACTGCTTATCACTTAGGATTCTCCAAATTCTCTTATTCATAAGTAATATGTTTTTCTTAGTTATTGACTCTAGTCCTAATCCCCCCTCTTCGTTCGGTTAACAGATACTCTTCAAGCTGACTTTTGTTTTCCCTTTCTAACCATTCCTATTCCCCCCATAGGAACTGGTTCATCATTCTTTCAATTGTTCTAGTAAGCCCTTTGGAGAGAAATAAATAGGAACACCAGTAAGTTTGCATTGATGATATCATTGACTTCAAGAGCTGAAGTTTCCCTCCATAGGATAGGGCTCTATTAGTCCATGATCCCAATCCTTTTTGAATTTTTTCAATTAAAGGAATACATTCACAAAACCTTAGTCTTCTATATGAGATAGGAATGCCCAAATAAAGGAGAGAAGGCTCTCTTAATTCCATTCTTGTTGCTTGAGTCAAAGCATTAGAGAGATGAGAGGTACTTTTTGAAAGTAAGAAGTAACTCTTTTTAAGATTAATACTTAAACCCAACATCTCTTTGAAAGAATTGAGAGTGTTCATCAATAGAGAGACTGAGTGGGCATTCACCTTGTTTAGGAGTATAAGGTCATCTGTAAAACATAAGCTAGTTAGTGAAATCTTATCACATTTGGAATGGCATTTGAATCATGGGTTTTAAAAGAGTTATACTTCACAATTTGAGTAAGAACCTCCATGCAAAGTAGGAATAGGTAAGGTGACAAAGGATCCCCTTACTTAAGTCCTTTTTTCCTTTAAACATCTTCGTAGGGCTCCCATTTATCAGTATTTCGTAGGAGGTAGTAGTAACGCATTCCCAAATCCACCTTAAGAACCTATGAGGAAATTCCATGACCTCCATAATTTGTAGGTAAAAGCTCTAGTTCACACTATAAAAAACTTTCTATAAGTCCATTTTGATAGTACAGCTACAAGGACTTTTCCTACAATTATACCATTTCAATAGCTCCTGGACTAGAAGAATATTGTCCCCAATATCCGTATTATTCACAAAAGCTCCTTGATTTTCATTGATGAGATAATGCGAAACCTCCTTCAACTTATTAGCCAAAATATTTGCAATAATCTTATAGTGAAATTTTGTGTAAGAAATAGGTCTGAATTCATTACAATAGGACGAATTTGAGGTTTTTATGGACTAAATAGAGGAAGGCCTTGTTAGTAACCTTTAGTAGTACCCTTTTTGAAAGAACTCATGCACTGCCTCCTTTACTAACCCCCCATAGTACTCTAAGTTTTTTGATAAAAGAAACCATTCAAGACATTAGGGCCTGGTGCTTCAGAGCCATTCATATCAAACACCACCCTCTTTATTTCTTGGTTTGTAGCAGGCCTAATTAATAAGGAAACCATATGTTCAGGAATTCTTATTGTGAAAAACTTTCTAAGATCATCTGCTATGTCAAGAGGGGAAGCTACTGATAGAAGGTTCTTGTAAAAATTCATTCCTTCCAAAGCTATTCCTTTTTGTCTAGCCACAACCTCTCCAACTTTAGTTTTAATAGAGGTGATTTTGTTTACATTCTTCCTAGCTTGCACAGAGTTAAAGAATAATTTAGTACATCTGTCCCCATCCTTTAGCCAGTTAACTTTGGATCTCTGCTTTAATAGTGAGCTTTGGTTATCCAGTAGTTGTAAATATTCTTTTAGATCTTCCTTTTCATCCAAGGCTAAAGAAACATCTGTAGGATTATCCGCCAATGATGTCTAAATAGTTAACAATTTATCTCTAGCCTTATCAATTTCCTTTGAGAGATTTTATCCTCTTTTTGAATTAAGGGATTTCAGTTCTTTTTTGATAGACTTAATCTTTTAGAGGCAAATGTAGTATTTAGTCCTAAAGCAATCATACTCCATCCCCTTCAATATTGCCTCATGAAACCCTCCATGTCTGCTAAGAAATTGATAAATCTGAAAGGATGAAGGATTCTGACAAAGTTAAACAAGTTGTCAATCCTTATGAGATTATGGTCAGGGGTCTAAGAATTTTGTTGAACTTCCTGAATAAGGAATTTAGTCAATCCACATTACTATAACCTTATCCAACTTTTTAATAGTATTCCAAATTGAACTTTGTTTGTTAGACCAAATGAATCTATGGCCTTGAAATTTTAGATTTGTGAGTTCCAACTCCTACATACAATCATACATATCTAAAGAATAATTGTGTAAGTTACAATTGCTTTCTTCTTCAGATCTGAATAATATGGTGTTAAAGTCACCACACACTAACCATTATGAATTTATGGAGGTCTTTAATCTTCTTATAGAATTCTAGAGTTCAGTCCTTGGAAATCCGAGGTTAAAATCATAAACAAAAGTAGCTAAAACACAAGTTTTCCATCTTGAAGTAAATCTTAGTGTGAATAAACTATTGATTTGTTTCGAAAACATTCACCTCCAAGAAATCACCATCATAAACAATAATAATCCTACCATATGCATGGCTTTGGTGATTTGTTAAAAACTATCATTTCCTACCCAAACAACATAGCTTGTTCATATTTGTTTCCTTAATTTTAGTTTCTAAAAGACAAAATACCTGAGGCTTCTCTTTTAGGACAAAACCCCTTATCGTTTTAAGCTTGGAAAGGTTATTTATTCCACGTACATTCCATACTATCACAGTCATAGGAGATTGCTCTTACCTTTGGAGGCTTTCCTACTAGTCCTTTTACTTTTACTAAAAGTAACATGTTTAAATTGCTACTCTTGGGGCCCACAATTTGGCATATCAGCCTTTTATAGGCTTTGTTCATTTTATTAGGGATCAAAAACTCCTTCATCTTGATTAGTGTCACTAGTTCCAGTTGATTCACCTCCTTGTCCATTAGAGAATTATTTTGATCAACTAATGATGTCAGACCTAATCCTCCCTTTTCTTTTATGAAGCTAGACTATTTTTTCATGAATGCTTCCCCCAATTTTAAAAGAATCTTTTTCCAACTGAATTGGTTTAGGATTTTCTGCAACTTCTTCAACCTCCTCACCATCTTTCTTTTCTTCCAAATCACACTTTTATATACCCATCACCTCACAATAGTCTCCTCTAGTGAAGATTCTTCTAGTAGGTTTCCATTCTTTACCTTGAGCTTTGAGAGACAGTTTCCATTGGTACGTTACAATAACTCTATCCTCTATAAGAGAATGCTCATTTGCCAACCTTAAGATAGGAATGCAATCTTTCGTTTCTTTAGAAATATCCATACTCACACAGAATCTAGTAAACTCAACCATTTTCCTCAAAACGGTGTTCTCATATATAAATATAGGTTTCCTCAAATAATTAGCTAGCAGAATCAAGCCTTTGGTAGTCTAATATTCTAGAGGAATATTGTGAATGTTCACCCATAAGGGAATATTTTCTAATTTTTTTTAGTTCCATTCCTGGTTGCCAACTTTGAAGAAATAAGGGGAGTTGAGAAATATGCCAAGGGCCTCCTTCAATTACCTTTTGTGCTTCTGATTTTGAAGAGAAAGTGAAAATTATGTTATCCTCCTTAGTGAGCATTACCTCCATTAAATCGCTTCCTTTCCAATTCCTATAAGACCAAGCCTGTATCATTAGAAAGGTAGGTCTTTTGTCTATGAAAAAACCAACTAGGATAGACTCTATGTCCTAGCTCCCTCCTATATAATACCTAGGCTAGGAGCTACCATTAGTTTCCCTTCAATCTGCACAGGAGGACTAAAAACCAAAGAATAATTAGAATTATCTCCCACAACCTGTGTCCATGTCTTCCTAGTTCCTCTAGTATAATCTCCTTCTGTTGGATCTACCATATTAGGGGGAAAATTTGAGGTTAAGGGAGGGTTATTTTTAGAGAGTGGTGGGGATGAAAAATGGGCTGAAGAAGATTGGGAGACAAAGGAGGGGATAGCATGTAGGTTAGCAGTTTTTAGAGAAGAATATAATTGAGGAAAGTCCTCTATTTTATGGAACCCTATTACAGTTCATCCAATGGAGGAGTAATGGAAAGGGGACAAAAGCAGGTTTTCAAAATGAAGGGAGGTGGATGTTTTGTGAAATGAAAAAGGAAGCAGGAAAATAACAGTAATGGCTAGGGCATTCAAAAGCAGAGTTGGTAGAGTATGTGGAGTTGATAGATAGGGACATGTGGAAAGGGACGGCGGTGGATGAAGAGGTGGAGGGCTTCGGAGTTGGCTTAATTTGCCTTATGAGAAGGTTTGCTTGTTTAGTGAGAAAGGGGAAATTCAAAATCTGAAGTAAGTGTCATGCCGCAAACTACTTCCTCTCTTTTGTTTACGATTGGTGTACTACTTGAGAATATGCGTAGATCATCTTATTTGCTACCTTTTTCCCAAGATGAATATTTAAGAGAGGTCTTTAACTACCTATGCTTTGTACCCTCCTGTCTCTAAACATGAGGTTATAGTCTAGTAATTTGGTTTTCATTTCTAATAAGTTGCTGGCTTTAGCCTTGTGTCTCTTATTGGCTTCTTATGTGAATTTCCCTTTTGAAACCAAAGCTACAAATAGATCACTATATTCTCCTGTGAGTATCCAAAACACTGGGGCAATCATCTGATAGATTTTTAGATAATCTGTTCAAAAACAGAATAAAGAAAGAAGGCAGCTAAAGTAATAAAGCTAAAGAAGAATTTCAGAGGATTTAGAATCAAGTTCATTAGATTTTTATCGTTACTAAACTGATTAATTACAATCCCTATATACTAGATTCCTAAGCTACTTGGCGGCTACTACTCCACTAATTTAAGACTCAAGATCCTCAATAGTTTGGATAGAAACAAATGACATTTTTAGGAAACAGAATAACAACTTAATCTAAATAGCAATTCCCATGCAATAGGATTCATCCTCTTCCTTATCCTTGTACTTTATGGTAGCCACCTAACTTCTAGTGCAAGAGAAAGCATCATGCATACCCTGCATGTTATGTACAACGCTATCAGCTTCTCCTTCCCTAACATTTTCCTTTCCCTCAAGGAAAAAAAATTCAGGGTAACTTTTCTTGAAACTGCGCAAATCCTTCCATGTAGCATCCTTGGGTGGGACTCCATGCCATTGAACCAAAACTTCATCTCGTGCATGATATTTCCCTTTCTGCACGATTCGCTAGTTTAGTATTGTTTCAAGAGTAGGAAGAACTGGTATAGTGAATGAAGAAGGTGGTAATTAAGGAGAAGCAGTTGCTGTGCTGCCCAAGTGTTTCTTTAATTGGCTGACATGTATAACATCATGGATACTTGAAGTCTCTAGTAATTCCAACTTGTAAGCTACAACTCCTACTCTAGCAAGAACTTGATATGGTTCATAATACCTTGACGATAATTTCAAAGATGACCTAAAGGCCACTGAAGACTGAAAGTAAGGCTACAACTTAAGATGACGTTGTTGATATGTTAAAATATGTTAAAATCTTCATACGGTCTTAAGCTTGCAACAATGTAAGTTTCAACTCCTTCAACACAGTATCCCAATCTTGTAAATAAGAGTCAACGGCTCCTTCAACACAGTATCCCAATCTTGTAAATAAGAGTCAACGGCCTCAACCTGCAATGTCCCCGATACGTACCTTAATAAAGATGGCAGTAGTGTACCATAAACAACCTGAAAAGGAGAAATCTTTGTGGTTGAATGAGTAGCGGTATTGTAACTATATTCAGCCCAAAGTAGCCACTCCTTCCATCTTTGTGACTGTTCACTGGAAAAACAATGCAAGTACTACTATAAGGTTCTGTTAACGACTTTTGTTTGACCATCGCTTTTGGGATGATAGCTAGAACTTATGTTTTATTTAGTACCTTACAACTGAAACAAGGTTTTCCAAAATTTACCCAAAAAGACTTTATCTTGGTCAGTAACAATTGTGCTCGGAATTCCATGAAGACGCATGATGTTAGCGACAAAAGCCTTTGCTATTGTCACCGAAGTATAAGGATCGGCTAATGGAATAAAAAGTGCGTACTTGGAAAGCCTGTCCACCACCACCATTATAACCTTACTCCCACCGGATGTAGGAAGACCCTCTAAGAAATCCATAGAGATGTCTGCCCAAACTTGATCAGGAACTAGCAATGGTTACAACAATCTGGCTGGAGCCATGTGCTTGGCTTTATTTTTCTAATTGATCTCGCACTCCCGAATATAGTCACGCACAGTTTGCCTCATTCCATCCTAAGTGAAATCCGCTCTTAAGCAAGATAGGTTTTTATAGATACCAAAATGCCCTCCAATTGGAGTCTCATGCAACTCAGATAGTAAGACAGAAATAATGGAAGATTTCGGACTAAAAAGTTCCTTATCATGCAAGAACTATACTCCACCTTTCTTTTGGGCATGCGGATTGGGGCCAAATTGTTGATAATAAGGATCTTGATCACTGCAATATCTCCCACTATACAGCTTGCACACTTGAGACAGCCATGAAAACTAATTCCACTTTCCTAGATAGGGCATCGACAACCTTATTGGTTCTCCCTAGTCTATACTCGATCTTATACTCATATCCTAACAGCTTAGGTAACCATCTTGCTTGGGAATTGGTCATGATCCTTTGCTCTAGAAGAAATTTTAGGCTCTTATGGTCAGTTCGGATGATGAAAGAATTGCCCAACAAATATGAATGCCACTTCTGAACTGACTGCAAAATTGCAAGCATCTCTTTCTCATATGTTGATAACTTCAATGACACCCCTTTAAGATTCTCGTTGAAATAAGCTATCGGGCTGAGAACACCGGAGATTGGATTAAGGAATCCTTTAGTTGTTGGAAGTCCATTTTTCTCTATATTCCATCTAAAACCATCTTTTCCCAACAACTTATTAAAAGGCGCAACAATTGTCCCAAAATTCCAGATGAAGTTCCTACAAGACCCTGCTAGCCCTAGGAAGCCTCTAACATTAAGTACTGTTGATGGAGTTGGCCAATTTTGGACAGTTTTTATTTTGTCCCTATCGGGCTTCACACTGTTCTTTGAAATTAAATTCCCCAAATATTGAACTTCCTAAACTCCTAAAACGTATTTGCTCAGTTTTGATTAAAGCTCATGGTGGTTTAAAATTTCTAACACCATTCGAATGTGTTGCAGATGATCCTCCTAAACTTTTGAGTATACCAGAATATTTTCAAAGAATACAAGGACAAACTTACATAGATAAGGCCGAAATATCTCATTCATCAAGTTCTAGAAGGTCAATGGTGCATTAGTGAGTCCAAACAGCATCACCATGAGCTTATAATGGCCTTCTTGCATCCTGAAAGTTGTCTTATGAACGTCGACCTCTCTCATCTAAATTTGGTGGTAACCTAATATCAAGTCAAACTTATAAAAATAACATGCCACGAATAACTCATCCATGAGTTCATCAATGATCATTATTGGAAATTTGTCTTTAATAGTAATCTAGTTCAAAGCTCTATAATAAATAGAGAATTGCCAATCCCTACTAGCCTTGCAAACTAGTAGAACAAGAGAAGAGAATGGACTGGTACTAGCCTAATCAACCTCGAAAAGAGCAGTTGACATACTTGTTTTTCAATTTTTATTTTTTGATAACGAGGATATCTATAAGGTTGAACGTTCACAAGTTTGGCATTGGGAAGGACTGTAATTTGATGATCATGGGTTGGGTGAGGAGGGAGTATGATTGGAGTATCAAAATAGTTTTTATATTGAGATAAAATGTTATTTAAATCAGTTGGCACTTAGAGAAATTTGTGGAGAGAATCTCTGGTTGGACTAGCTGGATGAAGAAATCGGTCCCCATAAAACTAGTGTTGGATAGGCATCTAACCTCCTTAAGCCCCTTAAAAACATATGTCGTTCCCTGTAAAGTGAATGACATGGTTAGACTTGCATAATCAGTCAGTATAGGGACTATAGTAGCTAACCACTAAACTCCAAGTACAATTGGGCATGCTACGTTTGGAAGCACGAAGTAGTCAGCTTCTATCAAACAATCCTGCATCCTCATGTGAACTCCTTTACAAATTCTAGTGCACTATACCCTTTTGTTGATTTGCTACTATGACTTAGAATCGTCTACTCGTTTCAAAAAATATTCCAAATTTTGTTGCAATCCTCTGTTCAATGAAATTATGTGTACTTCCCCTATCAATGAGAACCACAATTTCCTTACTGTTATTTTTTCCTTTCACCCGTAAGGTTTGAGGATGCTCAATTATGGAAATTGCATGGAAAGAAATCGTAGGCATGAATTCCTTTTCGTCTTCTGTTTCTTTGATGTCATCTACTGTTCCTTGCAAGTCAGGCTCGATTTCAAAAGCTTCTCCAATCATGAAAAGCTGTGGTTTGACACATCTATGTCCTAGTGAGAATTTTTCATCACAGTAATATACTAGAGGCCTTTGTCCCTTCTCTCCTTGGAGATAACCTCCTAAAATTTGGTACCCTTAATTTTTGTGCCAGAATAGGACCAAACAAACTCTGTTGTTGCTGACTAGAGGGTTTCGATGTGTTAAACACTTGGGTTCCCCATCTGTTGTAGTTGGATTTTTTTTCCACAATTTCGGCAGTGCTAACAACGTCAGTGAGAGTTCGTGGTTCCTTTAGTTGTGCATCCAAATGAATGTCATCTTTTAATTCAGCTATGAAGTTGCCGACCATAAAGGATTCCGGAAGCTCTTCCACTTCATAAGATAGTCTTTCATATTCCTTCTGATGCATAGCAACAGTGGTGGTTTGTTTCAGACGTGACAAAGTTAATGCTGGATTTTCTTAATCCGTTGGTCTGAAATGTTTCATAAGATCTTTATTAAATTTATTCCAAGACCTTGGTCCCTGCGTTTTGCTACTCCATCGGAACCATTGGAGTGCTAAACCATCAAGATGGAAAGAGATCAGTGGTACTTTATGTTCAGCCCCAACCTCAACCTCAATTTTATGGTAGTTAAAATGTTGTTTTGCTTGGAAAATTGAGCCTATGTAATGCGCTCCGTGGAAAGATTGACGATGATTTGATGAAATTTTTGATGGGGTTTTGTTTTGGTGTGTTTTCGACCTAAAGGAATAAAGAAGGATGGATATTTGGAATTCAACAAACAAGAAAATAAAGGATACACAAGGTTTTGATTTCTACGACACCTCTCAGAAACTTGTTCCAAGCAATCCCGATGATCAAAATAAAATCAAGAAAAGCGAACAATCAACACGCCATAATTGAGAAAACAATTGATAAGTGAAAGATGGTTCGAAAAAGTAAGAAGAACAAGAGAATAATGTTTCTCCCTAAAGCCGACGACACTCAAACAATATGATCTAAAAAAATTTGTAAAACCCTAAAACATAAGTATTTATACCTAGGTCAAATAATAAAAGGTTGGGCTAGAATACATGGAAGCCTAAAATAAAACAAAGTCCAAAAATTAAATAAATAGGTTTGATATCTTCTTGGGCTTAAGTGATAAAGCATTAAATAGCCCAAGTCTTCATGTTTTCAAGCTCCAAGTGTATCCGGTCCAAGGATTTGAGTTAAGTGGATTAGTTTGGGCTCAATTCCATTAAACTCTCCTTTAATAGGCTCGGAGTTCGCCATCATCTCAAGATCCTTACTCCTGCTCACATCAGTCCCTCCCTCCTCAAGAAGATTCCTCCTCGAATCTGGCAGGTCAGTTTTGTAGGTGGTGTCATTCATCTTCTCGAATATCTGGAAAGAACCATCGCCCCTAGAATTCAGAGTAAAAACACTAGGCAAAGCATCAAGAGGGTTAGTGTCAGAAACTAAACACTCTCTGTATCTCACCACTACTAGTTCTCTTTTCTCTTTCTTTTCACTCCTTTCTTCTCTCCCTGAATTTTTCTCTCCTGCACATCCCACTGTCTTTTCCTCACCTGTGCAGTCACTCCCTATTGGGCCAATCTCATTTTTCTTTTGGGCCTCTTTTCTCTCTTCACTTTTTTTATTCTCACTACCCGAACCATCCTCACTTTTGCTTGATTTGATCTGGTCCAGGTATAATTCACTAGGTGTTAAAGGTAGTAGAATGAAGTTCCTACCTTTAAACTTAAAGGAATATCTATTGGTATACCCATCATGTGCTACCCTCTTGTCAAATTGCCAAGGCCTTCCCAATAGCAAATGTCCTGCCTCTATGGGTATCACATCACACAACATCTCATCCTCATATCTCCCTACAAAAAATGGCACCAGTACCTGTCTAGTCACCTTCACATTCCCACTATCATTAAACCACTGTAACTTATATGGCTCTGGATGTTTCCTACATATCAAGCCCAATTTTTCCACCATAGTTCAACTAGCCCCATTAGTACAACTACCTCCATCTATGATCAAGTTACACACCTTTCCACCCACCAAACACCTTGAATGGAATAGGTTCTCCCTCTGATCCAGAATCTCATCTCTAACCCTAACACTTAACACTCTTCTAACTACTAGTGCTTCTCCTATGACAGCTCGTTCCTCATATTCAGCATCATCATCACAAACACTATCACATGGCAAATCATCAACATCACTATCCTCAAAATCAATAATTATCCTTCATATACATCACCTTTCTATTAGGGCATTGAGAAGCAATATGGCCAGTACCCAACATTTAAAACATTTTATAGATGAATGTTTACTAGAAGTACCTTTTTGTTCAGATCCCCTGATTGATTGCTTAGGTGCTTCCTTGAAGTCCACCCCTTTATCCTTAGACTTCTCCTCCTTTTGGGGCCATTGCAAGTTCCATGAATAACTAGAACTTGCTCTACTCCTTGCAACCACTCTAACCTTAAGCTGTCTCTCCACCTTTATGGACATATTTACCATGTCCTCAATCTCCAAATAATGTTGTAACTCCACCACATTCGCTATCTCCCTATTCAATCCACTCAAGAACCTTGCCATGGTGGCCTCGAGGTCCTCCACTATATTAGCACGGATCATAGCAATCACCATCTCCTTGTGGTAGTCCTCTACTGACTTAGACCCTTGGGTGAGTCTTTGGAGCTTTTGATGCATCTCTCTATAATGATAAGAGGGCACAAATCTCTTCCTCATACACGCTTTCATCGCTGCCCAAGTATTGATGGGTCTCTCTCCATTCCTCCTCCTAGAGGTCACAAGCTGATCCCACCATATTAGTGCATAATCTGTAAATTCAACAGCAGCAAGTTTTACCTTTTTCTCCTCCGAGAAGTTATGACACTCAAAGATCATATCAACCTTCCTCTCCCACTACAAGTAAGCCTCAGCATCATTCCTTCCCTTGAATGCAGGAATCTGCATCTTGATGGATTTGAGGTCTCCATCTCGTCTGTCGAGGGGTTCTCCTCTCCGAGCTCTCTTAGGCATGCGCTCTTCAAAGTCCTCCTCCTCCTCCACCTCATCAAATTCCTCCTCCTCAGGCTCATACCGTGGTGGTTGTCGACGAGGTGGTGGTTGTCGCTGACATATATCTACACGCCTGCCCTGAGGTTCCTCGCGCCTCCCTTTTTTGAGCTCTTCAATTTGTCCCCTAACCTCATTTAAGGCTAGATTGAACCTCTCAAATTGTTGCTGCATGGCTCTCAAAGTGAAAACGATGTTTGTATCTCCCCCTTGGTTGTCATCATTACTACCTCCCTGTGACATTGTAAATAAAATGATATACTTGCAAAACAAAATTAGCGATAAACAACCTCACACACTCCCTCACGTGTTTCACTTAAGAATTTGTCACTCCCCTTGTGTTTAAGTCACGACAATGACTCCCTCTAATAAGCTCACACACTCTTGCCTTTTACCACTCAAAGTTCTCTGAAATCCAAGTTACAATCAGAACTATAGTTTCAACAAATCAATGCTCCCAATGTAGCTCGAGTAATAAGAACAACAAACCCCATTCAAGTAACAAATATGAGAAACCAGATTTTTTTCCCAAAAATTTTTTTTCATAATTTTTTTTCTCTCTTTTTTTCGTTTTTTTCTCCTTTCTTTTTTCTTTCGACTCTCTCCTTTTTCAGATTTTTTTCGTTTTTTTTGTTTTTTTACTTTCATTTCTTCCGACACTCTTCTTTTTTTTAGACTTTTTTTTTACGATATAAGCTGAAAGTTTTCAACTAACTGAAAACCCTAACTAAAACAAAAGCAATAAAAAATTGAAATCTTAGGCCAAAAGTTAATTTCACACCTGAATGAAAGATTCGACGATAATTGGATGGCGATGGGCAGTATTTTCTTGAATTTTTTATGGAGTTGAATAAAAATCCTCCTCCAAACCAGGGCTCTGATACTAACTAATGCGCTCCGTGGAAAGATTGATGATGATTTGATGAAATTTTCGATGGGGTTTTGTTTTGGTGTGTTTTCGACCTAAAGGAATAAAGAAGGATGGATATTTGGAATTCAACAAACAAGAAAATAAAGGATAAGCAAGGTTTTGATTTCTACGACACCTCTCAGAAACTTGTTCCAAGCAATCCCGATGATTAAAATAAAACTAAGAAAAGCGAACAATCAACACGCCACAATTGAGAAAACAATTGATAAGTGAAAGATGGTTAAAAAAAGTAACAAGAACAAGAGAATAATGTTTCTCCCTAAAGCCGACGGCACTCAAACAATATGATCTAAAAAAATTGTAAAACCCTAAAACATAAGTATTTATACCTTGGTCAAATAATAAAAGCTTGGGCTAAAACACATGGAAGCCCAAAATAAAATGAAGTCCAAAAATTAAATAAATAGGTTTGATATCTTCTTGGGCTTAAGTGATATAAAGCATTAAATAGCCCAAGTCTTCGTGTTTTCAAGCTCCAAGTGTATCCGGCCCAAGGATTTGAGTTAAGTGGATTAGTTTGGGCTCAATTCCATTAAACTCTCCTCCAATAGGCTCGGAGTTCGCCATCTTCTCAAGATCCTTATTCCTGTTCAGATCACTATGGGTTCCTCTTCTCCATTGTAACGTGGAAAAAAAATTGTTGGCATGGTTTTGGTGTATCTTCCTATATTGCTGGAGTTGTTCCCAACATATGACTGGTTGAACTCTTGGTTGGTTCTGGTTGGCGTTCCCATTGCAATAGATGCAACCTGAAAGGCGTGGAATTCTGTGACCAGATTTTGGAGGAGAGATCGCAGCTGGTCATAATTGGTGTTGACCTGTCCCTGTGCTGCTTCCTGTCTTTGTAACCTCGCTTCTTGCTGTTGTATTACAGCTATTTATTGAACTACAATTTCGGAGATTTCCATTCTAAATTCTGCGTTAGTTTTCTGTTGCCTAGTTTCCATCAGATCGAAGCCAAAATAATAGAATTTTAGACAATCTGTTCAAAAACAGAATAAAGAAAGAAGACAATAAAAATAATAAAGCGAAAGAAGAATTTCAGAGGATTTGGAATCAAGTTTCTTAGATTTTTATCGACACTAAACTGATTGATTACAATCCTTATATACTAGATTCCTAAACTACTTGGCAACTACTGCTCCACTAATTCCGGCCTCAACAGCCTCAACAGTTTGGATAGAAACAAAGTACATATTTTTAGGAAACAAAATAACAACTTAATCTAAATAGCAATTCTCACGTAATAGGATTCATCCTCTTCCTTATCCTTGTGCTTTACGGCAGCCACCTAACTTCCAATGCGATGGAAAGCACATGCATGCCTTGCATATTACATACAACCCCATCATCATTATTGACAGCAAATTGTTTTATAAGACAAGACCCCATGTGTTCAATCCAATAGTTGACATAATGTGTTTGATATAAATCATCTCAGTAACAATGGTCACAAGATATGCAAATGCCCAAAAATATGCAGTCAAAGTAATGTTACGAATATTGTACCGGATTTGGTACCGAATTAAGTTCTAGTACGATACTGTATTGGTACCGGTTAATATCAGGTATCATTTCGGGTAATTTTTAAATTTATGAAATAGTCCCTAAATTTTTTAAAATTAAAAAATAGTCCATTATCATATTTTACAATTGCACTTCAGATATTTTAATCTATTTTCAAAAATCATAATAATAATCACAAATTTTATTTAATTTATAAAATTAATTTAATAATTATTAATAACTATAATTAAATTTAAAATATATTTTAAAAGATATAAATTTAAATAAATTTTGATTTAATAATTAAAATATATAAAATAAATATTAGTTTATACACAATAATTTTAAATTATTTATTTAAAAATAGAATATTTTATTAATATTTTATTAATAAATATTATATAAAATATTAAAATAAATTTAAATAAAATAATTTATTTTAAGTTTTAATTTATAATTATTATTAGTAATAAAATGTTTATTATTATTTTAAAACAAAATAAAATTTACAAGAATTATAAAAGTTGAATTAAATAAAATAACTAATTAAAACTACTTTGAAAAAAAAGATCGGTATCGATTGGTATTCAAATCCTAAACGGGCCAATACTGAACGGTATTTAAATCTAGTATAATTGACTTTTTATTTCGTACCGACTTTGGTCCGATACGATACATACCGGTCGATACAAAACGGTAACCACATCTGTAAGTCAAAGTAAAACCAGAATCAGTAGCCACATACCCGGTTGCACAACTCAAAATGACAACTAAAGACACAAAAATAAGCTTTGAAGGAATGGGTTGCTTCCTAAATACATTGTCAGCAATAACGACCAAAAGGGGTGTCAAAAATCTAAACATAATGAAGGTATCCATAGTAGCATGGCCCGAAAGATTGGTATTTGTAAAGATTGCCCTGTAAAAGATAATTGTAGAAGGCAAAAACTTCTTGGCGGTTTCATAGGTGAAATCGTCATGATGCAAAAATCCTAATTTACCTAAAATCCATACACCTAATGTGGAGATGAAGTACTGTAATGCAGTCAAAAGGGAAGGATAACTGAATTTGTTAATGTCATACTTCTTGATAACAACAAGTAACCTTGAACACAGACCATAACCCACTACGAGACTACTAGTCACTAACTACTTTGAAGAATCAACTCGATTCGAAGCCATTATTGGCTCCGTCTCTGTAATAATAAACTCTAGACAAAGACACAGCACGATAACTGATTGAAAGGGTGGTTGTGGGTTTAAACTTCACCAGTATCAATATCAAAAGAGAAAGAAATTGGGAAACTCAAAGAACTGAAAAATTAGGAGTAGGTTCTGAAATTGAAAAGAAACCAACTTTATCAATGGTGCATAAGACTTTGGAGCTCTAAACAACAGATGCAGTTCACTTAATTGTGGGACGTGAAAGGATCTCAGAAATGGGTTAGAGAGAGATTCTACGTTCTCACTAAAAAACCTTTCCACCAAAAACTTTTCCATGGCATTCAGATTAATTTAGCTACTTCCCTGCCCCACCCTACAATTTTCTTCTTCTATTTTGCTACTGTCCACCATCTCCTTCTGTTCCCAACAACCCACACTCCATCCTCCATCCTCCTTCCTCCCCTCTGCACCCAGATCTCAGTACGGGGGCATTGCGGTTTTTAGTTCTATTCCCACCCATTTCTCAATCCTGGTAAAAAAACCTGCTTTCTTTACACCAAGCTCTGAAACATTGCTACCTTCCAAAATTAGCTCTCCTTTCCTACTCATTTTCTACAACGTCTGAAAACTCACCTCCCAAACTTTATGAATTCCCTCCTTTACCCTTGAGCTTTTCCCCTTCCTCCTCCTCTTCTCCTTCACTGACTCTATCGACCTACAACAATACAAATCTCCACCTTCATGCAAACCCACACTCCCCATCCAAATCCTCTTCAACCCACTCTTCCTCCCTACCTCTCTGAAAAAAAACACCTATTTCAAATTTAGAGCCTCCTTTTCGAAAAGCAGATCTAACAAAAGGAGTCTCTACTATAAAAGCTAGGGAGGCATGGAAACAAGTTGTGGGAGATAATTTTGATGTTCCCTTGGTATTCAACTCTCTAGTGGAAATTGAAGGGAAATTAATGGTGGCTCCTAGCCTAGAAATCCTACAGAAAGGACTTAGAATATGGGAGGCTAATCTAGTAGGCTTTTTTTATAGATAAAAGGTCTGCATTTCTAGTGATACAAGCTTGGTCTTAGAGAAATTGGAAAGGAAGAGGATTAATGAAGGTAATGGTCATTGAGGAAGATAACATTATCTTCACTTTCTCCTCGAAATTAAAAACACAAAAAATTATTGAAGAAGGATCATGGCACATTGCACAACTTCCACTATTTCTCCAAATTTGGCATCCAGGAATGGAGAAAAATCATAAGGAAAAACATCCCCTTATAGGTAAACATTCACAACATTCCTTTAGAATACTGGACTATAAAAGGTTTGAGTACTTTAACTAGTTGATGAAAACACATCTTTGAGGAAAAGGGTTGGATTTGCTAGATTGTGTGTGACCATGGATATTTCCAGAGAAATGAAGGATTGCATTCCTATATTAAGGCTAGCAAATGAGCATTCTCTTAGAGATGATAGAGTAATGGTGACTTACTAATGGAAACCATCACTTACTTAAGGAAAAAAATGGAATCCTACTAGAAAAATCTTCAGCAGAGGAGACTATTAGGAGGTGATGGGCATATAAAAGAGTGAATCAAAAGGTAAGAACGTGGACGAAAAAGATGAACAGGATGCAGGAAATTCTAAATCAAGTCAGTTGGAAAAAAACTCTCTTAATATTGAGGGAAATAGTTAAAAATGGCTGCTTAAATTCAAGAAGAAAAGGGGGATCAGATCTAATTTTTGAGGTTGACCAAACTAACGTTCAAATGGACAAAGAGGTGAAATGGTTGGAATCTAGTAATAACCATTAAGAAGGAGGAGATGCAAATACCCAATAGAATGAACATAATCTTCAACTGGATGAATTATCAAATGGTGGAATTCAAGAGGAGAATTTTGAAAAAATGACCTTTAGGAAAAGCAACAAGAGCAATAGGAAAAGCTCCAAGGGTAAAATCAATCTCCTATGACTGTGATAGTATGGAATGTACAGGGAATAAATAACCCTTCCAAGCTTAACACTATAAGGAATTTTGTCCTGAAGGAGAAGCCTCAGGTTTTTTGTCTTTTAGAAACTAAAATTAGGGAAATAAATCTGAACAAGCTATACTGTTTAGGTAGGAAATGGAAGTTAATTTCAAATCACAAAATCCATGTGTATGGTAGGATTATCTTATCTTATGATGAGGATTTAATGGAGGTGACAGTTTTGGAAACAAATCAATAGTATATTCACACTAAGATCTTTTTCAAGATGGAAAAATCTACTGTCTTAGCTACCTCTGTATATGATTTTAATCTTAGATTTCAAAGGTTTGATCTTTAGAATGCTCTCAGATGATTAAAGGCCTCGACAAATGCTCCATGGTTAGTGTGTGGTGATTTTAACACCACATTATTCAGATTTAAAGCTAAAAGTAATTGCAATTTACACAATTACTCTTCAGACATGTATCATTATATGCAGGAGGTAGAAATTATAGATCTGAAATCCAAAGGCCATACATTCATGTGGTCAAACAAACAAAGTTCTACTTAGCATATTAGGAAAAAGTTGGACAGGGCTTTAGTTAATGTGGATTAGCTGAATTCATTTTCAGGAAGTATAGCAAAATATCTGAACCCTATTATTTCAGACTATACTCTTATAAAGATTGACAGTCTGTTCAATACTATTAAAATCATTCATCCTTTCAGATTTAATAATTTCTTGGCAACTATGGAGGGGTTTTCATGAGGTTATAATGAAAGGAATGAAGTATGAGTGTTCTGGGACAACACAGTATATTTGCCTCCAAAAGCTTAAGTATATCAAGCTAGGACTGAAATCTCTCAATTCAAAAAGAGGACAAAATCTCTTGAAGGAAATTGAAAAGGTTAGAGATAACTTGTCAGTTATCCAAGTTTCATTTACAGAAAATCCTACAAATGAGTCGCTAGTTTTGGCTAAAAGGGAAGCACTAAAGAAATAATTGCAACAGGTGGATAACCAAAGTTCACTTTTAAAGCAGAGATCGAGAGTTAACTAGCTAAATGATGGAGACAGACGTACTAAATTCTTCTTCAACTCAGTGCAATCTAGGAAGAATTTTAATAGAATCACCTCTATTACAACTGAAGAGGGAAAGGTTGTGGCTGGATAAGAAGGAATAGCTAAGGAAGCATTCTTTTTTTACAAGAATTTTCTAAGCACAGAAGATTCTTCTCCTGACATAAGAGATGATCTTAGGAATTTTATCACAATAAGAATTCCTGAACATGTAGATTCCTTATTAATTAGGCCTGTAACAGATCAAGAAATAGAGAAGGTGGTGAATGACATAAATGGATCTAAAGCTCCAGGCCCTGATGGCTTGAATAGTTTCTTCTATAAAAATTTTTGGAGTATAGTGGAAGAAGGTAATACACGAGTTCTTCCAAAAAGGGGTACTACTATAGGAGATAACAAGACCTATCTTTGTCTAATTCCCAAAAGCTCAAATCTTTCCTATTGGAAATGTTGGACCCCGATCTTTTAGTAAAATTTAGAAATATTAAATGTATAAAATGAGTACTTTTTCTTATATCTTTTCCATCCGACGTCCGATTGACTTGGTTTTGTGAAGTGTTGGATTCCTAAGACATCCCTCTATCTGTCCATGAAGAATTGTGAATTTTGGAGATTAAATGGAGGATTATTGATTTAATCAAAGTGAGTTAGATAATTTTCTGAACATGGTTCAGTCTTATGAGAAATTCTTGATCTGTGGAGATTCGATTGATCTGATTCTTGTTGAAAAATAAAATAGAGACATGGGGCTACAAGTCATATGAAGGAATTGAATTTCAATTTAGCCCGTAAGACTTTCAATTGCTGAATTTAAGTCGAGTTTAGTGTGCAGTCTTGGATTAGTAAGATCTGAAAGTATTTTGGCCATAACTTTTGCTCTAATCATCCAAATGAGGTGATTCTTATTTGGATTAAACTACAGAAATAGAGATACAATTTGTTTGAAGAAAGTGAATTTTAATTCAGCCTCTAAGATTATCAATTTTTGGATGGAAGTAAAGTGCTGGAAAATATTTTAGCATAATGATAGTTCGAAATGTTTGGAGTATAACTTTTGGAGTAGTGCACCAAATTAAATGATTTTGGTGGCGTTATGAAATTAAGACAATGAGGAACATTTCTCTAGAAGGAATTATTAGCAAATTCCTTCAATTGGATGATTTGAAAAATATCCTAAGCATAACATGATTTAATGAATTTTGAGACGTTGATTTTAATTTATGATTTTGAGGACTTAATTAGCATGTTAATGTGATTAATTAGCAGGTTAAATTGAGTAAGAGCATATGGGATATATTTATTTGATTAATGAAATTAAAGTGTTAGAAATTTAAAGTGTTAGAAACGTATAAGGGCAAAATTGGAAGAGTACTTAAGGTTTTAAGTTATAAGGCATATATGTAAGGGCATTATGGTATTTTTGCATTCATTAAATGTAAGAAGAAGGGGGTTGTCGTTTAGGAAGAGGCAGGTCACGACTTTGAGGGAAAGAAAGGAATAAAAGAAGAAGAAAGAAAGAAAGCAAGTTTCGGCGGAAAGAAAAGGGGAAGAAGAAAAGAAACTAGGGTTCGATTTTTATGGGTCTTCAAACAAGATTTTTAAGTTGATCCAAGAAGGAAAAAGATGGAAGAAAAAGAGAGCCCTATTATGAGCTAAGAAAATTCGGATTTGGAGTAGATTAAGGTAAGAATCGATTTTTGACCGTTGAATTTTTAATGAAATTTTGGTTTAAATAGCTTAAGAATGGTATGGGTTTGTGATTTCTAAAGTCAATTTTGGAGATTGCAAGGTTTAAATTGCTCAATTTTGCATGTTTATTAATTAGGGATTTTTGTCATGAATTAGGGAATTTAAGTGAGGCAATGGAGAAATTGATGCTTTGGATAAGTTACAAGCATGGAAATGAGGTGGGTACCATCTTTATATTTTGAATTATGAGCGAAGTATAAGTTTTCGAAAAATCAAGAACATAAATGTTAGTAAATTATTATCTTCGAATGATTAATTTCATTGATTTTGAAATGATTTAAGAAATTGTTACAATTGTTAAATTCATTGTGTTTGAATGATTTGGAAATTACTAAAGTGTTACATTCTTTGATTTTGAGGTTTGAGAATCCTTGGGTTTTAAATGATTAAAGAATTTGATTATGTGCCAAAATGTTGCATTCTTTGTGTGATTGAATTATTTTTATATGAATTGATATTGAAATTGTGAATGAAATTTGTGTGAAATATGACATGATATGAAAACTAGATTTTCAAAATGTGTCTTCGGGCAATCCGTTTTCTCAAGTGTGAAACATGTTATGTGGGTTTGGTTAGGTCCCTTAAGAGGGTCAAGTGCACTTGTCTAGGCTTCGCCCGCCTGCCCGCTAGTGACATTGGAGCTCCGTTAAGAACTCCCATAAGTTCACGGCTACACCGGACCGCTATCCGGGAAGGTATAGTACGTTCTGTTCACAGCTGCTCAGGACCGCTATACGGAAATGTGCAGTACGTTCTGTTTCTACACTGACCCAAACCATTCTGATGTGTTTATGTGTTTTTGTTTTGATTCTAATTGTGATGCATCCATGTTTTTGAAATTGCTCATGAATTTCTTTGAAATTGAGAAATTGTGAAAAATAAGCTTTTGATGGAATTTCGTCTGTAAAATGTTTATAAATGGAAAACGTTTTGAAAAATGATTTTTGCTTATTTTTTCGATTTATAAACATGTTATTCACAAGCTGTAAAGCTCACCCCCCCCCCCCCTTTCATCCTTATCTCTAGGTATTGAGCAAGAGATCGAATGAAAGAAAGTCAGGGCTTTTGATCGATTTTTGCATATCTTGTATTTTGAGTAATTTGGCTTTTGGCATTCGTTTGTGTTAAGTCAAAATGACTTTACATATATATGATTTTGATGAATAACAAAGAAGTAGTAAAAGAAGAAGCAAAATAGAAAACAGACGGACGGAGAATAAAACACAAACGCAGAAGTTAAAAGGCGATTTAAAAATACGACGCAGATTGAAAAATGACGAGAAGCGGATGCGATGCAAATGAAAATCGACGCAGATTTAAAGTGAAAAGCTGATGCGCATTTAAAGTGAGAAGCAGACGCAGACGCAAAGTGAAAAGCAGATGCAGACGTAAAGTGAAAAACAGATGTAGACGCAAAAATATAGACGAAGAAAAGCAGACGCAGAAGTCAAAAGAAGACGCAAGAGTCAGTTCGAGTTAGTTACAGAACTCAACTGATTAACCGTTTCTTTCAAGATTCAAGATTCAAGAATCAAGAATCAAGAAGCAGTTATAGGCGAAGACTATAAATATAAGAAGAAGTCGAAGATTGCAAAGCTTAGCAAGAGCGAAAAAGAGATTATTATTGAACATTACGCAAACGAAAAACTTTTGTGAGATTACTGTGCAAATTAGCTGAGAGCTAGTTTTATTGTAACATGTTTCAAATAATTTTGTAAGAAAGTAGTACAGATAGCCTGCAGAGGTTAAGAGTGAAAGAATACTGAGTGTAGAGACCTGAAGAGGCTCGGAAAGAATACTTGTATACGCTGAAGAGATAGTGAAATCTCGTAAAGAACTCGAGGATCGGGCGTAATCCACGGTTTAAAGGTGAACCAGATAAAATCGTTGTGTCAACTTCTCTCTACCCTATATCTTTTAAAGTTCAAAGTTTTGTTATTACTAAATTTCTGAAACAAGTTTTCAAAGTTTTGATTAACTGAAACGTACTGAAGTTAATGTAAAAGAATTTGTTTTAACGAAACAGTTTTGGAAGAGTTTAAAAAAAAAAGGGGAATACACAATTCAACCCCCCTTCTCGTGTATTCGTTATCATATTATAAGCATTGTACTAACGTGTGATTTACTTCAATTGGTATCAGAGCCTGGTATCCAAGGATCATCAGAGCAAAGTGTGGATTAAAGATAATGGCAGAATCACATATATACATTGCAGAAGGTACCTCACTCACTAGACCTCCAGCATTCAACGGTGAAGATTATCACTACTGGAAAGATAAAATGCGGTTGTTCATAGAATCTGCTCATGTCGACCTTTGGGATGTAATAGAGAATGGACCATATACACCAGTAGACGAAGATGGAAATCTTATTCCACGGACCAGATGAACGGCTAATCAAAAGGTGAGAATTCAGCTCAACTCTAAAGCGAAGTTCTTCTTGACGTGTGCCCTAACCAGGAGTGAATATGACAAAGTTCACGGATGCGACACTACGAAGGAGATGTGGGATACACTGTCCATCGCTCATGA
The DNA here is from genome assembly GCA_029891385.1 of Erythroxylum novogranatense. Taxonomy (NCBI): domain Eukaryota; kingdom Viridiplantae; phylum Streptophyta; class Magnoliopsida; order Malpighiales; family Erythroxylaceae; genus Erythroxylum; species Erythroxylum novogranatense. The sequence continues at coordinate 58,223,859 of CM057226.1, read as the reverse complement.
AGGCACAAACCAAGTCACAGAATCCAAGATAAGCATTCTTGTGCACCAGTACGAGCTTTTCAAGATGAAGGATGAATAATCTATTGATCAAATGTTTGGAAGATTTCAAACAATTGCCAATGGATTGAAATCCCTTGGAAGAACGTACAATAATCAAGATCACGTACGAAAGATCTTAAGAAGTCTTCTGAAGAGGTGGAGACCAAAGTTACAGCGGTGTAGGAAACAAAGGACTTAAGCGTGCTAAAGCTTGACGAGTTGCTTGGATCACTGAAGATTCATGAAGTAGAGCTCGATGCTGAAGACAAGCCCAAACGGGACAAGTCAATAGCGCTAAAAGCCGTACAGAAGAACCACAAGACTTAAAGAAGCAGAAAGTCATCAAAAGCATTAAAGATAGAAGAATCAAAGAATGATGACTCAAGTGAATCAGAACAGGATTCAAGTGATGAAGATGATGAATTATCATTCATTTCTCGAAAGATAAGACCGATGTGGAAGAAGAAGTCCAAAGGAAGCCAACCCTTCAAGAAAAATAGCAAAGATTATGGTAAAGTTGAAAAGACTACTATCATATGCTACGAGTGTAATCAACCTGGACATTACAAGTCCGAATGTCCTACTCTAAAGAAGAAACCAAAGAAGAGTAGAGAAGGCAAGAAAAGCATGATGACAACTTGGGAAGATCTAGATTCATCAGAGTCATATACAAATTCCGAGTCATCTGAACATGCTAATATCTGCCTAGTAGCCGAGGAAGAAAGTGATGAGGAGGTAACTTCTAAATACGATAACTTGCATAAAGCCTATTCAAAATTATTAGAAGATTCTCATGCTATTCTGAAACAGTACAAACTGTTAAAGAAAAAGTATGTAGAAAATCTTAAACATGCAGAAGAAATAGAGAGAGAAAATGCTTGCTTAAAGAAACAACTAGAGGATAAAAAGAAAGTTGTAGATAGATCCGATGAGATAAATCAGTTAAAGCTTAGAAAAGTCTTTCATCTGATTTAACTACATTCACTGAGAGTACAAAGAGAATGAATGAGATGCTAGGAAAATGTAGACATCCGAGGGATAAAACCAGATTAGGGTTTTCGGATAATAAGTCTCATTATAATAAGAAGCCTCTTTCTCAAAATAAAGGGAATAACCAAACATGTTTTCATCAATAGTTTAAGAAAAGGTATCAGAGAACTCATTATATGCATACTACTAACCAGAAAGTACCCAAAAAAATATGGGTACCAAAGAGTAAAATAGTTTCTCCTGCAGATATCCTTCCTTGGAAAATGTGACAAGCACCATTGGTATTTAGACAGTGGCTGCTCGCGACATATGACTGGAAGAAGGTCTATGTTCCTAGATCTTCAGTATAAGAAGGGAGGATCGGTGACTTTCTGAGACAACCAGCAGGGCAAGATAATTGGAATCGGTAAGATAGGTAAAGATTCCTTTACATGCATAGATAATGTGCTACTTGTTGATGGTCTAAAGCACAATTTGATTAGTGTTAGTCAATTGTGTGATTCTGGTTTCATAGTCACATTCAATCAAAGTCTTTGTGAAGTTAGAAACAAAGATGGATCTATATTCTTTTCTACCAAGAGAAGAAATAATCTTTATAAAATTGATTTAGAATATTTTCAAGATCAAAATGTTTCATGTTTTCTATCTTCTGAAGAAGAAAGACTAATCAGGCATAAAAAGCTAGGTCATGTCTCTTTTAAACACATTTCAAAGTTGGCAAAATTTCATTTGGTAAGAGGCTTACCAAAAATGAGTTTTGACAAAGAATTTTTCTGTGAAAGTTGTTTGAAAGGAAAACAAGTTAAAACATCATTTTCTTCTAAAAATTTTGTAACATCTTCTAGACCTTTGGAGTTGTTACATATGGATTTATTTGGTCTAACTAGGACAATAAGTCTTGGCGGAAAGAAATATGGACTTGTTATTGTTGATGACTTTATTAGATTTTGTTGGATATTGTTTCTATCACACAAAGATGAATCTTTTAAGTGTTTTAGGACCCTTTCCAGAAAGTTACAGATTGAAAAAGGAGTATCTATAGCTAGTATCAGGAGTGATCATAGTGGAGAATTAAAGAATGAGAATTTTAGGTTATTCTGTGAGGAGAATGGAATTTTCCACAATTTCTCAGCCCTTAGAACCCCACAACAGAATGGAGTTGTTGAAAGGAAGAACAGGATGATTCAAGAGATGGCAAGGACTATGCTGTGTGAAAAGAATTTTCCTAAGTACTTCTGGGCCGAAGCTGTGAATACAGCATGTTATATTCAGAACAGAATACTATTGTGACCCTTGTTGAAGAAGACTCCTTATGAGTTATGGAATGGAAGGAGACCTAGTATATCTTACTTTCATCCATTCGGGTGCAAGTGCTCTATTCTGAATACAAAGGAGTTGTTGGATAAGTTCGACTCAAAGACTTATTCAGAAATTTTTTTAGGCTACTCATCATCATCTAAGGCCTTTCGGGTATATAACTCTATCTCAAAGACAGTTGAGGAAACCATCCATGTCAAGTTTGATGATCGTTCTCAACCCCTCAAGGAAGATGACTTGGAGAATGAAGATCCTTCAAAGAACTTAGATGATACAACAGAAACTCCATTATCAGGAACTCAAGTAGATAAGATCGAGGATATTCCAGAAACTATAGGATTAAAAAGAGATTGGAAATATAGGAGTTCTCATCCAGAAGAGATAATTATCGGAGAGACCTCAGAAGGAGTAAGGACAAGGTCCAAATTCAGAAGAGAAGCTAATGTGGCTTTCATCTCTGAAATAGAGCCTAAGAAGATTAAGGAAGCTCTTCAAGATGAAGCTTGGATTTTAGCCATGCAAGAGGAGCTGAATCAGTTTACTAGGAATAAAGTTTGGTCCTTAGTTCCAAAACCTTCAAAGAAATCCATTATAGGAACCAGATGGGTCTTTAAGAATAAGTTAGATGAATCAGGTAGAGTGAATAGGAATAAAGCTATATTAGTAGCTCAAGGCTATAATCAGCAAGAAGTGATAGACTACAATGAGACGTATGCTCCAGTAGCAAGACTTGAAGCTATTCGGATATTGCTGGCATATGCTATTTGTCTTAATATAAAGCTTTTTCAGATGGACGTGAAAAGTGCTTTTCTGAATGGTTTTATAGACAAAGAGGTGTAAGTGAAGCAACCTCCTGGCTTTGAGGATGTTAAGAATCCAGAACATGTCTATAGACTTCATAAAGCTTTATACGGCCTGAAGCAAGCTCCTAGAGCTTGGTATGATCGTCTAAGTAATTTTCTCTTGGAGAGTGGGTTTACTAGAGGTCAAGTTGATAAGACGCTTTTTAGAAAAGATTATGAGAATGATTTTATTTTAGTGCAAATCTATGTCGATGATATTATATTTGGTGCTACTTCAAAGAAGTTGTGTATGAGTTTTGAGAGTCTGATGAAAGATGAGTTTGAAATGAGTATGATGGGTGAGTTAAAGTTCTTTCTTGGGTTGCAAGTTAAGCAAACCGAAGAGAAAATCTTTATCCATCAAGAAAAGTATGTGAAAGAATTGTTGTGTAAATTTGATATGAATTGTGAAGCCTATGGCAACTCCGATGCATCCTTCGAACCTTTTGTCAAAAGATGAACTTGGTAAGAAGGTGGATCAAACCCTATATAGAGGGATGATCGGTTCTTTACTGTATCTTACAACAAGTAAACCTAATATTCTGTTCAGTGTATGCTTGTGTGTAAGGTTTCAGGCCAATCCTAGAGAGTCTCATTTTGTTGCTGTTAAAAGGATTATGAGATATCTCGCAGGTACTACTGATCTTTGCTTAATGTTTGAGAAAGGTAAAGATTTCAGGTTAATCGGATATTGCGATGCAGACTATGCCGGAGATAGAATTGAGAGGAAGAGCACTAGTGGAGGATGTCACTTTCTTGGCGCAAACCTAGTTTCTTGGTCAAACAAGAGACAAAGCTCAATCGCTCTTTCAACTGCCGAAGCCGAGTAGATGGCTGCCGCAAGCTGTTGTTCACAAACACTGTTGATCAAATATCAACTGGAAGATTATTCAGTTCAAGAAGAGGAGATCCCAATCTATTGCGACAACACCAGTGCTATCAATTTGTCAAAGAATCCAATACAGCATTCGAGAGTAAAGCATATTGAAGTTAGACATCATTTCTTGAGAGACTACGTCCAGAGGAAGGTGGTGCGACTACAGTTCATTGAAACAAAGTATCAATAGGTAGATATCTTCACTAAACCATTGAGTGAAGAACAATTCAAGGAAATTAGATAGATCCTTAACATGGTTATGTTAAATGTGTTGGACCCCGTCTCCGAGGCCCAACATTCGGAAGCACACAAGCATAGAAGACCCAAAATCGACAACATATCAATCACAAATTTGGGGACTTGCAATAGGAATTTTAGATCAGCTTCTTAAGGACATTTTTTCCTCATATTCCAAAGATTCTAACGCCTCTGAAATCGCTCAATTCAGATTATAAATGAAAAAGTTATGGTTAAAATACTATCTTAAAGAAAACAGTGAAAACTGACTCACAACTGACTTCATGTCAGAATTTGAAAACTTTATAGGCTAAATTGCCGATTGGTTCCTTCATAAAACTTGTAGTTTTATGTCTCTAGTTTAATTTAAAATAAGAATCGCCTCAATCGGAGCTCTATATCTCAAGATATTTTAAAATTAGTAAAGTATATTCAGACTTGATCAGCCGACCTCCACACTTTGTTTCAAACCACCTTTTTCAATTTAAAAGCAATACTGACCAATCAGGTCTAAAAAGATAAAAAATTTTCTTAGGATTCAATCGCTTTGAAAAACAGCTTAATCGGAGGTCTATGCAAAAAGTTATTGCCAAAAGAAGGGAGAGGGGTCGGTCGGCCAAAGACCGACCCCAAACGATCGGACACTCGGCATGGGCGAGCGTCTAGCCCGCCCGCCATGAAGCGTCGCACTCGCCGCACGGGCTAGCGATCGGCCTTCGCCACGACGGGCGAAGAACGAGCGATCGCCGCACGGGCGAAGCGACCAGACTCGCTCGCCCATGAAGCGTCTGAGCGACCTGTCCTGCAGCCCGACCTAACTAACTTCTAATGCGGGCGAGCAATGAGCGGTCGCCCGCATGGGCAAGCGACCAGCACTCGCTCGCCCGCGAGCATCTGGGCGACCCGTCCTGCAGTCCGACCTAACTAACTTCTAACCCTCATAACTTTTGACTCCGAGCTCCAAATAAGACACGGTCAGAAGCGTTGGAAAGCTAGAAGAAAAATCTACATTTTTCAAGAAGGACTCAAAGAAAATCTCGGCCACTAAGGGAAACAAAAATTTACTCAAAGGCCTATCGAGTAGCTCCTCCTAAATAGTACCAAAACTTACAAACACCATAACTTTTGACCCAGAACTCCAAATTTAACAAACTTAGTGTCTATGGAAAGGTAAAAGAATTATCTACAAATTTTATGAAGATCACCGACCTATATTCTAACTCCATGAGGGTCAAAAGTGGACTCAAAGCTCTGCCTGACAATCTGCCATTTAGACAGCACCTGCATATAATTCTAATGACTCACACCTTACAATCAATACCTCAAAACTAACTCATTACACCTCATGAACAAGCTCTACAGCTCGTCTAGCACCTTCAACAAGTCTAAATGATCCTATTCAACCTAAAACAACCCAGAATTTGCAGAACTTCAACAGCTATTCAATAATTAAAATACTCACACACATACTCTTTCAAGGCCATACACAGATCGGAAATCAACAATTTCACAAGATGGGGAGAGTACTAGAGCTCTCATACACCTTTCCAATCATAAGAGTTCAATCATAGCTTTATTTACATAACATCATATTCATCAAAAGTTAAGTACAAAATACAAAATACATGAGATGCTCAATGCTTGATATGCTTATAAAGCTATCCAAGAGCTAGTTACTAACTTAATACAAAAGTGCCTAAATCTTGGAGTTATGTCTGATGCCTTGCAAGGTTTCGGGTTCAACTTGAATTTGCACCTGAGGAGGGAGAATGGGCTGAGCTAACACGGCTCAGTGGCTAACATGTTTATAGCCATCGAGTAACGAGCCACACACAAAACACACAATTACGAATCCAAAACGATGGCAATTTATCATATAAAACACCAATAACCCAAAATCATCACATAAGGCATAGCATGAAAATTTATATCAATCAATCATATATTATTCATCATAAATATAATTAAATGCTAAAATGCACACAATTGGCTCGAGAGTTCCATAAACACGACGGAAACCGAAGTTTACCGTAAACACAACGAGTTCATTTTTCGGATCTCGTAAGCCTCAAGCAGGCAGCCGGGAGAAGGCTAAGGGGGTCAACGTGCACGTGACTATCGAAGTAGGTTCTCTCTTGCCCAATCACAACCAATTTATGTTCACACATTAAGGCACAAGCATAGCATTTTATGCTTCTTTCATTCTATCAAATCATCATAGTTTCTTCTTTTTCTTGCAAACCAAATGAAAACACTTTCAATATACACACCATTTAACAAAGATAGCACACATAGGGCATTTGCCCATTACACAAAAACTATAAAAATGTTACCCACCTATCGTCAGTATCCAAATTCAAGATTTCCCTTCCTCCTTGTCTTGAGTGGGATTTTCTTGAGTTCCTTCAATTAAATCATACTTCATTCAATAAATACATTTTAAAAGAAAGTCATAATACTCATAAATTAAGCAAAGATGAAAATAAACTTTAAACCTAACCTACCCATAGGACATTTAAGCTAGAATAACCATAACCTTAGCTTAAAAGTCCCTAAAATCCATAGATCTCACATTTCTCTCTGTCTTTCTTCAATCTCTAGATAAACCCTAACTTCCATCCTACACCATTCTTAAACCTAGCTTAAGCAAAGATGGAACTTACCTCTCACAAGTAGTTTTTCTCCTCTTTTTCCTCTTCTTTCTTCTTTCCTCCAAGCCTCCTACGGCTCTCCCTCTTTTTCTTGTCCGAAAGCTCTTCTTTTTCCCTAACTCACATTTTGCTTCTTCTCTTCTTTTCCCTTTTGTGACTTACGACAATCTCTCTTCTTCTCCTTCTTCCTTTAACTCTTTTATTCTCATCTTTAAATCCCTCATCAAAACTACATAGTTTTGATACTCCTTAAAGCTCTCCTTATAACTTACAAGGCTTTGGGCTCTCCTCCTCCTCACAAGCCCACTACACTTAACCACTTAAATTCTAAAGCCCATACTTTCCAATATTAAGTCCAAGCCTTCATTTAATTTCTAACTTCTAATCCCAATCATACTTGCTAATTCTAAGACTCAATAAAATATATATCTATATAAACACATAATTAAAACAATTAAAACAAGAATAGCAAATAAATCAATAAATAATCAATTAAATAAACAAAAAAATTTCGGGGCCCAACAAAATGACCAGTCAAGCTAAAAGATCGTCAAAATTAACGACGTCAGAAACAGTTGTTTACAGCTGGTAACTTCTCTCACAAGGAAGTTGTGGAGGGAAAATCTGATGATCTTGAGGATCCCAATGATTCTAGAGCACACCTGATAAGACTCCTACGAGTAGTCTGAAATTAAAATCATTACAGTTACTCTCAAACACAAACGGTTCATCTCTCTCGGAAACTCTTGAAATCAACTTTACTTCTGAAGAACACTACCAGAGCCAGTTTCTAATCAAAATCAATGGAGCCAGCTATGATGTTCGGAAGGCATGTGGACTTCGAATCTTTGAAGAGAAATGCTATGGATGTTGAACCAGAAATTGTAGAAGCTGGGTGGAGAAATTTTTTCCAGGTGCGGGAACCAGTATATGCAGATGAGGTATATGACTTTTGGAAGCATGCAAGAATCGGTTGATAACACCATCGTCTCCACAGTAGATGGAATAACTGTTATTGTGACAAAGGAGTTAGTGGAGAAGGTGACTGAATGCTCTTCAGTTGGAGAAACCCTATCAACCAAAGTCGGATGGATGTCCAAGGTTAGTATGAAGGAAGAAGATGTCAGAAAACAGTTATATGCAGCTAATGACCCATGGGAGAGGAAGACTTCAAGTCTGTTCCCGAAGGCTAGAGTTCTTCATGCGATTTTGTTTAATTGCATCTTACCAAGAGCCAGGTCAAGACATCTAGTGACTACCTCGGATGAGCAATGTCTGTTATATCTGCTAAATCGTCGACCAATAGACCTACCATTTTTTATTTTTCATTATATGGTTATAGGGATGAAGGATACCAACAGTTATCCTTACGGCATACTCACCAGGATTTTTAAGAAATCCGGAGTCCTTCTTCACAGAGGAATCAGAAGGATGGTATCTGTCAAGAGTACCATTGACTCAGATACTATAAGAAGAATGGGCTTGAAGACTGTGGTGAAAGTAGAAGTAGAGTCTACAAAGAAAGCTAAAACTGAGGGGGAGTGGTTATTGAAGAAGTCTCCCGCCACAAGCTCTAAATCTCAAGTAAGTATGAGATTACCGATAGATGAAAGAAGAAAACTATCGAGTAGACCGTTGATAAAACAGGTAAGTCCTTAAAGAGAAGTGAGCCCAGTTCGGAGGACAGAAGAAGGTGCGCAGAAAAGAAAAGGAGAGAATCTTTTGGGCGAGATTTCTAAAAAGGCGAAGAGATCACCTAGGATTCGCACTCTGCAACAACAGGAAGATAAGAGAGCTAGAGAGCATAGTCAAGCAGAAGTATCTGGATCTCGAGTACCAAAGGGAACAAGATCTCTAGTCTCAATTTTAGAAGAAGACTTAGCCAAACAGGCCAAAGAGACTGAGAAGAAGAGAAAATCGGAGTCTAAAAAGGAAAAATCTCAAGTGCAGAAAACTTCGAGACTGATTGAAGCAGAAGAAAAGACTAAGAAGATTAGTCGGAAGAAGAGTGTGTCCACTGCTGGGGAAGTTAGTCAAAAGAAAGATACTTTCCATGCTGCTCAAAAGGAAAAGGAAATTGAGTATAGCAGAGTTCAGGATATTCCCACTGCTCAACAGGAGGAACCAGAGGAGCTAAGCCTGGCCCAGGAGAATCCTATTGAAGCTCAACCCGAGGCAACAGCAGAACCAAACTTGGTTCAGGTACCACAAGAGAAAAATGATGAACCTGGTCTGATTGTATTCAACTATTCTAAATTTTTTAGAAGATACAAGTTGAAGATCAGAATGGTTGAAGTTGTTACCAAGAGGAGGACTGCAATCGCCATCTGTAATCAACCAAGGAGAAAGGTAATGGCTGTCGTGCAACCTATTTCGATAAATAGTGACACATGGCATTTACTGAATGAAAATGAAAAGACTTTCTATGATGTCTTGAGGGATGCTGCTACAAAGCCATACCCTACAAAAATGTCCAGTAAATCGTGTACTATTTATCCAATCACAGAGAAGACAGAAATAAAGGTTGTACCGGATATTCAGTCAAGATATCCTTTGGATTTGAATAAGGAGAAGTCGAAGCTATTTCCTGAAGAAATAAGTGATGATATGTCCGCAAATCAAATTGAAGAAGAAGTGCGTCAAATTGATGAAGCATGCGCTTCGAAGGAGAATACTAATGGAGCTAGTTGTAGCTATACAGATAAGTATGAATACTGTCCAGTAGGAGGAAGACTAATTACAGGGTAGTTTATTGAATACCTTGTCCAGACAGTTTTACATATTAGGCCTTTATCTAATACACTATCTATTGAAGCTGAAGCCATACCCCTGCAAGGAAGACAGTTACTAATGCTACCTGCTCCTTTTGATTTAGACCTTCTAGAGTCAAATCTATTCGTTCATCCACCCACATTTGCGATTCGAGAAGATTACATTCCATCCTCGGACGCATATGCTACAATAATTATGCTCATCGCACCTCAGCAGATAATGATCAATCCTCCTCACCGTGTGACTCCCAAACTGAAATCAGCAAATTACGCAGAGAAGTCAACGAGATAAAGGAGACGATGAATGATTTGAAGAAGATGATGACAGAACTGATGAAGAGTCGTCGTCATTAATCATTTTTTATTATAACAAATAGGGGGAGAAGAGAATGAGAAGAAAAGAATCTCAAAGGGTGTGATTGAAGGAGACGAAGAAAATAAAGGAAGAAAAGAAAGAAGATTTTTGAAGATAAGTTTTTTTATGTTTTAAACATTGTATTTTGTTTTCTTTTTATGTGTATAATTTGTTATCATCAAAAGGGGGAGATTGTTAAGTCAAAATGACTTTACATATATATGATTTTGATGAATAACAAAGAAGTAGTAAAATAAGAAGCAAAATAGAAAACAGACAGACAGAGAATAAAACACAAACGCAGACGAAGTTAAAAGGCAGACGAAGAAATACAGACGGAGAAGTAGACGCAGACGCAAAATGAAAAACAGACGCAGATGCAAAGTGAGAAGCAGATGCAGACGCAAAGTGAAAAGTAGACGCAGACACAAAGTGAGAAGCAGACGCAGATGCAAAGTGAAAAGCAGACGCAGACGCAAAGTGAAAAACAGACGCAGACGTAAAAATATAGATGGAGAAAAGCAGATGCATAAGTCAAAAGAAGACGCAAGAGTCAATTCGAGTTAGTTACAGAACTCAACTGATTAACCGTTTCTTTCAAGATTTAAGAAACAAGATTCAAGATTCAAGATTCAAGAAGCAGTTACAGACGAAGACTATAAATATAAGAAGAAGTCGAAGATTGCAAAGCTTAGCAAGAGCGAAAAAGAGATTATTATTGAACATTACGCGAACGAAAGCTTTTGTGAGATTACTGTGCAAATTAGCTGAGAGCTAGTTTTACTGTAACAGGTTTCAAATACTTTTGTAAGAAAGTAGTACAGATAGCCTGCATAGGCTAAGAGTGAAAGAATACTGAGTGTAGAGACCTGAAGAGGCTCGGAAAGAATACTTGTATACGTTGAAGAGATAGTGAAATCTCAGAAAGAACTCTGAGGACTGGGCGTAACCCACGGTTTGGGGTGAACCAGGATAAAATCGTTGTGTCAACCTCTCTCTACCCTATATCTTTTAAAGTTCAAAATTTTGTTATTACTAAATTTCTGAAACAAGTTTTCAAAGTTTTGATTAATTGAAACGTACTGAAGTTTATGTAAAAGAATTTGTTTTAACGAAACAGTTTTGGAAGAGTTTAAAAAGAAAGGGGAATACACAATTCAACCCCCTTTCTCGTGTATTCGTTATCATATTATAAGCATTGTACTAATGTGTGATTTACTTCAGTTTGTATATGGCGTGGAATGTCATTAATATTTTTGTAAGCATTTATTTCATGATGTAAGTGAATTATGGATATGCGTAAGGACTTGGGATATAAATTTGTGTATGGTTATGATATATGAATGGGATTGATTGAATTATGGATTTGTATATGGAATAGAATATTGAATTATGGTTTTGTAAATTGTATATTGATTGTGTTTTGGATTCTGGACAGGAGGTCCGATGATTCTGATTATTGATTGAGAATTATTGAAGTGCTTTGGTTATGTATGTGTTTGATTATGTTGGGACTCTAGACAGGTGGTCCGATGAATTGTGTTGTTGAAATTGAAATATTGAAGTGCTCTTGTTTCTGGCTTGAATTGTGGATATATGGACATGTGTGTTAAGTGTCTATTAGCAAAAGAAAGGAATAATAAGATTTTTGTGAAAATTGATGGTTATGTTTTGAATATGAAGAATCAAGTAAGTTGGGTTTTTGATTGAGGATGAATTTCCAAATGGGAAAATTGGAATTTCTTTGAATAAAGATTGAATAAAATGAAAGAAAAAAATATACCGGTTTCGATTGGTTTAGATAAAATGTCTTAAGGTTTCCAACGCGATGTTTTTCTAAAGTATTCGTTCACGGATGTTAGAATTTGAACTTTCAGTCGATCGATTCGTTTTGTTTCTTTGTTTCAGAAATTTTGTAAAGCCGAGACTTTCGATTTTTCTATGGATCTTTAAGAATTCAATTCGTTTTTTATTCTTTCACCTTTGCTTCGATTTGATTTCTTTGACTTTCGCTTTCGATTATGTTCTTTTATTTCGCTTTCCATTATGTTTTCTTTTTTTTGGTTGGGGTCCGGTTCCAAAATCGGGTCCCAACAGGAAAGAATTCATACTTATTTCTTGTACAAACTTTCTCTACAAGATCATTGCAAAGATCATGGAAAACAGGTTGAAAGAGGCTCTCCAATATCTTATAAGTGATAACCAAGGAGTTTATGAAGAATAGGGATATTGGGGACAATATTCTTATAGTACAGGAATTATTAAAAGGGTATAATCACATAAACAACCCTCAAAATTGTACTATCAAAGTGGACCTATAGAGAGCTTTTGATAATGTAAATTAGAGTTTTTTACTACAAACTATGGAGGTCATGGTTTTTCCTTATAGGTTCTTGAGATGGATATGGGAATGCATTACCACTACATCCTTCAAAACTCTAATAAATGGGAGTCCCACAGAGATTTTTAAAGGAAAAAAGGGACTTAGGAAAAGGTATCCGCTATCAACTTACCTATTCCTAATATGCATAGAGGTCCTTATCCAAATGTTGAAGTATAATTTGACTAAGGAATCGGGCTTCAAATACCACACCAAATGTAAGAAAATTTCACTATGTTATGTTTTACAGATGATCTCATACTCCTAAGCAAGGTGAATGTTCACTCAGTTTCTCATTTGATGAGCACTCTTAATTCTTTCAAAGAGTTATCGGGGTTGAATCTTAATATTCAAAAGAGGTACTTCATGATTTTGAAAAGTGTTATTCATCTATCAAATTTTTTGGCAGTAGCTATTGGAATGGAATTAAAGGAATCTCCTCTCCTCTATTTGGGTATTCCAATCTCATCTAAAAGACTAAGGTATCATGAATGCACTCCTCTAATTGAAAAAATTTAGAAAAGATTGGGTTTATGGACAAATAAAACCTTATCCTATAGAGGGAAGCATCAGCTCTCAAAGTCGGTTATCTTTTCAACGCAGAATTATTAGTGTTCCTATCTATTTCTTTCCAAGTGGCTTACAAAACAATTGAAAGAATGATGAAACAGTTCCTATGGGGGAATAGGAATGGAGAAAAAGGGAAAATAAATGTGAGCTGGAAGAATATTTTCCAACTAAAAGAAGATGGGGGATTAGGACTGGATTCAATAACCAAGAAGAACATATTACTCATGACAAAGAGAATCTGGAGAATCCTTAGTGAGAAACCGTTAATGTGGATTAAATCGATTCACATCTATTTATTGAAAGATGGGAGCTTTTGGGCATTAAGACCCAAAGATAGTTATACTTAGTTCTTTAACCAAATTCTAAAAATGAAGGAGGAAGTGCAAAAAAATGTCTCTTGTCAAATAGGGTCTGGAGACAGATTTTCCCTATGGCATGATAATCAGATTAGGCAAGGTGCATTATTTCAAAACCAAATGGAAAGAACCCTACTGGCAAGGTTTCCTATGAATACTAAGCTCAAAGGAATCATTACAAATGGAGAATGGTCACTTTTGAAAGATGAAATTAGATTTTTGTCCATTCCACTATTCAGAAGTCTTGGAGAAAATGATACTTATTTATGGAAAGGGATTCCAGTTTCAAAAATCATTCTTAAGGAAGCTAAGAAATTGAGTGAGGGGATAGTTAACAAGGTGGAATGGTGCTCTATGGTCTGGAACAAGGTTCCTAAACCTAATACTAGTTTTCTGCTTTGGCTTGCAATGTTGAATAGGATCAGCATAATGGATAGGCTACAATTCCTGGCCACCTTAAAGATGTACACTCTATGTAACCTAAAAGCTAAGACTAGCGACCATCTTTTCTTTGAATGTGATTACTCTAAAGAAATATAGGCTAAAGTCTCAATACTTAGGATGAGGGATGTTATATCTAACAAACTACATGACATACTATTAGAGTTACCCCCACTTACCAGTATCAAAATATGACAAAGTAGTGATCCCAATTTCAGTGGCCATTTGCAATCAAGAAATTTGGAAAGAGAGGAACTATAGGAGGTTTGAACAGAAGAACACTTCCCTACCCTCTATTACTGAGCTCATAATAGCTAACATAAGAGAATAACTAATTTTAAACTAGTTAAACTCCCACTATAGCAGAGGAATAGCTCTCTAATGGAGAATATAGCCCCTGATCCTAAATAGTATAGTAATTCATAACCAAAGTTCTTTCTACCTATGGTTCAAATATGCTAGATCTCGTTCATCAAAGAAAACAAAAGACAAAGCATGGATCTACAAGCTAAACAAGGAAAAGGAGCAAAGGACTCACCTGATGAGAGCAGAGAAGATCCTCTTCTCAACTTCTACTTAAATACCCCTATATTATATTTATGAGCTATAATGTGAACAAAAGAGCATAAAGGAGTTACCTACCTGGGAGAGAACCTCGTAAATAGCATCACTCACACATTTGGTTAGCCATATTTGAAAAATTAGGGCATAAGATCAGTTGCCCTAAAAGGATAAAAATTGAAGAGATTCAAAGAAAGAGACTTACCTTGGTTATGATCCTTATAGATCGAACACGGATGGAGAAGAAGAAAGGGACAAACACAAAGTGCATCATTCATACAGATGGTAGGCCATGTCTGGAGTTTTAAGGCATAAGATAAGTACCCTAAATTGATAAAATTCAAAGAACTCTAAATGAGGAGACTTAGTTGGGTAAAGATCTACAGACAAGAAAGGAGAAGAAGAGCACCATCGTCAATTCTTCACCATCCCCAATCGAGAAGGTTCTGAACATGGATGAGAAAAGATGGGAAAGAAGGATTTCGTTATACCCAATTCAGATAGTAAAAACATGAGTTTCCTATCTATCATCATTTAGCGTTAAGACTGATAGTTGTTGACTTGAATGCGTCATCGTTTAGTGTTAAAGCTTACATGTGTTGGCTTGTTTATGTAGTAGATGTTAGAGCTACCTAGTGATCCAATGCACTACAAGGTCCTTAACTGATCCTTTAAATGTAAACCTTTTATTTTTTATACATTTTAATTTTGCCCAAAAAATTGTGGGACGTGAAGGATATCAGGTAAGGTGCACAGATCTTAAAGTAGAAATTTAATTGGAATATTAGGTGCCACTTAGGTTAATGAGTTTAGGAAGAAATAAAAGGATAAGGAATGAAAAACAATTACTTAGTAATATATTATTATTTGATTAACAATATTTTTATATTCAAATTTACGGTATTACTTTATGCTTCAATTATGAGAGGAATAAAAGTTATTCCTTTGAAAAAAAATCACATGTATTATATTAATTGTCACTGACGTTACAGATTGTCACGTGTGAAACTTTTTTTCCTAGTTATTTCGATTTGTAATATATATGAGTGTCAAGAGCGACATTTTAATTATTTTATATATAATAATTATCTATATGTAAAATATATCTAAATATAATAATTTATTTTAAAATAACAAAATAATTCAAAATTTTGAATTATTAATTATTTTATTACATTTCTAAATTATTTTTTAGAATTGTTGTTTTGACATTCCATTCCGCTTTACATTAAATTAGACATTTTAAGTTTACATTAAATTAGATTACAAAACATGATTAAACTGTATTTTGAGAACATTATGTAGTTGATGATATGTTGATATAAGCAAATGCTAGTGCTTTTTTGGCAAGAGCTATTGGAAAGGAAATATCGTAGTATACTTTATTTTAAACATTTTGTCATCATAAATGGGGGCATAAATTAAATATAATTAATTATAATATTTTAAAATTTGATGTAAAACAAAATTTTAATTTTTCAAGATTTTTAACAGACCAACCACTATCAAAGATAATAGTAATCATTCCTTCTCTTAACTAAATGATTACATCCATTTTCATTCCTCATTATATTCATTATGAATCCTATAAGCTAAGTAAGAAAATGTTTAAGCTAAATAATTAAGAGGGAAGTGTTAGGTGTAGATTGCATCGTGTTTTTGTAGGTAATTTAGTGTGTGTTTAGATGTTAATTTGAATGTTTAGTGCGTATTTAAGTTAAAATTGTGTTAATTACTAAATATTTGTATTTTGAGTGTTTTGTGGGTTGGAACATGATGTTGAGCTTCAATTTTATATTTATGAGGTGCCTTGATATGTTTTTTAGTGTTTCGGGACAATTGGAGGAGATTTGGAGAAGACCTAAGAAACAACCCAGGGCCATGATCGTGACAGAAGCAAGAGTAAGGAGCCACGATCGTGGGAATATGCCATAATTGTGACAGAAGCTAGCGTTATGGGCCACGATCATGACAGAAGCAAAAAACTCCCAGCCATGATCATGTTGGATCGGAAAAACAAAGCATGCTATATTTGGAGAAACGGTAGATTTCAAAACTTTTAAGAAATCATTACTTGCAGTGGAAGCAACAAATTTAAATCATCATACTAATCCATACATGATATGGTATAAGGATAATAAAACATAAACAAGATCAGGAGTATTACCGACTCCTTTGCTACAGCTTTAAATCCTCGTTGCGCTATCCTCTCCTTCTTCTTGTATCCAAATCCTTTTCCTTTAAATCTTTTCCTTTAGCAATCTACTTTCTCCTTGTTGTTGTATCCTCAACCAATTAGATTTACCACTTGTTCTTAAAGGACAATTAGGTTAACAAAATCCTTTGGTGGGAAAGGAGAAGAAATGTTTGGAGGAAAGAAATGTTTGGAGGAGATTTTCTTAGAAGAAGAAGAACCAAAAATGAAACTCTTTCAATTGATATTTTCGATTCTACCTTGCATGAAAGGAGAGAAGGTCTTAAGAACATGCAAGAAGTCTTTCTTACACTCCAATTTCGGTTATGCATGAATGGAAGAAGAGAGAGGCATCCAATGATTCACTTCTTTCATTAATCAATCATAAAATTGCCAATAAATGAGACTCTCTTCATTTATCTTTAAAATGGCTATATGAAAAGACTATAACCTAAAATTGAATTCATACATAGAGTTATTTATAAAACACAAGGCAATCAAAAGTTAACTTACAAAATCATAAAGCGTATCTACATAAACACAGTTTATGAGCCACTAGATAATAAAAATACAAATTAAAAAATTGCCCACGTGTGGTAATAACCAGAAAATGTCAAAAGATCACACGATCCACTCAAAGCTTCAGACTCACTAAATTAATCTGCATGGTTGGAAAGCGGAGGGTGGTGAGTACATTCGATACTCAGTGAGCAGGAAAAACATATAACACAAATAGAATTCCATTCATACTAAGACCATGGAGATAACCTATGAAGTGAATATATATCATATAAAAACACATAGGCTCAGCCTATGACTCAACGTATACTAGTTAAGAACCATATAGGCCTAGCCTATTAACTCACTCATCCAGTGAACATAGGTTCTAGTTTCAGTAAAAAAAAAAGCATAAAAACATCATATGTATATATCAAATATCGATAGGAAAACCAATATCAGGATAAGTGTTGGACCCCGTCTCCGAAGCCCAACATTCGAAAGCATAAAAGCATAGAAGACCCAAAACCGACCACATACTGACCACAAATTGGGGGACTTCCAACTGAAATTTCAGACCGGCTTCTTCTGAACATTTGTTCCTCATATTCTAATGATTCTAATGCCACTGAAAACGCTCAATTTGGATTAGAAATGAAGAAGTTATGGCCAAAATACTATCTAAAGAAAACAGTCAAAACTGAACACTCTGTGGACTTCATGTCAGAATTTGAAAGTCTTAGAGGTTAAATTGCAGCACGTCACCTTCATATTACTTTTATATCTATGTCTCTAGTTTAATTCGGGATACGAATCGCCTCAATCAAATCTCTATAGCTCAAGATATCTCAAATTTACTGAAGCATAGTCAGACATTATCAATCGATCTTCCTATTTTGTTTCAATCCACCTTTTTCAATTTAATAACAATACCGACCAACCAGGCATGAAGAGATAGAAATTTTTTTTAGGAGTCTAACGTTTCAAAAATTAGCTTAATCGGAGGTCGGGCTAAAACGTTATGGCCAAATGAAGGAAGAGGGTTGGTCGCCAAGAATCGACCCCAAAGACGCCCAATGAAGCCCATGAAGCTTCGCCCGAGCGACCTTTCCAGCGAACCGACCCTCCAGACTTCAAACTCTCATAACTTTTGACTCCGAGCTCCAAATCAGACAAGGTTGGCGGCGTTGGAAAGCTAAAAGACAGATCTACCATTTTCAAGAAGGACTGAAAGGCAAGCTCAGACACTAAAAGAATCAAAAGTTTACTCCAAGACCGATCGACTAGCTCCTCCTAAACAGTACCAAAACTTGCAAACACCCTAACTTTTGACCCAGAACTTCAAATTTAGCAAACTTGGTGTCTATGGAAAGGTAAAAGAACGCTCTACAACTTCCATGAAAACTAAAAAACAAAATCTAACTCTATATAGGTCGAATATGGATTCAAAGTTTTTGCTAATAAAAATCTGTCATTTTTGGCAGCACCTGCACACCACGTTAACAACTCACCGCTTCCAATTTACACACCCTAAAATAGCTCATACTATATCATGGAAAGCTCTATAGCTCGCCTAACACCCTCAAGGAGTCTAAATGATGCTATTCGATCTATATCAGTCTAGAAATTGCAGCACTACTCAACATACCCAAAATTGACCACATGAACACATCAGCCCAGAATTTCAACAGCTCATAAACCTTTGCAAATTTCCAGCGAGCTCTCCCAAAGCAAAGTCCTAACAGCAATGCAACAATAAAAAGGCTCATACACATATCACAATTCAACACAAACACATGAAGAAAAGAGTACTAGAGCTCTCCTTCTCTTTTCCAATTATAACGAAAGTTCATACACAGCTTTAGTTACATATCAACATATTCATCAAGAATCAAGTACAAAATTCAAAATATGAGATGCTCAATACTTGATATGCTTATAAAACTATCCAAAAGCTAGTTACTAACTTAATACAAAAGTGTCTAAAGTTTTGGAGTTATGCTCGATGCCTTGCAAGGTTCAGCGCTCAACTTGATTTGCACCTGAGGAGGGAGAATGGGGTGAGCAAAATACGGCTCAGTGGCTAACACCTTTATAGCCATCGAGTAATGAGTCATACATCACATAAAAGAATCTGAAACATTAGCAATCTATCATATAAAGCACAAATAACTCAACTTCATCATATAAATCATAAACTAACCAAAATCATTACATAAAGCATAACATGAAATCTTCTATCAATTAAAACATGTATTATGCATCATAAACACCAAAAATGATGAAATGCACACAATTGGCTCGAGAGTTCCATAAACACGACGGAAACCAAAGTTTACCGTAAACATGACGAGTCCGATTTCTCAGGATCTCGTGGCCTCAAGCGGGCAGCTGGGAGAAGGCTAGGGGGGTCATCGTGCACGAGACTAACGAAACAGGTTCTCTCTCGCCCAATCACAACCAATTTATGCTCACATATTCAAACACAAGAATAGCATTTTATGCCTCTTCCATTCTATCGAATCATCATAGTTTCATACTTTTCTTTCAAATCAAAGAAAATACACTTTCAATATACACACAATTTAACAAAGATTGCACACATAGGGCATTTTTCCATTACACAACAACTATAAAAATGGCTCAATGGTAAGAGGCGTCCACGTAAAGTGGGACAAAACCCTGAGGTCTTGTGTTCGAGTGGTGACTCACACAAGTACCAGAGGGGACAAAACCTTACTGTACAGTGGATCGCAGGCCCAGAGTGTCTGGATCCAATACTGACTGCAGATCGCGGGCCCATAATGTCCGGATCTGACTGGGGGTCACATGGCCAGAGTCCATGGATCCTACAGGGTGGGGCCGCGTGGCCAGAGTTCACGGACCCTACAGCATCCGTGTAGCTTTTCATCCTATCTTGAGTTGCTTTAAGCCTCTGCTTCACCAACTTAACTTTATCGACTATAACCTATACCAATTCAGGTCCTACAAGCTTCCTTTCACCTTCCTCATCCCAACAAATAGGAGTTTTGCATCTCCTACCATACAAAGCCTCATATGGTGCCATCTGAATTCCCGAGAGATAGGAATTATTGTAAGAAAACTCAATCAAAGGTAGGTGATCATCCCACAAACCTTTAAAATCCAATGCACAAGCTCTCAACATTGCCTCCAAAGTCCGTATCATCCTCTCCTATTGTCCATCAGTTTGCAGATGGAAAGCTGTACTAAAATGCAATTTAGTCCCCAAAGCCTCCTGTAAGCTTTCCCAAAATCTGGAGGTAAACCTAGGATCCCAATCAGAAACTATCGAGCTTGGAATCCCATGAAGTCTGATTACCACATCCACGTACTTCTTAGCCAAAACATTCAAGGAATATGTCTGTCTAATTGGCAAGAAGTGTGCTGACTTGGTCAACCTATCAACAATCACCCATATAGCGTCATGCTTTTTGCTAGTCCTCGGTAATCCCATCAAAAAATCTATGGTAATCTTCTCCCATTTCCATTCCGAAATCGGCAAAGGATTAAGCTTGCCTGTAGGTGCTTGGTGTTCAGCTTTAACTTGCTGACACACTAAACATCTTTTAGCATACTCTGCCACATCTTTCCTTATTCCCTTCCACCAAAAATACTCTTTCAAATCCCGATACATCTTAGAACTCCCTGGGTGCATTGCATACGGAGCATTATGCGCCTCATCAAAAATCTCATCCTTTAGCTCTAACAACTCTGGAACACACAATCTGTTATCCAATACCATTAATCCATCTTCCTTTACCTCTACTTCAGAAGGTTTACCATTCTTTATCTCTTCTCTAAGCTTGCTCAAGTACTCATCCCGTTCCTGCAATTCTTTAATCTTCTCTTTCAATACTGGTCTCACTCTAAAATTTGCCAAGATACAATCAGGTTCAACTTGTCTCAACGTCACATTAAGTCTGGCTAATTCCTTCAGCAAAGGAAGATACACCATTTTCACATGTGCCATAGTGGACTTCCTACTCAATGCATCGGCTAACACATTAGCTTTCCCCAGATGGTAGTCTATCATCAAGTCATAATCTTTTAACAATTCTAACCATCGCCTCTATCTCAAATTCAACTCTTTCTGGGTCAACAGGTACTTAAGACTCTTATGGTCTGTAAACACCCTAGTAGTAACTCCATACAAGTAATGTCTCCAAATCTTCAATGCAAAAATTATAGCAGCCAATTACAAGTCGTGAATAGGATAGTTCATTTCATAAGGCTTTAATTGCCTAAAAGCATAGGCAACCACTTTCTCTTCTTGCATCAATACACACCCTAAACCCTTCCTAGAGGCATCACTGTATACAATATATCCATCATCACCATAAGGTAATGTCAAAATCGGTGCAGTAGTAAGCCTATTATTCAATTCCTCAAAATTGCTCTGGCACTCCTTAGTTCATTCAAATTTCTGATTCTTCCTCGTCAATTTGGAAAGTGGAGCAGCTATCAAAGAAAAACCCTCCACAAACCTCCTATAATATCCAGCTAATCCCAAGAAACTTCTCACTTCAGCTACATTCTTAGGTGCTTCCTATTTAACCACAGCTTCTATCTTTTGTGGATCCACATGCACTCCGCGCGCTGAAATCACATACCCAAGAAATATTACTTCTCTTAGCCAAAATTTGCATTTATCAAATTTGGCATACAATTCATTCTTTCTCAATGTCTCTAAAGCAACCCTCAAATGATCCACATGCTCCTTATCACTCTTAGAATAGACCAATATATCATCAATAAAGACAATGATAAATTGGTCTAGGAAAGACTTGAAGACTCTATTCATCAAATCCATAAAGACTGCAGGAGCATTCGTTAACCCAAAGGCATAACCAAAAACTCAAAGTGGCCATACCGCGTCCCTAAAAGCAGTCTTTGACACATCGGTCTCCTTAATCCTCAACTGATGATAACCCGATCTCAAATCTATCTTGGAAAAGACTCTCGCCCCTTGCAATTGGTCAAATAAATCATCTATTCGTAGGAGTAGATATCTATTCTTAATGGTGGCATGATTCAGCTTCCTATAATCCACACACATCCACAACGACCCATCTTTCTTCTTCACAAAGAGAACCGGAGCTCCTCAAGGCGAAGAGCTCGACCTAATGTAACCCTTCTCTAATAGATCTTCCAATTTTTCCTTAAACTCTTTCAATTTCACCGGAGTCATTCGGTAAGGCGGAATTGAAATCGACGTAGTACCTGGAAGAAGCTCAATGGGAAACTCAATTTCCCTAGGTGGAGGTAGTCCTGGCAATTCCTCGGGAAAGATATCCAGGAATTCCCTGACTACAGGAATGTCTTCCAACCTCCCTTTATCTGCCTTCGTGTCTAACATATAGGCGGATATGCTTCGCACTTTACTCATCATTCTCTCTCACACAAATTAAACAATCCGAGGCGGACTGGCTTTTCTATCTCCCATGAATATCACTTTTCTGCCATCCTCTAGCTCGAATTCCACTGTCTTCTGCTTGCAGTCTAAGTTGGCATGATACTTTTCTAATGTATCCATACCTAGGATCACATCCAATCCTCCCATCTTCAAGGGCATCAAGTCCACCACAAATTTTCCTCCACTAATCCCTATCTCACACTCTCTATACACTTGACTGATAATAATACACTGGTCGATCGGAGTACTCACCATTAGCGGAGTATCCAATGGGGTCAAACTCCTCCTAAGCACAGTCCTACCTGATGACACAAAGGAATGGGTAGAACCCGGATTAATTAAAGCAAGAACATCATCATCAAACAATTTTACCATACCCGTCACCACTTCTGGAGCGGTCTCTGCCTCCTCTCGAGTCATTGCAAACACTCTAGCTGGTGCTTGCCCCTAGATCTATCTGGAGGATGAGCTC
This sequence comes from Erythroxylum novogranatense, assembly GCA_029891385.1. Classification (NCBI taxonomy): domain Eukaryota; kingdom Viridiplantae; phylum Streptophyta; class Magnoliopsida; order Malpighiales; family Erythroxylaceae; genus Erythroxylum; species Erythroxylum novogranatense. The sequence continues at coordinate 58,200,874 of CM057226.1, read as the reverse complement.
TCTTAGGTACTCCAGAGCTACCCACTTGACCACACCTTACATCCCCTGCTCTCTCGCTCTCCCGAAGCTTGCATCTGTGACCCCTCTCTTTTATCCTGCTTAGGACACTGTTTAGCTTTGTGTCCTCTCTGCCCACAATTGAAGCATGCTCCTATCAATCTGTAACATTCTCCTTTATGGAGATTCCCACAGTGCTCACATTTGGGAAGGGGTGGCCTATCCTCATCTCCCCTTCTACTGCCGCCCACCGTTGAGGTTTGGTGAGAAACAATAGGAGTCCTCACAGGTATAGGCCGGCTCGCACCGCTGCTTCTCTCCTTAGACTGCACAGGAAAGGTTCTGGCACTCCTCTCAGGTATAGAAGTACCACCTCCCCTCTTGAACTGCTCTCTTCCCTTTCTTTTCCTGCTAACTGCACTCTTAATGTTCTCGATGTTCTCAACTCTCAACACTGCTTCAACCAACTGTTGAAATTCACCAAAGTTCTGCATTACCACCTTCTCTTTGATAGCCAGGTGTAGGCCCGACTCAAACCGACGGCACTTTGCAGCCTCACTGAACATCATCTCTGCAGCATACCTTGACAACTGAGTAAACCGGCGCTCATATTCAGCAACTATCATCTCCCTCTGGGTTAGACTCAGGAACTCCCTCTGCTTCTACTGAATGTACACCTCAGACAGATACTTCTTCCTGTAAACAGCCAGGAAGTCTTCTCATGTCAACCCTATCGGCTTCAGCTGACTCCCCGGTACACACTCCCACTAATGCAAGGCATCACCCTAGAGTAAACTGGTAGCATAAACCACCCTCTCATCATCCTCGCACTCCATTTGATCCAACACTCTCTCGGTCTTCCTCAACCAGGTCTCGGCTTCCTCAGGATCCGTGGTCTCATAGAAGCCCACTGCTCCATACTTCCTCAACTTGTCAAACTGTCTCTCCTTCTTAGCTGGGGCCGAACCGGACGCCTGTGGCATTTGACCCATAGCCTGAACAAAGGCTTGGGTAAATGCCTGGAACAGTCTCGGATCTAAAGCAGGCACTTGCTCAGACTGACTAGGCGACTGCTGAGTTTGAGGTCGGAGGGGCTCACTACTTTGCCCTAGAGAAGCCTCAGCCACCCCCAGGGCTACCGACTCATCGGTGCTCTCCTCTCTTGGTGGAGAGTCAGCTGCAATTGAACCTTGCAGAACTCCTCGTGTCCTTCTCCGAGGTGGCATCTTACTCCTTCAATGAAAACATTTATGATTAGCTACAATTCTTTTTAATTCTTAGTTCCTATATGTATGCATGATATGCATGTCACTTAATACAAACAATCAATTCATAACATAAAAATTTAATCACATACTGGAACAATTTCCCTACTATGCAACCTAAGCCTAGGAGTAAACCTAAACTCTGATACCAAACAATGTTGGACCCCGTCTCCGAAGCCCAACATTCGAAAGCATAAAAGCATAGAAGACCCAAAACAGACCACATACTGACCACAAATTGGGGGACTTCCAATTGAAATTTCAGATCGGCTTCTTCTGAACATTTTTCCTCATATTCTAGCAATTCTAACACCACTGAAAACACTCAATTTGGATTAGAAATGAAGAAGTTATGGTCAAAATACTATCTAAAGAAAATAGTCAAAACTGAATAGTCTACCAACTTCATGTCAGAATTTGAAAGTCTTAGAGGTTAAATTGCAGCTCGGCACCTTCATATTACTTGTAGATCTATGTCTCTAGTTTAATTTGGGACAAGAATCGCCTCAATCGGATCTCTATAGCTCAAGATATCTCAAATTTACTGAAGCATAGTCAGACATTATCAACCGATCTTCCTACTTTGTTTCAATCCACCTTTTTCAATTTAATAACAATACCGACCAACCAGACATGAAGAGATATAAAATTTTCTTAGGAGTCTAACGCTTCAAAAATCAGCTTAATCGGAGGTCGGGCTAAAAAGTTATGGCTAAATGAAGGAAGAGGGGTCGGTCGGCCAAGAACCGAAAAAGACGCAAAGCGCTTCAAGACACGAGCGCCCATGAGCCTTCGCCGAAACGACCTTCCCAAATGAACCGACCTCCGACTTCAAACTCTCATAACTTTTGACTCCGAGCTCCAAATCATACAAGGTTGGCGGCGTTGGAAAGCTAAAATATAGATCTACCATTTTCAAGAAGGACTCAAAGTCAAGCTCAGACACTAAAGGAATCAAAAGTTTACTCCAAGACCGATCGACTAGCTCCTCCTAAACAGTACCAAAACTTGCAAACACCCTAACTTTTGACCCAGAACTCCAAATTTAGCAAACTTGGTGTCTATGGAAAGGTAAAAGAACGCTCTACAACTTCCATGAAGACCAAAAGAACAAACTCCAACTCTATATAGGTTGCATATGGATTCAAAGTTTCTGCTAATAAAAATCTGTCATTTTTGGTAACACCTGCACACCACGTTAACAACTCACCGCTTCCAATTTACACACCCTAAAATAGCTCATGCTACATCATAGAAAGCTCTACAGCTCGCCTAACACCCTCAAGGAGTCTAAATGATCCTATTCGATCTATATCAGTCCAGAAATTGCAGCACTACTCAACATACCCAAAATTGACCACATGAACACATCACCTGCATTTCAATACTCATAAACCTTGCAAATTTCAATGAGCTCTCCCAAAGCAAAGTTGTAACATCCCACCCCCTCCTGGAAGGGTAAAATAGTAAAATTGGCATAGGATGGGATTGATAAGGAATAATCATTATCGTTCATGATAATAGGATTGATACAGTATCAATTGTGTATATGAAATTACAATAAATGCATTCATGACATTCCGTGAATTGGGCCTAAAGCAATTTTATTGGAATTAATGGGATAATTGAGTTTGGAAAATTGATTGACTGCACCATAAATGGTTTTACATTTTAAGGGATTTTAGGAATTTTTCTCGAATTTTCCGGAGAAAGTTCTGGGACCGCAAAATCGCGGTGGATCGACCTAAACTTGTTTTGGAGTAGAAAAGGTGATTTTTGTGATTGAAAATGATTTGGAGTGCATCACACTGCTTTATAATTTTAGGAAATTTCATTAATTCTCGTAAAAATAATTGGGAAATTCTCGGACCGGATAAATCGCCAATTGGCGAACCGGTCGATTCTCGGTAGCAAAAATCGCTACCCACTGGTATTATAATATTGGGTATATTATTATGGGACTGAAAGTAGGGCCATTGGAGTGAAATGGAGTAAAATTTTAGACTGGATTAAAGAAATGATATTTTGACTTTTCTTATAAAAGTGGACCAATGAGATTTAGCCACCAAATGCCATCATTTAATGTTCACTTTGCTCCCTCCCACGGTTTTCACTTAATAAAGAATGGAAAAGATGAATTTTGCTTCTTAAAAACCTCTCATCCGAAACCTTCATCTCCTTCTCCATATCAATTGATTTTCTTCTTCTCTTCTCTCTTCTTCCTTGTAACTTCAAGCTATCATCTAGAAATCCATCAAAGCTAGAAGATGAATATTGTGTATACTTGAGAAGGGAAGGAGGTTGGTACTTTGGTGGGTGTAGAAGTAGAAGTTAAAGGTTAAAAGTTGAAGCTTTGAAGGAGGCTTTGTCTTAGGTATGTATTCATTAAAGTTTTGATCTTTAAATGGTACTTTCATATGGAATTAAATGCCATGATAGTATGGGGTAGTTAATAAAAGGATTTAAAGCATGTATTAGGTTCATGTAGACATTAAAGAGATGATTATTGTGATTTGAAGAAAGGGGTATGAGGCTAGGTGAAGATGCATTAAAATTTATGATATGGTTTGATTTTGAATTGATTATGGATAATTATTTGAGTTTTTGAATTGAGGAATTTAAGGCTTCCAATTTTCAGTATTAACCCTAACATATGTATGATTGTAGTGATATTTAATTTGTATTTATTTTGATGTCTAGTGATGTGAAAAGGCATTGAAGTGGTTGAACTAAGGTTAACCTTAAATCTGGAAAGTTGGAATTATAAGTGATGTTACTGTTTTATTCATAACTTATTGTGTAGAAATGCAAATGAGGTAAGGTTAGTGGCCACTGAAACTTTGGACTGTTGGCTCCAATTTAGTGTGAAATAAGTGTTGTTGAATTCCATTGATAGAAGGGTGAAATTTTGAATGGGAAAGTTACTGTTCCATTGGCTATGAACAGTAACCGCAACCATGACATCTGAGTTTTGTTGATTATTATGAATTAATTGAGATGGAATTTGGGAGAATGGTCTTCATGGAAGTTGTAGCATATTTGATTATCTTTCCATTGCTACTAATCTTGCTATTTTTGGAATTGTGTATTAGGAGATATGAATTGATTACTAATGACTGGTTTTGAGCATTTTGGATGAAACCTAGTTTAAGTGTGATTTTGTGAGTTTACTGATTGGAGGCAATTTTAACATTTTATGTGGACTGAATTGGTGTGAGTGAGCTTCTGAAAAGTTGTAGAGGAAAAGATTACCTTGAAAATGTCATATGGTTTGTAATTTTTAGAAGTCAGAATTGGGAGATATGATTTTTTCAAAAACTGATCCTACATTAGGTTATGAATGGCTGATGATAACAGAAACTTCCATAACAGTTTTAAATTGTTAGAGATCGAATTGGATGTTGAGTGCTTCATGAAAATTGAAGTTTGAGATGTTATCTTTACAAGGATATAAAGTTCTGATTTTATTGACTTATATACTGGAAGTTATGCTTCTTGTAAGATTACTGCCCAAAGTGAAGGATTTCAGGGACAGTGACATTGAATGAATTAATGTACTGGTTTAGAAATAGAATTTGAGTTTGGATTGTTCATGGAAGTTGTAAAGGACATTGTGAACTTATTGACCATATTTTTGTGGTAATTTATTATTGAAGAATAAGTGAGTTAGAAAATTGCAAATGTACTGCACTGTGTTGAGGGAAATTGTGAAGGCAGAAGCTTTGATGGCTTATTTGATACCCTTAGGGTTGGAATTGATTTTTATGGTCTTCTTGAGAGTTGTAGAGCTTTTCATAAGCTTTCCAATGAGGTATAGTGGGTATTTTTCTGATTTATGTGCTAAAAGTTAGAGTAGTTGGAAATTAGGAATTGAAAGCTGGAAAAAGAAAGGGCAAGGTAGTCTGAGGAACTCGAGGCTCATGAGGCGACGTCCGCCTCATGGAGGCGAGGCAGCTAGCCGCCTCATGAGGGCGACGCTCACCTCATGCGGCAAACAGATGGACTGGTCGCGAGGCGACGCCGCCTCATGATTTAAATGAGGCGATCCGCCTCGAGAGCGACGCCTCGCCTCATGAGGCGCATTTACGGAATTTTTTTTTATTTTATTTTTTTAATTTTATTTGGTATTAAATTGATCCGATTGTTCTGTTGTCAATTTCTTTCCGTCCGACGTCCGATTGACCTGATTCCAGAGGCATCGGATTCGTTGAATATTTAATTTCATTTTATGAGAAACGGAATTTTAGACGGAATTTGACGTAGCCTATATCGATTTTAACTTGTAATACTGCTTTATTTAATTGGGGACCTATAGAGGTCCGAATTATGCACCGTCGCGCTTATGGATTTCTAATTTTTCATAGAATTTTATTATGGGAAAATATTGAATTAGGACCGGGAATTCATGAACATGCATATCTCATCATTATGAGCACAAATTTCATATTTAGTGACTCGTACTTTTTCTGATTCATATAGAGGCCCAATTGGAGCGTCGATTGATCGACGTCACGGAGACTTCCCGGCATTAGCTCGGAAGTAATAGGTGAGTAACCTAGTTGGTTTCTCAAATTTCTGATTGCTTACATGCTCAACGTGAATTACGTGCAAAAGTGAATTGAATGATCACTGTATGAATACTGGCATGTATTGTATGATTTTACTGAACACTGCTATACTGGGCTTTACAGCCATATCATTGATTCACTGATACACTGGGCTTTATAGCCAAACACTGTACATTTACTGCATACTGTACTGCATGCATAATTGCATGATCAGATAATGGACGTGCCCCAAGTTGCTATTATTACTGATAAGAGCTTCGAGCTCTCATACTGTACTGACCGGGCCACGAGCCCGAGGGGAGAAATCCCTGACGCGTCCCCACTGAACACTGACTGAGCACTTGGGCACAATACTGAATAATTGGAAAGAGTCACATATGCATTGCATTTGCACAAATGACCGCTCGTGACATATACCGCTTTCATAATGGTATGAATTATTGTGAATGATTTCATATTATCGTAAATTGTTACCGATCGCCATCGTAATTGATTATTATCAGATTATGTCAGACGCCATGGGCGTAATGCATGATTTGAGTGAACCATCGATGATGGTTTTCACCGAGTTCGCAAAACTCACCCAAAATTTGCATCTATTTTTCAGTCTCAAGAATACTCCGGTTGACACGGAGTATGTCTCATCAGACGAGTAAAGGTTAGAGGTCGTGGATCGGTTAGGTTCTGCGCATTAGTGTTTTAGTAAATTTGTATTCGCAATCATCGTATAACAAGGCATTGTATATTTTTATGCGTTGATGATTATAATTATTATTTGGATAACCGTAATAACTGAAACTGGTTTTTATTGAACACGGATTTTCATTACTTACTGTGTTTGCCGTGTGAACGTGGAGTTAAATGGCTACAAGAAAAAAAAATGTACACTGAATTTTAAATCGACTGATGTAGTACGCCACTCTCGTGGGACACGGACTCGGATATCACCAACGATATCGGGTTCGGGTCTTACGGGTGTGGGGTGTTACATTTAGGTGGTATCGAGCCCAAGAGACGTAATGTATCTCGGGCACGCTTGAAATATAGGTTGCATGCATTTGAGTCGCGTCGTTGCAGCATCGTGGTAATCGATCCTAGTCGAGTCGCCGAGGATGAATCCTACGGGTGCATAAGGGTCAAGTGACTAAGTGAGAGAAGAGTGAGACTGGATTAGAGTGAAAATCCCTAAAAGGGGATAATTAATTAGGAAAGGATAAAGGAAAATGGATAAGAAGATTGACATTGTCTTCGGGTTAGAAACCCTTATAAGTGATAGCCGAATGACCGTGTGTTGGCCTAGATCGATGAAGAATTTCCAATTAAATTGACAATGTTATGGTGACGTAAAATGTAGATGTTGAGAATCGAGAGGTCCATTAGAGATATGGGAAGCTTATTGGTTATAGTAAATCTAAGTGAAATTAAAAGCCCGGATAGTTAGGTAATTACGCTTACATCAGTATATGACATGAAAGGGGAAATATTGGAATTGAGTAAAATGTAGATGATCTAATCGGGCATATTTTGATTCACAGATTCAAGTTAGAGATTAGTAGATTTTATAGGCAGATGATAATAGCGAAATGGAAAGAAGCTTAATAAAGCATCAGAACGGTTTATCGAGAACCGAAAGAATCGAAAAGGAAAGTTGTTCAAGGCCTATTTGAGTGAGATAAAAGTGTACAGATAAACTGAAGAATTTGTGAAATGGTTAGGATTTGGACCGCATATGCTTGAAACTGAAATGATTATGTGACTATTATGCTACGAGTTTGGAAATCAATATAATAAAATCATAAGGAAAAAGATAGACATATGATTTCCACCGATGGTGTATCGAAATACTTGAATTAGGTGTATATGGACACAAAATGGTAAATGGATAGTATATAGATAGAGAGAAAATGGAGTGGTATCAACGATTTTGTCGGGTATTGGGGACCGTGACCACCCGATCATACATTGTTTAAGGAAAATAGAAGATAAGTAGCGAAAACGGAATGAAAATAGGAATAATGATCATAAGATGATAAGCCAAATTGTTATGACCTTACAAGGACAAGTTGCACGAACGGATAGGGAATGAGACATACAGCTTTAATGATACGGGAGAATGAAATAAAGATCTTGAAAGAATGAAACCACAATAGTGGTGTATGAAAAGAGTTAATGTCATTAAGTCAATTTATCGTTAGGGATATCTATTGGACAAGAATGTTGATTGTGACTAATGACATGTATGTGATGATATATATGAAATCATAGAGGAAATGAGCGGTAAATGTTTAGAGTGATTATAAGTGTGAAGTTTTTAAAAGGTTAAAGTAAGACAAAGGTGGACTGAGTATACCTGTATGAGAGGAACTGAAAAGTGATTCTGGTATAGATTACTGAACAAGTGGTAAAGAAAGTGTTTAAGTGACTGTCACAAGGAACCTTCGCGAAAGGAATGTTCTGATCAGTTAAATGATGGCATAAAAGTGTTCGATTGAGATAGTGCGATATAGTGAAAAGGATTGAAACACAATTAGGAATAGTCATTGGTTGATGAGACTTTTGTGGACAAAATTAAAAGTGCAATTGGGTCCTAGCTCATACTGCTGAGATTATCTGCACTGTATGTACAGAAATGTAAAGTATCCAATATGAGTGAGATTTTAGTTTGAGGTGATTCTATTGCAATGTGAAGTGAATCGATCTCCAGTTATGATGCAAAACTGTTGAGGAATTTAGATTTGAAACGAAGAATAAAAGAGTCCCGAAATTTTTGGAGGTTTAAATATGGATGACAAGGTATCAACATATGTTGATATGAATGATATGAAAACAGTTGAGAAGAGAAAATGAAAAAGAGTAACTGAATAGAGACAAGAGGGTCAAAAAGGGAAACTGACAATGAGGTGATGTAGTGACACCTTCATAAAGAAGTTGGAGATACACTCATAGTAGACTCAATGAAAAGGGTAAAAGATGTATGGTAAAGTCAATAAGACCCTAATAGGGATTTATGCGAAGTAAGCAAATGGTAGTAGTGGTGATTAGAGATAGAATGTGTTTGGAATCAGGAACAAAGGAAAGTAAAAAGAACGATAGGATTAATTGAGGAATCGACATCGATGATATACATACATGGGAAGAGTGGGTAGTGAGTATTGAATCATGACAATATGTTGAACAAGTATGAAATAAATTGAACTGACTGTGATAAATGGTATTAGTGCCATTCTCATTATTGAAAGCCTTGAAGACTGTAAATTCCCATAAGCATACACTGTGTTAATTTGAGAAAAGAGACAGGTATAAATACGATAATGCTGCAATGAAAAGATTAATTACAGATATTGGGGTTTTCAATGAATGTCAAGCATATCAGGGGAAATTGTGACAAGTGATACAAAAGGTTAATAGTGCAGAAAGTAAAAGGGGGAAATCTTATGATGAGTTTGAATATACGAATGGAGTTGGAAAACTATAGTGAACAAAAGTTGAAGAAGAAGTAAGTGGTCAGCATATTTGAAAAGTGAAATTGAGTAATTGTAGGTATAGAATGAAGTGATTCTTGGCTCAAGAGTTTATAGATTGAATGTCTAATAAGAAAAAGGTTTGATTATGTTCTTGTTATAGAGTTTTGATTCATCGAGAATATATATTTATTACATCAGATAAAGGCCTACGAGAGTTAAAGACCATAATGGATTTGAGACTAAAATGTGTGAGAAAAGGAAAGTGACTTAGGAAGCTCGTATGGTTAGCTAAAGTGGAATCGGATCGGACAAATGAGATAGAGTAAACTGTATATCCGGATGAAGTGGGTGAACACTATAGAACAGTGAAGTGTCTTACGAGAATCGAATTTGAATATAAAGTGAATGGCATATAATAAATGACTGCATTAGGTACATTGTTACTGATTATAGTAAAGTGGAATTAAATGTTACTGTATTGGTACCAAGGGAATGTAAATCGTCCCTGACGTGATTAAGGGAGGTACCAAAGACATGGAGATGTCCTCAATGGAATACGAATTGGACTATATGGCACTGTAGGAAAAAGGTATTAGAAGGATAAAATGTGATCAGCGAATAGATTTGAAAATACTGAAATGAGTCAATATCGGAACCAAAGGTAGTGCCTATTCTAGAATGGCAAGTGAAATAGCTAAGAAAAATGAGAACGTCAACTGATAGTCTTGTTAAATCCGTTTACTGTACTAAGTGATAACGAGTTAGCCAAATCAGTAACTGAACCATAGACTGAGAGTGGTTATAGTGATCACTCGATAAGTGAATTATTAAGTGGAAAAGTGTATGAGATATGTAGAATCATATGATTACTGTCATAGGGAATCTTTGACTGAGAATTTCGAGGACGAAATTCTTATAAGGAGGGGAGAATTGTAACATCCCACCCCCTCCTGGAAGGGTAAAATAGTAAAATTGGCATAGGATGGGATTGATAAGGAATAATCATTACTGTTCATGCATAATAGGATTGATACACAGTATCAATTGTGTATATGAAATTACAGTAAATGCATTCATGACATTCCCGGTAATTGGGCCTAAAGCAATTTTATTGGAATTAATGGGATAATTGAGTTTGGAAAATTGATCGACTGCACCATAAATGGTTTTACATTTTAAGGATTTTAGGAATTTTTCTGAATTTTCCGGAGAAAGTTCTGGACCGCAAAATCGCCATGATGGACCTAAACTTGTTTTGGAGTAGAAAAGGTGATTTTTGTGATTGAAAATGATTTGGAGTGCATGTTACTGTTTTATAATTTTAGGAAATTTCATTAATTCTCGAAAAATAATTGAAATTCTCGGACGGATAAATCGCCAATTAATGAACTGGTCGATTCTCAGAGCAAAAATCGCTACCCACTGGTATTATAATATTGGGTATATTATTATGGGACTGAAAGTAGGGCCATTGGAGTGAAATGGAGTAAAATTTTAGACTGGATTAAAGAAATGATATTTTGACTTTTCTTATAAAAGTGGACCAATGAGATTTAGCCACCAAATGCCATCATTTAATGTTCACTTTGCTCCCTCCCACGGTTTTCACTTAATAAAGAATGGAAAAGATGAATTTTGCTTCTTAAAAACCTCTCATCCGAAACCTTCATCTCCTTCTCCATATCAATTGATTTTCTTCTTCTCTTCTCTCTTCTTCCTTGTAACTTCAAGCTATCATCTAGAAATCCATCAAAGCTAGAAGATGAATATTGTGTATACTTGAGAAGGGAAGGAGGTTGGTACTTTGGTGGGTGTAGAAGTAGAAGTTAAAGGTTAAAAGTTGAAGCTTTGAAGGAGGCTTTGTCTTAGGTATGTATTCATTAAAGTTTTGATCTTTAAATGGTACTTTCATATGGAATTAAATGCCATGATAGTATGGGGTAGTTAATAAAAGGATTTAAAGCATGTATTAGGTTCATGTAGACATTAAAGAGATGATTATTGTGATTTGAAGAAAGGGGTATGAGGCTAGGTGAAGATGCATTAAAATTTATGATATGGTTTGATTTTGAATTGATTATGGATAATTATTTGAGTTTTTGAATTGAGGAATTTAAGGCTTCCAATTTTTCAGTATTAACCCTAACATATGTATGATTGTAGTGATATTTAATTTGTATTTATTTTGATGTCTAGTGATGTGAAAAAGGCATTGGAAGTGGTTGAACTAAGGTTAACCTTAAATCTGGAAAGTTGGAATTATAAGTGATGTTACTGTTTTATTCATAACTTATTGTGTAGAAATGCAAATGAGGTAAGGTTAGTGGCCACTGAAACTTTGGACTGTTGGCTCCAATTTAGTGTGAAATAAGTGTTGTTGAATTCCATTGATAGAAGGGTGAAATTTTGAATGGGAAAGTTACTGTTCCATTGGCTATGAACAGTAACCGCAACCATGACATCTGAGTTTTGTTGATTATTATGAATTAATTGAGATGGAATTTGGGAGAATGGTCTTCATGGAAGTTGTAGCATATTTGATTATCTTTCCATTGCTACTAATCTTGCTATTTTGGAATTGTGTATTAGGAGATATGAATTGATTACTAATGACTGGTTTTGAGCATTTTGGATGAAACCTAGTTTAAGTGTGATTTTGTGAGTTTACTGATTGGAGGCAATTTTAACATTTTATGTGGACTGAATTGGTGTGAGTGAGCTTCTGAAAAGTTGTAGAGGAAAAGATTACCTTGAAAATGTCATATGGTTTGTAATTTTTAGAAGTCAGAATTGGGAGATATGATTTTTTCAAAAACTGATCCTACATTAGGTTATGAATGGCTGATGATAACAGAAACTTCCATAACAGTTTTTAAATTGTTAGAGATCGAATTGGATGTTGAGTGCTTCATGAAAATTGAAGTTTGAGATGTTATCTTTACAAGGATATAAAGTTCTGATTTTATTGACTTATATACTGGAAGTTATGCTTCTTGTAAGATTACTGCCCAAAGTGAAGGATTTCAGGGACAGTGACATTGAATGAATTAATGTACTGGTTTAGAAATAGAATTTGAGTTTGGATTGTTCATGGAAGTTGTAAAGGACATTGTGAACTTATTGACCATATTTTTGTGGTAATTTATTATTGAAGAATAAGTGAGTTAGAAAATTGCAAATGTACTGCACTGTGTTGAGGGAAATTGTGAAGGCAGAAGCTTTGATGGCTTATTTGATACCCTTAGGGTTGGAATTGATTTTATGGTCTTCTTGAGAGTTGTAGAGCTTTTCATAAGCTTTCCAATGAGGTATAGTGGGTATTTTCTGATTTATGTGCTAAAAGTTAGAGTAGTTGGAAATTAGGAATTGAAAGCTGGAAAAAGAAAGGGCAAGGTAGTCTGAGGAACTCGAGGCTCATGAGGCGACGTCCGCCTCAGGCGAGGCAGGCAGCTAGCCGCCTCGCGAGGGCGACGCTCACCATGAGGGCGAAAACAGATGGACTGGTCGCGAGGCGCCTCGCCTCGCGATTTAAATGAGGCGATCCGCCTCGCGAGGGCGACGCCTCGCCTCATGAGGCGCATTTATGGAATTTTTTTTTTATTTTATTTTTTTTTTAATTTTATTTGGTATTAAATTGATCCGATTGTTCTGTTGTCAATTTCTTTCCCGTCCGACGTCCGATTGACCTGATTCCAGAGGCATCGGATTCGTTGAATATTTAATTTCATTTTATGAGAAAACGGAATTTTAGACGGAATTTGACGTAGCCCTATCGATTTTAACTTGTAAATACTGTTTTATTTAATTGGGGACCTATAGAGGTCCGAATTGCGCACCGTCAGCGCCTATGGATTTCTAATTTTTCATAGAATTTTATTATGGGAAAATATTGAATTAGGACCGGGAATTCATGAACATGCATATCTCATCATTATGAGCACAAATTTCATATTTAGTGACTCGTACTTTTTCTGATTCATATAGAGGCCCAATTGGAGCGTCGATTGACCGACGTCACGGAGACTTCCCGGCATTAGCTCGGAAGTAATAGGTGAGTAACCTAGTTGGTTTCTCAAATTTCTGATTGCTTACATGCTCAACGTGAATTACGTGCAAAAGTGAATTGAATGATCACTGTATGAATACTGGCATGTATTGTATGATTTTACTGAACACTGCTATACTGGGGCTTTACACCATATCATTGATTCACTGATACACTGGGCTTTATAGCCAAACACTGTACATTTACTGCATACTGTACTGCATGCATAATTGCATGATCAGATAATGGACGTGCCCTAAGTTGCTATTATTACCGATAAGAGCTTCGAGCTCTCATCTTTATCTTGGCATCGACCGCCACGAGCCCGAGGGGAGAAATCCCTGACGCGTCCCCACTGAACACTGACTGAGCACTTGGGCACAATACTGAATAATTGGAAAGAGTCACATATGCATTGCATTTGCACAAATGACCGCTACGATGATATATCGCTTTCATAATGGTATGAATTATTGTGAATGATTTCATATTCTTGTAAATTGTTATTGATCGCCATCGGTAATTGATTATTCTTGATTATCTTTATGCGCCATGGGCGTAATGCATGATTTGAGTGAACCATCGATGATGGTTTCTCACCGAGTTCGCAAAACTCACCCAAAATTTGCATCTATTTTTCAGTCTCAAGAATACTCCGGTTGACACGGGAGTATGTCTACTGTAGACGAGTAAAGGTTAGAGGTCAGGATCAGTTCGTGTCTGCATTAGTGTTTTAGTAAATTTGTATTCCGCAATCACTGTATAACAAGGCATTGTATATTTTTTTTGCATTGACTGATTATAATTATTACTGGATAACTGTAATAACTGAAACTGGTTTTTATTGAACACGGATTTTCATTACTTACTGTGTTTGCCGTGTGAACGTGGAGTTAAATGGCTACAAGAAAAAAAAAAGTACACTGAATTTTAAATCGACTGATGTAGTACGCCACTCTCGTGGGACACGGACTCGGATATCACCAACGATATCGGGTTCGGGTCTTACGAGTGTGGGGTGTTACAAAAGTCCTAACAGCAATGCAACAATAAAAAGGCTCATACACATATCATAATTCAACACAAACACATGAAGAAAAGAGTACTAGAGCTCTCCTTCTCTTTTCCAATCATAACGAAAGTTCATACACAGCTTTAGTTACATATCAACATATTCATCAAGAATCAAGTACAAAATTCAAAATATGAGATGCTCAATACTTGATATGCTTATAAAACTATCCAAAAGCTAGTTACTAACTTAATACAAAAGTGTCTAAAGTCTTGGAGTTATGCTCGATGCCTTGCAAGGTTCAGCGCTCAACTTGATTTGCACCTGAGGAGGGAGAATGGGGTGAGCAAAACACAGCTCAGTGGCTAACACCTTTATAGCCATCGAGTAATGAGTCATATATCACATAAAAGAATTCAAAACATTAGCAATCTATCATATAAATTACAAATAACTCAACTTCATCACATAAATCATAAACTAACCAAAATCATTACATAAAGCATAACATGAAATCTTCTATCAATTAAAACACGTATTATGCATCATAAACACCAAAAATGATGAAATGCACACAACTGACTCGAGAGTTTCATAAACATGACAGAAACCAAAGTTTACCGTAAACACGACGAGTCCGATTTCTCAGGATCTCGTGGCCTCAAGCGGGCAGCCGGGAGAAGGCTAGGGGGTCATCGTGCACGAGACTAACGAAACAGGTTCTCTCTCGCCTAATCACAACCAATTTATGCTCACATATTCAAACACAAGAATAGCATTTTATGCTTCTTCCATTCTATCGAATCATCATAGTTTCATACTTTTCTTTCAAATCAAAGAAAATACACTTTCAATATACACACAATTTAACAAAGATTGCACACATAGGGCATTTTTTCATTACACAACAACTATAAAAATGTTACCCACCTAAACGTCGAAATCCGAATTCAAGATTGCCCTTCCTCCTTGTCTTGAGTGGGGTTTTCTTGATTTTCTTCAATTAAACCATACTCCATTCAATGAATATATTCTGAAAGAAAGGCATAGCATTCATAAATCAAGCAAAGATAAAAATAAACTTTAAACCTAACCTACCCATGAGCCATCTATGCTAGAATAACCAAAACCTTAACTTAGAAATCCCAAAATCCCTTTGATTTCACCTTCTCTTCTTTCTTTCTTCAAACCCTACACAAACCCTAACTTTCATTTTATCCCATTCTTGAACCTAACATAAATAAGGGTGGAACTAACCTTCAACAAGTAGATTTCTCTTTTTTTTCTTCTTTTTTTTCTTCTTTCTTCCTCCCTTCAAGATTTCTACGACTCTCTTCCACCTAGCCGAAAGCTCCCTCTTCCTTAGCTCACGTTTTTGGCTTCTCTTCTTTTGGTCCTTACGACACTTGCTTCTTCTCCTTAACAACTTAATTCAATTATTTATCAATTTAAATCCCTCCTCCAATACTACGTAGTTTTAAGCTCTCCTTATAACTTACAATGCTTTTGGGCTCTCCTCCTTCTACTTATCCCATTAACCTCTAAAGCCCATTCTTTCCAACATGCCCTTATTTGACTCATATGGCTCTACACTCACAAGCCTACTACCAATTAATCCAATTAATTCTAATCTTTCACTTTAACTTCAAAATTCTAATCCCAATCATACTTGCAAAATCCAAGACTCAGCTATATATATATATATATATATATATATACAATTAAAAACAATTAAAGAAAAATAAAGAGTAAATCAAGTAAATCAATAAATAAATCAATCAATTAAAAAAAATTTCGGGGCCCAACAATAAGCCAAAACAATCATATGTGCAACACTAGTTGGCCAAAATAATGTGCATACCCATCGATTATCGGTGTTGGCTCGATTTTCATCCGTGGTAAGTCCGAACTATAGTCGACAAGAGCGTCATGACCCTAAGTGATGACCTCGTTGGTGTCCAGACCTTAGGTGTGGAATCACCCACGAGTCCCCTAAAAAGGTGTCGATGCAGCGACTCGACTTTCATATACTAGCATCAATAGTACGACAGTCGCTTAATCAGTTGTGCCCAGCACACGATTGGCCAATCATTTCCTCACCAATCATAAAAATAATATACAAAAATTAAATATAAAAATCAAGTAAAGCACCATATTTTTATTTATCGTTCCAATTGATAAAATGAAACCGTGCAATGGCTATAAGCCAAAAGAGAACAAAAACATGCAGCATACATGACTCGATTATGCATATATAAATTCCAAAACATTATCTCACGAAATAAAAGACATCTTTTTTACTTTAAATGTAAAGTGGTTCAAAAATGTAGTTTTAGAAAATAAAACGTTATCCTTTATATTTCAAGCTCAGATTGGTGGAAAACAATATCATTTCTCAAAATACATAATAAAAACATCAGTTGCATTCCAAATGCAAAGAGTTATTAAAAACACTGTCATTTATTAAATACCTAAGCATATTAACATCCATTTGAAATTCAAGTCTACCATACGTTGCCTAGGTTCAAAATTCACATACAAGTCATCATGCTTATCTTAGGATGTTCTAATCCTATTTGAGAAATATGGTCTCCCTAACTCACCTCAAAGAAGATATACTCTCTCTTGACTTCAACAATCCTCAGTACGAGCTCCCTAATTCACATCTCCGGAGCCTTTATACATAAAAAGACATACAATGAAATTACTACTTAAACATAAACTTCATATTAATACACCATCACATTAGCTTCTCTTTTGCATTTTTTAAGGCATTTAATGCCTTTAATCCAAACTTACTCTTTTCATAACATAATTAAACACATCTTTATTTAAACATATTAGGCCATTATTCATCAATCTAGGCAACATTTCAAGTTTACTCTAAGTAAACATAGAAGTGTTTTCCAATGTATAGCATTATAAAGCCCTAAATCCTAAGTCAAGTTAACTTAGGCATTTCATCAAACACCTAAAGTGCATGATTTTCAAGTCAAATTTCCAAGACTTTGTCATAATAATTCATGCTCCTATCATGTCCTATAGTAAACAATTCCAATCAATGACACATTCCACCACTCCATTCCAACCAATTTCCTTCATTTAAGCTACCTTTTATCAATTGTAAAACTCATTACATTAATCCACCTCTTCTCCATCATTTCAACCTAAACTTAACCAACACACATCTTCTTCATTCTTTATCATCAATTCACATCATACATGTATAATTAACACCATAGAATTCATAGACCATCAATTTCAAAAGATATTCAATAATTCACAATCTTTCACCTAAAGGGGACAATTTCGGTTTTGAATTGAAGAACTCTCTCCATGATACGTTTCATTCATCTAAACCATGTTTCATGCATTTTCAAGCATGGAGAACAACATATCTTAATACCAAACTCAAAATCATAATGTAGAAAGAGATGAGACAAAATTTACCTAAACCTTCCTTTAGTGATATCTTCAAATTCTTTGAGAATTTCTCAAATCTAATGATAGATTTGAGTTCCTTGACCCCAAATTAGCTTAGAACATCTTGGTTTGAATTGAAAAACAAAAAAGAAAGGTGAATTTTGGTGATGGCCAAAACTTCCTCTTCTTTCTGTCTGTTCTCTTTTCTTCTCCTCTATTTTAATTAAAACAAGATGGTTTAAGTCTTAAATGGGGGGTGCACATCCATACATAAGAAGAGTCTAGAATTTTGACTCTTCTTTGACCAAAATATGGTGAATTTTTCATTTTGTCCTTAGCTTATGTGAAATTATCATTTTACCCTCAAAACTTTCCTAAAATTTGCAATAAGCCCAAAGTTTAGGAATCTCCAAAATTTTATTTTTATTTTGTTTCTTGAAATATTGGGAATAATAATTAAGCCCTTTAACTTTATAAAATTACATATTGGTCCTCCCAGAATTGAAAAATTACAATTAACTCCTTTAATTTTTAACAATTTGCAAATAAGCCCTTATGTATATCAACTTCTCCAATTAAGCTTTCTAAGTGTCCAATAACTCTATAAATCATGCCTAATCACATCTAAGTCATTATAACACATTTAATTTAACCACCATGTTCATATCCATCCAATGGACTCGATTTTTCACACTTAAAAGCTTATGTGTCAAAAATCTCCATGATTTCGCATATCGATGAACTTTAAGTTCATGTAAGGGCATATAACATTATAAATCATTGGCATACGTACCAAAAGAATTAAAATATATCTTTGAATTCATATATAACCATGTATATATCAATATACAGTAGTATCTCCAAATACAAAACAATCACCAAAGGGCTCAGAAAGTTCAGCGTTGCAGTAGGATGGTATTCTTTGACTTTGTTTAAGAAAATTTCAACTTTAACTTTTAAGTAACTCTCTGTAGTCACCTTCTTCTCTTTTTAGAGCTTTTTCTCACTTATCAAGGTGATTACCATTACGTGCTCCTTAGGATTCATTTATGTTGTACTAGGTAAACTCCCCTTTGGTCCTTTTTGCCACTATCCTAGCCAATTGGTTGAGCTATCTCCATGTTACGTATGGAAGTCTTCATTCTATGATGTTTTGCATTTTATTCTGAATAAATTTTAACATCATCTCTTCTAACAAAGACTTCTAGGGTTGAGGTGCTTACTATTGGAATCTAAGTAAAGGGTTATTTCTCGCTTGGCCTTGATTTCCTCAAGAGAAGTTAGAGTGATTCCTCCATCCTAGATTATACATGATGCTATATGGATTATTTTGTGATCTAAGAGCATTCCCCAAATAGTCCATATGCTCTAGTTGTGTTGATTAACATTATTGACCTTAATGATCTAGCTTGCACATCTCACACTGCATAACTCGACCTTATGGAGGCATTGTAAGTCTATGAATTTTTTGCTTAAGGCTTCCAGTTAGCTTGCCAACTGTGTCATTGTGTTCATTTTATAAACTGTTGTTAGCTTATTGATTCATGCTCTAGACAAGCACCATTGGTAGTTGTTCAATAGCTATGTCTTCTATAAGATCTTAGGTTGCTTCTCATATCATATTATTAAGCGTCCCCTTAGCTGTTGCATTTATAGACTGCCTAGTGCTTTGATTCAATCTATTGTAAAACGTTTGGATTTGTATCCAAAACAATAGAGCGTGATATGGGAATCTTCTCAAAATCTCCTTGAATATCTCCCATGTATCGTATGATGATTTAGCTTTTACTTAGGGGTATGAAGAGATGTCATTCCTCAATTTAGCAATCTTTACTAGTGGAAAACACTTCAACAATTCTCGGCTACTTGTTCCCTTGTTATGAATGCTGATCGTGGCATCAAATTCAACCATTGTTTGACCTTTCCTCTTTAAGAAAAAAAGGAATAGTCACAGTTTGATGGCATCGTCATTAGCTCAATTGACTTTAAAAGTATTGCAATTTCCAAAAACTTAGAAATATGCACATTCAATTCTTCATCTCAGAGTTCATTGAATTCGACTGACTATTCTTATGTTGTGAGTGATGATCATGGCATTGAATTCAACCATTGTTTGGCCTTCCTTCTTAAGGAGAAAGGGAATAGCCATTGTCTGATGGCATTTTCATTAGCCCCGTTGATTTTAAAAGTGTTGAAAATTTCCAAAAATTATAAATATACACATTTCGGTCTTCATCTTAGAGTCTATCAAATTAGATTGATTGTTGCACCATCTGGATGATGCTAGGTTTTATATTGAAGTTGTTGGCACTAATAGTCGGTCTCACTATGATGGACTTTTCTCCAATTAATTGTGGTCTAGCATAGTCAAACATAGTCCTCAATTGGTCAACCATATTGTGAGATTCTTTGATATCCATTTGATCTCCCAATTCTTCAATTTGACGATCTAGCTTAAACTCTCACAGTTATGTTTGACAAAGATTTCTATACACTATTCTTTTGATTTCTGGGTGTATGTAGATTAAGCTCTCAAAATTACTCTAGGTCCTAAGCTAACCAAGAGTCTAAATCTATAAGAAAAAGAAAAATCAAGCAAGTTAATAAAATAAAATAGAAACAAAAAAGATAAAATAAAATAAAATAAAGATGGCTACAGTAATAAAATTTAGGTTTCCTCAATATTACAATCCCCAGCAATGATGCCAAAAACTTGATTGATCCTTTAAGTTAAGGTTAATATTAATATAACCACAAGTGCATGATGTAGTTGTTGCTAGCACAGGCAAGTACAAGTCGATCCCACGATAACTATAAATATTAGTAATTATCCTTTTCTATTATCTAAACTAAGAATCTTTGAAGTTTTAGATTTTAAATAAAAATTAAACTAAACATTTAAATTGAAGAAAGATTAAACAGTTATGAACTTAGGTCAAGTAAAATATGAAGAAAATCAATATCAATTAGTAGTGTTAGGTGATGAATCTCCCTAAGAATCATTAAATAATAAAATTTTTACCATGCAATTATATTGTTAATTATTGGACTATAGAAATTGCTATCTTATGTTAATATCTCTCTCGAGACTATTAACAACTAATCTACTAGTTGATTAACATAAATCTTTCTAGTTAAAAACCCCTAGGAATGCTTTATCGATTTATGAATTATATTATTAAGTTTGGCCCTGATCCAACGGATTTATGTCAACATATCTTTAGGTTTGCATACAACCATTTTAATTATGGTAAATCTATTCATAAAAGAGGATCTCTCAATCTTAATCATATGGAATCAAATCATGCACTAATATTCGGATATATTAGCACAAAAGTAAAACATATAATTGAATTGCAATAATCAATCAATATATTTGCATTGAATAAAAGATTAAAACACATTTTATCCCAAAATTGTGTTCATCACACCTAGACACTAAATAAATCTAGTTACTAATAATAGAAAATTAAATCAAAGATAAAATGAAGGAAAACTAATAGAAAATAAATGAATCATAATTCTAAATCTCCCTTTTTTCTATTGAATCTTCTTGCAAGTTCGAATTTGTTGTAGTTAACTACTAGATCTCTTAATGTTAACTCATGTATTCCTCATCCCTTAATCAAAATTGTTGCCTCTTTAGGTTCTTTACATCTTAAATCTACTGCAAAAATGAGCTCTCATCAAATTGCATCCACTAACATCCTATTATAGTAAAATTTAAGGTTTTTGGGATTTATACAGCCACTTACATGAGTGTGTGAGTGGCCATGTCTAAAAAAAACATCAAAATTCACAATTTTACACAGGCATAAAGACTTAGTATATATATGGTCTTTGGAGATTTACTATGCATTAAAAATTATAGGAGTTAAAGGATCAACTAGTTAAAAGGTAACGATAGGAATATGAAGTATTTTTACAAAATAATACTTACAAGGAGGAAGATTAATAAAATAATTTCCTTCATAAGCTTAGATGGATTAGTGATCAAAAAGAGCAAAAGTCCTTGACTTCCAATTCCTTCAAGGAGACATTATGTGTTGCTAATAATGTTTCTTTCTTTATGAATGATATAAGAAGCTTTATAACTCAGGCCGTTCTAAGAAATCTAGCAGAATCCCTCATTATGGAATTCTTCAATACTGAGATTAAAAAAAAGGTTTATTTAGCTTGATGCCAAATAAGGCTCTAGGTCTAGATGGCTTCAATTCCTTGCTTTTTAAAAGACATAGGAAATAACATGTGTTATTATCTTAAGAATTAATCAAGGATTCTTTGCAGGTAGGAAACTTTTGACAAAGCTCAATAAAACTTATATTTGTTGAACGCCAAAGATTCCTAAACCCTTAGAATATTAAATTATATTATTATTTCTTATTTTAATATGATCTACAAAATTATCTCTAAGTTGTTGGCATCTAGATTGAAAGTTTTCCATAAGGAAATTATAAATCCAAGTCAAGCTGGATTCATCCAAATTAGGAGTATTGGTGAAAATATAATTATAGCTTAAGATTTATTTAAAAACTATCACAAGATGAAGAAAAAGAGAAGTTATAGTTTGAAGATGACTTCAACCAAGAATTTGATTCCCTAAACTAGTGTTTTTATTCAACATTATGGAAATATAAGGATTCGTAAGCAAATTTATAAATTAGATGAAACAATTTATCTCTTATCCTACTTACTCAATCCTAATCAATGGAGAGCCAACCCCACTTTTCAAAACATTTATCTCCTTATCTCTTTATATTGTACATGGAGGTCTTCACCAAAATTAGAGCCAAGAATAATTCCATTGAAAAAAGGGTTTAAATATCATTCTAAATATAAAAAACTTAGTATTTTCAATCTTTCTTTTGCAACCGATTTGAATTAGTCAAAGTGTTTATAAACTCACTAATTTTGTTTAAGGAAATATCAGGTCTGAGATTCAACCATACTAAAAAACCCTTTTATATGTAGTTTATTGTAAAAAAATATTGATGAGCCTTAGGGGATAACAATAAGCATCAAACATGAAAAGCTTCCTTTAAATTACTTAGGGATACTAATAACTAAAAATATAATATCTTTCTATAAAGATCGATCATTGATTGACTCTATGCATAAAATACTTGAAAGTTGGTGGTTCTGTCGGATTCTGGCAGAACTGAACGTTGCTGTTTGGATCCATGGAGTCGGCTGCTTGCTGCAGTAGCTTCAACGTGAATATCCCTACAAAACAAAGAAGGCTCGTCGGGGGTTGTGTCCCGATTAGCCCCTCCGACGCTCAAGTTAGTCTTTCTCGGTGAAGGTGAGGTCGCCGTATGCAGAGAAGAATAGAATTGTGATTGCGTACCTCTGTTATGGCAAAGTTGTACCTTATATACGAAGTAATAACTAGGTTTTAGTCTTTACGTGTTTGCATGGGATTCTTTCACCTACAAGTGGACTGAGGAGAGCATGGATCGGGTTTAGGCTTGACATAGCCATTAGGTATGAGACTAATCTTTGGTGATTGGACCGATCGGCCCATACATCGTTGAGACTGGGTTCTGGCCCAGTACAGCCGACCCGACTATAAGCCCCCCTAATCCTCGAGTTCGAGTGAAGAGAAGGGTCGGAGGAGTATGTTAGGATTTTGTTGCTCATCTGTTGTCTTATAGCTCGTCCATAAGACAGCTCATGAGATGGTCGATCGGTCGGATATTGGCATTGTAGCTCATTCATGGGACAGCTCGGGTAGGCCCGATCGATCGAATGTTGACTGGTTGTGCGTGACTGCTCGTACTGGGATCGGTCGACTGAGTGCCCCAACTGATCGGCATCGGCACTAATTGCACGACAGCTCGCGCTGAAGCAGATCGGGTGGTCATCATTGGTGGGCGCGTGAAAGTACTTGAAGCATTTATTGTTTGACGGCGCGTTCCCTCTGACAACTTTTCAGAATCTGAAACGTATCGTCCTTGTAACCGTTTTGCAGCTGTCCCGTATGTCCTTTCAACTATTGCGCCACTCCGGATTTCGAACAACCCTAATTCCCCTTGGCTCGGATTATGTCGCATGTCCAAGCATAGCTCGGATTTTCTCCACGCGTCGCGTTTTGACTGGATCGCAATTTGAACGTTTCCTTATAATTGTTCAGGATAGACAAACTGTTTAGTTTTCTTCACGTTTGTTTCGTTCTTGCTTCCGCTTTGCTTTCATTTGGTCTTTTTTACTCTCAGTTCCCGGAAATTTCCTTCAGCCGTCGTTCGATTTTCCCTTCTCCATTCACTAAATAGGTACGCCCCTTTTCTCCATTTTCTCCTCTAAAGTTTTTCTTTGCAAAAGTTCTGTTCCTGGTAAGCATGTCGACGACCAGTTCTAGAAGCATGGTAGAAGGTGTTAAAGAAATATCAACGAGAGAAAGGAATGATGGGTTGGTTGTGGAGGCGTCGCCAAGGAATCCATCGACGAGGACCGTGGGGGAGTTGAATCGGTCAATACTTAGGTATAGCATCCCCTCATCCTGGGGTCCCCGACTGGCCCTGGGGAACGAGCGAATCCACAGCAACTCGAGTGGATATTTTGTCGTTTCCGATAGCTTTTTCTCTGTTGGCGGCATGAGGCTTCCGTACGCCCCAATCATCGACGAGGTGTGCACGGCCTATCAGCTGATGCCGAGCCAAATTCCTCCGAATAGCTGGAGGTTTGTTAATGGTCTGGCGTTGGTGTGCCATCAATTCGGTCATCCGCCCTTTGTTGGCATTTTGCGTCACTTTTTGAGGCTGAGTCAGAGTCCGAGCTCTGGTGTCGAGGTCCCCTCTCTGCAGTATAGAGACGCCTGATACCGCCTGGCCGATACAGCTTTAAAAATCTCTTCTTGGCGGACAAAGTTCTTCTTCGTGAAAGCCTCAGAATCTTCCTGCGAGTCTCGCCCATGGAGGTATCCCTTAGCCGAGCAGTGGAATGACACGTCGAGCGTGTATCTTAATAGGGAGGAGTGGAGAGTGATCGGTCGCAAAAAGGAGCTCGGCCGATACGATTTTGCTGGGCTAATATGGGCTTATTCCGGGGGTGTCTCGGCTAATTCTTTTCTTATCGACCCCCCGCCACAAGTTAGCGAGCTAGGAGAGAAAACTGTCCCGTCTGGTTGAGCCCTCATGGTCGAATTTCTTACTGTATTTTTTATTGTTGGTTTATTTTTCTGACTTGTTTTGTTGCTGTGCAGCCATGGTCAGGATAGAGGATTATTCCGTGCCTGTCGCTCCCCCAAAATCCAAAGAGCGGGCCGCAGGGAAGAAGAAGAGGAAAGAGGTGGAGACTGGTGAGGGCTCCGCTCCGCTGGTGGAGGTCTACCATTCTGCAGTGTCGTCGGTCCCTCCGCCTGCAGAAGATCTTCCTACTGCAGCGGCGTCATTGTCGATCGTGCCAGCTAGCGCTGGCCGAGCGGTTTTGGCTGAGGAGGAGAAGGAGGAAGTAGAGCCTCCTCTTAAGAGGAAGAGATTGAGAAAGCTTGGTGATTTACCGTCCGGCTCGCCAAGTCAGGGCGTGAAGGAGAGGGAGAAGAAAGGCAAAGGGAAGGGGCGAGCGACTAATGCCGGGCAGTGGGAGTCCACCATCGAGCTGGCCAAGACTGCCTCAATCGGGGACCTCGAAGTGTCCCGCTATATTGCCGAGCGGATTACTCCCCCGGTGGACGAGAAAATTATGGACAAGTATAGTAATGTGGAGCTGGGGTCTCAACTCCTTCATAGCTGTATACGGAGCTCGGTGATGTCCTTCGCGGTGGGGCAGCGTCTGGAGGCTCTGGACTAGGAAGTTCGGGACTTTCATGAGCAGACGAAGGCTTTGAAGGACGAGCTTTTGGAGGTGAAAGAGGGGAGAGACCTTCTTCAGGCTCATAATTCTTCCTTAGAGGAGGAGAAGAAGATTCGGGAGGAAGCGATGAGTGCTTTGAAAGCTCAATTTGACACGGGGGAGGAGGAGAGGATCAGGGCGATTGCAGCGAAGGGCGAGCTGGTCAAGGTGTGTGAGGTCTTGGAGGGGAAGATGGAGTTGGAGAGGAAGCTTAAAGAGAAGTTCCTCCAATACTGTTATGCAGCGGTGGAGGACAAGCGCAGGACCGAGGATGTGCTGAGGAAGTTGCGATGCTCCGTTAAGGGGCAAAGAATTGAGGCGATCAAACGGTGGAAGAGAAGAAATCTGAACGCTGAATGCCTAGAGCTCGCCTGCGATGTAACCCTTTCGGTCCTGAGAAAGTGTCATGAGAGTCACTTTCCTGAGGGGTCGGAGCGGCCTTCATTTGAAGACTATGCCGAGCCGCTGCTTCCTGCTCTCGGCCTTTCTTTGGAGGGAATCAAGGAGAGGGCCATGGGGGAGCGGACCGTTGTTCCAGATGAAGAGCTGGACCTTAGCTCTGAAGAGGAGGAGCTTCCTCATGAGGGTACTCCTCCGATAGCTCCCTTAGACCCTGCTCCCGCCCCGACTGCTCCGCCAGCTTCTGAGTCTTCCCCCGTGCGACCGCTGACTTCCGAAGCCTCTCATTCTGCTGAATTTTAGAGCTCACCTGGTCGGGCTTGTGGCCAGGGCGAATTCAAAGGAATGAAATCTTCATTTTTTTCCTTCATTTTTTTGAAGTTGTTTTCCGTGTTTATGTCCTTTATTTTCGATGTGTAGTGGGATTTGGTGAAGTTGCTCATGGCCGACCAGCATCGAGGTCGACTTATAGTCGAGGCCGAGCTGAGGTCCTAAGGATCTTGTCTTGGCGACCGATCGACCGTAGTCGATCTATGTCGAGGCCGAGCGATGGTCCCAAAGATCTTGTCTTGGCGACCGATCGACCGTAGTCGATCTATGTCGAGGCCGAGCAATGGTCCCAAGGATCTTGTCTTGGCGACCGATCGACCGTAGTCAATCTATGTCGAGGCCGAGCGATGGCGAGCGAGGGTCCCAAGGATCTTGTCTTGGCAACCCGACCGACCGTAGTCGATCTATGGAGATGCCGAGCGATGGCGAGCGAGGGTCCCAAGGATCTTGTCTTGGCGACCCGATCGACCGTAGTCGATTTATAGAGATGCCGAGAGATGGCGAGCGAGGGTCCCAATGATCTTGTCTTGGCGACCCGACCGACCGTAATCGATCTATAGAGATGCCGAGCGATGGCGAGCGAGGGTCCCAAGGATCTTGTCTTGGCGATCGACCGACCGTAGTCAATCTATATAGAGGGGATTTTCTATTCTTCCAATTTTAATGGAATTCGTTCTTGCCGAGAAATCTGAAAATCCCTTTATTGATGATAATGGGGGCGTGGGCCGTTAAAAAACCTGTCTAGCACGGACAGGAAAAAGGTACCCACAGGTTTTGTACAAAAATAGTAATGAACAAACATTAACAGAAATAAAACTTATCTATTGGTAGAATGCCTTCAAATTTCGAGAGTTCCATGGCCTTGATAAAATCTTTTCGTTCGGATCGCGTAGGATGTAAGCATCATGCCCTGTTTGCTTGATCACCTGATAGGATCCTTCCCACACCTGTCCGAGTTTTCCAGGGTATTTCCCAGCCGCCTCGGCCTTTCGCATGACGTACCCATCGACCTTCACGTCGCTCGGCTTTACTCTTCAGTTGTAGAACTTCGCTGCTTTCTGTCTGACAGCCTCGGAACGAGCGGCTGCCCTATCTCTGTCTTCGCTTAGAAGCACGAGTTCTGCTCGGCAGGCTTCATTGTTCCGCTCTTCTTCATAGCTCGATACTCTTTGATTGTGTAACACCACTTCTACTGGAACTAGGGCTTCTGCCCCAAAGGTCATCCTAAATGGTGTTTCCCCAGTGGCTCCGTTTGGTGTGGTTCTATATGCCCACAACACTTTATCCAGCTCTTCCACCCAAGCCTTTCGTCCATCTAGGCGCTTCTTAAGAGCACTCATTATCTTTTTGTTTGTGTTCTCTGCGAGACCGTTGCTTTGGGGGTGAGCCACTGAGGCCAATTGCAGCCTTATCTTCAGTCGGTCGCAGAAATCTCTAAACCTCTCGTTGTCGAACTGCCGACCGTTGTCTGTAACTAGCACCATGGGCATCCTAAAGCGAGTTAGTATATTTTTCTTTACGAAGTTCTCCACCTTCTGCTCGGTAATTGTAGCGACTACTTCTGCTTCTACCCATTTGGTGAAGTACTCCACTGCCACTATCAGGAACTTCTTTTGTCCGGGACCGAGAGGGAAGGGCCCCAGTATATCCATTCCCCATTGAGCGAAAGGGATAGGGTGACTCACAATTTTCATCCTCTCGGTCGGCTGGTGAGACAGACTGCTGTTTCTCTGGCAGGCCTCACATCGGTCGACTTTCTCCTGGCAGTCTTTTCTCATTGTCGGCCAGTAGTACCCCTGTCTGATCAGTCTGTGAGCCAACATTCTGCCTCCTACATGATTTCCACACATTCCTTCGTGGACTTCAGCCATTGCCTGCTCGGCTTCTTCTTCATTCAAGCATCGAAGCAGTGGCCAGTCGTAGGATCGCTTGTATAAAGTTTCATTAATGACCGTGTACTTAGCTGCCTTTATTCTTAGTTTCTTGGCCTCCGATGCTTCTTCAGGTTGCATTCCCTCCAAGAGGTACTGTCTGATCGGCTCCATCCAACCCGATCGACCGGTGCTCGCATCAAGAACTTCTTGGGTTTTCTGGATGCTAGGCTGGTCTAGTCGTTCGATCATAACATTATTTTTGGCATCCCGGTCGGAAGCCATTCTGGAGAGCGCGTCTGCCTTAATATTCCGGGCTCGCTCTATTCTACTGACCGAATATTGCTCGAAGTTTTTCAACTCCTGTTTCACCAACTCTAGGTATTTGATCATGTTGTTCCCCTTGGCTTCATACTATCCAGTAACTTGGCCGACCACTACTTGGTTATCGTTGTACACCTTTAAGTGTTTAACTTCCATTTCCCTGGCTAATTGGAGGTCGGCTATCAGGTCCTCGTATTCTGCTTCGTTATTGGAGGCCTTGAACTAGAGCCGAAGGGCATATTCTACCTTTTCTTCATTATGCAGGCTGATCAGTACTACTCCTGCTCCGCATCCCTCGGCATTGGACGACCCGTCAACGAACAGGCTCCAGGCAGGGAGTTGCTCATCCTTCGAGCTAGGTTGGCTCATCTCTGCAATGAAGTCTGCCAACACCTGTGCCTTGATCGTCGTTCGGGGCTTATATTGTATGTCGAATTCTCCCAATTCTACTGCCCACTTTACTAGCCGACCCGAGGTTTCGGACTTTTGAAGACATTGCCTGAGGGGTTGGTCGGTCCATACTTAGATGGTGTGACTCTGGAAGTAAGGTCTTAACTTCCGCGTTGACATTATCAAAGAGAGAGCCAGCTTTTCTATAGGCGCATACCGCGTCTCTGGTCCGGTCAACACCTTACTGAAGTAGTAGACTGGGTGTTGTTCATTTCCCTCTGAGCGGACAAGAACTGCACTAATCGACCCCTCCGTGACTGCCAAGTATAGAATCAGATTCTCCCCTTCAACCGGGCTCTGCAGGATGGGCGGGCTAGACAAATATAGCTTTAATTGTTGAAATGCCTTTTCGCACTCGTCTGGCCACCGAAATTGCGTCACATTCGTTTTCCTTAAAACTTTGAAGAAAGGGAGGCACTTGTCTCCCATTCTGGAGACAAATCTGCTCAGCGAGACTATCCGACCGGTCAATATCTGTATATCTTTCAAGCATTGCGGCGAAGGCATCTGGATGATGGCTTCAATCTTCTCTGGATTAGCCTCAATCCCCCGCTGAGTGATCATAAACCCCTGGAATTTTTCGGATGCTACCCCAAAAATGCATTTTTTCGGGTTCAGCTTCATTTGAAATTTATTCAGGGTCTAGAAGACTTCCTTGAGATCTTCCACATGCTCCGTGGCTGTCTTACTTTTGACCACCATATTATCCACATAAGCTTCCACCGACCGGCCGATCTGTTTCTAAAGACCTCCATGACGAGTCGCTGATAGGTCGCCCCCGCGTTCTTCAAGCCAAAAGGCATTACTTGGTAGCAATATGTGCCTTGGTCGGTTATGAAGGTGGTCTTTTCTTCGTCTTTTAGACTCATTTGAATATGATGATAGCCCGAGAAAGCATCCAGGAAGCTGAGAAGTTCATGCCCTGAGGTAGAGTCTACCAACTGGTCGATCTTGGGCAAGGGGAAGCTGTCCTTTGGGCATGCTTTGTTCAGGTCGGTGAAATCGATGCACATTCTCCACTTCTCGTTCTTCTTTTTCACTAAAACCACATTGGCGAGCCATTCAGGATATTTGACTTCTCGGATGAACCCGGCCTCAAGCAACTTCTCTACTTCTTTCTCGATCACCCCCTGTCGCTCCTTTCTGTGCCATTGCTTCTTTTGTCTGATCGGCTTGTAGTCATGCCGAATACCAAGGAAGTGCGATGCGACTGATCGAGAAATTTCAGGCATGTCGCTCGGTATCCAAGCAAAAATTGATCTATTTTCTACCAAACAGTCTGTGATTTCTTTAACCAGGTTCTTTTGCAGCTTGGAACCTAGGTTCGTGAACTTAGAGGGGTCGGCTTCGTCTAGTAAGACCCGTTGCGTTTCTTCCACTGGGTTCATCCTATCCATCTCCTCATCGGCTCTCACATCAAGAGAGCTCATCAAAACTACCTCCCCGTCTAATATTTTCGTTTCTGCTAAGTAACACTCCCTTGCGATTCTCTGCTGACCCCTGACAGTACCGATTCCATGAGGCGTTGGGAATTTTATCGCCTGGTAGTAGGTAGAGACGACCGCTCTAAGGGCGTTCTGGGTAGTTCGTCCGATTATTGCATTATATGCCCCTTGAAACTTCACGACTAGGAATTCAACATCCCTTTCTACTTGGCACGGCTTTTGCCCGAACTTCACTTTTAAATAGACTCGGACAAATGGGTAGACTGATGCTCCAGTTACCCCTTTGATAGGTCCGTCTATGGGCAGTAGTCGATCTTCGGGTACCTCCATCTGCTTGAAGGCCTCATAATCCAACAAGTCAACCGAGCTGTTCGTATCAATCATCACCCGCTTCACCTCGTAGCCGTCCATGTTCAGGTTTACCACGAGGGCGTCATCATGAGGGCAACTTACTCCATCGAGGTCAGACTCATCGAACGATGTCATCCTGTCGTTCTCCCTCGGCCTTTTGGTGGATGAGTCTCTGCCAACCTGTTTGGCATATCTTTTTCTCCCTTTAGCGGTGGATCCCCCTGCTGTGTTTCCACCGAATATTGTGTTAATGACCCTAGTCGGTCAGTCGTCTTATTGCCTAGGGTTTCTGTCGTTTCTTTCCCTTAATCGTCCTCTCTCTTCTCGACGATTATCTGTATTCGCATTTTGCCTCCTTCCATCATTCTGGTCGTTTCGCCTCCAGGGCGGTCGTCTATTGTCTGGCCGACCTGTCCTGCGCTGATTATCTCGATCGGCATTTTGCTCGTGTCTCACGAATCGGCCTAACCTTCCCCTCTGTATGAGAAATTCGATTTCTTTTTTTAATTGCCAGCAATCTTCCGTATCATGACCGACCACTTTGTGGAAACGGCAATATAAATTGGGGTTCCTATCCTTGTAGGGAGTCTTCATTTTATCTGGTTCTCGGATAGTTTCCTCATCCGCTCTCATGGCCGCCAATACTTTTGCATATCGCCTATTGAGCGGGGTAAACTCATGTCGATATCCCTATCGATCGGTCGGCTTTCTCAACTTCAGTGGCCTTTTTGCGCTTATCGCTAATTGCTCATCTGTCATTCGTGACGATCATCCATCCGACGCCTCGTATTTTCAGCACTTCTTCGTTCGAATGTACCTATCCGACTGCTTCTTATTTCTGAACAGATCGGGGCTGATCGAGGGCTAACGACTTCTTGAACTCCTCATCCTCGTGTTGCTCATAAGCGCGTAACGTGGACGAACAAGTGAGGTCGGGGACCTCGACCGCCGTTATTAAACCGAGTGATGAACTCTCATGGCCGTCATTCCTTCCTTGGGTAAGTTGCATCACCTCAAAGTCGTCTTCATGCTGCCATCTTGGTGGCGGCGGTTCAGAATAACAACCTGAAATCTTCAAAGCATGTGATACAGCTCGGGGGCAAGCTGTTGAACCATCTCCGAACTCCTTCTTGGCAGGCCGTGCAGAAAACCTTATATTGGATGGCGTCTGGAACACAATGTAGATTCATCATGGACTGGAAGTGTTGTAAGTAATCCAGGGGGTCGGTCTTTCCAGTATATTTTTCAGGGGTCGGTATTTTGGTGCCAGGCGCCGGGAGGCTATCCAAGATTTCCGGAGTGAAGGGAAAGCTGTACTTTGTCGTCGGGCGATCTGGGCGGAAGCTTATAGCTGCGTTAATCCGATCGTCCACGATTTTTTCTAGGTTTTCGATCGGGTGGCGATCGGTTGCAATCTTGGTCTACTGCGCGATTTGCCGTCTGACGATCGCTTGCTGAGCCTTGGCCGATTTGAGGCAAGATCTGGCGAATCAACGGTCACCGCTTTCAACTGCTTTGGGTGAGGAGGTGTATGCAGTGGAAGAGGATCGCATCGGAGGCTGGAGGTTGAGCGCATGTTGGTTTCGGCGTTATCCTCCAGGGCTGCGCTTTGTTCTTCTTGTTCCAAGGTTTGAGGTCATGGTTGATCATTCGGCTCAAGATTCCGTGCGAGAAAGCGTGATGTCTGCGCGCCGTGATCGCAGATAATCAGAACCCATCGTTGCATCGCCAGAGCCGCAATAATGGCTTATATCGAGGTTTCATCGCCGCTTTGGCCCGATCGTGTGTTTACGGGCGTGGTGCCAAGTCGGGCCTCACGGTGGGCGCCAATTGGTTCTGCCGGATTCTGGAGGAACTGAACGTTGCCGTTTGGATCCATGAGTTGGCTGCTTTCTGTAGTGACTTCAACGCTGAGATTCCTGCAAAACAAAGAAGGCACGTCGGGGGTTGTATCCCGATTAGCCCCTCCGACGCTTAAGTCAGTCTTTTGGTGAAGGTAGGTTCGTTGTAAACAGAGAGAATTGTGTTTTATGATTGCGTACCTCAATATGGTGGAATTATTCCTTAAATATGAAGTAACAACTAGGTTTTAGTCTTTTACGTGTTTGCATGGGAGTCTTTCTCTTACAAGTGGGCTGATGAGTGTGGATCGAGCTTGAGCAGCATATGCCATTGTGGTATGAGGCGATCTTTGGTGATCGAACCGATCGACTTTCTACGACATTGAGGCGGGTTACGGTCCAAGATCTGATAGGCAAACCACTATTAAAGAATTTTCTTTGGTTGGTTATGAAAAGCAAATCAATAGGTTAAAAGTTCAAGTTAACAATATTATGTTTGCCTAAAGAGAACGGGAGACTTTGTATAAACTCAACAAAAATAATACCAATTAGAAATCCAGCCAAAGCGCAAAGTTTAGAAAAATCTAATAATATCTTACTCCTAATTAGTAAAGCCTTTTTTCAAATTTTAAGAATAAAAACCAAAACTAAAAGTAAAAAATTTGAACAAATAAATTTTTATTATATTTAAAAATAAAAATAAAAACGAAAACGAAAACAAATCACTCTCTTTGCTTACAGAGTACTGAAATGTGAAAGGAGAAGCCCTCTGCGAAAAAGGACTTATACAATTTGATTGGTTTGATTATTACAAGAGAGCTGTCGAGTTTAAGAATGTAATTTTGCAAGCCCACGAAAGGATGAACTTGAAACGAACGCAAACATTAAGATGAGCCCATGAAAAGAGGCTTACTCAAGCTTCTATAAGCATATGGTTGTAGGGCTTCAGCATTGCAGTTTGCAGAATATGACTGTGGACGACGATAAGTCTATATACGTTGGGGGACTCCCTAACGCTGCCACCGAAGACACTCTTCGCCGTGTTTTCAGTCTCTACGGTTCCATCGTCGCCGTCAAGGTTTTCTTTACAGACCTGTTTCTATTGATACCATTACTAATTGCTTTCCTTATTAGATTAATTTACTTCCTAAACTTGAAGTGCCTGTCAGATTATTGCCATTGTTTAGTTGTTGGGGTTGATTCTCCCCTTCTGTTTTGTTTTATACTGGAACTCATTGTCTTTTTGAATTGAAGGAGAGATATTGAAATTACTTAAAAGTGGCCAAAGCAAAATCTTAAGGAACTTCATGAAACGACTATTAATTATTTTTAGGTCCAAGAGGAAAACAAACTTCTCCCGTGCTGTGCAGAAAGCTCTTGTATCTAACCGCAATTCTTACTTGGTTTTGTTTCCTATTATTGGAAAGCTGCCTAATGGTTTGCTAAGTCTGTTATTGAACTTTTGACATGCAGCTAATTAGTGATCATGGGCCAAGGGGAAAGTGCTATGGTTTTGTTACTTTTAGAAATCCTAGATCAGTAACTGATGCCATTAATGACATGAATGGCAAGGTATCTGCCTTATTCTTTCGTATATCAAGTCTTATTCTTTGACGTTGATACTGTAATTTTCTGTTTTCTTTTTCAAATTTTGTATAAGATTCTGCACGTTGATATTGAGATGTTTGTCAATAGACTATTGATGGGCGAGTGGTGAGAGTAAATGGAGTAACAACCAGAGGTGGAAGATCAAATTTCAGTCGAGAACATTTTCAACGTAATCAAGAGAGGGTCATGGACAGAGGTCGGGATTCCAATCAAGGTGGGGATCATGATAGAAATAAGGATAGGTATACACAACGGTATAGTGACAGGTCTAGAGAACATGAACAGTCCTGGGGCAATGATGAAGAGAGGGAAAGAGGATATGAACATGATCAAGCAAGGGACAATTTCATAAATGCAGATCAAAACCGAAAGGATGATCGACCTGATGATGAGGAAGAACATGGTGGGAACTCTGATTGGCACATGAAAAGGGGAAATATCATGGATTGGGATTCAAATATGGTGATCGATGTAACCAAGGACATTCATAAGTTTACTGATAGAGAAACAGATTATAACTTAAAGACGCAGAATGGGTAAGCGAGTCTTTATATATTCATTTTTTAGTTTGTAGTTGTCACCAAGTCACAAGGTTTGTCAATGTGGTTTATCAGGAATTCCATGTTGTTTTGAAATAATAATGTAATCTTGTGCAAATGCTACTGCAACCTCTACCTTTTACTAGTTCAAATTCCTTGCATCAATGAATGTTAGCATTAGCCTGGCAACTTGTAAAACATCTTCATCTGTTATCAAGGTTGATCGAAATTTCTTAATCTCAATGAAAAGGTGATTTTCAGTCTCAAGAGGGATGCTTCTGAAGCAGTCATGAAGATTAGACTAATAGATTGACATTTACTGAAGTATTCTTTTAACTTGATCAGTATGGCTTATAATGGATTGGATTCAAGTGATCAATACAGAGATGAGGTAAATACAGGATCTTTGATTTGTATGATAGAGAAGTTGTGGTTCTTTAGTACTAATAATTTTACTCCCTCATCAGGTGAAAGAACGATTGGAGAGATTAAGGCAAAAACGTGATGAGCTTAAGTATGAGGTCTGACCACAAGTTTGCTGTTGATATCTTGATGACCAGTCTTTTGGTTCAATTTGTAATTTATTATTGGTGAAATTTTGTATATACTATAGACTTCCTTTTAGAAATATGTTAATGATAAAAATTTTGGACAGGGTTGCATGTGTAGAATTTATTTTTTCTTTAGATATTGGGTCACTTTGTCTCCCATGTAAAGGTTAATTTGCAACTTTTTAATTCCATATGCTGATTCTCTTTGTTCATGTAGGATCCATTCTTTTCTTTCTTTAGCATATTTTTCTTTTGACTTTGAATTATGTTAATTCAAACGGAACTAAACTTTCTTCCTTTGCCAGATCTCTCAGGTTGAAGAACAGCTGATAAGCAAACAACATCATATTTCAGGTTTACAGAAGAAAACCAAGGTTTTTAGTGTTATTTTTTGGTCTTGGATTCTTTTCTTATATCACTGCTGCAGCGGGTTAGAATTTTATGGAAATATTTACAAAGTTATGGTGAATGCAGAAACTGGAGGATGCACTGATTACTGAAAAGAAGATCTATTTACAGCGTAGGATGCAGTTGACCAAGGTAGTTATCTAGTTGCCTATTTGGCTTCAAGTATGATTTTGGTTTTGTTGATTGTTGTTGATGGTTGCATTTTATGAATATTCCACAGCTTCACAAATGCTTTTTAAAAGTAAAAGAATACACCAGTCGACTCAAAAATTCTGAACAAGAACTTCAGGTTAGCCTCCTTAACCTTACAGACTGTTTAACTGGGCCTATCATTTCTGAGTTCTTCACAATTGGCGTGTAAAGTTTACCTGCAGATAAATGCGGGAGATTACTGGCACAGAATGATGTTTCATTATGTTTATTGTCAGTTTATATCCTGTCATTTCTTGTCATTCATATGCCTGATCTGTGGAAACATGTGCGAGTGTACGGGGAAGTGTAGATGATGGTATCTCTTTGTTAATTGGTAGAGACTTATGAAGGCATCGAAGATGCTGACTCGTTAAGCTTTACTTGCAGTCTTTGGTTGATTCAGCGGTGATGGAATGCAGCATGGGTGATGATGTTGGGACAAGAGTTGGAATCGTCTCAAATGCCAATCCATGATTTTATCGTAAATTTGGACTCCCATTTTGTAATGTATTAGAATCTCTTAACCAACATTATGATTCCCGGCGGAATTTAATATCGGATTTAATTATGGTATGATACAGTATCGGTACTGATTAATATTAGATGATTTTAACATATTATAAAATAGATTTTAAAATTTTAAAATCGTAAAATACTCTTTTAACATATTTTTTAATTACACTAATCTTAAAAATCATAATAATATAAAATTTAAATAATAATTTTCTTATGATTATAATGATAATGATAATGGTAATGATAATAATAATAATAATAATAATAATAATAATTATTATTATTATTATTATTATTATTATTATTATTATTATTAATTTCATATATAAATAATAATTATAATTAATACAAGAAAAAGCTTGTTTAATTAACGTATAAATGTAAAAGTAAGAATATTAGAAAGTACTTAAAATAATATAATTTCCATTTTAGTTAAGAATAATTATATCAAAATGTTGTATACTAAGAGTAATAATTCTATTAATAATACAACAAGAGTTTGTGAATAATATTATTTAATTATTCAAATTTTAGTCATCTAATCCTTTTAATCATATATATTATTTATTATTATTGTTATTGTTGTAATCGTCAATGCTGCAAATAAACTTAATTTAACTATAAAGAGTTGGTGCGAAATCTTTTTAGAAGTTGGGCTTCTTACAAAATATTGCCTGACATAATATTTTGAAAACAGTGACAAATTTAACGAATCAATTTGTTATACTTTCACAAGATGTTATATTATTTTAAATAAATATAGTAATTATGATTCATTTTAATTTTTTATTAATATTATATTCTTTTATGTTAGTTAAGTATTATTTAGTTGACTCGGGTTATATTAATATACCTGAATTTTTTTTCACCATATCGAAATAAAAGATATCATTTACGAGATTATGAGACAGAGGAAGATCTTAAGGTCCACAAGAATTATTTAATTACAGGCATTCTTCATTAAGAAATGTTATTAAAAGATGTTTTGGTGTTCTAAAAGCAAGATTCTCTATACTTAAAAACATGTCAAGTTATGATACAAAGAAACAAAAATACATCGTTATTGCTTGTTGTGTTTTACATAACTATATTAGAATGTGTGTACAAAGCGATGAATTATTTGAAAGTTGTATTGAAAATGAAGAACAAATTAGGGAAAGTGAAAATAAAGATGTAAGTTCTCAAGTGGAGTATAATATCATTCCAGCACAACTTCGGGGTATGTCTTGGAAGCAATGACGGAGTCAAGAATTTAAGATAGAAGAACTCAAATATTTAAGTTTTTTAAATCTTGGGGGGGTCAATGTATCACTGGTCTCTAAATAACTTCATCCTTATATACATATATATAAATATATATAATATTTTTTAAAATTTTGAAAGGCCTAGTGCACCACTGGGCTCCATATGGCTACGTCCCTACTTGGAAGTGAGATGAAATTGCTAGACAAATGTGAAATGATTATATTATTTCTAATTGATTTTCTTTTTGTAAATGATAATACTATTATGTTTTCAATAATTATAGTATGATGTACATATTTTATTGATTAGAACGACTTAATATAATTTCTAATTTATGTAATTTTCTTATATATAATTAATGTGTATTTTTTTAATAATATTTGATTGCATGTATTTAATTTTAGCTATAATGATAATTAATTAATTTAAAATATAATTTATTATATTATAATTATTACACATAAGAGTATAATTGCAAAAATATAAACAGGATAATAAAATTAAACATGTTTTAGTTTTAGTTTTTTAATTAGAAATCTCAACCAAACAGGTTTTATATTATAAATTTCAATCAAACAGATTTTCATTTTTAAGGAAAAATATAAACAAAAAACAGAAAATAAAAACAAAAAACAACAACTGAAAAACAGAAGTGGAATCAAGTAATTCCTTACTTACAAAGTTATTATGCTTAGTTTGGAATTAACGTGGCAATGGGACATTGTTGGCTTTGGTTTTGAAAACCCATTATGCTTGTATTGAATTTTTATTTTTATCTTATTAATTATTATTAAGATTCCCGGTAAAGTTTAGGTCTTTATAATGAATAAATTCACACATGATCAAATTAGTATTAAATTTACTAAAATTCAAAAATATTTTTTACAATTATATGCATCTAAAAAAGCATGTATCTTATTTAATTTGGACTCAAATGAAACAAAAATTTATATTCTCTAAACAAACAATTAAAAAATAATTTTGCAAAGAATTATACTTAATAGTTTGACCTTTTCATTTATGCCCTTACATTCAATTGACTTTCTATTAGGCTCATATTTGTTGGACCTTGATGAAAATTAAAAAAAGTGACTTTAAGTGCTAGAAAATTGACTAAAACTAGGAGGTACACAATAAAATGTCAAGAATGGTTCTTATCCCCATGAAGGAGGATTCTTTAATCTAAAATAAAATTCCTTGAGGAACTTTCAGCAACTTTTCCTATAGAACTCTCCTAAGGTTAAACTCCTAAAGTGTTTTGATTCAATCTTTTATAATTTAAGCAATCTTTTATAATTTAAGCAAGCTTATCTTCAAGCCTCATTCATATTGCAAAGTGTTGTTAACGGTAAGATAAGTATTTTTAATAAATTAATCAAATTTCTAAATGTATCATACCTTTGTATATTGTGTAAACAAGAAGATGAAAAGTTAGATCATTTCTTCTTAAATTTTTGTTATGTGAATATTCTATCTGACAAAGCATTCTCTAACCTTACAATTTATCTACTCCTCAAGTTAATTGGGAAAATATAAGGCAATGAAATTGCCATTACGAAGCTGCAAGTTTAGGATATAGGTTGGTCTTTATGATCTCTTTTAAGTTATATTGTATATATCATTTGGATGGAGCATATCTAAAGAATTTTCTACAATCAGAATGTACAGATTGGCACTTTGATAGAGGACTTGATTAACAAGATAAGGACATATTAAATAATTGATCCAATACATCTTAACTGTAGTCCTCTCATTACAAACAGTTAGACGTTACAAACATATTTCCTAGGTGGTAGAATTTAAGAAGCATGATGAAGAAAGAAATGCACTATTCAAGAACCTAGTGTGAAGTTGTCAAAGTAGAGATAAGACAAGTCACTACAAGAAAATGATCATTTAGTGGAAGCTAAAGTTGTAAATAAAAGCATGAATTTTGGTCACTATTAATTTCTACGACGATTGTTTCAAGTTGTCACTTGCCCTCATAAATATCTCTGTCACTAGTGAAATAGTGACTATATTAAAAAATTTATCACAATTACTTATGATTTTTGTGACCATTATTTTTGCCACTGTAATTGTTTGCATAAGTGACAAAATTGCATGGTCACAATAACATTACTCATTTGTGACGATAGTGTTGACAAAAAAGATATTAATAGTGATACATCAAAAATGTCACAAATGTTAATAGTGATACATCAAAAACATCACAAATGCTATTATATTATGACAACATTTTTCACATTAAAATGATATAAAATTGCTACAAGAAATATTAACGCTTAAGTAAGTCTTATCTTTGAAAGATATTTCATCATTAATATTATCATTTAATAGTGAAAATTATTTTGTCACCTGTATTATTATTATTATTATTAATGAGAAAATATAATCAACAATACATTTATTAGTAGTGTCAATAAATTTTCATCACAAATTTAAAATTTTTACAAGACAAAAATTTTGTCACTACTATGTTCACTATTGTCACAAATAAGATTTTGAATATAACAACTATTTTGGAACTCACAATAATCCCACACAAGAAACAAAATTAAACACTAAAATTAAAACTTCTTTGTTTGCCAAACTTAAAACTCCAAACAAATAATAAAACCCAAAACCTTAGAGATTATCCTTTAAAGCCCACTACATTGATGACATGAATTAAGGCAATTATGGATTAGTATCCTACAAAAAAATTAATTAAAATATAAAATATTAATTTATTAATTTAATAATAAATTATTATAATAAATTATCAATTATACTTACATTATTAGTTAGAGTACTTAGCGAAGACTGATTAAGTAACATACTAGGAATCGCTTCAGTATTTGCTAAATGTGCAAAATTCCTTAAAGTTGTTTCAAGTTCATAGATTGTTTGTCCAATGTTGCACGTTGAGCTTAAATCTGTTGTTTTTTCTTTTTTGATGTTTCATTAAGCCTCACAAATTCATCAATCAATTCACTTTCATGTTTCTTTATTGCCTCACTTTTTGCAAGAATCTTACTTTTTCTTGATCATTTGATGTCATCCCTTTAACACCTACACCACGTGAGTAGTTTGGTCTTCTTCCTAAAGCACAAGTGAAATGCTCAACCAATGGTAAAGGTAATGATTGAACTACCTCATGATTTACTTCACTCTCTTCTTGAAGGTTATTTTGCATATTCAAATAAAAAATTTAGCAAAATTTTAAATATTTATATTTGTATATATTATCAAAAATAAAATATAATTTTACTTAAATTTGTATATCATTGTTTCTTCTCCATTTGAGGTAGACCAAGTTCCATTTGCCTTCATTCTAGTTGCCCTTCAAAGTTGCACAACATTTGGCCATTCTCTAATGTCCCTATCTTTCTAAAAAAATGTAAGTATATAAAAATTTAATGTTAATTTTCAAGGCTAATTTTACATTTTATTTACCGTTTCATATATCTTTTATAGAATTGATTTTATGCCAACGATTGATCCCATTTGTTGTTTGACTATATTATTTTGTTCCTTTCACTTTGATTATACAAAAGATAAATAATTTATTGGTAATATAAAATAAACTAGACAAAAAATATTGGAATAACAAAATTACCTTAAATTTTTGTGTCTCTTATTTGTTCGCAATCAACCATTACCAATCAGCTTCATCCACATCAGGCGAACATTCTTCGTCCTTGAGATAACTTTAATGCATATTCTAACACATAATTTTTGTTGAAATTCAAGGTCAATTCACCATCCAAAAGTTTTAACATTAACCGTATTACAAGAGATTCTAGAATAAAAGATAAAGTCTTAAGCATACCTCGGAATTTCTAAAAACAAGTTAAAATCATTACTTTTCTTTTTGCAACAACTCCATTCTTTCATCCCATCAGGAAATATAGGCTGCACAATAGCATTGAAGCAAAGTCGTGTATCAATGTTGATGTAAACAAAAAAGTTAATGGTACAAAATTTAAAGGAGTAAGAGGAATTAGGCAAGGAGACCATCTTTCTCCTCACTTGCTCACTTCTGTATTAAGGTCCTCTCCTCTCTTATTATGCACAATTTAAGATTGGATAATAAACTTAGTTCCTTTAGGAAATGTGAGCAATTGTAGATCCTTAAACTATCTTTTGTTGATGCTCTTATTTTACTTTGTGGTATTAATCCTAGCTTAGTGTCTTGCCTTATTAATTCCCTATATTTCTTCAAAATATTAACTAATTTGAGCATCACTAGAGAGGAGAGTTACTTGATGATATCTTTTGAAGTTTGTCGCTCTTCATTAGAGCTTGCTA
Organism: Erythroxylum novogranatense; assembly: GCA_029891385.1. Classification (NCBI taxonomy): domain Eukaryota; kingdom Viridiplantae; phylum Streptophyta; class Magnoliopsida; order Malpighiales; family Erythroxylaceae; genus Erythroxylum; species Erythroxylum novogranatense. Next base: position 58,158,907 of record CM057226.1, on the reverse strand, counting down.
GCAATTTAAGACTAAGCATTAAGTCTCCTCCTTTCACTTACCTATGAGTTCTAATCACCATCCTATATGGATTTCTAGACTTTATTTAATATGATAATGAGAAGAATTGATAACTAAAATAACAAATATCTTACATATGCTGGCAGACTATAACTGGTCTTTGTAATACTTAATAATTTGTATGTTTACTACTCTTCCCGCCCTATTCTCCCTATGAAATTATATAAGGATTTTGAGAAGCTCTATAGGAACTTCCTTTATACAAGTGATGGACATTTGAAACCTTATGCAAAGCTAAGCTAGAAGAATATTTTCTTGTTAAAGGATGAAGGAGGTTTAGGCATCAATTCAATACTTGTGGTGAATAATTAAGGTTCTACTTGCAAAAAGATTATGAAGAATCCTTGACAACAAAATGTCCTTATGGGCTAAATAGCTCGATATGCACTATTTGGAGGATGGAAATTTCTAGTCTCTCAAGCCTAGAAAGGACTCTTTATGGAGAATGTTGCAAATCTTGAAGTCGAGAGACAACTTACATTCATCAACTAAAGTTAGGATTGGAAATGAGTTTATGGTTATGGTTCAACAATTTGAGTGAATTGTGCCCTTATAGCTGCTCCCGGATTATTTAAACTTAAAACTACCCTTCCCAGAAATGACAAGGTTAAATTGCTTATTAATATGAGTAACTAGTTCCACAATAATAACAACAGTGATATTTTCTTAAGAAATTTTCTAGCTTGTCAGCCTAATCCAAACTAAGATGATAAGGTTATCTATTAAAGCATTCCTGTGATAATTTCACCTACAAAACATGTAGAGATCTATTTAGGCTCTAAACCCCCTAAGACCTTACTTGTATTGATTAGTTTGGTGTAAGAATCTCTCGCCAGAGATCTCATTTATACTTTAACTAGTAGTGAGGAATAATCTAAATACCTTAGATAGAATAAAGGACTCTTCATTTCCCTTTCCTAATCTTAGACGAACTCTAAGGACTAGACGTAGCCCAAGGTTTGGGGTAAACCAGTATAAAATCGCAGTGTCTATCTTCTAACCTTTCACTTTAATTTTTCTTGTTCTTAGACAAAGTATATAGAAGTTATTTGCGATTTAAATATGTAGTATTTTTGTATAACATTTTTGGTATTCTTTTAATAGTTGAAAAATTTCTTTTCAAGAAATATCAAAGTTTTTGTATTTACGAAAAGATTACACAATTTAATCGCCCCCTTGTGTATTTCGTATATTGTACATGAATTCTATATTAACAAGTGATTTACTTCACCGACGATAATTGGATGGTGATGGGCGGTGGTTTCTTGAATTTTGATGGAGTTAAATAAGAATTCTCCTCCAAACCAAAGGTCTAATACCAAATAACGTGCTCCACAGAATTGAAAGATGTAAAAAAAATTTGGATTCAAAAAAGGAAGAAGAGGATAAAATTGAATTAACGAAAATTAAATCTGATATGCAGGGTTTCAAGTTTACCTACTATACCTCACGGAGAACTTGTCTCTAGCAACCTAGATAACGGGTAAAGAACAAACCAAGAAAGTAAGATCAAAATCACGCCACAATCTGATTCAATTGATAAGTGAGTTTAATTCCTAAGTTGAAAAGAACAAGAGGGTTTTCTCCTCTCAATATGGCCGACCACTCACAAAAAATAAATATGATCAAAGTTGTTTCTCAAAAAGCCTAAAACATAAGTATTTATACCTAGGCTTAATGCTAAAAGACTTGGGCTTAAAATACATGGAAGGCCAAAATATAATTATAACTTAAAACAAGTCCAAAATAGAATAATAAAAACATGCTTAGGCTTGGGCCAACGCGCTTCCAAGTATGATCATGATGTGTAGCCCAACACAATGGTCTTCAAGTCCTAAGTGAGTCCAATCCAAGGATAGCTCTCCTCTAATAGGTTTAGATAGAGACAAGTTCTCCGTGAGGTATAGTAGGTACCTATATCTTTATTGTTTTGCTAGAGAGCTATCTAAATCACAGCCCAATGGGTTTGGTGCACTTGTCTCTAGCAACACAATGGGCTGTGATTTAGATAGCTCTCCTCTAATAGGTTTGGTGCACTCCATTCTCTCCACAAATTGGCCCACATGCGCATAAAAAGCCTCCTTGAGTCTCTCGGTCCTAGCTTTAGACATAGGTCCAACTGGAATGACAAGCTCACCCCCATTACGCATGCCATCTCATTGGTGATTCTTGTTCCTACTCACATCACTACTTGTGATAGAAATCATTTCCTATTATTATCAAATAAACTGCATTGATGTAAGCTAAATCAGACAAAGTTGTCTTCATAAAATTTGCAGCTTATTATTCTCTTAGCTTTCAATTGGTATAAAGTTTGTAATTTTTAGATATTGGAATTTAGAGATATGAATTGTATAATTTTGAGTGCATGATCATGCACTAGCCAAAATTTCACATGTACATAGTTTGTAGTATATTGAGTATAACTTTTGGAATATTGAATCAAATTATATGATCTTGGTATAATTAGAAACTTAAGACATGGGAGAACAATTTTCTAGAAGGAAGTGTTATCAAATTACTTCACTTTCCTGATAAGAATAATCATGCAAAGTGGACCTAAAAGTATGTTTTTAGATAAATATAGATTGATCAATTGAGTATTGATATTTGAATGAATATTGTGACAAGAATAATGATAAGGAACCCGGGATTCTCATAAACATCCATTGTACCACCATCTAGACATTACCGGGACTTCAAGACAATAGCTATCTGGAGCGTACTGTGAGTAACCTAAACGGTCTCACTTAATATTGTCTATTATATATTATGTTATAAATGTGGATTGTTTGTACTGATTCCGAACATGAAGATCCGAAGATTCTAACTTATGAATGTGATATTGAAGTGTCCCTTGAACATGAATTTGGTGAAATAAATATTTTTCAACATATTTATTGAATGCCGAACTAAGGTCAAATGATAAATGGAAATGGGACTATAAACGTGTTTGAATGGGATTACGAATGGGAATGTTTGAAACAATGAATGATTGAATATGAATGTGATGCATTTCATACACGAATGCATGGTCAGATAATGATAATTGTGACATGAATAGCCACCAAATAGAAGCTTAAAGCTCCAGAATGTGGTATAGATCCAAAGGCTTGACATGAACAATGAGCCCTATATCTATAACGGGTAAGGGATTGTATCAATGAGCCCAGTATCCACAATGGATACGGGACAATTTGGGCACTCAGTCATAATAACGTAGTAATTAAAAGTGGGTGACATGAACATTACATATACACTTATTCAGTGTGTTTGACTAAATGAATTATAATATGGACATGTATTTGCATGAAAATGGGTTGTGAAGTGAATGATATGTAGTGTAATTTGCTAAATGAAAAGATGTGAAATTAGCTGCTTATATGATTTGTTATGTGATATGAATTGGGTGAACCATCAAGGATGGTTACATCACTAAGTTTGCAAAACTCACCAAAATTATAACGTTGATTTTTCAGGTCTAAGAGAGGACATTAGTGAAAGGGAGACACTACAAGAAGATTAATTCTTGTACTTTTGTAAGGAAATGGCTCAAAGGTCGGTCAGCTGAGACTGAAAGATTAGATAGATGTTTTTGTAAAATTCCTCATGTAATGTATGTAGTTTTAATACTGTATATATTCGGATGGTTTGTAAAGCTACAATGTAAGTTTGGTTTTTAAAAAATGAAATGAGGAATGCAGTTTGATTTTAAAATTTTGTGACTTTTGTGTATAATAGAAGATTTCATGATTAAGTTAGATACGTGTTTGTCTAACATGCCATTATTATAGGTTATGTACTAGAATGTCCATAGGGTGTTCTGGTATGTAATCTATGGTAGTGGGGTCTTACATTTTTAGTATTTGAGCATGGTTGGCATCCATAGGGACATGTAGGAATGTTAAACATGAAATATAGTTAGAAATGCAGATGGTAATTGAAATTATTGTTTATGATAGGTCATCCGACGTAGGTGATTAGGAAGGAAACTCAACTAATTTAGGATCGACAAGAGTTAGTAGAGAGTCTTCTACACCTCAACCTAAGGTAATGTGTAACACCCCACTCCCGTAAGACCCGAACCCGATATCGTTGGTGATATCCGAGTCCGTGTCCCACGAGAGTGGCGTACTACATCAGTCGATTTAAAATTCAGTATACATTTTTTTTCTCTTTTCTTCTTGTAGCCATTAACTCCACGTTCACACGGCGGAACACGATAAGTAAATAAAATCCGTGTTCAATATACACCGTTTGATTATTACGGTCATCCAAGAATAATTACAATCGATCGGTCGAAGAAAACATTCATACCACAAGGGCTCGGTAAAATACAATGCCTTGTTATACGGTGATTGCGGAATACAATTTACTAAGACACTAATGCGCGAACCTAACCGATCCCGACCTCTAACCTTTACTCGTCTGATGAGACATACTCCGTGTCAGCTGGGTATTCCTCGGACCTGAAAAATAGATGCAAATTTTGGGTGAGTTTTGCGAACTCGGTGAGAAACCATCATCGATGGTTCACTCAAATCATGCATTCGCCCATGGCGTCTGATGCGATCTGATAATCATCAATTACCAATAGCGGTCAATAACCATATCCATAGAATATAAACCATTCACGATAACACATACCATCACGAAAGCGGTACTTATCACAAAATGTCATTTATGCGAATGCAATGCATATGTGACTCTTTCCGATTATTGATGACAGTGCCAAGTGCTCGGTCGGTGTTCGGTGGGGGCGTGTCGAGATTTCTCCCCTCGGGCTCGAGGCCCGGTCGATCTGATGTGAGCTCGAAGCTCTTATCGGTAAAATAGCAACTTAGGGCACGTCCATTATCGATCATGCAATTATGCATGCGATGCGATATTCGATAAATGTGCGGTGTTTGGCTATAACGCCCGATGTATCGATAAATCAATGATATGGCTATAAAGCCCGGTATAGCGATGTTCAAGATGGTGGCTATAAAGCCCGGTCTATTAGTATCGGTAAAATCATACAATACAATCCCATACATGCCGATGAGTCATACGGTGATCATTCAATTCACTTTTGCACGTAATTCACGTTGAGCATGTAAACAACCAGAAATTTGAGAAACCAACTAGGTTACTCACCTATTACTTCGAGCTAATGCCGAGAAGTCTCGTGACGTCGATCAATCGACGCTCCAATTAGGGCCTCTATATGAATCGAAAAAGCACGAGTCACTAAATATGAAATTTGTGCTCATGTTGATGAGATATGCATGTTCATGAATTTCCGGCCCTAATCCCTTTTTTCTATTATAAAATTCTATCAAAATTAGAAATCCATTGGCGCCGACGGTTGTGCAATTCGGACCTCTATAGGTCCCCAATTAAATAAAGCAAGGATTACCGAACAATTATCCGGGGCACGTCAATTTCCGTCCAAAATTCCCAAATTCTCACAAATGAAATTAAATATTATCTGAATCCGATGCCTCAAGAATCAGGTCAATCGGACGTCGGACGGAAAAGAAATTGACAAAAGAAACAAGTAGGTCGCTTAATGCCATTGAAATTCTACCTCTCTTCCTTCCCCTTTCTTTTTTTATTGCCAATCAGAATTGCCAACAACCATAATTCTTAACACACAAATCGGAAAAATACAAACCATAGCTGGTTGGAAAGGTCATGAAAAGCTCTACAATTCTCAAGAAGACCATAAAAATCAATTCCAACCTTAAGGGTGTCAAATATCCCATCAAAGTTACTGACCTACTCAAAATCTACCAACACAGGACAGTACTTTGCAAATTCAAGAACTCACTGATTCTTAAGCTAAAAATTACCACATAAATATTATCAATAATTTTGCAATGTCATATACAACTTTCATGAACAACTCAAAATCAAACTCCATTGCTAACTTGGTCAATTAATTCACCTAATGTTACTGTCTCTGAAATCCTTCAATGTGGGCAGTAACCTTACAACAAGCATAACTCCATATATACAAGTCAGTAAAATCAGAACTTTATATCCCTGAAAAGATAACATCTCAAACTTCAATTTTCATGAAGCACTTAACATCCAATTCGATCTCTAACAATTTCAAAACTGTTATGGAAGTTTCTGCCATGATCAGCACCTAACTTCCTAAAGCAGATTCAGTTTTTGTAAAATCATAACTCCCAAATCTGACTTCCAAAAATTATAAGCCATATATCATTCTCAAGATCAATAAGTCATCCAGAACTCTTCAGTACATTTCAAACTCCAACTCAATTCACAAAAATTACTAAAATTCCTCCAAACCCGAATGTGCACTAAATGTGCCCATCCAACTAGGTTTCATCACAAAGCATAAAACCAGCCAATAGTTATCAGGTCATATCTCCTAATATACAACTCGAAAAATAGCAAGATCAGTAGAAATGGAAAGATAATTCAATATTCTACAACTTCCATGAAGACCATTCTCCCTAATTCCATCTGAATAAATTCAGAAAAATCAGCAAAGTTCATATGTTGTGGTTTCGGTTACTGTTCACAAGTAATGGAACAGTAACTTTCCATTCAAAAATTCACCCTTCTATCATTGAAATTTAACAACACCTATTTCACACTAAATTGAAGTCAACAAATCAAAGTTTCAGTGGCCACAAACATTGCCTCATTTGCATAACTACACTATGAGTTATGGTCAAAACAGTGCAATAGGTCAAATATCAATTTTCCAGCTTTACTTCTCTATTCACTTCCTTTCATTCCTATAACCTTCCTACATCCATAAGCATCTCAATTGGACACAAAATCAGTCCCTATATCATATCTACATTCACTAGGCATTCTTACCAAAATTGGCAGCACTAACCTCTTCCCTTTCCATGCACAATTAATCATCAATATGAATTCAAAATCAAGCTAAAACCAAACTTAACCATTACCATTCATTATTCTAACATGCCTTAAATTTATACCCATTAATTTATACTAAAATTTTCATTAAGGTAAAGCATCAATAAGCTTAATAACAATACCACAATCCCTTTAGATGCTCCTAACTACCATGATTCATAAACTACATAATCAAAGCATAAGTAAACACTTACCAATTCAAGCTTTTCCATCTTCAAACCAAACTCTCTTCAATTCTTTAGTTACCACTCTCTCAACACCTTCTCCACTCTATTCTTACACATGCAAGTGTAAGGTCCTCTTAGAAAGGAAGGAGCTTGGTTGCATAAAGAGGAGCTCTTGAATTTGGAGGAAAGTTGATGGAGAAGATGCAAAATTCGATGGAGATGTTCCAAAGACAAGTGAATTTTCGGTGGAGCTTCAACATAAGCCAAAATTTTCAGCTTTTTCATTCTCTCACAAGGCAACCACCGTGGGAAAGGGAGTGAGCAAACCAATAAAGCCATAAATGTAAAGGAAAAGATGGCAAAATGTGATTGGATCCAATTTTCCAAAGAAAAGTCAAAGAAGGTCTTTAATAAAAATTGATCCAATTCACAATAATTCTCCACCCAATTTCGGTTCCTACAACTTTCAAGGGTCCCTTTATGGGTCCCACCAAATAATAGTTCCAAATAATAGTAGAAAATCAACCAGTTAAGCCACTTGGTGATTTATCCGGTCCGAAATTTCCTGAATTTTCCCGAATCATTTTACGAGAATTAATGAAATTCCCAAAATTATAAAACATGTAACAATTGCACTCCAAATAATTTTTAATCACGAAAATCACCTTTTCTACCCCAAAACATGTTTAGACCGATTCTGGCGATTTTGCGATGCGGGAATTTTCTCGAAAATTCGAGAAAAATTCTGAAAATCCCTTAAAATCTATAACGCTTAATAGCGCACTCAGAATAATTTTTCCAAACCCATTAACCACGTTAATCCCAATAAAATTGCTTTAGGCCCAATTACCGGAAATTATCATGAATGCATAAACCGTAATTCCATGTACACAATTGATACTGTGTATCAATCCTATTATGCATGAACAGTACTAAATATTCCCTATTAGTCTCATCCTATGCTAATTTTACTATTTTACCCTTCCAGGAGGGGGTGGGATGTTACAATTCTCCCCTCCTTATAAGAATTTCGTCCTCGAAATTCTCAATCGACGGTTCACTATGACAGTAATCACATGATTCTTCATATCCCATACACTTTTCCACTTAATGATTCACTTGTCGAGTGATCACAATAACCACTCTCAGTCCGTGGTTCGCCACTAATTTGGCTAACTCATTATCACTTAGACACGAGAAGCGGATTCGACAAGACTATTAGTTGGCGATCTCATTTTCTTAGCTATCTCACTTGCCATTTCTAGAATAGCCATTACACGTGGTTCCGATATGTAGCTTCGATTCGGTATTTTCGAATCTATTCACGATCACATTTTATCCTTCTAATACCTTTTTCCCAATGCCATATAGTCCAATTTATATTCCATTGAGTACGTCTCCATTTCTTTGGTACCTCTCTTTACCACGTCAGGGATGATTTACATTCCTTTGGTACCAATACTGTGACATTTAACTCCACTTCACTATAATCAGTAACAATGTACCTAATGCGGTCATTTATTATATGTCATTCACTTTATATTTAAATTGATTCTCGTAAGACAATTCACTATTCTATAGTGTTCTCACACTTTCTCCGGATATCTGATTTACTCTGTCTCATTTGTCCGATCCGATTCCACTTTAGCTAACCATGCGGTTTCTCGATCACTTCCCTTTGTTTCACTTATTACGGTGAATCTTTGACTCTCATTAGGCACTATATCTGATAATAAAGATATATTCTTCCAATAAATCGAAACTCTATATTACGATCATAATCAAACCTTTTTCCTGTTGAACACTCAAACTATAAACACTTGAGCCAATAATCACTTCATTCTATACCCATAGTTATTCAATTTCACTTTTCACATATGCTTACTAGAATGTCTAACTTCAACTGTTCACTTTCTTGTTCTAGTACCTTTTTATCGGGTCCACTTACTTCTTCTTTGAATTTTTCACTATTGTTTTTCCAATTTAATTTGTATAATCAAACTCATCATAAAATTTATCACTTTACTTCTGCACTCTTAACCATTCTTATCACTATTTTTACAACTTCAATTTTCCAGAAACACCTCACTATTACCCATAATCTGCTTGACAATCATTGAAAATCTCAATATCTGTAATTGATTTGTTCATTGCCGCATTATCTGTTCACTAGTTGAGTGTAGTAGGTAGAATTGTTCGTTCATTTCAGCATTGCCGTATTTATACCTGTCTCTTTCCTCAAATTAACCCAGTGTATCCTTATAGGAATCTCTGGTTTCAAGGTTTTCAATCGCGAACATGACACCAGTACCATTTATCAAAGTCGATTCAATATTCACTGCCCACTCCTCCAGTGTATGTATATCATCAGTATCAGATTCCTCAATTAGTCCTATCGTTCTTTTCACTTTTCACTGTTCAACACTTCCAAACACATTCTGTCTCTAATCACAGTTACTACCATTTGCTTACCTCGCATAAATCCCTATTAGGTGACTTTACCATACATCTTTTACCCTTTTCATTGAGTCCACAATTAGTGTATCTGCAATTTCTTTATGAAGATGTCACTACATCACCTCATTGTCAGTTTCCCTTTTGACCCTCTTGTCTCTATTCGCCTCTTTTCATTTTCTCTTCTCAATTATTTTCATATCATTCATATCAACATGTGTTAATACCTTGTCATCCATATTTAAACCTCCAAAATTTCCATTTTATTTTAGTCTCTCAATTCTCAGTTCGAGACTCTTTTATTCTTCGTTTCAAATCTAGATTCCTCAATAGTTTTACATCATAACTGGAGATCGATTCACTTTACATTGCAATTAGATTACCTCCAATTAGAATTTCACTTATGTTGGATACTTTACATTTCTGTACATACTGTGCAGATAACCTCAACAATATGAGCTATGACTCAGTTTCACTTTTAATTTAGTCCATACTTCTATCCGTTTAACCGTTAGTCTTACTACCATCTTGTTCCTGTCCACGAAAGTCTCATCAATCAATTATTATACCGAATTGCTTTTCAATCATTCTTCACTATACGTACTATCTCAATCAAGACACTTTTATGCCATCATTTAACAAATCAGAACATTTCTTTCGCGAAGGTTCCTTGTGACAGTCACTTAAATACTTTCTTTGACACTTATTCAATAATCTATACCAGAATCACTTTTCAGTTCCTCTCATACAGGTACACTCAGTCCACTTTTATCTTACTTTAACCTTTGAAGACTTATAATCACTCTAAACATTTACCGCTCAATTCCTCTATGATTTCCATATATCTGTCACATACATTTCATTAGTCACAATCAACATTACTGTCCAATAGATATCCCCAACAGTAAATCGACTTAAATGCGACAACTCTTTTCATACAACACTATTGTGGTTTCATTCTTTTCAAGGTCTTTATTTCATTCTCCCCTTATCATTAAACTGTATGACTCATTCCCATATCCGTTATGTGCAACTTGACCTTGTAAGGTCATATCAATTTGGCTTATCAGCTTATGATCATTATTATTATTATTATTATTATTTTGCTCCTTATCTTCTATTTTCCTCAAACAGTCTATGATCGGGTGTTCACAGTGCCCAATACCTGACAAAATCGTTGATACCACTCCATTTTATCTCTATCTATATGCCTATCCATTTACCATTTTACGTCCATATACACCTAATTCAAGATTTCCGATACACCATCGAGAAATCATCATCTGCATCTTTTTCCTTTACGATTTTATCATACGAATTTCCAACCTCGAAGCACCATAATCACCTAACAATTTCAGTCTCAAACTTATGCGGTCTAGTTCATAACCATTTCCCGAATTCATTTCAGTCTATCTGTACACTTTTACATTCTTTCAGTTCTCAATAAACCGTTACAGTACTCTATTGAGCTTCTTTCCATTTCGCTATTATCTTTCGCCTATAATATCTACTGATCTCTAACTCGAATACAGTGAATCAAAATATGCCCGATCGGACCATCTATATTTTACTCAATTCCAATATTTCCCCTTTCATGACATATACAGTCAGAACTGTAATTACCTAACCATCCCGGGCATTTTATATCACTTAGGTCTACTATAACCAATATTCTTCCCACATCTCTAGTGGACCTCTCCAAGTTCTAAACATCTTCTGTTTTCCGTCACCATAATATTGCCAGTTTAATTCGGAATTTCGTAATTAGTCTGACCAACACGCTCATTCTACTATCACATACGAGGGTTTCTAACCCAGTACAATATCAATCTTCTTATCCATTTTTCCTTTGTCCTTTCCTAATTGATTATCCCCTTTTAGGGATTTTCACTCTAATCCAGTCTCACTCTTCTCTCACTTAGTCACTTGACACTTATGCACCCGTAGGATTTATCCTCGTGCGACTCTGACTAGGGATCAGTTACCACGGTCTGCAACGACGCGACTCAAATGCATGCAACCTATGTTCCAAACTGCGCCCAGATACTTTTCGTACTACTGGGCTCTGATACCACCTAAATGTAACACCCCACTCCCGTAAGACCCGAACCCGATATCGTTGGTGATATCCGAGTCCGTGTCCCACGAGAGTGGCGTACTACATCAGTCGATTTAAAATTCAGTATACATTTTTTTTCTCTTTTCTTCTTGTAGCCATTAACTCCACGTTCACACGGCAGACACAGTAAGTAAATAAAATCCGTGTTCAATATACACCATTTAGATTATTACGGTCATCCAAGAATAATTACAATCGATCGGTCAAGATAAAACATTCATACCACAAGGGGCTCAGTAAAAATACAATGCCTTGTTATACAGTGATTGCGGAATACAATTTACTAAGACACTAATGCGCATACCGAACCGATCCCGACCTCTAACCTTTACTCGTCTACGGAGACATACTCCGTGTCAACCGGGTATTCCTCAGACCTGAAAAATAGATGCAAATTTTGGGTGAGTTTTGCGAACTCGGTGAGAAACCATCATCGATGGTTCACTCAAATCATGCATTACGCCCATGGCGTCTGATGCAATCTGATAATCATCAATTACCAATAAGCGGTCAATAACCATATCCATAACGATAAACCATTCACGATAACACATACCATCACGAAGCGACTTATCACAAAATAGGTCATTTATGCGAATGCAATGCATATGTGACTCTTTCCATTATTGATGATTGTGCCCAAGTGCTCGGTCGGTGTTCGATGGGGACGCGTCGAGGATTTCTCCCCTCGGGCTCGAGGCGGTCGAGACTGATGTGAGCTCAAGCTCTTATCGGTAAAAATAGCAACTTAGTACACGTCCATTATCGATCATGCAATTATGCATGCGATCGATGATTCAGTAAATGTGCAGTGTTTGGCTATAACGCCCAGTGTATCAGTAAATCAATGATATGGCTATAAAGCCCAGTATAGCAGTGTTCAGTATGGTGGCTATAAAGCCCAGTCTATTAGTATCAGTAAAATCATATAATACAATCCCATACATGCCAGTAGTCATACAGTGATCATTCAATTCACTTTTGCACGTAATTCACGTTGAGCATGTAAACAACCAGAAATTTGAGAAACCAACTAGGTTACTCACCTATTACTTCCGAGCTAATGCCGGAAGTCTCTGTGACGTCGGTCAATCGGCGCCCAATTGGGCCTCTATATGAATCGAAAAAAGCACGAGTCACTAAATATGAAATTTGTGCTCATGTTGATGAGATATGCATGTTCATGAATTTCCGCCCTAATCCTTTTTTCCATTATAAAATTCTATCAAAATTAGAAATCCATTGGCGACGGTGTGCAATTCGGACCTCTATAGGTCCCCAATTAAATAAAGCAGTGATTACCGAACAATTATCCGGGCCACGTCAATTTCCGTCCAAAATTCCCAAATTCTCACAAAATGAAATTAAATATTATCTGAATCCGATGCCTCAAGAATCAGGTCAATCGGACGTCGAGCGGAAAAGAAATTGACAAAAGAAACAAGTAGGTCGCTTAATGCCATTGAAATTCTACCTCTTCCTTCCCTTTCTTTTTTTATTGCCAATCAGAATTGCCAACAACCATAATTCTTAACACACAAATCGGAAAAATACAAACCATAGCTGGTTGGAAAGGTCATGAAAAGCTCTACAATTCTCAAGAAGACCATAAAAATCAATTCCAACCCTAAGGGTGTCAAATATCCCATCAAAGTTACTGACCTACTCAAAATCTACCAACACAGGACAGTACTTTGTAAATTCAAGAACTCACTGATTCTTCAGCTAAAAATTACCACATAAATATGCTCAATAAGTTTACAATGTCATCTACAACTTTCATGAACAACTCAAAATCAAACTCCATTGCTAACTTGGTCAATTAATTCACCTAATGTTACTGTCTCTGAAATCCTTCAATGTGGGCAGTAACCTTACAACAAGCATAACTCCATATATACAAGTCAGTAAAATCAGAACTTTATATCCCTGAAAAGATAACATCTCAAACTTCAATTTTCATGAAGCACTTAACATCCAATTCGATCTCTAACAATTTCAAAACTGTTATGGAAGTTTCTGCCATGATCAGCACCTAACTTCCTAAAGCAGATTCAGTTTTTTGTAAAATCATAACTCCCAAATCTGACTTCCAAACATTATAAGCCATATATCATTCTCAAGATCAATAAGTCATCCAGAACTCTTCAGTACATTTCAAACTCCAACTCAATTCAAAAAAATTACTAAAATTCCTCCAAACCCGAATGTGCACTAAATGTGCCCATCCAACTAGGTTTCATCACAAAGCATAAAACCAGCCAATAGTTATCAGGTCATATCTCCTAATATACAACTCGAAAAATAGCAAGATCAGTAGCAATGGAAAGATAATTCAATATTCTACAACTTCCATTAAGACCATTATCCCTAATTCCATCTCAATAAATTCAGAAAAATCAGCAAAGTTCATATGTCGTGGTTTCGGTTACTGTTCACAAGTAATGGAACAGTAACTTTCCATTCAAAAATTCACCCTTCTATCATTGAAATTTAACAACACCTATTTCACACTAAATTGAAGTCAACAAATCAAAGTTTCAGTGGCCACAAACATTGCCTCATTTGCATAACTACACTATGAGTTATGGTCAAAACAGTGCAATAGGTCAAATATCAATTTTCCAGCTTTACTTCTCTATTCACTTCCTTTCATTCCTATAACCTTCCTACATCCATAAGCATCTCAATTGGACACAAAATCAGTCCCTATATCATATCTACATTCACTAGGCATTCTTACCAAAATTGGCAGCACTAACCTCTTCCCTTTCCATGCACAATTAATCATCAATATGAATTCAAAATCAAGCTAAAACCAAACTTAACCATTACCATTCATTATTCTAACATGCCTTACATTTATACCCATTAATTTATACTAAAATTTTCATTAAGGTAAAGCATCAATAAGCTTAATAACAATACCACAATCCCCTTTAGATGCTCCTAACTACCATGATTCATAAACTACATAATCAAAGCATAAGTAAACACTTACCAATTCAAGCTTTTTCCATCTTCAAACCAAACTCTCTTCAATTCTTTAGTTACCACTCTCACTCAACACCTTCTCCACTCTATTCTTACACATGCAAGTGTAAGGTCCTCTTAGAAAGGAAGGAGCTTGGTTGCATAAAGAGGAGCTCTTGAATTTGGAGGAAAGTTGATGGAGAAGATGCAAAATTCGATGGAGATGTTCCAAAGACAAGTGAATTTTCGGTGGAGTTTCAACATAAGCCAAAATTTTCACCTTTTTCATTCTCTCACAAGGCAACCACCGTGGGAAAGGGAGTGAGCAAACCAATAAAGCCATAAATGTAAAGGAAAAGATGGCAAAATGTGATTGGATCCAATTTTCCAAAGAAAAGTCAAAGAAGGTCTTTAATAAAAATTGATCCAATTCACAATAATTCTCCACCCAATTTCAGTTCCTACAACTTTCAAGGGTCCCTTTATGGGTCCCACCAAATAATAGTTCCAAATAATAGTAGAAAAATCAACCAGTTCGCCACTTGGCGATTTATCCGGTCCGAGAATTTCCCCGAATTTTCCCCGAATCATTTTTCTGAGAATTAATGAAATTCTCCAAAATTATAAAACATGTAACAGTGCACTCCAAATAATTTTTTAATCACGAAAATCACCTTTTCTACCCCAAAACATGTTTAGACCAGTTATCGGCGATTTTGTCGGTCTGGGAATTTTCTCCAGAAAATTCCAGAAAAATTCCTGAAAATCCCTTAAAATCTATAACGCTTAATAGCGCACTCAGAATAATTTTTCCAAACCCATTAACCACGTTAATCCCAATAAAATTGCTTTAGGCCCAATTACCGGGAATTATCATGAATGCATAAACCGTAATTCCATGTACACAATTGATACTGTGTATCAATCCTATTATGCATGAACAGTACTAAATATTCCCTATTAGTCTCATCTTATGCCAATTTTACTATTTTACCCTTCCAGGAGGGGGTGGGATGTTACATAATGCCTCCAAGAGTTCTTGAGAGAAGGGAGAGGAGGTGCGATAGGATACGAAAGTATGGGGCTGTGGACTTTTACGAAAGTACAGACCCTGCAGAGGCCAAGGAATGGTTAGAGAGAACTGAGCGAGTATTTGATTAGATAGATTGTGAGTCAAACGAAAATTTTGACTATGCAGTTTTCTTACTGCAAGGCCTAGCTTATCAATGGTGGAAGACTGTTCCAGGCAGTGCCACCAAGCCTTGTAATCTGAATTGAGAAGACTTTTGAAGGACTTTAGGGAGAACTATATGCCCAAGATCTACCTGAACTGAAAGATGAAAGAATTTCTACATCTAAAATAGGGCAGAACATCAGTGGCAAATTATGAGATCAGATTTAATGAGCTGATGGGGTATGCTTGTGCTTTGATTCCTACCGAGGAAGACAAGTGCATGAGATTTGAAGACAGATTGAATATGGAAATTTGGACAAGGCTAGCAATCACCAACCTAAGTAGTTTTCCTAAGCTCAGAGTAGCCTTAATCTGAATTAAACAATTGTTGAGAGATGATCAGGGTGAACACAGGCAAGAGTCTAAAAGGAAGAGGCCGGGTGAAGTTCACAGTGGTTCTGGAAGGAAGTTTAATAAGCGTCAGAATAGATCTTTTCGACCACCAGTTGGATCAAGACAATCGGGGTTTAGACAAAGGGGCAGTTTCATACATTCTAGTAGGGGAAGAGGTGCAGTGTCGAGTCAGATACCTAATTGTAAGAACTGTAAGAAGAAGCATAGTGGTAAGTGTTAGAGATTATTTAGGGCTTGCCTTAGATGCAGCTCCTTTGACCATTAGTGTAACATCCCACCCCCGACAGGAAGGGTAAAATAGTAAATTTGGCATAGGATGAGATGGATCGGAAAGACCTAGGACTATTCATGCATAATAGGATTGATACACAGTATCATTTGTGCACATGAAATCACTGTACATGCATACATGACATTCCCGGTTGATGGGCATAATGCAATTTTATTGTGATTAACGTAGTTATTGTGCTTAAAATTTATTCTGAGTGAGCCAGTGAGTGTTGTATATTTTAAGGGATTTTCAAAAAATTTTCTGAAATTTTCCGGAGAAAATTCCCGGACCGGGAAAAAATCACCAAGTGGCGAACTGGTCGATTTTCGGTAGCGAAAATTGCTACCCAATGGCACTGTGATATTGGGTATATTATTTTGGAATTGAAATTAGGGTCATTGGACTAGAATGGGTCAAATTGGAGTAGGATTTCTAAATCCTATCCATCATTTTGTTTTATTTCTATTTTGTCTTTTTCCTCCAATTGCCAAGTGTCCTAAAGAGTTTTAATGTTTTTGTCTTGTTCCTAGCCCATGAATTCGGCAACTTCTTGATAAAAGGAATGAAAAAGATCAAATTCTTGCTTACTTCTTCATTGCATCCGAAACTCTCCCTTAATCTTTTTCATTGGGATTTTCTTTGGCTTTAGCTAAATCACCCTTCTCCTACCTTAGTGCTTTCCTTTCATGCTTGAAAGCTTAAGCCCTCTATCTTCTTTCCATGAGGACCATGCATGAGGATTAAGTAGAGGAAGTAAAATAGTTGGAGAATTGAAGAGTTGGAAGCTTTGATTAGGTAAGTGTATGGTTTAAGCTTTACTTATGTATTTCATGAATGAATTAGTAGTTAGTTGCTTTGATTGGAAGTTATTGTTCATTATATATGATGTATGATGCATGAAGGTCATGAAACCTATGGGTTGAATTGTTGGGTATGTTTGTGTAAGACCTAAATAAGTTAAGATGATTAGTGTGTGAATTGTGCTTTTTGAAGTGATTTGAGTAAGGTTAGAAGATTAATACTTAAAAGAAAATGATAAGAAAGTGATTGAAGATAGGTACTGAAATTTATGGATATATATATTGAAGTGAAGGTCTTGATGACCTATTGGCTCAATTCTTGTGTTATTAGGATGCTTATGCATGTGGAATTGGTATTGGAAGTGTTAGGAATTGATTTGAGAAGTAAAGCTGGAAAAATGTGAGTTTGACCTACTGTACTGTTTTGAGCATAACTCATTGTGTGGTTATGTAAATGAGGTGAGGTTTATTCCAAATGAAACTTTGGCTTGTTGGCTACATTTTTGTGTGAAATAGGTGTTGTCTAATTGTAGCATTAAGAGGTTGAAATTTGGCATGGAAAGTTACTGTTAAGGTTACTGTGAACAGTAACCGAACCAATGATCTACTAGTTTTGCTGATTTTTCTAAATTAATTGAGAAGGAATTAGGGAAAATGGTCTAAATGAAAGTTGAAGCCTATATTGTTAACTTTCCATTGCCACTGATTTTTCAATTTTTCGATATGTACTTTGGGGTTTATGAACTGTTAACTATTGACTGATTTTGTACATGGTGGTGAAACCTAGCCTAAGTGTCAGATTTGTGAGCATTCTGATTGGAAGCAATTTTAGCAATTTCTTTGAATTGAATTAGCTTGAGTGATCTTCTAAAGAGTTGTAGAGGAAACATTTATCTTGAAAATGGTATATAGCATGTAATTTTTGGAGATCATATTTGGGATTTATGAGTTTTCAAAACCTGAACATGCATAAAGGTGTTAACTGCTGATCATGGAAGAAACTTGCATAACAGTTTTGAATTTGTTAGAGATGGAATTGGCTCTTATGCTCTTCATGAAACTTGAAGTATGTGGTTTTATCTTTCCAATGATATAAGGTAGTGATTTTTTTGACTTGTGTACAGGGAGTTATGCTTGATAGAACATTACTGTCCAGATTGGGTGATTTCTGGGGCAGCATCATTGATTGAATTATTTGACCTAGTTAAGAATTGAATTCGATTTTGGGTTGTTCATCAAAGTTGTTGATAACATTGGGATATTTTTGAGCATATTTATTGTGTAATGTTTGACTAAGGAACTGGAAATTTACGGATTTTATAAACTGTTGCACTGTTTTGACAAATGTTGCACTGTTTTGAGAGGCATTGTGAGGGCAGTAACTTTGATTGCATTTTTGACACCCTTAGAGGTAAAATTGGCTTTTGTGTCCTTCATGAAACTTGTAGAGCTCTCGTTTCTCTATAAAATAGATACCAAGTTTGTCCAATTTGAAGTCCAGAGTAGGGAGTTATGCCCTGTATAAGTTGGGATATCGGAGGACGTTGTTTCAGATCTGCTATTGTATAGCATAAGTCGACTTGCACCCCATATAAGTCGACTAGTACATATACAGTGGTATAAGTTGACTTGCATCCTCAGACAAGTCGACTAGGATCATATATTTTCCTTCTTTTGCTTATAACTTTTCCGTCCGACATCCGATTGACCTGATTCTTGAGGCATCAGATTCGTGAGACATTGAATTTTATTTCATGGGAAATTGGGAATTTTTGGACAGGAAATTGACGGGTGTCCGAGAAATGGGTATTTCATCACTGTTTTATTTAATTGGGGACCTAAAGAGGTCTAAATTGAGCGCCGTCAACGCCATTAGATTTTTAATTTTTTTTAGACGGATT
This sequence comes from Erythroxylum novogranatense, assembly GCA_029891385.1. Taxonomy (NCBI): domain Eukaryota; kingdom Viridiplantae; phylum Streptophyta; class Magnoliopsida; order Malpighiales; family Erythroxylaceae; genus Erythroxylum; species Erythroxylum novogranatense. The sequence goes on along the minus strand of CM057226.1, from coordinate 58,139,668 downwards.
ATATGATGGAAAATATTGGATTAAGGCCGGGAATATCATGAACATGCATTGTGCACCTTCTAAATGTTACATGTGTATTCTGAAATAGTTCTGATTGAACAATTGATAATGTTTATATACTGTCACTATTATAGAGTCACACTTGGAGCGTCGGTCCACCGACGTCACTGAGACTTCCAGATTTTGGCTCGGAAGTACAGGTGAGTAACCTAGGTGGTTTACTCAATTATTATATGTCTACTGTGGGGAATAACGGTGGGATTTGAACTATTTGTTATGTCTGAATTCCATATGGAGGGTCCGATGAATTGGGAGAATTGACATAGAAGTGTATCTGGTTGTAATTCTGTGAACTGAATTGTTTTTACTGTGTGAGTGTGATACATAAATGGCTTGTACTGTTACTGCTTACTACTTCCTTGTGATATACTGAGATACTGTGATTCATTACTTGTAGTGTTCTGGATGTGCTCATTGTGCATTGTTTGCTACACTGTACTGTATTCTACTGTGGCACGACTGTTTTGTATTGACCGTTAAATTGGGCATATGCATTGCATACATCAATGCATAAACTGATAATAACAATAGTTGTGACCAGAGTTGCTCTTGAGGCGGGAGCGACATCGACTTCAAAAAGAGCCTCGAGCTCGAATGGAGTCCTACTCCCTAGACGCCAAGCGTCCACTGAACACTATTTACTGATTAAACGCTCGGTCACAACATGGAAATAAATTGGAAAGTGTCACATGTGCATTGCATACATATTGGACTGAATAACTGAATGCCTTTTTGCTGTATATAATGATATGATACCGCTGACTTAGTCTTACTGTGACTGTATTCTTACTGTCAAATGTTTGTATGATGCATGAATTGGGTGAACCATCGATGATGGTTCCTCACTGAGTTCGCAAAAACTCACCAAAATTTTGCATCTATTTTTCAGGTCTTGAAGAATACCTCGTTTGACACGGGAGTATGTCTACTGTAGGCAAATGAAGGATAGAGGTCGGGATCAGTTTGCGTCTGCATTAGTGTCCAATAGAATTGTATTACAAAATGAATATTTGTATTTGTAATGGACCAATGTGGTTCTGTTTTGTACATGAAATGGTTATTGTAATTTATTGTTGACTATTTGTATGAACTAAAAATGTTTATCTATGCACGTGGATGCAAATTGTCTACTATTTTCCGCGCACATGAGTGTAAAAAAAAGAAAGGTAAATGGCTCTGATGGAATGAATGTTTGAGAAATAAACAAAAGGGTTTTTACTAAGATCTACCGACTGATGTAGTACGTCACCTTCACGAGGCATGGACTCGGATATCACCAACGATATCGGGTTCAGGTCACTTGGGAGTGGGGTGTTACATTTAGGTGGTATCAGAGGCCAGCAATACGAATGTATCTGGGCACAGTCTGAAACATAGGTCAAGTTGCATGCATTGAGTCGTGTCGTTGCAGACCGTGGTAACTGATCCCTAGTCTGAGTCGCACAAGGATAAATCCTACGTGTAAACATGTGTTAAATGATTAAGTGTGAGAATAGTGAGAAGGTATGAGAATGTGAGCCCATGAATGTGTAGGGGCAATGAGGAAGGGAAAAAAAAAGAAACATCGATAATGAGAATTATAATGTACTGTGGGTAGAATCCCTCGCCTGTTATATTAGTATGACTATGTTGGCATAGACTGATTAAGGAAAGGATTGATATCAAATTGAGTCCCCTAATTAAAGTGGCAATATGATGGCGACAGAAAATGAACATGTCTAGAACTTGGAGAGGTCCTCTGTAGATATGAGAAACATTGGAACTGAGTAAAACGTAGATGGTCCGATCAGGCAAATATTGTTTCACTGCATTTGTGTTCGATATCAGTAGATATCAGAGATAGATGATGATAGTGAGATTGTAATAAGATCAATATTGTACCGTAATGGTCTACCTAGAACTGAAAGAACTGAAATAGCAAAATGCCTAGTAGGGTAAGAAAAAGTAGAAATGGTGAGATAAAAGTGTATAGATAAACTGAAAAGAACTCGTGAAACGGTTATGATCCTGAGCGCATAAGCTTGAGACTGAAATGGTTATGCGAATAATGTGCTAAGAGTTTGGAAATAAGGGAAGAAGACAGACTATCTGGATTGGTTGAATGTCTGAATATGGACATAGAAATAAGAAATGGATGGGTAAATAGAGAGAGAGACAGTGTATGAGTATCTATAATTTTGTCGTGTTTGGGGACACATCCCCGAATGTACTAGTAATGTGAATACCCTATCGTGGATTCTTTCAGAAAAATACAAAGATACGTAGTAATAATACGATGACAGTATATAAGCCAAGTGGATATGACCTTAAAAAGTCAAGTTGATACATTCATGATATAAGAAGAAACCTATGTGAAAAGAAGTACAATGACGAGTAGGAAAGGAAACAAGGATAAAGATAGTGAAACAATGAAAATGCTAATGAATCAAAGATTGTGATATATAAAGAGAGTTGTCGCATTTACGTTAATTTACCGTTGGGAGTATATACTGGATAGTGAGGTGATCATAATGCATGAAACTGATGTGACATCGACATGGAAAAAAATAGAGGAAATGGTCGATGACTTAGTTTCTATAAGTGTAAAGTTCATAATGGATTAAGGTAAGACATAAGAGGACTGAATGTACCTTTTGTTAGAGTAGTGCCCTGAAGGCAATCACCTTTAGCGCATTTTGTACAAATTTTTGTACAGTCTTTATGAATAAATAAAGAAAGGCATATTTCATTACGTTGCTGTTCATTATTTATGAACTGATATTGATCAATAAGCAAATTAATGAAGTCCATGATATATGACATAGCATGAAGGAAATTGTGATGTGATCATACTACTGAGATTCCTATCATGTGCAATTATGTCAGTATCTAAATTATCCCTAGTCATAGGATTACTGAGATTGGACATTGGTAATCCGGAAAGACTAGCACATCTCAAACTCCTTGATTTGGTCAAGCAGTGGATCTCCGAAACTGTAAATATGAGATATTTAGGGTTAAGATGTGGATGCTTACTAGAGGTAGTAAGTACATTGGATGACCTGCTATGAGATCATCACATGGATGGCCTATTCTAATGTCAGTGATAATCTCATCATAGCAATGGTGCAAGTATCCTTAGACTTGAGGTGCTCAAGGATATCTTGGATACTGATTATGTGCTTTGACTCCATTTCTTGTTGCCTTACAGAGGTCGCTCATAGGGTGGTGCTTGGGTACAGCTTGAGGTATTCGAAGGTAATTGAGTAGCCAATAAAGGATTCACCACTTCTGTGATAGCAGAAGATGATACCCATGGCCTCTTGTCAGGGTCATTACTTAGAAATCTCTGGCCGGAGTATATATTTATGAAGAGTGTCTTCAGTGACATATAAAGTAATGAGTCCCAAGACAAGAACTGATATCACTTGGACTAGATTTGACGTAGTCAGTCTAGTAAAGAGTTGACACATTGCCCATACTCATAACCAAGTGGGGTATAGCATGGTGAAAGGACGAATTGCACGGCAATTGTTCATGGAAAGGTTAAATAATATGGTTCATGATGAATATAGCTTCATTCATCAAACCAATTACTTTCCGGTCAATTAGGGTCATGATGTGTTGCTAGATACCGCTTCATGACTTGCTCGGATTAAGTGTTAATCTAAGTGGCCAATATAACCGAGAACCTAATGGGTCACACGCATAAGAGTGTCTCGGAGAATTAAATAAAATAGTTTTGGATAGAGATCCAATATATGGAGAGCAATAGAATTAAATGGATCCCGATGAGATCGAGATATGTCCCGATGAGATCGCGATATCGATATTACTGAGACAGGTCTCCGGTGGTTTTTCCATAATGGGACCGGTAGGCGATAGGAGACCAACCCAAAGTGACTGGACCACATCAGCATTTATTTATATATATATATATAATTAATTAATTAAAGAATTAATTAATTAGTATATATATATGTATACACGTGGATGGAGGATGAAGAAAGGAGAAGAAGCTTCTCCATTCTTGCTTAGTCATTAAGTTATAAATGACTAAAAGACAAAATAGAAAAAGTGGAAGAGGATGATCGTTGGTGTGTTTTAAAAGAAGAAAAGAAAGAGTTTCTTGCTTGCTTGATAATTGATCATCGTGGCTTTTAAGAAAAGAAGAGAGGTTTTTGGAAAACCTTAAAGAGAAAGTGTTCTCTCACCAACGATCATCTCTCCTTCTCATCTTCACCAAGCTACTTCTCCTCCATCATCATTGGTTTCAAGCTCTCCAAGGACAAAGGTAGGAGCTAGCACTCTTTACTTTGTTCTAGCTATTCCCGGGTCAAAGGGTTTGTCCCGGTTAGGTTTTCCGATCTCTGCGTGGATACCGTTAGAGACGGTCTCCTTTGGCCGTTATGGTTTGAGTTTGTTATATTGACACATGGATACTGGCTTTCGGGAAGGTCCCGGAACAAAAATTTTTGTTTTCTGCACTGTGGGCATGTGATGCTCACACCGGGATTTTCCTACAGTGGTATCAGAGCCACTTGTGTCGTATATAACGAAGAAACCATGACTAGGTCGGAGTTGCCTATTGCTTGTGACGATGATGCATGCTGATTGTGTGAATTTCGAATTCAGTGTAGAAATATTGTTTTCGAAATTTTCTTGCCCAGATATGTTCACAAGATGTTTTTGCATATGTCTATGGAAGCTTGGAATTTATCAATGTGATTTGATATGGTTTTGCTAATTTATTCCCTAATGTTCTGGTTGCTGTCTTTGTGCACATTCAATGAACAGGAATGCTTATAAATTCGAGAATAAATTGTAGAATTTTTTTTTCATATTTGCTTTCACCAACATGTCTCTAATATGTTTATGAATGTCTATGAGAATGGAAAAATGTTTTCGAGGTGATTTACTATTTATTTGAGAATTTATGGTGTGCTGCTGGGAATAACTGTGTTGAGGAACACAGATTCTACATTGGCTTTGTTGCTGAGGTTGGATGAGTTTTTTTTGGAAATAAATCCTGAAAAAATTCATGGAACATTTTGTGAACATGTTGTAACCTCTGTAATTTTCTCAGAATTTATTGAAATTTTTTCAATGATTTTTTAAAGAAAAATACAGAGCTTGGCAGTTTTGAGAAAGTTGCTGGAGCTGTTTTGTTTGAAATGAAAAATTGTGTATTTCTCAATTCCAATGCCTTGGATCATTTTTAATGTGATTAAAAATGTGTTATATTGATGTTGTATGCTTGCCTAAATGATTTTCTTGAAATCGGGTTTCCAAACAATTTAGGATGTCAAATGTGTCTCATTAGCATCTCGTTAGTATATTCCCTTATCTTGATTGTTTTGGCCGTCACAACTTTTGTGACAGGTGCCGAAGTAGTCTTGATAAAGTGTAGAATACCTAGAGATACTTAGGGTGATAATTTGATATTCTCAAATTATTTGGAAATCTAAATGAATAAGAGTGTATTCATCAATTTCAAGTTTCATGTATAGTTTGACTATATATGGTAAGCATGGAACAATGAAAGTGTTTCATTGGTACATCATAATAAAGGATATTAAACTTGGTATTGTGAATTTGAACTACACGGATTGAGAAATTAGCCGATTAGATAGTAGGGCAAAAACCAATGATCGGCACATCCATTCCAAATCATTTGGAACATGCACCGATTCTTCGAAAGTGCACAGTAATCCATCCTAGTCGACTGGAACATGTTCTAGTTGACTGGAACGTGCACAGTAACCTATAGTAGTCGACTAGCATAAGTTCCAGTCGACTAGAACATGCACCAGTCGACTACAACAACATGCAGGGGTGGGATGATGGATGATTTTAGGTATAGACTCAATGTGATTGATGATATACCCTAAATCATTCCATATAGTCATAATGACTATAATCATACGGCTTGGAGAAGAAGAAGATGAGACCAGAAAACCCTCACACATCATATGAAAACTAACGCCTTCCATTAATATGGGGAGAACCAGAGTTCTTATAGAGTTGGGTTGTTGGGTAAACCCAAACTCACTCTATACAGATATGTTCGAACCATGAAAATAAGATTTTCAGATTAATGGGTCGGTTTTCACTAGAAGCGTTGATTTGTTGAGTAAACTCAAGGTCAACGTGGAAAGAGGCGAAATTGGGTAGTATACATCAGATGTACGCACATCAAGAGTTGATAACCCAATGAGTGTGCATACATCACGAGTTGATAGCACTAGTCGATAGTTGCATCTATGAATCAACTGGTATGACCGATACCTGCCGATAGATCTAAGGTGGCTTGTTGGGTAAACCCAAGGTCATTTTAGTAATGTCGGATATCTATGATACAATTGGTATGACCGATACCTACCGATTGACCTAAGGTGGCTTGTTGGGTAAACCCAAGGTTATCCTTAGCAATGTCGGATATCGACCCACTAGGACATTTTGTCATAATATTTCTTGGATTCATACTGAGGGTTATGGATTCTTTGAAACTAGTGGGAGCCATATGCATGTCATGCAAGTCCTTATGATCATGCATGTAATTCTATTCTAACATTCTTTCTCTCTTTCCCTTTAGGTTATCAAGATGACTTCCAAGTGAATTTAAGCTCACTAATGAACTCAAACAAATTAACTGGACCAAATTTTCTCGATTGGTGAAATCGAGAATTGTTCTCGTGCGAAGAATCGGGATATATCCTAGATGTTCCACTTCCAGATCCACCTGCTGCTGATGCTTCTGATGAGGATCAGAAAGCATATCGTAAGCATCTTAAAGACAGTGACATGGCTACCTGCATTATACTTGCCTCGATGTCACTAGAGCTGCGAAGCGGCGTGAGTCTATGGATGCTCATACCATAGTGTTTCATCTTAGGGAGTGTTTGATGAGCATGCTCGATGCGAAGGTTCGAGACCTCGAGGCTACTCTTCACTACTAAGATGACTCGAGTTCATCTGCGGTCAAGATGCATCAAGATGAATGGGTATATTGAGAGGTTGGCCGTCTTAGGTTTTGTTATGGATTATGAATTAAGTGTTGACTTAATTCTAGTTGGATTGTTTGATAGTTATTCACAGTTTGTGTTAAACTATCGGATGAACCAAATATCCACGACAATTCCTGAGTTGATCAATCTGCTCAAGACAGCAGAGCAATCTATCAAGAAGGATAGTAAGCAAGTGCTTATAGTGGCTTCTTCTTCTGGTTCAAAGAAAAAGAATCTAAAGAAGAAAAGGTCTAAGAAACCGAAAAGAAGTGCAGCGAAGAAGAAACCAAAGAGATCGCACTAAAGGAACTTGCTTCCATTGTGGCAAGATCGCCACCTTGGGCGGGCTATAAAGTCTATCTGGATGAATTGAAGCGTAAGAAGGCATCGGATGCCTAAGCTCCTTCGGTATGTTTGTCATTGAGGTTAATCTCGTTTCGACCATAACATATGGGTATTAGATACTTGGTTGTGGCTCACACATATGCAATGATATCACGGGGCCTCGTGGATGAGAGATGGCTCGTGAAGGAGAACTAGACTGCGTGTGGGAAATGGAGCAAGAGTTGCTGCATTAGCCGTGAGGCACTTACTTTTATCACTCCCCACCGGGCTTGTAATTAAATTGGATGAATGTTATTTTGTACTGTGTTAACAAAGAACATATTATGCATTTCTTGTTTAAATAGAAATGGTTTCCATTTGACTTTTAGAAACAATGGTTGTTCTATTAGTTTGAATGGAATGCTTTATGCTATCTTGGTACATTATGCAATGGAATTTACATATTAGATATGTCACATCCAATTATGAATGTCAATGACACGAAAAGACATAAACGAGATAATTTAAAATCAACTTACTTATGGCATTATCGCCGGCCATATAAATGAGAGACGACGCTAAGCTCCATAAGAATGGAAGTTTAGGGTCATTTGATTATGAATCATATGACACATGTGAATCTTGTTTATTAGGCAAGATGACTAAGTTACCCTTTAAGGAAATGGTGAGCGAGCGATGAAGTATTAGACCTAATACATTCGGATGTATGTGGTCCGATGTCCATCCATGCGAAGTGGTTGTCTTTACTTCATTACCTTTATTGATGATTATTCTCGATATGGGTACCAGATTCGATGAGATACAAATCAAGCATTTGAAAAGTTCAAACAATTCAGAAATGAAGTAGAAAACCAACTTGGGAAAAGTATCAAGACATTACGATCTGATCGTGGTGGGGAATACTTAGACCAAGATTTTTTGGATTATCTCAGAGATAATGGGATTTTATCTCAATGGACTCCTCCTTACACACCACAAAGATAATGGTGTGATCGAAGGAGAAATCGAACCTTGTTAGACATGGTACGATCAATGATGGGCTTTGCAAAGTTACCAAAATCCTTTTGGGGGTATGCAATCGAGACAGCTGTTTACTTGCTAAATAGAGTTCCATCAAAGACAATTGATGTTACTCCATATGAGATGTGGACTAACAAAAGACCCTATCTTAATCATTTGAAAGTTTGGGGTTGTCCCACTTATGTGAAGCGGACACAGGCAGATAAACTTGATGCAAAGTCTGACAAGTGTTTGTTCGTAGGATATCCTAAAGAAACAATGGGATATCAATTCTACCTTGCTGAGGAACAAAGGTGTTTGTTTCAAGCATGCTGTCTTTAGAGAAAGAGTTTCTTTTACAAGAAGGCAAGTGGGAGCAAATTGAACTTGAAGAAGTTCAAGATGCTCAATGACGAGATCAATCGCTGCAACTGAAACTGCTGTGACTCATACAGATGAAGTAACAGTTTAACCTTCTACAACACACGAAGTTCATAGGTCACGTAGGATACGCTCTGTTTTCGAGAGATATGGATTTCTCGTGAATGAACAGAATGACGTATTGCTCATAGAAAATGATGAGCCTACCACCTATGAAGAGGTTTTGAAGAGTTCAGAGTCTGAGAAATGGCTTCATGCCATGAAGGTTGAAATGGATTCCATGTATGAAAACCAAGTATGGACTTTGGTTGAGGCACCCGAAGGAATAAAACCCATAGGGTGCAAATGTTTTTTTAAAAAGAAAACCGACATGGATGGTAATGTGATTACCTATAAAGCAAGGCTTGTGGCTAAAGGTTTTCGTCAAAGACAAGGAGTTGACTACGACGAGACCTTCAGCCCAGTAGCAATGCTTAAATCCATTAGGATACTCATAGCCATTGCCACTCATTATGATTATGAGATATGGCAAATGGATGTGAAGACAACTTTCCTAAATGAAAATCTAGCTGAGGATGTGTATATGACACAACCTGAGGGCTTCACCTCCTATGATGGCGAAAAGGTATGCAAGCTTCAGAAATCCATCTATGGATTGAAACAAGCATCCAGGAGTTGGAATATCCGTTTTGATGAGGTAATCAAAGAGTTTGGTTTCTCACAAAATCCGGATGAACACTGTGTGTATAAGAAGGTTAATGGGACTGCAATCGTATTCCTTGTGCTTGTATGTAGATGACATATTATTGCTAGGAAACGATGTCTCTATGCTACAATCAATCAAGATTTGGTTGTCCATACAATTTGCCATGAAAGACCTTGGTGAAGCAACTTATATCCTTGATAAGGATCTATAGAGATAGATCAAAAGGTTGCTTGGTCTTTCACAATCAACGTACATAGACAAGATGTCAAGAGGTTTAGCATGGAGCAATCCAAGATAGGGTACCTTCCGTGACTCGTGGGATAACACTCTCGAAATCTATGTGTCTAAGACACAAGATGAGAGGATGCGATGAATATGATCCCGTATGCATCTGCGGTAGGATCTATCATATGCGCTTATGTTATGTACGAGACCCGATGTATCATATGCTTTAAGTATTCTGACGATACCAATCGGATCTGGTGAGGGTCCTTTGGGTGGTGTCAAGAATATCCTCAAGTACTTGCGAAGGACTAAGGACGTTTTCTTGATATATGGAGATGGAGATCTCAAAGTGGCGGGTATACAGATGCCGCCAATATGATAAGGATGATTCCAAATCTCAATCAAGTTATGTATTCACACCGAATGGCGGGCGATTAGTTGGAAGAGTTTCAAACAAGAGACGCATCGCCGATTCAACAACCGAGGCGATACATTGCCACTTCGAAAGCAACAAAGGAAGTTTGGATCAAAAGTTCATTCTTGAACTTGGTGTGGTTCCTAGCGATGATGGGCCCATACAGGTTGTATTGTGACAACAATGGGGCTATTCTTGTGACGAAGGAACCAAGGTCTCATCAACGATCCAAACACGTACTCCGCAGATATCACCTGATCAGGGAGATCATTGGTCGAGGTGATGTTCAGATAGAGAGAATTCCCACATAGCAGAATATTGTTGATCCGTTGATAAAGCCATTGTCACAGAAGATTTTTGATTCTCATGTACTCGCCTATGGTATTAGATATCATGGCGATTGGCTTTAGGTCAAGTGGGAGATTGTTAGAGTAGTGCCCTGAAGGCAATCGCCTTTAGCGCATTTTGTACAAATTTGTGTACAGTCTTTATGAATAAATAAAGAAAGGCATATTTCATTACGTTGCTGTTCATTATTTATGAACTGATATTGATCAATAAGCAAATTAATGAAGTCTATGATATATGACATAGCATGAAGGAAATTGTGATGTGATCATACTACTGAGATTCCTATCATGTGCAATTATGTCAGTATCTAAATTATCCCTAGTCATAGGATTACTGAGACTGGACATTGGTAATCCGAAAATACTAGCACATCTCAAACTCCTTGATTTGGTCAAGCAGTGGATCTCAGAAACTGTAAATATGAGATATTTAGGGTTGAGATGTGGATGCTTACTAGAGGTAGTAAGTACATTGGATGACTCTTATGAGATCATCACATGGATGTCCTATTTTAATGTCGATGATAATCTCATCATAGCAATGGTGCAAGTATCCTTAGACTTGAGGTGCTCAAGGATATCTTGGATACTAATTACGTTGATCAGAACACCCCACTCCCGTAAGACCCGAACCCGATATCGTTGGTGATATCCGAGTCCGTGTCCCACGAGAGTGGCGTTACATCGATCGATTTAAAATTCAGATACACTTTTTTTCTTTTGGGAGCCACTAACTCCACGTTCACACGGCAAACACAGTAAGTAAATAAAATCCGTGTTCAATATAAACCCGTTTCGATTATTACGGTCATCCAATAATAATTACAATCAATCAATGCAATAAAACATTAATACCACAAGGCTCAAGAAAATACAATGCCTTGTTATACGGTGATTGCGAATACGGTTTACTAAGACACTAATGCGACGCCTTGATCCCAACCTCTAACCTTTACTGCCTCTCAGAGATATACTCCCGTGTCAACCGGGGTATTCTTCAGGACCTGAAAAATAAATGCAAATTTTGGGTGAGTTTTGCGAACTCAGTGAGAAACCATCATCGATGGTTCACTCAATTCATGCATGTTCAAACACTTTACCAATTATCACATACGATCACGATTTACAAAAGTAATACCAAATAATACTTACAATCACATTTCACAAATGTAAGGCGAATCGCCTATCATACAATCCACAGTCAATCATACCATATATGCAATGCACATGAGACCCTTTCCATTTTCATTATGTTATTGTGACCGTGCGCCGTAAACCGTCCCCATAGAATCGGCACATTGCGCTGAGCGGTGGCTTCAAACATTGGGCTTGAAGCCTCGATACATCGAGCCTCGAGGCTCAATACGTTGGACTGAGGTCACATGCGTTGAGTGAAAGCTCTCACATCGTTAGGCGTGATATGCCCCGATCCGGGTCGCTCGGTCCACAACCGCTTTTATCTGATCATGTCCTTATGTATGAATGCATATGTTCCAATTTCTATTTACGCTATTGCTATCACTTACATTCAATGCCATTTCCTATTTCTTGGACCTTGGTCCGGTATTTCAATCATATATTCTTCCAATTTATCATACCATATCGCATTTAAAAGTCACATTCAATGTATCAAACGGATAAGTAACACTTCAGATCAATTTCCCCATTCCTCGAACCTTTGGTCCGAGATCTCCCATTCACAAACAATTACACAAATAGCACCGTTATCTCATTCCCGTATTTCGACACCTATGGTCCAAATCAATCAAAGTCAAATACACATAAACCCTCCATTATCTCCACATGGCATAATAGCAAAATCTTAAACACATAAAGGTTGAGGAACCAACTAGGTTACTCACCTATTACTTCCGAGCTAATCTGGAAAGCCTCGTGACGTCGGTCAATCGACGCTCAATTGGGCCTCTATATGAATCGGAAAAATACGAGTCACTAAATATGAAATTTGTGCTCATGTTGATGAAATATGCATGTTCATGAATTCCGGTCCTAATTCAATATTTTCCCATACTAAAATTCTATCAAAATTAGAAATCCATAAGGCGCGACGGTGCATAATTCGGACCTCTATAGGTCCCCAATTAAATAAAAAAGTGTTTACATGTTCCAATCGATAGGGCTACGTCAAATTCCGTCTAAAATTCCGTTTTCTCATAATATGAAATTAAATATTCAACGAATCCGATGCCTCTGGAATCAGGTCAATCGGACGTCAGACGGGAAAGAAATTGACAAAAGAACAATTGTACCATTTAATATCAAAAATAATCAAAATAAAATAAATATATATATATATATATACGAAACACGCCTCATGAGGCGAGACGCCGCCCTCATGGGGCGGAATCATCTGCTTTGTCGCGAGGGCGAGGCGTCGCCCTCGCGAGGCAGATGCACCTCGCTTCGTCATGAGGCGAGGCGTCGCCTCGCGACCAGCCCTTGATCTCGCCATGAGGCTAAACGTCGCCCGCGAGGCGGCCCTTTCCTTGCCCTCCTTCTTTCAGTTGAAATTCCAATTTCCAATTACTCTAACTTTTAACACACAAATCAGAAAAATGCCCACTATACCTCATTGGAAAGCTTATGAAAAGCTCTACAATTCTCAAGAAGACCATAAAAATCAATTCCAACCCTAAGGGTGTCAAATAATCCATCAAACCTTCTGCCTACTCAATTTCCATCAACACAGAGCAGTACATTTACAATTTCATAACTCACTTATTCTTCAGAAATAAATTACCACAAAAATATGGTCAATAAGTTCACAATGTCCTCTACAACTTTCATGAACAACCCAAAATCAAATTCTATTGCTAAGCCAGTCAATTAATTCATTCAATGTCACTGTCCCTGAAATCCTTCACTTTGGGCAGTAATCTTACAAGAAGCATAACTTCCAGTATATAAGTCAATAAAATCAGAACTTTATATCCTTGTAAAGATAACATCTCAAACTTCAATTTTCATGAAGCACTCAACATCCAATTCGATCTTTAACAATTTAAAATTGTTATGGAAGTTTCTGTTATGATCAGCCACTCATAACCTAATGTAGGGTCAGTTTTGAAAAATCATAACTCCCAATTCTGACTTCTAAAAATTACAAACCATATGTCATTTTCAAGGTAATCTTTTCCTCTACAACTTTTCAGAAGCTCACTCACACCAATTCAGTCCACTTAAAATGTTAAAATTGCCTCCAATCAGTAAACTCACAAAATCACACTTAAACTAGGTTTCATCCAAAATGCTCAAAACCAGTCATTAGTAATCAATTCATATCTCCCAATACACAATTCTAAAAATAGCAAGATCAGTAGAAATGGAAATATAATTCAATATGGTACAACTTCCATGAAGATCATTTTCCCTAATTCCATCTCAATTAATTCATAAAAATCAACAAAACTCAGATGTCATGGTTGCGGTTACTGTTCACAGGCAATGGAACAGCAACTTTCCATGCAAAATTTCACCCTTCTATCATTGAAATTCAACAACACCTATTTCACACTAAATTGAAGCCAACATTCCAAAGTTTCAGTGGCCACTAACCTTACCTCATTTTCATTTCTATACAATAAGTTATGAATAAAACAGTAACATCAATATAATTCCAATTTTCCAGATTTAAGGTTAACCTTAGTTCAATCACTTCCAATACCTTTTCTCATCACTAGACATCAAAATAAATATAAATTAAATATCACTCCAGTCATACATATACTAGGGTTTATACTGAAAATTTACAGCATTAAATTCCTCAATTCAGATACTCAATTAATTATCCATAATCAATTCAAAATCAAACCATATCATTACTTTCAATTCAGTCATCACTTAGCTTTATGCCCTTACTTTAAATCACAATAATCATCACTTTAATGTCTACATGAACCTAATACATGCTTTAAATCCTTTTATTAACTACCCCATACTATCATGACATTTAATTCCATGTAAATACACCATTTAAAGATCAAAACTTAATGAAAACTTACCAAATCAAAACCTCCTTCAAACCTTCAACAATCACTTTCTAACTTTTATACCAAAGTACTAACCTTCTTCCTTCCCAAGCATGTACCAAACTCATCTTCTAGCTTTGATGGTAGTAAAGATAGTAGCTTGAAGTTATGGAGAAAGTTGAGAGAAGAGGAAAATTTCGATGGTTTTATAGAGAAAGTTGTGTTTGTGTCTTGGATGGCAATAATAAAGGCCTAACAATTCATCTTTTCATTATGAAAACATACACATCCGAGCCTTAAGAGGGAATGCATTTAATGATGCTTTTAAATGGCAAAATTTGATTGGTTTCTTTTTTATTTATTTGAAAAGTCAAGATATAACTTATTAATCCAGATCAAAATTTACTCCAATTAATTCCAAGGACCCTACTTTCAGTCCCAAAATAAAATACCCAATATTACGATATCGATTGGGTAGCGATTTTTGCTCTGAGAATCAACTCGTTCGCTAATTGGCGATTTATCCTATCAGAGAATTTCCCGATTTATTTTTCGAGAATTAATGAAATTCCTAACATTATAAAACAGTAACAATGCACTCTAAATAATTTTTCAATCACGAAAATCACCTTTTCTACCCCAAAACACGTTTAGGCGATTCTGATTTTGCGGTCCGAAATTTTCTCCGGAAAATTCCAGAAAATTCTGAAAATCCTTAAAACTAAAACGCTTCATAGCGCTCGAATAATTTTTCAAATCCCATAACCCGTTAATCACAATAAAATACCGTTAGGCCCAATTCAAGGGAATGTCATGAATGCATTTACCGTAATTCCATGTACACAATTGATACTGTATCAATCCTATTATCATGAACAGTACTAAATATTCCTATTAGTCTCATCCTATACCAATTTTACTATTTTACCTTCCAGGAAGGGTGGGATATTACAATTCTCCCTTCTTATAAAATTTAGTCCTCGAAATTATCGACCAACGATTCCTATGACGGTAATCATATGATTCTTCATATCCCATATACTTTTCCACTTAATGATTCACTTTTGGAGTGATCGCAGAATCACTCTCGGTCAGTATCTCGCTTATTAATTTGACTAACTCTTTATCACTTAGGACGATGCGGTTTGACAATACCATTAGTTGACTATCTCATTTTCTTAGCTATCTCATTGCCATTTCTAGAACTGTCACTACCTTTGGTTTCGATATTTAACTCAGTTCAGTATTTTCGAACCTATTCACTTATCACATTTTATTCCTCTCCTCTACCTTTTTCCCCAAAGTTTGTCTAACTTTGACTATTCACTTTCTTGTTCTAATACCTTTTTATCGGGTACACTTATTTCTTCTTCAACTTTTGTTCACTATAGTTTTCCAATTCCATTTGTATATTCAAACTCATCATAAGAACTTTCCCCTTTTACTTTCTGCACTCTTAACCTTTCTTATCACTATTTTTACAACTTAAATTTTCCAAAACACCTCACTATTACTCATCATCCGCTTGACAATCACCGACAATCCCAATATCTCGTAATTGATCATTAATGAATTTGGTAGGCGTAATTATTCGTTCATTTCAACCTATCGTATTTATACTTGTCTCTTTCTCAAATTAACACAAGTATCCTTATAGGAATCTACAGTCTTCAGGCTTTCAATCGCGAGCATGACGCCAATACCATTTATCAAAGTCAGTTCAATTTATTTCATACCCGTTCAACATATTGTCTCAGTTCAACACGCACTGCCCACTCTTCCAGTGTATGTTTATCATTAGTATCAGATTCCTCAATTAGTCCTATCGTTCTTTTTACTTTTCACTGTTCAACACTTCCAAACACATTCTGTCTCTAATCACAGTTACTACCATTTGCTTACCTCGTATAATTCCCTATTAGGGTCTTATTGACTTTCTGTACATCTTTACCCTTTTCATTAAGTCTACAATGAGTGTATCTACAATTTCTTTATGAAGTTGTCACTACATCACCTCATTGTCAGTTTCCCTTTTTGACCCTCTTGTCCTTTTTCATTTTCTCTTCTCATTTGTTTTCATATCATACATGTGTTAATACCTTGTCATCCATATTTAAACCTCCAAAAATTTTCCATTTTATTTTAGTATCTCTCTTCTCAGTTCGGGACTCTTTTATTTTTCGTTTCAAATCTAGATTCCTCAACAGTTTTACATCATAACTGGAGATCGATTCACTTCACATTGCAATAGAATCACCTCAAATTAAAATCTCACTCATATGTAATTCTTTACATTTCATACATACAATCTGAGATAATCTCAAAGTATGAGCTATGACCCAATTTCACCCTTAATTTTGTCCACAAAAGTCTCATCAACCAATTATTATTCCTAATTGTGTTTCAATCCTTCTTCACTATACGTACAATCTCAATTACGACACTTTTATGCCATCATTTAACAGATCAGAACATTTCTTTTGCGAAGGTTCCTTGTGACAGTCACTTAAATACTTTCTTTCACACTTATTCAGTAATCTATACCACAGCATTCTATCCGGAAACCAATTTGTAATCCATACAATTCAGACTTCCTTAAGACTCCTTTCCGTTTATACCTATCCTCAACTAAATGACTGATACTAGAATCACTTTTCGCCTTCCTCTCATACAGCACACTCAGTCCACCTTTATCTTACTTTAACCTTTTAAGAACTTCACATTTATAATCACT
This sequence comes from Erythroxylum novogranatense, assembly GCA_029891385.1. Classification (NCBI taxonomy): domain Eukaryota; kingdom Viridiplantae; phylum Streptophyta; class Magnoliopsida; order Malpighiales; family Erythroxylaceae; genus Erythroxylum; species Erythroxylum novogranatense. The sequence goes on along the minus strand of CM057226.1, from coordinate 58,122,478 downwards.
CTAAACATTTACCGCTCATTTCCTCTATGATTTCTATATATCTGTCACATACATTTCATTAGTCACAATCAACATTACCGTCCAATAGATATCCCTAACAGTAATTCGACTTAAATGCAATAGCTCTTTTCATATACCACTATTATGGTTTCATTCTTTTCAAGATCTTTATTTCATTCTCACCATATCATTAAACTGTATGTCTCATTCCCCTATCCGTTCGTGCAACTTGACCTTGTAAGGTCATAACAATTTAACTTCTCATCTTATGATCTTTATTCCTATTTTTTTTTCTTTTCTCGCTACTTATCTTCTATTTTCCTCAAATAGTTTATGATCGGGTGTTCACAAATCCCCAATACCCGACAAAATCGTTGATACCACTCCATTTTATCTCTATCTATATCGTATCCATTTACCATTTTCGTGTCCATATACACCTAATTCAGTATTTCCGATACACCATCGGTGAAATCATCATGTCTCTTTTTCCTTTATGATTTTATCATACAATTTCCAACCTCGAAGCACAATAATCACATATCCATTCAGTCTCAAACTTATGCGGTCTAGATCATAACCATTTCTAATTCATTTCACTATCTATACACTTTTACCTCACTCTAATAGGCATCGACATCTTACTTTTTCGATTCTTTCAGTTCTCGATAGATTGTTACTGATTTCTATTGACCTTCTTACCATCTCGCTATTATCCTCTCGCTTATAATATCTACTAATCTCTAACTCGAATCTGATGAATCAAGATATGCCCGATTGGACCACTACATTTTACTCACTTCCAATATTTCCCCTTTCATGACATATACGGTCAGAACTGTAATTACCTAACCATCCCGGGCATTTAATTTCACTGAGATCTACTATAACCAACCATATCTCTAATGGACTTCGTCAATTTAATTTGAAAATTCTTAATCAGTCTAGGCCAACACAGTCATTCGGCTATCACTTATAAGGGTTTCTAACCCAGTACAGCATCAACCTTCTTATCCATTTTTCCTTTATCCTTTCCTAATTGATTATCCCCTTTTAGGGATTTTCACTCTAATCCAGTCTCACTCTTCTCTCACTTAATCACTTGACACTTATGCACCAGTAGGATTTATCCTCGGCGACTCGACTAGGATCGCTTACCACGATGCGCAACGACGACTCAAATGCATACAACCTATGTTCCAAATCGTGCCCGGATACATTACGTACTCACGGGCTCGATACCACCTAAATGTAACACCCACTCCGTAAGACCCGAACCCGATATCGTTGGTGATATCCGAGTCCGTGTCCCACGAGTGGCGTACTACATCGATCGATTTAAAATTCAGATACACTTTTTTTCTTTTGGGAGCCACTAACTCCACGTTCACACGGCAAACACGGTAAGTAAATAAAATCCGTGTTCAATATAAACCCGTTTCAGTTATTACAGTCATCCAAAGAATAATTACAATCAATCAATGCATAAAACATTAATACCACAAGGGCTCAAGAAAATACAATGCCTTGTTATACGCTGATTCGGAATACGCTTTACTAAGACACTAATGCAGACGCTAACTGATCCCAACCTCTAACCTTTACTGCGTCTCGGTAGATATACTCCCGTGTCAACCGGGTATTCTTGAGACCTGAAAATAAATGCAAATTTTGGGTGAGTTTTGCGAACTCAGTGAGAAACCATCATCGATGGTTCACTCAATTCATGCATGTTCAAACACTTTACCAATTATCACATACGATCACGATTTACAAAAGTAATACCAAATAATACTTACAATCACATTTCACAAATGTAAGGCGAATCGCCTATCATACAATCCACAGTCAATCATACCATATATGCAATGCACATGAGACCCTTTCCATTTTCATTATGTTATTGTGACCGTGCGCCTGAAACTGTCCCAGTAACGGGCACATTGCGTTGAGCCAGTGGCTCTGAAACATTGGGCTTGAAGCCCTGATACATTGAGCCTGAGGCTCTGAATACGTTGGACCTGAGGTCCTGTGCGTTGAGCTGAAAGCTCTCACATACGTTGGGCGTGATATGCCCTGATCCGGTGGCTGCTCCGGTCACAACTGCCTTTATCTGATCATGTCCTTATGTATGAATGCATATGTTCCAATTTCCATTTACAGTTATTGCTATCACTTACATTCAATGCCATTTCCTATTTCTTCGGACCTTCGGTCCGGTATTTCAATCATATATTCTTCCAATTTATCATACCATATCGCATTTAAAAGTCACATTCAATGTATCAAACGGATAAGTAACACTTGGTATCAATTTCCCATTCCCTCGAACCTTTGGTCCGAGATCTCCCATTCACAAACAAGCACACACAAATAGCACTTCGTTATCTCATTCCCCATATTTGATACACCTATGGTCCCAAATCAATCAAAGTCAAATACCATAAACCCTCCATTATCTCCACATGGCATAATAGCAAAATCTTAAACACATAAAGGTTGAGGAACCAACTAGGTTACTCACCTATTACTTCCGAGCTAATGCCGGAAAGCCTCTGTGACGTCGGTCAATCGACGCTCAATTGGGCCTCTATATGAATCGGAAAAATACGAGTCACTAAATATGAAATTTGTGCTCATGTTGATGAAATATGCATGTTCATGAATTCCGGTCCTAATTCAATATTTTCCCATACTAAAATTCTATCAAAATTAGAAATCCATAAGTGCCGACGGTGCAATTCGGACCTCTATAGGTCCCCAATTAAATAAAACAGTGTTTACATGTTAAAATCGATAGAGGCTACGTCAAATTCCGCCTAAAATTCCGTTTTCTCATAATATGAAATTAAATATTCAACGAATCCGATGCCTCTGGAATCAGGTCAATCGGACGTCGACGGAAAGAAATTGACAAAAGAACAATTGTACCATTTAATATCAAAAAATAATCAAAATAAAATAAAATATATATATATATATATATCGAAACTCGCCTCATGGGCGAGACGCCGCCATCAGGCGGAATCATCTGCTTTGTCGCGAGGCGAGGCGCCTCATGAGGCAGATGCACCTCGCTTCGTCATGAGGCGAGGCGTCGCCTCGCGACCAGCCCCTTGATCTCGCCTCATGAGGCTAAACGTCGCCTCGAGACGGCCCTTTCCTGCTGCTCCTTCTTTCCAGATTGAAATTTCAATTTCCAATTACTCTAACTTTTAACACACAAATCAGAAAATGCCCACTATACCTCATTGGAAAGCTTATGAAAAGCTCTACAATTCTCAAGAAGACCATAAAATCAATTCCAACCCTAAGGGTGTCAAATAATCCATCAAACCTTCTGCCTACTCAATTTCCATCAACACAGAGCAGTACATTTACAATTTCATAACTCACTTATTCTTCAGAAATAAATTACCACAAAAATATGGTCAATAAGTTCACAATGTCCTCTACAACTTTCATGAACAACCCAAAATCAAATTCTATTGCTAAGCCAGTCAATTAATTCATTCAATGTCACTGTCCCTGAAATCCTTCACTTTGGGCAGTAATCTTACAAGAAGCATAACTTCCAGTATATAAGTCAATAAAATCAGAACTTTATATCCTTGTAAAGATAACATCTCAAACTTCAATTTTCATGAAGCACTCAACATCCAATTCGATCTTTAACAATTTAAAAATTGTTATGGAAGTTTCTGTTATGATCAGCCACTCATAACCTAATGTAGGGTCAGTTTTTGAAAAATCATAACTCCCAATTCTGACTTCTAAAAATTACAAACCATATGTCATTTTCAAGGTAATCTTTTCCTCTACAACTTTTCAGAAGCTCACTCACACCAATTCAGTCCACTTAAAATGTTAAAATTGCCTCCAATCAGTAAACTCACAAAATCACACTTAAACTAGGTTTCATCCAAAATGCTCAAAACCAGTCATTAGTAATCAATTCATATCTCCCAATACACAATTCTAAAAATAGCAAGATCAGTAGCAATGGAAAGATAATTCAATATGCTACAACTTCCATGAAGATCATTTTCCCTAATTCCATCTCAATTAATTCATAAAAATCAACAAAACTCAGATGTCATGGTTGCGGTTACTGTTCACAGGCAATGGAACAGCAACTTTCCATGCAAAATTTCACCCTTCTATCATTGAAATTCAACAACACCTATTTCACACTAAATTGAAGCCAACATTCCAAAGTTTCAGTGGCCACTAACCTTACCTCATTTTCATTTCTATACAATAAGTTATGAATAAAACAGTAACATCAATATAATTCCAATTTTCCAGATTTAAGGTTAACCTTAGTTCAATCACTTCAATACCTTTTTCTCATCACTAGACATCAAAATAAATATAAATTAAATATCACTCCAGTCATACATATACTAGGGTTTATACTGAAAAATTTACAGCATTAAATTCCTCAATTCAGATACTCAATTAATTATCCATAATCAATTCAAAATCAAACCATATCATTACTTTCAATTCAGTCATCACTTAGCTTTATGCCCTTACTTTAAATCACAATAATCATCACTTTAATGTCTACATGAACCTAATACATGCTTTAAATCCTTTTATTAACTACCCCATACTATCATGACATTTAATTCCATGTAAATACACCATTTAAAGATCAAAACTTAATGAAAACTTACCAAATCAAAACCTCCTTCAAACCTTCAACAATCACTTTCTAACTTTTATACCAAAGTACTAACCTTCTTCCTTCCCAAGCATGTACCAAACTCATCTTCTAGCTTTGATGGTAGTAAAGATAGTAGCTTGAAGTTATGGAGAAAGTTGAGAGAAGAGGAAAATTTCGATGGTTTTATAGAGAGAAGTTTGTGTTTGTGTCTTCGGATGGCAATAATAAAGGCCTAACAATTCATCTTTTCATTATGAAAACATACACATCCGAGCCTTAAGAGGGAATGCATTTAATGATGCTTTTAAATGGCAAAATTTGGTTGGTTTCTTTTTTTTTTTATTTGAAAAGTCAAGATATAACTTATTAATCTAGATCAAAATTTACTCCAATTAATTCCAGTGACCCTACTTTCAGTCCCAAAATAAAATACCCAATATTACAAATATCGATGGGTAGCGATTTTTGCTACCGAGAATCAACTGGTTCGCCAATTGGCGATTTATCTGGTCCGAGAATTTCCCCGATTTATTTTTCTGAGAATTAATGAAATTCCCTAATATTATAAAACAGGTAACAGTGCACTCTAAATAATTTTTCAATCACGAAAATCACCTTTTCTACCCCAAAACACGTTTAGGCGATTCTGGCGATTTTGCGGTCAAAATTTTCTCCGAAAATTCCAGAAAATTTCTGAAAATCTCTTAAAACTAAAACGCCTCATAGCGACTCGAATAATTTTTCAAATCCCATAACCCCGTTAATCACAATAAAATACCGTTAGGCCCAATTACCGGGAATGTCATGAATGCATTTACCGTAATTCCATGTACACAATTGATACTGTGTATCAATCCTATTATGCATGAATAGTACTAAATATTCCCTATTAGTCTCATCCTATACCAATTTTACTATTTTACCCTTCCAGGAGGGGGTGGGATGTTACATTGACTCCATTCCTTGTTGCCTTACAGAGGTCGCTCATAGGTGGTGCTTGGGTACAGCTTGAGGTATTCGAAGGTAATTGAGTAGCCAATAAAGGATTCACCACTACGTGATAGCGAAAGATGATACCACGGCCTCTTGTCGGGGTCATTACTTAGAAATCTCTGTAGGAGTATATATGTCATGAAGAGTGTCTTGATAACATATAAAGTAATGAGTCCCAAGACAAGAACTGATATCACTGGACTAGATTTGGCGTAGTCGATCTAGTAAAGAGTTGACACATTGCCCATACTCATAACCAAGTGGGGTATAGCGTGGTGAAAGGACGAATTGCACGCAATTATACATGGAAAGGTTAAATAATATGGTTCATGATGAATATAGCTTCATTCGTCAAACCAATTACTTTCCGGTCAATTGGGGTTCATGATGTGTTGCTAGATACCGCTCATGACTTGCTCAGATTAAGTGTTAATCTAAGTGGCCAACATAACCGGGAACCTAATGGGTCACACGCATAAATGTGTCTCGGAGAATTCGTAAAATAGTTTTGGATAGAGATCCAATATATGGAGAGCAATAGAATTAAATGGATCCCGATGAGATCGAGATATGTCCCGATGAGATCGCGACATCGATATTGCTGAGACAGGTCTCCGGTGGTTTTTCCCATACCGGGACCCGGTAGGCCGGTAGGACTGACCCCAGTGTGACTGGACCACATCAGCATTTATTTATATATATATATATATATAATTAATTAAATAATTAATTAATTAAAGAATTAATTAATTAATATATATATATGTATACACGTGGATGGAGGATGAAGAAAGGAGAAGAAGCTTCTCCATTCTTGCTTAGTCATTAAGTTATAAATGACTAAAAGACAAAATAGAAAAAGTGGAAGAGGATGATCGTTGGTGTTGTTTTAAAAGAAGAAAAGAAAGAGTTTCTTGCTTGCTTGATAATTGATCATCGTGGCTTTTAAGAAAAGAAGAGAGGTTTTTGGAAAACCTTAAAGAGAAAGTGTTCTCTCACCAACGATCATCTCTCCTTCTCATCTTCACCAAGCTACTTCTCCTCCATCATCATTGGTTTCAAGCTCTCCAAGGACAAAGGTAGGAGCTAGCACTCTTTACTTTGTTCTAGCTATTCCCGGGTCAAAGGGTTTATCCCGGTTAGGTTTTCCGATCTCTGCGTGGATACAGTTAGAGACGGTCTCCTTTGGCCGTTATGGTTTGAGTTTGTTATATTGACACATGGATCCTGGCTTTCAGGAAGGTCCCATAACAAAAATTTTTGTTTTCCGCACTGTGGGCATGTGATGCTCACACCGGGATTTTCCTACACCTTTATGAGAGGAAATAAAAAAATATTATGGCATCAGTCCTCTATTTGAGGATTAGCATAAACGGAAAGGAGTTTTATGGAAGTCTGAATTGTATAGGTTACTAATTGGCTTCCGGATAAGCTGAAATAAGTTCTGGTGAGGTGTAGATTACGGAATAAGTGTTAAAGAAAGTGTTTATGTGACTGTCACATGGAACCTTAATGCAAGGACTGTTCTGATCTTTAAATTATGGCATAAAATTGTTCTGATTGAGATAGTGCGTATAGTTGAGAATGATTGAAAAGCAATTAGGGACACTAATTAGCTGATGAGACGTTCGTGAATAGTATAATGATGGTAGCAAGACTAATGGTCAAACTAAAAGAAGTACGGACAAAATCAAAAGTGAAATTAAGTCATATCTCAAGAGGAGATTTAGACATACCAAGTGAAATATACGACTGAGGTTATCTGTATTGTGTGTACGGAAATGTAAAGTATCCAACTACGTAAGTGGAATTTTAATTTGAGGTGATTCTATTGCAACGTAAAGTGAATAGATCTCCATATGTGATGCAAAACTGTTGAGAAATCTTGATTTGAAACTAAGAAGAAAATAGTCCCGAACTGCGAAGTGAAATACTCAAATAAAGTGGAATTTATGGAAGTCCAAGTACGGATGACTAGGTATTGACATTTGTTGATGTGAATGACAGGAAATCAATTGAAAAGAGAAAATGAGTAGAGACAAGAAGTCCTAAAGGGAAACTGACAATGACGTGATGTAGTGTTACCTTCATAAAGGGATTGCAAATACACTACTTGTGGAATCAATGAAAAAGTTGAATGATGTATGGTAAAGTTAACAAGACCCTAATAGGGAATTATGGGAGGTAAGCAAATGGTAGTGACTATGTTTATAGACGAAATGTGTTTGAAAGTGTTGAACAGTGAAAAGTAAAAAGAACTATATGAATAATCGAGGAATTTGATACAGATGATAAGCATACCCTTGGAGAGTGGGCAGTGTGTGATGAACTGAGACAATATGTTAAAATGGTATAAGATAAATTGAACTGACTTTGATAAATGGTATTGGAGACTTTAGATTCCTATAAGGATACATTGTGTTAATTCGAGGAAAAAGATGGGCATAAATGACTACTATACCGACAATTACGAAATGAGCAGACAATTACGCCTACTAAACTCAAATAGTGAGCAGATAATCTTTGCAATAAATGATCAATTACGAGATATTGGGATTTCCAAATAATGTTAAGTAGATTTTGGGTAATTGTGAAGTGTTACTGGAAAAGTGAAGTTGTAGATCTAGTGATACTGGATAAAGGTAAGAAAGGTTAAGAGTGCAGGAGTTAAAGTAGTGAGTCCTATGATGAGTCTGAATATGCGAGTGAAATCAGAAAAACAATATTGCATGCTTCAAAGAAAAAGTATGTGTAACCGAAAAAAAAGTGATAAAACAAGAAGGTGAAAACTCGAAGCTAGACATTCTAGTAAGTATATGAAAAAAGTGAAATTGAATAACTAAGGGTATAGAACGAAGTGATTAGATTCAAGTGCATAGAGGTTTGAATGTTCAATAGGAAAAGTGCTTGCCTAACAAGAGGCAAAGACTAACAGTGAGTCGAGATGCTTGTGATGAGTGAAACAAAGGAAAGGGCTTAGGAAAACTGCATGGGATAGCTGGAGTGGATCAGGATCGGACTAATGAAAAAGAATTAAATACATATAGAACAGTGACATGTCAAAAGAACATTGAATCTGGACTAAGAGTCAATGTAATATGAGGGGTAAATGCGTTAAGTGGATTACCATCGGTTATAGTAAAAAAATAGAGATAAGTGCCACTGTGTTGGTACTAAAGGAAAGGAAAGTGTCGCAGACGAGAGAAATTATTTTATTGTACATATCACCTTAAAAAGGTGTACTCAGAATAGAAGTGGCAAAGAGGGTATCAATGGACCAGGATTAATCTGTATATTACTAGAAAGAAAGGTATTAGATTGATAAAACGGGATAAGTGAATAGATTTGGAAATAATAAACTGAGTCATAGCATCGGAACTAAAGGTAGTGGCTACTCTGGAAATGACAAGTGAGATAGGAAAGATAGCGAGAAAGCCACAAAGGAAACGGAGTGTCTTACTGCGATCTTTTAGTAACGGAAGTATTGAGTGACGTAGTGTATGGGAACTGTAGGGACATATGATCACTGTCATCTGGAACCGTTGACTGCGAATTTCGAGGACGAAATTTTTATAAGGAGGTAGAAATTGTAACATCCCACCCCTGACAGGAAGGGTAAAATAGTAAATTTGGCATAGGATGAGATGGATCGGAAAGACTTAGGACTGTTCATGCATAATAGGATTGGTACACAGTATCATTTGTGCACATGAAATCACTGTACATGCATACATGACATTCCCGGTAGATGGGCCTAATGCAATTTTATTGTGATTAACGTAGTTATTGTATTTAAAAAATTATTCTGAGTGAGCCAGTGAGTGTTTTATATTTTAAGGAATTTTCAGGAATTTTTCTGAAATTTTTCAGAGAAAATTTCCGGACCGGAAAAAAATCACCAAGTGGCGAACTGGTCGATTTTCGGTAGCGAAAATTGCTACCCAATGGCACTGTCATATTGGGTATATTATTTTGGAATTGAAATTAGGGTCATTAGACTAGAATGGGTCAAATTGGAGTAGGATTTCTAAATCCTATCCATCATTTTGTTTTATTTCTATTTTGTCTTTTTCCTCCAATTGCCAAGTGTCCTAAAGAGTTTTAATGTTTTTGTCTTGTTCCTAGCCCATGAATTCGACAACTTCATTGATAAAAGGAATGAAAAAGATCAAATTCTTGCTTACTTCTTCATTGCATCCGAAACTCTCCCTTCATCTTTTTCATTGGGATTTTCTTTGGCTTTAGCTAAATCACCCTTCTCCTACCTTCTTGCTTCCTTTCATGCTTGAAAGCTTAAGCCCTCTATCTTCTTTCCATGAGGACCATGCATGAGGATTAAGTAGAGGAAGTAAAATAGTTGGAGAATTGAAGAGTTGGAAGCTTTGATTAGGTAAGTGTATGGTTTAAGCTTTACTTATGTATTTCATGAATGAATTAGTAGTTAGTTGCTTTGATTGGAAGTTATTGTTCATTATATATGATGTATGATGCATGAAGGTCATGAAACCTATGGGTTGAATTGTTGGGTATGTTTGTGTAAGACTTAAATAAGTTAAGATGATTAGTGTGTGAATTGTGCTTTTTGAAGTGATTTGAGTAAGGTTAGAAGATTAATACTTAAAAGAAAATGATAAGAAAGTGATTGAAGATAGGTACTGAAATTTATGGATATATATATTGAAGTGAAGGTCTTGATGACCTATTGGCTCAATTCTTGTATTATTAGGATGCTTATGCATGTGGAATTGGTATTGGAAGTGTTAGGAATTGATTTGAGAAGTAAAGCTGGAAAAATGTGAGTTTGACCTACTGTACTGTTTTGAGCATAACACATTGTGTGGTTATGAAAATGAGGTGAGGTTTGTTCCAAATGAAACTTTGGCTTGTTGGCTACATTTTTGTGTGAAATAGGTGTTGTCTAATTTTAGCATTAAGAGGTTGAAATTTGGCATGGAAAGTTATTATTAAGGTTCTGTGAACAATGTAGAACCAATGATCTACTAGTTTTGCTGATTTTTCTAAATTAATTGAGAAGTAATTAGGGAAAATGGTCTAAATGAAAGTTTAAGCCTATATTGTTAGCTTTCCATTTCCACTGATTTTGCAATTTTTAGATATATACTTTGGGAGTTATGAACTGTTAACTATTGACTGATTTTGTACATGGTGGTGAAACCTAGCCGAAGTGTCAGATTTGTGAGCATTCTGATTGGAAGCAATTTTAGCAATTTCTGTGAATTTAATTAGCTTGAGTGATCTTCTGAAGAGTTTTAGAGGAAACATGTATCTTGAAAATGGTATATAGCATGTAATTGTTTGAGATCATATTTGGGAGTTATGAGTTTTCAAAACCTGAACATGCATAAAGGTGTTAACTGCTGATCATGGAAGAAACTTGTATAACAGTTTTGAATTGGTTAGAGATGGAATTGGCTCTTAAGCTCTTCATGAAACTTGAAGTATGTGGTTTTATCTTTCCAATGATATAAGGTAGTGATTTGTTTGACTTGTGTACAGGGAGTTATGCTTGATAGAACATTACTGTCCAGATTGGGTGATTTCTGGGGCAGCATCATTGATTGAATTATTTGACCTAGTTAAGAATTGAATTTGATTTTGGGTTGTTCATGAAAGTTATTGATAACATTGGGATATTTCTGAGCATATTTATTGTGTAATGTTTGACTAAGGAACTGGAAAGTTACGGATTTTATAAACTGTTGCACTGTTTTGAAAAATGTTGCACTGTTTTGAGAGGTATTGTGAGGACAGTAACTTTGATTGCATTTTTGACACCCTTAGAGGTGAAATTGGCTTTTGTGTCCTTCATGAAACTTGTAGAGCTCTCTTTTCTCTATAAAATAGACACCAAGTTTGTCCAATTTGGAGTCTGGAGTAGGGAGTTATGCCCTGTGTAAGTTGGGATGTCGGAGGATGTTGTTTCAGATCTGCTATTGTATAGCATAAGTCGACTTGCACCCCATATAAGTCGACTAGTACATATACAGTGGTATAAGTTGACTTGCATCCTTAGACAAGTCGACTAGGATCATATATTTTCCTTCTTTTGCTCATAACTTTTTCGTCCGACATCCGATTGACCTGATTCTTGAGGCATCAGATTCGTGAGACATTGAATTTCATTTCATGGGAAATTGGGAATTTTGGACGAAAATTGACGGTGTCCGGAAATGGGTATTTCATCATCGTTTTATTTAATTGGGGACCTAAAGAGGTCCAAATTGAGCGTCGGCGCCATTAGATTTTAATTTTTTAGACCGATTATATGATGGAAAATATTGGATTAAGGCCGGAAATATCATGAACATGCATTGTGCACCTTCTAAATGTTACATGTGCATTCTGAAATAGTTCTGATTGAACAATTGATAATGTTTATATACTGTCACTGTTATAGAGTCACACTTGGAGCGTCGGTCCACCGACGTCACTGAGACTTCCAGATTTTGGCTCGAAAGTACAGGTGAGTTGTTGGACCCCGAACTTTGATTGGACGTCAAAATCGTTAAACAAGGAAATTAGTGTGGTATTTGGGTAATATTGCTAATGATGTTGGGGGTTAATGTATGCAATGAGCGTTCTCAGTATACATGCATTATGGGTAACATCTTATTAATTGAAAAAGTGAATTTGTATAGTTACTATTTATGTAACTTCTTTGAAATTTCAATAAATGAGACTTCGATTTATTGAGGCTAGAAATGCCCGCAAAAGCTTGTAAGAACCTTTTATCGTGTTTTGCAAATGATTATTCAAGTATGACTTGCATTGAATTAAAAATGTGTCATAAGTTGTGTAAATGAACTTTGTGTGATATGTGGTTGCTTTCAAAATTTATTCGAAAGTATGTATTTTGTGGCTTATGGATGATTTGAGAAATGGCTTAATGTTTGTCATAAGAATGTGTTGAATGAATTGTATATGGAGGATTTAAGTATGGAAAGAATGAGTATTTTGTATATGTATTATGTTATAGATTAAATTGTGGAGATTGAATCGTGTTTGAAGTAGATTGACGAAGAGTATTGTGGTAGTGAGGAAAATGTGAAATCAAGATGGAAAGAATGGATTGGTCTTGATGACTTTGAGGCTTTAAAGAGATATGTATATGTTATGAAATGCCGAGTGAATATTATGAGTTAATGAAAGTTAAAATGAATGAGATGATTAAGATGATTGAAATGGAAGTTGAAAGGTAGGAAATAAAGATTGAAAGAGTGAGAATTGGAAGAATTAGTGAAGGTGTGAAAATATGAAGAATTATGAAAGTTTGACTTTTGGGGATGAATAGTTGACTTTTGATTTAAGTGAAAATTGATAAAATGATATTCATGAACATGTAGTGTTCGTTGAGGGCTTTCGGTAGCCATAAAGTTTGCGAATTTTCGATATCGGGGCTAGAAGTTATAATAGATTGAAGTTTTGATGTTGTTTAGGTGATTGAAAACCAGACGATGCACTGTAGCAAAAACCAGACGATGTACTGTAGCAAAAACCAGCTGATAGAAAAAGCAGCTGAAGCAAAAGCAGACGATATGGACTTGATATCGATAGATTTAGACAAAATTTCCTTCTTGAAAGTTGTAGATCTCTCTTTTCTCTATGAGATAGATACCAAGTTTGCCCAATTTGGATATTGGAGTCAAAAGATATGATCTATATAAGTGGACATGTGTTGGATAGAAAAACCAGCTGATAGAAAACCAATGATAGGAAAACCGGAAGATGCAAAAATCGACGAAAGATTAATTGAGACATTTGACCCTTTTAGAGACTGAATTTGGATTTAAGTTCTTCATGAACATTGTAGATCAGTCTTTTCTATGAAATAGACATCAATTTTGTCCAATTTGGAGTTCGGAGTTAAAAGTTATAAGCGTTTGAAGTTTGGAGGAAAATCAATGATGAAAATCAGGTGATGCAAAATCAGTGATCAAAAATCACCGATGCAAAATCAGTGATGGAAAAGTCGAACGAAGGAAATCGACGATGAACGATAAATCAGGCGATAGGAAATCAGGCGATGAACAGTAAATCAGACGATAGGAAATCAGGCGATGAACGATAAATCGACGATAGAAAATCGATTGAGCGATAAATCGATTTATAGAAAATCGATGATGAGCGAGAAAGCGGATGGAAGGAAAACAGTCTGCACACAGATAAGTATTTTGAGGATATATGAAGCTACAGAGCTCGGATTGAGGTGATTCAAATTGGAGATTAAACTAAAGTTATAAGGCTACAACTTTGATGAAGAACCCGATCAAGATGGAGCCTCTAAGACTGTCGGATATTGGAATGAAACTTCGGTGCGATTATGCGGTCTCGATTTTTATGCAGTCCGATAGTATTTTGGCCATAACTTCTTCGTTTTAGATCCGAATTGAGCGTGGTTTGTTGCGTTGGATTCGTATGATCGAGGAGAACATTATGAAGAAGAAATTTTTGTAAAATTCCTTTATTTACCTGATCAGAATTTGGAGCCAAGATATCAACTTTTAAGGGCAATTTGGAAGAACACTTAAAGAGTTAAGTTAGTAGGCTTATAAGGAGGGCATGAGAGTCTTTCCTCATTCATTAAATGACATGGCATGTGGATGTAGTATAAATAGAGGAGAAGCAAGCTGTGGTCGTGAGAGTTAGAGAAATGTAATAAAGAGAAACAAAAGAAAGAAAGAAAGAAGAGAAAAGAGAAGAGTGGGTTTGGTGGAAGGAGAAAAGAAAGGACAGCAGCTAGGGTTCGATTTTGTGAGCTTTCAGGAGGATTTCGAACATGCTCCAAGAGGGAAAAGATGAAGGATGAAGAGAGCTCTAGGATGAGCTAAGAAAATCCGAAAATGGTGAAGAGTGAGGTAAAGCCGATTTTCAAGCTTCAAGCTTTTCTTAAAATTTTTGGTGTAGAATCATGGAAGATATTATGGTTTTGTGGATTATGAAATTAGTTGTGATGTCTATGCTAAGATGGTGGTTTAATTTTGGATTAATGTGAGTTAGGGTTTATGCCCAATTTTGGAAATTGGGGCTTTTGTAAATTGATGCATTAGATAGCTTGGAAATATGTTGGAATTGGGTTTCCTATAGTAAATTTTGAGGGTTATGGTATTTATGATGATGAATTTGGATGATTTCGGTCTAGGAAATTTCAAAGTGGGCTAAAGAAAGAAGCTTCAGAGAAATTAGAGCTTTGGACAAGTTCTAGCATGGATTCGAGGTGGGTATCCGTTTATAATAGAATTTATAAGCCATTACCGCTTTCTTTAAACAAAGAGATTTTCTGACTTAAATTGCATCATAATTGTTGCATCATTGCATAAATGATTTGAAAAATCATTTTGATTCGATCATGAAATTTTGATGAATTGCAAAATACATTGTGTTATGCCTTGAAAGACTTCATGGTCATGTATATTCGGAAAAGAGCATTTGATAAATTGATTTGAGCATTATATGTGCTTTTGTGTGGGCAAGAGAGTAACGTTGTGATAGTCTCGTGCACGTAGACAAAAAATAATGTGATAGCCTTCTCCCGGCTGCCATTGTGTGGCTTACGAGATCGGAAAATGGACTCGTCGTGATTACGGTAAACTTCGGTTTCCGTCGTGTTTATGGAACTCTCTATCCATTTGTGTGTGCATTGCTTACGTGAATTGCCAAGTTGATGCATTCATGTCTTGTGACCTATGGATTTGTGGCTGAAAGCCTAAGACGATATCTGATTTGTAAAATGTGATTTTGATTCTGAAGAAAAGAATTTCTTCAAAATGTGCTTTACTGGTTTCAAAGAAATGTTTTCTAAGACCGTAAAAGAAAAAGATTTCAAGAGTTTTGCTTATTGTTTTGTTATAAACTGTTACCCATTGAGCGTAAGCTCACCCCTCATTACCATCCACAGTAATGAGAAGAAGATCCGTGAGCGAAAAGAGGATTTTGTATCTTTGTATTTGCATTGGATTTTATATATTGTGATTGTATTGTGGCTTGTAAGGCCATTAAAATTTGTATATGATTATGGGATGGGATTATGTAAGTGAAATAGGGTTAGTATTTATGAATGTGAATTATGATCATGACTTGAGATATGACCGAGAATTATGGAAGTGTTTAGATATAGGATTGTAAATGTGTATGATGGGATTCGGACGGGAGGTCCGAAGATTTGTGTGATGGGTTGGAAATATTGAAGTGCTTTTGTGTATGGATTTGTGTATGGACATGATATGGAAATTATGTATGAATGGCGTGAGATGGATTGACGAAATTTAAATATTTGGTAATAAGCGAAATTGGGATAAAGAGATATGATTGTAGCGAATGATAAAATGTTTTCGAATCTGAGCATAATATGATCGAATATGAAGGATTCAAAGGATTGAGGAATTGATGAAATACAAATTGGAAATTGAAACTACTTTGAACAATGTGTAAGTGGAAAAAAAATAAAAAAATAAAAAAATGAAGCGCTATTAGTTAAGCTGCGATTCGTTCGTTATGAGTTGGGTTCCGAAAACGGGTCCCAACATTTATGGTATCAGAGCGCCAGTATTATGATCTTACATGGGCGCATGTGTATGCGTTAGACGCATAAGAAATTGTGAAAAGTTTGAGGTGATAGATCTAATAGGAAAATGATGATACTCGATATGAGAAAAGGAAGTTGTGGATAAGTAGAGGCAATTATGGTGAATACGGATTCAATGCCATTATATTGGAAGTGTCGAAAGTCTTTGGTTGAGAATTTGAGTCTCGGATCGTTAAGTTGGCGTCCTTAGCGGTCGATGATTTAGACCTCGATCAGAGTACTTATCGACATTCCTTTTGATGGTAATCATTCGCATTAAGAAGAGATTAGTGGAATTGAGGTCAAAATTTCATGATGAATATGTATCGATAATTTCAAATTGGATGAGAAATAAAGGAGTAGTGTGCCACCTCGTAACAGGATACGAGGAGTTTTGCAAGGATCAGTTATACCTGATTTCGCACCCTTAAAGGAGGGCACGGATGAGTATAGAATAAGTCATATGTGTGAACTGTTGCTAAATGTTTGGACTATGAGAGACAATAGGAAGAAGGGTATTTTGTTAGAATATAAGGCAATGAAAGTGTGGCTAATTGGAAATAAGAATTTTCGTGGTCCGATATGTTAGACATGAATTCAGATTTATGGATATGTCGGTGACTTGATAATGGAATTATCTGCAGCGGTAAGTGTTTGAATCGATATGGATATATCATTACTGCAGGAATTGAATGAAAGGTAGTATGCAAGCAAAGTGGGCCGGTCGTAAGCCGGATAAGTTAGTGTATGACTAGAGAATGCAGGTCTTCCTTGACCAAAGAGTGGGATTATAAGCTCTTACCTCGATTCAACAATGGAATTTGGTAATTCTTCCATAGTCCGGAGGACAAGGACCCTGGTATGGATCAACCAGTTGCTTGAGAAGGAACCGATAAACGCAAGGGAGGAAGTTTGAAATGAGATGATAGATTTCTAGGAGTTGTGATGTGAATCTCATACTCCTTTTGGATCGACTTCAGAAATAGTGGACTCGAAATAAATTTCAAGAGTAGCAACCAGTTATTGAGAGTGCATCTTTGATCTTGTGATTGAGTATATGAGATCTATTTTCAGATATAGCTTATGGAGTCATCTTTGATCCCTTGAGTTAAGTTATGAAATGAATCGAGAACCGAGATAAAGTATGGTATAGATGATTTTCTCGGAAAGGTAATCTGCGATGGAGCGAGAAAATTTGAATAGAGGTGATATTCGAGGTTATTGAATTAGTATGATTGGTATATCAGTAGCATAAGATATGAATTGGTGACATGCCGAGATATAAGAGTAAACGAATGTGTCTCTTATATCATAGGGTTTGATCGTAAAGGCTATTGGATTAAGCAAATCGACGGTTTATTTCAAGGATGATCAATGAAAGGACAAGTCAAGAAATGAATATGTAATAACTCGACGAAGAAGTATTGGAGTCCTGCTCTAATGGAGACTCAAGTAAAAGGGTGGAATAAACTCTCGAGAAGGTATGCATTTCGTTTGATGTAAAGAGAAGTATGTTGTGTAAGTATGTTTGGAGACTCAAGTATGCCTTATTGAATGTGTTTCAATCACAAGCGATTAAGTGTGCAATTGAGTACGCAATGTGGATGAAGTTTGTATGAATGAGCAAACATGAAAATAAGCCAAGGAGGTATGAGGAAATTCAAGGAATGGAAACAATCATTCGAAAAAGAATGTCAATTGGAAAATTGAAAAGAAAGTGTGATAATGTACCTTAATGAGGAATCGGTTATTTAAGGAATCGCGAGGACTAATCAAGAAGCACACGGAATATGATAATAATTGAGGGTGTTAACCAAAGGGACCGATAACACAATAATATTGGAGACCGAAGTGATCAAAGAGTAGATGATGTATTAAAAGTATTCGACGAATTGAGAGACTAGTCGAACACGTGAGGAAAACGTATGAAACTTATGATAAATGGAAGGAAGGAGAATTTTGAAGAATGATTTTAATGAAAATCAACTGCATGAATTTGGAAAGTTTGTCGTATGCACTGATGTTGTATAAGAGATTTGGATAAAATCTAATGGAGCATAATGAAGTGATTGCATATGTGCGAGCAACTAAGGTTCTATGAGTTAAGGAGTTGATACATGTTTAAGAGTCGCTACACTAATGATTACTTTAAAGTTTGGAGCAGATGAATAAAAGAACATCTTGGAAGTATTTATGCAAGTACAGATCGTAAAAGCGGGGACAATCATTGAATTGAGAGCATGGAATAGGAATACAAAAGATTTTGATTGTATGAATGAGAAATTCCTATTAAGGCTAAGTATTTTTTTAAAATGCATAAGCAAAATCGATATCGAGGTTATTGGAACCAAGAGCAAAAAGGAAGCATAACATGTAGGGGCTTGATGCGTCCCGAATTAAGGATCAAGAAATTGTGAATCGTTTGAGAGGTTGAAAACAGATCTGAAGTTTGAGTTCGAATAGAAAGAGGGCTACATGGTGATTGTAATAAGAAGAATGTGAAATTAATAATGATGGTTGAGAAAGGGAGAATTTGTTAAGCCGATATGAATTGGTTCGTATGGAGTCTTATGAGATAGTGTTACTGACAAAAGATGTCCCGGATTCAAAATGCGAATATGCGATTATGTTTCGGAAATATATGATATTGGTATTATTGATACAAGAAGTTGAAAGTTGTGAGTGATCTGAACCCGAATGAGGAAGCAGTCCAGAAAGTGATATAAATTTCGAGGACGAAATTCTTTTAAGGAGGGGAGAATTGTTGGACCCCGAACTTTGATTGGACGTCAAAATCGTTAAACAAGGACATTAGTGTGGTATTTGGGTAATATTGCTAATGATGTTGGGGGTTAATGTATGCAATGAGCGTTCTCAGTATACATGCATTATGGGTAACATCTTATTAATTGAAAAGTGAATTTGTATAGTTACTATTTATGTAACTTCTTTGAAATTTCAATAAATGAGACTTCGATTTATCGAGGCTAGAAATGCCCGCAAAGCTTGTAAGAACCTTTTATCGTGTTTTGCAAATGATTGTTCAAGTATGACTTGCATTGAATTAAAATGTGTCATAAGTTGTGTAAATGAACTTTGTGTGATATGTGGTTGCTTTCAAAATTTATTCAAAGTATGTATTTTGTGGCTTATGGATGATTTGAGAAATGGCTTAATGTTTGTCATAAGAATGTGTTGAATGAATTGTATATGGAGGATTTAAGTATGGAAAGAATGAGTATTTTGTATATGTATTATGTTATAGATTAAATTGTGGAGATTGAATCGTGTTTGAAGTAGATTGACGAAGAGTATTGTGGTAGTGAGGAAAATGTGAAATCAAGATGGAAAGAATGGATTGGTCTTGATGACTTTGAGGCTTTAAAGAGATATGTATATGTTATGAAATGCCGAGTGAATATTATGAGTTAATGAAAGTTAAAATGAATGAGATGATTAAGATGATTGAAATGGAAGTTGAAAGGTAGGAAATAAAGATTGAAAGAGTGAGAATTGGAAGAATTAGTGAAGGTGTGAAAATATGAAGAATTATGAAAGTTTGACTTTTGGGGATGAATAGTTGACTTTTGATTTAAGTGAAAATTGATAAAATGATATTCATGAACATGTAGTGTTCGTTGAGGGCTTTCGGTAGCCATAAAGTTTGCGAATTTTCGATATCGGGCTAGAAGTTATAATAGATTGAAGTTTTGATGTTGTTTAGGTGATTGAAAACCAGACGATGCACTGATAGAAAAACCAGCTGAAGCAAAAGCAGACGATATGGACTTGATATCGATAGATTTAGACAAAATTTCCTTCTTGAAAGTTGTAGATCTCTCTTTCTATGAGATAGATACCAAGTTTGCCCAATTTGGATATCGGAGTCAAAAGATATGATCTATATAAGTGGACATGTGCTGGATAGAAAACCAGCTGATAGAAAAACCAGCTGATAGGAAAACCGTAAGATGCAAAAATCGGACGAAAGATTAATTGAGACATTTGACCCTTTTAGAGACTGAATTTGGATTTAAGTTCTTCATGAACATTGTAGATCAGTCTTTTCTCTATGAAATAGATATCAATTTTGTCCAATTTGGAGTTCGGAGTTAAAAGTTATAAGCGTTTGAAGTTTGGAGGAAAATCACCGATGCAAAAATCAGGTGATGGAAATCACCGATCAAAAATCACCGATGCAAAATCACCGATGGAAAAGTCGACGAAGGAAATCGACGATGAACGATAAATCAGGCGATAGGAAATCAGATGATGAACAGTAAATCAGGCGATAGGAAATTAGGCGATGAACAGTAAATCGATTTATAGAAAATCGGGGCGATGAACGATAATCGGGCGATAGAAAATCGATGATGATGAGCGATGGCGAGATGGAAGGAAAACAGTCTACACACAGATCAGTATTTTGAGGATATATGAAGCTACAGAGCTCGGATTGAGGTGATTCAAATTGGAGATTAAACTAAAGTTATAAGGCTACAACTTTGATGAAGAACCCGATCAAGATGGAGCCTCTAAGACTATCGGATATTGGAATGAAACTCAGTGCGAGTAGCGATCTCGATTTTTATGCAGTGTCGATAGTATTTTGGCCATAACTTCTTCGTTTTAGATCCGAATTGAGCGTGGTTTGTTGCGTTGGATTCGTATGATCGAGGAGAACATTATGAAGAAGAATTTTTTTGTAAAATTCCTTTATTTACCTGATCAGAATTTGGAGCCAAGATATCAACTTTTAAGGGCAATTTTGGAAGAACACTTAAAGAGTTAAGTTAGTAGGCTTATAAGGAGGGGCATGAGAGTCTTTCCTCATTCATTAAATGACATGGCATGTGGATGTAGTATAAATAGAGGAGAAGCAGGCTGTGGTCGTGAGAGTTAGAGAAGCAGAATAAAGAGAAACAAAGAAGGAAAGAAAGAAGAGAGAAAAGAGAAGAGTGGGTTTGGTGGAAGGAGAAAAGAAAGGACAGCAGCTAGGGTTCGATTTTGTGAGCTTTCCAGGAGGATTTCAACATGCTCCAAGAGGAAAAAGATGAAGGATGAAGAGAGCTCTAGGATGAGCTAAGAAAATCCGAAAATGGTGAAGAGTGAGGTAAAGCCGATTTTCAAGCTTCAAGCTTTTCTTAAAATTTTTGGTGTAGAATCATGGAAAATATTATGGTTTTGTGGATTATGAAATTAGTTGTGATGTCTACGCTAAGATGGTGGTTTAATTTTGGATTAATGTGAGTTAGGGTTTATGCCCAATTTTGGAAATTGGGGCTTTTGTAAATTGATGCATTAGATAGCTTGGAAATATGTTGGAATTGGGTTTCCTATAGTAAATTTTGAGGGTTATGGTATTTATGATGATGAATTTGGATGATTTCGGTCTAGGAAATTTCAAAGTGGACGAAAGAAAGAAGCTTCAGAGAAATTAGAGCTTTGGACAAGTTCCTAGCATGGATTCGAGGTGGGTATCCGTTTATAATAGAATTTATGAGCCATTACCGCTTTCTTTAAACAAAGAGATTTTTTGACTTAAATTGCATCATAATTGTTGCATCATTGCATAAATGATTTGAAAATCATTTTGATTCGATCATGAAATTTTGATGAATTGCAAAATACATTGTGTTATGCCTTGAAAGACTTCATGGTCATGTATATTCGGAAAAGAGCATTTGATAAATTGATTTGAGCATTATATGTGCTTTTGTGTGGGCAAGAGAGTAGCGTTGTGATAGTCTCGTGCACGAGACAAAAAATAATGTGATAGCCTTCTCCGGCTGCCATTTGTGGCTTACGAGATCCGAAAAATGGACTCGTCGTGATTACGGTAAACTTCGGTTTCCGTCGTGTTTATGGAACTCTCTAGCCATTTGTGTGTGCATTGCTTCGTGAATTGCCAAGTTGATGCATTCATGTCTTGTGACCTATGGATTTGTGGCTGAAAGCCTAAGACGATATCTGATTTGTAAAATGTGATTTTGATTACAAAGAAGAAAAGAATTTCTTCAAAATGTGCTTTACTTGATTTCAAAGAAATGTTTTCTAAGACCGTAAAAGAAAAGATTTCAAGAGTTTTGCTTATTGTTTTGTTATAAACTGTTACCCATTGAGCGTAAGCTCACCCCCTCATTACCATCCACGGTAATGAGAAGAAGATCTGTGAGCGAAAAGAGGGATTTTGTATCTTTGTATTTGCATTCGGATTTTATATATTGTGATTGTATTGTGGCTTGTAAGGCCATTAAAATTTGTATATGATTATGGGATGGGATTATGTAAGTGAAATAGGGTTAGTATTTATGAATGTGAATTATGATCATGACTTGAGATATGACCGAGAATTATGGAAGTGTTTAGATATAGGATTGTAAATGTGTATGATGGGATTCGGACGGGAGGTCCAAGATTTGTGTGATGGGTTGGAAATATTGAAGTGCTTTTGTGTATGGATTTGTGTATGGACATGATATGGAAATTATGTATGAATGGCGTGAGATGGATTGACGAAATTCAAATATTTGGTAATAAGCGAAATTGGGATAAAGAGAGATATGATTGTAGCGAATGATAAAATGTTTTCGAATGCGAACGCAATATGATCGAATATGAAGGATTCAAAGGATTGAGGAATTGATGAAATACAAATTGGAAATTGAAACTACTTTGAACAATGTGTAAGTGGAAATAAAAAATAAAAAAAATGAAGCGATATTAGTTAAGCTGCGATTCGTTCGTTATGAGTTGGGTTCCGAAAACGGGTCCCAACATGAGTAACCTAGGTGGTTTACTCAATTATTATATGTCTACTGTGGGGAATAACGGTGGGATTAGAACTGTTTGTTATGTCTGAATTCCGGATGGAGGGTCCGATGAATTGGGAGAATTGACATAGAAGTGTAACTGGTTGTAATTCTGTGAACTGAATTGTTTTTACTGTGTGAGTGTGATACATAAATGGCTTGTCTTTATCATTATCGCTACTTCCTTGTGATATCTTGAGAGATCTTGTGATTTATTACTTGTAGTTTTCTGGATGTGCTCATTGTGCATTGTTTGCTACACTGTATTGTATTCTACTGGGGCACGACTGTTTTGTACTGACCGTTAAATTGGGCATATGCATTGCATACATCAATGCATAAACTGATAATAACAATAGTTGTGACCAGAGTTGCTCTTGAGACGACATCGACATCGACTTTGAAAAGAGCCTCGAGCTCGAAGGAGTCCTACTCCTAGACGCCAAGCGCCCATCAACATTGTTCTTGATTAAACGCTCGGTCACAACATGGAAATAAACTGGAAAGTGTCACATATGCATTGCATACATACTGGACTGAATAACTGAATGCCTTTTTGCTATATATAATGATATGATACCGCTGACTTAGTCTTACTGTGACTGTATTCTTATTGTCAAATGTTTGTATGATGCATGAATTGGGTGAACCATCGATGATGGTTCCTCACTGAGTTCGCAAAAACTCACCAAAATTTTGCATCTATTTTTCAGGTCTTGAAGAATACCCCGTTTGACACGGGAGTATGTCTACTGTAGGCAAATGAAGGATAGAGGTCGGGATCAGTTTGCGTCTGCATTAGTGTCCAATAGAATTGTATTACAAAATGAATATTTGTATTTGTAATGGACCAATGTGGTTCTGTTTTGTACATGAAATGGTTATTGTAATTTATTGTTGACTATTTGTATGAACTGAAAATGTTTATCTATGCACGTGGATGCAAATTGTCTCATCTGCTTTCAGCATACGAGTGTAAAAAAAAGGTAAATGGCTCTGATGGAATGAATGTTTGAGAAATAAACAAAAGGGTTTTTACTAAGATCTACCGACTGATGTAGTACGCCACCTTCACAGGGCATGGACTCGAATATCACCAACGATATTGGGTTCGGGTCACGTGGGAGTGGGGTGTTACAATTAGGTTAAGGATTGTCCTACTACCATTGGAGAACAGTTTGGTATAAGAGGAAGATCAGTGAGTGAGACTACTGTTTAGTAGAGTCGAGCTAGTGGGGCTGGGCAGAGAGACCGAGGCAGAGGCAGAGTGAGTTTTGGAAGTCCTTCTGTTAGGAATGAGGTTTGGAGCAACAAACCACAATATCAGGCCAGAGTTTATGCTATCACCAGACAGGAGGCTCAAGATTCTTAGGATGTCATTGCAGGTGCATTGTTTATCTTTGATTATGAAGCATTTGCTTTGCTAGATCCTAGATTTACACATTCATTTATTACATCGCGTCTGGCATTTAAGTTGCATTGTGATAGAGAGCAATTGAAACGTAGATTAGAGGTGAGTACACCGATAGGTAGTACCACAGTAATTGGAGAAGTCTACAAGAGATGTTTAATTAGAATTGAACAGACATATTTGGTGTAACACCCCACTCCCGCATGACCCGAACCCGACATCGATGGTGACATCCGAGTTCGTGCCCTGAGAGAGTGGCGTGCTACATCACTCAGTCAAAAATCGGTGTAAATTTTTTTTCTTTAACACAAACCCGCACACATTTATGCGGAAAACAATTTACATAAATAATTCACTGGCCTCGGGACCCTTTTTATAAATACAATATTATTAATACAAAAATTTCAGAAAAATAAAATACACTATTGCAGACTCGCACTGATCCCGACCCTTTCTCTATTTCATTAACCAGCAGATGTCATATGCCCGTTGCCTAACGGGGTATTCTTATGAGTCCTGAAAAATAATTGCAAATTTTGGGTGAGTTTTGCAAACTCAGTGAGAAACCATCATCGATGGTTCACTCAATTCATGCACACATCGCTCCATAAAACATATATGCTCACATTGTTGCATATTAGTCACATTGCACCCTTTTCATTTGAACACAGCCCATTTACACATTTCACACGGTTAGACATACATAACCAATTGAAATTGTAAACACCCATAATTCACATTCAAAAATACCACAGAAGCATAAGACAGTTAGCCTTTCGCTCAATCAAAGAGATTAAAATCAGATACATATAACATGCGCATATGACACATTTCTATTTTATTTCGGTGTTGTGACCGAGCGCCTAAACTGTCCCAATAAGGGTACATTAATTGTTAAGCCAGAGGCTTTGAAACTGTCCCAATAAGGGCACATTAATCGTCGAGCTTGTAGCTCTGAAACTGTCCCATTGAGGGCTCATTAATCGTTGAGCTCATAGCTCAAACTGTACGCTTGCTCGGTCACAACTATCATTAACTGATTTTGCAATCATGCACGTATTCATTTATGCTACAGTTCAATCACTTTATTCACGTATTCTTATATCACAATCATTTCCAAATTATCACAATCGGGCAATTTATTCACAATATTTCACATTAAAAACGCAATGAAAGTCCCTCACACCCATGACACTTTTATACCATCACAATCGATTCCAAATTAACACGGTCATCAGATAGGTCACAAAATCATAATCACGATTTATGATCCCAAATTAACACATTCGCACAATTGGTTCACAAACAATCACATTCCAATCACAATCACACATAGAGCACTTCTATGTCAGTATCTCCCAGTACATCGGACACCTTCGGCTCGGAATTAGTCATAAACAAACGCAAGCCCACCATTATTCTCCACATTATTATAAGTGCAAAACTATAAACAATCAGTAATCGAGAAACCGTCTAGGTTACTCACCTATCACTTCCGAGCTAATGCCAGGAAGTCTCTACAACGTCGATCGATCGACACTCCAGTTGTGTCGCTATAAGAATCAGAGAACAATACGATCACTAAATATCCAATCTGAGTTAGTTAATGATGCACATGTAGGTGTATAATGCATGTTCATGAATTCCCGACCCTTATTTCCTTCTCTTTTTTCCCTTTTTCCTGTCTAACATTCTAACTAGCATATCTTTTTACACACAATTCAGAAAATTACAAACCATACCTCGTTGGAAAGATCATGAAACCCTCTACAAGTTTCATGAAGACCATAAAAATCAAACTTACCCCTAAGGGTGACAAAAAATCAATTGAAACTTCTACCCATTCAAAACCTATCAAAACAGAATAGTACTTGGTAAATTCAGTAACTTCCATTCTCTCCAGTCAAAAATTACATAATAAATATGATCAGAAAGATCACAATATTTTCTACAACTTTCATGAACAAACCGAAATCAAATTCAATTGTTAACTAGGTCAAATAATTCAATCAATGGTGCTTCCCCAGAAATCACCCATTCTGGACAGTAATGTTCTAAACAGTATATCTCCTTGCACAAATGTCAAATAAATGCATACTTTATACCTCAGGAAAGATCAAACACAAGGCTACACTTCCCATGAAGGGCTTCAAAGCCAATTCCATCTCTATCAAGCTTAAAACTTTCATGCAAGTTACTGATCAGGGAAGCAGTTAATAACCTCATGCAGGTACAGCTTTTGAAAATTCATTACTCCCACATCTGATCTCCAACAATTACATTCTATATACCATTTTCAAGATAATTGCTTCCTCTACAACTCTTCAGAAGATCACTCAAGCTAATTCAATTAACAGAAATTGCTAAAATTGCTTCTAATCAGAATGTGCACCAAATCCACTCCTAGTCTAGGTTTCACCAAATTGTTCAAAATCAGTCAATATTCCACAGTGCATATCTCCCAATATACAGATCAAAAAATTGCAAAATCAGTGGCAATGAAAAGCTAACAAAATAGGCATCAACTTTCATGAAGACCACTTTCACCAATTCCTTCTAAATTAATCTAGAAAAATCATCAAAACTTTAGGTCATTAATACGAGTACTGTTCACACAGCCAATATCACTGATTTTTCCAAGCCAAAATTTAACCTCTTAAAGTTACAATTAGACAACTCTCATTTCACACAAAATTTTAGCCAACAAACTCAAGTTTCATTTGGAACAAACCTCACCTCATTTGCATAACCGCACAATTAATTATAATCAAAACATTGCAATAGGTTCAACATCAATTTTCCATATTTCCTCCTGACCTCTTCCTTTTTCATTCTATCACTTTACCTACATCAATATGCATCCATTTACACCTCTAATTCAGCCACAAACTCATCACAACATTTTTTTACATAATTAAACAAAATTTGGCAGCACATACACAATTGACTTACCTAAATTTTCCATTCATCTAGCCTTCCAAAAATCAATCCAAAACTAAGCCAAAATCAAAATAAAACATGTTCATTCACTCATCCTCACACAAGCATACACTTAAACCCATACAAACCTACCACTATCATGATCAAATAAATGCATAAATGATCTCCATGAATGCTTCTAACTACCCAAAAAAAGAAATACAATTATCAATACTCACCAAACAAGTTGCAAGTTCTAATTTCCTCAAATCTTCAAGTTCACACCAACTTTTATTTCAATCCCCACCCACGGCTATCACAAGCATCACAAAGATCATCATCAACTCAAGGCTTGAGCTTGGTCTTGGGTGTGCATAAAGAAGAAGAAAGTAGCAAGAAGAACCTCTTAAGGTTTGGAGGAAGAGGAACTTAAGAAGGAGAGAAATCGATGGAGAGCAAAAGAAATGGGAATTTTCGGATGGGGAAGGAATAAGCAAGACACTTGGTCTTTTGTCAATGAAGTTTCCGTATTATATAGCTAGAAACAAGACAAAAGCATTAAAACACTTTAGGACACTTGGCATGTGTAGGAAAAAACAAAACAAGAAAAAGACAAAACATGTAATAGGATTTTTAAGAACCCTAATGTGAAATTTGACCCATCCAAGTCCAATGGCCCTCATTTCAATCCCAAAATAATATACCCAATATTGTAGTGCCATTGGATAGCAATTTTTGCTACCGAAAATCAACCGGTTCGCCGCTTGGCGATTTTTTTCCGATTCAGGAATTTTCTCCGGAAAATTTCAGAAAAATTTCTAAAAATCTCTTAAAATATAAAACACTCAATGACGCACTCAGAATAATTTTTCAAACCCAATAACCACGTTAATCACAATAAAATTGCAGTAGACACATCTACCGGGAATGTCATGTATGCATGTACCGAAATTTGCATGTGCACAATTTTCACTGTGTACCAATACTAGTATGCATGAACACTCCTATTCACTCTCACCCCTAACCAAAACTACTATTTTACTATTCCCGTCGGGGGTGGGATGTTACATTTGGAGGAAGACTTGATTATATTACAGTTAAGGGAGATAGATGTTATCGTAGGTATGGATTGGCTCACTTCTCATAGGGCTATCATGAATTGCTATACTAAAGAGGTGGTATTAGAATCTCCTAATCAGCCGAGAGTAGTTTTCAGAGGTATTAATTAAGCACTGCCAGCTAGGATGATCTCATTCATGAGTGCTTTGAGGTTGATGCAAGGTAGATGTGAGGCTTATCTAGCCTATGTTATAGATACACAAGCTAAGTAGAATGTACAGGACATTCTTGTTGTTAGGAAATTCCTGGATGTGTTTGCCATCGAGTTATCTGGTTTACCTCCAGATAGGAAAACATATTTCACAATTGATTTGGTTTCAGGTGTTGCTCCCATATCTATTCCTCCATATAGGATGACACCTATGAAGCTCAAGGAGTTGAAGGCTCAACTATAAGAGTTGCTAGAAAAAAGGTTTTATTAGACCCAATGTTTCACCTTGGGGAGCTCCAGTTTTATTTGTGAAGAAGAAAGATGGCACTTTGAGGTTGTGCATCGATTATAGGCAACTAAATTGAGTTATAGTGAAGAACAAATACCCATTGCCTAGAATTGATGACTTATTTGATCAATTGCAGGGAGCTTAGATGTAATGTCCCAATATCCCATGTTAGGGGCTAGGACCCTATAACAGTGTAAATGATAGTATACTGAGAAATAAGAAGTACATTTCAAGCATCATATGGCATATTTAAATATGTGAATTGTGTTGATATTCATGAAATAATTATACATGCATTCATTGACATTTTCGAATATAATTGATTTATAAATATGATTAAAATTAGAATTGTGGTTTTTATCTATTGAAAATTTATTTGGAGAGTGTCATTATTATTTCTAAATTTATAGTGAATTTTAGGAAATTTTTGAAAATTTTCCTAAAATTTTTGGATTAGGAAAAATGTTGAAAATGGACAAATGGAAGCGTGACACGTGGACTGATTATTGAGTGCGAAATGGCCTACATGCAAGGGTGAGATGTGGCAGTGAATTATTAATTCACATAGTTACATTTTTAATAAGGAAGATTACTGTAGCTGTGGTGAAGTTCTTCACCACCGAAAACACCTTCACCAAACTCTTCTTTGTTCATTTGTTCATTCATCAATGAAATAGCTTGTTATTCAAGTTTGTGAAATTGGTTATTTAATCTTACATCAAAGTAAGAATTTCAGCCTATGAAGTTAGTTTTTGTTACTTTTTATTATAGAATTTCTTCATCCATCAAAACCACTCTCACTGTTGGAAACTGAGCTAAGTGAAGCAAGTTGAGTTTTAAGTTTATGATACCGTATATGGTTTTTTATGATGTTTGAATATTTGTGAATGAATTCATGCATGAGTGGAATGAGGATTAGGTGAGATCTTGATATAGAAAAGGTTTAAAGGAAGTGAAAATGTTGATGAAGATGGAAGAAAGATATAGAAAATGAAAATGCAAAAAATAGCAATATGCATGAGTGAGGATCGGATTTTTGATGTTTATGTTGAATCTTGGATTTTTGATATGTTGTGTTATGTTGAACTGAAAGGAGAGTAGAAAAGATGATTTATGTGTTCGTTGAATAAGATAGGAGTGTGAAATCTGGAAAAAAAAACTGAAGGAAGAAGATAGGGAAAATCTTCAGTTTCGGTCAAGAAGAAGAGATGCATGAGTGTGACTTTCATGGCTATTGAAGAGAGACAATTCTGAACATCCTTTGTTCTTTTTATTATAACTTCTTCTCCTGACAGCCAAATGACATGAGACTTAAACCAATAGACTCATAACACATTTTTTTCATCTCAACCAAAATTTATAAACATCATCCATTCGGAAAAATTTAGTGATAAATTTAGGATGAAAATGGTGAGTGTGTCGGAATATTGTTAAACTGGAATGATTTCACTGATCATGCTTCAGTATTTTGATTATATATTGATCAGTAGATTTTCAAATGAGATGATTCTTGATTTAAATTGGATTAGAGACATTTGGATATAGTTTTCAAGAAGAAATTGAAATTTAATTCTATCCTTAATTGTCTTGAAATTTAGCTAGGAATTGAGTCTTGGCTTAGGCTATAACATTACCTGTGACAGAAAACATGTCCTTGGATATTGTAATTGACATATATGAGTTGTATAACTTGAATGCATAATCATGCCCTAGCCAAAATTTCAAATGTACTCAGTTTGTAGTATTTTGAGCAAAAACCATAGAATAATTAACCAAATTGTATTATCATGGTGTCATTACAAACTTAAGGCAGAAGGAAACAATTTCTAGAAGAAAATGTTATAAAAAATGTTGGACTCCATTTCTGGAGTCCAACTATCCAGAAATCATAAAGCTTGAAGTTAGGTTGTGGTGGAAAACTTAGAACTGGGGAGCTACAACCCTTTAGATAAATTATGTCACGACGAGTGATTGAACTTCACCGTGGCAAACCTGAAACTTTATCTTCACCACGACGATCATTTGATCTCGCCGCGGTGAAGTCACCACACAAGAGTTCGTCGCGGCGAAACTAGGAGAACAAATCCAACAATCCCAATGTCCTATCATACTAAAAGAAAAAATAAATTCTTTCAACCACCCTCATCAGTTCCATCCAAGGAAAAAAAGAACTTGAATTTAAACATTAGCAAATTTCCAAATTCTTAATCTCTTTTGTAAATCCAATACAATGCAAAATGTTTGAAAACTAAGGGCAAACATTGACCATACTTCATTAATATCCAAAGAAGAGTTTTACAAGGCTTGAATAGGCATTTCAAGGCACATTACAACTTAATCCAAAAATACATAGTTTGCAAAAGTATAATTTCTCAAAATGTGACTAAAGCCTTGTTTTACAAAAACTAACTTCAAATGCAAAAAAAATGTAATTAGAGTGATGCCTTGACTCTTCACTACTCGATCTTTTGCTTCTCACTTGAAGATAGGATGGAATGGGAAGGGGTGAGCTTAAAGTTCGTGGGTAACAATTTTATAACCAGTAACAAACAAAACCGTTGAAATAGTTGTTTCCATTGTAAAAAATTCACATTGAATCATAAAGCACATATTTCTCAACCAAATTCACAATAATGCAAATAAGGTATGAATCAATCTTGACAACATATCATGGGCACATAAGCACATCAAAATGGTTTGGAAGGTCCATAAACAAAATGAACTAACACATTTCTATATAATGGTCTTGTGTAGTTGTGAACAGAACGAACTAACACAATCTCACATAGTGGTTTTGTGTAGTCGTAAATATGAGGGAGTCTATGAAGGAGCTTCATGCCACTAGTTGGTAGGTAGGAGAAGTCTATAGTCGAAGTGCACTTGACATACAGAACGGACCAAACCAAAACTCACATAACATGTATCTTACAACTTGTAAACTTGTTGCCCAAAATGGCACATTTTTTAAACTTGATTTTGCAAACATAGTATCTTTTCAAAAATCATTTTCACATTTTTTTCACAATTCATCAACATAATATGATCATACCAAACACATAACAATTTCTCAAAGCATTCAAAGAGTTATGATGTACATTCATAAAATAGTTGAAATCATTTATTTTCATCATTTGAAAGAAACATTAACGGCCTATTACTTAATTATAAAACTGTAACCCACCTTGAAATCCTTGCTTATAAACTTGCTCAAAGATGCCTCTCGTCTTGATCCTCTTGCCTTTCTTGATTTCCTTTATCAATGAAAAAAATTCCCATTCAATAGAAATACAATTTTAGGACCCACATACAACATATTCGCTAAGATAAATTCTAAATACTCAAACTCTTCCAAAAATCCAAACCTTTGGGTCAATTTTTCCTTGATCATTCTAATTAGGTAAATGAAGAAATTTGATAACACTTCCTTCTAAAAAAATGTTCGGCATTCCTTAAGTTTCTAATGACACTAAAATCATTCAATTTGGTCCAGTAACCTGAAAGTTATACCCTAAGCATTTTTGGACTATTCTTACACTGAAACAATATTCTATGCTCAACTACCATACAAAAATTTAATTTCTTAAATACTGAATTAGAACTCAATTTCATCGTACAATTTGTAGTTCTTTGTCTCTAGTTTACTCCAAATTAAAAATCATTCTATTTGGATAACTACAGAAAATGTTATGCCTAAAATACCAAAACATGTTCGAGCTATGAAGGAGAAACTTCGCTGCGACGAACTTTCGCAAAAACGTCACCTTTCTCTCGAATTTTTTCGGATTCTTACTCTATTCAATCCTCTTTTACTTCTAACTATCACATAAACATGCTTCAATCATCAAATCAAGAAATATGATATTTATAATTACTTTATTCAGCTTTAAATTCCTTAAACTCTTTAAGATCTCCAAAAATCCTAGTTTTTCTCTTTTTTTTCCTCTCCTTCCAAGATATTATCCTTCTTTCTCTCTTCTCACTCACAATTTTTCCATTATCATTCTGATCAAGTAAATGAAGAAATTTGATAATACTTCCTTCTAGAAAAATGTTCCTCATTGTCTTAAGTTTCTAATGAAATCAAAATCATTCAATTTGGTCCAGTAATCTGAAAGTCATACCTTAAATATTTTCAGACTATTCTTACATTGAAACAATATTCTATGCTCAACTTCCGTGCAAAAATTTAATTTCTTAGAGACTAAATTAGAACTCTTTTTCGCTAGACAATTTGTAGTCCTCTTTCTCTAGTTTACTTCAAATTAAAAATCATTCCATTTGGATAATTACAGAAAAAGTTATGCATAAAATTCCAAAATATGTTCTAGCTGTGCAGGAGAAACTTCACCGTGGCGAACCAATGAGTTGGCCGCGGCGAAGTAAGGAGATTTCGCCGCGGTGAACTTTCACAGAAACGCAACCTTTCTCTTGAATTTTTCTAGATTATTACTATATTCAACCCTATTTTACTTCTAACTATCATAGAAACTTGCTTCAAACATCACATCAAGAAAAATGATGTTTATACTTACTTAATTCAGCTTCAAACTCTTCAAGATCTCCAAAAACCCTATTTTTTCTCTTCTTTTCTTCTCCTTCTAGGACACTCTCCTTCTTTCTCTCTTCTCATTCATAATTTTTTTCTTCTAATTACACTCTTAATAATCATAAAATGTCCCTTTTGCACTCCATTATAAGCCTTATGTCTTTTAACCTTAAGTGATCTGCCAATTTTTCCCTTCATATATTCTTATCATCTTAACACTTTAATTCCATTAATCAAGCAATAAATTCTACTAACTATGAGATAATAATTAACTCCACAAATTAATCCATCAAAACCTCATAATTCATTTAAATCATGTTTAATTAAAGAAAAAAATTCGGGGGCCAACATTTCTCCCCCTCTTAAAAGAATTTCATGTTCGAAATTATTACCTGAGCCATCGAAGAGGTGTGGATACTTCCTTCATGGCCTCCAAGCGCTCCCACGTGGCCTCTTCTACAAAATGGTTTCTCCACAGAACCTTGACTAGTTGAACTGTCTTGTTCCTGGGGACCTTCTCCTTAGTGTCCAGGATCTCCACTGGAGTCTCTTTATAAGTCAAATGATCTCTCAGCTGAACCTCAATAGTCTGAATGAAGTGAGAGGGATTCGATCTATAACTCCTCAACATGGAAACATGAAAAACATCATGTATCTGAGATGATTCTGGTGGCAACGTCAATCTATAGGCTAGCGGTACAATCCTCTCAAGAATTTCATAAGGACCCATATATCTCGGACTTAACTTAAATTTCTTGCCAAATCTCATGACTCCTTTCTAAGGAGACGTCTTAAGAAAGACTTTCTCACCGACTTTATACTCCATTTCTTTTTTGTGTGCATTGGTATAGCTCTTCATTCTATCATGTGCTGCTTTAAATTGTTGTTTAACTAGATTGACTTTGTTAACTGTCATCTGGAATAACTTTGGTCCAATCAGTTTCCTTTCTCCTTCCTCATCCCAGCATATCATAGTTCTACATCTTCTTCCATACAGTGCTTTATAAGGAGCCATCTAAATGTTCAAATGGTATGAATTATTGTAAGTGAATTCGACCAATGGAAAATGCTCATCCCACGCACCTTTGAAATCTATCACGCAAGCCCTAAGCATTCCTTCAAATTTTTGAATGGTCCTTTTAGATTGACCATCCGTCTGGGGGTGAAAAGTCATGCTAAAATTCAACTTGGTTTTCAGAGCCTCTTATAAGCTTCCCTAGAATCTCGAAGTGA
Source organism: Erythroxylum novogranatense (assembly GCA_029891385.1). Taxonomy (NCBI): domain Eukaryota; kingdom Viridiplantae; phylum Streptophyta; class Magnoliopsida; order Malpighiales; family Erythroxylaceae; genus Erythroxylum; species Erythroxylum novogranatense. Next base: position 58,087,751 of record CM057226.1, on the reverse strand, counting down.
ATCGAGGATCCTTGTCAGAAACTATAGAATTTGGAGTCCTATGTAATCTTACTATCTCATCAATATACTTCTTTGCTAGCATATACAGAGAATCAGTCTATTTAATTGTCAAAAAATGGGCTGACTTCGTCAAACGATCAACAATAACCCATATGACATCATGCTTCCTACTAGTCTTGGGCAAGCCCATCAGAAAATCCAGTCACCCTTTGCCACTTCCACTTAAGAATGGACAATGGCCTTAACTTGCCTAAGGGTACGTTGTGTTTAGACTTGACTTACTGACACACTAGACACTTACTTGCATATTTTACTACATCCCTCTTCATGCCTTTCTATCGGAAATGCTCTTTCAAATCTCTATACACCCTAGTGCTACCTGGATGCATAACATAAGACGCATTATATGCCTCGTCAAGTATCTCATCCTTTACCTCCTTGACATTTGGAATACAAAGTCTGTTTCCTACAACCATAAGTCCATCATCCCTCACTAACACTTTAGACTTCTTGCTATTTTGAATTTCTTTTTGAAGCTTGCTCAATTTTGCATCTTGTGCTTGTGACTCCTTAACCTTCTCCTTAAATATCGGTCTCACTCTAAAATTTACAATGATACGATCAGGCTCCTCCTATTTCAAGCTTATCCTAAGCTTAACCATCTCTTCCAACAACGACAAATAAATGGTCTAAATGTGAACTACAGAAGATTTCCTACTTAAGACATCCGCCACTACTTTTTCTTTGCCTGGATGGTATTCAATCAACAGGTTATAATCCTTGAGTAACTCTAACCACCTTCTCTGTCTCAGATTTAGCTCTTTCTGACTCAACAAATACTTGAGACTTTTGTGATCTGTAAAAATCCTCGTCTGAACCCCATACAAGGATTGTCTCCAAATCTTCAAGGAAAAAATTGCTACTTCCAATTCTAGATCATATGTCGGATAATTTAACTCATTTGGTTTTAGTTGTCACAAGGCATAAGCTATCACTTTGTCTCCTTGCATCAACACACAACCCAAACCCTTTCTTGAAGCATTCACTATACACTGTATAACCCTCATCTCCTGTAGGCAAAATCAAAACTGGAGCATTTGTTAATATGCTCTTGAGCTCCTCAAAGCTTTTCTGGCATTCCTCACTCTAGATAAATTTCTGATTCTTCCTTAATAACTTAGTCATTGGAGCAACTATCATAGAAAATCCTTCAATGAATTTCCTATAATATCCTGCCAGATCCAGAAAACTCCTCACTTCTGTCATTGTCTTTGGTATATGCCGATTCACCACTGCTTTAACCTTCCTTGGATCAACATGTACCCCATCTTTATAAATAACATGTCAAAGGAATATCACCTTGTGAAGCCAAAACTCACACTTACTGAACTTAGCTTAAAGCTTCTTTTCCCTTAATGTTTGCAACACTATTATGAGATGTTCCTCATGTTTCCCTTCACTCTTGGAATACACCAGAATGTCATCTATAAATACTATAAAAAACTAGTCCAGATACTCCTTGAAGATCCTATTCATAAGATCCATGAATACAACTGGAGCATTGGCAAACCAAAAGGCTAACTACAAACTCGTAATGCCCATACCGTGTCCTGAAGGTTGTCTTGTTTACGTCAGACTCCCTAATTCTGAGCTGATGGTAACCTGACCTGAGATCAATCCTTGAAAACACCTTTGCTCCCTGCAGCTGGTCAAACAGATCATCTATTCGGGGCAGAGGGTACTTGTTTTTAATGGTCACTTTGTTAAGTCTCCGGTAATCAATACACATCTGCCATGTTTTATCCTTTTTCTTAACAAACATAACCGGTGCTCCCCAAGGTGATGAACTCAATCTTATGTACCCCTTCTCTAACAGTTCTTCCAACTGTTCCTTAAGCTCCTTCAGCTCATCTGGAGCCATTCTATAAGGTGGTATCGAAATAGGCATGGTATCGGGAATCAAGTAAATGGCAAACTCAATTTTCCTAACCGATGGAAAACTAGATAAGTCTTCTAAAAACACATCTGGAAATTCCCTTACAACCAAAAAATCCTATAATCTACCTTCATTCACATTAACATCCACAATATGTGCCAAGAAGGCTTCACACCCTTTTCTCATCATCCTATCAGCTAACAAAGCTGAAACAATTCTTGGTGATAGCGCTTTCCTGTCTCCTCTCAAAATCACCTTCTCTCCATTGCCCAAATCAAATTCCACTTCTTTGAGGCTACAATCTAACTTTGCATAATATTTTTCCTTGGAATCCATTCGCAGTATCACATCTAGACCCTTGAACTCTAACGGCAGCAAAATCCACTACCAGTTTAGCACCTTCAATAAAGAATTCATAACTTCTATACATTTGAATGATTATCACATTTCTCCCTAGAGGAGTACTAACAAGCAAAGGACTATCCAAAGGCACCAAATTCACACCATATAATGACATATTTGTAGAAACAAATGAATGCGTGGAACTAGAATCAATTAACACATATACTTCATAATTAAATAACTAAGCCATACCATTAACAACTTTAGGTGCAACTGTAGCTTCCTCTCTAATCATGACAAACACCTTTGCCTGTGCTTGACCCTTTGGCCTTCATAAAGGAATAACCTTCTTTGCAGCTCCAGAACTACCCACCTTAGTAACTAGCCTGGTTCCCACCGTTTCTACTCTCCTTGGAGCTTGCAACTGCGACCCCGCTTGCCTTTTTACTTGGGGATAGTCTCTGATCATATGTCCCTTCTCTCCATATCGAAAACATGCTCCAAGTAATTTGATGCACTCTCTTTTGTACAATGCTCACATTGGGGGTTTCTGTATCTGCTCCTCTCTACCCTGCTATTTCCTCCCACAGTTGAGGCTTGCATTGAAATTACCCTTGATTACTTATTCTTAGTTGAGGCACTACTTCCCATCTCACTCTGTGTGTGGAAGCTCTTTATACCCCTTTGAACCATTAAAGCACTCATCCCCTTCTTGGAGGACTGCTCCCTATTCTTCCTCTTCTTATTCACTTCAGATTTTATGTTATCCAGTTTCTCAGCCTAGAGTGCAGCATCTACCAACTGCTGGTATTCACAAAAGTTATGGATTAAGACTTTCTCCTTGATCCTCAAATGGAGACCTTCTTTAAACTTACGACATTTATCTTCCTCGTTCGCCACAATGTTTACCGCAAATCGAAAAAGTTGAGTGAACTTCCGTTTATACTCACTCACACCCATGTCCCTCTGTGTGAGATTCAGAAACTCCCTGGCCTTCTCTTGTACATAAACCTTGGAGAGGTACTTCTGTAGCACCCCACTCCCGACGTGACCCGAACCCGACATCAACAGTGATATCCGGGTCCGTGACCCGCGAGGGTGGCGTACTAGAACAGTCACTAACTTTTAAAACACGTTATACCTTTTTCTTTTCTTTCAAAACCAAAAGAGTGCGCAGAATCAATGAATAAACTGGCCCAATCGAACAAAAACGCTTTTCAATAAAAACAATTTCAGTTTTACAACACATTTACACAAAATCATTTGGCCCATCAATCAAATCAATATACTAATGCAGACGTGGGCGACCTACATCGATCCCGACTACTGCTCGGTAGCGGTAGACATACTCCCGTGGTCTAACGGGTACTCTTCACTTCTGAAAAATAGATGCAATGTTGGGTGAGTTTATAACTCGGTGAAAACCATCATCGATGGTTCACCCAACTCATGCATTCACAATCATATACACATAACACATAGTAGCATTTACTGTAATATCGCATGCAATTTCCTTATTCACATTTCACGGTCATTACAATCAATTTACAATTTCAGTCAAGAATATATATATGCAATGCACGTGTGACGCTTCCATTTTCTTTTCGTTGTTGTGACTGTCTTTGAGCTCATATCGTTGAGCCATTGGCTCAAACATTGGGCTTGAAGCCACAAGCGTTAGGCATAATACGATCATCGAGTGAGGCTCGAATACGTTAGACACGAGGCCTGTGCGTTGAGCTTAAAGCTCAAAGCGGTGGTCGCACCGGTCACAACCGCCATTATCGATCATTTATTATGCATGAATGCACATGTCACTAACCAATTTCCAATCTCAATCATTTGTCACTTGCATTTATTTTCCGTTTCTCATTTCAATATCACTTTTCATTTCTTCGACCTTTGGTCCCAGATTTCATTCAAATACATTTCCATTCATTTTCACTAATGCATGTTACAATTTAATTCACTCATGCATTCATACACATTTACTCATCTTTGCACTTCGATATCACAATCAAATATTTGAACACCCATGGTCCAAATCAATCAAATCAATCACACATATATCCATCCGTAACTCCTCATGGCATCGAAGCATACAATTAATAAACACATAAGGTGAGAAACCAACTAGGTTACTCACCGCACTTCCGAACTACACACTGAAGTCCCAATCTCGTCTGTGGAATGCCGATCCATCGAACCTCTATATCAAATCAATAAATCACATTACCAATTATGTCAAATTCAATAATTAATAGCAAATCGATAAATATTATACATGTTATGACATTCCCAATCCAATTCCCGAATTACTCAATTTGATCACTCTCTCACTAATCCATAACACTTCCAATTATTATAAACCAATTTACCAATTAATCACTAATAAACCAAATCATTTAACATAAATCCTCAAGCTCATTACTTGTAACAATCACCTTATAATCCTTTAATCATTTCATTTGAATTGCAATTTCCTATTCTAAAAAAATCAATTAATCCATAACCAACTAAATTTTCAAATTCCTAAATCCCCTTATTAAAACCTTAAAATTCACATTTTTGGATCACATCCCTCGCTTGGCACCAAGACACCTCCATGCAAGCGAATCGCATTCCTCGTCATGGTATGCCCATGATGCGTCATGACGACGCCTTTTTCTCCTCGCGCCACAAGCACCTAACTCCTTAAGCACAAGGCGCTTATATCCCATTCGTCATGACGATCAATTATAAAATCATTTATTCGTCATGACGTGCACACTAGGGAGCTTGCAAGGCGTGTTCTTCACACGTCGCAACGCAAACCCGAAAATCGTCCGAAACCCGTAAATCTCATCTGATCTTTTCATCTAATCTCATCCAAATTCATTATAAACACTCTCAATCATTTCTAAGCCTTAAACCCAACTCATATCTAACCTCAATCCATCATTTAACTCGATTTCCATCAAAAACCCAAATCAAAACCATCAAACCCTATCATCGTAAACTTTCAATTTCTCTAAACCATTTCTTACTCAAATCACCGATTAATACAAATGATTTAAGGCATAAACACATAGAAACTTACTTGATTTAAGCTTCAATCCTTTGAGAATCCATCAAACAACTCCAAATCCCAAATTTGCTCACCCACGACCGTCAACGATGGCAAAGAGAAATGAAGAAAATGAGCTTACCTTTAAGCTTATGCCTATATATATATGAGATCATCGACCTCATGTCCAATTCTTGGGTCTAATACATCCGATTTCTATTCTATTTTCTCCCAATTTACGCAATACTCAGTAACCAATAATTCCTGAATTCATAATTCAAATTTATTTCATATCATTTGTCAATTAATCTGGACCGGAATCACATTAATCACCCACAGGCCAATTTTCTCGTCCGGATCCATTACTCTAAAATTTCAGGAAAATTCCCATAAATTCACAAAATTAGAAATGCTTATTTCTATACTCATATTCCAATTTCAGTTCTCTAAATTTCATTTCCTTCCAATTTCATATTCAAAACTTAATTAATACACTTATTCAATTTCCACTTTTCACAACCCAATCCTCATCTCGTCTATTATAACCAAATTTCCGATTACACATCTAGCCAATTTTCAATTTCACAATCAAGTCGGAATTGTCATACATGTATGTACATATATATATACTTATGCAAATAATAATCATTTATCAATGACTATCAAAACTGTAATGCATGTGCAATGCAACACTTTGCTGTGCAAATCCTAACTCGATCCAAATTACTAATCTACCCACACTCCGATAACGGATGTTACAATTCTCCTCCTAATAAAAATTTCGTCCTCGAAATTTCATATACGATTATCACCAAGTTAGGGAGTCTTTTCGATCATTGATTCTCGATTTCCACTTATTTCGCTATACTAATAATTTCACAAATCTTTCTCAACCCTATATTGCCTTTTACACACAATTTATCACTTCCAAAATCGATAACGCATATATCGGATCCTAACAATATTTTCCAATTCAGTCTTTGTAACATTTGAGATCCGAATCATCTTTTAGGATTTTAAACGGACTTGCTATTTTAATCACACTACAACCGCTTTTACCTCTTTTCCTTTCTCAAACTCTATCTTGTTTAACGATTTCTTTTGATTACTCGTAATTCTTTATATTATCCAATACCAATGCTACACACCTCCGATCATATCAATATTTCCTATTTCATCCATATAACACTTTACAAATCCATTTATCTTTTAGGTTACCACCGACTTGTCAATCCATAAATCGATTCGCAACACGGTCACATCGAGGCCCCTAATAACAAATTTCATTTCCCATTTACTCGTTATCTCAATCATTACATAGATTAGCCAAGGTGACACATTTAGAAACATTCTCAGATCGTTGAACATATTGCATCTCTCCAATGCCAATTTCTAATCTCATCAGTTTCAACAGCTTTGGTAATCATTAATTTAATTCATTCTCATCAACTTGAATTTCTTATACCATATTATCGATTCAAACACCGTCAATCTTAACTTAAATCATTCAGTATTCTAATTATATTAGGTCCCGATCATTTTACTATCCGAATGAACAACTCCTTTTAGATATAAAACCTTTCATACACTTTTTAAATGATATCTCCAACTAAACACAATCAATCTTATCTATGCATCAATCTCATAATCTTATGAACTCCAAACCTATATTAGTTTCACATCGATAACACACAACAACCATATAGGTCAAACATACTCATAATCTTTCAACGTCACATTTTACTTTCATTACACTTTTAATACACTTACAATTCCTTTCATGAGTTTTACTCATATTTCCTAATCCAGTCACATTACTCAATTTCTTTACAGCTAATCTATCCACACATTTCTCGATACTATCCACTATTCAAAATTCTCGATTCGGATTTTGCCATGCTTTCAATACACCTCTGCACACTTGATGTGGAATCCCTAATTGCTAATACGTTCCTTTTTTTTTTTTCAATTTACTCATATAACTTAATCATTATTACTTTACAAACGCATATTCATCCAAAACATTTTCTGTACAAATAGAATCTCCAAACTTTTCACAACACTTTCCAATACACTATTCAATACAATAGATTTTAAGTCATCAAATACCAATGCAGCCCATAAGCTTATACTGATCTCCATACACATAGAATCTCTTTACATTTTTCCAATAGATCACATTATCATCTTTACAATTCATTTCATATTATAACACCAAATTCTCTAGATACTTATCCTTTACAATTTCACATTTATCACTGCCTCTATACACATTCACAACTACACATATACAAGTCACATCTATTTCACATTCATAGACTGTTCCAATATAACTCTAATGTCGTATTTCATAATACGCCCATCAGTACCAATGCACTAAATCTCCAATTATCACATCGTACCATATACTTGTTCTTATTCCTTGATTTCCACAACTTCCATTTATCACATTTTCCATATCATCTATTCTTCACTATTCCTAACCACTTAAACCACTAGTACAGGCTCATGTATGAGACTCATATGCTATCTTGGGATCGAGGGTCACTTTGTCTGCGAGACGTGACTTATATGCATGTACTTTGACACATTTTTCTCAGAATGCCCATGTAAGATTGTACTTCTGGGCTCTGATACCACATATGTAGCACCCCACTCCCGACGTGACCCGAACCCGACATCAACAGTGATATCCGGGTCCGTGACCCGCGAGGGTGGCGTACTAGAACAGTCATTAACTTTTAAAACACGTTATACCTTTTTCTTTTCTTTCAAAACCAAAAGAGTGCGCAGAATCAATGAATAAACTGGCCCAATCAGAACAAAAACGCTTTTCCAATAAAAACAATTTCAGTTTTTACAACACATTTACACAAAATCATTTGGCCCATCAATCAAATCAATATACTAATGCGAGACGTGGGCGACATCGATCCCGACCAAACTCGCTCGGCTGGCGGTAGACATACTCCGTGGTCTAACGGGTACTCTTCACTTCTGAAAAATAGATGCAATGTTGGGTGAGTTTGCGAACTCGGTGAGAAACCATCATCGATGGTTCACCCAACTCATGCATTCACAATCATATACACATAACACATAGTAGCATTTACAGAATATCGCATGCAATTTCCTTATTCACATTTCACGGTCATTACAATCAATTTACAATTTCAACCAAGAATATATATATGCAATGCACATGGACGCTTCCATTTTCTTTTCGTTGTTGTGACCGCGCTACCGAGCTCATATCGTTGAGCCATTGGCTCAAACATTGGGCTTGAAGCCACAAATGTTGGGCATAGCTCGATCATCGAAATGAGGCTCGAATACGTTGGGCACGAGGCCTCGTGCGTTGAGCTTAAAGCTCAAAACGGTGGTCGCACCGGTCCACAACCGCCATTATCGATCATTTATTATGCATGAATGCACATGTCACTAACCAATTTCCAATCTCAATCATTTGTCACTTGCATTTATTTTCCGCTTCTCATTTCAATATCACTTTTCATTTCTTCGACCTTTGGTCCCAGATTTCATTCAAATACATTTCCATTCATTTTTCACTAATGCATGTTACAATTTAATTCACTCATGCATTCATACACATTTACTCATCTTTGCACTTCGATATCACAATCAAATATTTCGAACACCCATGGTCCGAAATCAATCAAATCAATCACACATATATCCATCCGTAACTCCTCATGGCATCAGTGCATACAATTAATAAACACATAAGGCTGAGAAACCAACTAGGTTACTCACCTGCACTTCCGAGCTACAGCTTGGAAGTCCCAATACTGTCCGTGGAATGCCGATCCATCTAACCTCTATATCAAATCAATAAATCACATTACCAATTATGTCAAATTCAATAATTAATAGCAAATACGATAAATATTATACATGTTATGACATTCCCAATCCAATTCCTAATTACTCAATTTGATCACTCTCTCACTAATCCATAACACTTCCAATTATTATAAACCAATTTACCAATTAATCACTAATAAACCAAATCATTTAACATAAATCCTCAAGCTCATTACTTGTAATAATCACCTTATAATCCTTTAATCATTTCATTTGAATTGCAATTTCCTATTCTAAAAAATCAATTAATCCATAACCAACTAAATTTTCAAATTCCTAAATCCCTTATTAAAACCTTAAAATTCACATTTTGATCACATCCTCGCCATGCAAGACAAAGACACCTCGCCATGCGAATCGCACATTCCTCGTCATGGCATGCCCACGTGCGTCATGACGACGCGCCTTTTCTCCTCGCCACAAGCACCTAACTCCTTGGCCATGGCGCGCCTTATATCCCATTCGTCATGACGTATCAATTATAAAATCATTTATTCGTCGCGACGCGCACACTTAGGGAGCTTGCACAAGCAGTTCTTCACACGTCATGACGCAAACCCGTAAATCGTCCGAAAACCCAGAAATCTCATCTGATCTTTTCATCTAATCTCATCCAAATTCATTATAAACACTCTCAATCATTTCTAAGCCTTAAACCCAACTCATATCTAACCTCAATCCATCATTTAACTCGATTTCCATCAAAAACCCAAATCAAAACCATCAAACCCTATCATCGTAAACTTTCAATTTCTCTAAACCATTTCTTACTCAAATCACCGATTAATACAAATGATTTAAGGCATAAACACATAGAAACTTACTTGATTTAAGCTTCAACCTTTGAGAATCCATCAAACAACTCCAAATCCCAAATTTGCTCACCCACGACCGTCAACGATGGCAAAGAGAAAATGAAGAAAATGAGCTTACCTTTAAGCTTATGCCTATATATATATATGAGATCATCAGCCTCATGTCCAATTCTTAGGTCTAATACATCCGATTTCTATTCTATTTTCTCCCAATTTCGCAATACTCAGAAACCAATAATTCCTGAATTCATAATTCAAATTTATTTCATATCATTTGTCAATTAATCTCGGACCCTAATCACATTAATCACCCACAGGCCAATTTTCTCGTCCGGATCCATTACTCTAAAATTCGAGAAAATTCCCATAAATTCACAAAATTAGGAAATGCTTATTTCTATACTCATATTCCAATTTCAGTTCTCTAAATTTCATTTCCTTCCAATTTCATATTCAAAACTTAATTAATACACTTATTCAATTTCCACTTTTCACAACCCAATCCTCATCTCGTCCTATTATAACCAAATTTTCGATTACACATCTAGCCAATTTTCAATTTCACAATCAAGTCGGAATTGTCATACATGTATGTACATATATATATACTTATGCAAATAATAATCATTTATCAATGACTATCAAAATCTGTAATGCATGTGCAATGCAACACTTTGCTGTACTCAAATCCTAACTCGATCCAAATTACTAATCTACCCACACTCCGATAACGGATGTTACAATTCTCCTCCTAATAAAAATTTCGTCCTCGAAATTTCATATACGATTTATCACCAAGTTAGAGTCTTTTCGATCATTGATTCTCGATTTCCACTTATTTCGCTATACTAATAATTTCACAAATCTTTCTCAACCCTATATTGCCCTTTTACACACAATTTATCACTTCCAAAATCGATAACGCATATATCGGATCCTAACAATATTTTCCAATTCAGTCTTTGTAACATTTTGAGATCCGAATCATCTTTTAGGATTTTAAACGGACTTGTTATTTTAATCACACTACAACCGCTACTTACCTCTTTTCCTTTCTCAAACTCTATATTTGTTTAACGATTTCTTTTTGATTACTCGTAATTCTTTATATTATCCAATACCAATGCTACACACCTCCGATCATATCAATATTTCCTATTTCTGTCCATATAACACTTTACAAATCCATTTATCTTTTAGGTTACCACTGACTTGTCAATCCATAAATCGATTCGCAACACGGTCACATCGAGGCCCCTAATAACAAATTTCATTTCCCATTTACCTGTTATCTCAATCATTACATAGATTAGCCAAGGTGACACATTTAGAAACATTCTCAGATCGTTGAACATATTGCATCTCTCGAATGCCAATTTCTAATCTCATCAGTTTCAACAGCTTTGGTAATCATTAATTTAATTCATTCTCATCAACTTGAATTTCTTATACCATATTATCGATTCAAACACTGTCAATCTTAACTTAAATCATTCAGGCCTCTAATTATATTAGGTCCCGATCATTTTACTATCCGAATGAACAACTCCTTTTAGATATAAAACCTTTCATACACTTTTTAAATGATATCTCCAACGAAACACAATCAATCTTATCTATGCATCAATCTCATAATCTTATGAACTCCAAACCTATATTAGTTTCACACTGATAACACACAGTCAACCATATAGGTCAAACATACTCATAATCTTTCAACGTCACATTTTACTTTACATTACACTTTTAATACACTTACAATTCCTTTCATGAGTTTTACTCATATTTCCTAATCCAAATACATTACTCAATTTCTTTACAGCCTAATCTATCCACACATTTCTCGATACTATCCACTATTCAAAATTCTCGATTCGGATTTTGCCATGCTTTCAATACACCTCTGCGCACACTTGATGTGGAATCCCTAATCGCTAATCGCTCCTTTTTTTTTTTCAATTTACTCATATAACTTAATCATTATTACTTTACAAACGATATTCATCCAAAACATTTTCTCGCATAAATAGAATCTCCAAACTTTTCACAACACTTTCCAATACACTATTCAATACAATAGATTTTAAGTCATCAAATACCAATGCAGCCCATAAGCTTATACTGATCTCCATACACATAGAATCTCTTTACATTTTTCCAATAGATCACATTATCATCTTTACAATTCATTTCATATTATAACACCAAATTCTCTAGATACTTATCCTTTACAATTTCACATTTATCACTGCCTCTATACACATTCACAACTACACATATACAAGTCACATCTATTTCACATTCATAGATGCTCCAATATAACTCTAATGTCGATTTCATAATACGCCCATCAAGCACTAATGCACTAAATCTCCAATTATCACATCGCACCATATACTTGTTCTTATTCCTTGATTTCCACAACTTCCATTTATCACATTTTCCATATCATCTATTCTTCACTATTCCTAACCACTTAAACCACTAGTACAGCTCATGTATGAGACTCATATGCTATATTGGGATCGAGGGTCACCGTCTCACGAGACGTGACTTATATGCATGTACTTTGACACATTTTTCTCGTAATGCCCATGTAAGATTGTACTTCGGGCTCGATATATATATGTAGCACCCACTCCCTAACGTGACCCGAACCCGACATCAATAAGGATATCCGTCCGTGACCCGCGAGGGTGGCGTTAGAACAGATCATTAACTTTTAAAACACGTTATACCTTTTTCTTTTCTTTCAAAACCAAAAGAGTGCGCAGAATCAATGAATAAACTGGCCCAATCAGAACAAAAACGCTTTTCCAATAAAAACAATTTCAGTTTTTACAACACATTTACACAAAATCATTTGGCCCTTCAATCAAATCAATATACTAATGCAGACGTGGGCGACATCGATCCCGACCAAACTCGCTCAGCTGGCGGTAGACATACTCCGTGGTCTAACGGGTACTCTTCACTTCTGAAAAATAGATGCAATGTTGGGTGAGTTTATGAACTCAAGTGAGAAACCATCATCGATGGTTCACCCAACTCATGCATTCACAATCATATACACATAACACATAGTAGCATTTACAGTAATATCGCATGCAATTTCCTTATTCACATTTCACGACCATTACAATCAATTTACAATTTCATCCAAGAATATATATATGCAATGCACATGTGACGCTTCCATTTTCTTTTCGTTGTTGTGACCGTATACCGAGCTCATATACGTTGAGCCATTGGCTCAAACATTGGGCTTGAAGCCTCAAACGTTAGGCATAGCTCGATCATCGAAATGAGGCTCGAATACGTTAGGCACGAGGCCTCGTGCGTTGAGCTTAAAGCTCAAAACGGTGGTGCACCGGTCACAACCGCCATTATCGATCATTTATTATGCATGAATGCACATGTCACTAACCAATTTCCAATCTCAATCATTTGTCACTTGCATTTATTTTCCGCTTCTCATTTCAATATCACTTTTCATTTCTTCTGACCTTTGGTCCCAGATTTCATTCAAATACATTTCCATTCATTTTCACTAATGCATGTTACAATTTAATTCACTCATGCATTCATACACATTTACTCATCTTTGCACTTCGATATCATTAATCAAATATTTCAACACCCATGGTCCGAAATCAATCAAATCAATCACATATATCCATCCGTAACTCCTCATGGCATCGGTGCATACAATTAATAAACACATAAGGCTGAGAAACCAACTAGGTTACTCACCGCACTTCCGAACTACGACTGAAGTCCCAATATCGTCTGTGGAATGCCGATCCATCTAACCTCTATATCAAATCAATAAATCACATTACCAATTATGTCAAATTCAATAATTAATAGCAAATACGATAAATATTATACATGTTATGACATTCCCAATCCAATTCCTAATTACTCAATTTGATCACTCTCTCACTAATCCATAACACTTCCAATTATTATAAACCAATTTACCAATTAATCACTAATAAACCAAATCATTTAACATAAATCCTCAAGCTCATTACTTGTAACAATCACCTTATAATCCTTTAATCATTTCATTTGAATTGCAATTTCCTATTCTAAAAAATCAATTAATCCATAACCAACTAAAATTTCAAATTCCTAAATCCCTTATTAAAACCTTAAAATTCACATTTTGGATCACATCCTCGCCAAGCACACCAGACACCTCGCCATGGCGAATCGCACATTCCTCGTCATGCGCAGATGCCCGTATGCGTCATGACGACGCTTTTTCTCCTCGGCCATGGCGCCTAACTCCTTCGCCACAAGGCGCGCTTATATCCCATTCGTCATGACGTATCAATTATAAAATCATTTATTCGTCATGACGCGTGCATACTTAGGGAGCTTGCCGCGGCGTGTTCTTCACACGTCGCGACGTGCAAACCCAGAAATCGTCCGAAAACCCATAAATCTCATCTGATCTTTTCATCTAATCTCATCCAAATTCATTCTAAACACTCTCAATCATTTCTAAGCCTTAAACCCAACTCATATCTAACCTCAATCCATCATTTAACTCGATTTCCATCAAAAACCCAAATCAAAACCATCAAACCCTATCATCGTAAACTTTCAATTTCTCTAAACCATTTCTTACTCAAATCACCGATTAATACAAATGATTTAAGGCATAAACACATAGAAACTTACTTGATTTAAGCTTCAATCCTTTGAGAATCCATCAAACAACTCCAAATCCCAAATTTGCTCACCCACGACCGTCAACGATGGCAAAGAGAAAATGAAGAAAATGAGCTTACCTTTAAGCTTATGCCTATATATATATATGAGATCATCAGCCTCATGTCCAATTCTTAGGGTCTAATACATCCAATTTCTATTCTATTTTTCTCCCAATTTCGCAATACTCGTAACCAATAATTCCTGAATTCATAATTCAAATTTATTTCATATCATTTGTCAATTAATCTCGGACCCGGAATCACATTAATCAGTCCCTAGGCCAATTTTCTGGTCCGGATCCATTACTCTAAAAATTCTGGGAAAATTCCCATAAATTCACAAAATTAGGAAATGCTTATTTCTATACTCATATTCCAATTTCCAGTTCTCTAAATTTCATTTCCTTCCAATTTCATATTCAAAACTTAATTAATACACTTATTCAATTTCCACTTTTCACAACCCAATCCTCATCTGTCCTATTACAACCAAATTTCCGATTACACATCTAGCCAATTTTCAATTTCACAATCAAGTCGGAATTGTCATACATGTATGTACATATATATATACTTATGCAAATAATAATCATTTATCAATGACTATCAAAATCAGAATGCATGTGCAATGCAACACTTTGCCTGTACCAAATCCTAACTCGATCCAAATTACTAATCTACCCGTCACTCCGATAACGGGATGTTACAATTCTCCCCTCCTAATAAAAATTTCGTCCTCGAAATTTCATATACGATTTATCACCAAGTTAGGGGAGTCTTTTCGATCATTGATTCTCTGATTTCCACTTATTTCGCTATATGAATAATTTCACAAATCTTTCTCAACCCTATATTGCCCTTTTACACACAATTTATCACTTCCAAAATCGATAACGCATATATCGGATCCTAACAATATTTTCCAATTCAGGTCTTTGTAACATTTGAGATCCGAATCATCTTTTAGGATTTTAAACGGACTTGCTATTTTAATCACACTACAACCGCTTACCTCTTTTTCCTTTCTCAAACTCTATACTGCTTAACGATTTCTTTTGATTACTCGTAATTTTTTATATTATCCAATACCAATGCTACACACTCCGATCATATCAATATTTCCTATTTCATCCATATAACACTTTACAAATCCATTTATCTTTTAGGTTACCAACGACTTGTCAATCCATAAATCGATTCGCAACACGGTCACATCGAGGCCCCTAATAACAAATTTCATTTCCCATTTACCGTTATCTCAATCATTACATAGATTAGCCAAGGTGACACATTTAGAAACATTCTCTCAGATCGTTGAACATATTGCATCTCTCCAATGCCAATTTCTAATCTCATCAGGTTTCAACAGTTTCGGTAATCATTAATTTAATTCATTCTCATCAACTTGAATTTCTTATACCATATTACTGATTCAAACACCTGTCAATCTTAACTTAAATCATTCAGGGCCTCTAATTATATTAGGTCCTGATCATTTTACTATCCGAATGAACAACTCCTTTTTAGATATAAAACCTTTCATACACTTTTTAAATGATATCTCCAACGAAACACAATCAATCTTATCTATGCATCAATCTCATAATCTTATGAACTCCAAACCTATATTAGTTTCACACTGATAACACACAGTCAACCATATAGGTCAAACATACTCATAATCTTTCAACGTCACATTTTACTTTCTGTTACACTTTTAATACACTTACAATTCCTTTCATGAGTTTTACTCATATTTCCTAATCCAGTCACATTACTCAATTTCTTTACAGCTAATCTATCCACACATTTCTCGATACTATCCACTATTCAAAATTCTCGATTCGGATTTTGCCATGTTTTCAATACACCTCTGCACACTTGATGTGGAATCCCTAATTGCTAATACGTTCCTTTTTTTTTTTTCAATTTACTCATATAACTTAATCATTATAACTTGCGGAACTTATCATACTATCCAGTCCTCCCCACTGGAGCTTGCACCGGTACTTATGGCTCTTGGCCCATGGCATAAGTGAGAGCCTAAGCAAAGGCTTGAAAGAACTGCAGATCCATGGTAGGAATAGGAGGAGGAGGCGATGGCACTTCATGTTGCATACTAGGTTCCTCAGCATCAGGAGCAGAGTGTGTCTCTGCATATTAGACATAGGATTTATCTGAGTTCCCTTGGCGAGAGCGAGATCGAGTCATAGCTCCTCGAGTTGTCTTTCGGGGAGGCATAATCACTCCTTTAATTTAAAACCATTGAAAATCTTTAGTTCTTACAAAATAATTTTCAAATCATGTATAGCAATTCAAATCATTCAAAACAATGTCAAATCATGTGTCCAACTATCCGGAAGTCATGAAGTGTGAAGTTCGGGCGTGGTGGAAAACTTAGAATTGGGAGCTACAACCCTTTGGATAAATTACGCCGCAGTAAGCGATTGAACTTCACCGTGACAAACCTGAATGTTTATCTTTGCCGCGGCGACCATTTGATCTCGTCGTGGTGAAGTCGCCACATACGAGTTTTCCATGGTGAAACTGACAGAACAAACCCAACAATCCCAACTTCCTATCATACTAAAAACAAACATAAATTCTTCCAACCACCCTCATCAGTTCCATCCAAAGACAAAAAGAACTTGAATTTAAACATTAGCAAATTCCCAAATTCTTAATCTCGTTTGTAAATCTAATGCAATGCAAAATGTTTGAAAACTAGGGGAAAACATTGACCATATTTCATTAATATCCAAAAGAAGAGTTTTACAAGGCTTTAATAAGCATTTCAAGCTACATTACAACTTAATCCAAAAATATATAGTTTGCAAAAGTAGAATTTCTCAAAATGTGACTAAAGCCTTGTTTTACAAAAACTAACTTCAAATGCCAAATAAACGTAATTAGAGTGATGTCTTGACTCTTCACTACTCGATCTCTTGCTCCTAACCTGAAGATGGGAAGGAATGAGAGGGGGTAAGCTTAAAGCTCGTGGGTAACAATTTATAACTAGTAACAAACAAAACCGTTGAAATACTTGTTTCCATTGTAACAAAAATTCATATTGAACTTAACCAAATTCACAATAATGCAAATCAGGTATGCATCAATCTTGTCAACATATCATGGGCACATAAACACATCAAAATAGTTTGGAAGGTCCATAAATAAAACGAACACACACATTTCTAGATAATAGTTCTGTGTAGTTATGAACAGAACGAACTAACACAATCCTATATAGTGGTTTTGTGTAACGTAAACATGAGGCAGTCTATGAAGGAGCTCTATGTCACTAGCAGGCAAGCAGGAGAAACCTTTAATCGAAGTGCACTTGACATATGAAATGGACCAAACCAAAACCCATATAACATGTATCTCATAACTTGTAAACTAGTTTCCCAAAGTGGCACGTTTTCAAAACTTGATTTTACAAACATAGTATCTTTTCAAAAATCATTTTCACATTCTTTTCATAATTCATCAACACAGTATGGTCATACCAAACACATAACACTTTCTCAAAGCATTCAAAGAGTTATAATGTACATTCATAAAATAGTTGAAATCATTTATTTCCATCATTTGAAAGAAAACATTAATGGCCTATTACTTAATTATAAAACTGTAACCCACCTTGAAATCCTTGCTTATAAACTTGCTCAAAGATGCCTCTTGTCTTGATCCTCTTACCTTCCTTGATTTCCTTTATCAATGAAAAAAAATTTCCATTCAATAGAAATACAATTTGAGGACCCACATATAGCATATTCGCTAAGATAAATTCTAAATACTCAAACTCTTCCAAAAGTCCAAACCTTTAGGTCAATTTTTCCAAGATCATTTTGATTAAGTAAATGAAGAAATTTGATAATACTTCCTTCTAAAAAAATGTTCCTCATTGTCTTAAGTTTCTAATGACACTAAAATCATTCAATTTGGTCTAGTAACCTGAAATTTATACCCCAAGCATTTTTGGACTATTCTTACACTGAAACAATATTCTATACTCAACTTCCATGCAAAAATTTAATTTCTTAGAGACTTAATTAGAACTCTTTTTCATTAGACAATTTGTATTCTTATCTCTCTAGTTTACTGCAAATCAAAAATCATTCGATTTGGATAACTACAGAAAAATTTATGCGTAAAATACCAAAACATGTTTTAGTTGTGCAGGAGAAACTTCACCGCGATGAACCAATGAGTTGGTCGTAGTGAAGTAAGGAGATTTCACTGCGGTGAACTTTCATAGAAACGTAACCTTTCTCTCAAAATTTTCTAGATTATTACTCTATTCAACCCAATTTTACTTCTAACTATCGCATTAACTTTCTCCAATCATCAAATCAAGAAAATTGATGTTTATACTTACTTGATTCACCTTCAAATTCTTCAAACTCTTCAAGATCTCCAAAAACCCTAGTTTTTCTCTTCTTTTCTTCTCCTTCCACGACACTCTCATTCTTGCTCTCTTCTTATTCACAATTTTTCTTCTTCTAATTACACTCTTAATAATCATAAAATGTCCCTTTTGCACTCCATTATAAGCCTTATGTCTTTTAACCTTAAGTGATCTACCAATTTTGCCCTTCATATATTCTTATCATTTTAACACTTTAATTCCATTAATTCAAGCAATAAATTCTACTATGAAATAATAATTAACTCCATAAATTAATCCATTAAAACCTCATAATTCATTTAAATCATGCTTAATTAAAAGAAAAAATTCGAGGGGCCAACAGAAATACACCATTTTCCTTGTCGTAATGATCATGTAAAGTAGACCCAAAAATCTGTTTTGAAAAGAAAGCTTGATTAGTTAATGAGTGTATGAATTTTGACACATTTGGAGTACAATTGATCTTTGCATCGGTTTATTACAGTAGTATACCCGGGCATATGTCATTGAATATGCATGTTACATGATACATTTGTAAAAATACATATTCAGTTACATAAACAATGTGGTAACATGAAATTGTATTTGATTGCATATGGAAGAGCAAGTAGAGCGACCGCTTCTAGATATTGTCGAAACTTCAAGGCAATAAGCAAAAAGGGAGCAATAGTGAGTAACCTAAGATTATCTCACCCTAATTTGTTCTATTTATTACTGAATTGAATTTAATATGTGTTGATTATGTTCTAAATTTTGGAAAATAATTATCCGAGGCATTTGATGCAGGTAAACATCATTGGAAGTGCTCCTTGTATGTGACTTTGGCATAATAAGTGTTTCTCCATTGATACGTGATGTATTTGTACTGAATTCCAGACATGAAATATCCGAGGAGTGTGATGTATGAATAAAACATTAGAAGTGCTATTTGAATGTGAATGTGATTAACTAATTATTTCTCTACTTAAATGTTGAATTCCAGACTAAAAGTCCGATGACAAATGTGAATGAGAAAGAATGTGAATGTGATTGAATGAGTATAATGATTGAATTTGTGGAATGCATTTCATTTCAATGCATGTAATATAAAGGCAGTTATGACTAATGTCGTCAGTGAAAAAGAGCATAAAACTCAGACATTTGTGGAAAGAGCGTAAGGCTCAATTCGTACAATAAGCCTTATATCCCTAACGGATAAGGGACAGTATGAAAGAGCCCTATATCCACAACGGATATGAGACAATGAAAAAGGCACACAATCATAACAACGTAATAAATGAATTGAGTCTGATAAACATTACATTCAAATATGATATGAAAAAATTGAATAACTACATTGTTATGATGACTTCCCTTGTATGAATATGTGATAATGAATGTCATGAACTTGTGTTTGAATTATGAGATTTGTGAACAAATGATTCATAATATTACTTGATGTGACCAATTTGATGTGAATTACATGATAATCTGAACTATTATGTTGTATGAAAAGAGTGAATCATCGAGGATGGTTACTCTACTGAGTTTGCAAAACTCCTCAAAATTGCAACATTGATAATTTTAGGTTTTAGAGAGTGACGCCTAGCTTCTAAAATTACATAGAAGCGTTTTTGTACAACTTTTGGAGTTCAGATATGGCTCAAAGATCAGTTAACTAGGACTGAAGAAATAGTTTGTTTTAATTTTTGTTTATTTTCCTAATATTTGTATCATATTTTGTTGACTGAGTTGTAAACACTCTAGGTTGACATTGTAAAATATGGATGATGGTTAATACTAGAGTGTGAATTATAGTTGAAAAATGAAATGAGGAGAATTTTAGTTTTCAGACAATGTTATTTATGGTTTTACCTACAATGACATGTGACATAGTGAAGGTGAAATGGTTAACACACTATTTCTATCGGGCATGTGCATATGCAAGTGTCAGATGGGAGTGATGTGCTTCATCAGGCGTTCACTAAGTTGGACTTGAGATCTGGGTACTATCAGTTAAAAATAATAGAGGCTGATGTACCGAAAAGTGCATTCAGGAGTAGGTCTGGAGATTTCAAGTTCTTAGTAATGCTGTTGGGATTAATTGATGCCCCAGCTACATTTATGGCTTTCATGAATAAGGTGTTTCAGCCCTACCTGGATCAATTTATGATTGTGTTCATTGATGACATCTTGGTGTATTCAAAGAGCAAAGAAGAACATTAGGAACATCTAAGAGTGATCTTACAGATTATGAGGGAGAAACAATTGTATGTCAAATTCAGTAAGTGTGAATTTTGGCTAGATCAAGTAGCATTTCTGGGTCATATAGTCTCTGGATGAGGCATATAAGTGGATCCAAAGAAGATAAAGCAGTGATGAATTAGGAAGCTCTAAGAAAGGTATCAAAAATCCAAAGCTTCGTAAGATTGGTTGGATATTACCAGAAGATTATCGAGGGGTTCTCATTGATCTTAACCCCTCTGACAAAACTTCTAAGGAAGAATGTGGCATTCAGATGGAATGATGACTATCAGAAGAGTTTTGAGGAGTTGAAACATCAGTTGACTACTGCACCAGTGTTAGCTATACCATCAGGAACTGGAGGATATGTAGTATGCAATGATGCTTCACATCAAAGATTGGGATGTGTGTTGATGTAGAATGACAAGGTGATAGCATATGCATCGAGACAACTAAAGTCTCACAAGATTAACTATCCAGTACATGATTTAGAGCTTGTTGTGGTTGTGTTTGCTCTAAAGATATGGAGACATTACTTATATGGAGAGACATTCTAGATATACACTGATCATAAGAGTTTGAGATATCTATTAAGTCAGAAAGAATCAAACATGAGACAAATGAGATGAGTAGAGTTGTTAAAAGATTATGATTGCACAATCGAGTATCATCCAAGGAAATATGGTGGCTAATGCATTGAGTAGAAAATCGATTATTAGTGTAGCTCAAATTCAATTATCGAGGTTATCAAGCTTGATGAGAGCTTTAAATGTGAGTTAAATCAAGAGAATAATTAGACATTGATTGCCAGACTTAAGTTGAGACCAATATTGCATGATAAAATAAAAAAAGTACAGAGTAAAGATTCTGAAATGGTGAAACTGATTGAGAAAGTTAAAAGGAATATACATTCTGAATTTAAATTGAGAGATGAAACATTGTGGTTAAAACAGAGGCTATGTGTGTCTAGTGTGGATGATTTGAGGAAGGAAATCTTAGAGGAAGCTTATATGGTCGCTTATATTATACATCCTGGTACCACCAAGATTACAACACATTGAAACAGCGCTTCTGGTGGCCTAGAATGAAGAAGCAAGTAGCGGGACTTGTTTCTTAACGTATAACATGCCAACAGGTTAAGGCTGAGCATCAAAATCCTATTGAAAAGTTACATTTGTTACCTATTCCGGAGTGGAAATGGGAATGAATCACTATAGATTTCATAATGGGATTGCTTAAGACTCTGAGGTAGAATGATGTTATATGAGTTGTAGTGGACCGATTAACTAAGTCGACTCATTTCATACCAGTGAGAGAGAATAACTCACTAGACTAGTTAGCTCAGAAGTATATGAATGAGGTGGTTAGATTGCATGGGGGTCCGGTGCCTATTGTATCAGATAGGGATCCCAAATTCACTTCGAGATTTTAGAAGAGTTTATAGTCAGCTATAGGTACAAAGTTAAACTTCAATATTGCATTTCATCTTCAAACAGATGGATAAAGTGAGAGGATAATCAAGACTATTGAGGATATGCTTAGAGCATGTGTATTGGAGTTTCAAGGAGCATGGGATTAGTATATTGCATTGATTGAATTTACTTATAACAGTCATTATCACAGTAGTATCAAAATGGCTCCATATAAGGCATTGTATGACAGAAAGTGTCGATCGCCTCTACTTTAGGACGAAAAGGGCTTGAGAATGGTTGAAGGTCTAGAGCTGATACAAAACACTATGGATAAGGTGAAACTAATTAGGAGTTGAATAAAAGTGGCTCGGGATAGACAAAAGAGCTATGTGGATCAGCATCAACGGGATAAGGAATACAGTGTAGGAGACAGAGTATTTCTAAGAGTGTCACCTTGGCGAGGTGTGCTGAGGTTTGGTAAAAAGGCCAAGTTGAGCCCTAGGTACATTGGTACTTATAAGATCATTGAGAGGATAGGACATTTGACATACAAGTTTGCTTTGCCTAATGAGTTGTCTCAGTTGCATAATACGTTTCATGTAAGCATGTTAAGAAGATATAGATCTTATCCAACATATGTGTACCAGCTTAAAATATTGAGGTTTGCTAGTAATCTAAGCTATATTAAAGAGTCGATCAAGATAGTGGGTTATAAGACAAAGTAGTTAAGAAACCATTCCACAAGTGAAAGCCCTTTGAAGAAATCACTCGACTGAGGTAGCAACTTGAGAAACAGAGGATCATATGAGGAAACAATAGCTCCACCTGTTCGAACAACCAGGTAAGAATTTCGAGGACAAAATTTCTTTAAGGAGGAGAGAATTGTAACATCTTATTAATCATGATAAGTCTAAAATACTATATAAGTGAGGTAAATGAGAAATTAGAAAAGGTATTTCATGCTTATGTATAATGTGGCATACATATACACGAGAATATTTATATTTGCACATTAATATGATTGTACATGCATTCATTGACATTTTTCGAGTAAAATTGATTTATAAATGGGAATTGTGGATTTTATTGTCTTGAAAATTAAATTGAGTGTATTAAAATTGATTTGGTAAGTTTGGTGATATTTCAGGTATTTTGAAATTTTGGAGTATTTTTGGACTAGGCAAATGTAAAAATATGGACCATTTATAGTGTGACATGTGGACTAATGAATTAGTGACAAATGAGATAGCTAATTAATTGAAAAATGGTAGTAATAAGTGGGAGATAAATGGCCTAGCTTAATGGCGACATTTGGTGGCTTAGGAAGATGATAAGTGGCCAATATGCTTATGGACACATGTTAATCCAAGTTAATGACTCCTAGCATCTAGTAAAGAAAGTTACAACAAGGATAGTTCTACAGTTTTCTCTTTTGTTCTTCACCTTTTCCACCAAAATTACATCCATCTTCTCTTTAAATTATGGCTAAACTCTAGTTTAAATTACAACAGAAAAACTAGATTTTAATTCCTTACAAAATAGCAAAAAAAAAACCAATTTAACATGGTCATCATATTGTTGTCCAAAAATCAACCTATTTTCACCTTGAGTTTGTGATGAATCATGTTAGAATATGTTAGCGGTAGTGTTTTCTCTGAACATCCTTTGTTCTTTTTGCTATAACTTCTTCTCCTGACATCCAAATGACATGAGACTTGAACCAATAGACTCATAACTCATTTTTATTAATTATGAACATCTAAATCCAATCGGAAAATATTAAGTGATAAATTTAGGATGAAAATGGTGAGTGTGCTAGAATATTGTTAACTGGAATGATTTCACTGATCATGCTTTGGTATTTTGGCTATATTTTGATCTGTAGATTTCCAAATGAGATTATTCTTGAATTAAATTTACCTAGAGACATTTGAATACAATGTTTAAGAAGAAATTGAATTTGAATTTTGTTCTTAAGGGTCTTGAAATTGAGTTTTGGCTTAGCCTATAGCACTACCCATAACAAAAATCATATCCTATTGTTAACAAATAAATTGTATTGATGTAGGACAAATCAGACAAAGTTGTCTTAATTCAATAATCAATCTTTAAATTTTTGTGGTATTTTCTTTTTATCGATAACTGAAAATATTAATTAAATTAATTGCTCAATATCATTGTTTTATTTTCTCCTTGCAAATTCTATGTATTAAATTGATATTTAATTATTCCCTCATTATTAGCAATAATTAGTGTAAGTTAGTTACTGCTCCAAATCTATAAGTGTTACAAATGAGATCTTAATCATTTAATATCTTATATGATTAACAATTCACACTTAACATTATTTTTTTTACTAAGATGAAATGGAAACAGCAATCTAAGATGGAAACACAAAGTAAGACAAAGGTGAAGTCAAAGTAAGACTAAGCTGACGTCAAAGTGAGACGAAGCGGAAGAAACTAAGACGAAGCGAAAGAAACTAAGACAAAGAAAAGTAAGACGAAGCGGAAGCAAAAGTAAGACGAAGGAAACTGAGACGAAGAAAAGTTAGTTACCACTCTAAATCATGTAAGTGTTACAAATGAGATCTTAATCATTTAATATCTGATAGACGAATGCTTAAACCAAAGTAAGACGAAAGCGATAGCAAACTACAACGAAAGCTGAAGAAAAACTAATACAAAAACAGAAGAAAACTAAAACACAAACTCAACCAAATTAAGATGTGAGGTAAAGGAAAAGTAAGACAAAAGTGGATGCAAACTAAGACGCAAGCTGAAGCAAAAGTAAGACGGAAGTTGAAACAAAAGTAAGACGAAAATAGAAGAGAAAGTAAGACAAATACTGGACCCAAAGTAAGAAGAAAGTGGTAGCAAACTAAGATGGAAGCTGAAGGAAAAGTAAGACGAAAGTGGAAGCAAACTAAGATGCAAGCTGAAGCCAAGTCAGACTGAAATTGAAACAAAAGTAAGAAGAAAGTAGGAGCAAAAGTGAGACGAATACTGGAGCCAAAGTAAGACAAAAGCAATTGCAAACTAAGCCGAAAATTGAAGGAAAAGTAAGATGAAAGCAGAAGCAAACTAAAACGCAACCTCAACGAAACTAAGACGTGAGCTAAAGGAAAGGTAAGATGAAAGTGGAAGCAAACTGAGACTGAAGCTGAAGCAAAAGTAAGACGAAAGCGGAGGCAAACTCAGACGGAAGCTGAGGAAAAATAAGACAAAAGTGGGAGCAAACTGAGTCTCACTTTTGCTTCTCCTTCCCTCTTGTTTTGCTTCCGCCTTAGTCTTACTTTTGCTTCAACTTGCGTCTTAGTTTGCTTCTGCTTTCGTCTTACTTTTCCTTCAACTTGCGTCTTACTTTCGCTTATGCTTTCGTCTTACTTTTGCCTCTCCTTCCGTCTTGTTTTGGCTTCACTTCCGTCTTAGTTTACTTCCGGTTTTGTCTTATTTTTGGTTCAGCTTCCGTCTTAGTTTGCTTCTACTTCCATGTTACTTTTGCTTCATCTTTCGCCTTCCTTATTATTATTAATTGTTTTTATTTAGGTCATTATTTATTTTCCATTGTTATTATTATTATTATTATTATTATTATTATTATTATTATTATTATTATTATTATTATTATTATTATTATTATTATTATTATTATTATTATTATTGCTATCATTATAATTTTATTTTTATTTTATTATAACATTATTTTTAAGCTAAGACATAAGTACTATCAACCTTGAAGAATGCAATACAACACTCAACGAAGTCTACAGTTTTTCAAGACGAATTATCAATGGGCAAACATCTTCACTGAGCCATTAAGTGAAGAAAGATTCAAAGAAATAAGACGAAACCTGAACATGGCAATGTTGACTGATCAATCATCTGGCACGTCATGAACTGGATGATATTGTTAATCATAAAAGATACAATTAATTCAATAATCAATCTTTAAATTTTTGTGGTATTTTCTTTTATCGATAACTCAAAATATTAATTAAATTAATTGCTCAATATCATTGTTTTATTTTCTCCTTGCAAATTATATGTATTAAATTGACATTTAATTATTACCTCATTATTAGCAATAATTAGTTTAAGTTAGTTACTGCTCAAAATCCTGTAAGTGTTACAAATGAGATCTTAATCATTTAATATCTGATACAATTAACAATTCACACTTAACATTATTTTTTTAACTAAGACGAAGTGGAAACAGTAATCTAAGATGGAATCACAAAGTAAGACGAAGGTGAAGTCAAAGTAAGACTAAGCTGACATCAAAATGAGACGAAGCAGAAGAAACTAAGACGAAGCGAAAGAAACTAAGACGAAGCGGAAGTGAAAGTAAGATGAAGGAAACTGAGACGAAGAAAGTTAGTTACCATTCCAAATCCTATAAGTGTTACAAATGAGATCTTATTCATTTAATATTTGATAGATGAATGCTGAAACCAAAGTAAGACAAAAGTGGTAGCAAACTATGACGGAAGCTGAAGGAAAACTAAGACGAAAACAGAAGCAAACTAAGACACAAACTCAACCAAACTAAGATGTGAGGTGAAGGAAAAGTAAGACGGAAATTAAAACAAAAGTAAGACAAAAGCAGAAGCAAAAGTAAGACGAATACTGGACCCAAAGTAAGACGAAAGTTGTAGCAAACTAAGACGAAAATTGAAGGAAAAGTAAGACGAAATCGGAAGCAAACTAAGACGTAAGCTAAAGCAAAAGTCAGACTGAAGTTGAAACAAAAGTAAGATGAAAGCATAAGCGAAAGTGAGATGAATACTAGAGCCAAACTAAGACGAAAGCGGTTGCAAACTAAGACGGAAGATGAAGGAAAAGTAAGACGAAAGCGGAAGCAAACTAAAACGCAACCTCAATGAAACTAAGATGTGAGTTGAAGGAAAGGTAAGATGAAAGTGGAAGCAAACTGAGACTGAAGCTGAAGCAAAAGTAAGATGAAAGCGAAGGCAAACTCAGACAGAATCTAAAGCAAAAATAAGACAAAAGCGGAAGCAAAATGAGTCTTACTTTTGCTTCCGCCTTAGTCTTACTTTTGCTTTAGCTTGCGTCTTAATTTGCTTCCGCTTTCATATTACTTTTCCTTCAGCTTGCGTCTTACTTTCGCTTATGCTTTCATCTTACTTTTGCCTCTCCTTCCATCTTGTTTTGGCTTCACTTCCTTCTTAGTTTACTTTCAGTTTCGTCTTATTTTTGGTTCAGCTTCCGTCTTAGTTTGCTTCTGCTTCTGTGTTACTTTTGCTTCACCTTTCGTCTTCCTTATTATTATTAATTGTTTTTATTTATGTCATTATTTATTTTCCATTGTTATTATTATTATTACTATCATGGTTATTTTAAACATTAATTTTTCATAACACTAAATTTGACGATCTAATTTTAAATTTAATGCAAATATTAAACTTTGCTTTAAAACTTCCCAAGTGATAATATACATTTTATTATATAAAATTAAAACTTAAAATTTTAAATTTTTAAGTTAATCGAGAAATGATAAAAACAATTGAATTTATGAATCACAAAATGTGAAGGTGAAAAAACAAAAAGGTTTCTTGCAATAAAACATAAAGAAAAAAATCTGTATAAAATCTCCATTTACCAAACACCCCAAAAAACTGAACCTTTTTAAATATAACTAAACAAGAGGGGGTTTCTTTAGCATTCAGAAGACATGCAGAGGAAGAATCACATGATCTCACGAGAGAGGCGCATTCGCAGTTTATGGATCAGTTGTATGAGAGAATTTCTAATCTTTTGGAGAGTAGTGACAACGGTGAGAATTTGGGAGCTTAAAGAACAATTGACGAGTTGAAATATGCTTATAATTACATGCTAAAATTTTGAAAAGCATGTTTACATGCGAATTCATTTCTAAAAATTTCCACTAAAACAACACATTGTATTAGTCGAACAATTTATAAAAAATGAACTCTACGTGGACATGAGTCAAGCAGTTTGCTTGGTATAGTTTCAGAAGCTAGATGTACAACGTGGTTCACTATTTCTGTCGGAAGACCCGAAAGGCGCAAAGTTCTAATCAGCTCACTTTTACGGATTTGTTTAATAAATATCGTAACTAACAAGGTATAACTCTTCTTGTTAGACATGGTATTCCACAGCATTTGTAAAAGTTCACCTTCAGCTTCAGGTAATGTTGCAAGTAAAGTCATGAACTTTACTTCAGCATCTGTGTAAACTAGCCAACCTTCAAAATATAACTTTTGCATGATGTTATTAACTGAAATAATATACTATGTCAAATCGTCCCCAGGCATTAAACGCATGTTAGCCAAGGTTGTACGCATGTTCCTAATCTATTTTTTCTATGCTTCACATCGTATCAACTTGGGCGTTCGCTTAATAATAGGCATCTTGCTTCAAAAAAAATTCCAATCAAAAGAGTGTACAAAATAATGAAGTCTTTCTCTGAAACTTTATATGTAATTTATCTAATTCATACCAAATAAAACCTAATAGGTTATATAAAGTAACCGCTGTGGCTAAAATACCGAAACATACTCAGTGAACATTTTCCACATCAACAACCAGTTTGTTTCAAAATCTTTGTTTAACACAACTTTAAAGGATTTATTCATTACTCACCTGCTGAGAACCCCAAAATCTTCAAGCCCTAAACTTTCTAGTTTTTCTTAGGGTAAAAGACACAAATAACAAAGTGCAGTTGCTGTAGGAAAACAAAAACAAAGAAATCACTTAGAAGGTGTTAGAGGCAAAACTTTATGCACGGAAATAAAATTTTCGGAAGATCCCCAATGAAGAATGAAGTTAGACATATTACTTTACCTATCAACTCTCAGACAACAGTAGCTTACTTCTAGCAAAAGTACACAGCCTAAGAGATATTTGTCGCTTCAGTCACATCAAACTTTAACTTAGTTTAATCCTTATTTTTACAATTTAACTATGTCCAAATCTTCATTTGATGTCTTTATTTTCTTATTTTCTATTATTTTCCAAAATTTTTGACTTAATTCACCAAAATTAGTAATAATAATAATATATTTAACACCAATAAAAATTTTGTGTTCTTTCAAATTTGATTTATTAATTAACTAATCATCTCTTACTCAGATTTAAATTCATCAATATAACAATCTTTTTTAACTTATTAATTGAATTTAATATTAATAATATATTTATAACCTGTTCTCGTTTAAATTATAAATGATTTAATTCTTTTTTACTTTATTACTTAATATTGCAAAAAGTTACCTTATCTTTACTTTGAACATCCGCTTCTCTTTACCTCCCCTATCTAATGTGTCAGTCATCATTTAATGGAACACAATCTACTCTTAAAAACCCAATATTCAGATATCTTCATTTAATGCACCGTAATTTACTGTTGCTGTTTTTTGCATGTCTCTAGGAAAAGCACTTCTGTTTCACTTTATCATCTTTCAGTACTGTGTCTCGTTTAATGCATCGCAACTCTTTAAGTAATAGTTTTATTACAAAAATGTTGTATTTTCAAATAATACATTTTTTAATCAATTATTCAGAAATTGTTATCATTGCTTCACTTTTCTTCCACCGATTTATCAATCAATCCTCCTATAACAATTGTTTTGTGATTGAAACGGTCCATTAACACCTTTATTTTTTAACTTTCTCTTGTGACTTAACGCTCAAACCATATCTAGCATAACCAATCAAGCAATTTCCCCCTTGAAACTTTACTTCTCTGAACTACCGTCTTCTTTTACTTTCTTCTTGTTTAACCTAAATACATCAGATCCTCCATTGCAGAAAGAAAAAACATTAAAAGTTGTGTCTCCTTTTTCACCAAACAAACAACCACCGTTCATAATAGTAAACCATTCTTTTGTCTATTAGTTTTGTTTTCGAATTTTTATATTTATACTGGTTATATCATTTTTGCCTCATTTATTTACTATCATCTAATTTGGTTTCTGCGGCATTTCACTTGAAGCACATAAGCAATTAATACAGGCAATAAATACACTTGTAAAAGCCCAAAAAAAAAATTTCTTTGATCTTATTATTCTGACTATATTTACACTCCGTTTGTTTTAGCTCTTTGCTTATTCACTGCTCCATTCTTCCACTACTAAGGTATGTCTAGTTATATTACATAAATATATTGTATAATATTCTGCTATACTTGTTCATCACGTATTATTTTTCCTTTACATCATAATTAATTTCATGTTTAAATTTATGTATTTCATAACTTGCATGTCTAATGTAAGCTAATTTTTATATTCATTGCACCCTATTATCATGTATTAATTTTCTTAGATATCTTTTAATCCTTTATTTATCTTATGATAGATTCGCTAATATTATTTTCTAACTTTCAATTTTTTCCTAATTTCTTAAATGCTTAAATTATTATGTTTCTTAGATATATAGTTTCTTAAATGTTTTTTAAATGTATTGTTTACGTTATTCATCAACTATGTACTTATTACATCTTTTCCTTAATTTATTCACATGTGGAAATGTTACCATTTCATTTTTACTTTTATTATACTCAACACTCATAAATATAATGTTTACTTTTCTTTTACATGTCTACTCTAATATGATCTATAATATATGTTCAATTATATTCCTTATATATACATACATACATACATACATATATATATATATACATATATATATATATATATATATATATATATATATATGTATATACATGTTTTTCTTAGAAAGATGATCAATCAATAAATCAAAAATCCTGATATTATCTGGATCCCTAAGGTTTTCAAATATGGATAGAAATGCTAAAAGGCGCCAAAAATATGCTGAAATGGCAAATGATAAAAAACAAGAATTGTTACGACGACGTAGAGAAACTCGAGCTGCAAAAAAGAGAAGTTTTGGTTCATCGACACTACACCAAACAATTACTCATCAACATAACAATTGTTTGATTAATATCAAGCCTTCCACCAGTCAACTTGCAATTCATGAACCCTGTAATGAACATATACATCATCAATCTTTCAATATTCATACTAACCATATTAATGAAGGTACGTTTCTTTAGTTATATTAAAACTATTTCTAATGTAACTATTCCACAAATTGATAACATTCTTTTTACACGTTTGAAGGGATAAATCATCGTGCCTCTTCTTCAAGACTAAAATCCTTGCAGAATTTACCTATTGAAGCTCAACACCTACGTTTTGTTCCAAATTGTGAACATTACAATGCAAGACAATTTTATCTTGAACCTCCATCATTTTTTTGCTCATCCGGACAAATATCAATTGTTGCTCCTCAAATGCCTTATGCTTTAAAATCTTTATTTTTAAACAATGACAAAGAATCTGAACATTTCAGAAAGAATGTTCGTACATACAATAACAATCTAGCTTTCACTTCCTATGGAGCTAGATATGATCGTGAACTCACAAAAAACAAAAAGGGAGTTTATACATTTTGTGTTCAAGGACAAGTTTATCATTTCCTTAACACTTTACTGCCAACAAGCAATAATGTAGCATCCCGTTACTGAAGTAATGGGCATATCGGTAGACTGAGATGGGTTAGGATTTTATACTGCATTCTATTGATTGAGCATTCATTGACCTCTAATTATAGAGGAATGAGTTACTTGCACATGCATTTATAGGTACATGCATTCATGGTTTTTCCGGCATTTAATTGTGAACATTAATTGGTTGGTTTGTGATTTGAGAATTAGGAATAATTAGGTTTGAATAATTGATTTAGAATGGTTTAAGAGTGATTGGCAGTTGATAGTGACCCATAGGAAATTTTTTGAAAATTCGGGAGAAAATGTCCGGACCGAAAATTTTTGAGTGACAGACCGGTTGACCGTATGGTACCGAAATAATTGTCCGATGGTAATGGAAAATTAGATTTTTGCTGTTAGGAATAAAAATGTTGAGCCATTGGAATTTAGAGACTGGAACTAAAGGAATTTGAGGGTTTAAGTCTTATGAGCTTTAGGTTAAAAATCAACCTTTATATATCCTTAGGTTTTAAATTTTGGCATTTAATCATCTTCTTCAACCTAGGGCAAATTTCCTCTTTTTCTCCGTTGGTGATTTCCGACCCTTCCCTTCTCGATCGTTGCTTGCTTGCTTCCCTTTTGTGCGAGCCTAGTGTGATCCTTGAGAGAATGAAGATTGGTGAGTGTTAAGGGTTCACCGTGGGTGTTAGGCGTTGGAGAAGGATTTTCGAAGGTTTAAGGATTTGAGGCTTGATTGGTAAGTTTAATGGCTTTAATGTTGTTATTTATTGAGTTTGATGCATTTATGGTATTTATTGCGAAAGATTGGGTAGTTTAGAGTTGAGTTATTACTGGTTATAGTGGGAGAAATGGTGAAAAGTCGATCAGAGAAGACGATGGAGCCCGCACATCGCGACGTCTGAAGAGCGGTCTCGGCGCGACGAGTAAATGAGTACTCACCGCGACGAGCAGGGCGAGACACCGCGGCGAGCGTATGAATTTTACGCCACATCGACCTTTTCCCCTACGTCGCGACGAGTCATAGGAAGGTGTTGCGAAGCGTCCTTCCACGTCATGACGGCGACCACTTCAGACGCCAAGGCGAGGGATTCAAGCATCATGAGGATCTAATTTCTGAATGGATGTGTTTTAATTTATGGAGCATAACTGAGGGTGTAGACCTCCAATTGAGGTAATTCTTGATTCGTTATGAACTAGAGAAAGAGGTCTACAAATTGAGGAAAAGAATGAAAGTATAATTTAATTTAGTAGGACCTCAATCATAGAAAGAAATCAAATAGGGTTTCTTATTGTAACCTTAGGATTTTATTGTGATGAATGGAGTTTAAATTGGAGACTTATGAAATCAATGGTATATTTTTGGAGTCTACCATGGGTGATATTGACCTTGTATATAGTGAATTGGTTATGAGGCAAAAGATAGTGAACTGGGGTTTTGGCGCCGAAAAATCATGAACATGCATCGTACATATTCTCATTAAGACATATGCATCATTGAATTGTTTTGACTGAGCATCTAGTAATGGGAAATTATTTAACTGTTATAGAGGCACGGTTGGGTCGTCATTCCACGAATCTTGCTGGGACTTCCAAGCAGTAGCTCGGAAGTTACAGGCGAGTAACCTAGTTGGTTCCTCAATTTCTGATTGTTAAATGCTCTGTGTGAACCGTTTGCAAATGTGAATTGTATGATTTCGGGAATGGTTAGGATTGAAATGCATGCTTTTGATAAATTGGGTTTGACTGCTACGTAATTATGAGAAATTGTGACAAATGGGCTTTTATAGCCATATGACTGTGAATGATTGAGCATTTGCATTTCATGCATAAATGCATGAACAGATAATGAACGTTGTGACCCGAGTCGCCACTAATACTGAAAGGAGCCTTGAGCTCGAACACTGTTACTGAACCGAGCCTAGAGCTCGAGGGGAGTTAGTGCATCCTGCATGAGGGCTCTCCTACTCCCTAGATGCATCCACTGAACACTGATTACTGATTTAGCGCTCGGTCACAACACTGAAATAAACTGGAAAAAAGTCACATATGTATTGCATACAAATGAGTTAACTGATGTGTGATATTTACAGAGTTCTGTGATGGAATGAGAAATTGCAAACTGTTATATGATATTTGAATGCTACTGTGTTATACTGTACACAATTTGCGTAATGCATGAATTGAGTGAACCATCGATGATGGTTTCTCATTGAGTTCGCAAACTCACCCAAAATTGCATATTGTTTTTCAGGACTGATAGATTAGACTCCTAGCTCTAGAGATAGACTTTTTCTGCCGTGTGAGCGCATTGGTAGAGTAGCGATGACACACAGGTCGGTCAACTGGGATTGATTTTGAAAGTAGCATAGTATAGACTTTTGTATCAGTTTCTGTTTTTTGGAGTATTGTAATTAGACCGTAGGGAACTGATAGACTTGTCTATATTTCTGTTGGATGTTATGAAATGAGAAAAGCATTATGGTTTTAAGATTTAGTGATTTTGATATTGCAGTTTTATTGTATTGATGCCATGTGGATTATAGAATTGATCGATCGTAGTGCACCATCATCGTGGGTTATGTATCGGAATAACCTATGGGCGTCTCGGTGCATACCCTACGGTAAGGGGGGGCTACAAATAAGGTATCTGGAGTCCAACTCTATTTCTTTGATACTGATGAAGAATTATAAAAAAGGATTGACAGTTCTAATAAACTTCGTGAAAATACATTGAAGCTGCTTATGACAATTCTTCAAGATAACCCTTATGACAGGTTCTTTCGAAGTTTTAAAGATATTTCATCGCTTGAAAATCACGAAATAGTTCTCAGATGTTATCCTGGCCTTGATCAATGCGATTATAATCTTCCTACTGTATCACAAGTGGCTGCTATATAGACTGAAACTGACGATGAACAACATGATAAATTTCCTCACATCCAAGTCTACACTTACTCAGGCCCAAGTTATACAATTCAATCTTATTATGCATGTTATGACCCGCTTCAATATCCACTTTTATTTCCTCGTGGTGAATTCAGATGGCATCATGGAATTAGGCGGTTAATTCCACAAAGAAACAAGATTAATGTTTTAGATGAAACAACCAATGTTTCTTTCAACAATTTTACTGACTCAACTGAATTATTCACTCTCGAAAACATAGGTCAGTTATCTTCTTATTCTTTTCTTCATCAAATATTATCTAATTAGACAATTTTATTTATCAATTTTTTCTCCTCTTACTAGTTGTTCAAGAAGCATAATCTGACATGGTCTAGTATCTGCCAGAGAGTATTATTGCTATCGACTTCAGATGAGAACTTATGATGAATCCATTCTTCTCTATAGCTTAAGACTACTTCAATAATTTGTTGTTGGTACTTATATAAAGATTGAAACATCTCGACTCGATTTCCATAGGAGAAAACAAAATGAGATACAGATGGAAATTTTACAAGGTGTTTTAGATAGCATTAACATTGGTCAAACTGAAGGTTCTACAATTGGTCGCCGAATTGTCCTCCCAGCTTCATTTATCGGTATTCCAAGGGACATGAAACGACGTTATCTCGATGCGATGCCTCTAGTGCAAAAATATGGTAAACTAGATATTTTCCTGACTATCACTTGCAACCCTATGTGGAAAGAAATTCAAAAGAATCTTAAATTCCATGAAAAGGCACAAGATAGACTGGATTTATTAGCCAGAGTGTTCAAAGCTAAATTTGAAATCCTCATAAATGAGTTGATCAAAAAAACAAATCTTTGGAGATGTCGCTGCATTTGTTTATGTTATTGAATTCCAAATGCGTGGATTCCCTCATGCTCATTTATTGCTAATAGTTAAGCCACATTTTAAGTTGCTACATCCAGATTCCTATGATCAAATCATATCTGTTGAAATACATGATCCTGATTAGAATTCCAGATTATATTCTTTTGTCATTAAGCATATGATCCACAGTCCTTGTGGTTTTATGAACAAAGATTGTCCTTGCATGAGAAATGGTGTATGCAAAAGTCATTATCCCAAGAATTTTACTCCTTTCACTATTCATGGTGAAGACATTTATCCATGCTATAAACGGAGAGATAATGGAAGAAAACCTAAAATTTCCATACATAAGGTTGATAATAGATGGGTGATTCCTCATAACCCATACCTTTTGATGTTACTTGATTGTCACATTAATGTTGAAATATGTTCAACTATCAAACTTGTTAAATACTTATACAAATACATATTTAAGGGCCATGACTTTGTGAACTTTAGCGTCAACGATCAAGAGAACACAACTAATATTGATGGAATCAGTAATTTCCAACAAGGCCGTTGGATTTCAGCCCCCGAAGCATTATGGTGCATTTATGAATTCCGGCTAGCAGAGATTAATCCACTATTTATATACTACAAGTTCACCTCCCAAATCAACAGTCTGTTTCCTTTGGAAAAGATGCTAATCTTTCTTATTTATTAAGAAATATTGACTTCTCAAAAACAATGCTTACCAAATTTTTCAAGACAAATTTGACAAATCAAAAGGCGGCAGAGATGAAATGTCTATATAAAGATTTCCTAGAGAATTTTTTTTGGAATCGAAAAACAAAAACATGGTCAGAAAGAAGCCGAAGAAAAGTCATAGGAAGATTAGTTACTGTTGACCCTCGAGAAGGAGAGAGATATTACTTGAGATTATTACTGTAACATCTCGTTACTATTAGCAAGGGTATTATGGTAATATTGGGTCAGACTGATAGCTTTCATTGCATTCACTGATTGAGCATGTTACTGGCCTCTAATTATAGAGGAACAGGTTTATTGCATATGCACTTATTCATAGGTACATGCATTCATGGTTTTTCAGCATTTTAATTGTAAGTATGAATTGATTGGATTGTGAACTGGAAACTGACTGGATTATGATTAATTGAGAAATTACGAATAAGTGAGCTCGAATGACTGATTTAGAATAGTCTAAGAGTGATTAGCTATTGATAGTGGCTTATAGGAAATTTTCAAAAAATTCGGGAGAAAATGCCCGGACCGGAAATTTTGGAGTGATGAATCGATTATTCAGATAAGATTGAAAGAATTGTCCAATGGCAATGAAAAAATTAGAGTTATACTGTTAGGAAATAAAAATGTTGAGCCATTGAAATTTAGAGACTGAAAATTGAACTGATTTGGAGACTTATGTCTATAAATACTTAGGTTTGTAAATTGGGGATTTTATCTTAAGGCAAAAAGCTAGCTTCTTCTCTTCCTCCTCCCACGGTGAACGTCGATCCCTTTCGTTGGTAAGAGATCTCGACTATTTCTTGTGGTTTTCCTCTTATTGTGTATGGCTAACTTGATTCTTGTGGAGGATGAAGGTTGAGAAGATTGGAGAGTGGTTAATCGTGGATTTTGAAGGATTTTAGGGTTTACGGTGATTTTGAGAGATTTGTGGATTTGAGCTTGATTGGTAAGTTTTAATGACTTTAATGTTATTATTAATGGTTTCTGATGCATTTATGGCATTTATTATGGTTGATTTGAGTAGTTGAGAGTGTTAATGGAGGTTTTAGAGTGAGAAATGGACGAAATGCGATCGGAGAAGATTTGTGGTGCGACCAAGCGTCATGACGTCTGGCGCTTTCGCCTCGATTGCGTAATTAATTAAGTGCTTTCGTCATGACGGCCTGTAAGAAGACGGCGGCACGCCACGAGTTCGAGACAACCCTTATGTCATGCGGCGAAGGCCGCAAGGTCATGAGGGCATTTCTGATTGGATTGATTTTTGATTATTGGGTATAACTTTTGGTATAGAACTCCGATTGAGGTGATTCTAAATTCATTGTGAACTAGGGAGAAAGGTCTACAATTGAGGATAATTATGAAAGTTAGAATTTAATTTAAATGGCATTGATTTATAGAGATAAGGTCAATTATGGTTCACAGTGTGACCTAAGTATTGAATTGAGACAATTGGAGTTTTAATTGGGATTTGTAATAAAGGTTTTAATCCAATGAACAGGGAATTGCTATAGGGAGTATGAATTGAGGAAATTGAACTGAATTTTTAGATCGGATCAATTATTTTCGATCAATTGAGCGAAGAGTTAGAATTGGGCATAGAATATTAAAATTGGGTTTTAGCACCGGGAATCGTGAACATACATTGTACATAATTTCATCGAGACATATGCATCACTGAATTGTTTAATTGAGCATCTAGTAATGGGACTGTATTTTACTGTTATAGAGACGCCTTTGGATCGTCATTCCACGGACATTGCTGGAACTTCCAGGCAGTAGCTCAGAAGTTACAGGTGAGTAACCTAGTTGGTTTCTCAAATTCCTAATTGTAAAAATGCTCAATGTGAATTACTTGCCAATGTGAAATTGCATGATTACTGAAATATACATGATCGAATGGCATGCTTCTACTGTATTGGATGGGATTACTGCATGACACTGAGAAATGCAATACTGGGCTTTTATAGCCATACACTGAATTACTGAACATTGCATAACATGCATAAATGCATGATCAGATAATGGATATGTGACCCAAGTTGCTATTATCACTGAAAAGAGTCTCGAGCTCGAACATTGTACTGACCGGGCCTCGAGCCCGAGGGGAGAAATCCCTGACGCGTCCCCATCGAATCTTGGTGAGCACTTGGGCACAACACTGAATAACTGGAAAAGAGTCTCATATGCATTGTATACACATGACTGATTGAATTGCGACACTTACTAAATTATGTGATGACATGAGAGATTGCAAATTGTTACATGCTACTGAAAACTGTTACATAATACTGTGAATCGTGATATGATACTGCAAACTGTTATAGGCTACTGCAAATTGTATATACAAATTGTATCTTACTGTGCCGTGCTGTACGCAATTTGCGTAATGCATGATTTGAGTGAACCATCGATGATGGTTTCTCACTGAGTTCGCAAACTCACCCAAAATTGCAACCTATTTTTCAGGATCGTTAGAGTAGACTCCTAGCTCCGGAGATAGTCTTTTCCTGCCGTGAGAGCGTGCTGGCAAGAGAAGCGATGGCACACAGGTCGGTCAGCTGGGTTGGATTTTTGCAGATAACTTAGGATAGATGCTTGTATCAGTTTCCTTTTTTGTGTTGTTTAGGAGACTGATAGACTTGTCTATTCTGATTTTGGATGACTGTATCAAGATATTTTGGATTTTAAATTTACTGACTTCTGGTATATTGTGGTCTTATTTATTGCGATGCCATATGGATTATCAGTCGGAAATTTTTCTGGTAGTGCACCTTTATCGTGGGATACGTGTCGGAACGACCTTCGGGCGTCCCGACGTGTACCCTACGGTGAGGGGGCGCTACATTAGGTGGTATCAGAGCATGGTTTGGCATCTTTTGGGCATAGTGTATTTTAGGCTGGAATCACTGTAAGAATAGTAAAACTGATCGGAATTTCTTGTCTGTTTTAGGTCATTC
Organism: Erythroxylum novogranatense; assembly: GCA_029891385.1. NCBI lineage: Eukaryota > Viridiplantae > Streptophyta > Magnoliopsida > Malpighiales > Erythroxylaceae > Erythroxylum > Erythroxylum novogranatense. The sequence goes on along the minus strand of CM057226.1, from coordinate 58,047,959 downwards.
GTCCTTGGAGATCGAGTTGAGCTACCAGCTGACCTGGAATCGGTAGGAGCTAGTAGGGAGTCCCCGATGCCTCTTTCAGAGGAGTTGCCTCCTTGAGTTCCTGTGAGATGGGAACGGAGATATGATCGACTGCGTAAGCAGGGGGCGGTTGACTTCTATGGCAGCACCGACCCTGCGGAGGCTAAGGGATGGTTAGAGAGGACCGAGAGAGTCCTCGATAAGATGGATTGCGACCCTGAGGAGAGGTTTGATTATGTCGTCTCTTTGCTACAGGGTCCTGCATATCAGTGGTGGAAGACTGTCCCGGGCAGTACCACCAGGCCCTGTACACTGACATGGGATGATTTTCTGAGGGCTTTCAAGGACAATTACATGCCCAAGGTCTATCTGGAAATGAAGTTGCAGGAGTTCTTAGAGCTGAGACAAGGACAGTTGACCGTGGCCGACTATCAGGTGCGGTTCAATGAGCTGATGGTCTATGCTTCTACATTGGTTGCTACTGAGGCTGACAGGTGTCGGTGTTTTGAGGACGGACTCAGTCTGGAGATCCGTACCCTATTGGCCAGGTCTGACATGGGTAATTTCATTGAGCTGAGGGCTTCTACCGTGGAGGATAGGCATTCTTGAGATGACCGAGACCTGGGCAGGAACCAGATTAAGAGATCTAGAGATAGCAGGCGATCTTGGCAAAGGTGCAACAAGCATCGAGTAGGCCCTTGGATCTGCGGGAGGGGCTAGACAGACTAGTCATGGGCAGAGAGACAGATTTGTACAGACTGGTAGTGGTGGCGGCAGTGCTGTGGTTTCTGAGGCGATCTGTTCCTTTATGCGAGCATTGTGACAAGAGGCATAGTGGAAGTGTCGATGGCTGTCCGAGCTGTTTGAGGTGTGGCTCGATGGACCACTGTAAGGAACCGCCAGAGACTTTGGGAGCCAGTCTACTATGACCGAAGATCGAAACAATACCACAAGGTCTGTGAGCCGTGGAGGTGGATCAGGATGGAGAGGCCGAGGTGAGATCGGCGAGAGGGTCTGCAGGTGGTCGAGAGGATCGGCGGCAAACAGCGATCCTGAGCTAGGGTCTATGCCATGACTCGGCGGAGGCCCAGATTCCCGGATGTCGTTGCGGGTATGCTTCGATTTACGGTTTTGAAGCATATGCATTGTTGGATCTGGATCCACTCATTCTTTCATTGCACCGCATTTAGCATGTAGACTGCATGGGGATAGGCGGAGGTTACTGATATGGGTTAGAGGTGAGTACACCTCTAGGTAGTCTGTTGTATTGGGAGAGGTGCAGATAAGGTGTCCGGTTGATTAATGAAGCCGTTTTGAGTGCTGATTTGATTGTTTTGCCTCTGAAGGAGATTGACGTGATATTGGGGATGGACTGGTTGACTGAACATAGGGCTATTATGGACTGTTATACCAAGGAGGTTGTCTTTGGAATCTCTGGTCACCCAGTAGCCGTGTTTCAAGAGTTAGTCGGCGGTGCCGTGAGGATGATTTCCTTTTTGAGTGCCCTGAGGTTGATGCAGGGAGGTTGTGAGGCCTATCTGGCTCACATAGTGGATTCCCGAGTCGAGACGAGATTGCAGGATGTTCCCGTAGTCAGGGAATTTCGGATGTGTTTCGAGGAGTTACCGGATTGCCACCTAGCGGAGACGAGTTTGAGATTGATCTCATTCCTGGTACTACCCCTATATCGATACCTCCGTATAGGATGGCACCGGTGGAACTGAGAGAGCTTAAGGCTCAGATGCAGGAGCTACTGGATAAGGAGTTTATTAGACCGAGTGTTTTGCCATGGGGAGCTCCGGTACTGTTTGTGAAGAAGAAGGACAGGACGCTGAGACTGTGTATTGACTATAGGCAATTGAATCGGGTGACAGTGAAGAATAAGTATCCACTGCCTAGGATTGACGATTTATTTGATCAGTTGCAGGGAGCTCAGGTGTTCACTAAATTGGATCTGAGATCAGGTTATTACCAGTTGAGGATTGCAGAGGCCGATGTGCCTAAGAGTGCTTTCAGGAGCAGGTACGAGCATTTCGAGTTCCTAGTGATGCCGTTTGGGTTGACTAATGCCCCGGCAGCCTTCATGGCCTTGATGAATAGAGTTTTTCAGCCCTACCTGGATCGGTTTGTGATTGTATTTATTGATGATATACTGGTTTATTCGAGGAGTAGACAGGAGCACGCTGAGCATCGAAGGATTGTCCTTCAGGTCATGAGAGAGAGACAGTTGTTCACCAAATTCACTAAGTGTGAATTCTGGCTTGATGAGATTGTATTTCTAGGGCACGTGGTGTCCGGTGAGGGTATTCAGGTGGATCTTCACAAGATAGAGGCAGTTATAAGTTGGGAGATTCCGAGGAGTGCGCCAGAGTTGCGGAGTTTCCTAGGATTGGCCGGATATTACTGGAGGTTTGTCAAGGGGTTTTCGTTGATCTCCACCCCTTTGACAAAGCTATTGAGGAAGAATGTGCCGTTCAGATGGTCTGAGGAGTGCCAGAAGAACTTTGAGGAGCTGAAACATCGGTTGACGACTGCGCCGATGTTAAGCATTCCTTCTGGGACTGGAGGCTTTGTGGTTTACAGTGATGCCTCATATCAGGGATTGGGATGTGTATTGATGCAGCATGGGAGAGTTATAACGTATGTCTCGAGACAGTTGAGGTCTCATGAGGTGAATTATCCGGTACATGACTTGGAGTTGACCGCAGTTGTCTTTGCTCTGAAGATCTGGAGACATTATCTGTATGGGGAGACGTTCCATATCTTCACTGATCATAAGAGTTTGAGGTATCTGTTGAGTCAGAGAGAGCTCAATCTGAGACAGAGGAGATGGATAGAGTTACTGAAGGACTATGACTGCAAGATTGAGTATCACCCAGGGAAGGCCAATGTGGTGCCGATGCACTGAGTAGGAGATCGCATGGGAGTGCAGCTCAGGTTCAGGTTTTGAGGTTACCTGGTCTGATTTAGTTGAGAGCTCTTAATGTACAGATGGATTTGAGTCTGGATGGAGCTTTGATTGCTACTCTGAGGCTGAGGCCGATGTTGCATGATAGGATCCGGAGAGTTCAGGATCAAGACCCAGTATTAGTGAGATTGATTGAGAGAGTCCAGGCCGGTACTGATTCAGATTTTGAGTTAAGAGATGGGACTTTATGGATGGGACAGAGACTGTGTGTGCCAGATGTTGATGAGTTGAGACGTGAGATTCTGGAGGAAGCTCGTGTGGCTGCCTATGCGATGCATCCTGGTACCACCAAGATGTATCGTACTCTTAAGTTGCATTTCTGGTGGCCAGGTATGAAGAGGCAAGTGGCATAGTATATTTTCAGGTGTCTGATTTGTCAACAGGTTAAGGCTGAGCATCAGGCTCCAGTGGGAAAGTTGCATTCGTTGCCCATTCCGGAGTGGAAATGGGAGCGAATTACCATGGATTTTGTCATGGGATTGCCTAGGACACCGAGGCAGCATGATGCTATCTGGGTCATAGTGGACCGATTGACTAAATCGGCTCACTTCTTGCCAGTGAGGGAGAGCAATACTCTAGATCAGTTGGCCCAGAAGTATGTAGCAGAGATTGTACGGTTGCATGGGATTCCGTTGTCGATAGTCTCGCATGTGAATCCTGTGTTCACTCGAGTTTCGGAAGAGCCTCTGATCGCTATGGGTACTAGATCGAACTTCAAGATCGCATTTCATCCTCAGACAGATGGACAGAGCGAGAGGACAATTAAGACTGTTGAGGATATGCTTCGAGCTTGTGTATTGGAGTTCAGAGGATCATGGGATCAGTATTTGGCACTGATCGAGTTCGCATATAATAACCAGTATCAGAGTAGTATTGGGATGGCACCGTACGAGGCCTTGTATGGGAGGCCATGTTGATCACCACTATATTGGGATGAAGAGGGTATGAGATCGATTGAGGGTCCCGAGCTGATTCAGGATACAGTGGATAAGGTACAGTTGATCCGGAGTCGCATCAAAGCGGCTCAGGACAGACAAAAGAGCTATGTGGATCAGCATCGGTGAGAGATGGAGTACAGTGTAGGAGACAGAGTGTTTCTCCGAGTGTCTCCTTGGAAATGAGTACTGAGGTTTGGCCATAAGGGCAAGTTGAGCCCTCGGTACATTGGTCTGTATGAGATCCTTGAAAGGATAGGACCGTTGGCTTACAGATTGGCATTACCGAGTGAAATGTCCCAGTTGCATGACGTGTTTCATGTTAGTATGCTCCGACGGTACCGTTCAGACCCGACTCATGTGATTCCGGCTCAGGAGATTGAGGTAGCCAATGATCTGAGCTATGTCGAGGAGCCGGTACAGATTATAGGATCACGGGTCAAGCAACTGAGGAACAGGGTGATTCCATTGGTGAAAGTCCTTTGGACGAACCACTCTTCTGAGGAAGCTACTTGGGACACTGAGGAGCATATGAGGAATCATTATCCTCATTTATTCGATCGGACAAGTATTAAATTTCGAGGACAAAATTTTTATTAGGAGGGGTGAATTGTAACATCCTGTTACTGTTAGCAAGGGTATTATGGTAATATTGGGTCAGACTGATAGCTTTCATTGCATTCACTGATTGAGCATGTTACTGGCCTCTAATTATAGAGGAACAGGTTTATTGCATATGCACTTATTCATAGGTACATGCATTCATGGTTTTCCGGCATTTTAATTGTGAGTATGAATTGATTGGATTGTGAACTGAAAATTGACTGGATTATGATTAATTGAGAAATTACGAATAAGTGGGCTCGAATGACTGATTTAGAATAGTCTAAGAGTGATTGGCTATTGATAGTGGCTTATAGGAAATTTTTGGGAAATTCGGGAGAAAATGCCCGACCGAAATTTTGGAGTGATGATCGATCGATCGATAAGATCGAAAGAATTGTCCAATGGCAATGGAAAAATTAGAGTTATACTGTTAGGAAATAAAAATGTTGAGCCATTGAAATTTAGAGACTGAAAATTGAACTAATTTGGAGACTTATGTCTATAAATACTTAGGTTTGTAAATTGGAGATTTTATCTTAAGGCAAAAGCTAGCTTCTTCTCTTCCTCCTCCCACGGTGAACGTCGATCCCTTTCGTTGGTAAGAGATCTCGACTATTTCTTGTGGTTTTCCTCTTATTGTGTATGGCTAACTTGATTCTTGTGGAGGATGAAGGTTGAGAAGATTGGAGAGTGGTTAATCGTGGATTTTGAAGGATTTTAGGGTTTACGGTGATTTTGAGAGATTTGTGGATTTGAGCTTGGTTGGTAAGTTTTAATGACTTTAATGTTGTTATTAATGGTTTCTGATGCATTTATGGCATTTATTATGGTTGATTTGGGTAGTTGAGAGTGTTAATGGAGGTTTTAGAGTGAGAAATGGACGAAATGCGATCGGAGAAGACGGTCGCGGCGGCGAGCGCACGGGTTCACGCCGCGGCGAACGTTTTCGTTCACGCCAAGGCGAGCCGCGAGAAGGATTCACACCGCGGCGAGCGTCCTTCACGTCGCGGCGAGCAACCCTTATGCGTCGCGGCGAGGGGCATTTCTGATTGGATTGATTTTTGATTATTGGGCATAAATTTTGGTATAGAACTCCGATTGAGGTGATTCTAAATTCATTGTGAACTAGGGAGAAAGGTCTACAATTGAGGATAATTATGGAAGTTAGAATTTAATTTAAATGTCATTGATTTATAGAGATAAGGTCAATTATGGTTCACAGTGTGACCTAAGTATTGAATTGAGACAATTGAAGTTTTAATTGGGATTTGCAATAAAGGTTTTGATCCAATGAACAGGGAATTGCTATAGGGAGTATGAATTGAGGAAATTGAACTGAATTTTTGGATCGGATCAATTATTATCGATCAATTGAGCGAAGAGTTAGAATTGGGCATAGAATATTAAAATTGGGTTTTAGCACCGGGAATCGTGAACATGCATTGTACATAATTTCATCGAGACATATGCATCACTGAATTGTTTAATTGAGCATCTAGTAATGGGACTGTATTTTATTTGTTATAGGCGTCGTTGGATCGTCATTCCACGGACATTCTTTGGAACTTCCAGCGAGAGCTCGGAAGTTCTGGTGAAATAACCTAGTTGGTTTCTCAAATTCTGATTGTAAAAATGCTCAATGTGAATTACTTGCAAATGTGAAATTGCATGATTACTGAAATATACATGATCGAATGGCATGCTTCTACTGTATTGGATGGGATTACTGCATGACACTGAGAAATGCAATACTGGGCTTTTATAGCCATACACCAATTATCGAACATCTGCATAACATGCATAAATGCATGATCAGATAATGGATATGTGACCCAAGTTGCTATTATCACTGAAAAGAGCCTCGAGCTCGAACATCGACTAACCGCCTCGAGCCCGAGGGAGAAATCCTCACGCGTCCCCATCAATCTTGGACCGAGCACTTGGGCACAACATCGAATAAGCTGGAAAAGAGTCTCATATGCATTGTATACATGGTGATTGAATTATGACACTTCTCAATTATGTGATGACATGAGAGATTGCAAATTGTTACATGCTATCAAAATCGCTGATAATATCGTGAATCGTGATATGATATCGCAAATTGTTATAGGCTACGCAAATTGTATATACAAATTGTATCTTCTTGTCTCTTTGTCTTGCATTTAATTCGTAATGCATGATTTGAGTGAAACATCGATGATGGTTTCTCACTGAGTTCGCAAACTCACCCAAAATTGCAACCTATTTTTCAGGATCGTTAGAGTAGACTCCTAGCTCCGGAGATAGTCTTTTCCTACCGTGCGAGTGTGCTGGCAAGAGAAGCGATGGCACACAGGTCGGTTAGCTGGGTTGAACTTTTGCAGATGACTTAGGATAGATGTTTGTATCAGTTTCCTTTTTGGTGTTGTTTAGGAGACTGATAGACTTGTCTATTCTGATTTTGGATGACTGTATCAAGATATTTTGGATTTTAAATTTACTGACTTCTGGTATATTGTGGTCTTATTTATTGCGATGCCATATGGATTATCAGTCGGAAATTTTTTTGATAGTGCACCTTTATCGTGGGATACGTGTCGGAACGACCTTCGGGCGTCCCGACGTGTACCCTACGGTGAGGGGGCGCTACAATTACTTACGCATATTAAAGGACCAACATCATTTGATCACTTCTTAACTGTTGATTGTGAAAAGATGAACTGTTTCAGAGAAGCTGCACTGCAATTAGGATTGCTAGCATCTGACTCTTACATAGAACAAACACTTAAGAAAGCTGTGATCTTTCAAGTGCCAGCATGCCTTATATTTTTATTTGCTACAATCTTGTTTTATTGTTCACCAACAAATCCTAAAGAGCTCTGGGAAACTTTCAAAGATGACCTTTCTTCTGACTACCTATATGCTTATTCTTCCTGTAATATATATACATCTGATGACGTTACAAAAATGGCCCTCTAAGATATTAATAAATCTCTAGAACAAATGGGCAAGAGCTTGGCTGATTATCACTTTACTGACCATCAATTCTATGTTGATTATCACCAACAACAAACTAAGGAAGTACAAAGTGAGATGAATATACACATTGATGCAGAAGACCTATTGTTACAATCAAAATTGAACAATGAGCAAAAGCGCATATTTGATTTAATAATGAATTCAATTTTAACTTTAACCAGTGCAAGTTATTTTATTGATGGTCCAGGCGGAACAGGAAAAACTTTCTTATATCGAGCTCTTCTTAGAATTTTACGATCACAAGGACATATTACAATTGTTGTTGCCACATCAGGCATTGCCACCTCAATTCTTCTAGGCAGTAGGACAACTCACTCAAGATTTAAAATCCTGCTTGATTTATCAAAGCAAAAAGTTTGCCAATTAAGCAAACAAAACAGTGTTGCAAAATTGATATTTCAATCTAACCTTATTTTATGGGATGAGGCTTCCATGGCAAAACGAGAAGCCATCGAAGCATTTCACAATTTACTTCAAGATATAATGGATTATGATGAGCCTTTTGGAGGTAAAATTATTGTATTTGGTGGCAACTTTCGTCAAACATTGCCAGTTATTGACCAAGCAACAAAACAACAACTCATTGATTCAAGTCTTCTAAATTCACATCTTTGGCCGCACATCTCTAAACTCTTTTAAACGATAAATATGAGAGCTGTGTCAAATCCAATTTTTGTGATTTCTTATTGTAGGATGGAGAAGGGACTGAGCCAATGGATGAACAAGATCAAATTTGCTTATCAAATGAACTCATTATTCTTTATGACAACAAGAATGATTCTCTTGACAGGTTAATAGTTTTTTTCATTAAATAATTTGCTATCCTTTTGTACATTCGCTATTTCACTTTTCTAATATACCATTATCCTCTCCAGCTTATTGGAAAACGTCTTCTCTGACCTAAGCCTATATTCAACCGACCCTTATCAAATGATAAACAGATGTGTGTTATGTCCAACAAATAATTGCGTTGATGAAATTAATGATATCATGATTCAAAAATTTCCAGGAAATATGCATTCATATTTGAGTTTTGATAAGACAATCGACCAAAGACATTAAGCTGATTATGAAGATTTTCTCAATTCTTTAAATCCTAAAGGCCTCCCTCCACATAAACTTTTGTTCAAAGAAGGTTGTCCAATTATGCTTCTCAGAAATTTAAATCCAACTACGGGATTATGCAATGGAACAAGGTTGATATGCAAACAACTGAACGATTAAACAATTTCTACCAAAATAGCTTCTGGACCTCACAAAGGAAAATTCATTTTTATATCAAAAATTCCTTTACAATCTCCAGAGAACGAACAAAATGGAATTCCTTTCATTAGAACATAATTTTCGATTCGTCTGTATTTTGCGATGACCATAAACAAATCTCAAGGTCAAACCCTTGATCATGTCAAAATTTATCTCTGTCAACCTGTATTCTCACACGGACAACTATATGTGGCTTTATCAAGAGCTCGAGCTCCTGAATCAATTAAAGTTCTTATTATTCCAGGAACTTTTGAATCTTCAGACTTCGATAAGAAAACAAGAAATATTATTTTTCGTGAAATTTTCCAATTGGTAAAATTATAAAACATCATATTTTCTGACATTTGCATTACTTGTTTCTTTAATCACTTCATATAATTTAATTTCATGTGAATAATTCTTTCTCTTCACTTAACAATTTGACATATTCTTGCAACATGGAAAACCGTTTATTGATGAGGGATATTTTTCCTGGAGCGCAATGCTGGTCTTGTGAAATAATAGTGCAAGAAAAACAACATGTCATCGCTTCACTTAATACACCGTCTAAAAGACCAAAGTTTATTTTCTGCGATTTTGAGGTATGTCAATTACACTTTCTTTGTTTTACATTTCTTAAACTTACTTATTAATAATTTCCTTATTGTTATTAGGGATCACAAGTTGAGGGTATCACATTCAACAATGATATCCAAAAAATTGGCAAGATCTTGCAGCCATGTAAGAAATACATCATTTCTAATGCAATCGTCAAATCGATTCCACCTCAATACCAAACCGAAAATCTGAAAATACAGTGGATTATTACAAGCCACACTGTCATTGAGCCTGTGACAGAAAACGAAGCAATCATCCCTGTCAACTTCAACTTCACACCTTTCAAGAATCTCATAGACTATGTTGATGACAAGCAAAAATCAGTTGGTTAGATGCTTAATATATTTCTTCATACAATGTTCACAAAATTTTCTTAAAACTAATTATATTTATCTTTAACACATGATAGATATTTTAGCCATCATTATCGAAGTGTTAGATAAAAAAGAAATCGTCAAAGATGGAAGAGCTTCAATTGTACAGAAATTTGTTATCACCAACAAAGAGTAATTTTGATTCTCTATCTTTCTTAATATTTTCCATGAAAGTGAGAAAAATTTTACATTTTTCTAACATCTCTTGTTTTCCATTAGGCACCAAACAGTGATACTATCGTTGTGGAATTCTTTTGCTGACAATGAGGGGCAACGCATTACAGAATCCCTTCACTCTTATCCAATTCTTGTCTGCAGAAGACTCAAAGTCAACTTCTATAATGGTATTTTTTCCTTCTTCATAGTATTACATATTATTATTTACCTTTTTATTTTATCTTAAACTTACAATTTGAAATGTTAGGTGTTGCATTATCAACATGGTTCGATTCAGTAATCCTCGTTGACCCACCAATGCACGAAGTTACAAATATGAAAAATTGGTATTCCATTATCTTACCTAAAACATTTTAAATATTACATTACAAATTATATAGAAAATTTTAAATTTTCTATTATTTTCATCTATATAATTATTATGTTATAGGGCACAACAAAATAATAAGGATATTAAAAAGCTCATCAGCGAACGATCTTACCTCAAATATAATGCTAATATATCTTTTGGATCTCACCAAAAAATCACCAAGATCATGTTTTTAAATTCTACTCCCAAGGTAATCACATTGACATATTCCTGTTCAATATTTCATTTAAAACTTATTTCTCTAAATCTTCTTTTTCGTTTTTTCCAGATATCATGGATTCGAGGTCATATTTCCTTTCAACACATTTTACAAAAATACTGGTACATAGCATGCAAGAAATGCTTTCGCTCTACGGCTGCTGCATATGGAGTTCTTTTCACTTGTAATTCTTGCGGAGAAAAAGTTACAGCTCAAACCAAGGTTTATCCGTTCTATTTTCAATCTTCAATGTATTGCTTTTTCCTTCCATCTGTATTTCGTAATTCTCAGATTCATCTTTACTTACATATCGGCTTTGCAACTTTTTCACTCACACGGATCACCTTTTCGCCTATATCTATCTTACTCTATATATAAAATCTTTTTTTCCTGTTCTAACTTTATGTATAGGTGCTGATATGGCATAGATTTAACTAACAAAGCAGGGCCTATCACGGCTTCAATTTTCGGCGACCTTGCTGAAAAACTTTTAAATTTCAGCGCCCTTGAAGTTATGCAATATTCCAATGAGGTTATATTTTTCCTTCTATCTTTCGTCTACATTTCTAATTTAATACGCCCCTTATTATCTTTATGTAGTTATTTCACTGACAATAAACTTTTTTCTTTTGCATTATAAGAACATCCATCTCCAGTTAGAGAACCTACACACAGAATTGAAGAGCAATACATTTCTTCTGCATGTCAAACCAACAAACATTCAATCTTCAGATGATGGAGTGTAACGATTTACTGTTGTTCACTATAGGAGAATTGATGCTCATGAACTTGAAAATCCTTCGCTTTCACCCGCAAAAAATGACAAACCTTCAACTGATGATCAGTATAACAAACCTGAAATTACACCTCTAACTGTCTCAGGTATTTTTTATTCCTCCTTAATTTTTATTTCATATTTAACATGATTTTTTATTATTTTTCTATCAAACATTTTCTTTTTAAAAATCTTGTCTTATATCACCAACCTAATATACTTTGATCTCTTATATTTTCATAACATATTCCTGAATCTTCTTCATCAGTTAGACAGTGCCTTGATAAAAGATTCAGTCATGTTGAAAACAATTCACCATCACAAACAAATAACCCAATCAGTAATATTGAATGCATAACATAATCAGATGCACAATCAAATGCAAACACTTGTCGTAATACGAAAAAACCTAAATTCTGATGAACTTTTCATGTCATACCAAGCAGCTACAATGACTACTTTACCTTTTGTCCTTTTACTTCATATCATCGTTAACTTTGATATTTTGGTGTGTTTTGAATCACTTGAGATGGTATAGAAGTTAATCTAACTTTTCAGATCTAATTTCAAGTTTCAATTTGAATAGTTTTTGGGTTACATAACCTATAATTCTCACATTATCAGATGAGATTGACTTCGAAAAGTACCGAGCTTTCCATGGTTAAAATTTTTCGTTAATGTTTCTAAAGTTATACTCTTTAGTAATCTTTGGGTGCAGCTTCATCTTCATTTGAATCACGTTTTAAGTATGTAACATCAAAAAATTGAGGGATCATAAATGTTAGTTGGTTAAGATTAATCCGAAAATGCTGACCCAAAGTAGTAGCTAAATAGCCCATTCCTATCCATGTTGCTTTCTTTGTTGCTAAATAATTTTGATGAAAACCAGATAATAATAATAATAGAAAGTGATGAACCGTTTTGAGCAAACGAAAGTAGAAGCGATCTAAGAAGGAAGCAGAAACTAAGACGAAGCACAAGCAGTAATCTAAGACAGAAGTAGAAAGTAAGACAAAGTTAAAGTTAATGTAAGACGAAGTTGAAGTCAAAGTGAGACGAAGCGGAAGAAAATAAGACGGAACCTGAAGCAAAAATAAGACGAAAGCTGAAACGAAATTAAGACGAAAGCTAAACCAACAATAATACGAAAGCACAAGCAAAAGTAAGACGAAAGAAACTCAGACGACGAAGTCTCGATACCACGTCTTACATATACTCAAGTACATAATTACTAATACTAAAGAAATATCATAATACCAATAATTAAATTAATTACAAAACTAAATTTGATTAATTTTAAATATAATAAAATAGCATATAACATTTATAATGATAAGTATATAAACTAAACTGAGAAAATAATATTATTATTATTAATTAAACATTCAAAAATAATTTAAGTAATCGTAATAACACACTAAATAATAATAAGAACAAAATTACTAATTATAACAAATTTTATAATAATAATAAGAATTAAAAATTAAAAATTTATTTATCACAACGTTGGTAATAAATATAATAATAATACTAATATTAATAATAATAATAATAATAATAATAATAATAATTAATAATAATAATAATAATAATTATTATTATTATTATTATTATTATTATTATTATTATTATTATTATTATTATTATTATTATTATAAAGTGAGACGGAAGTTGAAGCAAAAGTAAGACGGAAGCTAAAGTAAAAGTAAGACGAAAGCACAAGCAAAAGTAAGACGAAAGAAAATAAGACGAACACAAAAGTGATTACAACGCTCCTGATTATTATTAATTTTGTTCTTAATAAGAATAATGATTTCTACAAAAATAACATATTTACTTTAATTATCATATAATTAATTAATTAATTCTTTATCTATAATGTTTTTACAAATTAACATAACTAATATTTTTAACTAATATTACCAATCTTCTAAAGTGAGACGAAGGAAACTAAGATGAAACTGGAAGCCAAAGTAAGACAGAAAAGTAAGACAAAAGCAAAAGTAAGACTGAACCGATATAAGCTAAAGTCTTGATACCAGGTCGGATAATTAATCAGTTGATCAATTTAATAATAATAATTTGACTTTCGCTTCGTCTTAGTTTGACTGTCTCGTTGTCTTAGTTTCCCGCATTTTTTGCTTCCGCTTCGTCTTAGTTTGATTTTCACTTCATCTTACTTTCACTTCCACTTTGTCTTAGTTTGACTGTCGCTTCGTCTTAGTTTTCCACTTTCGTTACTTCTCATTTTCTTTCATCTTACTTTTCGTTTTCGCTTCGTCTCATTTTTTGCTTCCGCTTCGTCTCATTTTCTTTCATCTTACTTTGCGCTTCCCCTTCATCTCATTTTTCTTTCGTCTTACTTTCTGTTTCCACTTCATCTCATTTTCCTTTCGACTTACTTTCTTATATTATTATTTCACTACCATCAAAATTATTATTCGAGAAGTTATTTTGACTTTACAATCTCCCCCTTATTGATGATAACAAATAATTATATTCTTAGAATCATAATCAATATACAATTGAAAAAGAAATTTTAAAGTATACATTCTCCGTTGTCTGCTCTTCTTCTCTTCTTCTTGTTCTCCCCGTATCTTTCTCGTTTTCTCCTTTCTACCCCTATTTGTTATGATCAAAAAAATTGACCGAAGATGTTTCATAATGTCCGAAAACATTTCCTTCATTTCAGTGCGGAGTGACTTGATGTCTTGTCGTATATATGCAACTTCTTTTTGCAAGTCACCCATTGACACATGCAGATCATTAACCTTGTCAATAATTACTCCAATTTCTTCGACTGAGGCATGATCATTCTTCTGTTGTACTGCTTCAAAACCAATAGTATTACTATATGCATCTGAAGGTATAACATTCAGTTCAATGACTGTAATAGGAGAGGGTATCAAAGATAAGTTTGGTTCAGGGAGATCAAGGTCATTAGGTCTCGGTAGTCTTGGAACTGATCTTCCAAATAGGTATACTACATCTCCAATTGAAGACATATAACTCAAGGGTCTAATGTGCATGACTAAGTGCACAAGAGTCTCTATATTGTAGGTTATATCTCCAACTCTAATAGGTCGGTACTGCCCTTCTACTATTCTTCCAACTACCTGAGACGTTTCATCAGCGGTTCGACCACCACGATTACTTCTTGATGCCTTTGATATATGGTGGGAAATATAAGTACCTCTGTGATGACCTTCATAGCACGCCTCATCTATGTTTCTCACTTTAGCTTGGATCTGATCTTCTGTCAGATCATTGGACATCCCTTCAGGATATATTTTCTTCTTCCCCTTTTCATTATTCCAAACAATATAAGGTTGTGGCTGCATGTCAAGTACAACTTTTATCACAGTTTTCTCTGTGATAGGAAAAATAGTGTACTTGTGCTTGGTCATCTGTGTTGGATATGGTGCTGATTGTTCACCTCTCAAAATATTATACAACCATTTTTCACCATCATTCATCAGATGTAATGTACGACTATTCACCAAAATTGGATCAAATTGTATTTTGACTAACCTTTGCAAGGGTTCTCTTATGATTATAGAGCTGCTTCTCCTGACAGGTTGAACTTCTCAATAATCTTCATTTTCAAATCCTCCTTTCTCAATGGTTGAGAAGGATTAACCTATGCTAGACTGTGTTCAACTAAACTTTTCTTTTGAACAGCAGTTGCAGTGCTCTTTTTCTGACTTCTAGCCGACCTTTTTGGTTGCTTTGGTTTCTCCGAAAGGAGTGTCTCGCCCTTTCTTTTAAAGGTCACTTGTTTCTCTGACTGTCGCACCTGACTATCTTTTTTTGAGAAATCGCCTTAATCTTCATCAAATCACTTGACAATTTCTTCGTTTCTTCTGTGGACTTTCGACCACTTGATTGAGATTTCCTTTTTCTTGTAGGAGTTCCTTTTTCATTCAAGCTTCGCTTGGCAGCACCCTCCCCCTCAATCCTTGCTATCGACTTCAAATATGTATCCTCTTTATCTTGGTTCCTCAAGCCCATTCTACTAATGGTTGTAGAATTAATGATGCTTTTAATATTTATCTTCATCTTGTTTCCTCTATCCAACAAAATTCCAGAATCTCTGAAGATTCTTGTTAGCATCATACCATAAAGTAGGGAAGTCGAATCTTTCTTCGACTTTAGAATGTAATGGAAGATAAGATATGGAAGATTTATTGGTTGACGATTGAGTAGATGAAACAGACATTGTTCATCCAGCGTCATCACCAGATTCCTTGAACCTGTTCTTGGTAGAACACAATGAAAGAGTAGTGAATGTAGAACCCTAGCTTTCGGCACAAGACTTGACGCCTTCTTATCTTTTGGGTTATCACATCCATATAGTTGTCGATTAATCTCAATCTCCTACATGCTAGCTTGAGCCATCCATCTCGCCTTATGTGCAAGCTTTACTCCAATGCATGGACACTCAGTAGCCTTCTTGATTGACTCCAATGTAACAATAACCGACAAATTGTCTACCATTGATACCAAAGTATCTCCTACTACTTCCACATTCTTCCAAAAATTATATATTTCATTCACGTAAACTATTTCATAAACATGAAAGAAGTTCTTCCAACCGATTACTACAATCTCCGATTCAATATCCATCCGGTCTTTCTTCAACTATTCAAAATCAACAAGTCTTCCACTAGTCATTGATTGATCCATTTGTATATGAAATCAACAAAGAACTAAATGCACAAATGTATTCTTCAAGGAGGTAAAGTTGGTTTCTGAAGTTGTGAGTTTGAGGAAAGGAATTTTGATATCTAAACAAAGTAATGAACAGTTTTGTTGAGGGTTCTTTAAAAGACGATGTCAGGGTATTTCAAGAGTGTTCTAGAATAGGTGGTCTTCTCAAGGCTTTGAGACGCTTTCCCTCGAAAACCTTTTTCTAACATAAGTTACCATCTGTAACTTACTGTTATTGTTACCTTAACTCTTACATCTTTTTGTCTTCTTAACTTAAAGAACCATCTGGGTCATGACGTGTCAGACAGTTGGTCACTCAGCATTACCATGTTCAGGTTCCGTCTGATTTCTTTAAATCTTTCTTCACTTAATGGCTTAGTGAAGATGTCTGCCTATTGATTCTTCTTCGTATCATTTTTTTCGTCTCACTTTCTGCTTCCGCTTCATCTCATTTTCTGCTTCCGCTTCGTATCATTTCCTGCTTCCGCTTCATCTTATTCTGCTTTGTCTTACTTTGACTTCCGCTTCGTCTTACTTTGACTGTTGCTTCGTCTCATTTTCTTTCGTCTTACTTTTTGCCTCTGCTTCCTTTCATTTTCTGCTTCTGCTTCATCTCATTTTCTTTCTTCTTACTTTCTGCCTCCGCTTCGTTTCATTTTCTGTTTCGGCTTCATCTCATTTTCTTTCATCTTACTTCCTGCCTCCGCTTCGTCTGATTTTTTGCTTCCGCTTCGTCTCATTTTTTCCTTCCGCTTCGTCTCATTTTCTTTCATCTTATTTTCTGCTTCCTCTTCGTCTCATTTTCCTTTCGTCTTACTTTCTACTTTCACTTCGTCTCATTTTCCTTTCGTCTTACTTTCTTATATTATTATTTGATTATCATCAAAATAATAATAATAATTAAAAATAAATAATGACATAAATAAATACAATTAATAATAATAACGAAAACGAAAGTGGAAACAAAAGCTGAACCAAACTGAGACGCAAGCTGAAGCAAAACTAAAACAGAAGTTGAAACAAAACAAAGACGAAAGCAGAAGGCCAAAAGTAAGACAAAAGAGGAAGAAGCAAACTACGACAGAAGCCGAACCAAAAGTAAGACGAAAGTGGAAGAAAACTAAGACGAAAGCTCAACCAAACGAATCCGTTCTTTAAATCTTTTTATCTTCTTAACTCAGAAAACCATCTGGGTCATGACGTGTGAAACGGTTGGTCACTAAGCATTACCATGTTCAAGTTCTGTCTGATTTCTTTAAATCTTTCTTCCCTTAATGGTTTAATGAAGATGTCTGCCCACTTATTCCGCTTCGTATCATTTTCTTTCATCTTATTTTCTGCTTTTGCTTCGTCTCATTTTCTGCTTCCGCTTCGTCTCATTTTCTGCTTCTGCTTCGTTTGAATTTGATTTCCTGACTGTAGCTTCGTCTTAGTTTTCTGCTTCCACTTCGTCTTATTTTCTTTCGTCTTACTTTCTGCCTCCGCTTCCTTTTATTTTCTGCTTCCGCTTCGTCTCATTTTCTTTCATCTTACTTTTTACCTACACTTCGTCTCATTTTCTGCTTTTGCTTCATCTCATTTTCTGCTTTCACTTAGTCTCATTTTCTTTCGTCTTACTTTCTGCTTGCCCTTCGTCTCATTTTCCTCTCCTCTTACTTTCTGTTTCCACTTCATCTCATTTTCCTTTCGTCTTCCTTTCTTATATTAAAGCCATGAATGAACAGTTGCAAATGGTTGCTTGTCAACAACAAAGGTTAGCCCGTCAACAGCGAAGGTTGGATAAGAAAATTCATGTAGCTTCACAGAGGATATTACCTCTGTTTCGCGATTACTGTGAAAGAAAAAAAAGTTTTTCAAACTAGGAAAGATAAAACAATAGAATGATGTGCTAATTGTGTCATAATAGAAATAGGATTGAGCAATATACTTAAACATTCAATTAGCTCACTATTTTGTTGACGAAGGAAAAATTAAATTTATTCGCTTCATAATTCTCAACTTATTGTAATAGCCATTGCTGTTATCGCATAACTTATTTTTAATTTATAATTAACTTTGATTTACACTTAATAGATAGCCATTTTTCCCCGGTGTCAATTTTCCATTCTTAATCAATCAATCGAGCCGTTTAGTTGTCTTGTCCTAATTATTTATTTTCAAAAACAATTCTTTGACTCGGTATCTTTTTACTGTTCAAATTAACTTTTGTAACCTAACTCTCAGATCATATAAAATCAAACCATTTGACCTCTTATTTTCATGTTCATCCCGTAAATTATCAAATTTTAGATTCTTCTAATTATATTGTGTAACAGAATTATGTTATGTTAATATGGCCCATTTTTTCCAACTTTCAGTTCCGCTTTTAAGGCTACACTTTATATAACCAATCAAATTTTATTTCGTTTATATTTTTTATTATTTTCGGTACATATTAATGAAGTTTATTAAATTTGTTTATTTCAAATTATTGATCGTATATTATAACTATGTTTACTGATATGATAATTAGCTTAATATAATAAACGATTTTCTAAATTCAAGCTACCATGCAATTGCGTACTAACAATAACTATTCTGCTTGAAGTGCCTGAACTAGAACTAGAATTTCAATCAGAACTAGAACTATAACTGCAACTTTTTTGGCCTGAACTAGAACGAGAACTAGACCTAGAATTGTAACTCTTCTGGCCTATTGCGATTCAAGTTTGAAAAGGAGTTTCAACTTTTGTATCAAATCCAGAAACGAAAAAGAAAAAAATAGTAAAAGCTAAAAGACAAGAAGAAAATAGTAAAAGCTAAAAGACAAGAAGATTGTGTGTTAATCAACAAGCAAATAAAATTAAAGATAGCGATTAGGTCAAACCATGAGAAAGCTTAAAGGGGGCATACACGTTACAGTATACATTACCTTAATTTTTAAAATTTTCATCCCAAATTTTAACTTGCTAATTTTACTTTTTATTTATTATATTCTAACTTTTATATTTTTAATATGACATATTTAAAGCTTTTAATTAAATTTTCATTACATATTTAAATTATTTATAATTTAATTACTGATTTTAAAATTTTCATATTTATTATACATTAAAATTATTTAATAATATAACCAAATACACATTTTAAATATTGATAATTTAATTACAAAATTTTTAAATATACTTACAATGTAATTACACATTTTTAAATTGTATATATTTATTTATATATTAAAATTATATGATAATATAATCAATTAAATTTACAGGACATTATTACTGCACATTTGTGCAGCTAGTAAGATATAACCGCGACAAGTTTATGAAGATGGGTAGTTTGAAGTTGTACGCTGGGTTTTGTTTTTATGTATGTTTGAGGGTAGTTAGTTTGGGGCCATGTTTTGGGGCATTGGTGAAATGACCTCTCTTACGTGATTATGATTCAACACCTCTTCGTTGGCTGCCATTAAAAGATTCGAATTACGTCTACTTGATTCATAAACTTTGGCGGTCAGCAGGGCCAACTGAACGCCAAAGTTTATGAATCAAGTGGTTATGGCCAAAAATAATATCAACGTGCTTGTTTCTGTTTTTATGCAAAATAATGTTTGTCTCCTCACCCAAAAAAAAAAAAAAAAGTGTGTCTAATGTCCTCCAAGGCGATAAATATTTTTAGACTGCAAATTGAAATAATTGGTACTTACACCAACCAGAACTCTGTTAGGCACTTCAATGGTTAACCCTGCCCCCTGCGTGCCTTATTATGGTTATCTTGTCGTTCTCACAAATTAAACAGAGGCAGGAAGGAATACGTGTTGTTCATCGTTGTCAGATCCATGGCGGCCAGCTAGATGCCCTGGACCAAAACTAATCCTTTGTCCATAACTATCAGACCCACGGGCTTTACGGTAAGGATACATGGCAGGCCCTCTAGACGCCCCGGACCAAAACTAATCCTCTCAAATTCAATCATCAAATTGGGCATATTTTGTGGATTCAAATCAAAGTTAACGTGACATGAGAGTGAGAGCCTAAGACACCGCACTTCTCTTTCGATCTGCATCTAAACGTTCCTCTGATCTCTCTTTCCCAATCCCGATCTAGGCCACCATGGCGGCCGCCAATGCCCCTATCCTCATGAAAGAGTCTTTGACGGTATCAATTCTCCCTTTCTCTACTCTCTACTTCCATCTTCTTCCATTTTTTCCAATCTTCAGATCTATTTCCTTTCACTGTGTTTCCAACCGTTTCCTTTTCTTCTTCTGCAGTTGCCGGCCCTCGGGATCAATCCTCAGTTCATTAATTTCACCCATGTTACTATGGAATCCGATAAATACATATGCGTCAGAGAAACGGCACCGCAGAATAGCGTGGTGATTATCGACATGAACATGCCTATGCAACCTCTCAGACGCCCTATCACTGCCGATTCCGCTTTGATGAATCCCAATTCCAGAATTCTCGCTCTTAAGGGTACCCTTATCTTATAATTTGTCTTTAATCTTTCTGATTATTTTGAATCGATAAGTATAGGAGATGGTTGGTTTTACTTTGGTCCTCGCGTTCGCTTTTAGGAATCTTATTAGGCTGTCTTAGATATCAAGATTGTTTGCCTCTAGTAGCGTTCTGGTTGCAATGAGTACAATTTTAGGTTTGATTCAATTCGACTCGGTTGGGAGTGGGAATAGCGGACATATATTACAAGGTGCTATAAATGTTTATATTCTTTCATTTTCATTAAATTCTTGCTTTGATATCTACTTCGAGTTTGACTACTTTGTTTGTGTGCAGCTATTGTTATTGTTGTTGTTGTCATAGCGTAGCTGTGGATTGCAATTTGAGGTGTGACTTTATTTTGGTGCCCCATTAACCACCTAATGATCTGTGTCCTTTGGATTTGAAGCTCAACTTCCAGGAACTACTCAGGATCACTTACAAATATTTAACATTGAAATGAAAGCCAAAGTGAAGTCTCACCAGATGCCAGAGCAGGTTACCCCTTATGCTTCTCTTTTAATTTATGAGATATGATAGTGCATTTGTTTGACTTTTATAGTTCTTTATAACATCTCACCATGCTAGGCATTATTGCTTTTTCCACGCATTAGGTTGTGTTTTGGAAATGGATTTCTCCCAAGATGCTTGCGCTGGTCACACAAACTTCTGTTTATCATTGGTCGATAGAAGGCAAGCATCTTTTACTTTCCCTCAATGGAAAATACATCTATATATCTCTATATGTGCCATATTCATTAATTCTTTGGCTTTGCTTTAATAGTGCTGAATACACCTCCGTTATTTGTTACTTATAAATGTTACCCTTCTCAAGTCTCTTCCTTTTATACGTCTTTTACCCCTTCTTCTATGCAGGTGACTCCGAGCCTGTTAAAGTGTTTGAAAGAACTGCTAATCTGGCAAATAATCAAATTATTAATTATAGATGCGACCCATCTGAAAAATGGTTGGTTCTGATTGGAATTGCCCAAGGTCCTCCAGAGGTATGTGCCTCTGTGTATCTGTTCTGTGTTACATCAATCCTATTATTGGTCAACAGATAGTTTTCGGTTGGTTCTAATATTGCCAAAGGTTTTAGATGCTTCAACATTTATATATGGAAGAGTGGTATAAGTTTGAATTTGGCAGTTAAGGTATAAGCTGTATAACGTTTGGATTTGTATAAACTAATCTGAGGCAGAATGCTTATTGGTAATATTAAAGATCATGATTGCTGCTGTATTAATTCCATCCATGTTTGCAACTTTGTTGAGAAAGCATGGTTCCTATTTATGACAGATTGTTTGGATAGTACATTATATTCAAAAGTTCCTGTTAGCATGTATATCTTCATAGTGTCACAGAACATTGATCTTCCTTGTCTCTGTCTCAATTTGAAGCTTATGCAAAGGTTTTTTAGCTGCTGAAAAATTATCTATTTACTATTGCCTATTGGTAAAAGATGGGAATTAGTTAATTATTTCACCAAATTATATTATATTTTTCATAACACATTTCTTTCTCTTGGGACAGAGGCCTCAATTGGTCAAGGGGAACATGCAACTTTTCTCTGTTGATCAGCAGCGTAGTCAGGCACTTGAGGCACATGCTGCTGCATTTGCTTCATTCAAAGTATGAGCTGCCATTCATTGATGTCACTATTTTGGCTTATAATTTGTATTTTTTGTTTGTGTTTATTACTATATTTCATGGTTCATTTAGGTGCCTGGGAATGAGAGTCCTTCACTTCTTATATCTTTTGCCACCAAGTCGTTCAATGCTGGACAGATAACGTCAAAGTTACATGTTATAGAACTTGGTGCCCAGCCAGGTACTTTGACCTTTATATAATATTTCCTTTTCCGCGAATTTTTCTATTTGAGGAAGAGGAATTGTACTTTGCATTCATTTGAAATTTTTTATTTGGTCAGAAGCAAAATCTGTGGTGTGTTTAGCTGTACTTTCATCCATTACATTCAGTTATTCTAATAATGATTCCGTGCATCTGTTAGGCAAACCATCATTTACAAAGAAACAAGCAGACTTATTCTTTCCGCCTGACTTTGCTGATGATTTTCCTGTATCAATGCAGGTAGAGTTTGCATTTTGTTGATTAATTGTTCCACCTATTTGTTTAATAGAGTCTAAAACCTCATGTTTTTATTTGGCAGATATCTCAAAAGTATGGCTTAATATATGTTATCACAAAGCAAGGACTACTATTTGTATATGATTTGGAGACTGCTAGTGCTGTTTACAGAAATCGTATCAGTCCAGATCCTATATTTTTGACAACTGATGCGTCATCAGTAGGTGGGTTCTATGCAGTCAATAGACGGGGACAAGTTTTACTTGCAACAGTAAATGAAGCAACAATTGTACCTTTTGTTAGTAGCCAGGTACACTACTTAAAGAGTTTTTGGCTTGCTCTCTCTCTCTCTCCCTCTCTCTATATGTGTGTTTGTGTGTGAGGAAATGTGTTCTAGAACTAATCAATGTGGTTATATTTCAGTTAAACAATCTGGAACTTGCTGTTAATCTGGCCAAACGAGGAAACCTTCCTGGTGCTGAAAATCTGGTAAATTTAGCTTTCACAGATCAAGTGTACTTTAGCGAAGAGGAAAAGAATTTTTTCCCTTCTTTGAGTTGCTTGAAATTCTTTTCTTGGTTTTCTGTGAAGTTTGAGGATTATGTTCAGTTGTATGGTCACCCTTGAGTAAGCTTTTAAATTAGTTTGTGATGCTACAAGAACTGCCCTCTCCTGGTTGACTTTTTAATGTTCGTCTTCTTTGCCAGGTTGTCCAGCGTTTTCAGGAATTATTTTCTCAGGCGAAGTATAAGGAGGCAGCAGAACTTGCTGCAGAATCTCCTCAAGGACTACTTCGAACTCCTGATACAGTTGCTAAGTTCCAGGTCTATTTTTGAAACAAGGACCTTATGATTTCCTTCTCCCTGTCATTGTGATTTGTAAGGATGGGATAATACAAATTTCTGAGCTATTCTCATTATTCATGTGGCACAGAGTGTTCCAGTGCAAGCTGGGCAAACACCACCATTGTTGCAGTACTTTGGAACTCTGTTGACTAGGGGAAAACTTAACGCTTTTGAGTCCTTGGAATTGTCACGCCTTGTTGTAAATCAGAATAAGAAAAATCTTTTGGAGAATTGGTTGGCTGAGGACAAGCTTGAATGTAGTGAGGAGCTTGGAGATATTGTGAAGGTCAGTTTGTAGAAGACTTTTGAGGTCATTGCTGCTTATTCTTGATGTACTTGTTTTATATTTTGCTTATTTTTAGAACTTCCAGTGCTTTTTAAATCAACCATTCAATTCATGAATAATGCTGATGGTTGCATTAGAGCACCTTGATTGAGATAGCTCTTGGGATTATTTACTTTACTTCTTTTTCCATTTTTGGCTTGCGTATTGCACTGGTATATGTATTCCATCTTGTAGCCTGGTTTATGTGGTTAAGTTTGCTTAATGATTAATGTCCATAAATTTATTACTCCTTTTCTTCTTCATTTAATTCTTTCTGATGTTAGAATTGTATATGCAGACTGTAGATAATGACCTCGCACTCAAAATATATATTAAAGCAAGGGCAACTCCAAAAGTTGTGGCTGCATTCGCTGAAAGGAGGGAATTTGACAAGATTCTTATATACTCGAAGCAGGTAAAACTCTTATCTTACAGTAAATGTAAACTTTCTTACATGATTACTTTCGTGAGTTGTTTGCTGCAAAACATGTCTTATATTTAAATTTTGATGATATTTTGTTTTGTTGAAATCAGATATGATTTGTTGATTAAATAATTTGTTTATAAAAACTAACATCTGTTGATACTTGTGAAACGTTTTCTGTGTAATGTCAGGTTGGATATACACCTGACTATTTGTTTCTTCTGCAAACCATATTGCGGACAGACCCCCAGGTTTGAAGACTGGATCTTTAAGTTTTGGCATTATTAATCAACATTTCTTACCTCTGCATCAACCAAGTTTTATGTTATTTTTCATTATAGATTAATGGCCTTTCCTTTCATTTCTTGTTCTAATAAAAGTTCACATTCTGATATGTGATAGTTCTGCTTTCTGCATGGTAGGGTGCTGTTAATTTTGCTTTAATGATGTCACAAATGGAGGGAGGCTGCCCTGTTGACTACAACACAATAACTGATCTATTTCTTCAGGTTCGGTGAACTGGGTTTCCATGTGTAACATTATTATGGTATCTTTTTTTTTTTGCCTAGCTGAACATGTGTTCTAGGGAATATTAACACCAAAGAAAAATACCGATGGGAGGTTTGCCTACACCTTTTTGTTACCTGTTTTCTGTGTGGGAGGTGAATGTTTGAAGAACTCTGTATTCGCTGGGAATAACAATAAAATGCTTACATTTTAGTAATTATTATAGTGATTGTTATACATTTTCTAACAATAGTGATTGTAGAAATAATAATAAGAGGAACAAGAGGAAGAACAATAAAATGCCTACATTTTTGCCTAATTAATATTGTTTGTTGTCCCCTCAGAGGAACTTGATTCGGGAAGCAACAGCCTTTCTTTTGGATGTTCTGAAACCAAATCTGCCAGAGCATGGATTTCTTCAGACAAAGGTGAATATCCTTTTTGTCAATTTCTTTTTGATGATTAATTGATTATAGTTGTCTGGTGACATTACAGTCTTGATGTTCACTTATGTTCAGGTTTTGGAGATCAATCTTGTGACCTTTCCCAATGTGGCTGATGCCATTTTAGCTAATGGTATGTTTAGTCACTATGATCGCCCACGTATTGCCCAACTGTGTGAAAAAGCTGGTCTGTATATACGGGCCCTTCAGGTAAAGAGCATCCATGTTCTCGTTGTAATTTTTGCACATGCTTTTCTTACTTCATGGACTAATATGTTTCTTGTTTCTTTTTCTTTTGTAGCACTATTCTGAGTTGCCTGATATTAAACGTGTTATTGTGAATACACATGCTATTGAGCCTCAGGTTTGCTATTTAAATGCTTAAATATGTATCTTGTGCTTCTATTCATTTTTGTGACATGACCTGTTGGTTTTTAGGCACTTGTTGAGTTCTTTGGCACCCTTTCCCGTGAGTGGGCTCTAGAATGTATGAAGGATCTTCTACTTGTTAATCTGAGGGGCAATCTCCAGATTATTGTGCAGGTAACGAACTACTGGTAGTAGTAGTCATGAATTCCAGAATGGTCCTTTAGAATGCTAATAACCCTCCTATTGTGCAGGCTTGCAAAGAGTACTCTGAACAATTGGGTGTGGATTCATGCATTAAACTCTTTGAGCAGTTTAAGTCCTATGAAGGATTGTATTTCTTTTTGGGTTCGTATTTGAGCTCCAGGTACCCTCGTTTTCGCTTGTCTGTACTGTTATTCTTTTTTCTTTTAGTCAGGAGGAGAAATAATTTTTATAGAACGCCCGCAGAAACTAGGTACCTGGCCCATAATAAGTTGGTTCTCTCTCTCTCTCTCCCCCCTCTCTTGCATAAAAGCATCTGTGTATTGTCCTATATACATAATTCTGTTGGATTGTTAATAACCAAAATGTCACCCACTTGAAGTCCCACAGGCAACATTCTTCAGTCTGGTTGGTTTTCCAACATTCTGTTATAACAGAACAACCACCTCAGTTTCTTTCAGATATGCTGCATCATTTTGCTTCTTACTCTTCTCTTTGTGCTTTTGGGACAGTGAGGATCCTGAGATCCACTTCAAATATATCGAAGCAGCTGCAAAAACTGGACAGATTAAGGAGGTAGAACGTGTGACACGTGAATCAAATTTTTATGATGCTGAGAAAACAAAGAACTTCTTAATGGAAGCCAAGCTCCCAGATGCTCGTCCATTGATCAATGTCTGTGATCGCTTTGGTTTTGTTCCAGATCTGACTCATTATCTGTACCGAAACAATATGCTTCGCTACATTGAGGGTTATGTGCAAAAGGTAAGAATATGAGAAGTTGTTAGGTTTAATTCTTTGTTGTATAATTTTGCAATACATAGATGATTTTGATCTTCTGTTATAAAACCTAAGATCTTCCAGTGAACGTCAACTATTATTTAACTTTTTTTCGTTTGATAGGTCAATCCAGGAAATGCTCCTTTAGTTGTAGGACAGCTGCTTGATGATGAATGCCCTGAAGATTTCATCAAGGGACTAATTCTTTCAGTCCGTTCTCTTCTGCCAGTTGAGCCTTTAGTAGAGGAGTGTGAGAAAAGGTCTGCCATTTTTAGAATGTTCAAATTCTCCAAGTATCTCATATATTTCGGCATCTTACTTCTGTTTCCTATATGCAGAAATCGTCTTCGTTTGCTTACCCAATTCTTGGAGCATCTGGTGAGCGAGGGAAGCCAAGATGTGCATGTTCACAATGCTCTGGGTAAAATTATCATAGATAGTGGCAACAATCCGGAGCATTTCCTTACCACAAACCCATATTATGACTCACGTGTTGTTGGCAAGTATTGTGAGAAGCGGGATCCCACACTTGCGGTTGTTGCATATCGCAGGGGGCAGTGCGATGATGAACTTATAAATGTTACAAATAAGAACTCCCTTTTCAAACTACAGGCCAGGTTTGTGCGTTATTGTTGTATAAGGTTTTGTAATACATCATTCAACACATTGTTTTTTCAACTGATTGCTCATTATTGTAAAATCAGGTATGTGGTGGAAAGGATGGACTCTGATCTTTGGGAAAAGGTTCTTAGTCCAGATAATGAGTATAGAAGGCAGCTCATTGATCAAGTTGTGTCTACTGCTTTGCCTGAAAGCAAGAGTCCTGAGCAAGTTTCAGCTGCAGTTAAAGCTTTCATGACTGCTGATCTGCCACATGAGTTGATTGAGCTTCTTGAAAAGATAGTCCTTCAAAATTCTGCTTTTAGCGGAAATTTCAACTTGCAAAACTTATTGATCTTGACAGCCATTAAGGCTGATCCATCAAGAGTTATGGATTACATTAATAGGCTCGACAATTTTGATGGACCTGCTATTGGGGAGGTGGCAGTGGAAGCCTCATTATATGAAGAAGCTTTTGCAATATTCAAGAAGTTTAATTTGAATGTTCAAGCTGTCAATGTCTTGCTGGATAACATCCGTAGCATTGAGCGAGCAGTGGAGTTTGCTTTCCGTGTCGAAGAAGAAGCTGTCTGGAGTCAAGTGGCCAAGGCCCAACTACGAGAGGGTCTAGTGAGTGATGCAATTGAATCATTTATCCGTGCAGATGATGCAACTCAATTTTTGGAAGTCATAAAGGCAGCAGAGGATGCAGATGTATACCATGACCTTGTGAGGTATCTCCTAATGGTGAGGCAGAAGACCAAGGAGCCCAAGGTTGATGGTGAACTCATCTATGCCTACGCCAAAATTGATCGCCTGGGTGACATTGAAGAATTTATTCTCATGCCTAATGTTGCTAATCTGCAAAATGTGGGGGATCGCTTATATGAGGAAGCCCTTTATGAAGCAGCGAAAATCATATTTGCTTTTATTTCTAATTGGGCTAAGCTGGCTGTTACTCTTGTTAAACTTAAGCAGTTCCAAGGTGCTGTTGATGCAGCTAGGAAAGCAAACAGTGCAAAAACCTGGAAGGAAGTCTGCTTTGCTTGTGTTGATGCTGAGGAGTTTCGATTGGCCCAGATATGTGGTCTCAACATTATTGTCCAGGTGAACACTTGTTTAAAATGCATTTGAATTGCTTTGAAAAGTGTTGATATTTTATGCACATTTTGCAGGACCTTTTGTAAGTAATTCATTTGCATTTAAATACCAGTAGCGTATAAAATCCTAGAACTGTTAACTTTTGTTGAATACTATTATTCTTTTCTTTTTTACTCAAGTTTTTTGTCCTACTTCTGAACTTGCAATTTTTTCATTACTATAGGTTGATGACATGGAAGAGGTCAGTGAGTATTACCAGAATAGGGGATACTTCAATGAGATCATATCTCTAATGGAGAGTGGACTTGGATTAGAACGAGCTCATATGGGCATCTTCACTGAGCTGGGAGTTTTATATGCTAGATATCGACCCGAAAAACTTATGGAACACATAAAACTTTTCTCAACGCGTCTCAATATCCCCAAACTTATACGAGCTTGTGATGAGCAGCAACATTGGAAGGAGCTAACTTATTTGTACATCCAGTATGATGAGTTTGATAATGCTGCAACCACTGTAATGAACCATTCCCCTGAAGCATGGGACCACATGCAATTCAAAGATATAATTGTGAAGGTTGCCAATGTTGAACTTTACTACAAGGCTGTACACTTTTACTTGCAAGAGCATCCAGACCTGATCAATGATCTTCTTAACGTGCTTGCTCTCCGTGTTGACCATACTCGTGTGGTGGACATAATGCGAAAGGTATACTCTGCTATATCTGTAGTTTTATCTTACACTTATTTCTGCTTTGATTTATGGTTGGAGATAATTAGGAATACCAGCTTTTCTTACAGAGTTACAGTGGTGGTTTTTTGCAAGAACTGGTATTTTGAGCCACAAACTTGTAGGAACTTTTCTTTAAGGGTGGCAATGATCAAACCATTTTCCTTCAGTGGTTTGCTTGACATCTTGTTCTTTTACAATGTATCTTATTTGCAATTTCATTGAATTTTTATATGATTTTGAGTTTCAGGCTGGTCATATCCGCCTTGTCAAGCCATATATGATTGCAGTTCAAAGCAACAATGTCTCTGCTGTAAATGAAGCTCTGAATGAAATTTACATAGAGGAAGAGGATTATGAGAGACTTCGTGAATCTATCGAATTGCATGATAACTTCGATCAAATAGGCCTTGCACAGAAAGTAAGTTGGATGATGTTAATATACTTTCAGAAACCCAAAACGTGATATTATACTTATAAGAGCTATTATGTGCCTGTGAAGATTGAGAAACATGAACTTCTGGAGATGAGGCGTGTTGCTGCATACATATACAAGAAAGCTGGAAGATGGAAGCAGTCCATTGCATTATCAAAGAAGGACAATCTTTACAAGGATTGCATGGAGACTTGCTCACAGTCTGGTGATCGTGAACTTTCAGAGGAATTACTTGTCTATTTCATTGAGCAGGTTTGTTTTGTTTAGTTATCTGCCATACATCCTTTATTCCCTATGAAAAATCTTTTTGCTAAAAATAAATAGATGTGTTCTGCTACATGGAGAAAGATACAGATTTCTTTTCTAACATAAATTTCTTATGTTGAAATATTTGAGAAGTTCCTATGTCGAAATGCTCAAGAGTTTCATATTCTCAATTATTCCAAACCCTGTTAGATCTTTCTTTCCTCAGTTTCTGAATCGCATGGTTGTTATAACATTAGGACTTTGAGATTTTTGGCAACTTGCATTCTTTACTGGATTACTTTGTTTAGTTGAACAAATATATCCGTTCATTTTATTTGGTAAAATTACTTATAAGGTGTATTAATACTTTTGTGCTCTTTTTGTATATGCAGGGAAAGAAAGAGTGCTTTGCTGCATGCCTGTTTGTTTGTTATGATCTGATCCGGCCAGATGTTGCTCTTGAGCTTGCATGGATAAACAATATGATAGATTTTGCATTCCCATACCTCTTACAGGTAATCTTCTCATTTTGCATTATTTATTCTTCATTATCTTTCCATTGTCATTAACGCTTGGTGAATTCTTAATCATGCTTGATGAACTCTTAGTCATGGTTACTTTTATGCTTTGTAGTTTATTAGAGAGTACACTTGCAAAGTGGATGAGCTCGTCAAGGAAAAAATTGAAGCTCAACATGAGGTGAAGGCTAAAGAAAAGGAGGAGAAGGATATGGTTGCTCAGCAGGTATGCTTTATTGGTTGATTTTTCTTGATTTTATGGTGTGTTCTGGGTTTTTATTACTATAATGTTTAACATCACAAAATAGGCATTCTATGCATTTCGGGAAAGCTTCTAATGTTATATACAGTTAAATTCAAGAGTATAAATGTCTTCCTTTGTGAGGAAATTTCTTTGTGCTCCACTAGACCATTAGTGAATCTTTTGACATTCTTTCTGTTGATGTGTTTGCCTAGAGGTAATGGCTTGAGACTTGATATATAGTTAGTTCTGCTTTTAAGATGTCCACTTCTGATTATGCCCTTTCTCCCTGTAAGTGAAGGTTCTCAGCACCCAATGGGTTTTGTATTGTTAATCTGCATTCTTGGAAACTTTTTGAAAAATCCACTTCTCTTGGTGAAAGGCATTTCATTTTATTGTGGGTTTGGAAAAAGTCTTGTTACTGAAATGTGTTCAGTAAATGGCAATCTGTAAATTGTATAGATTACACCATTATGGCGGTGATATACACTTGGCATTTACGAATATAAATTGTTAGGTAAAAATTCCCTCATTCACCACTTGCCACTGCTGCAATTTGCTGTTGGGGGCCTGTAGTAGCTTGAAATAAAACGTAATTTGTACACTCATTTCTGGAATCTTCTATTGAAATTGCAGAATATGTATGCACAACTATTGCCTCTTGCATTGCCTGCACCGCCAATGCCAGGAATGGGTGGTCCAGGAGTGAGTGCTGGTTTTATGGCGCAACCACAGCCAATGGGTGGTCTTGGGGGGATGCCTCCAATGCCAGCTTATGGCATGCCACCAATGGGTTCCTACTGATTTTAGGTTTATTACTGGTCATTTGATCTGATGATGATGAAGTTGAGCTTTTCCGCAATTCCTGTTTATGCTTGATGGAGGATTCAGTTATTTTGATGCTGTTGCTGTTGTGGCTTTGGGAGGAAATTGAACTGGTAGTATGACCATTTATCTCTATGAGATTGCGTCTAAAAGTGCATATCTTACATCAGTGTTGTGGTAGTGGTTTCTCTTAGGATTTGTTTGGTCAAAATAGGAGCAAAATTTTTTCCCCCCGGTGATGGTTGGGAGCTGAAGAAAATGCAATGGGTGCTGCTGCTTATATCATATAGATTTGGGTCTGGGTTTTGAACCTTTTGTGGGGTGGGTTGTGGGTGGGGGTGGCATGTATAGGTAACTTGAGATTTATGTATTTAGTATTGTTTAAAGGAGCTTTTCGTCGGTGTTTTAAAATTTTGTATTTTGATTGATGTAGCAAGTATATAGACATCTCTTTTCTTATTATCCGAAATTGAAGATTCTTCTCCTTGATGGACCTCGGAACTGGGTTGGATATGTAGATGGCTTTTCCAAGTTTTTCTACGAGGCGTGAGCATATTTAGGTCCAATTTCATAAGGTTTATTGGTGGATCTCATTTGAGATGTGATCAGATGTCAAAGGCTGAACAAGAAAATCATAATAAAAAATAACGAACCCAAGTAATTGGTTATTATTGGCGCAAGTACCCTGAATTGAACGGTTTTGGGATTACATTACCTTACATTCCTGCTGCTCCAAGAAATACATATAAATTGATATTGTGATTGCCAATAGGTCTAGGTTTGGTCCAATATATAATAAAAAAATATTATTTAAAGAATTTTGTTTCGGAGAAAATGGTCTTGGTGGGTGCGCTAACATTATCTTATTTGGCGCTGATTTGCCCATGTCCAGTAGACAGCCACGCATCATGCTCCCAGTCCTTAGCCCTATTTTATTTTTCCAACTTCCTTAAGCCATCTCTAACCAAAATGTTAGATCTCTAAGTTTAGACTGCGGGATTGTGCGAGTGTTGGTGAGCCTTGGCCAATGATTGACACGTAAGTTGGTACAAGAAAAGCGTGTTGACGAGGAATAAGGCAAAGTCTTGCGAGTTGGAGAGCAAAACCTAAGAAACTTGTGAAATAAGCGAGGGATGCGGAAAGTATTGACGAAGATCTCGAGAGTAGGCGAAATTCGATACACATGGGCACGCGTACGCGTAGGCATGCATTAGTGGAAATCTTCGATGAGACGTGAGATTCGAATGCGAGGCTACGCAGAGTTAGAAAACTAAGTCATGCAAGACTCGAAGGTGCGCAAGAAAGTGCAAAGATGTATGAGACCCGCGAAGATGCACGAAGACATGCGAGCGTAACGAGACACCTAAATACCTAACTTCGGCGGGTAGGTCAGAGGTATGTAAATGGGTGACATTTTTATACTTACTCGGATTGTGACCTGTGACTTAGTTATAGAGCAACGAGATTGCATCATGAGTGAGCCTGACATGGAAGATGGACTTGTCCATGGACGTTCATTAATGGATCTATATGCGGATAGGTTGTGTTGAAAACACTAAGATAAATGTGGGCGAGTGAGATCAAACTTGGTGCGAATTTTGGTAGAGCATCGGACTTTGTAGAGATTGACTCGACCCAGGCTAAGAGTTGACGGACTAAAGACTTGGCTATATTTGGATGGATAGACCATGACTAACGAACTTGTTGTGGGAAGTATTGGATCAGACCAGTGTGCTAATGGGCTTCGACGAGATCACATTGCATCATCAGCGGATAGAGATTACAGGAAGATCTTGGATGATGTGACGATGATTGTGAGTTAGAGTTACAGTGAAACTCAACATCTGAAGATAGTGGAGATCTTCACGGATAAGGATGTTAGTATTCTAGATAAATGTAAACTCTATCTTACGTTATCTTGTTATATTCTATCTTATCAGCTAGAGTCCTATTTGAATAGAAATGTCATCCAATTGGTTCATGTAATCTTATTTGATAGGGATAGACGTGATCTTAGGTTGTACAGATTTAGTGAGAATCTGTGACTATAAGTTAGGGTGCGTATATATAGCTCAACGAGCTTTGCTTTTCTCATTCATTCAGGAAAAATCAGAGAAAACATTCTTTGTATTCTTTTGAGGGAAAGTTTATAAAGTTGGTCTTTTGACCGTATCTCTGTGTGTGTTTTTTGTTGCCCATATTCTTTATTGCTTCCACGTTGTTTTTTCAAGTGTGTGCGAGGTAAAACACTTCGAAGATGGGGAAATACTGAGTCTTGTTTTAAAGGATCTAAGTGAGACTGTCATACAAAGGGTGTGAACGAGCAACTTCAGGTGAAAGTTCGAGTCTCTAAGGTGACCTTTGTAACACAAAACACCAAAACATCAAATTTGGTATTTTGGTGCAATAAATTCACTCCAAGGAAGACACCAAATCTTCACACCAAAAATGGTGTAAAGAATAGTAACACACCACCATTTTGGTGTAAAGATTTAATGTCTTCCTTGGAGTGAATTTATTGCACCAAAACACCAAATTCATGCACCAAAAGTTATAAAAAGACAATTTTATCCATTTCCTTTTTAACATATTCCTTTTATGCCCTTTTTATAAATTGATTTATTTACATAATTTACTAAGTAATTAAATTTAAAGAATATATTTTTTTACACAAAATATATCATTACAAAGGTCTCATTGAGATATTTAAAACGAGATTAATATTGAATGTAATATTAAATTTATTTTTAATATTTATTTATAATTCTTATTTATAAGTATTATAAATTCTGGTTGGGTCGGTCGTGCTAGGCCCAGGTCTAACCCCAGGATGGCATGTGGGCCGATCGACCCATTCCCAAGATGATGAGCTAAGCCCGACAGGTATTCACTATATAAGTTCATTATCTCCTCATGACACAAGTATGACCCTAGAACCCTAATACTCTCTATTCACAGCCACAAAAACTACTACAAAAGAACTGATTTAAGCATCGGAGGGGTGGGCCGGCGATCAACCCCCAGTGTGCTTTTATCGTTTTTGCAGGTATTTTCTAGTTGAAGTTGATTGAGTTTATGGATCCAAACAACGGCGCCCGACCTCAAAGAAAATCGACAGAAACCGGTTGGCGCCCACCGTAAGGTATGTTAGGCACCACTGCGTAAGTACTCAGATAAGTCAGCAAAGAAAGAATAAACCGGATGTAGCCATCGCAAAGACTTGCACTATAATGAATGGGCTTGCAATTACATGCCGCCCTTCCACCGACGCATCATGATCTCCAGATCCGTCCTCCACCCATCACCCAAAACCCTAGCACAGACAAGCTACCCCCATTAAACCCAAATAACCAAATACAATCTTCGCATCCAAATGACCAACCAAGATCAAGAAGAGTAGAGCGTAGCTCTAGAGGATAACGCCGGAAACAATTCACACCCTCACATCCAACACCCCCTAAACACCAACCCTCCTACTCTACAACAAATCCCCCTTACCCAAAGATAAATAGAGGAAGTGGTCGATCTATTGATTCGCCAAATCTTACAATCTCAGACGGAACAACAACGAACCCGGACTCGGTAGATAGGTATGATAGCCGATCGCCATTCTGCTGAAACTCTCGAAAAAATCGTGGATGATAGAATCAATATGGCTATGAATTCCCGTCCGAAAAGACAGATCCCCTTGACTATCTTCAGTACTTTCAGTCGATAATGAACCTGCATTGCATCCCCGATGCCATTCAATGTAAGGCTTTCTGTACAGCCTTTCAAGAAGGAGCCCGACGATGGTTCAACAGTTTACCCCCACGTTGCATCATTTGTTTTGAGGATTTTAAGCTGCTATTCCTCAACCAGTTTGCTACAAGTAAACGGCCACATAAGACTGCCTTGGAAGTGATGCAGTTGACCTAAGGAAGGAATGAAAGTTTACGGGAGTTCATCACTCGGTTTAACAATGAAGTTGTTAAAGTCCCTGACCTCACCTGCTCATCCATGTTGGCTGCTCTTATGATCAACACGAGAGATGAAGAGTTCAAGAAGTCATTGGCCCTTGATCAGCCCAAGTCTATTCAAGAGATAAGAAATTGAGCGAATAAGTATATCCAGCTCGAGGAAGTGTTGAAAAACACAAAACATAGGCGATGACCACCGCGGCCAGTGGCGAGAATAGATGATTTACACAAGTTTACGTAAGGATCAATCTAGCTGGAGGAAGCCAACCGACCGAAAGGACCAACGACGAGAATCCTTCACCCCGCTCAACAGGCGATATGCGGAAGTACTAGCAGCCATGAGAGCAGAAGGGGAATCCCTCCGAGAACCTAGTAAGTTAAAAACTCCCCTAAAAAAAGAGATTCTACTTTATATTGTCGTTTCCATAGAGATGTAGGTCATGACACGGAGAACTGTTGGGACTTAAAGTGAGAAATCGAAATCCTTATTCAAAGGGAAAGGCTGGGTAGATTTTTGAAATACGGTACAAATATCGAACGGGATAATGAGGGTAGGAGTGGTCGGTCTGATAATTGACGAAAGCCTTGGAAACAAAATGATACGAAAGATGGAGAAGGGCAAAACAGGAATTCAGATGACCGACGCGACATGAGAAGACAGTCCAGGGTAAGAGGCGACAGAAATGTCGGACAGCAAGATGACCGACCGGTTAGGGTCATAAACATGATTTCTGGTGGTAGTACAGCAGGAGGGTCCACCGTTAGAGGAAGAAAGAGGTATACCAGGCAGGTCACTGGAGACTTATCAGCAAAGAAAAAGAGGCAAAACGATGGGGTGATCTCGTTTGACGAATCTGATTTGGAAGGTGTTAGTTGTCCTCATGATGACGCATTAATGGTCACCTTGAATATGGATGGTAGCGAGGTAAAACGGGTGATGATTGACACAAGTAGCTCGATCGACCTATTGTATTATGATGCATTTAAGCAGATAGAGATACCGGAGGAGCGACTATTGTCAATAGAGGGACCCATCAAAGGGGTAACAGGAGCATCAGCCTACCCATTCGCTCAAGTTCTCTTGAACGTAAAATTCAGACAAAAGTCACGTCAAATAGAGAGGAATGTTGAATTCTTGGTTGTAAAGTTTGTCGGAGCATATAACGCAATAATTGGAAGAGCCACCCAAAACGCCCTCAGAGCAATTATCTCAACCTACAATCAAGCAATGAAATTCCCAACACCTCATGGAGTTAGTATTATCAGGGGTCAGCAAAGAGCCGCTAGGGAATGCTACGTGACAGAAACGAGGACCCTTGATGGGGCGGTAGTTTTAACAAGTTCTCTTGATGTGAGAGTCGACGAAGAAACTGAGAGGATGAACCCTGTTAAAGAAACACAGCAGATCATATTGGATGAAGAAGACTGATCCAAATTCACAAATCTAGGCTCTGAACTTGAAAAAGGGCTGGCTGAAGAGGTCACAGATTGCTTGAAAGAGAACAGATCGATCTTTGCCTGGGTACCAAGCAACATGCCTGAAATTTCTCGAGCAGTAACATCTCATTCTCTCGGTATCCGGAACGATTACAAGCCAGTCAGACAGAATAAGCAGTGGCAAAGCAAAGAGAGGCAGGGGTGATCGAGAAAGAGATAAGAAAATTGATCGATGCTGGGTTCATTCGAGAAGTCAAGTACCCTGAATGGTTAGCGAACGTGGTACTAGTGAAGAAGAAAAACGGAAGATGAAAAATGTGCATCGATTTCACTAACTTGAACAAAGCATGCCCAAAGGACAGCTTCCCCTACCCAAAATCGATCAACTCGTAGACTCTACATCAGGGCATGAGCTTCTCAGTTTCTTGGATGCTTTCTCCGGTTATCATCAGATACAAATGAGTCTTGAAGACGAAGAAAAGAATGCTTTCATAACTGATCAGGGCACGTATTGCTACCAGGTAATGTCGTTCGGTTTGAAAAATGCAGGGGCTACTTATCAGCGGCTCGTTATGGAAGTTTTTAAGAAACAGATCGGTCGAACAGTTGAGGCTTATGTGGATGATATGGTAGTCAAAAGCAAGACGGCCTCCGACCATGTAGAAGATCTTAAAGAAGTCTTCATGACCCTCAATAAATTCCAAATGAGGCAAAACCCTGAAAAATGCGTCTTTGGTGTGGCATCTGGAAAATTCCTGGGATTCATGATTACTCAACGGGAGATTGAAGCAAACCCATAAAAGATTGAAGCTATCGTTCAAATGCCCTCACTGATGCTTAAAAGATGTTCAAATATTGACAGGACGGATAGTTTCTCTAAGCTGATTCGTCTCTAAGATGGTAAACAAGTTCCTCTCATTTTTCAAAATTTTAAGGAAGGCGGACGTGACCCATTTCCAATGGACGGATGAGTGCGAGAGGGCATTTCAGCATCTGAAGCAATATCTGACCAGTCCGCCCATTTTGGAGAGCCCTGCTGAGGGGGAGAAGTTGATCATTTATCTGGCAGTTACAGAGGGGGCGATCAGCGCGATTCTCGTTCGATCGGACAGAAATGAACAATTCTCGGTCTATTATGTCAGTAAGGTTTTGAACGGGCCAGAAGCGCGGTATGCACCTATTGAGAAACCGGTCCTATCATTGATAACCGCAGCACGGAAACTCAGGCCCTACTTCTAGAGTCACATAATTGAGGTATGGATCGATTAACCCCTCAGGCAATGCTTTCAAAAGCCTGAAACCTCTGGGCGATTAGTAAAATGGGTGGTAGATTGGGAGAGTTTGATATACACTACAAACCACGAACAACGATCAAAGCCCAAGTATTGGCAGATTTTGTTGCAGAAATGAGTCAATCTACCTTACAGAATGAGCAACGCCCTGCTTGGAATTTATTTGTTGATGGGTCGTCCAACGCTAAAGGATGCGAAGCAGGAGTGGTCTTGATCAGCCCACACTAGGAACAAAAGGTGGAATATGCTCTTCGATTAGAATTTAGAGCATCCAATAATGAGGCAGAATACGAAGCTTTAACAGCCGGTCTTCAGTTGGCAAGAGAGATGGGGGTGAAATATTTGAAGGTGTACAGCGATAGCCAAATAGTGGTCGGTCAAGTCACTAGGCAGTATGAGGAAAAAGGGGACAATATGATCAGGTATTTGGAATTGGTAAAGCAAGAGTTAAGTAATTTTGAAGAATACTCAGTCAGCAGAATAGAAAGGATGCAAAATGCTCAGGCAGACGCGCTTTCCAAGATGGCTTCCGGCTAAAATGCAAGAAATAACATTTTGGTCGAGCAGATAAACCGGCTTAGTATTCAGAAAGCTAGTGAAGTCCTTAAAACAGATGCTGAACGATCAAGTTGAATGGAGCAGATCAGACAGTACTTTCTTGAGGGAACACAACTGCTGGAAGACCTGGGAGCCAAGAAACTAAGGGTAAAGGTTGCTGAATATGTGATTGTTAATGACGTCCTGTACAAGCGTTCTTATGATTGGCCGCTATTATGTTGCTTGAACGAAGAAGAGGCAGAACGGGCAATGGCCGAAGTTCATGAAGGAATGTACAGGAATCACTTAGGAGGCAGAATGTTGGCTAACAAATTGATGAGACAAGGGTATTATTGGCCAACAATGAAGAAAGATTGTCAGGAGAAGGTTAACCGATGTGAGGCTTGCCAGAGGAACGACAACTTGTCTCATCAACCGACCAAACAGCTAAAAATTGTGAGCCATCCCATCCCCTTTGCTCAATGGGGAATGGACATACTAGGTCCTTTTCCTCTCGGTCCTGGGCAGAGGAAGTTTTTGATAGTAGCAGTCGAATACTTCACCAAATGGGTAGAAGCAGAAGCGGTCGCCACAATTACTGAATAGAAAATTGAAAACTTCGTATGCAAGAATATACTGAGTCGTTTTGGGATGCCTATAGTCTTAGTTACATACAACGGTCGACAGTTTGATAATGACAAGTTCAAAGATTTCTGTCACCGACTGAAGATAATGCTCCATTTGACTTCAGTGGCTCATCCTCAAAGCAACGGTCTTGCAGAAAACACCAACAAGAAGATAATGAGCGCACTCTAGAAGTGGTTAGATGGACGTAAGACTTAGGTGGATGAATTAGATGAAATGTTGTGGGCATACAGAACAATCCCAAACGAAGCCACAGGAGAAACGCCGTTTAGAATGACCTTTGGGGCAGATGCTTTGGTTTTAGTAGAAGTGGTACTGCCCAACCAGAGAGTTTCGAGTTATCAAGAAGAACGAAATAATGAAGCTCGCAGGGTAGAACTTGTACTTCTTAGTGAAGACAGGGATAGGGCAGCCGCTCGTTCAAAAGCCATCAAACAAAAGGCAACAAAGTTTTTCAACAAAAGGGTAAGGCCGAGCGACATAAAGATCGATGGTTATGTTCTAAGAAAGGCCGAGGTGGCAGGGAAACATCCTGGAAAGATCGGTCAGACATGGGAAGGACCCTATCAAGTGGTCAAACAAGCCGGATATGGCTCTTACGTCCTGCGCAACACAAACGGCAAGATTCTTCCGATGCCCTAGATTTCCCAAAACTTGAAGACGTTTTACCAATAGATAAGTTTTACTTTTGTTATTGTTCATGCATTTGTACATGTAACTAGTGGGTACCTTTTTCCTGGCTTTGCTAATCAGGTTTTTTAACGGTCCACGCCCTTATCATCATCAACAAAGGGTTCCAAACTTCTTGGCAGAAAAAGTCTCGTTAAGTTGGGCTAAAGGGAGAATATTCTACCGATTGGTTGTCATCAACATCGTTCGACTAGGTTACCAAGACCGGATCTTGGAATTAGGCGATATCAAGAAAACAATCTTGGATCGCTCAACCTCAGCATCTTTCGGTCAGGTTACCAAGACCGAATCTCGGAACCAGGCGACACCAAGAGCCAAAATCTTGGATCGCTCGGCCTCAGCATCGTTCGACCAGGTTACTAAGACTGGATCTTGGAACGAGGCAATACCAAGAAAACAATCTTGGATCGCTCGGCCTCATCATCATTCGGCCAGGTTACTAAGATCGAATCTTAGAACCAGGCGATACCAAGAGCCAAAATCTTGGATCGCTCGGCCTCAGCATCGTTCGGCCAGGTTACCAAGATCGGATCTTGGAACCAGGTGATACCAAGAAGGCAATCTTGGATCGCTCGACCCCAGCATCGTTTGGCCAGGTTCCTCCGCATCGTTCAGCCACGATTCTCTTGAACCTTACTACCGATCGATGTGAATCGAACGCACTCGTTCGTTGCCTATTATCTGAAAAAGCAGTCTCCTATACGAAACTAATGACAATCTAATCCTAATTCCCAAAATAAAAAAGAAAAAGGAGGACAAAGATAAGAGAGGTTTTATTTCCTCGTATATTTGTTCTGGTCACAAGCTCGACCAGATAAGCTTTTAAGGTCTTATTACATAAGTCACTTTGGCCCCTCAGTAGGGGGATAAGTAACAATAGCTCGATCGGTAGGAGAAGTAGTTTCAGAGGTCGAAAAAGCAGCTAAGACAGGATCAGGGTCTGAAGGAACAACTGGAGATACACCCCCGCGAGCTTGCTCTTCTTCCTCATCCAAACTAAGGTCCAGTAGCTCATCCGGTAATGTTTCTTCGTCTTTCTCAGCTATCTCCCTTACCTCCTCGAGTGAAAAGCTGAGCTCTGAGGGAAGCATTGGCTCGGCAAAGTCCTCAAATGGAGGACCTTCTAACCCATCGGGGAAGAGAACACCATGGCAATTTCTCAGGATGGAAAGAGCCAAATCGCAAGCAAATTCTTTGCATTCATCATTTAAAAACCGCTTTTTCCATCGTTTGATTGCCTTAACCCTCTTCTCTTTGACAGAGCTTTGTAGCTCAAACAATTTTTTCTCAGCCCTTGCTCTCTGTAGCACCGCTTCTTGGCAGTCATGGAGGACTCTCAAACGGAGCTCTTTTTCCATATTGGCTCTATAATTGGCATTGAGAATTTCTTCCTTCATGTCCTCGTTATTGAGCTGCAATGCTCGATACTCTTTTTCCTGCTCGTCCCTTGATGCAACCGCTCT
Source organism: Erythroxylum novogranatense (assembly GCA_029891385.1). Taxonomy (NCBI): domain Eukaryota; kingdom Viridiplantae; phylum Streptophyta; class Magnoliopsida; order Malpighiales; family Erythroxylaceae; genus Erythroxylum; species Erythroxylum novogranatense. The sequence goes on along the minus strand of CM057226.1, from coordinate 58,006,768 downwards.
GTTCTTCTCCTCCTCCACTTCTGAAAGTTGAGCCCTCAAAATGGTAACCTGGCCAAGAAGATCTTTAATCTCCTGGTCCATTGATCGGGCGACTTCAGTGAACCTATCAATACGCTGATACATTCCAGAGACGAACGCCAGATCCTACGAGGAAGAACTTTGTAAAAAAAAGAGGTTGGGGTGGAGATTACCTTTGCTAAACTGCGCACAAGACCGGCCATCATCTCCTTATCGCTCAACGAATCTAGAAACTCTTCGTCCGCAGGAGGGATAACCTTCTGGGCAACTTGAAGAGTCACATTGGTGTCCCTAAATGATGCAGTATTATCTAGATTGATCGTGGACACCCACCTTTTGGAGCTGGGCACTTGCTCCTTCCCCTTACCTTTGTCCAAATGACGGGGTGATTGTTCAACATTCTGAGCGGTCTTCTTACTTTTGAGTGGTCGTTCCATTTCTTCTTCCATAACCACTAGGTCCTCATTAGCCGATTGGGTCAGCAGCGCTGTGGACTTGTCAGATGCAATCGGTTGAGCGATATCTTTGCTGACCTCCACTTTCTTGCTTGGCTCCTTCATCTTCAAAGAAGGTCTAGCGGCTTTGTGCTGGCTTTTGGACTTGAGAGAATCGAAGGGCGAGGTGAGATTCTTGAGTTTCACCATGGCTGCACAATTATAGAAGCAAGCTAGAAATCGAAACTAATGTTCATGAAAAAGGGCAGTTAAACTACGAGGAGTCAACTAGAAGGGGCAGTCTCTTCTTCTAGCCCATTAATCCGAAATGGGGGATTAATTAAAAAGGCATTGGCCGATGCTCCTCTACGATACCCCAGAATAAGACGGTCGAAAACATACCGACCGAGCGCCTTAATTCGGTTGATCACTTTAGATTCCTTTATGGTAAAGGACAAATTAGAAGTGTCGTTTCATTGCTCGGTCAGGGGATATCTCAATGGCCTGGACTCAAAGGTAGATCCCGAGGGCCTCATAAAGAAGTATTTCGTCCTCCAGGCCTTGACTGACGAAGCTGTTCCAGCAGGACAATACCTTGCGTCTTTATACTGAAAATGAGGGATCTCGGCCCCAGCGATTGAGCTTTGATTCATTCTCAAAAAATGTCGTAGAATATTAATCGATGGGGGACACCCAAAATGATGACACAGTAGGGCGAGACCGTTAATGAACCTCCAACCATTCAGGGGGATCTGGCTCGGCATTAATTTATAAGCGTAGCATACCTCATTGATGATTGGGGCATATGGAAGCTTCATACCACCGATTGAGAAAAAGATGTCTGATACAGCAAAATAGTCTCCCATACTGCTATAAATCCGTTCGTTCTTGCAAGCCAACCTGGATCCCCAGGACGAAGGGATATTATTTTTTATGATCGAACGGTTCAATTCCCTTTCGGTCATCGACGATTGGTCGCTCGACGGCTTTCCAACGACTTGTCCATCTTTTCGGTCACTCGCTGAGATTTCTTCATTTTTCTTTGCGTCCGACGCTTCATTTCCCCTGCCTCTGTCACCTCCATCGCTTCCACCGCTCTCTCAAGCGGCTCGACCCAATTCCTGATGGAGCTCTTTCTGGGCCGTGTCAGAGGCGCAGGAAATTGCTTTTAACACTTTGAAAGAAAAACTTTGTTCTGCACCTATTTTGAGTTTACCTGATTTTTCTTCTATTTTTGAGATTGAATGTGATGCCTCTGGGATAGGTATTGGTGTTGTTTTATTGCAGGGAAGGCGTCCCATTGCCTATTTTAGTGAGAAGTTGAATGGTGCTCCAATGAAGTATTCCACTTATGACAAGGAGCTATATGCATTGGTAAGAGCTCTACAAACTTGGCAACATTATCTATGGCCAAAGGAATTCGTGATTCACACTGATCATGAGAGTTTGAAGCATCTTAAGGGCCAAGGTAAGTTAAATAAAAGACATGCTAAGTGGTTGGAGTTCATAGAGACATTCCCATATGTTGTGAAATACAAGCAAGGTAAAGAAAATGTGATCGCGATGCATTGTCTAGAGGTATGCTCTAATCTCTTCTCTTAGTTCTAAGTTGATTGGGTTTGAGTATATAAAAGATTTGTACAAATCAGATTCGACTTTGCTAATGTGTATGATGCATGTGAACAAGTTGCTTTTCAAAAGTTTTATAGGAATGATGGATATTTGTTTAGAGATAATAAACTAGTATTCCTACTTGTTCTATCGTGAGATGCTTGCTAGGAGTCTCATGATGGAGGTTTAATGGGACATTTTGGTATTGCTAAAACACTTAACATATTACAGAGCATTTTATTGGCCTAACATGAAAAAGGATGTTGAAAGAGTTTGCTCTAGTTGTGTAGCATGTAGGCACGCCAAATCCAAGGTGCAACCACATGGGTTGTACACGCCTCTACCTGTCCTATTAGTCCTTGGATTGATATATCTATGGATTTTGTGTTAGGATTGCCTAGGACTAGGAAAGGACGTGATAGCATCTTTGTTGTAGTTGATCGATTTAGTAAAATGGCTCATTTTATTGCATGTCATAAATCGATGATGCTACACATGTTGTTGATTTGTTTTTAGGGATGTTGTTAGATTGCATGGCATTCCTAGAACCATTGTTTCAGATAGGATTCTAAGTTTTAAGTCACTTTTGGCGTGTTCTATGGAATAAATTGGGAACAAAGCTTTTGTTTTCTACAACTTGTCATCCCCAAACAGATGGACAAACTGAAGTAGTTAATAGAACCTTAGGATCTTTATTGCGTCTTTGTTGTGGGTAAAATTTGAAAGCTTGGGAAGATTGTTTGCCTTTGATTGAGTTTGCATATAATAGAAGCATTCATTCTTCTACGTTGTTCTCCATTTGAGATTGTGTATGGTTTTAACCCATTAACTCCATTGGATTTGTTGCCTTTACCCTTGAATGAGATTGTTAATGTAGATGGGCAGCAAAGGGCGAATTGGTTAAAACAATACATGAGAAAGCTAGGCAAGACATCGAGGAAAAGAACAAGAAGTATACTCAAAGAGCCAATCAAGGCGTAGGGACATGAAGTTTGAACACGGAGATTGGGTTTGGGTGCACTTCGGAAGGAGAGATTTCTAAACAAAGGAAGTCCAAGCTTGATCCTAGAGGGATGGTCCTTTCAAGTGCTTGAACGCATCAATGACAATGCCTATAGGTGGATTTGCCAGAGAGTATAGTGTTAGTGCTACTTTTAATGTTTCGATTTATCTCCTTTGATAATGTAGGTCTTGATTCGAGGATCTAATCCTTTTGAGGAGGAGGAATGATACAACTCACCAAGGTAATGGAGACTTGAGGATGCCAATGGGTCCAATTACAAGGTCACGCCCAACAAGCTTAAAGCACAATTTCAGATTTATGTACAAGCTTTTGTTTCACAAGAACTTCAAAAGTTTTGTTGATCAAGCTTGGGGAAAAGCTTAGGAAGACACCTAAGTGTGTGTGCACATTGGAGGCATCAAATCAAGAGGGCTAACACTTAGCCAATTTTCACAAGCACAAGTCTAATCAATGGGTTTGGGCTTATTTTATCTTATAAAGGGCATGTGGACTTCTTTTAGGCTTTTTCATGGGTTGGTTTGCATTAAGTGTGCATGTGCTTTATTAAAAAGTCATGTGCATGTTTTATTTTAAGGAACCAAGCTTGTGGGCCTAGTTTAAAAGCCCAATTAAGCCCTCTTAAGTTAGTCTTCTATTTTGTGGTTTTCTTATCCTATTTGAACAAGGACTAGTCAATTTTAATTAGTTTTGAAGCCCAAATCCATGTGGATTTATTCTTGGCGATTTGTTTCAAGAAGGCCTTTTGATATTTTGGGCTTTCTTTAGGATTTTAGGTTATCTTTGTTAGGGTTTACATTGCAAAGGGTATTTAAATCCTTGCTTTAGCCATGAACACGAGTTTAGAGAGATCAATAAAATTAGAAAGCATTCTTCAAGAGAGAATTGAGATTCTTGCTTGTTTTACCTTAAGAATTGATTCAACTTATCAAGTAAGTTCTAACTTGTGGCGTTAATTCAATTCCTACAATCTTATACTCTTTGTTACCAATTCCTTGTTGTTTTGGGGGTGAAGGGTCTTGTTAGATTGATTGAATTTAGATTTGGGAACAATCATTGAAACGGAGGTGATCTAGACTTTGATTCTAGGTTGTTGTCGTATCACGTGTCTACTTCTTTGTTAAGCCTCGTAGACATTTGCGATGAAGATTGGCGAGGAGACGACGAAAAAGAGGAGGAGGTGGTGGTGGTTTCATCCCTAAATCTAAATTCACCCCTAAGGCTAGTCGACGACATGGTTATTAAAAAGGAAATTTATAGGATGAGGAAAGGAGAGAGGACGTACCTAATTTGGTGACTGAAGTTTGGAATTTGGACGGCGGTGAAAAGGAAATTCCGATGACTGCAGGCAAAGAGATGAAGAGTAGAGAGAACAAAGGTTGGAGAATCAAATATGCAAAAACGGTAGTGAAGGAAATTTGTCGATTCCAAGCAGTTATCACAAAGATCAACTAAATGGGCACACCAATCGAAGTTGGACGCGTGACAAAACCTAAGTCGTGGCGAATTAGGGTTGTCAGATACCCAGGGCGACGCAGCAACTGAAAAGACGCCCATGACCATAAAAACAACATGAAAGGATGCTCCCTTTCAAATTTTGAAGATCCGGCAAAGGATACGTGCTGTAAGTAATGATTAAACCCAATTCTCTGACTAAATGTCGATGTTCGATCGGTCAGGCCTATCACGAGCTGTCAGGCAGACGTGCTGCACGAACCCTATGTACTCCATCGATCCTTCTCCCTGATCGGACTCGAGGAGTATGGAGCTTATTGTTGAGTCGGTCGTGCTAGGCCCAGGTCCAACCTCGGGATGACATGTGGGCCAATCGACCCATTCCCAAGATGATGAGCTAAGCCCGACAGGTATTCACTATATAAGTTCATTATCTCCTCATGACGCAGGTATGACCCTAGAACCCTAATACTCTCTATTCACAATCACAAAAACTACTACAAAAGAATTGATTTAAGCATCGGACGGGCGCTTACGATCAACCCCCAGTGTCTTTATATCGTTTTGCGGTTTTTCCTAATAAGTTAATTGAGTTCATGGATCCAAACAATGTATTTCGGTTTCAAAGAAAATCGAGATGAAACCAAATTCATTAATACAATATGTTAAGAATAAAAAAGTACATAAATTTAAACTACACCATTAATTTTAAAAATTAAAATTCAACAAAATATTTGAAATTACAATTAAAAATTTAAACCACATAGTTAAAAATTTTGTTATTGTAAAAATATTAAATATATTTTAAATAATATTAATTTAATATAAAATATATATTAATTAAAAATAATAATTTTATTTTTAATTTTAATAACTTAATCATTGTGATTATATAAATATAAATTAATTTAATTAATAACTAAATTATTATAGTATATTTTTATAAAAATTTGGTATAAAAATATAGCATAGAATAATTGAATAGTTGAAGTAACATCATATTTAATATAAAATGATTCTCAGAATACACCAAATTTGGTGTACTTCAAACGCCATTTCTCCTTCTGTCTACTCTGTAATCTGTATCAGCTCTAAATCAACATCCCAATGGCCACCCCAGAGCCCGACCACGATCACAAAGAAGAAGACGACGCCCCCGCCGCCGAGGACGAGGACACCGGAGCTCAAGTAGCTCCAATCATCAAACTTGAAGAGGTCGTCGTTACCACCGGTGAAGAGGACGAGGATCCTATTCTCGATCTGTAAGTTTCTCCTTTTTTTCTTTTTTTTTGGATTTCTCTGAAAATGAACCCTAAATAAATAATACAAACGGTCTGATTTTGTCGGTTCTAGAAAAGCGAAGCTCTATCGATTTGACAAGGATGGGAATCAGTGGAAGGAAAGAGGCGCAGGTTCTGTGAAGTTGTTGAAGCACAAGCAATCCAGCAAGGTTCGCCTTGTTATGAGACAATCTAAGACTCTCAAGATCTGCGCCAATCATCTTGGTTTGTCTTCATTTTTCATTTTGTAAATTTATATTCTGTTTTCGATGTTGGTTGACCTAGGTTTTGATTGTGTTGTTCGATGTGCGGTGCGGTGTAATTCTGGTTGCAGTCCTATCGACTATGTCAGTTCAGGAACACGCTGGGAATGATAAATCATGCGTGTGGCATGCTCCTGATTTTGCCGATGGTGAATTGAAGGATGAGCTTTTCTGCATCCGTTTCGCTTCTGTTGAGAGTGAGTACAACTTTTATTTGCATTGTTGGGTTGCTCTTAAATTGTTTTTTTTCATTTGAGGTGAACTTATATCGTTGGCTTCGTATTGCAAGTTATCCAAACTAGGATATAACTTGCTGCCCTTTTTTTATAGTGGGTTTCTCGAGGCTGTGGGGGATTACTATTTTGAGGGGGGTTAATAAGTTTGGCCAATGAAGTTTGCAGCCCTTTTGTTTTCTTAAGCCTTAGTGAGGTCCAGATATGATGCTTTCTGCCTTATGGTTAGGAATTGATAGTTCTCAAGATTTTGATTTTAATGGTTAAAACTTAACAATTCATTGGATTTGTTGACTCATTTTGAGAGGTACTTATAGATATTGGTAGTCCACAAGAAATGCGTGGTATTGTTTCCAATGGTCTTGTGGCTTATTGGGAGAGGGTGTCAAAGTTTCCTCCTATGACACCTAGGAGAAACTAAAGCTTACTTACCAGAAAAAAGAAGTGTGGTGATGTTGTTAGAGTAACCTTACCGTGTTGTTATGGACAATTCATTACTTTAACCCTTGTTGTTATTGGACATATGTTTGAGTCTTGGTAGCTACGCTTCTTGTTATGAGCCTAAAAGATTTATTCTTTTTCTTGTATGTTGAAATATCTGAGGAGGTATTTAGCAGTTTCTTCTGAAAACCGTAAATTAATAATGTTATTTGAAATACAAGATTCTGTTGCTCAAGAGAGAAATTTTGGCATCAACGAGGATATTGTTTTCATATATGTCAAATTACACTCTTTTGTGTTTACCTCATTCGTAGCCTAGTCTTCTCTTTAGGTTGATTGCTGTTGTTCGGCTGTGATCAGATTGCAAAAGCTTCATGGAAACATTTCAAGAAGTTACTGAATCCCAAAAATGCAAAGAGGAAAACAAAGATGCAACTGCTGCTGCTGATGCCCTCGATAAGTTGACTGTTGCAGATAAGAAATCAGAGGAAAAAGTTGAGGAGGTGCCTGCTGCAGCCAAGGAGGATGAAAGTAAGACCGATGTAGAGAACAAAGCAGAGGAGCCAACTTCCTCAGCTTGATTCTTTATCGTATGAAGAGGTTGATTTGTCACAGTTTACCTCGTATTTTACTATTCGATGGCTTGGCTACCGAAGTGAAATTTGATAGACCTGATTTATGGGTAGGTCTGCCATGAGGTCTACGCATTTCTGAGTTTTGAGTATTGGTTGTGTTTTTGTGTTGACGGTTTGATTTTTGCAACATGGGTATTTTCAGAGAGTTTATATAGGTCTTTAATCTATTTTTGATTTGATACAAGTTAGATGGATGCAATGCTGAGGGAGGTAAAGTGAATTGAAGAACCAGAAAACAATTGCTTTTTACAATCATGATGAAAGGCGTTGTTCGGCAATCATAACTTGAATTGTGCATACCGAATTGCTTTCTTAATTGTGAGCAAAAATTCGAGTGTTATGAATTTGTTTGCAGAATCGCCAAGGCCTAAAGTTCAGTTTAGGCGCACGGTTGGAGTATGTGAAGAATAACATTTTCTGTTGATCTCCATTATCAGGATGTGAGCTTCCAGTATTCGAAGTCTCCTCAGAACTAAAGATACGGCCTTGTATGCACTGCACGTCGTTGCCTTTTGCGTCATCTTGGAAGTGACTGGAGATGGACTTGATGTAGAATAATAGAGTTTGGGCTGTAAAAGTTGTCTGCCAGTCTATAAGCTTATGCTTTGTGGCCTCTGTATGGAAAGTGTTTACAATTGAGGCTTTACCATCATGATGAGTTATGATCTTAATTCGAAGTCACTACTCTGACATTGTGATTTTTTAAATAAAAAAACTGCATTTTTTGACAAATTTCTCTAGTTTTCTGGGTCTTAGATTTAGATTACATGAAAAGCGCAATACACAATCTACAAAACCTGAAATAGAACATCATTTTCCATGTTCGTAATTAAATGAAATGCCATTTCACCAAGAGAGCACATCTGACGAAGAAAAGTCCTTTCTTACAAGCACGGTACAGTTGTGACTTGGGACTTAGAACTAATATAGTAATTTGAACAAAAGTATTAATTACAAATGATTTCTTTGACTCGATCGCACTGCCTTGCTTGTTTATGGTTCATGACCCCTCACCTTTATGTTTAAATTAACTCAATAAAAGATATGAAATACAGCAATTTAAAAAAGTACACGCCCTTTATTTATAACCAAATACTGTATGACAGTAGCGGGAACTCAGTTGTGGTTTGCCTTTTGACCTTGCATTTGTATTAATAAAGTGCTTAATATTTTTAAAGTTTATTGTATTTTGGGTTTGCCATGATTAACTTTTTACAAGTTTGTCATATTTGGATTTGTTTTGATGTGCTTCTGGAATAAATGTGTACTCATATTATCCTCGAAATTTACTTGAGATGTGCATTTTTTTTAACCATCACTACTTGTATAATAATTTGTGAAACAAATTGCATCTATAAAATTCATAAGTGTACATAATAATTACAAGTAGAGACTTACAAAATTTATTCAATAATGATCGTTTGTTATTAAGGTATGTGAATACAAACTATGTTTTCATTTTAAGAGAAGATAGCTCTTGTTAGTTTATGCTCTTGCGGCCAATCAATTGGATACAAATTAATGTATGACATTATTTTAAATTAATAAAAGGCTTTATTTATTTTTATGTTTTAATATTGAAGATAAAATCCTTAGAATAATTAATGTGTAATTGAAATTATGACGAGATCATAATTATGAGATTCAATTTACACTTAAGTGTTATTCCTAAATGTTTCCAGTTGGAATTTTATCAAAACTAGTTATTGTTGAAACGGTAAAATTAGTACACATTATGTTTCTTTTTTATGAAGAAAGTAATTGATTTCATAAATTAAAGTATAGAGATACTTAAACTAGTGTGTGGGTGATTATTAGAGAATAAATCACTACACTGACCCGATTATGAGAATTTCGAATAGAATATTACTTACGTGTCTATGGATTATCTCATAATGATGATTGTATGATTGATCCTCAGACTTGAGATTACCAAGGTATCTAGTATGAGAATTACTATGTTTTGATGTTATTTATTAATTATCATAGGATAATTCAGTCGATAGTAATTGGATACAGTATGAACCATATGTAGATAGTTGAGTAAGTCAATATAGGATTCGTCACTTTAAAGTAATTAGAGAAAATATTCTATTGTTCTTGATTAGTAATGGTGTATGAAATTCTCTTACTAGAGTGAATTGATATTGAAAATGATTTTTCAATTTTCAATTATAACTCAATTACTAATTAATAAGAAAGAAATGCTTGAATGATGAGAGTAGACACTGTATTCATACTCTGTCCAATTAGAATATTGAATGACAAAAGGATTAAATTATACATTATAGTCATGCATAGACAGGTTAAGTCAATCACTTTGACATTCCTGATATTTGGGTAATCCTAACATGTTGCTAGACATCAATCATGATTTATGATTATGAATTATTTAATTGAAGAATTAAAGATAAATTAAAAGGAACTTTAATTTATCTAATTCTAATTATAAATGAGAATTATAATTTATAATCATCGTCAATTTATTAGGAACCTAATGGGTCACATATTAAAAAACAATTTGTGAAAAATTAATTTAATTAAGTTGAACTTGATTATAAAGTTTGAGAAACTTTGGGAATCAAATATGAGATATTTGATTTTATTAAAATTAAATTAATTATAATTATAATTTGATTTTAATTGTAATTAAAGTTATTTGATTTTATTAAAAAACTGTTATGATTTTTTTATTTAAAAGAAAGAACTTTTTAAAAGCTAGCAATTTTTGTATTCTTCCTCTCAAAGCAGATTGGGAATTATTCCGTGGATACCATCAAAGGCTGGACAATTTGGCAGCTCGTGATTTATCAATCAGAAAAAAATTTCAAAGATTTTTCAATGGAAAGCAAATAAGGTACGATTTCTAAATCGATTTGTATTTTATTCAGGTTTAATCAGTTATCGGGATCCACTCGAAATTCATTAAAAAAAAATTATTTTCCGTTGCACCCATGATTTATCACGGTTTAATCAGTTATCGGGATCCACTCGGAATTCATTAAAAAAAAAATATTTTCCGTTGCACCCTTGATTTATCACGGTTGGATTCTAACAATGATATCATATCCTCCTTTAATTGCTAATCTTGATTTAGAGGCTTCATTATTGTTGATTTGATGTTTTATGCTTCGGTGTTTGTCTTTACCCGAAACTACTTCACGACTACTATTGGAAATTGTTTCCTTTCTGAGATATTATGCACCTGTTCGGTTTCTAAAAATTGCATATGTTCAATCGCTTATGGTTTTGAGTTCTGCAGAAACTAATCCTCTATGTTTATTTATGGAAATTGATTCCCCGAACATATGAGATTTAAAAAAAAATTGTTTTCTGAATCCCCGTGTTAATTGACTATGCACGATCTAGAATGTTCTTCTTTGAGCATATACAATCCTTATACTGCCTTGCGTTTTGTTTAAAATCCCTAATTTTTGCCGCCCCTTTCATCTGCCTTCTGATTGCATCTATTATGCGATGTTTTTGGAAATTATTTATCCCCATGTGCAGGCGCTAGACACCCCAACTCCTTTTATATGTTTTAAACATGTTTTAAAACCTTAAATTGTCAATTTAATTAATTCAATAGAGATTAAATTAATTTCAAGTCTTAATAAAATTGAAAAGTGTTCTCCTATTTTTGAAAATTGTTTTCAAAGGAAATTTTATTAGGAAAAATTTTGGAATTTAATTTAAATTTTCAAGAGTTGAAGTATCAAATTAAAATTTTATCAAATCAATAATTAGAATCAAGCCAGTTTTAAATAGTTTCTTTCATAATTAGATTATGTTTAAAATTATAAATATAATGAGATTATATTATTTTGATGAGACCAGAAATTTTTGAAAATTTAAATCCTCAATAAAATATTAAGTACAAGTTATGAACGTGATAGTTATCTTTCATTATTTCGAATAAAACCAGAATATCAGGTTTTGAAGCAATGATATGGATAACTAATAAACAATTAAGATTTCTCTTCAATTGGCTATTAGTTTAATGTTTATAGATCTATTAAGGCGCCATCTTTTGCTTGCAACATAACACAGATAACCTAATTCAATCTTTTGATTCAAATACAATATATATCACAAGCATATTCTTTAAATCAAGAATGCAAAGTTCAACAAACAAATCAAGTGTAATTCCTAAAAAATAAATTAGAATCCATAGATATAACTAAATATCCAAGTTTAATCATCATTAATATCTAAAACAACAAAAGAAGAAGAAGAAAAGATTAGAGAATTGAATATAGAAGTCTTCTTTTCTTTGCCTTGAGTTGAAAATTTTGCAACCTTTTTTTTAGAATTCTTTTCTTTTGATTTTCTTTAATTATGTTTATGCAGCTGCAAAGTGATTTCTCTTCTTTATATACTATTAAGTCTTCTAGGATTTTGTCTACGATTTTTTCACGTGTATATCTTCTAAAAATGGCCCTGAAATATCAAAAGTATATAAGAAACTTGTATCTTAGAAATTATCTAGCATGACTATGCATGGCCAATTGCCCCAACCCTTTATACACTTCCAACTTGCTAATTCCTTGTTGCACGATCGTATCTTATAATATAAAAGATATCATCCCACGAGGATTGTAATAGTCACCTAACAATTCTTGTAAATTTTGTTTAAAGTAAATGATAAGATGAATGATTAAGAATTAATCTAAAATAAATAATTAATAACCAAACAATAAAGTAAGCAACAGTAAAATTTATTAAATAATTAACTATGAAAGTTAAGAATTACTTCTTTCTTTATTTGTTGTCATTTATCTTTTAATTTAATCATACTTAATCCTAGATATCTTATAGTTATGATTACCATCTCTTGAGATCTAATCAAGTAATCACAATTAAAATAAATAAAATTGAATTATAATCTCTCAATTTATTAGAACTCTTTCCAACTATATAACTGGATTTGAAGCAATCCCATAAGTTACTAATAAACAATTAAGATCTCTTCAATTGCCTATTAATTTGATGTTTATAGGTTTATTAAGGTACCAAATCTCACTGTGTAACACAAAACAGATAATTCAGTATAGTCTTTCGTTTCAAATTGAACATAAAACAATAAACATCATAAGCATATCCATTAAATCAAGAATGTAAAGTTTAATAAATAAATCAAGAGTAATCCTAAAAAGGAAATTAACAATCCATAGATGTAATTAAATATCCAAGTTTAATCATCATTTCCATCTATCGACAACAAAGAAAGAAGAAAAGAATACAGAATTGAATCTAGAAGTTTTTTCTTTTTTGCCTTGGGCTGGAAAATCTACAGCCTTGTTCTTGAGAATTCTTCTCTTTTTATCTTCTATAATTATGTTTATGCAACCATCAAGTGATGTTTTTCTCCTCTTTATATACTTTTGAGTCTTCTAAGGTTTTGCCTAGGTTTTTCATGTGTATATCTTCCAAAAATAGCCCCAACACGTCAAAAGTATAGAAAGTCACATTTTGGAAAATATCTTACACGATCGTGTTTGGGACTTCTCCAACCCTTTGGCATGATTATGCCTAGGTTGCACAATCGTGACAAAGACTTGTAACTTGTTGTTTCTTTTTTTAAAAAAAAAAGAAAGAAGGAATGAATTAATAAATAGAGAAGTTTACATCCTTAAAGGAGGTTCTTGGAATAAACCCTCAACATAAGGAAGCATAACAGATACACCTAAAACACAAAAGAGAACAAAGAGTATGTAAGTAGCACACAACTTAGAGATTTAATGAATATAGTAGAGTGGAATTACAATCTGATGCACAATTCTTTAGTAAAATAATTCCTTGAATCCTATTTATAGCTTCAATGATAAGTGCATCTATAGTTTTGCATTTAGATTCAAACTTTTTCGCATTCCTTTCTTTCCAAATTGTTTGCACGCACACAATCCCATAGTCAGTAAGTAAATCAAATTTTCCATCATAGGAATAGAGGCTTATGTGGCTAGCTAATGTATAATGATAGAAATAGAATTATTAGAACCATTCTATAAACACTTTGGCTTCACTTGTTATCGAATAAACTTAGAAACTGGACACATGAAAAATAGATTATCTTTAGTTTCATCTTGTGTAGAACATAGAGTCCAACTTCGGTTGATGTAAAGGTAAGAAAGTCTATTAACAGTATTAAGTCGATTCCTGATAATAAGTCAAAGAAGAAAAAGATATTTTTGAAGGAAGAATATTGTGCCAAACGATTATGATCCAATTTACTTTTGTATTCCTCAGTCTGAGTGTTGGGATCAGATTCGGAAACCGGATCCCAACCGAAAGGCGGAACGAAAGTGACAGAGAACGACACAAAAAACAAAAAGTAGCCGATTACAAATCAACACGAATAACAAAATGCGAATCGAATAAAAGCACGAAGGTGAAACGAAAAAGCAAATCGGAAATCAAAAGAACGGAACATAAGATGAAATCAAATCGGATACGTATCAAATCAAACCAAACAAACGAAGTAATTGCACTGAATCATATCCGACATCCGAGAACAATTATCGAAGCAAACGATCGCGTTGGAAATCCTAAGTTAAACCGATCTGAAATCCGGTATAAATTTCTTTTCTTTTTCCTTTTTCCTTTTCTTTTTCATTCTTATTCACCTTATTCCATCACATACAAAATCATCCATATACAAATTTTAATACTTAATCATATGCTTGGATACTCATACAAAACTCAATACTTGATCATATTCTTATAAATCCATACAAATCCCCAAATTACATTTTTATCCCAAATTTTATCACAAATTCGGCAGCATAACGGCTGCATTTATTCTAACCCAAACCTGCAAAGTATCGAAACCACACTTCTATAATTACCAGCTCAATCATACAATCAATCAGAATCCACCGGACCCTCCGTCCGAGATCTCAGCATAAACAAACGCAAACCTATTGCTAAGCACTTAAATATTGATATCTTATCTCAAATTACTTACGGAACCATACTACACAATCCATAACCATAATTTAATTTAATACACATTTCTAAACTTCATATACATCCCGAAATAAATGCTTAATATACATAAACGGCAATTCAAGCCATAAACCATATTAATTTCCGAATCTCAATCCACATAAAAATACAAACGATGCAAAATCGAACTTGACGCTCTTTCATCTGATCTCCTGCTCGAATACCTGGAGATTGGGATGAAAGAGGGTGAGCTCGACGGCTCAATGGATAACACATTTATAAATTGAAAAATAAGTAGAAATCATTTTTTCATAAACTTTTTGCTAAAAGGCTTATCTTTTTCAAACTTTGCAACTTTTCAAGTATTTTCCTCAAACCTTTCAATTTTTCAAACTTTTCATATTAAATTTCTATAATTTCATGGTTGAAAACTCATTTCTCAAAATTCTCAAATTTTCGTAAACATGAATGCAATCACATCAAATCACAAAACACATAAAATCATAAAACAAACACATAAAACACATCAAACGGTTTGGGTCGGTCCAAAACGGAACATGCTGCACATTATACGGTACTGTGCAGCCGTGAACAGAATGTACTACACTTCCCCGCATAGTGGTCCAGTGTAGCCGTGAAGGGAGTCCGAAATTAGAGTTCCAGTGTCGGCAGGCAGGCGGGTGAAACCTTTAAACAAATAAAGACAGTGCACTGACTCAATTAAGGGACCTAACCAAACCCACTTATCACATATTTCATACATACAAATCAAATTGCCCGAAGGCATATTTCGAAAATCTTAGCATTCATATCGAACACATCAAACAATAGGCCATTCACAAATTTTCATAATGCTCATAACAATTCACATTATAATCCCACATC
The DNA here is from genome assembly GCA_029891385.1 of Erythroxylum novogranatense. Taxonomy (NCBI): domain Eukaryota; kingdom Viridiplantae; phylum Streptophyta; class Magnoliopsida; order Malpighiales; family Erythroxylaceae; genus Erythroxylum; species Erythroxylum novogranatense. Next base: position 57,991,547 of record CM057226.1, on the reverse strand, counting down.
ACAAAAGATGTAGTCATTGTGGCAATTACACAAAATCATAACACAAATGAGCATTCATTCTTTCAAATAATAAAGTCCTTAATTTCTCAAATTATTCAAAACTTTAGAATAATAATGAATTCCATAATTATAGCAATTTCTCAACATCATAGCAAAAGCCTTGAATTTAATCTTTCAAAATCAATAATTTCAACAATTTGCATAATTTAAAAATGCATTCATCACAAATGAATTCCAGAAATTGCTATCGATTTATCAACTCATTTTAAACAATGAATTTAAGCTTGTAATAATTTTTTTCAAAAATCATTCGGAAATCATAATTTCAAACATTAATCAACACTTTTTTTTTCAAACATTTACAAAAACAATAATTTAACAAAAATCCAATTTTTGCTTTCTTTAATTTTCAAAATTTCGTATATAGCTTACAAATCAAAATATAAATATGTTACCCACCTCAATTCCATGCTAACAACTTGCTTTGTGCCTCAATTGCTCCAAAGCCTCATTCTTTCTTCCACATTAAAATTTCCTAAACTAAAATTACCCAAATTCAACATTATAAAATGCGTAATTACTCAAATTAAGCTTGGAAAACTCAAATCTCTCATATTCCTAAGTTATCTAAATCAACAATTTCGAAAATTCCCAAATTTCAAAATTGACCTAAATCGATTCACTCAAATTCAATATCATAAAAATCATAATTACTCAAATTAAGCTTAGGAAACATCAATTCCTCACATATTCAAGTTATTTAAATCTTCAATTTCCAAAATTGGCCTAAACCAATTTACCCAAATTCAATATCATACATCACAATTTCTTCAAAATTGATTTCATATTTCACCAATCTATCATATTTTCCATGATTCTAAGCTATTAATTTCCAAAAACCTAAAACCACAAAATTAGGCATAAATCCTAATTCACATAAATCCAAAATTAAATCAATTTCAACATGTAATTTCCAAAATTGATCATAGAATTGACAAACTCATATCATTATCATGCTAAAGCAACCAAAAACTCAATAAAATCTCAAAGTTCAAAATTTCTTCTTACCTCATTTCTTCACCAAATTCGAATTTTATTGGTTCCTTAGGAAGCTCTCATACTCTTCCATCTTTTTCTCTCTTGGAACAACCTCAAAATCTTGCTCTAAGACTCATAAAAATAAAAAAACTTCTTTACTTTTTCTCTTCTCCATCGCCATCACCAACTCTCTCCCATTCTCTTTTTATTTTTCACTCTTTCCTTTGTTCAAAGTCGACTCTCCTATGAATAAAAACGACAACCCCTTTGTGTTTTTAAAGCCATGTCATTAAATGATAGATAAAAGACCAAAATGCCCCTAACATTTACTTTTAGTCATGCTTACTTTCGGATCTGATTTGCACTATCAATTTGAAGGGATTTGTCAAAACTTCCTTCTAGAGAAATGTTCCTCTATGTCTTAATTTCATAATGCCACAAGAATCATCCAATTCGGAGCACTACATCAAAAGTTATGCTCAAAACATTTCAGATATGTTCATGTTCTAACACATTTTCCAGCACGTTATTTTCATCCAGAAATTGACATTCTTAATCACAAAATTGAAACTCAATTTCTTCATAACAATTGTAGCCCTATTTCTCTAGTTTAATCCAAATTAAGAATCACCTCAATTGGATTTCTAGATCAAAATTTATGGCTAAAATATTTTCAGATGTTCCTAATCCAAGACTGCACACGAATCTGAACTTCAATTCATAAATTGAAAGTCTTAGGGGCTTAATTGAAATTTCATTTCTTCATATGATTTGTAGCCCCATGTCTTAATTTTATTTTGCCTTAAGAATCACCTCAATCGGATTACCATAGATCGAGAATTTCTCAAAATACCGAACCATGTTTAGAAAATGGTCCAACTCACTTTGATTAAATTAATCATCCTTAATTTAATCTCATAAAATTCACAAATGTTTCATAAAATAAAATTCATTGTCTTAGGAATCCAAGGCTTCAAGAATCAAGTCAATCAGATATCAAAAGAAAAAGTTATAAGCAAAAGAGCGAGAGGAGGACATTTAGCAATTAGGCGTGGGCATGTCTAAGAAACTTAGAGACTAGGCGTGGCCACGTCTAAGGATGAAATCTGGATCTACAGGAAACTTTCAAAATTTTCAAATAATATCTTTTGCTCCTGAACTCCAAAATTAACAAATTTGGTATCAATAGAAAGCTTAAAGGACTTTCTACAACTTCCATGTAGAACTCCACAACTAATTCAGTCTCTAATGTGATCAAATTTTTAATCAAAAATTTTGCTCAATTAATAAATCCCTAAACAAAGACTCAACTTTGGAAATTTCTATCTTTCAACTCCAAAGTTCAAACACCTCATATTTTATATCACTGCGAAGATCAGAAAGTCACCTGCAACTTTCATGGAGGACAGAAAAATCAATTTGACCTCTAAGGCAGTCAATTTTTCCATCAAAAGTTCTGTCCTCTAATAATCATGCTAAAACCATAACAGAAACTTGTAAAAATCATAACTTATTATTCCTTGATCGAAAAATTCTATACTTTATGTCAGAATAAATATCAAATCAAACTCTTCAACTTTCATGAAGAACTTAAAGGCTAACTTAACCTCTAACTAGGTCAATTTTCTAGTCAAAGCTTCAGCCATATACTAGGTCAACCCATAACATTTTTCAAACAAAGTCAAATTTATACTAAACTTTGACTGCTCATAACTTTCACTTCCGATATCAAAAAATTGCAAACTTTATGGAGACAGAAAGCTCTTAACATAAACTACAAGTTTTCAGAAGACCATTTTTTCAAATTTTGCCTCAAACAAAAAGTCAACTCTCAAGTCAAACTTTTTATCACTATTCATCCCCAAAAGTCAAACTTTCTAAATTCTTCAAATTTTCACACTTTTTCTTTTTAATTCTTGCTATTCAACTTCATTTCAATCAACTCATCCACTTAAACGTTCATAAACTATACAATCTCCACAAAAATCAAAATAATCAAAACCCAATAATTCTTTTTCTCATGAATTTCTTCAAAACACAAATACCTTTATTTCACAAAACTTACATAAAACCACTCATTTAATTTCACTGAATATTTCCAAATTCCACTTACAAATCGGGGTCCAACACTGAGCATATCCATATTAATCTTGTTAGAGAGTTTGCAAGTTGGAAGGTCTCTCTAATAAAAGGTGTCTGCGTTAGATGAATGTGTGAAATATTGTGGTTGTAGCTGATTAAGAGAAGCAAGAAGTCTCAAGCTTTTTCTTCATTTTTTTTTCATTTTCCTATCTACACACATCACTAAATAAATTGACCAATCCTTGAAATATACAACTAAAATCAAACTCTTTCCTTAAACAACATTTAATAAAATAAAACATACAAAACTTTACAAGAACATAAATCTAAATCCTAAACATATGATTATAATATAAGAAAACACTAAAACACACTATAACACCTAGAAAATATACTATAATTTACCCTTATCATTATACACATATTATAGCAATCTTTTCAAATTTATATAGAGTTATAATTGGTAGTAATGATGTATGTGAGAAAGATAGATGCTCATATATATTGTTAATCAAAGATTACCTATGATTTCGTAATATATTAAAAGAGTTAAAGTTTAAGGGTGTCTAAAGTATAATGTGGTGATTTAATAAGAGTTAAGAAAAGTTCAACAACTCAACTAATTTTAAGAAAACTCATTATAATTGTAATATAATAGAGGAGTATATAAGGAGCAAACATAACATAATTTATGTTGTATACGGTGTTGAAGGATACACATGGCATGTTGCAACTTATAATATGAAAGGGACAACATTTTTTAATAGTATTTTAAAATTTGAAAAGGAATATATACATAGTGTACAAGAAATATGTTTTTTTTATTCTAAGACTTTTGTGGTATCAATGTTAGAAGGCAAACTATCAGGTATAAGCTTAAGTTAAAGCAAAAATAATATGTCACGACCCGGTACTACATCGAACCCATGACAGCCACCACATACCCGGGCTAAGGACACTCATGGTATCCTTAATCTGATTATGCAAGGCTAACTGAGTATCTCTTCTCTTTTTTTAAAAAGAAAATTGGGCAGCACAATAGCTGTATTTTAAAAATCCCAAAGCTCACTCAAATACCTGCAAACAATTTTTAAATACACTTTTATGTTCACATCCAACCACAACTTCAGGACTTTAAAGTCCACTCAAGGCAATCTCAACAACAGTATCAAAAGTTTATACATAATATCTTTTACAGCAACAAAACAATCAAGAGTTAAATTTATATAATCATAAAGTATATCAAAATAACCAATCTAATAAAAACAATAAAACGGTTCATGAGTCACTATGCAACTAAAGTCTAAGACAGAAATACCCGAAATGTCAAAAAATCGCACAATCCACTAAGAGTTTTAAGCTCACTAAATTAACATGCATGGTTGGAAAGCGGAGGGGTGAGTACATTATGTACTCAATGAGTATGAAAAACATATATCACAAATAGAACTCGATACACACCAAGACAGTCTAGATAACCTATGAAGTGAAACATACATCACATATATAATCAAATCTCATCAGAAACAAATCTCAATATAAGCCAAAACAATAATGTGTGACACCATTATTCGACCAAACTAGTGTGCACATCCACCGATCCTCGGTGTTGGCTTAATTTTCATCCATGGTGAGTCCATGTTAGAGTAGTGCCCTAAAGGCAATCGCCTTTAGCGCGTTTTGTACAAAGTTGTGTACAGGCTTTATGAATAAATAAAAAAAGGCATATTTCATTAATTTGATGTTCATTATTTATGAATGGATATTGATCTATAAGCAAATTAATGAAGTCGATGATATATGACATAGCATGAAAGAAATTATGATGTGATCATACTACTGAGATTCCTATCATGTGCAATTATGTCAGTATCTAAATTATCCCTAGTCATAGGATTACTGAAACTGGACATCGGTAATCCGAAAAGACTAGCACATCTCAAGCTCCTTGATTTGATCAAGCAGTGGATCTCAGAAACTGTAAATATGAGATATTTAGGGTTGAGATGTGAATGCTTACTAGAGGTAGTAAGTACATTGGATGACCTGCTATGAGATCATCACATGGATGTCCTATTCTAATGTTAGTGATAATCTCATCATAGCAATGGTGCAAGTATCCTTAGACTTGAGGTACTCAAGGATATCTTGGATACTGATTCTGTGCTTTGACTCCATTCCTTGTTGCCTTACAGAGGTCGCTCGTAGGGTGGTGCTTGGGTACAGCTTGAGGTATTTAAAGGTAATTGAGTAGCCAATAGAGGATTCACCACTTTTGTGATAGCAGAAGATGATACTCATGGCCTCTTGTCAGGGTCATTACTTGGAAATCTCTGGCCGGAGTTCATATGTCATGAAGAGTGTCTTCAGTGACATATAAAGTAATGACTCCTAGGACGAGAACTGTTATCACTTGGACTAGATTTGACGTAGTCAGTCTAGTAAGAGTTGACACTTTGCCCATATTCATAACCAAGTGGGGTATAGCATGGTGAAAGGATGAATTGCACAGTAATTGTCTATGAAAAGGTTCGTGATATGGTCCGTGATGAATATAGGTTCATTCGTCAAACCAATTACTTTCCGGTCAATTGGGGGTCATGATGTGTTGCTAGATACCGCTCATGACTTGCTCAGATTAAGTGTTAATCTAAGTGGCCAACATAACCGGGAACCTAATGGGTCACACGCATAAGAGTGACTCAGAGAATTCGTAAAATAGTTTTGGACAAAGATCCAATAAATGGAGAGCAATGAATCATGGTGACTATGATCCTACAACTTGGAGAAGAAGAAGTGTGAAGAAAGATGAAATCCCTCACACATAATATGAAAACTAACGCCTTCCATTAATATGGGGAGAACCAGAGTTCTTATAGAGTTCGGGTTGTTAGGTAAACCCAAGCTCACTCTATACGGATATGTTCGAACAATGAAAATAAGATTTTCGGATTAATGGGTCGGTTTTAACTAAAAGCGTTGATTTGTTGAGTAAACTCAAGGTCAACGTAGACAGAGGCAAAATTGGGTAGTGTACATCAGATGTATGCGCATCAAGAGTTGATAACCCAATGTGTGTGCATACATCACGAGTTGATAGCACTAGTCGATAATTGCACCTGTGATGTAACTGGTATGACCGATACCTGTCGATTGATCTAAGGTGGCTTGTTGGGTAAACCCAATGTCATTTTAGTAATGTCAGATATCTATGATGCAATTGGTATGACCGATACCTACTGATTGACCTAAGGTGGCTTGTTAGGTAAACCCAAGGTCATTTCAGTAATCTCGGATATCGACCCACTAGGACATTTTGTTATATTGTTTCTTGGATTCGTAATGAGGGTTATGGATTCTTTGAAACTAGTGGGAGCCATATGCATGTCATGAAAGTCCTTATGATCATGCATGTAATTCTATTCTAACATTCTTTCTCTCTTTCTCTTTAGGTTGATTGAAGATGACTTCTAGTGCCAACTTGCGCTCACTCATGGACTCCAATAAATTAACTGGACCCAACTTTTTTGATTGGCTGAGAAATCTGAGAATTGTTCTCAGATATGAGGAGTTAAGTTATGTCCTCGATGTTCCACTTCCTGATCCACTTGCTGTTGATGCTATCAAGAAGGATAGCAAGCCAGTGCTCATGGTGGCCTCTACTTCTTCTGGTTCAAAGAAAAAGAAACTAAAGAAGAAAAAGTCTAAGAAACCACAAGGAAGTGCAGCCAAAAAGAAAACCAAAGAAACTGCACCAAAAGGAACTTACTTCCATTGTGGCAAGACTGGCCACTGGAAGCGAAACTGTAAAGTCTATCTGGAAGAATTGAAGCAGAAGAAGGCATCAAATGCCTCAGCTCCTTCAGGTATGTTTTTCATTGAGGTTAATACTATTTCTGATCATAATATATGGGTATTAGATACCGGTTGTGGCTCACACATATGCAATGATATGCAGGGGCCTCGTGGACGATGAGCATTTCGTGAAGGAGAACTAGACTGCGTGTAGGAAATGGAGCAAGAGTTCTTTGCATTAGCCGTAGGCACTTATTTTTGTCACTCCCGATGGGCTTGTAATTAAATTGGATAAATGTTATTTTGTACCTATTTTAACAAAGAACATATTGTCTGTTTCTTGTTTAAATAGAGCTGGTTTCCATTTGACTTTTAGCAACAATGGTTGTTCTATTAGTTTGAATGGAATGCTTTATGGTACTGGTACATTATGCAATGGAATTTACATATTAGATATGTCACATCCAATTATGAATGTCAATGACACGAAAAGACATAAACAAGATAATTTAAAATCAACTTACTTATGGCATTGTTGCCTTGGCCATATAAATGAGAGACGAATAGCTAAGCTCCTGTTGGATCGGAAAAAGAAAGCATGCTTAGTATGGAGAAACGATAGATTTCAAAACTTTTTAAGAAATCATCTTGCAGCGGAAGCAATATATCCAAATCAACATGCTAATCCATACATGATATGGTATAAGGATAATAAAACCAAGAACAAGATAAAAGGAATTACCGACTCCTTCGCTGACTTTAAATCCTCATTTGCTTATCATCTCCTTCTTATATCCAAATCCTTTGCCTTTGAGTCTTTTCCTTTAGCAATCTATCTTCTTCCTTGTTGTAGTATCCTCAACCAATTAGATTTACCACTTGTTCTTCAAGGACAACTAGGTTAACACAATCCTTTGGTGGGAAAGGAGAAGAAATATTTGGAGGAGATTTTCTTAGAAGAAGAAGAACCAAAATTGAAACTCTTTCAATTCTTTCACTTAGGAATTTCGGTTCTACCTTGCATGAAAGGAGAGAATGTCTAAAAACCATGCAAGCACCCTTTCTTACATCTCAATTTCGAAATATGCATGAATGGAAAGAGTGAGAGGCATCTAATGCATCACTTCTTACATTAATCACTCATCAAATAGCCAATAAATGAGACTTACTTCATTTATCTTTAAAATGGCTATTTGAAAAGACCATAACCTATAATTGAATACCCATTTCGGTTTTGGCAAGAAGAAAGAAGGAAGATGGTCCATCTAATGCACATCTTTCATCTTTAATCTAATGAATGCAAATAGGTTACACGCCAACATTAAAAGCCAACCATTAAACCATTTAATGGTAAGTTCATAACTCCATTTAATAATGATGAACCATAATAAAGACCATCTTTATTTAGTATTTTAATGTCAAATGTGTGGTTACACATCTAACCTAACACAATTTCGAAATTGCTTCTTCTCCATTTAAAAAATTGTTTTAATATAATTAATCTAATCAATTACATTAAACCAAAACAAGCCCATTTCTAAATGAACATATGGGCTTCCAATTAACCATTAATTAGTATAAGCCCATCATTCAATTATGGACTTCTAAAGCCTCCAAACTACTTCTTACTTAGCTTGATAACCTTCCTTAAAGCCAAGTGAGGAATCTTATTGGACTTTGTTAATTCAAGCTCCAATAAGCCCAGAAATAATTCAATCTCATTGGAATTAATTCTAGCTTATTAACTAAATGTCATTCCACTAAAGACAATTAGTTGAACTCTTGAATTATTAAATATTATGAGAATATGTCCAATTGCAAACCCTATTTAGAACCTTATTATAGCCATCCGCACAACAAAGGGCAAAATTACCGTTTTGCCCTTATGTTGGTTTTTCCTTCTAGATCTCTCATTTTACTTTATATGTTGATTAACACATAAGATCTCATCTTAGTGTTAAGACTTGATGGGTAGCTAGTCCATCAAACTCTCGGCGCCAGCTTAATCACCAAATCTCCTTAAAACATCTAGAAGAGATGATAACACTATAAACTCTTTATTTGAGTGAATGTTCCACGATACATGTTTCAATTAATAATTCCAACATGCAGACACGGATTAATACCTGTAAAAATTCATTCGATCATATCAAGAATTATAATGAAACACATATGAGTTCACCACTCATCAAGATTGTGGTTCATAATAAGCGAATGCTTAAGTTGTATGTTTTAAGATTAAAGTAACGGCCCACTTTATTCTTGAAAACATACTTGATTCCAATTCATTTAATAGTGTCATTATCGATAGTCTACTACTATCATGATATGAAACTCATCATTCCCTTTAAGTAAACTCCTTTACTTATATGGAGATAAATCGCAACACTACGCCTAAACCATAATCAAACGACCAACTTGATTATTCAACTGTGAATCAATTAATTGATTCTAATAATATACATGTTTCCATACATCTCTATGTATATGTATATTACTTACAAATGAATCTTGGTATCTTATGACCGATATATATAATGCTCATACAGATAAAACCAAACTCTTTTGTTTTATTAATAATAAATATTTTCATTACAAAGCAGAATCGAAGAAGATAAAGTTACATGTAAATACACTTGCTTTCCAGGCACTATATTTACATAACTCCAACAATCTCCCACTTGCCCTAAAGCAAGTTTGACATATCCTTCATTCCCATCCCTTCTAGGTGACCCTCAAAGCTCTTTTGAGTCAATGTCTTTGTGAGCGGATCAACAAGATTTTGCTCAGAATCTTTACCACATCCACTTCTCCACGTTGTATTATCTCCCTTATGAGATGATACTTTACGCTCAATGTGTTTGGCAGCTTTGTGGTTCCGAGGTTCTTTAGAATTAGCCACCGCCCCACTATTATCACAATAAAGTGTAATGGCTTTTTCGCCTCTGAACTACCTCCAAATCATTTAGGAACTTCCGAGCCGGATCGCTTCCTTCACGCTTCACAAGCAACAACATACTCAACCTCCATAGTCGAATCAACAATACAAGATTGCTTGACACTCCTCCAAACTATGGCTCCACCTCCTAAAGTAAATATAGAACCGAAGTTGATTTCCTTGAATCAACATCGATTGGAAATCGAATCCGTATATCCCGTCGGAATAAAATTACTTCGAGAGTAAACAAGCATTAAGTTCTTCGTCCTACTGAAGATACTTAAATATACACTTAATCGCAATTCAATGTTCCATTCTGGATTGGACTGAAATCGCTACCAGTCCCATGCGTAAGATATTCGGTCTAGTGCACAACATTGCATACATCAAACTACCAACTGCCAAGCATATGGAATGTTACGCATCGTTCAACCTCCTCTTGGGTTTTAGGTGCTTGTTCCTTTGAAAGTTTGATTCCATGTCTAGTAGGAGTGAAACCCTCTTGGAATCTTGCATGGCGAACTTATTGAGCATATTCTCAATGTAGGTTAGTTGAGACAAAACTATCTTCTTGTTCTTACGATCCCTTATAAGTTTGATCCTAGAACATAGGTAGCCTCTCCCAAATCCTTCATTGAAAACTGCTCATTCGACCATCCTTAATCGCAGATAACATTCCCACATCATTCCCAATGAGCAGAATGTCATCAACATACAGGATTAGGAAAGTAACCTTACCTTCTTGTATTCTTTTGTAAACACAAGGCTCATCTAGGTTTTGTATGAACCCATAGGTTTCGATAGCCTTATCAAACCTAATGTTCCAAGACCTAGATGCTTGCTTAAGTCCATAAATGGACCTTTGCAACTTGCAAACCTTATGCTCATTACCTAGCTCAATGAATCCTTCTAGTTGGGCCATATAAATGGTCTCCTCAAGATCTCCATTCAGAAATGCGGTCTTGACATCCATTTGCCATATTTCATAATCGAAATAGGCTGCTATGGCCAAAAGAATCCTGATGGACTTAAGCATGGCAACCGGAGAAAAAGTCTCATCGTAGTCTATACCCTCCCATTGAGTATAGCCTTTAGCTACCAATCTAGCTTTAAAGGTCTCTACCTTTCCATCCGATCCCATTTTCCTTTTGTAGATCCATTTACACCTTATGGTTTTAGACCTGGTGGTAAATCTACAAAGACCCAGACTTCATTAGTATACATAGAATCTATTTCCGATTCCATTTCCTTGAGCCATTTTCCTGCATCAACATCATTAATAGCACATGTATACGTGAACGGATCTGTTTCTTCTTGGTCCGAGGTGGCAATTAAGCCTTCTCCTAAACCCAGATACCTATCTGGTTGTCTCACAACCCTCCCACTACGTCTAGGCACATCTTGATGTTCAGGTTGCACTTCTGATTCAACTCTTGAATCCATTTCGACATCTTGTTCTGTTATATCCAAAACAACTCTTGGTTTGGATAAAATTGCTAACTCCTTTAGTACTACTTCACTTCTTCCTTTGTGATTTCTCACAAACTCTTCCTCTAAGAAGTTTGCATTTGTCGACACAAATACCTTCCTATCATGAGGAATGTAAAAATAGTACCCTCGAGTTCCCGTAGGATATCCTACAAACAAACATACTTCTGACCTTGGTTCCATCTTTGTGGATTCAGACTTTAGAATATGAGTTGGACAGCCCCAAGTCCTCAAGTGCCTCAATGAAGGCACTCGGCCAGTCCACAACTCCCTAGGTGTTTTAGGCACCGATTTGGATGGAGCAAAGTTAAGAAGATATGTTGTCGTTTGTATGGCATATCCCCAGAACGATTCTGGAAGGCTAGCATAGGACATCATTGATCTTACCATTTCCAATAGAGTTCTATTTCTCCTCTCTGCTAGACCATTCTGTTGAGGTGTACGAGGAGCTGATAAATTGGAAACAATTCCATTGTCAATTAAATATTGCTGGAACTCTCCAAATAAATACTCACCACCTCGATCTGATCGAAGTTGTTTTAATGGCTTGCCAAGTTGCTTCTCAGCTTCAGCTTTGAATTCTTTGAACTTTTCAAAAGATTCACTCTTTTTATGCATCAAATACAAATAGCCAATTCTTGAGTAATCATCTATAAAAGTTATGAAATATTCATAACCTCCTCTAGCTTGTACATTCATGGGCCCACACACATCAGTATGTACCATGTCCAATGTGGATTCAAATCTGTTTCCTTTAGAAGGAAATGAGGCTTTTGTCATTTTCCTTCAATACAAGATTCACAGTGGGTAATGGATCACTATCCAAGCCCATAAGGATCCCATCCTTTACTAGCTTTGTCAAGTCTTTTCGATTGATATGACCCATCCTTAGATGCCACAGATACTTTGAATTAATGCTAGAGATATTGGATTGTCTTGGTTTTATCAATTCTGCGGTGTTTAGTGAGCCTTTCATAGGTTCTATAAAAAACAATCCCTGTTTAATTATCGCTTCACAAATAAAATCCTTATTCTCATATATTGAAACAACCTTTTCAAAATATAAGGAATAGCCAGATTTTATTAGACAAAAAATAGAAATCATGTTCCTTACAATCATTGGCATGTAATAAACATCTTCCAAATATAATCTATGACCACTAGGAAAGTCCAAGATAACTACTCCCACTGATTCTGCTGAAACATAGGAACCATCTGCTATCTTAACTTGAAAGCGGCCTTTAGGAAGTCTTTTCCTTCTTTGAACCCCGCAAAGAATTACAAACATGGTTAGTGGCTCCTAAATCTAATATCCAAGAAGTAGATAAATCTGCCACATTTCTAGTTCCTAACAAACTTAGGAAGCCCATACCTTGTTTGCTTTTGAGGGACTCTAGGTAGATCGGATGGTTTCTTTTCGATGGCCCATCTCATCACAAAGGAAACACTTTCCTTTGATGTTATCTTTGGCCTTCTTTTCATGGGTTTGTCCTTGACCCTATTTGGGCCTTCTTTTCATTGGGCCTTCTTCTTTCCTTGCCCTTACCTTGGCTTAGAAGAAGAAGCTACATTAGCTTCGCCCATGAGCCTTAATATTCAATATTTCCTCCGTGCTCTGGAGGGTATTCATCAACTCACTCAAGGTGTAATCCTTGCATGTTGAGCTCATAGTCCAACTTAAACTGCTGAAAAGAAGAGTTTAAGCTATTGATGATCATAATCATCTGCGTGTCCGCATCCATATCCGCCTAAGCATCTCAAATTTCGGACCGCAGAGATTACCTTCATCATGTAATCCCGCACCGCTTCACCAGTTTCGCTCGAGATTATGAAAGGTTTGGATAGCTTTCACTCTTGCAGACCTAGTCCTCACACCAAACATCTCATGTAGGTGATGGACCATTGCACTAGCAGTTTTCATACAAGCAATTTGCTTTTGCAACATGCCACGATGAAGCGAATATAACACTTAGTAGTCTTGTCGAGATTCTCGCCAACGCTCATGTTGTTGGACTTGCTCAGAGTTGCATCTCCACTTAGAGGTGTAGGCTCATTTTGATTAACACCCATGAAATACGTTCATATTGAAGAATAATGTCAAGGTTCGTCTCCATTCATTAAACTTGTCTCCATTTTCCAATTTGTTATTAGTCGAGAGCGGGGTGAGTGGATTCATTTTGTGGTTGATTATGTCCGAAAATATAAATTATTAAAACATGAGCATACTAGTCAACAATTTATGAAACTTTGTATAAAATCATGATGCATGTATGCATGATGATAGATTTAACAAAACTTAAAAATTAAAACATTATCTGACGGTTATTTTTCTTATCTATAACAGACTAAGTGACGGTGGGCCATCTTATCTATTAAAAGAAAAACGGGACCCTCCCACTCAAAAACTACCAAGCATCTCATGCTCAATTTTTAAGAAACGTCTTAATTTGGTCCATACTTTTACCAATGAGCTACGGTGGGCGGTTTATTGATAAAAAATGTTGAGTGTATAATCATTTGATTCATTCACTAAAGATACCTACAAATCATTCCTCGGTGGGAGGTCACATTTGCTATCATTAAGTGGACTTATCCTTAAGGAGACCCAAATCATGCAAGATCTAGGATCCATGCTCTCCGATGGGGAGTAACACTTCACCACATGCAAACGGGCCATCATTTGGAGACCGTGGACTCTCACAGGAGCATCCTCTCCCACTCAATCTTTTTGGGCTTTAAGTTTTAGATATCATCTTGTCTAGATGCAATTTATTATCCATCCTATATTGTTTCATTATATATCTCATACATAATGAATGCATGGCAAGGCCTAGGGTTGGCAATTTTCTAAATGACATGCAATCACATAATATCACATATTACAAGCATTCATTTCTCCATTCATCACATGAACTAATAAAGCCACTTTTGATTGTCCATCCTAGAAACATAAAATAATTACAAGCCTTTTAGGCCCAAAATATGCTTCTTCATCTTGGATCTTCCGCTTGAACTCTTCGTTAACATGATCCGCCCATTCGTAAACAAAATGTAATGGCATTTATGAAATTAGAATTTTGTCATTTTGAAAAATAAAATTCCAGCACTAGATTTTAGAAAACCAAATCTTTGTTTTGACAAAAATTCCAGCACTTGTTTTATTAAAACCGAAACTCATTTCATGAAAATTAAAACAGCACTTAGTATTTTAGCAAAACGAAATTGGATTCTTTGAAACAAAAACCAGCACTTGTTTTCCAATCATAACTGAAATATGATTCATTGAAACAAAAATTCCAGCAACTTAGTTTTCACAAAACTTATGCCAAAACACAAAAGGATACACCGAAAATTTTACCTTTCCATTTCTTCAATCCATGGTTGCTCCTTCTTCATCATTACATCAATTTTGTACATTACAAAATCAAATAAAATAGAAAAAAGAAACCAAGGAGGAAACATGGTGATGATAGACCACCCTCCTTGTTATAACCAAATGAAGAAATCTTACAAGATAAAATTTAACTTCTATGGACAACCAAAAGAGCAACATACACCATATATATTTCTATCACATAAAAATATGCAGTATACATAAAAAGATTGCCAACCCATGCATCCACCATATAGGAACCGAAATCATGCATGAAAAACCGGCTCTGATACCAATTGTTGGATCGGAAAAAGAAAGCATGCTTAGTATGGAGAAACGATAGATTTCAAAACTTTTTAAGAAATCATCTTGCAGCGGAAGCAATATATCCAAATCAACATGCTAATCCATACATGATATGGTATAAGGATAATAAAACCAAGAACAAGATAAAAGGAATTACCGACTCCTTCGCTACAGCTTTAAATCCTCGCTGCGCTATCATCTCCTTCTTATATCCAAATCATTTGCCTTTGAGTCTTTTCCTTTAGCAATCTATCTTCTTCCTTGTTGTAGTATCCTCAACCAATTAGATTTACCACTTGTTCTTCAAGGACAACTAGGTTAACAAAATCTTTTGGTGGGAAAGGAGAAGAAATATTTGGAGGAGATTTTCTTAGAAGAAGAAGAACCAAAATTGAAACTCTTTCAATTCTTTCACTTAGGAATTTCGGTTCTACCTTGCATGAAAGGAGAGAATGTCTAAAAACCATGCAAGCACCCTTTCTTACATCTCAATTTCGAAATATGCATGAATGGAAATAGTGAGAGGCATCCAATGCATCACTTCTTACATTAATCACTCATCAAATAGCCAATAAATGAGACTTACTTCATTTATCTTTAAAATGGCTATTTGAAAAGACCATAACCTATAATTGAATACCCATTTCGGTTTTGGCAAGAAGAAAGAAGGAAGATGGTCCATCTAATGCACATCTTTCATCTTTAATCTAATGAATGCAAATAGGTTACATGCCAACATTAAAAGCCAACCATTAAACCATTTAATGGTAAGTTCATAACTCCATTTAATAATGATGAACCATAATAAAGACCATCTTTATTTAGTATTTTAATGTCAAATGTGTGGTTACACATCTAACCTAACACAATTTCGAAATTGCTTCTTCTCCATTTAAAAAATTGTTTTAATATAATTAATCTAATCAATTACATTAAACCAAAACAAGCCCATTTCTAAATGAACATATGGGCTTCCAATTAACCATTAATTAGTATAAGCCCATCATTCAATTATGGACTTCTAAAGCCTCCAAACTACTTCTTACTTAGCTTGATAACCTTCCTTAAAGCCAAGTGGGGAATCTTATTGGACTTTGATAATTCAAGCTCCAATAAGCCCAGAAATAATTCAATCTCATTGGAATTAATTCTAGCTTATTAACTAAATGTCATTCCACTAAAGACAATTAGTTGAACTCTTGAATTATTAAATATTATGAGAATATGTCCAATTGCAAACCCTATTTAGAACCTTATTATAGCCATCCGCACAACAAAGGATAAAATTACCGTTTTGCCCTTATGTTGGTTTTTCCTTCTAGATCTCTCATTTTACTTTATATGGTGATTAACACATAAGATCTCATCTTAGTGTTAAGACTTGATGGGTAGCTAGTCCATCAAACTATCGACGCCAGATTTAATTACCAAATCTCCTTAAAACATCTGAAGAGATGATAACACTATAAACTCTTTATTTGAGTGAATGTTCCACGATACATGTTTCAATTAATAATTCCAACATGCAGACCTTCGGATTAATACCTGTAAAAATCCATTCCGATCATATCAAGAATTATAATGAAACACATATGAGTTCACCACTCATCAAGATTGTGGTTCATAATAGCGAATGCTTAAGTTGTATGTTTTAAGATTAAAGTAACGGCCCACTTTATTCTTGAAAACATACTTGATTTCGATTCATTTAATAGTGCCATTATCGATAGTCTACTACTATCATGATATGAAACTCATCATTCCCTTTAAGTAAACTCCTTTACTTATATGGAGATAAATCGCAACACTACAAAGATAAACCATAATCAAACGACCAACTTGATTATTCAACTGTGAATCAATTAATTGATTCTAATAATATACATGTTTCTCATACATCTCTATGTATATGTATATTACTTACAAATGAATCTTGGTATCTTATGACCAGATATATATAATGCTCATACAGATAAAACCAAACTCTTTTGTTTTATTAATAATAAATATTTTCATTACAAAACTGTAACTGAAGAAGATAAAGTTAAATGTAAATACACTTGCTTTCTAGGGCACTATATTTACATAACTCCAACAGCTCCATGAGAGTGGATGTTTAAGGTCATTTGATTATGAATCATATGACACATGTGAATCTTGTTTATTAGGCAAGATGACTAAGTTACCCTTTAAGGGAAAGGGTGAACGAGCGACTGAAGTATTAGACCTAATACATTCAGATGTATGTGGTCCGATGTCCATCCATGCTAGAAGTGGTTGTTTTTACTTCATTACCTTTATCGATGATTATTCTCGATATGGGTACCTGTATCTGATGACATACAAATCTGAAGCATTTGAAAAGTTCAAACAATTTAGAAATGAAGTAGAAAATCAACTTGGGAAAAGTATCAAGACATTACGATCCGATCGTGGTGGGGAATACTTAGACCAATAGTTTTTAGATTATCTCAGAGATAATGGGATTTTATCTCAATGGACTCCTCCTTACACACCACAGCATAATGGTGTGGCAGAAAGGAGAAATCGAACCTTGTTAGACATGGTACGATCGATGATGAGCTTTGCAAAATTACCAAAATCCTTTTGGGGGTATGCACTTGAGACAGCTGTTTACTTGTTAAACAGAGTTCCATCAAAGACAGTTGATGTTACTCCATATGATATGTGGACTAACAAAAGACCCTATCTTACTCATTTGAAAGTTTGGGGTTGTCCTGCTTATGTGAAGCGGATACGATCGAGATAAACTTGATGCAAAGTCGACAAGTGTTTGTTTGTAGGATATCCTAAAGAAACAATGGGATATCAATTCTACCTTGCTGAGGAACAAAAGGTGTTTGTTTCAAAGCATGCTGTCTTTTTAGAGAAAGAGTTTCTTTTATAAGAAGACAGTGGGAGCAAAATTGAACTTAAAGAAGTTCAAGATGCTCGAACAGACGCAGATCAACCGCTCGAACTCAAACTCGTGACTCATACAGATGAAGTAATAGTTCAACCTTCTATAACACATGAAATTCTTAGGTCACGTAGGATACGCTCTGTTCCCGAGAGATATGGATTTCTCGTGAATAAACAAAATGACGTATTGCTCATAGAAGATAATGAGCCTACCACCTATGAAGAGGTTCTGAAGAGTTCAGAGTCTGAGAAATGGCTTCATGCCATGCAGGCTGAAATGGATTCCATGTATGAAAACCAAGTATGGACTTTAGTTGAGGCACCCGAAGGAATAAAACCCATAGGGTGTAAATGGGTTTTCAAAAAGAAAACCGACATGGATGGTAATATAATTACCTATAAAGCAAGGCTTATGGCTAAAGGTTTTCGTCAAAGACAAGGACTTGACTACGATGAGACCTTCAGTCCAGTAGTAATGCTTAAATCCATTAGGATACTCCTAGCCATTGCCACTCATTACGATTATGAGATATGGCAAATGGATGTGAAGACAACTTTCCTAAATAGAAATCTAGCTGAGGATGTGTATATGACACAACCTGAGGGCATCATCTCCTATGATGGCGAAAAGGTATGCAAGCTTCAAAAATCCATCTATGGATTGAAACAAGCATCCAGGAGTTGGAATATCCGTTTTGATGAGGTAATCAAAGAGTTTGGTTTCTCACAAAATCCGGATGAACACTGTGTGTATAAGAAGGTTAGTAGGACTGCAATCGTATTCCTTGTGCTATATGTAGATGACATATTATTACTAGGAAATGATGTCTCTATGCTACAAGCTGTGAAGATTTGGTTGTCCAAACAATTTGCCATAAAAGACCTTGGTGAAGCAACTTATATCCTTGGGATAAAGATCTATAGAGATAGATCAAAAAGATTGCTTGGTCTTTCACAATCAACGTACATAGACAAGATGCTAAAGAGATTTAGCTTGGAACAATCCAAGAGAGGGTACCTTCCCGTGACTCATGGGATAACGCTCTCGAAATCTATGTGTCCTAAGACATAAGATGAGAGAATGTGCATGAATATGATCCCGTATGCATTTGCGGTAGGATATATCATGTATGTTATGCTATGTACGAGAACCGATGTATCATATGCTCTAAGTGTTACGAGCAGATACCAATCGGATCCTGAGCGGGTATACAGATGCTAGTTTTCAATCTGATAAGGATGATTCTAAATCCCAATCAGGTTATATATTCACACTGAATGGCGGGGCGGTCAGTTGGAAGAGTTTCAAACAAGAGACAACTGTCGATTCAACGACCGAGGCAGAGTACATTGCCGCTTTAGACGCAGCAAAGGAAGCGGTTTGGATCAAAAGTTCATTCTCGAACTTGGTGTGGTTCCTAATGTGATGGGCCCATCTGATTGTATTGTGACAACAATGGGGCTATTCAAGAAGCGAAGGAACCAAGGTCTCATCAACGATCCAAACACGTACTCCGCAGATATCATCTGATCAGGGAGATCATTGGACGAGGTGATGTCCAGATAGAGAGAATTCTCACCGAGCAGAATATTGCTGATCCGTTGACAAAGCCATTATCACAAAAGAGTTTTTATTCTCATGTACTCGCCTATGGTATTAGATATCAAGGCGATTGGCTTTAGGTCAAGTGGGCGATTTTGTTAGAGTAGTGCCCTAAAGACAATCGCCTTTAGCGCATTTTGTACAAAGTTATGTACAGACTTTATGAATAAATAAAGAAAGACATATTTCATTAATTTGATGTTCATTATTTACGAATGGATATTGATCTATAAGCAAATTAATGAAGTCCATGATATATGACATAGCTGTAGGAAAATCCCGGGAGGAACATCACATGTTCCAGCGAATGAAACAAAATTTTATTCCGGGACCTTCCGAAACCCGTAATCCGGTGTCGGTATGAAACCTCAAACTTGAATAGCCAATAGAGACTATCTCTAAAAGTATCCACGCAGAGATCAGAAAACCTAACCGGATCAAACAATTTTGACCCGGGAATAGCTAGAACAGAATAAGAGCTGCTAGACCCTACCTCTATCCTGGAGAGCTTGGATCAACGTGGAGGAGATGACAAAAGCTTGAAGAAGAAGATGAAGAATCGATGGAGAAATGAGAAGGAAAACAATTTTTCCTTTCAATCTTTTTCTCTTCTTTCAACCCACGAAGAACACTTCTTCAAAAACCAGCGAAGACTCTTTTCTCTTATTATTTAACCAAGTCATACGACCATCTTTTCTCATCTTTCTTCCTTTATTGTTTTTGTCTTTTAACAATTAATGAAAGGTGATGACTAAGCTTCCAAATGGAAGCTTCTCCCATCTTCCTTTGTCTTCCACGTTACAAGCATATATATATATATATATATATTAATTATTTAATTAATTAATCATATATATATATGTATATATATTCTTGAAGTGGTCGATCCTGCACAATTCGGTCCTCAAGGCCTGGCATGAAAAACCACCAAAACCTTTCTTAGCAATATCGATGTCGCGATCTCATCGGGACATATCCCAATCTCATCGGGATCCATTTAATCCAGTTGCTCTCCATAATTGAAACTCACCCAATACTATTTCTGATTCTCGAAACACTCTTATCGTGTGACCCTTTAGGTTTCGTTTATATTGGCCACTTAGATTAACAATTAATCTGAGCAAGTCATGGCGGTATCTAGCAACACATCATGACCCCAATTGACGGAAAGTAATCGGTTTGATGAATTCATCACGAACGGATCACGAACCCTTCCATGACAATTCTTGTGCAATTTGTCCTTTCATCATCCTATACCCCACTTGGTTATGAGTATGGCCAATATGTCAACTCTTACGGACCGAGTCTAGCCAAGTGAAATCGGTTCTGTCGAGGACTCATTACTTTATATGTCCATGAAGACACTCTTCATGACATAGTCATCTCGCGAGAGACTTAAAGTAATGATCTGACGAAGAGGCGGTATCTCTTACATTCTCAGAAGTGATGAATCCTTTATTGGCTACTCAATTACCTTGAATACCTCAAATCGTACTCCAAGCACCATCCTATGAGTAACCTCTGGAAGGCCACGAGGAATGGAGTCAAATGCGAATCGATATCAAGATATCCTTGAGTACCTCAAGTCTAAGGATACTTGCACCATTGCTATGATGAGATTATCATCGACATTAAATCAATGTGATGATCTCATGGCGAATCATCCAATGTACTTACTACCGCTAGTAAGCATCCACATGTCAACTCTAAATATCTCATATTTACGGTTTACGAGATCCACCGCTTGATCCAATCAAGGAGTATGACATATGTTAGTCAATCCTGGATTAATGATGTCCAGTCTCATTAATCCTATGACTAGGAAAATTTAGAATCTTGACATAATTGCACATGATAGGAATCTCGAGATTATGATCACATCATAATTTCCTTCATGCTATGTCATATATCATGGACTTCATTAATTTGATTAAAGATCAATATCAATTCATAAAGAACATCAAATAAATGAAACATGCCTTTCTTTATTTATTCATAAAGTCTGTACATGACTGTGAACAAAAAGCGCTAAAGGGGATTGCCTTTAGGGCACTACTCTAACAATAGCATGAAGGAAATTATGATGTGATCATACTACTGAGATTCCTATCATGTGCAATTATGTCAGTATCTAAATTATCCCTAGTCATAGGATTACTGAATCTGGACATCGGTAATCCGGAAAGACTAGCACATCTCAAGCTCCTTGATTTGATCAAGCAGTGGATCTCAGAAACTATAAATATGAGATATTTAGGGTTGAGATGTGAATGCTTACTAGAGGTAGTAAGTACATTGGATAACCTGCTATAAGATCATCACATGGATGTCCTATTCTAATGTCAGTGATAATCTCATCATAGCAATGGTGCAAGTATCCTTAGACTTGAGGTACCAAGGATATCTTGATACTGATTCGCTTTGACTCCATTCCTCGTTGCCTTACAGAGGTCGCCGTAGGTGGTGCTTGGGTACACTGAGGTATTCAAAGGTAATTGAGTAGCCAATAGAGGATTCGCCACTTCTGTGATAGCAGAAGATGATACCCATGGCCTCTTGTCATGGTCATTACTTGGAAATCTCTGGCCGGAGTTCATATGTCATGAAGAGTGTCTTCAGTGACATATAAAGTAATGAGTCCCGTGACGAGAATCTATTATCACTGACTAGATTTGACGTAGTCGATCTAGTAAGAGTTGACACTTTGCCCATACTCATAACCAAGTGGGGTATAGCATGGTGAAAGGACGAATTGCACAGTAATTGTCTATGGAAAGGTTCGTGATATGGTCCGTGATGAATATAGGTTCATTTATCAAACCAATTACTTTCCGGTCAATTGGGGGTCATGATGTGTTGCTAGATACCGTTCATGACTTGCTCAGAGTAAGTGTTAATCTAAGTGGCCAACATAACCAGGAACCTAATGGGTCACACGCATAAGAGTGACTCGGAGAATTCGTAAAATAGTTTTGGACAGAGATCCAATAAATGAAGAGCAATGGAATTAAATGGATCCCGATGAGATCGCAACATCGATATTGCTGAAAAAGGTTTCCGATGGTTTTTTCATACCGGGACCCTGTAGGCCGGTAGGACCGATCCCAGTGTGACTGGACCACTTCAGCATTTATATACATATATATATTATTAATTAATTAAAGAATTAATATATATATATATGTGTGTGTGTGTGTGTTTACGTGGAAAGATGAGAAGGAGCATTAGAAGCTTCTTTTAAGCCTTGTCAAAAGTTGTTTTTAATGGCATTAAATGACTAAAAGACAAATGGCTTAAGTAGAGATGAAGAGTTGATGTCGTGTGATAAGAGAGTATGGTAGAAAAATTGTTTTCCTACTTCTCCTTCAAGGATGGATGATCGTGATTTTGAAGAAAAGGGTTTGAGAAATCCTAAGCTTCATCATCTTTCATCAAAGGCTTCATCTCTTCTTCTCCAAGCTTCTCCTTCTTCATCGTCTTCTCCAAGCTCTCCAAGAATAAAGGTAAGATCTAGCAGTCTTTACTTTATTCTAGCTATTCCCGGGTCAAAGGGTTTGTCCCGGTTAGGTTCTCCGATCTCTGCGTGGATACCGTTAGAGATGGTCTCTTTTGGTCATTATGGTTTGACATTGTTATATAGACACATGGATCCTGCCTTTCGGGAAGGTCCCGGAACAAAAAATTTTGTTTTTCCGCACCATGTACATGTGATGTACACACCGGGATTTTCCTACAGTCCAAACTATAGTTGGCAAGAGCGTCACAACCCTAGGTGGTGACCTCGTCGATGTCTAGACCTTAGGTGTAAAATCACCCGCATGTCCTGTAGAAAGGTGTTGATATGGGGACTCGACTTTTATGTACCAACATCAAGGGTACGAGGGTCGCTTAATCAGTTATGCCTAGTACACGATTGGCCAATCGTTTCCTTACCAATCACAAAAAACATATAAAAATATTAATTTCAAAAATCAAGTAAGGCACTATGCCTTTATTTGTCAGTCCAATCAATAAAATGAAACATTTTCATGACTCTAAGTCAAAAGAGAACAAAAACATACATCGTTCATGACTCGATTTTGCATATGTAAATTCCAAAATATTATTTCATGCAATAAGAGTCATCTTTTGGACTCCAAATGAAAATTTATTCAAAACAGTGTCGTTTCGTAAATACATAAGCATATTAGCATATATTTGATATTTAATTCTACTATGCATTATCTAGGTTTAAAATTCACATACAAGTTATCATACATGCCTTAGAGTGACCCAATCCTATATGAGAAATATGGTTTCCCCAACTCACCTCAAAGAATGTGTATACTCCCTTAACTTCAACAATCCTCGATACGAGTTCCTTGATTCACAGCTCCTGAGCCTTTATACATAAAAATTATACAATGTGTTTATTACTCAAACATATATGTCATAATTATACATTATCACATAAGTGTATAAAATACAATATTACTCTTTTTAAGCTACAAGATTTGACCATTAAACTCCTCGCATGGTTATTTTCTTACTATTCACATTAGCTTTTCTTTTGTATTTTCAAAGGCATTTAATGTGTTTAATCCAATACTTACTTATTTCAAAACATAATTAAGCACATTTTTATCCAAGAATATTAGGTCATTATTCATCAATCTAAGAAACAATTTAAGTTTACTTTAAGTAAACATAAATGCCGCTTTCAATGTATATCACTATGAATCCTTAAATCCTAAGCCAAGTTCACTTAAACATTTTATCAAACATCTAATGTGCATGACTTTCAAGTCACATTTTTAAGACTTTATCTTAGTAATTCATGCTCCTATCTTGTTATATAGTAAACACTTCCAAAACATGACACATTTCACCACTCCATTCAATCTGATTCCCTTCATTGAAGCTATATTTATCATAATTACATATATCCATTCCTTCTCTCATCATTTTGACCAAGCCTCATCCAATATACATCATCTTGATTTTTTCATCATCAATTCACATTACACATGTACAATTAATACGATAGAATTCATTGAAATCATCTATTTCAAAAGATATCCAAAAATTCACAACTTTCACCAAAGAGGGGCCATTTTGATTTTGACTTAAAGAACCATCTCTATGACACATTTCATTCACCTAAACCATGTTTCATGCATATTCAAGCATGGATAACAACATATCTTTAATACCAAACTCAAAATCCTAATGTAGAGAGAGATGAGACAAAATTTACCTAAACCTTCCTGTGGTTGATATCATCAAATCCTTTGATAATTTCTTAAATCTAATGATAGATTTGAGTCCCTTGACCCTAAATTAGCTTAGAACGCTTTAATTTGGGTTAGAGAATCAAAAAGATGGTGGAATTTTAGGGATGGCTGAAACTAGCTTCTTCTTCTCCTCTCTTCTCCTTTCTTTTAATTAAAAGAAGATGTTTTAAGTCTCTAGCAAGAAGTGCACAATCATACATAAGAAGGGTTTAAAATTTTGACTCTTCTTTGACCAAAATATGGTGAAATTACCTTTTCCCCTTAGCTTAGGTGCAATTACCATTATACCCTCCAAACTTTTCCTAAATTTGCAATTTAGCCCAAAATTTGGGAATCACCAAAACTTTTATTTTTTATTTTGGTCCTCAGACTTTAGAGAATAATAATTAGCCCCTTAACTTTATAAAATTACATATTGGTCTTCCAAGAATTGAAAAATTACATTTAAGCCCTTTAGCTTTTAACAATTTGCAAATAAGCTCTTATGTACATCAACTTTTCCCATTAAGCTTGCTAAGTGTCTATAAATCATGTCCAATCACCTATAACGTATTATAATACATTTAATTCAATCACCATGGACATATCCATCCAATGGACTCAATTTTAAGCACTTAAAAGCTTATATGTCGGAAATCTCCAAGATTTTGCATAGCGATGAAGTCTAAGTTTGTGTAAGATCATATAACATTACAAATCACTAAAATATATACCTAAAGGAATTAAATACCTTGAATTCATATACAACCATGTATGTATTAGTATGCAGCATCTCCAAGTATAGCACAATTAAAAAAAAGACTCAGAGAGTCCAGCGTTACATAATACCCCACAACATTATATGTATTTCTAAAATTGACTTTGGGATACACTTAACTCACTAGTTAAAATTATGAATAGTATCTAAGTTTTAAGGCCATATGGACATGTAATGGAGATTTTTGGTTTGATATACTATTTATGGGGTACGACTATTGTTTGAGTAGTTTCAGAAATGGTTATGACCTATTCTTTATATAGATAATTGCCTTCTGATGGTTCTTAACTTACATTATTATCAGTTAGAGCATTTGATGTTAATAAATTACATGCTCTTATTGCTTATGTCATTGTAAGTATAAAGAGCTGTAAAGATTGATGATCGTTTCTTATGTATTTGAATGAATCTATTGATTTTATTAAAGTGACTATATAATTTCAAAACCTCTCGACTTAATCCTTTTGATTAGATGGCTGGGTCATATAAAACATTATTTTAAGTGTTGGAGAGATATTTGGTGAAAGTTTCACTCATGTTATATTCACAACAAATAGAATTATGGAGGAAAAAAAGTCTAAACAATTTGTGAGTGATAAGAAATATAAAGATTTAGCAATAGAACTCCTTGATGCCATCATGTATGCTAGGTTTGAAAAGGACTACAATAATGCTATGCTAAATATATAGATATTCAAGCTATAATTCATTAACTAGGTAATAAGGGCAAGGTTAAAGCTCTAGATGAAGTCAAAATTTCTTCATATATGCGAAAACTAGGTGATAACTAATGTGGTTGAATTTTTTAAGGCTTTGATAAAGGATGAACTTAAATATAATATTTTACCATTAATTAATCGTTATAAACTATCTTCGAAGATATTTAAACAACAAACTAATATTAGAAAATGGAGAAGTTCTATACAAAATAATTAAGAAAATTGTTAGACAAACAAGGCCATTCCTAATGTTTTATAAGTCCGAGGTAAAGTAAAATCTAAGGTCATGATGAATCAACAATATACAGATATATAAACTTTAAAAGCATATTTTTATTATTAAAATTTGTTATCCATATATAAGTGACTCAAGTCATAAGTCCATATGCTTAACAAAATACTAAATGATCATAACAACAATGAACAACATCTTACAAATGTCAACAGCAATAAAATCACTAAAAATAGTAGCAGTCACAACAAAATAAAAGTAGCGGCAACCGAACTACAGTATTATATTGCAAAACACTAAGAGAATTACACTAACAAGCACACAAATTGTCATGGAAAACAATTTCTTAACACATTTCTATATGTAAAATCATTGATAATAGTATTGAGATCAATATTGTCTAACATATCCTTCTTGACACGTAAAATAGCTATATCATTCAACCTTTCTTGTGACATTGATGATCTCAAGTGTTCCAATAATTTTAACTTTGAAAAACTTATCTCAATTAATGCTCCAGTAATAGGCATAGTTAATGGAATTTGATAAGTAATTGAAACATTTGAATAATAATCTGTAACTTTAATAGATTCAAGAATTTCAACAAATAACATTGACTTATTTGGCAAAGTCATTTGTAACACTTTTAATTCATAAAAAGGATCATTTATATCCACATTCGACACATTATCATGATAAAAAAAGTTGTAAAATTAGTGAAAATTCTCTTAATTTATTATCATCCAACAACCTTAACTTCTTTGGATCAAATAAGAATCTAAAAATACTTTCAAGTGTCGTTAATTATTCAAATTTATTCTTCAACAATGCAATTGTCATATCCACAATAGCTAAAAGTGTTCAAAGAGAGGTGAGTCATCATAGATGTCGATAAATATATAATATGAAAATGAATGTACACTTTCTTTTAAGAAAATATCAAATATTATGGAAATTCCACAATAATTATCTTTTTAATTTTAGTATATATTTTAGATAAATGCACATTCAATATAATCTAATTACTTGTGGTGCCTAGTACAACTTAGTTCATCCTAGATGAGATCTTATCTTACTTATTTAAAAGTTTAAAACTTTTAAAAATTCTACTCTCAAAAATTATCAACCTTAAATGAGAGGCCTTTGAAACTTTTGATTGAAAGCTTAAATCTAAACAAAAGTCAAAGATTCAAATTCCATTTATATTTTAGGATCAAATATTATTATATTAACAAAATATGTCATTGTCAATAAAGATGTTAACAATTATCTCAATTGATGGTTGAAACAGAACTCCTCTTTAGCTCTATTTAATTAAGCTTGAAATTCAAAATAAGAAATTTAATCACTTTTTTTTTTTCAATTTTTACAAGGTAAAGCACCAAAAAACTTTTTGGTATATATAAACATCTTATAGCAAATTTATTGACTTTTTATTTTCTACCCCTTTTAATGAATAGATTTATTAACTTTTAAATTTTCAACTCTTTTAACAAATAGATTTATTAATTTATAACTTTTTTAATAAATGCCCCTATGAATCTAAGCCTGACAAGTGCGTTTCTTACCCTTGCCTAGACCAGCACTGTATACAACATAGGTAGGAGTGAAGAATTGATTGTAAATCATTATAAAAATAAGTGACAGGTGTACATCAAGAATATAGATTTGCATGCCAATTCAGTGTATTGGATGTACACCTGTTTAGGATGGAAATAGTTGGCTATATCCTATAGACATGCCTTCCAAGTGATAAAGGTTATGAATTACAATGTGTAATGCGTTTGGTTAGTGTTTATAGGGGTGAGGATAGTGGACAAAGATACTAAAATCTTATCCGTCATCATGTTTGGTTACTATCTGCGTTTGATTTTTGTCCAATCCTCATCTATGGTACAGAAACAATCTGTCATACAGACAGATTTTGGAAATGACCCAACTACCCTTTTTTTGTTACAGAGGAAAGAAATAAACGACTACATCATACTAGCACTTGACAGGCTAAGCAAAGAGTTAGGACGATCCCGTTATATGTGAGTCCAAACTAAGGACAGAGGCTCCGAAAGGAGATGTAAGCTCAGAGGAGCAAAAGCGGCAAGAGAAGTCAAATAGTCGACACTCTAATTCCCATCTCGAGTGACGTGTCAGAGCTGGACCTCCCAGGGGCGACGGAGGAGGTTAAAGATACCTGCAACCAAAGGATACTAGTCAGACCGTGAGAAGCAGAAAGAATATTGATCACCTCGAGAGAATCGACTTCCAGGACAAGCCTTCGATATCACCGGTCCCGTGCTAGTTGAAGACCCGAGTGGACACCCCAGCTTCCTTCAACGGAGGAGCGCAAACGCACGCCGCAGGAACTGTTGGTTTATGCCCTACAGCCAATCGCTTTGGTTGTAGTTTAGTGACAAATTATTTAAAAGGCATTCTTTATCTTGTACATGTTTAGATGTATATGATAAAGTCCATGGGATAATTTTACATTGCAAATGAAATTATAATGAGATTATAATTATGAGATTCATATTGCATTCATGAATTATTCCTAAAATGTTCTAGTCATTGTTCTATTAAGATTGGACATTAATAGAGCGTAAAAGACTAACACACGCTTTAGCTTTTTTCTTATGAAGGAAGTAGACGATCTCATAGGCTAAAGTATAGATACTTAAACAAACGTGTGGGTCTTGTTTGAGAACAAGTTCATTGAATAGACCGATATGAGAAATCCATTTGGAACATTACTTGTATGTCATGGAATTCTCATTGTGATGATTGTATAAGTGATCCTTTGACTCGAGATCATCAAAGTTATCTTGTATGGGGATTGTTATGTTTGATACTACTCGTGATCTATAAAGGTCGTTTAAACCAGAGTCATTGGATATAGCATGACCTGTATGGAGATAGTTGAATGATTAAGATAGATTCATCACCCTAAAGTAATTAGGAGAATGTTCATTGTTCTCGATTAATATTGATTCGGAAATCCTTGGCGAGGTGGAATGATATTTTGTAAATGCTTTACAAATATCATTAATCGAATCAATAGCTAATGGCAGAGAACTAATATAATTGGACTCAAAATAGAGTAGACATTAATTCCATGCTCTATGTCTAATCGAACATTGGTCGATGAAAGGATTGAATTATACTGGAAAAATCATGCACGGAAAGGTTAGTCAAAACCACTTTGACATTCCTAAATATTTGGGTGGTCATGATGCGTTCATTTGACGCCAATCTTGATCTATGATTATAAATTGTTTAATTGGAGAATTAAAGATAAATTTAAAAGAGTTTTAATATATCTAATTCTAATTATGAATTATAATTATAATTTATAATCATTCTTAACATATTTAGGAACCTAATGGGTCACACATATAGAATGCGCTTAAGAGAGCAAAAATAATTTAATCAAGTTGACTCGATTGTAAAGTTTGAAAACTTTATGATTAAATATTAGATATTTAATGAATAAGGATCAATATAAGATATTGAATCTTATTTGGGCATAATTGGTATTTAATTAGAATTATTTGTAATTCTAATTAAAGTTTAATTGAAATTAGTATTTAATTTTAATTAAATTATTAAAATGTCCAAAACTTATTATAAATAGGCCTTAGTTTCATGTAGCTAAGATTTACGCTAACCCTCTCTCAGAAAAGTTACGAGCCTCTCAATCTATTCTCGCGGATCTTGTTAGAGGATCTTGTGCTTGGCTACGGTGATTGAGACGGATCGGTTTGAAACTGTTCGAGAGATGTATCGAGACAAAGATCGAGTTTGAATAAAGTGCATTTAATTAAATTTTATTATGATTCGTGTTAATCATTTTATAGAATAAATAGATCTTGATTTTTTGAATCAAAGTCACGAAAAAGTTTAGTGATTATTCCATTGCTATTTGATCGGATCCGGTCCGATTTCTCAAAGTAGTATCGTTAGATTTTATTTCTATAATTTGATTAAATGATTGATTGTTATTGATCGGAAAATTTGGAATTGAAAAATACGAAGTGTTCGTATTATAAATCTGAAAAGCTCATAGTCGAATCCCACAAATCTCATAAACATTTGCGTAGTTTATGTTTCTGTTCCACATTAAGAGGTGCTTCGGTGCTGTTCACCAAGAATTGGACCACTCTTAAGATGATATTCTTTTATTCCTTGTTCAATGCATTCGTGTATACGGAATAAGTAAAACTTACATCGCTGCTTAGGAGGCACGTAGGATACGCAGTGTTGGAAACTGCAGCTTCTGTAGAGAAGAGGGAGGCGCAATGAAGAGTTGCGGCTAGGGTTCTTGTGATTTTAGCTTTCCTAAGTTGAAGAAGAGGGAACCAATAACGTGGAAGCAGCGAAAACTAAAAAAAAAAAAAAAAAACGTGGAAGCGGTTAGGAGAGACGTGAATGGAACCACTTCTTATTTGTCACATCAGATGTGAACAGTGGATAGGAATAAGAAGCTTGCAAAGAGTTGTAGAAACGTGGGATTACGTAGAGATGTAGATGGGATTTAAAATTAAAAAAAAAAAGTTTTTCTAACTTTTGAAAAATGTTTTCAAAGGGATTAGTTTTATTAAGAATGATTTGAAATTTAGTTTAATTTTTCAAAGGGTTGAATTATTAAATTAAATTGATTTATTAATTCAATTCCAAAATTAAGATAATTATTTTCTTAATTTGATTAAGATTAATAATTATATTGATTCCTAATTAATTTTATAAAAGTATTTTCTAAAATTAGAATTAATCAGTTTCAATTAGATTGAAATTAATTAATTAGAAAAGTTATTTCTAAAATTAGAATTAATTATTTTCAATTAAATTGAAATTAATTAATTAGACTTCTTGAAATTAAGAAAAATATTTTCTTAAATAATTAAGAAAGTTGTTTCTTAATTAATTTTATTTATTTTAATTTGATTGAGATAAATTAAAATTAGAATTTCACTTGTTTAGAGAATTATTATTTAGTTTATTTAGAAATTGTTTCTTTATTTATGAATAATAAGTTTCTTGACTTTTAGATAAAGTATTTTCTTGATTAAATTTTGAAAAGTGTTTTCATTTATTAATTAAGAAAATGTGTTTTCTTTAATATTTTGAAAATAGTCTTCTAACTTATTAAAGAAAGGTATTCTAATTAGTCAAGAAATGATTCTCTAAATAAATAATATATAATAACTTTCTTAATTAAATTTAAAATGTTATATTTAATTTTGAAAGTAGTTTCCTTTAATATTAAAAATAGTTTTCTAATTAAGGGATAGTAATTTTAATGAGATTAGAAATGGTGATTTCTAATTAGATTAGAACTAATTTTCTAATTGGATTAGAATATGTTACTTATATAATTTTGAAAAGAAGTTTTCTAAATTATAATAAGTAAGAAGAATAATTTATGGAAAATTGTTTTCAATTAAATTTTATCAAAGGAGTCACTAAAATTGGAAATAGTTTCCAATTGGATTTGAAAATTGTTTTCAAATCAAATTAAATTTCTATTTGGAATAGGAATTTAATTTTTTAGAATCAATAGTTTTAATCTAATTTAAGTTTTTCCAAGGAGTTGGAAATGTTATTTTAAATTATGAAGATCAATAACTAGAATCAAACGAAGCTTCATATTTTATGCATATAATTTGATTATGAGTGCATAAGTTGCATACTTTATTTATATGGTTGATATATATATTGGATGCATGATAAATTGTATGTTTTATATGTGTGATATTTTACATGCAATTTATGTTTGATGAGACATATGAAATTAAAACCCCTCGTTAAAATATTAAGTACACGTTAAGAACGTGATTGATGCCTTCCATTGTTATAAGAATAAACCAGAGTTTTGTTTATTGTAAGGTTTGTTGAGCAAACTCAAGGCCTCTTTAACCCGAATATGTTTAGTCTTATAATAGTGAGTTTTACTTAACTAAATTTGTGTGATTTGAATGAGCAAACTCATGATCACATGAATTTAGAGGCAAGGTTAGGAATGACATATAAGATATGTTGTGGCAAGAGTTGTCACCTAACGGATCTAGGAGTCACATGAGATATGATTGATAAAGTTGTTATCTACCTAATTTAAGTATAGTTGGTTTGTTGAGCAAACTCAAGGTCAACTATACTTGAATGGGATCCTAGCCCACTAGAAAGATTAGAGTAATCTTTCTGAATAGTAGTGAGGGCTATTATTTCGAATAAAATAGTGGGAGTAACCAAATGCATGATTAAAGTCCTAATCTTATTTGGTAGTCATGGCATATAATTGATTACTTGTTTTTTTCTTACATTTATATTTTGTTCTTAGTAGAATTCACCTTGTTTGATATAGTTGATACTAAGTTAGTGAACTCAAGTTCTTGAACATAGGATATGTTTAAGAAAAGTTCTCAAAAAGTTAGATAGAAAAATTGTATGTTCATTATGCAAATTTGTTATAATCCCTATTGAGGATGTGGTGACAAAGTTGTAGAGATATGTCAAAATCATATAGATGACAAAATGTATTGACATTTTGAGTTGACTAATATCTCGTAAACTTTGAAGGCGACATGTAAGATGTATGGCAACACCATGATAGCAAAATGCAAGGGGTTGCATGGAGGAAGGTTGAAAGGTATAGTACCTTGTTGGAATTGTTCCACTTAATTTAACCTACTAAAAGCATAAGTACGGGCTACAATTAAAGGCTTTGCTATAGTATGTCAACAGTTGTCATAAGAAGAAAATGATTGCATTATTTTTCTTGCCTATATGTGATATGATTGAGATCATATGTATTTCTAATTCATGCTTATGAGTATTTGATACTGAATTTAGATTCAGCATTATTGTAATGTTCATTGCATGGTTAGAAATAGATTGTTAAGTAAAATTAGCTAATCCAATTTATACAAAGAGTTTGTATGTGTTGGATTAAAGGAGGCTTATGCTTAACATAAATGACAAGAATAAAAGGATAGATAACCGAGATAATCCTTTTATACCATGTTGGTTAAATCAATAGAACGAGAATCATAAAGTTACAAGGATATGTGTATCCTTTTGATTATGAATCGTATGGAACTTGTGAAACTTGTAAAGTTGAAGAATAATCAAATCAACCTTTGGTGAAAGGATGATGATGGTATTGAATTGTTAAATTTTATACATGTGATGTATTTGTAAGTGTAAGTCGACTTGTACCATGTGTAAGGCGACTTGTGCTTGCTCGGTACTGATAAGTCGACTTGTCCACTCGTGTAAGTCGACTTATATGTGTACAGTACCATAAGATTGTTAGAGTAGTACCCTAAAGGCAATCCCTTTAGCGTGTTTTGTTCATAGTCATATACATGACTTTATGAATAAATAAAGCAAGACATATTTCATTTATTTGATGTTCATTTTATTATGAATTGATTGTGATCTTTAATCAAATTTATGAAGTCCATGATATATCACATAGCATGAAGGAAATTATGATGCGATCATACTCATCGAGATTCCTATCATGTGCAATTATGTCAAGATTCAAATTATCCCTAGTCATAGGATTAATGAGACCGACATCGTTAATCCGGATAGACTAGACATGTCAAACTCCTCGATTGGATCAGCGGTGGATCTCGAAAACTGTAAATATTAAGATATTTAGATTTGACATGTGGATGCTTACTAGTGGTAGTAAGTACATTGGATGACCCGCCATGAGATCATCACATGGATGTCCTATACAAATGTCGGTGATAATCTCATCATAAGAATGATGCAAGTATCCTTAGACTTGAGGTACTCGAGGATATCTTGAGTACTAATTACATTTTGACTCCATTCCTTGTTGCCTTTCAAAGGTCGCTCATAGGGTGGTGATTGGAGTGCAGCTTGAGGTATTCAAGGTAATTGAGTAGCCAATATAGGATTCACCACTTCGTGATAGCGAGAAGAGATACCCACGGCCTCTTATCGGGATCATTATTTGGAAGTCTCTGGCCGGAGACACACGTGTCATGAAGAGGGTCTTCATGGACATATTAAGTAATGAGTCCTAGACGCGAATCGATTACACTTGAACTAGATTTGATCGATCGCCTAGTAAGAGTTGACACATTGCCCATACTCAAACCAAGTGGGGTATAGCATGGTGAAAGGACGAATTGCACAAGAATTATCTATGGAAGGATTCGTGATATGGTTTCATTAGTCAAACCAATTACTTTCCGGTTAATTGGGGTCATGATGTGTTGCTAGATACCGCTCATGACTTGCTCGATTAAGTGTTAATCTAAGTGGCCAACATAACCGGAACCTAATGGGTCACACGCGTAAGAGTGACTCGGAGAATCAGAAAATAGTTTGGACGGAGATCCGATATCTGGAGAGCAATAGGATTAAATGGATCCCGATGAGATTGGGATATGTCCCGATGAGATCGCGACATCGACATTCTTGGCAAAACCGTCTCTGGCGATTTTTTACCGCGGGGTCCGGTGAGGCGTAGGACCAATTCCCATTTGATTGGACCTCTTCACAAATATATATATATTAATTAATTAATTGAGAATTAATTAATTATATATATATATGTGAGTGTTCGTGGAGTAAAGCAAATGGAGAAGAAAATGAGTTTGAAAAGTCAAACTTAATGATTAAGTTAATTTTTCAATGCTTTTAAGCCACCAACGTGGCTAGTCTCCTAACCATGCCTTCATATGTTTTAATTAGTTAAATATACATATAAGAAGGTTAGAGAAGCAAGCTTATTCGGTGGTTTTTGGAGGAGAGGGCCGAATGCTTAATAGTTAAGCTTTGAAATGTGATTTTCATCTTCTTCCTCTCTTACTCTCACGATAGCTTCTACTCTCCAAGGCTCCACCTAGGTTCAATCTCTTGCTCTCCAAGATCAAGGTTAGTGCTAGCACACTCTTTACCTTGTTCTAGCTATTCCCGGGTCAAAGGGGCTTGCCCCGGTTAGGTTTTCTGACCTCTGCGTGGATACCGTTAGAGACGGTCTCCTTTGGTCGTTATAGTTTGACTAGTTATACATACACTTGGATCCTGGCTTTCGGGAATGTCCCGGGACTCAAAATTTTAAATTCCGCACTGTGTTCATGTGATGAACACCCCGGGATTTTCCTACAGTGGTATCAGAGCCGCTTGTGTTGTATAAACAGTCGAAATGATAACTAGGTTGGAGTTCCTTTGTGAATTGAGCTGTGTAGCATGCTGACTGTGTGCAATTTCGAACCAGTGTAGAATTAGGGTTTTCGAAATTTTCTTGCATAGACCTGCTCATAAGATGTTGCTGAATGTGTCTATAAAAGGAAAAAATTTATCGATGTCGTTTGATATGTTTTTTCTATTTAATTCCCTCACGTTTCGGATGCTGTCTTGTTGAACGTTTCTGAAACAGATATGCTTGTAAATTCGAGAATAAATTCTAAAAAAAAAAATTTCGGATTGGTTTTCACCGACATGTCCCTAAGATGTTTTTGAATGTCTCTGTGGATGGAAAAATGTTTTCAAGGTGATTTACTATTTATTTCCGAATTTCTTGTATGCTTCTGGGAATGTCTGTGTTGAAAAACACAGATTCTGGTTCAGCTAGATTGCTGAGGTTCAATGAGTTTTTGTGGGAAATAAATCCTGGAAAAATTCATGGAGCATGTTAAGAACATGTTTTAACCTCTGTAATTTTCTCAGCATTTATTGAAATTTTTTCAATGATCATTGTGAGCAAAAGACAGAGCTTGACAGTTTTGAGAAACATGCTGGGGCTGTTTTGTTTGAAATGATTGCTTGTGTTATTTTCGGTTCCAATGCCTTGAATCATTTTTATAGTGATTAAAAATGTGTTATATTGATGTGGCATGCATCCCAAAATGAGATTCTTGAAATTGGGTTTCCAATAATTTTTGGATGGTTAATAGGTTACTTTAGCGTCTTATTAGCTTATTCCATTATCTTGCTTATTTTGGCCGTCGCAATTTTTGTGACTAGTGCCGGAGTAATCTTGATAATGTGTAGACTATCTAGAGCTATTTAGTATGATTATTTGGTGTCCTTGAATTATGTGGAAATCTAGTGATTAATGGTGGATTAATCGGTTTCAAGGTTTTCATATATAGTTTGACTATATGGCATGCATGTTTCAATGAAAATGTTTCATTAGCACATTAATATAAAGGATAATATACTTGGTATATGGTATTGTGAATTGGAAATGCCTGGATTGAGAATTAGCCGACTAAATAGCAAATTTCCTTGTGTAAGGCGACTTGTACAGGTTGATAAGTCGACTTACATGTGCAAGAGTCGTATAAGTCGACTTGTACACTGGTATAAGGCGACTTGTACGTGCACAACAGCATAAGTCGACTTGTATCAGGCTAAGGTGGGATGATGGACGATTTTCGGTATGAATTCAATATGATTGATATAATGCCCTAAATCAGTACATATAGTCAAGGTGACTATGATCCTATAGCTTGGATGAGATCAGAAAGATGAGACCTAAAATCCCTCACTTAAAATATGAAAACTAACGCCTTCCATTAATATGGTAAGAACCAGAGTTCTTATAGGGTTGGGTTGTTGAGCTAACCTCAAGCTCACTCTATACAAATATGTTCAAACCATGAAAATGTGATTTTCGGATTAATGGGTCGGTTTTCCTAGAAGCGTTGATTTGTTGAGCTAACCTCAAGGTCAACGTGGACAGAGGCGACATTGGGTAGTGTACATCAGATGTACATGCATCAACTGTTGATAACCCAATGACTGTGCATACATCAACTGTTGATAGCACTGAGCGATAGTTGCATTCGTGATGCAATTGGTATGACCGATACCTACCGATTGACCTAAGGTGGCTTGTTGGGCTAACCCCAAGGTCATTCTTAGCAATGTCGGATATCGACCCACTAGGTCATTGTGCCATTTTGTTTCTTGGATTCATGATGAGGGTTATGGATTCTATTGAAACTAGTGGGAGCCATATGTATGTCATTTAAGTCCTTATGATCATACATTTAATTCTATTCTAACTTTCTTTCTCTCTATGTTTAGGTTGGTTGAAGATGTCGACCGGTGTGAATCTTCGCATACTAATGGACTCAAACAAATTAATGGACCAAATTTTCTTGATTGGCTGCGAAATCGAGAATTGTTCTCGATCCGAGGATCTAGGATATATCCTTGATTTTCCGCCCGGATCCACTTGTCAAGGAGCTTCGATGATGATCGAAGGCATATCGAAGCATCTAAAAAGATGAAGACATAGCCACCGCATTATGCTTGCATCGATGTCACCGAGTACAGTAGAAGCAAAGACGAGTCTATGGATGCTCACACGATAGTGTTTCATCTACGAGAGTTATTTGATGAGCAAGCTCGGTCCGAACGGTTCGAGACCTCAAGGTTGCTCTTTACAACGAAGATGACTCCTGGTTCATCTGCAGTGCAATATGCATTGAAGATGAATGACTATATTGAGAGGTTGGTTGTCTTAGGTTTTGTGATGGATTGTGAGTTAAGTATAGACTTGATTCTTGTTGGCTTGTCAGATAGTTATTCACAGTTTGTGTTGAACTATCGGATGAACCAAATATCCACCACAATTTCCGAGCTGATCAATCTGCTTAAGACAATGAGTAACAATTGTCAAGCAAGATAGCAAGCGTTCTTATTGGTGGATTCTTCTTCCTCTGGTTCCAAGAAAAGAAACAAGAAGAAGAAGGGTAAGAAACCCAAGGAAAATCCAAAGGAAGCACACCAAAGGCAAGAAGAAGACCAAAGAGATCGCACTAAAGGTACTGCTTCCATTCGCGAAGACCGGTCATTGGAGGCGAATCGCAAAGTCTATCTGGAATAATCGAAGCGAAGAAGGCATCGATGCCTCGACTTCTTGAGTATGTTTGTCATTGAGGTTATCTTGTTTCGATCATAACATATGAGTATTAGATACGGTTGTGGCTCACATATGCAATGATATCGGGGCCTCGGGGACGATGAAAGCTCATAAAGGGAGAAATGGACTGCGTGTTGGTAATAGAGCAAGAGTTCTTTGCATTAGCCGTAGGGACTTATGTTTTGACACTCCCAGTGGGCTTGTACTTAACTTGGATGATTATTATTTTGTACCCGTGTTAACAAAGAACATATTATCTGCTTCTTGTTTAAATAAATTTGGTTTCCATTTGTCTTTTAGTAACAATGGTTGTTCTATTAGCTCAAATGGAATGCTTTATGGTACTTGGTACATTATGCAACGGTATTTACATATTAGATATGTCACATCCGGTTATGAATGTCAATGACGCAAAAGACATAAAAGAGATAATTTAAAATCAACTTACTTATGGCATTTTCGCCGGCCATATAAATGAGAGACGATCGCTAAGCTCCATAAGAATGGAAGTTTAGGGTCATTCGATTATGAATCTTATGACACATGTGAATCTTGTTTATTAGGCAAGATAACTAAGTTACCTTTTAAGGAAAGGGTGAGCGAGCGATTGGATTATTAGATCTAATACATTCGATGTATGTGGTCCGATGTCCATCCATGCGAAATGGTTGTTGTTACTTCATTACCTTTATCGATGATTATTCTCGATATGGGTATCTCAGATCTAATGAGATACAAATCAAGCGTTTGAAAAGTTCAAACAATTGAAATGAAGTAGAAAACAACTTGGTAAAAGTATCAAAACATTACGATCCGATCGTGGTGGTGAATACTTAGACCAAGAGTTTTGGATTATCTCGTAGATAATGAGATTTTATCTCAAGGACTCCTCCTTACACACCACAAAGATAATGGTGTGGCGAAAGGAGAAATCGAACCTTGTTGGACATGGTACGATCTATGATGGGCTTTACGCTTACCAAAATCCTTTTGGGGTATGCACTTGAGACATTTGTGCTTACTTGTTAAACGAGTTCCATCAAAGATAGTTGATGTTACTCCAAATGAGATGTGGACTAACAAGAAACCTTATCTTTCTTATTTGAAAGTATGGGGTTGTCCCGCTTATGTGAAGCGGACAAAGTCGATAAGCTTGAAGCAAAATCGACAAGTGTTTGTTCGTAGGATATCCTAAAGAAACAAGAGGATATCAATTCTACCTTCGAGAAACAAAAGGTGTTTGTTTCAACGCATCTGTCTTTTAGAGAAAAGTTTCTTTTAAAAGAGGGCGATGGGAGCAAAGTTGAACTTGAAGAAGTTCAAGATGCTTTCAGACGAGATCAATCAGCTGCTCGAACTCAAATCAGAACTCATACAGATGAGGTAACAGTTCAACCTTCTACTTCACACGAAATTGTAGGTCAAGTAGGATACGCCTGCTTCCGAGAGATATGGATTTCGTAAGTGAACAGAATGACGTATTGCTCATAGAGGATGATGAGCCTACGACCTATGAAGAGGTTCGAAGAGTTCGAGTCCGAAAATGGCTTCGCAATGAAATCAAATGGATTCCATGTATGAAAACCAGGTATGGACTTTGGTTGATGCACCTGAAGGGATAAAATCTATAGGGTGCAAATGGGTTTTCAAGAAGAAAACCGACATGGATGGTAATGTGATTACCTATAAAGCGAGGCATGTGGCTAAAGGCTTTCGTCAAAGACAAGGAGTTAACTATGACGAGACCTTCAGTCCAGTAGCAATGCTTAAATCCATTAGGATACTCCTAGCCATTGCCGCTTATTATGATTATGAGATATGACAAATGGATGTGAATACAGCTTTCCTGAATAGAAATCTGGCTGAGGATGTGTACATGACACAACCTGAGGGCTTCATTTCCGCTAATGGCGAAAAGGTATGCAAGCTTCAGAAATCCATTTATAGATTGAAGCAAGCATCCAGGAGTTGGAATATCCGTTTTGATGAGACAATCAAAGAGTTTGGTTTCTAAC
This sequence comes from Erythroxylum novogranatense, assembly GCA_029891385.1. Classification (NCBI taxonomy): domain Eukaryota; kingdom Viridiplantae; phylum Streptophyta; class Magnoliopsida; order Malpighiales; family Erythroxylaceae; genus Erythroxylum; species Erythroxylum novogranatense. The sequence goes on along the minus strand of CM057226.1, from coordinate 57,951,098 downwards.
AAAATCCGGATGAACACTGTGTGTACAAGAAGGTTAATGGAACTGCAATTGTATTCCTTGTGTTATATGTAGATGACATATTGTTACTAGGAAACTATGTCTCTATGCTGCAGTCTGTAAAAATTTGGTTGTCCAAACAATTTGCCATGAAAGACCTTGGAGAAGCAACTTATATCCTTAGGATAAAGATTTATAGAGATAGATCGAAGAGGTTGCTTGGTCTTTCACAGTCAACGTACATAGACAAGGTGCTAAAGAGGTTTAGCATGGAGCAATCTAAGAGAGGGTTTATTCCCATTGCTCATGGGATAACACTCTCGAAGTCTATGTGTCCTCGGACACAGGACGAGAGGATGCGTATGAATATGATCCCGTATGCGTCTGCAGTAGGATCTATTATGTACGAATGCTATGTACGAGACCCGATGTATCATATGCTCTAAGTGTTACGAGCGATACCAATCGGATCCCGTGAAGGTCATCGGGTGGTCATCAAGAATATCCTAAAGTACTTGCGAAGAACTAAGGATGTTTTCTTGATATATGGAGATGGAAATTTCCAAGTGAGCGGGCATACGGATGCTAGTTTTCAATCTGATAAGGACAATTCCAAGTCCCAATCAGGTTATGTTTTCACACTGAACGGCGGAGCAGTCAGTTGGAAGAGTTCCAAACAGGAGACGATCTGGCGATTCAACGATCGAGGCGAGTACATTGCCGCATCGACGCAAAAAAAAAGCCGTTGGATCAAGTTCATTCTCAACTTGGTGTGGTTCCTAGTGTGATGGACCCATACGGTTGTATTGTGACAACAATGGAGCTATTCTTGCAGCAAAGGAACCAAAGTCTCATCAACGATCCAAACACGTACTCACCGATACCATTTGATTCGGAGATCATTGCTCGAGGTGATGTCACGATAGAGAGAATTCCACAGAGCGAATTATTGTCGATCCGCTGACAAAGCCATTGTCACGTAAGAATTTTGATTCTCATGTACTCGCTTATGGTATTAGATACCAAGGCGATTGGCTTTAGGTCAGTGGGAGATTTGTAAGTGTAAGTCGACTTGTACCATGTGTAAGGCGACTTGTGCTTGTTTCGATCTCGATAAGTCGACTTGTCCACTCGTGTAAGTCGACTTATATGTGTACTGATACCATAAGATTGTTAGAGTAGTGCCCAAAGGCAATCCCTTTAGCGTGTTTTGTTCATAGTCATGTATGCACTTTATGAATAAATAAAGCAAGGCATATTTCATTTATTTGATGTTCATTTTATTATGAATTGATTGTGATCTTTAATCAAATTTATGAAGTCCATGATATATCACATAGCATGAAGGAAATTATGATGCGATCATACTATCGAGATTCCTATCATGTGCAATTATGTCAAGATTCAAATTATCCTAGTCATAGGATTAATGAGACCGGACATCGTTAATCCGGATAGACTAACACATGTCAAACTCCTTGATTGGATCAAGAAGTGGATCTCAGAAAACTGTAAATATTGAGATATTTAGATTTGACATGTGGATGCTTACTAGTGGTAGTAAGTACATTGGATGACTGCCATGAGATCATCACATGGATGTCCTATACAAATGTCGTTGATAATCTCATCATAGCAATGGTGCAAGTATCCTTAGACTTGAGGTACTCAAGGATATCTTGGTACTAATTACATTTTGACTCCATTCCTTGTTGTCTTTCGAGGTCGCTCATAGGGTAGTAATTGGGTGCAGTTTGAGGTATTCAAGGTAATTGAGTAGCCAATATAGGATTCACCACTACGTGATAGCGGAAGAGATACCCATAGCCTCTTATCGTGATCATTACTTGGAAGTCTCTAATACGGAAAGACACATGTGTCATGAAGAGGTCTTCATGGACATATTAAGTAATGAGTCCTAGGGCGAGAACCGATTACACTTGGACTAGATTTGATCGATCGGTCTAGTAAGAGTTGACACATTGCCCATACTCAAACCAAGTGGGGTATAACATGGTGAAAGGACGAATTGCACAAGAATTGTCTATGGAAGGGTTCGTGATATGGTTTCATTAGTCAAACCAATTACTTTCCGGTCAATTAGGGGTCATGATGTGTTGCTAGATACCGCTCATGACTTGCTCAGATTAAGTGTTAATCTAAGTGGCCAACATAACCGGAACCTAATGGGTCACACGATAAGAGTGACTCGGAGAATCAGAAAATAGTTTGAGACGAGATCCGATATCCGGAGAGCAATAGGATTAAATGGATCCCGATGAGATTGGGATATGTCCCGATGAGATCGCAAAATCGACATTCTTGAAAACCGTCTTTGGTGATTTTTTACCATGAGGCCCGGTAGAGGTTTGGGACCAATTCTGGTTGATTGACCTCTTGACAATATATATATATTAATTAATTAATTGATAATTAATTAATTATATATATATATGTGAGTGTTCGTGGAGTAAAGCAAATGGAGAAGAAAATGAGTTTGAAAAGTCAAACTTAATGATTAAGTTAATTTTTCAATGCTTTTTAAGCCACCAACGTGGCTAGTCTCGTAACCATGCCTTCATATGTTTTAATTAGTTAAATATACATATAAGAAGGTTAGAGAAGCAAGCTTATTCGGTGGTTTTTGGAGGAGAGGGCCGAATGCTTAATAGTTAAGCTTTGAAATGTGATTTTCATCTTCTTCCTCTCTTACTCTCACGATAGCTTCTACTCTCCAAGGCTCCACCTAGGTTCAATCTCTTGCTCTCCAAGATCAAGGTTAGTGCTAGCACACTCTTTACCTTGTTCTAGCTATTCCCGAGTCAAAGAGGTTTGCCCCGGTTAGGTTTTCCGACCTCTGCGTGGATACCGTTAGAGACGGTCTCCTTTGGTCGTTATAGTTTGACTAGTTATACATACACTTGGATCCTGGCTTTCGGGAATGTCCCGGGACTCAAAATTTTAAATTCCGCACTGTGTTCATGTGATGAACACCCCGGGATTTTCCTACAGTATTGGATGGAATAACAATTCATAAAAGGATAATATTTTATTTTATTTTATTACTAATGACTTTATGTGATATAGTCGTATGTATTAAATAAAATGATGATTTAAAATTTTGAAAAGTTCAAATTATTTAAATCTAAGTAGAAATTAAGCATTGAGAATGCTGAAGCACATCGATGAGATTGTTGTGGTAAGTTTTAAATTTTCGGTTATTTATAGGGAATGAGATTCTTTAGTGAATTCCTTCACAATTAAATTCATAAGTGTATGAATTTATGTAAGGAGTAAAATACAATATGAGATATTGTATGATGCAATAGTATTTCTTTTATAGCAATGCCTGGTACAATGACTTACCTTCTATAGTTCCAGTTGAATCAATTAGCTAGATTTCATATTAAATATGAAATGTTAAGTCTTTGAAATAGTTAAAGCTAATGATTTTAAGATGTGATGCTTAGTTGAAGCATATTTATCCATTTAGTTTAGAACTAAATTAAGTAATAAAGTGTTATGAGATATCCAAAAGGTTGGATATATTCTTACAAACCTATTGAACAAATTGTTTGTTTCAATGTATACTTTTAGGAGAATGGTTCTCAAGATAATTAGTGGGTATAAGAAGGAATTTGAAAGGTTCAAATCTCATGACTATACATTTAATTGGAACTACTGCCTTTAATGATACATTTGATGTATAGTTGAAAGGCTATGAAATATTGAAAGATTCACTTTCATGATGACTTCAAAGAGTTTGTTTTGAAGATGATTGTGAATTAGTCACTTCTATAAGAAGGTTAGTGGGAGTGTAGTTGTCCTCTTTAGTGGGAGTATGTAGAGACATATTGCTCACAGAGAACAACAGTTCTAACTTTCAATTGTTGAACATATAATAGTCTAAAAACAACTCTTGTTGGATATGGAAATGTAGCAACTTAATTCTATGAATTAGATCTATAGAGATAGATTGGATGTTGTTAACTTATTCTAAGTCCAAGGGCATCGATAATGTACTAAAGATGTTTAGTATTTAGATATCAGATACTTGTGAAGTATTGAAGATATTCATTATTCTATGAGTGAGCTGATATTAGAGTTCAAGATGATAAGGATATAACTTTAGAAGTAAATCCTAATTAAGGTTTATTTACTTAGAACAATATCATTTAGGGTTGGAAAGGTTCCAACGTAGCAATGGTTGCTAATTAAGCCATAATACATTTTTCATTTAGTAGAAATGATTAATTGAATCAACAAGTTCTTTAGTGAACTTGATATAGTTTCTTTGCATTGTTCAAGACAGTAACGTACTACAGAGCATTAGAGCCATTAGGCATGGATAAGGAGCTAATGTCTCATCAAAGATCCAAGAATGTGTTTAGGCAAATGTTCTTAATTATGATGATAATTAAGATAGGAGTTGTAAGGTTTAATCAAGTTCTCACTATAGAGAATCTTGTAGAATTCTCTCATTAAGCCACTACTCTAGTAGTAGAATAATCGTCATATGGTGATATGGTATAAGATACTTAAATGATTGGCTTAGTGCAAGTGGGAGATTGTTGGTTTATGCCCTACAGCCAATCGCTTTGGTTGTAGTTTAGTGACAAATTATTTAAAAGGCATTCTTTATCTTGTACATGTTTAGATGTATATGATAAAGTCCATGGGATAATTTTACATTGCAAATGAAATTATAATGAGATTATAATTATGATATTCATATTGCATTCATGAATTATTCCTAAAATGTTCCTAGTCATTGTTCTATTAAGATTGGACATTAATAGAGCGTAAAAGACTAGCACACGCTTCGCTTTTCCTTATAAAGGAAGTAGTCGATCTCATAGGCTAAAGTATAGAGATACTTAAACAAACGCGTGGGTGCTTGTTTGAGAACAAGTTCATTTGAACAGACCGATATGAGAAATCCATTTGGAACATTACTTGTATGTCTATGGAATTCTCATTGTGATGATTGTATAAGTGATCCTTTGACTTGAGATCATCAAAGTTATCTTGTATGGGATTGTTATGTTTGATACTACTCGTGATCTATAAAGGTCGTTTAAGCGGTAGTCATTGGATATAGCATGAACCGTATGGAGATAGTTGAATGATTAAGATAGGATTCATCACCCTAAAGTAATTAGGAGAATGTTACATTGTTCTCGATTAATATTGATTCGAAAATCCTTGGCGAGGTGGAATGATATTTTGTAAACAGTTTACAAATATCATTAATTGAATCAATAGCTAATGGCAGAAAACTAATATAATTGGACTCAAAATAGAGTAGACATTAATTCCATGCTCTATGTCTAATTGGAACATTGGTTGATGAAAGGATTGAATTATACGGAAAAATCATGCACGGAAAGGTTAGTCAAAACCACTTTGACATTCCTAAATATTTGGGTGGTCATGATGCGTTGCTAGACGCCAATCTTGATCTATGATTATAAATTGTTTAATTGGAGAATTAAAGATAAATTTAAAAGAGTTTTAATATATCTAATTCTAATTATGAATTATAATTATAATTTATAATCATTGCCAACATATTTAGGAACCTAATGGGTCACACATATAGAATGAGTTTAAGAGAGCAAAATTAATTTAATCAAGTTGGACTTGATTGTAAAGTTTGAGAAACTTTATGATTAAATATTAGATATTTAATGAATAAGGATCAATATAAGATATTGAATCTTATTTGGGCATAATTGGTATTTAATTAGAATTATTTGTAATTCTAATTAAAGTTTAATTGAAATTAGTATTTAATTTTAATTAAATTATTAAAATGTCCAAAGTTTATTATAAATAGAACTAAGTTTACATGTAGCTAAAGACTTCACGCTAACCCTCTCTGTAAAAGTTACGAGTTCTCTCAACCTATTCTTTAGATCTTGTTAGAAGTAGGACACACTTGCATGGCTACGGTGAATGAGACGGATCGGTTTGAAGCAGTTAGAGATGTATCAAGACAAAGATCGAGTTTGAATAAGTGCAATTAAATTCCGCTTTATTATGATTCGTGTTAATCATTTTATAGAATAATAGATTTTGGTTTTCGGGAAATCAAAAGTCACGAAAAAGTTTCGTGATTATTACGCTGCGGTCGGATCAGATCCGGTCCTGATTTCCCAACAGGAACAAGAACCTGTCGTCGTTGAGGATGTGAAGGAAGATGAGGATGAGCACGAGCACGAGGACGGCGATGAAGACGATGACGAGGAGGAGGAGAAGGAAGAGGGCTCTCCAGGTCTCGATTGGTTTAAAGATAACAACTTTTTCATCCCTATTTTAATGGGTTTTACTTCATTGTCTACCACTTATTTTGGTTCAATGAAATTTTTGTTTCTTCTTGTTGTGACTTGTGATGTATCATATATGCCATATGATGACTGTAGGAGAGATGAGAATGAACAATCATACGGGAAGCTATGCAAGTTTATGCAGTAGCCTCTGTTGCTTTGTCTGTGGAAATTGAGCAGAATGTTGGCTGAATTTGGCGCTCTTGCTCACTCTTCCATAATTATGAACGAATCAAGTCCTCCGGTTCGGCCATTACCATAGTTGGAGAAGTTTTTGTTCTGATAGACTGCAAAGTTCGAGTCTTTATCGTGTTTCTCAAGACTCGGGGACAAATCGGGAAAGCAGAAAAGTTTTGCTGTGGAGCAAAACACCGGGAGCTGAGTGTTGATCGAGTTTTGAGTGGCAAGTTTGGAGAAACTGGCGGCGTCCACAGCACTCATCGGGGAGACCTTGGAGAGAAGGAATTGAGATTTGGGTAAGTTGTTGCGGATCTCTTTGTTCCAGTACCGGAGTAGAGAAGCTTTTGGTGTGAATAGGTTCTCCGCTGCCAGCGACCTCGACTCGTCGGCTCTGACATAATCCCCCTGCATTGTGAAGTAAGAGATCCAAATAAACCATAAAGATTGGAACTTGAAGAATAGAACATGCCAAAATGCAGAAAAAGAGTTGAGAAACAGAGTAAGGACATAGGCTTACATTGAGCAAAAATAGAATACACAGGAGAGTGAAGAAGAGAGGAGCAATGGAGCGACTGTGCATTTTTTTGCGTTTGTTTGTAGGGTTATAATCATTAAATTATTACCGTAACATAATTTTACTTAATATTCATATTCATATTAAATTTATTATTTTTGTGATTACAGAAATTATAATAATAGCATAATTAATATTATTAGAGTTGTAAATAAATTTCAAATAAATATTTTTACACTTATAAAATAACCAATGAATTATACTAACAAAATTACAAAAATTAATATTAATTGTATTAATAATAATTTTTATAAAAAATTATAATTAATAAGATAATTAATGTTATTAGAGTTGCAAATACACTTAATATAAATATTGACACAATTATGAAATAACCAATGAATTACATCTTTCTAATATATTATATTGCAGGGACATTTTTGTCATTAAATACTATTTTTTGTTCTATCCATTGCAACCAAACACATTTACATCATGGGACGAATACAATTTTTTCTTACTCATTCACACGCAAACCAAACATTTCACTATCTTTAATTTTATTCGTACGTATACTTGCCTCATTCCATCCTTACATATTGAAGACACTAACCAAACAAACAGTAAGACTTTGTTAGTGATTGGTACAAGAGCTCCATAGAAGAGCTTGTCTGTTAATGTCAAGTTTCCCATCAAGACATATGACTTCCCTAAATATCTAAAGTCGGCATATATGATGGCGACATTGTGTCACTAAAATTAAGGATATCTTGCAGTAGGAAGGTAAAATGCATTAAGAGTGCGTTCCTCAAACGTAGGACACATTATTCTAACTTGCAAGAATCCAAAACCATCTTGATATCATGGCAGAATTATCAATCGATTCAATTATTATATCATATTATTAAATGATTTTCTTGAAATTTTAAATTAAGATCGAGTATTATTCATAAATATATAATGCAAGGGTTGTATAATGTAATTTTCTGAAGTTAAGCAAACAACCTAGTGATGAAGTTTATTTACAATTAATTATATGGTAATGGCTTTTCTGTAAACGTTTTCTATTTAAAAATTCAATCACTAGCTACTAATAATGTAATATGTATCAAGTTACACATAAACAAAGTTCACTAGGCAGAGTATTTTTTTTAATTCAAGTATTGAACCCTACTATTGATACTTAATTTTATATTTTTCTACATCTATTTATTTTGTTCTTATTTTATCTTCTATAGTGTGTTCCACATTTTTATTTGGATGTGCTCAAGCTTAATTTGCTTCTAATTAATTTTAATTTGTGTTCAATCTTATTTTAAAATGTTCAATTTGTTTTGTACTTCACCATATAAAATTGTTTAATTTTTATTGGCTTTTAAATCTTAACTAATTTTAATTAAAGTTTCAATTATAAATAATTTCCTATAATAAGGTTTGATTAAATTTTGACAACAAATAATTTCTTTTAAATAGATTTTTATACATACATTTTATTTTAATTTTGGCAAAATTATGGTCAATTAGGATATTTTCATTAATTTTTTGAAGAAATTAGGTAAATGTGAAAATAGAGAAATAGCAAGGGCATTTGACTAATTTAAATATTTAAGGAAACTTCTAGGGCTTTATTACTTGGATGGGAAGAAATTTTTTGTGGTTTCTTGACTAAAGGAAAAACATATGTGATTTAAGTTTAGAAGGAAACATAGAAATATCATGAAATTTTATGGACTAATGAATAAAAGGGAAAGATCTTACATGGTCAAGGGTATCTTCATCTTTTTCCCTTTAATTTGGTAAACTTTAAATACACAAGATGTCATTAAGTTTCACTTCTATTTTTTGGTTATAATTTTGGTTTTTTTCGTTTCTTGATTTTGGTTTCCTGTTTTTAAACAAAAACAAATCCATATTTAGTAATTAATCTAGATGTAGCTATACTTTTATAATTGATTATAATTAAAGAATTTAAAGAATTCATTGACTCAAGGGACTAAGAAAAGTATAATATTGTTTGTAACCTTAAGTTACTAGAGTTCCTATCCATCAAGGACTTACCAAAAAGAGTTATAAACCAAAAATAAAACTAATCCTATTTGCTGCATCTCTACAATCAACATTAGGAGACAATGAATTGGATGTTGAGAATTTGTTCTTTAACATTAAGTGAGCTTTAAAAGATCGATACCAAGCAAATTTGTGGACATTCTAAGAACCATCTAAGCATAGTGCTACTTTGGTGAGAGCTAACTCCCTTGGGGTAATTTCTAATTATGTATTAGGGATTAATAGTAAATTTGGCATACATGGTGAGCGATTATAGTCCTTTATAGATTGGACAATGTTGTTGAGGAGCCTTTGTTGTTCTACCAATTCCTTTTAAAAATACTTAAATTCCTATCTATCCAAAAACAATATATTGTGTTACAAAGTGCTAGTTTGAAGACAAACTGATCCCTCTCTATCCTCCTATGATTTATGCAAAATTATTTGATAAGAGCATTTCAATTTATTATAGGAACATCCATGTTGCACATTCTTTAAAAGATGCATTCAAAGAAGAGATGCTCAATAGTTTCGAGTTCCTAATTCTAAAGCACATAAATATCAGCTAACTTTGGGAATCTTTTCATCTCATCTAAGGTACTCAGTCTCCCTTTAATAGCTAGATACAACACGAAAGAAGCCTTAGGACATACTTGAGGAAACCTGAATGAATGAATTTATTTATATGCTTATAAGAATCATAAGTTTTAACCACAAGTGCATAGTGTAGCGTCAGGTAACACTGACAAGTGTGAGTTAATCCCACCGGGATTGTAAATACAAGTATTAACCATTTTTCTATTATATAACTACCAAATCAGGTTGTGAATTTAATTTGAAATTAAACTAAAACTACAGTTGATATAGTAATGAACTGAGATATTAAAAAAAAAACACTACAATTATTTGATATCAAATAAGTAGTAACTAAAGTTGACTTAATAACGAACTAAGATAAAAAAAGCTACAATTAGTCGATATCAAATAAGTTGTACCTAAGTGATGATTTCCTAAAGATATATATCTTAAACAATAACCTTTTATCATGCAATTAAATTATTTATTATTGGACTGTAGAAGTTCCTATCTTATGTTAATATCCTTTTCAATATTATTAACAACTAACCCTTGGTTGATAAACTAAAAACTCTTTCTAATTAAAACTTACAAGATTGCATTATTTGATTCCTGAATTTCACTATTAGACCCTAATTTAGAGGATTTACGTCTACCTATCTCTATGATTGCATGCAACTCCTTCCAAATATAGTAGATCTATTGATACAAAATGATTTCTCAATCTCAGTCATGTAAAAGCAAACAGTGAACTATTCCAAACATATCAGTTCAAAAATATAAACATATAATTGAATCATAATAAACCAATCAATCAAATTGCATTGAATAAAAGATTATATCATATATTATCACAATTTAGGGTCCATCACATCTAGGCACTAAACAATTTAGTTCCTAAACATAACAAACAAATTCAATATCAAATATTCAGAAAAAAGAGAAATAAAAGAATTCATATTCTATGTACCCTTTTTGTCTCTAATGAAATCTTCTTACAGTTTGGATTAAAGGTTGCTCTCTATCGGATCTTATGATAGAATCTTCATGTTTTCCTCATCCTCTATTCAGAACTACATCCTCTCTAATGTCTATTACGACTAAAAACACTTCCTCCCATGTAGCCTTCAATAATATCCTTTTATAGTAAAAACTAGATACAAAACTTCTACCTCGAGCACACGCAATGGAACGGTATACAGTCAAGTGAAGTTTTTGAAGAAAAAAAACTATTACTAAAAAAAGGAGGAATAACCAATTTATTGTTCTAACAAGAGGTTTGGTATTGCTCCTTTTTTTAGTTATAGTTTTTAACTTTGCATAATTTTTTTATTTACTTCAACATAAGAAATATAAATTTTCCTTTTTGTGTTTTCTTTTGTGTCTTTTTCTTATCTTATTCTTATAAGTATCTTATTCTTAAAAGAAATAAGAAAGAAAAATTTGAATGAGAAATGCTAGAATTTCTTTGTAATTTGTATATTTTTAATTTGTAATTAAAGTAAATTAAAGTATTAGGGCGGATTGTATAAGTTGTTGATACCTATCTTTCTTCCTAGATTTCAGATTTATCATTTTTAATTTCTGGTTTAGTGTCGATAGAGATATGTCTATCTATCTTAACAATGGGTGAATCAAAGGAATGAGGCGGAAGAAATGGGCTTGACTTTTCAGTTTTCTAGTAGGCCAATCATTCTGTGATGATAGGATCTTTCATATTGTTTCTATTCTTCTATTCTCTCTATTCTGTCTCTATTTTCATCTAGTTCTTTCTTTTATTTCTTTTATATTTCTATATTTTATTATTTCTATATTTTTATTCCTTTTCTATTTCTTTTTATTTATACATACATATATATATATATATATGAATATATATATATATATATATTATTTCTATTATTTCTATTATTATTATTATTTATCTAAAATTATATCTAATGTATCTAAAATTTATAAATTTATCTAAAATATAACTATTAAAATATAGTTATTATAAAAGGAATTATAGTATATTTAGATAAAAAAAAGTATATTTAGATAAAAAAATGAATATTGAATATAAATATATATTCTAATTATTTATTATTAAAATTTTGATTTTATTTCTAGTTCTGGGATATATATAGTCACCTACACACTCATGTAGGTGATTATGTATCTCCAGAAACACCTCAATTTAAGACTTTACGTAGACACAGTGACTTACATAGGCAACATAAATGTCCATGATGTCAATATACATGGGTGTTTATCTTTAAACAAGCAGAAACAATGTGTTTAAAGATCCACACATACATGAGCATATATCTTCAAACAAGCAGAAACAATGTGTTTAAAGATCCACACATACATGAGCATATATCTCCAAAGTTCCTTCAAATCTTCATTTTATACCTCAAATTTTCCCAAATTATTCTCCTTTTGGTCTATGAGGACAATTATTACCTACAATAGCACTAGAAGTGAAATAAGTATCGAAAATACTATAAACTATTAATTAACAAGTAAAATACACTAAATATCATTATATAAATATAGTCAATTAATTGTTTATCAAAACCAAACCAAACTACACCAAGGAACTTTGGGAACATGATCTTTTAAAGTATTACCGCTTGATAAATTGGTGAATGTAACATCCCGTTTCCTTACAAAGGGTTGAACCCTAGAAATTGGTAAGTGTGAAAAAAAAACAAAAACAAAAAAACAACACATCTCATGTTCATGCATTATAAGGTGTACATGCACATGAATAGTAAATTTTGCACAGGAAAATGACTATACATGCATTCATAACATTTCCCAGTATATTTTTGGTCATATATGTGATTATTATAAAAAATGTGATTTTTGGTGTTTGGAAAATTGATTGGAGAGGGTCATTGAGGTTTTAAAAGTGTTAGTGAATTTTTGTGAAATTTCGAGGTACTTTTTTGGACTAGAAAAAATATCAAGTGGCAGACTGATTGTTTTCCAATAGTAGAAATTACTGTCCAATGGCACTGAAAATTTAGATACATGACTTTAGGATTTATTTAAGTGAGCCATAGAAAATTGGGAGAAGAGTTGTGTAGAAATTGGACTTAGGTTTTGAAAATTGAATTTGTGGAGCCAAACATGGTCTTAACTCCACTAGCATTATTTTAATTCAACACTTTCCCCTTTTTGCTTTATCCTTTCACGATGGTTCTTCTTTAATAGGTCATTGGTGTTTTAAATGAGAGTTTCTCCTTAATATACGTAGCCTCCCTCTTCTTTCTTCTTTGTTGGGTTTCTTCTTCTTGTTAATGGTTACCAACCTCTAACTACACAAAAGCTCTCATATCCTACTTATTTTCTCTTCTTTTGTTTTTAAAAAAAAGACACAAACCTAAGTTTTTCCCCTTAAGAAGATGATGGTTGTGTGTGGTAGGGAAAGTTAGGAGGATTGTGGGATTTTAAAGTTAGAAGTTTTGGAAGCTTGTTTAGGTAAGAATTGTGTTTTATGTCATTTAACTTATTATATTATTTAAAGTTAATTGCATGGCAATTGAGGTTGGAGTATATGGGTGTGTGTGTGTGAATTTCTTGCCTAGATGAATGATAAATGATGTAGAATTGGATGAATGTATATTAGAAATATTTTGGCAGTGAAAGTAGGTGTAGAAGAGTGTAGGAAATGTATGGATGTTTGAATGTGCGTTGCTGCCATTTTATGGCTAATTGTTTAAGTAAAGGTCTTGATGAAATTGTGGGTGATTTATTGACTAAATTGGATGCTTATTGATGTAGAAATGGTATTGGAATGATAGGATTTGAGTTAGGTGGAAAAGCTGGAAAATTGAATTTGTACATGTTTTAATGTTATTGCCATAAATTTTTATGTGGTTATGCAATTGTGATGAGGATTAGCTTGACTTAAACTTGAGGGGTTTGGCTACATTTCTTGTGAAGGAGGTGTTGTTCAAATTTGGCTTGAAGAGTTTGAAATTTTAACTTGAAAGTGGTAAGTTTCCAATTATTACGGTGTTGTGACCGAGCACCTGAACTGTCCTATATAGGGCTCATTAAACATTGAGCCTGAGGCTCTAGATCACTGTTGAGCTCGAGGCTCAAATATACTCGTTGAGCTTAAAGCTCTAATCGGTGGCTGCTCCGGTCACAACTGTCATTATCTAATTATGCATTCATGTATGAAACGCATATGTCACAATCAATCAGTATACATATCACAATCAACACATATGTCACAAGTAATCACATCATAGGCATGTAGGTCTCAAATTCACATACAAGTAGCAATTCTATAACACAACTCAGTATCACAATCATCGGACCTCCTGTCCGGAACCCAATATAATCAATCACATCCAGCAATCAATTTATACAAAACAAAAAAAATAGAACAAAAGGTGAAATGAGACCATCTCGGTCTACTCACAGTACGTTCCAAATTAGCATTTGCTTTCAAATTTTGAAAACGCCTGACTGCGGACTTTTAACCTGCATAACCCATTTATGCAATACGTTATACACACATTAATAATTTTGAACAAATTAAAATCATTCATTTATGCACATATATGTACGATGCATGTTCGTGACAATCCCGGTATTATTCCACACATTTCATCTAAAAAACCGTTCCCATATCCAAACTCATTAATTCCTAGGGTTAAGTCGCATTAAAAACCTTACACTCGCAATTTCTACTTATTTTAATTTTCTCAAATTACACTTTCGAGTCTACTACTCCCGATTAATGAGACAGTCCACATAGGTTAACCTAGGCAACCTCTCCTTTTTATAAAAATTCTTCTATACTTTAGGAATCTATAAACACCAAAATCACTCAATTCGGATCTCTATAGGTCCAGATATTGTCAAAACATGGTCCAGAAAAATAAACAATCGGTCCGATTTAATCCCGAATTTTCAATTTAATATAAAAAAATTCACTAATTTCCATGGAGAGGTAGATAAATGTCTTACGAATCCGATGCCTCAAAAATCAGGTCAATCGGAGGTTGGATGAAAAAATTATGCACAAAAGAATGGAAGAGGGTTCAGGTTGGGCGGGGTCAGGTCGGCCCGCGACGGACCGGGTAGGCCCGACGGCTGGTCGCAATTACGACCAGCTCGCGACGGCGACGGCGTCGTAGTCCCCTTTTACTAATTTTTTTAATTCTCACTTTTCTCCTCTCTTCTTCCAACATGCATAACTATTCACACAAGTGTCCAAACTTGACAAATTAGGTATTATTAGAAAGATCACAGAAAGCCCTACAAGTTTCATGAAGGGCTCACAGACAAATTCCAACTCTAAAGGAGTCAAAATCCCAATCTTTTTCAATTCAATCCTTATCTCAATCTCTACTCATCTGTCTATTCATATATAATTCCAAAATGTTTTCTTTACACATCATGTTTCCAAGCTTTCAAACCAATTACTATTGTAGCAATTTTCAAGTCATGTATCAAAATTTAGCTCATGAGGCTATAATTATCCCTAGGTACACAAAATCACCTTATACTATTGCAACTAATTCCATCTTGATCGCGAATGGGAACCTCTATTGTATATACTGCAAA
Source organism: Erythroxylum novogranatense (assembly GCA_029891385.1). Classification (NCBI taxonomy): domain Eukaryota; kingdom Viridiplantae; phylum Streptophyta; class Magnoliopsida; order Malpighiales; family Erythroxylaceae; genus Erythroxylum; species Erythroxylum novogranatense. The sequence goes on along the minus strand of CM057226.1, from coordinate 57,935,882 downwards.
ATCTCCAAATCCGAATGGCATATTTAACACTGTAGTTATTTTGCTTTCATTCATCATTGACACGGCTTACATATTTTTCCCCAAGTATTCAATATATTCTTTTTACCTTTATGATCATAGTCACTAACTGATATAATTTTGCTTGGATCACTTTCACCTTCAATATCATAATCCTATCGGGGTATTGTTAACTCCAATAGATATAACCCCAAACTCATTGTGCTTATGTTTAGTTCTCGTAATTCCTTAAGTAACTAATTCCTCAGTGAGGTCATATTATCACATGTTATTTTCAATCTTCCCATTTACTTATCTCTCTTGAATAATCTTCTCCATTCCTTAGAGTTCCTCTGATTTCGCATTGACTTATTCCAAGGTTCGCTTATTCATACCAATTTCTCCACACATTGCAATTTATTTGCATAACTTCCTGTGTTGGTAATACATTCATCAGATATGATTCGTGGTTCCCAACATATTTTCCCAACATATTTACACAGACTATAATGTGGACCTAAGTTCACCTCACATTAGCAAGAAAGTCACCTCGAATTTTAAAATCCACTTATATAGTTGGATACCTTACATCAACAAAATGTATCCACCCTCAATAGTCTTTTCGAACACTTATGCTTGAATCTTCGCTATGGATGTCACTCCAATGTTCACTTTAGACTCACAATTTATTCATTTCAGATTTGTTCCTTCATTGATCAAAATTTGAATTAGCTGACTTACTGACCCTATCTCAGTGATTTCTTAGTACTAACCTCGATATTGTTTATAAATCCTTATCAATCAATTATTTCCCATGACTACGTATTAGTAATCCTTAGTACCTCAAGAAAATCAATTTCGATCTTCAATTCGTATAATAACGCTCAATGAGGCATTAAGCAATTTCTTTTACTCTAACACCCTGATATATACCATCCAAAATCCTTACATCTCACCTAGAGATGTATTTATGTCAAGTCTCCAATTAATAACATTCGCTAATGATATTTACATTCCAATTGACTCTAGATAACATTTCTATCCTTGTTCCTGCCCATGACTGGGGTTTACCATATGATCGTAACAGAACCCTATTTTTGTAGGCCAATATCATGCCCTGCATTTTCTTCCTCACATTAACACACGTATTAACAGCGATTCTACTCCCGTTTTTCAGCATTTATCTCTTTTAATGCAACATCCTTTCATAATAATTGAACTATCATTTAGAGTGCATTCACTCTTTTCCTTTGTTTTATCATCTTTTCCTTAATCACGTGCATATATAAAATCTAACTTAGGCGCATTCCTAACCTTTGCCACACTACACATCATTCATCACTTGTCATCACTTGTAAAGTCATTTATAACTCTTTTATTATATATAAATTTTTTTTTACACAATCATGACAATATCTTCACTTCCCTAGCACATTCGCAAGTAGAACATTACGGTACAATATCGATATCATATTTCATAATACACACACAAACACAAATGTAGTGAATCTTTATCTACCTTGTCGAACCATATACTTTTTCTCATTTCCAATTCAGAATCATAGATACCTATTTAACCAACATTTATTTCATGTCCAAATTTGACATCTCCAGGCTATAACAAATTTCGTTTTCTTTCAACTCAGTTTATACACTTTAAGTCTCATTATTCATTTTGATATCACTTCTTTCCTTAATTAGCCCATGCCAATGTATTCACATTCATATCACATTCAAGGATTTATAACCACAATACAATATGAATATCATTATCCATTTTTTCTTTTCCCATTCCTAATTGCCCATAAACCTTCATTGGCTCACATTCTGACATATCATCACTTTTCTCACACTTAAACACTTAACACATGCTCATGCGTGTGACTCATACTCATGCGACTCAGACTAGGGATCAGTTGCCACTATCTGCTATATCATGACTTAAATGCATGTAACTTGACCCATGTTTCAGAAATGCCCATATAAGCTCGTACTTCTGGGCTCTGATACCACATAAATGTAACACCCCATTCCTGCATGACCCGAACCCGACATTGATGGTGATATCCGAGTCCGTGTCCCGTGAGGGTGGCGTGCTACATCACTTAGTCAAAAAATCAGTATAAATTTTTTTTGAAAGACACACACTATGAGGATGACAATTATCACATAATTGAACCATAATTGCCATGACCACTTGGGCCCTCTCATAAATACAAATCAATTAGTCATTTATACAAAAGTCGGAATACACAATTTTATACAGAAATATGAAGACACTAATGCAGATGCGAACTGATCCCGACCTCTTCTTTCACTCATATGCAATTTTGCGAACTTAGTGAGTGACCATAATCGATGGTTCACCTAGTCACACAATACAATATTTACACCTTTCACTCTATTTCACAGTACACATTCACAGTATTGCACATTCACACATTTACAGTATTGCACATTTGCATAATTCATAATTCGTTACATTTAATCATTCATATCATGCATATGTGTAACATCCCACCCCCTCCTGGAAGGGTAAAATAGTAAAATTGGCATAGGATGAGACTAATAGGGAATATTTAGTACTGTTCATGCATAATAGGATCGATACACAGTATCAATTGTGTATATGGAATTACGGTAAATGCATTCATGACATTCCCGGTAATTGGGCTTAAAGCAATTTTATTGGAATTCATGGGATAATTGAGTTTGGAAAATTGTTTGGACTGCACCATAAATGGTTTTACATTTTTAGGGATTTTTAGGAATTTTTCTGGATTTTTTTGGAGAAAATTCCCGGACCGGCAAAATCGCCGGTAACTGGCCTAAACATGTTTTGGGGTAGAAAAGGTAATTTTTGTGATTGAAAAATTATTTGGAGTGCACTGTTACCTGTTTTATAATTTTAGGGAATTTCATTAATTCTCAGAAAAATAATTCGGGGAAATTCTCGGACCGGATAAATCGCCAATTGGCGAACCGGTCGATTCTCGGTAGTAAAAATCGCTACCCACTGGTACTGTAATATTGGGTATTTTATTTTGGGACTGAAAGTAGGGTCATTAGAGTTAAATGAAGTAACATTTTGGACTGGATTAAACAAACATATTTTTGACTTTTCTATGAATTGTGTACCAATTAAAATTTGACATTTAAAAGTGTAACATTAAATGCTTCCTCATCACTTTCTCTCGGTTATGTAAGTGTTTAAAGGAAAGGAAGAAGGAATTTTGTGCTTTGGTTACTCTCCACCCGAAAACACACTTCTCCTTTGCATATACATTGAAAATTTTCTCATCTTTCTTTACAACTTCAAGATACCATTTCTTATTCCATCAAAGCTAGAAGATGAGCTTTGTGCATACTTGGGAAGGGAAGGAAGTTGGTACTTTGGTGGGTGTAGAAGTAGAAGGTAAAAGTTAGAAGTTGAAGCTTTGAAGGAGGTTTTGTCTTAGGTATGTATTCATTAAAGTTTTGATCTTTAAATGATGTCTTTCATATGAATTAAATGCCATGATAGTATGGGGTAGTTAATAAAAGGGTTTAAAGCATGTATTAGGTTTAGGTAGGCATTAAAGTGATGATTATTATGATTTGAAGAAAAGGGGATGAGGCTAGATGAAGATGCATTGAAGTTAATGATATGGTTTGATTTTGAATTGAATAGGGATAATTATTTGAGTCCTTGAATTGAGGAAGTTAATGCTGTAAATTTTCAGTGTTAGCCCTAATATATGTATGACTGTATTAAAATTTAATTTGTATTTATTTTGATGTCTAGTGATGTGAAAAGGTATTGGAAGTGGTTGAACTAAGGTTAACCTGAAATCTGGAAAGTTGGAATTATAATTGATGTTACTGTTTTATTCATAATTTAATGTGTAGAAATGTAAATGAGGTAAGGTTAGTGGCCACTGAAACTTTGGGATGTTGGCTTCAATTTAGTGTGAAATAGGTGTTGTTGAATTTCAATGATAGAAGGGTGAAATTTTGCATGGAAAGTTACTGTTCCATTGCCTGTGAACAGTAACCGCAACCATGACATCTGAGTTTTGCTGATTTTATGAATTAATTGAGATGGAATTAGGAGAATGGTCTTCATGGAAGTTGTAGAATATTTGATTATCTTTCCATTGCTACTGATCTTGCTATTTTTAGAATTGTTTATTGGGAGATATGAATTGATTACTAATGACTGGTTTTGAACAGTTTGGATGAAACCTAGCTTAAGTGTGATTTTGTGAGTTTACTGATTAGAGGCAATTTTAACATTTTAAGTGGACTGAACTGGTGTGAGTGAGCTTCTGAAAAGTTGTAGAGGAAAAGATTACCTTGAAAATGACATATGGTTTGTAATTTTTAGAAGTCAGAATTGGGAGTTATGATTTTTCAAAAACTGACCCTACATTAGGTTATGAGTGACTGATCATAACAGAAACTTCCATAACTGTTTTGAAATTGTTAGAGATCGAATTGGATGATGAGTGCTTCATGAAAATTGAAGTTTGAGATGTTATCTTCACAGGGATATAAAGTTCTGATTTTACTGACTTGTGTACAGGAAGTTATGCTTGTTATAAGGTCACTGCCCAAATTGGAGGATTTCAGGAACAGTGACATTGAATGAATTAATTGACTGGTTTAGAAATAGAATTTGATTTTGGATTGTTCATGAAAGTTGTATAGGATATTGTGAAATTATTGACCATATTTTTGTGGTAATTTATTACTGAAGAATCAGTGAGTTATGAAACTGTAATTGTACTGCCCTGTGTTGATGGAAATTGAGTAGGCAGAAGGTTTGATGGGTTATTTGACACCCTTAGGGTTGGAATTGATTTTTATGGTCTTCTTGAGAATTGTAGAGCTTTTCATAAGCTTTCCAATGAGGTATAGTGGGTATTTTTCTGATTTGTGTGTTAAAAGTTAGCATAATTGGAAATTGGGATTTAAATCGGAAAGAAAGGGAAAGGCGAGGCGAGACAAACTCGCCGTCTCATGAGGCGACATCTCGCCTCATGGGCGAGATTAGGGCTGGTCGCGAGGGCGACGCCTCGCCCTCATGACAGCGAGGTGTATCCGCCTCGCGGCGGCGCGCTCGCCCATGAGGCGTGTGCATGGGTATACTTTTTATTTATTCTTGAATTTTATTTGGTATTAATTGATCCGATTGTTCTTTGTCAATTTCTTTCCGTCCGACGTCCGATTGACCTGATTCCAGAGGCATCGGATTCGTTGAATATTTAATTTCATATTATGAGAAAACGGGAATTTTTAGACTGGAATTTGACGTAGCCTCTATTGACGGAACATGTAAACACTGTTTTATTTAATTGAGGACCTATAGAGGTCCGAATCATGCACCGTCGGCGCTTTATGGATTTCTAATTTTGATAGAATTTTATTATGGGAAAATATTGAATTGGGACCGGGAATTCATGAACATGCATATCTCATCAACATGAGCACAAATTTCATATTTAGTGACTCGTGCTTTTTCTGATTCATATAGAGGCCCAATTGGAGCGTCGATTGACCGACGTCACGAGACTTCCGGCATTAGCTTGAAGTAATAGGTGAGTAACCTAGTTGGTTTCTCAAATTTCTGGTTGTTTACATGCTCAACGTGAATTACGTGCAAAAGTGAATTGAATGATCACCGTATGACTCTTGGCATGTATGGGATTGTATTGTATGATTTTACCGACATCTTGATAGATGGGCTTTATAGCCATATCATTGATTCTTGATACATCGGACGTTATAGCCAAATCTTGCATGTTTATTGAATCTCGATCGCATGCATAATTGCATGATCGATAATGGACGTGCCCCAAGTTGCTTATTTTTACCGATAAGAGCTTGAGCTCTCATCATCTTGACCGCCTCGAGCCCGAGGGAGAAATCTGACGCGTCCCCATCGAACACCGACTAAGCACTTGGGCACAATCTTGAATAATCGGAAAGAGTCACATATGCATTGCATTCGCATAAATGACCGTTTTGTGATAAGTACCGCTTCGTGATGGTATGAATTCTGTGAATGGTTTTCACATTCTTGGACATTGTTATTGATCGCCATCGGTAATTGATTATTATCAGATTATCTTTGACGCCATGTGCGTAATGCATGATTTGAGTGAACCATCGATGATGGTTTCTCACCGAGTTCGCAAAATTCACCCAAAATTTGCATCTATTTTTCAGTCTGAAGAATACCCGATCGACACGGAGTATGTCTCTGTAGATGAGTAAAGGTTAGAGATCGGGATCGGTTCGGTTCGCATTAGTGTCTTAGTAAATGGTATTCCGCAATCAACGTATAACAAGGCATTGTATTTTCTTGAGCCCTTGTGGTATGAATGTTTCTTGCGTTGATCGATTGTAATTATTATTGGATGACTGTAATAACTGAAACGGGTTTATATTGAATACGGATTTTATTTACTTACTGTGTTTGCCGTGTGAACGTGGAGTTAATGGCTATAAAAAAAAGTGTATACTGAATTTTAAATCGACTGATGTAGTACGCCACTCTCGTGGGACACGGATTCGGATATCACCAACGATATCGGGTTCGGGTCTTACGGGTGTGGGGTGTTACAATATGCATTGCATATGAGACTCACTTTTTATTTATTATTTTGTTGTGATCGAGTGCCTAAACTGTCCCATGTAGGGCTCATTAATAACTGTCCCTTATCCGTTTGGAGGATACATGGCTCATTAAACGTTGAGCCTGAGGCTCTGAATCATTTTTGAGCTCGAAGCTCATTTTCACTCGTTGAACTTAAAGCTCTGATCGGTGGTGCTCTGGTCACAACAGTCATTAAATGTCATACACTTAGGCATTGAAATGCATCAATCATATGGTGCACATTCATAATACATTTATTTCACATAAACATAAGGCATTTTGCCTTTCACTCACTCAAACATATTTCATCAAATACATTGTAGGAAATTGACCTCGTTAGAGGTAGAATTTGCTTCTAAGTGCTTCATGAGAATTGTAGAATGTGTTCTAAGCTTTCCATTGATATAAAGTATGGAATTTTTGGCTAAGGGGATAAGAAGTTATGATTTTTAGAAGATTGTGGTACTGTTAGGATGACATGTGTAGGGCAGACACTTTGATTGAAAATTTGGCCTAGTTAGAGGTAGAATTGGCTTCTAAGTTCTTCATGAGACATGTAGAATTTGTTCTAATCTTTCCATTGATATAAAGCATGTAATTTTTGGACAATGTGATAGGAAGTTATGATTTATAGAAATTGGGATACTGTTTTGGATATAGTGTCATTTTAGTGACACTAACTTTGAAATTTTGATCTGAAACTTTAGGAATTTTTATAAGTTGTTTAAGGCTGATTTTGTAACATTCCATCATCGATGGGAAGGGTAAAATGGTAATTTGAAATGGGATATGAGTGTGAAAACGTATCTCGGCATGGTCATACCTAATATGGCCTCCATATATGCATAAATTGTAATTTTTTTGTATATGTACATGATTGTACATGCATTCATGACATTTTTCGGCATATGTGTTATTGTGAGAAACATATGAATTAGTGCTTGAAAATCAAATTGGAGTGGATTTTTTTTTGTTTTTCATTTTTGTGAAATTTTAGAAATTTTTCTGAAAATTTTTTGGGATACCTTTCCGGACCAAAAAATTTACAAGTGACAGACTGTTTTGATTTTCGGTACCGAAAATTACTGCCCAATGACACTGGAATATTGGATAAATGATTTTGGGATTGTAATTGGAGCCATTGGTATTGGATGATTTAGAAAGTACATTTATTAGGGTTCTTTTATTTCAAATTCATTAAATGGATTTTTTGTTTTTGTCTTTTTCTCTTATTAAATGCCAAGTGTCATGGTGACACATCTTACATTCATTTAATGCTTGAATTACACCCACTCATTCACAACTCTTCCATCAAAGCTTGAAAGAATGAAAGTTGATCTTGCTTCTCTCATCCGAACCCTTCCTAACTCCTCCTTCTTCATTGGTTTCTTCATTGGCTCTAGCTAAATCACTCCTCTCTTCTACCTTAAGTGCCTTCTTTCATGCATACAAGCTTAAGCTTTCTACCCTCTTACCATGATGATGTCGTGTATGGTGAGGAGAAATTAGGAAGTTGTGATAAGTTGGAAGATTGAGAAGAATTGAAGCTTGATTAGGTAAGATTGTGTTTTTGACTTGCTTTGTTGTTAAATGCATTAATTGTGTTGTTTATGCACCAAATTGTATGAAAATTTTGTAGGTATATGTGGGTATGTGGTATGTAACTTGGTTAATTAATTGATGGTTGATTGATGAATTGATGAGGCAAAATCTAATGAATATAAGTAGAGAAATTAAGATGATTGAAAGTGATATTATGCTTAAAGATTAATGTAAAACATGATGGATGATGGGATGAGTGTGTGCTGTAATTTGTGGCCTTATGTTCAAGAATAAGATGTGAGTGAGTTATGATAGGTATAAGAAGTAAATAAAGTGAGAAATGGTATGGAAGTGATAGTATTTGGTTTAGGTTGAAAATCTGGAAAATGTGACCTGTACATGTTTCAATGTTTTTACCATAACTCTTTATATAGTTGAGCAAATGAGGTGAGGGTTAGCTGAAATTAAACTTAAGAAGTATGGCTAGATTTCATATGCAGGAAGTTTTGGCCAATTCTGACCTTAAGAGTTTTAAATTTTGCTTGGAAAGTGAGTTATTAGGTGCTGGATGAATAGTATCCAGATTTTGGTTCCATTATTGAAGACCTGAAACTTTGAGAATTTTTGAGGAGAAAGGAGACAGATTTTGTGAAATTGGCCTTCATGAAAGTTGAAGATTTACTTGTTAGCTTTCTAACGCCACTAAGTATGATATGTTTTGATGTGTCGATTGAAAGTTATGGTCTGATAATATTCAGGTGGTAATTCAGCCCAAATTGTGCTTTGGTGTGCAAATGCTCTAAGGACATAGATTTTGTGCTTTTTGTGTTCTGATATTTATTTTGGACTATTAAGGATGAAATTGGCTCAAGTGACCTTCTAAAAAGTTTAATAGGATTGTTTTATCTTTCTAATGAGGTATTTTATGCGAATTTTGGATGTAAGGATTGTTAGATATAAAATTGTAAAGTTTTGGCTATGGTTAGGTTTTATGTTGTTTTAACAAGCTTAACAGGGCAGCCACATTAATGGGTTAATTTGAACTTGTTAGTGATGGAATTTGTTTCTGAGTCCTTCATGAGAAGTGTAGCTTGCTTTCTTATCTTTTCAGTGATATAGAGTTTGTAATTTTTCGACAATTGGTTAGAAAGTTATGAATTTTAGAAGATTGTATATTATTCAGGGTGACACATGTGGGCAGAAGCTTTGCTTGAGAATTTGATTTGGTTAGAGATGGATTTGGCTTCCAATTTGTTCATGAAAGTTGTAGCATTTGTTTTTCTCTTTTGATTGACATAAAGTTTGGAATTTTTGACAAAAGGAATGAAAAGTTCTGATTTTTGCAAATTGGTATACTATTTTGTTAAACATTATGCAAGCAGTAACTTTGGTTGCATTTTTGACACCATTAGAGATGAAATTAGTTTTTATGTCCTTCATAAAACTTGTAGATCTCTCTTTTATCTTGAAATTGATACCAAGTTTGCCCAATTTGGAGTTCGGAGTAAGAAGTTATGACCTGTGAAAGTTGGGATGTCGGTAGAAGAATTCAGTGGGTCATTGTAGTCGACCTAGTCGACTACAACCCCTGACAAGTCGACTTGAACATGTAATTTTCCTGAACTGACCTCTCTCCACTCTTTTGCTTATAATTTTTTCGTTCGACATCCGATTGACCTGATTCTCGAGGCATCAGATTCGTGAAACATTGAATTTTATTGATTTGTTAAATTGGAAATTTTTAGAGCTAAAATTGTTAGGGATTGGTTAGGTCGAAGTGAGAGGACTGGGTAGTGATTTTTTTGCTCCGTGTTTTATCAATAATTGGACCTATAGAGGTCCAAATTGCGTGATTTTGGTGCCTATGGTTTCTTAAGTCATAGGAGAATCTTTTGTGATGTGAATTATGAGATAATACCGGGAATGTCACGAACATGCATTGTATACATTTTAATTATTACATGTGCATTATTAAATAGTCCTAATTGTGCTTTTGGTAACAGTTGTATATTTTGAATGTTATAGAGGCATATTTGGAACGTCAGCACACGGACGTTGCCGAGACTTCCAGGCATTAGCTCGGAAGCTATAGGTGAGTGACCTAGATGGTTTCTTACTTATCATTGGCTTATGATTATTTGATTTTGACTCTGTGGAGGATAATAGTGGGATATTGTTTGATTGTGAATTCCGAACAGAAGGTCCGGAGTACTTGGAAAGATATGATATAGAAGTGTCATGGGTATGTGAAATTGTCATTGTGTTTTAATGTGAAATATTGTGAATAAATTGTCCGATTGTGATAATTTGGAAATGATTGTGATGTAGGAATACGTGAATAAAGTGATTGAATTGTAGCATAAATGAAAACGTGCATGATTGCAAAATCAGTTAGTGATAGTTGTGACCGGAGCAGCCACAGTTTCAGAGCTACAAGCTCAACGATTAATGAGCTCTTAATGGGACAGTTTCAGAGCTACAAGCTCAATGATTAATGAGCCCTTAATGAGACAGTTTCAGAGCTACAAGCTCAACGATTAATGAGCCCTCAATGGGACAGTTTCAGAGCTACAAGATAATGAGCCTTCAATGGGACAGTTTCAGAGCTACAAGCTCAACGATTAATGAGCCCTTAATGGGACAGTTCCAGAGCCTATGGCTCAACGATTGATGTACCCTTATGGGGACAGTTCAAGCGCTCGGTCACAACACTGAAATAAGTTAAAAAAATGTTACATGCTGCTTTTGATTTGATATATTTGGTTGAATGAAAGGCAAAATGTCATATACTGATATGATAATAGTCATGGGGTACTTCTGATTGTGAACTATATTATGCTTGAGTGTTTGGTGAATTCAATGGGTTATGGATGTCTAATCGTATGAAATGTATTTAATTGTCTATGCTCAAGTAAAATTGTGAAATGTGGTCAAATATGCAAGAATGTGAATATACATTATGTGAATTGGTGTGTTGAATAAATTGAGTGAACCATCGATGATGGTTACCTCACTGAGTTCGCAAAACTCACCCAAAATTTGCGATTATTTTTCAGGATTCAGAAGAATACCCCGTTAGGCAACGGGTGTATAATGCTAGAAGAAGTCGAGATTAGTTCGTGTCTGCCTTAGTGTCTAAGAAAAATTGTACTTTCTGAATTTTTTGTACAAATGATTAACTCATGTGGTAAAATTAACAAACTGAACTAAATTGTATTCATGAAAAGGGCCCCCGCGACCAATGTACATATTAATGATTGTATGTAAATTGTTTTCCGCATAATATATAAATTATGTGTATGTTTCAAAAAAAAATTTATACTGAGTTTTGACTGAGTGATGTAGCACGCCACCCTCACAGGGCACGAACTCGGATATCTCCATCGATGTCGGGTTCGGGTCATGCGGGAGTGGGGTGTTACAGATTTTGCTAAGTTGGTCTTCATAAAAGTTGTAGCTCTTCTTAATAGCTTTCTATCACCATGAAATGTGCTATTTTTCGACATTGGAGTTGGTAGTTATCAGTACTTGAACTTTGCTTATGGTTTAGGTGATGTTTGTCCTAATAAAGCTATTGTTGCAATCAACTGCATCGAATAGAACATTCAATAGCATAGTACCACATATGTGGATATTCAGGTTACTGAATCTAGTGCAATAAAGAGTGTATAATGTCGAGTTAAAATGGAGCAAAAAGGAAGTCTTATTCGCTATTGAAAAGTAACATCAGTGTTGCAAAAAGGAATTAGGAAAGCCCAAATTGAGGATTCGAGGAATTATGATTGGATTAAAAAGTATGTGTACTACCTGATAAAGAGATATCCTAGTAAGAGTACATCGAAAGAGCAAATGACGACTAAGAATATCGAATTGAGTGATGTCATGTTTGAGTTACTAATCGTCTTAACTATCAGAAACAGGTATAAAGCTTATATGTCTGGAGGACATCAGCATATGAGAGTAATGTATAGTGCAAATTAACTACAGGCATAATAATCGTTATCTTGGTGATACTATTAGAATGCTCTATGAAGCGTCAGACGACAAAAAGAGTCGTTCACCTTGAGTAAAAGCTAGAACAAATGTGGGATATCGTTAGTGAGTGAAATGAATGTGGAATCTGAATAAAGTATTTTTTTTAAGACGAATGAATTTCGGTGGATCACATCGAAATTGTTAATATATTGAGAAAGATTTAGAAGTGAAGTGTACTAATACCGATGAGAAGTGAAACAGATGACTTGTCTTTGAGTATATCACCTTTGTCAAGGTGTAATTAGATGAGATACAAAAGAAAAAATTATATATATATAATAGTCCATATAAAACTATAGCGATAATGGGCTATGGATTTATGAGTTATTTTATGGTTATCGAAATTACATAGTGTTATATGGATATGGTTAGCCTTGTTATGATCTGATATATGTGTTGTTGAGACTGGAAGTAAAAAGTTGAGTACTCTGAAACTCATCAAGGACATAATTAAGAAAATGTGATATCTAAACAAAGGATTGAGCGACCTATTGAATGAATTTATGGAAGAAAGCATTGAGTAGTAAAGTAATATAGGAAATGGAGGAGCGTATGAGATAAAAGTACCCCTACCTTATCCATAAATCATAAATGAATTTCGAGGACAATTTTTTTTAGTGAAGATCCTTAAGTGGTGTTTATTCCATCTTATCTAGTCCTCTTGATTTAGAGAGACTTGAAGGCTCAGATTGAATGAGTGCATAGAGTTTGAAATCAGTAGCCTATATATTGATAATGCTTCATTAACCATAACATTATCATCTATTACACTTCTAAGAGAAAAGAGCTTAAAAACTCCACTTAAAGGCCCTAGTGAGGACCACTTGTCATGCTAGAAAGATGTGGAATTTCCATTATTGATTTTGTATATGAACTCCAGCTTGAACTATTGTCTAAACTTTAATACGTGGAGCATTTTTTATAATGTATTATGCTTTGGTCTTAAACACTAGAAATTCTTATTCATTATATAATATGCACGAATCCACTTCACTCCAAGGAAATTCTTACCATTTAGAATCCTTCAATTTCTCTTAATCATTTGCACTTAGTTAGTGATTTTTAGCGGTATAATGCCAAGGCCCCCTTCATCCTTCGCCAACAAAGTTCGCTCTATCTAACTTTGTCTAATGTGTCACTACTAGTATTTGCTAACCAAATAAATCTCCTTATTATTTATTTAATTGTCTTGCTAATGCTTTTTGGGAACCATAGATGAGAAGACCAATAAACATATAAGCTATTTAATATTGACTTGACTAATTGTATTCTCCTTATAATTGAAAGATTTTTGTTGCACTAACTTGTAATTATTGAATTGATTATTTCAATAAGTGGTTTAAAGTCAGTGTATTTTGGTCCCTTAAAGTTATTAGAATACCAAGGTAAGTAAGAGGGGGCTTAGAAGCTTTCAAACTTGTAATACAAGCTAACCAGTTGGCAATGGCATCTGCACCAAAGGAAATAAACCACAAACTCTTTTCTTTATAGAGAGGTTTGAAAGAATTTTGAAAGTGTTTATAGATATTATAAGGGCACTAATTGAATTAGGATTAACCTTGGAGAAAAGAATTAAATCATTTGCAAATAAGAAACTTGTTATTATCATGTATGTTTCATTTGGAATGAAATTTAAAGCTCCTTTCTTATCTAGTCACATTGTTGATGAGCCTGGTTAGAACCTCCCCTATCAAAGTGAATTAGAATGGGAAAAAGCGATCCCTTTGCCTTAGATCTAGCCCATTTTACAAGGTTGATAATCCCCCCATTGATCAATAGTTGTAATGCGTTGCATAATCCAATCAATAAAAATTACAGGAAAATAAAATGCATATATTATGTTCTATATGATGCTCAAATATAGTGAATCAAATGATTTATGGAATTCAATTTTTATTTCATAATTCATGTTTAAATGCTTCCTATTATAGTTATTTAAAAGTTCTTGACCAATAATATGTTATTCCTATTAACTTGTCTTTAATAGAAATGTACCGTGAGAAGGATTAACTAGTTGAAAAGAATATATTTCAACCTATCGTAATTAGTTTCAGAATGACCTTATAAATGGTATTACAATATGAAATTAGTCGTCTCAACATTAAATAATAATAATAATAATAATAATAATAATAATAATAATAATAATAATAATAATAAATAAATAAATAAATAAATAAATAAATAAATAAATAAATAAATAACATAGTTTAATGTATTGTGCACAAAAGAATTATGTATTGTGTTGGATATTTTGTATGAAAAACATGATTAACATGTTCGTGGCAAATATGAAAATTTTCTTTTAAAGGTTTGTTAGTTTATCGAAAGATGTTTTATTAGTTGAATTATGTAAAGATATGTACTTTAATATAACTAGATGTGTAAATGTCAATTTAGGATTGTTTTAAAAGAAGTTTAATTAATAAACTAGATTAGTAAATTGACATTCCTCGTGGGATCGACTCTTATTTGCTATGTACTACATTATTTAATAAATTGAAAGTAATTAAATATTTAATTTTATATGCCTAATGACACGTATCAACAATCCTCATGGGAACGATAACTTTAATACTATAAGATACAATCCGTATACTTATGGGTATTAAGAGTTTTATTATATATAAAACTTGCTCAACAAGTTTTTGGCACCATTATTGGGTAATTTTAGCATCTTTTTACTATTTTAATTCTTTTGATTTAATGATTTAATACTTTTATTGTGTGAGTGCATGTACCTGTAATAAAAAAAAAGAAAATTATATTTTGCAACTTCAAACTAAGCAACGTGCATTTTTTTTCCAACTAAGTGAAGGCATTACGACATGGATAGGAATCATTATAACACATATAATCCTAGGTGGTAGTACCAACCAAATTATTCATAGATTAACAATTCAGGAGAATAAATGAGTAAACAAGGTCTCCTAAGTTTCCAGTAGGATAGGTTTGGATCCTTGGAGTCAAACTATTTTAAGTCAAAGTTGGATAAGATAATGGATGTGTTTAGCTCCAAGGTTGATGAGTTACTAGACAAGGTAGACAAATAGGAAAGTGAGGTGAGGATGGAAGCCAAATTTGATCATTCATAAACAAAAAATCCTCTACTTTTCTTAACTCAGAGATTGTTAACGAGGATTATGATGAGTCTCCTAAGTGACACAGAGCACAACTGACATTCATCTTATGTTGTGACATTTGTGGCTAACCCCCATAATTTTCAATATCGAGCACTAGATTATATATGGGAGAATCAATATTGTTTACAAAACTGGCCTCATAATACACTCTATGAGGATATTAAAAATTTAGAATGGAGTAACTCTTATAATGATGCATTGAACTATAATTCTCCTTTTGATTTTTTAATGGAAGATCTTGCCAACGGTGAAGCTAGCCACTGAGTCTTCCAGGAGAGTTCTTATTTGGACAAAGACTCTACACTAGATACAATATGCTATTGGAGTCTAGTAATGCCTCAGTGAAATGAGTAAACAAAGATCGAATTCACAAGTGAAGTTTCAATTCAAGAAGTAGAAGAGGAATAGATGAAAATGGATATGGAGCTTGAAGAATATAAGAAATCTCTATTCAAGAAGCTAATGAAGAAGCAGGAGAGGAACAAATGAAAGAGGATATAGAGCTCAAAGAATGTAAGTTAGTCTCTGTTCAATAAGCTGATGAAGAAGCAGAAGAGGAACAGATGGTAGAGGACATAGAGCTAGAAGAATACAAGGAAGTCTCTGTTCAAGAAGTGGAAGAAGAAGGGGAGACGAAGGTGATTAAGGAAGAGCGAGAGTAGTTGTAACATCCCACCCCCCTCCTCGAAGGGTAAAATAGTAAAGTTGGCATAGGATGAGATTGATAAGGAATAATTAGAACTGTTCATGCATAATAGGATTGATACACAGTATCAATCGTGTACATGGAATTACGGTAAATGCATTCATGACATTCCCGGTAATTGGGCCTAACGGTATTTTATTGTGATTAACGTGGTTATGGGATTTGAAAAATTGTTCTGAGTTCGCTATTAAGCGTTTTACATTTTTTGGGATTTATAGGAATTTTTCTGGAATTTTCCGGAGAAAATTCCCGGACCGGCAAAATCGCCGGTAACTGGCCTAAACTTGTTTTGGGGTAGAAAAGGTGATTTTTGTGATTGAAAAATTATTTGGAGTGCACTGTTACCTGTTTTATAATTTTAGGGAATTTCATAAATTCTCAGAAAAATAATTGAAAATTCTCGACGGATAAATCGCCAATTGGTGAACCGGTCGTTTCTTGGTAGCAAAAATCGCTACCCACTGGTACTGTACTATTGGGTATTTTATTTTGGGACTGAAAGTAGGGCCATTGGAGTGAAATGGAGTAACATTTTGGACTGGATTAAATAAATATACTTTGAATTTTCTTATAATAATAAACCAATCACAAGTTGCCATTGAAAAGGCAACATTAAATGCATCTCTTCATCCTTTCGGACGTGTGTGTTTAAAGAAGGAAATGAATTGTTTTAAAAGGCTTTTGGTTAAGGGTTCATCCGAATCATCCACAAACTCAAACTCTCTTGATATAGACCAAGAAAAAATTTTGCTCTCTTCTCTCAACTTTCTCCACATTGTAAACTACCATCTCCTGTGTCTCATCAAAATTAGATGATGAGTTTTGAGTATACTTGAGAAGGAAAGGGAGGTTTGTAGTGTGGTGAAGAAGTATGAGTTGGAGTTGGAAGCTTTTAGTAGAGGTCCAATTGGGCGTCGATTGACCGACGTCCACGAGAGGCTTTCCATTAGCTTCGGAAGTAATAGGTGAGTAACCTAGTTGGTTCCTCAACCTTTATGTGTTTAAGATTTTGCTATTATGCCATGTGGAGATAATGGAGGGTTTATGTGTATTTGACTTTGATTGATTTGGACCATAGGTGTCTCAAATATGGGGAATGAGATAACGAAGTGCTATTTGTGTAATCGTTCGTGAATGGGAGATCTCGGACCAAAGGTTCGAGGAATGGGAAATTGATACTGAAGTGTTACTTATCCGTTTTGATACATTGGATGTGACTTTTAAATGCGATATGGTATGATGCAATAAATTGGAAAAATATATGATTGAAATCTGGGATCGAAGGTCCAAGAAATAGGAAATGGCATTGAATGTAAGTGATAGCAATAATCGTAAATGGAAATTGGAACATATGCATTCATACATAAGGACATGATCGATAAAGGCGGTTGTGACCGGAGCGACCCGGATCGGGGCATATCACGCCTAACGATATGAGAGCTTTCATTTCAACGCACAGACCTCGTGTCCGACGTATTGAGCCTCGGCTCGATGTATTAGGGCTTCAAGCCCGATGTTCGAGCCATTGGCTCAACGCAATGTGCCGTTCTTCGGGGCGGTTTGGTAGCATCGTCCACAACAACGTAATGAAAATGGAAAGGGTCTCATGTGCATTGCATATATGGTATGATTGAATTTGGATTGTATGAAAGGCGTACGCCTTACATTTGTGAAATGTAATGGTATGTACTATTTGAGATTACATTTGTGAACTGTGTTCGTATGTGATATTTGGCAAGTGATTGAACATGCATGAATTGAGTGAACCATCGATGATGGTTTCTCACCGAGTTCGCAAAACTCACCCAAAATTTGCATCTATTTTTCAGTCTGAAGAATACCCCGCTGACACGGAGTATGTCTCTGTAGACGAGTAAAGGTTAGAGGTTGGGATCGGTTAGTTCGCATGAGTGTCTTAGTAAACCGTATTCCGCAATCACCGTATAACAAGGCATTGTATTTTCTTGAGCCCTTGTGGTATGGATGTTTCTTGCATTGGTGATTGTAATTATTCTTTGGATGACCGTAATAATCGAAATGGTTATGTTGAACACGGATTTTAATTACTTATTGTGTTTGCGTGTGAACGTGGAGTTAATGGCTACAAAAAGAAAGAAAAAAAGTATACTGAATTTTAAATCGATGATGTAGTACGCCACTCTCGTGGGACACGGACTCGGATATCACCAACGATATCGGGTTGGGTCTTACGGGTGTGGGTGTTACATTTAGGTGGTATCGAGCCCAGTGAAGACGTAATGTATCTGGGCACACATTTGGAACATAGGTTTCATGCATTTGAGTTGTGTCGTTGCAGGCATCGTGGTAATCGATCCTAGTCGAGTCGCATGAGGATAAAGCCTAAGGATGCATAAGTGTCAAGTGATTAAGTGAGAGAAGAGTGAGATCGATTAGAGTGAAAATCCCAAAAGGGATAATCAATTAGGAAAGGATAAAGGAAAATGGATAAGAAGGTTGATCTTTGTCTCGGGTTAGAAACCCTCATATGTGATATGAGAATGACCGTGTTGGCTAGGCGATTAAGAATTTCCAATTAAATTGACAATATTATGGTGACGAAAAATGCGATGTTGAGAATCGGAGAGATTCATTAGAGATATGGGAAGTTTATTGGTTATAGGAGATCTAAATGAAATTAAAAGCTCGGGATGGTTAGGTAATTACGCTTACATTGTATATGTCATGAAAGGGGAAATATAGGAATTGAGTAAAATGTAGATGATCCAATCGGGCATCTTTGATTCACGGTATTCGAGTTGGAGATCAGTAAATATTATAAGCAGATGATGATAGCGAAATGGAAAGAAGCTCAATAGAGTGCTGTAATGGTTTATTGAGAACTGAAAGAACCGAAAAAGTGATGCCCAGTGCCTATTAGAGTGAGATAAAAGTGTACAACAGATAGACTGAAATGAATTTGTGAAATGGTTATGATCTGAACCGCATAAGCTTGAGATTGAAATGGTTATGTGATTATTGTGTTACGAGTTTCGTATGATAGAATCGTAAAGGAAAAAGACAGACAGATGATTTCTACTGATGGTGTATCGAGAAATACTGAATTAGGTGTATATGGACACAAAAATGGTAAATGGATAGGTATATAGATAGAGATAAAATGGAGTGGTATCAACGATTTTGTCGGGTATTGGGGACTGTGAACACCCGATCATAGACTGTTTTGAGGAAAATAGAAATAAATAACAGAAAACGGAATGAAAAATAGGAATAATGATCATAAGCTGATAAGCCAAATTGATATGACCTTATAAGGTCAAGTTGCACGTAATGGATAGGGGAATGAGACATACAGTTTAATGATATGGTGAGAATGAAATAAAGATCTTGAAAAGAATGAAACCACAATAGTGGTGTATGAAAAGAGTTATTGTCTTTAAGTCAATTTACTGTTAGGGATATCTATTGGACGGTAATGTTGATTGTGACTAATGAAATGTATGTGACAGATATATGGAAATCATAGAGGAAGTGAGCGGTGAATGTTTAGAGTGATTATAAGTGTGAAGTTCTTAAGAGGTTAAAGTAAGACAAAAGTGGACTGAGTGTACCTGTATGAGAGGAATTGAAAAGTGATTCTGGTATAGATTACTGAATAGGTGGTAAAGAAAGTGTTTAAGTGACCGTCACAAGGAACCTTCGCGAAAGAAATGTTCTGATATGTTCAATGATGGCATAAGAGTGTCTTGATTGAGATTGTACGAATAGTGAAGAAGGATTGAAACACAATTAGGAATAATCATTGATTGAGGAGACTTTAAATGAACCGTATAAAGATGGTATCAAGCCGAACGGTCAAATGGATAGAAGTAGGGACAAAATTAAAAGTGAAATTGGGACATAGCTCATATTGTTGAGGTTATCTGCACTGTATGTACAGAAATGTAAAGAATTACATATGAGTGAGATTTTAATTTGAGGTGATTCTATTGCAATGTGAAGTGAATCGATCTCCAGTTATGATGTAAAACTGTTGAGGAATCTAGATTTGAAACGAAAAATAAAAGAGTCCCGAACTGAGAAGAGAGATACTAAAATAAAATGGAAAATTTTTGGAGGTTTAAATATGGATGACAAGGTATCAACATATGTTGATATGAAAGATATGAAAACAGTTGAGAAGAGAAAATGAAAAAGAGAAACTGAATAGAGACAAGAGGGTCAAAAAGGGAAACTGACAATGAGGTGATGTAGTGACACCTCCATAAGGAAATTGTAGATACACTCATTGTGGACTCAATGAAAAGGGTAAAAGATGTATGGTAAAGTCAATAGGACCCTAATAAGGGATTTATGCGAGGTAAGCAAATGGTAGTAACTGTGATTAGAGACAGAATGTGTTTGGAAGTGTTGAATAGTGAAAAGTGAAAAGGACGATAGGACTAATTGAGAATCGACATCGATGATATTCATACACCGGAAAAGTGGGCGATGAGTATTGAATCATGACAATATGTTGAACAGTATGAAATAAATTGAATCGACCGTGATAAATGGTATGCGGTGTCATGCTCGTGATTAAAAGCCTTGAGACTGTAGATTCCTATAAGGATACATTTGGGTCAATTTGAGGAAAGATCGACAATGCTAGAATGAACAAACAATTCTGCCTACTACCCTTAACTAGTGAACAGATAATGCTGCAATGAACAAATCAATTACATATATTGGGATTGTCAATGATTGTCAAGCAGATTATGGGTTATTGTGAGGAGTTTCTGGAAAATTGAAGTTGAAAAAAAAATAAAATAAAAATAAAATAGTGATAAGAAAGGTTAAGAGTGCAGAAAGTAAATGGGGAGAAATCTTATGATGAGTTTGAATATACGAATGGAGTTGGAAAACTATAGTGAACAAAATTTGAAGAAGAAGTAAGTGTACCCGATAAAGAGGTATAAGAACAAGAAAGTGAATTGTCAAAGTTAGACATTCTAGTAAGCATATTTGAAAAGTGAAATTGAGTGATTGTAGGTAAAGAATGAAGTGATTCTTGGCTCAAGAGTTTATAAATTGAATGTCTAATAAGAAAAAGGTTTGATTATGTTTTTGTTATAGAGTTTTGATTCACTGGAGAATATATCTTGTTACAATCGCATAGTGCCTCTTGAGAGTTAAAGACCGTAATGGGTTTGAGACTAAAATGTGAGAAAAGGAAAGTGACTTAGGAAGACCGCATGGTTAGCTAAAGTGGAATTGGATCGGACAAATGAGACGAGTAAATCAGATATCCGGATAAAGTGTGTGAACATTATAGAATAGTGAATTGTCTTACGAGAATCGAATTTGAATATAAAGTGAATGGCATATAAAAAATGACATTAGGTACATTATTCTTGATTATAGTGAAGTGGAATTAAATGTTCTTGTATTGGTACCAAGGAATGTAAATCGTCCCCGACGTGATTAAGGAGGTACCAATGACATGGAGATGTCCTCGATGGAATACTGAATTGGACTATATGGCATTAGGGAAAAGTATTGGAAGGATAAAATGTGATCAATGAATAGATTCAAAATACTTGATCGAGTTATATATATCGGAACCAAAGGAAGTGACTATTCTAGAAATGGCAAGTGAGATAGCTAAGAAAATGAGATCGCCAACTAATAGTCTTGTCAAATCTATTTACTGTATGAGTTAGCCAAATTAGTAACTGAACCACGGACTGATAGTGATTACTGCGATCACTCCAAAAGTGAATCATTAAGTGGAAAAGTGTATGAGATATGTAGAATCATATGATTACTGTCATAGTGAATCGTTGACTGAGAATTTCGAGGACGAAATTCTTTTAAGGAGGGGAGAATTGTAACATCCCACCCCCCTCCTCGAAGGGTAAAATAGTAAAGTTGGCATAGGATGAGATTGATAAGGAATAATTAGAACTGTTCATGCATAATAGGATTGATACACAGTATCAATCGTGTACATGGAATTACGGTAAATGCATTCATGACATTCCCGGTAATTGGGCCTAACGGTATTTTATTGTGATTAACGTGGTTATGGGATTTGAAAAATTGTTCTGAGTGCGCTATTAAGCGTTTTACATTTTTTGGGATTTATAGGAATTTTTCCGAATTTTCCTAGAAAATTCGGGACCGCAAAATCGCCATGGCAGCCTAAACTTGTTTTGGGGTAGAAAAGGTGATTTTGTGATTGAAAAATTATTTGGAGTGCATCATTACTGTTTTATAATTTTAGGAATTTCATAAATTCTCGAGAAAAATAATTGGAAATTCTCGGATAGGATAAATCGCCAATTGGTGAGCAAATTAGTTTCTTGGTAGCAAAAATCGCTACCCACTGGTACTGTACTATTGGGTATTTTATTTTGGGACTGAAAGTAGGGCCATTGGAGTGAAATGGAGTAACATTTTGGACTGGATTAAATAAATATACTTTGAATTTTCTTATAATAATAAACCAATCACAAGTTGCCATTGAAAAGGCAACATTAAATGCATCTCTTCATCCTTTCGGACGTGTGTGTTTAAAGAAGGAAATGAATTGTTTTTAAAAGGCTTTTGGTTAAGGGTTCATCCGAATCATCCACAAACTCAAACTCTCTTGATATAGACCACCGAAAATTTTGCTCTCTTCTCTCAACTTTCTCCACAACTGTAAACTACCATCTCCTGTGTCTCATCAAAATTAGATGATGAGTTTTGAGTATACTTGAGAAGGAAAGGGAGGTTTGTAGTGTGGTGAAGAAGTATGAGTTGGAGTTGGAAGCTTTTAGTAGAGGTCCAATTGGAGCGTCGATTGACCGACGTCACAGAGGCTTTCCGGCATTAGCTCGGAAGTAATAGGTGAGTAACCTAGTTAGTTCCTCAACCTTTATGTGTTTAAGATTTTGCTATTATGCCATGTGGAGATAATGGAGGGTTTATGTGTATTTGACTTTGATTGATTTGGACCATAGGTGTCTCAAATATAGGGAATGAGATAACGGCGTGCTATTTGTGTAAATTTGTTTGTGAATGGGAGATCTCGGACCAAAGGTTCGAGGAATGGGGAAATTGATCTGAAGTGTTACTTATCCGTTTGATACATTGGATGTGACTTTTAAATGCGATATGGTATGATGCAATAAATTGGAAAAATATATGATTGAAATACTGGACCAAGGTCCAAGAAATAGGAAATGGCATTGAATGTAAGTGATAGCAATAATCGTAAATGAAAATTGGAACATATGCATTCATACATAAGGACATGATCGATAAAGGCGGTTGTGACCGAGCGCCACCGGATCGGGGCATATCACGCCTAACGTATATGAGAGCTTTATTTCAACGCATGTGACCTCGTGTCCGACGTATTGAGCCTCGGGCTCGATGTATTAGGCTTCAAGCCCAATGTTGAAACCATTGGCTCAACGCAATGTGCCGTTCTTGGGGCGATTTGGTATACAGTCCACAACAACGTAATGAAAATAGAAAGGGTCTCATGTGCATTGCATATATGGTATGATTGAATTTGGATTGTATGAAAGGCGATACGCCTTACATTTGTGAAATGTAATGGTATGTACTATTTGAGATTACATTTGTGAACTGTGTTCGTATGTGATATTTGGCAAGCTGATTGAACATGTATGAATTGAGTGAACCATCGATGATGGTTTCTCACTGAGTTCGCAAAACTCACCCAAAATTTGCATCTATTTTTCAGGTCCTGAAGAATACCCCGGTTGACACGGGAGTATGTCTACTGTAGACGAGTAAAGGTTAGAGGTCGGGATCAGTTCGTGTCTGCATGAGTGTCTTAGTAAACTGTATTCCGCAATCACTGTATAACAAGGCATTGTATTTTTACTGAGCCCCTTGTGGTATGGATGTTTTACTGCATTGACTGATTGTAATTATTACTGGATGACTGTAATAACTGAAACTGGTTATGTTGAACACGGATTTTAATTACTTACTGTGTTTGCCGTGTGAACGTGGAGTTAATGGCTACAAAAAGAAAAGAAAAAAAAAGTATACTGAATTTTAAATCGACTGATGTAGTACGCCACTCTCGTGGGACACGGACTCGGATATCACCAACGATATCGGGTTCGGGTCTTACGGGTGTGGGGTGTTACAGTAGTTCACCTTCTTATAGGACAAACTGTTGGATTCGATAGACAATTTAAGGAGTTTCATCATTCCTTACTTTGTTGACAGTTTTTTACAGAAAAGGGCACAACTGAACTTACTTGGTTTTCTTAATTTGATTAATTATGTCCTTTTTATTATCTTGCAACATATAGCTTATTTATAGGCTACTAAACTACCATAAGGAGAAAAGGGTGGTAGCAAGCCACTTATTATAAACCCTGGTTGAGGGTAGAAGGCAAAGCAAGTCAATCTAATCACATAAAAGAAGCGCACTTAGGAGGTAATCAAGATTTAGGATAAGTTTTATTTTTATTTTATTTTATTTTTTGGTACTTTGTTATTTTTATTTATTTTATAGGGAGTGAATTATTGGAATTTTATGGCATCGTGTCTCCAAATTCTATCGCCCACACCATTACCACAGAAATGCTATAAGTATTCTTACTCTAACTTTTTCTTTATTATTATTTATCTTTATTTATATTGTTTTGATTTCCACATTAGTGACAATGTGTTGTTCAAGTGTGGGGGATTTATATGCAATTGCATATCAATTGTGTACGAATTTTACAATTGTATATTTTTTATTAAGTTGGCATTGAATATGTGTGCTTTGTGTAAATGTGTCAATAACAAGAATGGAATCGATTTAGTTTAGCTTTGAACATGGTATTAAATTGTAAATATCTACTAACTTGTAAATTTTATGTTTTAAGTGTCGTTGGGATGAATATGCATATTAATTAGAATATGACACCTATTCTTTTACTTTAGGTAATTTGTTCATATGCATTTATAATTATAGTCAATTGAACTGGTTAGCATTATTAGTACCCTTTTCATGAGAGTGATTGACTAAAAAGAAATAAGGTAGGCTTAGGAAAAAATAAATGATAAAAAGGTTTAAATTCCTATTTTGCTAGCCTTTTTTAAGAATAGAGTTAATAATCAGTTGAGAGTTGTGATATAGCTAAGTAAACAGACTTTCACGACATAATGTTTGTCTTCAAGACAAAAGGCTAGAATGACACTTTAACCAAGCTAAATAAATAACGTAACCTAGTCGAGGAACCTAAGGATATTCATGACAAGGTGTTTGTATTCTCTTCAAAAGACTAGTTTATCATTAAAAAATGATGCTTACAATAAATTAAACCTATAAATCTTTTAAAAATAGCAAGAATTTTCATAAAAGGTTAATTAATGATAGTTTGTCTTTTTAATTGATTAATAATAATAAACGCATGCTTACAAGTGCCATAGGTGTATAAATAGGGTGTTAATATTTTCATTCATATGTATATTCAACTCAAAGCACTTAAACATGAAAAGAATAAGTTAGTATGTTGGCACATTTTGAGTGAATGGTGCTTGAGGTTAAGTTATTTCCACAAGATTTGATGTCATTGTATCATTATTATATTGTTGCATAATTATGTGTAATTATTTATGTGTTTTATATGTTTGTGATTTTATTTTTACTTAAAGACAAACAAAGGTTTAAATGTGGGGATGTTGATATGTGTAGATTATATTTTGTTTTATAGGTGAAAGATCATTAGTTAAGTGCACATATCATTCTTATGGTATGATCTAATGAATATAAAATTCAATCCTATAAGTGGCTGCAGTATGAATAGTAATCATATTTTGAATATCTAATATAATAAAACAAGTGATTTAATTAAAATAAATATTATCAAACCAAAATTAATAATACGAAATAATACATAAAAGCAACGAGTAAGAATGAAGAAACTATTTGATAGCCAAGATCTAGATACATAATCCCCCAAGAACCTTTATATGCTTGAATTTATCTAGATTCAATTATTAACCATAGTTTCTAAGACTAGTATAAATTCTAAAATTACAACCATATTATTTCTCATGAAATATAATCCCTATCTTAAGTTGGTTGATTGAGATCTCTTTCAACCAAAAGCCCTAATATTGCATTAAATAATTCTTTAATAGATTTGAATTTAACCCAAAAGATTTATACGATCCTATCTTTAGGATTTCATGTAACTTTATTATTCATGTCATGATCTATTTGTAAATATGATTTCTCAATCGTTATATATGAATTTGAAATTGAATTAAGATGATGGCAAATCTCAATTCAATCACAATTAATAATCTTGAATAATTCGAGAAGATGACTTAGGTCTTTCATTAAATCAAAGAATGATTCCAAAATAATAGTCCTAGAGTTCATTTCATCCAGATATATCCCAATTTAATTTGTTATAATAATAAAATAAAAAATAATCAAGAAATAATAAAATATAAAAGAAATCATTTTTATAAATCGTATAATATTGAAATTTTTAGTTGAATCTTGATGGAATCCCATTTTTATCTAAATAATTGCTCCTTTATTGTCCAAAATGCTCATTTTTGCTCTTTTTAAATACTCCCATCTAATTCCAAAAGTTGCCTTTTTATTGTCATGAAACCCTAGAAAATTCAAAAGTATTATTCAACATGGGTCCAACAACTTGTGTTCTTTATAGCTATAGAAAATCCTATTTTATGTAAACGCTATTGTAGGTATAGATCGTCTACACAAACCTGAGTTAGTCTTGCATTGGTTTAATAGCTCTTTAATTGTGTAGCAGAGGGTTCATCATGAAAACATAGGCCTAAAGGCCATAAACATAGGTTTGTGCTTATTTCACTTTGTTTATATGGAAAATTATCAAAGAAATAAAATGCACAATAGCCTAAATAGGTTGATCACGATCCATATTGGACACATATTCCTCTAAAATCATGCCAAAAACATCTTCAACTTTGCTTCAACTTACTTAAATTCATTCTGTCTTTATTCAAGAGCTAAAACAAGGCTTATAAATAAAATATAAGCAACATTTGAGTCTTGACTCCAATAAAAACCGTCCAAAAAAGCAAAATGCTATCAAATCATACTAAAAACATAATCTAATTATCAATTATTAGAAATCCCTTATTTTCTAACACAGGTTTAACACATACATGTGTCAGTCTCGTGTTCTTTAATAGTTTTTTTACATATAAATCACTATCGATATGGGTCCCTAATTTTAGATCCGTGTTATGCCTATGTTTTGAACATGCATAAATTCCAATTTACTCCAACTTTAACCAAAATTTTTCATTTTGACTTGAATTTGCCTGAACTCATTTATTCTTTATTAGAGAGCTACAACAAGGTCGAGAAACAAAATATAAACCAAATTGACTACCAAATCCTATAGAAATAATCCTAACATAAGCAAAATGCTCTCAAAATCATGCTAAGAATAAAGTTTATTTATCAATTGACAAATTCTCCCATATTTAAACATTTCTTTGTGCTCAAGAAATCAATCTCAATGAACATTAACCCAAGTAAGATAGAATGCAAGAAAGTTTATAATTCAATCAAAGAGTTTAAATATCACCATCGTTAGTTCAATTATCCCATTCATCAAACACTTAGAACTCAAAATAATACACTAATTTGTAATTCAATTTCATAATAATTAAATAATATTTTAGATTTAACTCAGTTAAACAACTTCTTCCTTAATTAAATTGGAAATAAAAGAGTAAAAAATTTAAGCCATTACATATTTGATAAGCCATAACAAGCATGATTGGCTTGACTAAAGCGTTATCCCAACTTTTTAATTTCGATGAAATTATGATTGAGATCATAAATATATTACATTTATGTATTATGCCTAAGTTATTCTTATTCATTGTTCTATTAGGAATGAATATTAATAAAGTGTAAAAAGGCTAGCACATATCACCTTTCTTCTTTATGAAGGAAATATTCGATCTCATAAATTAAAGTATCTGAGATATTTAAATAAAGCTGTAAGTACTTATTAGAGAACAAGTCACTAAACTAATCTAATATGAGAATTTCATTTAGAAATTACTTATGTATTTATAGAAATTCTCATTGTGATGATTTTATAAATCATTCTTTGACTTGAGATCTCCAAATTATCTCACTTAGGGATTGTTATATTTAGATACTACTTAGAACTAACTTAGTTATGGTTAGATTGTTTGGTAGACATTTGATATAATATAAACCATATAGTGGTAGCTAAGTGATAAATATAGGATTTAGCAGACCTAAAGTAATTATGGAGAATGTTTTATTATTCTCTATTAGTATTAATTCAAAATACTTGGTTAAAATAGAATGACATTTTGAAAATAGTTTTCAAATGTTGTTAATAGAATAAATTACTAATATTGAAGAACTTATATTGTTGGATTCAAATATATTAGATATTAATTCCATGTTTGATATCAAATCATAACATTGTGTGATAAAATGATTGGATTATAAGAAAATTCATTAGTAAAAGGTTAGTAAAAATCAATTTGATATTCCCAATATTTAAGTAGTCATGGTATGTTGTTAGATGCTAATCTTAATCTATGGATATAATTTTTAATCAAAATTAAAGATAAATTAAATGAGTTTAATTTATCTAATCCTAAATATAATTTAAGGTTATTAATTTATATCCATTACCAAAATATTTATGAACCTAATAGATGACACATAAAGAATGGTTTATGAGAGAAAAGGTAATTATTCAAGTTGATTTGATTATAAAGTTTGAAAAATTTAAGGTTAAATATAAGATATTTGATAAATAAGACTCAATATTAAATATTGGAGCTTATTTGGGCTTAATTGATAGTTAATTAAAATTAATTATAATCCTATCTAAAATCTGATTGGAATTAAAATTGTATTTCAACCAAATTATCAAAAGGTACAAGTGATATTATAAATAGGCATAAGCTTTAAAGAAGCTAACACTCCTTACTTATCCCTCTCGACATTACTTGTAGAGTTCTCTTACCTTATTTGAGTGCATACCTTTGGAGTCCAAAAACGTATATAGCTACAATGGTTGTGATGAAGTAGTTTTAAATGTTATTTGAGGGAAACTACAAGAAAAGAGATTTATATTTTGTTTATTATTTTATTCATTTATTATATTATAGAATTAAAATGACCTTGAATCTTAAGAAATCAAATAAAAAAAGTTTCATATTTCTTCTACTGTATGATGGATTAGACCCTATCCCAATTTCCTAATAATAACCACCAAGATGGGATAAGACTAATATTAACATGGCTTAGTGTAACCTAAAGTCAACAAGCAAAGATTATTTTAACTAGATTTTGGGCCAATTTTGAATTTTAAAAAATAAAATTTAAGAATTTTTAGGTCAAGTTTAAAGTTTAAAATATCTATTCCGATCTAATTTAACTATATTGATAAAACAACATCTATTGATTCTATTTTTGAAAATAAAAATCTAGCCTATTGATCTTACTTTGCCTTTTCCGTTGCTTTCATTCCATGTAAATGCTTTCTTATATTGTTAATCCTTTATATTGATTCACGTTCTTTTAAATTGTATTTACCACAGCAAAGGCCATGAGGCACCTACCGGGGCCCTTTATAAGAGGGGCCCCCTCAGCCCCCTCTTTAAATAGCTTTACTAAATAGCTTTACAATATGCTTAAGTGTGGCAGGTTACAAACACAGGAGCACTTTGGACTAAATGGATACACCAAATCCATCTTCAAGGCCGTAGATTCTGGCATATAGATTCTCGTTTGGCTTTAACGTTGTTCATTTAATGACTATAACGTTATTATAACAAAAAAAATTAAAGTAAAGGTAATTTTGTGATCCTAACGCTTATAAATAGTCCTAAAATATTGAATTATACTTGTAGCTTCTAATTGCTTTATTTTTTATTAATATATATATTTAAAGTACTCCAACTCAAAAATTTGCAGCAAAAAATTTTACGATTCATCTTACGAGTTACGAGTATAATTTAAAGGTAAATTTTCTTATTTTAATATATTTTATTATTTGTTTTTATTTTAATATTAGATATTAAATTTTGCTATTTATTTTTCTTGTATTGATATAATATCATTTATATATCTTTGTGATATATTGTGAAGCTGTTGGAGTTTGGTTATGCCTGCATACTTCTTCCAATTCCATACAGGTGCTTTTGTTCTTTTTCTAATCTTTTTTCTGAATTAAAAGTATTGCAAATGACTTTGCCAAATGAGTTAATGTCATCAATTGAAATATTAGAATTTGTTCAAGCTGTAGATTATTATCCAAATATTTCAATTGCTTATCGAATTCTATTGACTATACCTGTAACTGTAGCATCAGCTGAGAGAAGTTTTTCAAAGTTAAAATTATTAAAAACCTACTTGAGGTCATCAATGTCATAAGAAAGGTTAAATGGTTTAGCTATGTTATGTATTGAGAAGGATATGTTGGACAATATTGATCTTGATAATATTATTAATGATTTTGCATCTAGAAATGCACGGAGAAATTGCTTTTCATAAATCATGATTCTCTTTGTATTTATTAGTATTATGATCATTTAATATTTAGTTGGTTATGTAAACTTATAAATTAAGTCATTTATGTTTCATACAAATCGGTAAACTTAAGCATATTGTCAATTTATTGGGGCTTTTTTTTTAATTTCGCCCAGGGCCTATAAAACTATAGAAACGACCCTGTTTAAATTAGTCAGATTATTGCAAAATGAGACTTATTGTAAGCTGGAGTCACCTTCTATTTAGGGTCTAAATTCCTAAAGTGAAAGAAGTAATATAAACTTTTTAGAGCATGCCACAATTTCAACATTGCAATAATATGCGTTTCATATAATAACTTGGAAAAGGTTATAATCTAAACTCATATATGATTATCTTGGATGCTTGATCAAATTTGTAGTTTTGTTATTTCTATTCAAATTTATATTGAACTTTAGATATTTCGAGCTCAAGCCAACAAACAAAAATTCAAACTCAATCTCCAAACATAACACTCACATCCCTTATGTATTAAAATTATTAACTATCAATAATATATTAACCTAGTCCTAATTCATTATGATACAATTTTGATATAAAGTCATTTTACTTATGAATGAAGTTGTTTAATATAATTAAACAAATTATTGTAACTTTAAGGAGATGATATATTGTCCAAGTTAATTTTATTTGATTTTCTAGTTTTTGGCTAATCCTAGCATTAAATTAAAGGAAAAATATACGTGTTATGATTTGTCTATCTAATTAAATCAAGAGATGATGGAGTAGTTAGTAGATTGACGAAGGAGAAGAAAAGAAGAAAAACAACCTTGTGTTGACCATCGACATAGTTCTTACTTTCTAAAGTCAAATAAAAGAATTTAGAGCGTTCAACATAAATCCTGAAATTTGCAACCATTCAATTGAAACTCTAAATGAATAGAAGTACTAATGAAATTATATCTTTATTTGTTGCGAGTTAAATTAGTGTGCTTTTTTTATTTGTCTTGTGGGTCCTATTTATGACGTATATATTACATGACTTACTGAAGTCACATACTGTAACCAAATTTAAGTTAACTTTTAATTTCCTTAATTTATCCTAAAATATCTAACTTAACCCTTCATTTCCTTTTCTCCAAGCTCCAACAATTGTTCTCCAATTTGTCTATTTTTTTATTTCAATTTCCTCAACATGTTGGGCTTATAGGCATTAGACTTATAACTTAGCTGCACGTCTTAAGGTGTAACAAAATTGGAGAACAATTGAATTTAAGGAGAAACAAAGTTGTGAACAATATTAGAGCTTGGAGAAAAAGAAAACAAGGTTGAGTTAAAATGTGAGTACCTTTTTGAGCAATTCTTCATAAGTGTAACCCTCCATTGGAAAGGCAACAAATCATCACGTGGAGAACATAGTTACAGTACATCAGAAGATACTATATTATGTACAGGGCAGTTCTTATAATTTTATAGGCCCGGGGCGAAATTAAAAAAAAATGGCTCCAATAAATCGACAGTATACTTAAGTTTATATATTTGTATGAAACATAAATTACTCAATTTATAAGTTTACATAATCAACTAAATATTAAATGATCATAACACTAACAAATACACATAGGATCATGATTTATAAAAAAACAATTTCTCCATGCATTTTTAGATGCAAAATCATTAATAATATTATCAACTATCAAGATCACTATTGTCCAACATATATTTCTCAATACATAACATAGCTAAACCATTCAATCTTTCTTGTGACATTGATGACCTCAAATAGGTTTTCAATAATTTTAACTTTGAAAAACTTCTCTCAGCTGAAACTACAGTCACAGGTATAGTCAATAGAATTCGATAAGCAATTGAAACATTTGGATAATAATTTGCAGCTTGAACAAATTCTAATATTTCAACTGATGACATTAACTCATTTGGCAAAGTCATTTGTAATATTTTTAACTCAGAACAAAGAGTAAAAATATATTAACAAATTAGAAACTTTACCTTTAAATTATACTTAGAATTCAGAAGACAGAATCGTAACATTTTTTGCTACTAATTTTTGAGTTGGAGTACTTTAAATATATATACTGATAGAAATAAAGAAATTAGAAAGTAAGAATACATCTAAATATTTTAAGACTATTTATAAACATGGATCACAAAGTTACCTTTACATTAAAAAAAATTATAATGTTAACTGTTTAACGTTAAAATCATAAGCCAACATTTATAAATTAACGTTAACTTATAACGTTACAATCATTAAAGTCAACGTTCTAAGGAGTCTTGCGTGTTGTTGTTGGAGTCTTGGGAGGGAGGAGGCTGTTGCGTCACTTACATGTTGCTGTTTGAGTCGTGGAGAGGAGTCTGCTGCTGTCGGAAAAGCCTTTAAAGCCAGAGTTAAAACATAAAAATCAGTGCATCACGTCTTCACTTCTTAGAGAGGAGGATGTTGATGGGGCCCCTCTCATAGTGGGCCCTGACACACTGATTATGTAGTGTTGCATATATGAGATGAAAGAAATAGACACATGTTTTGGTGCAAAGAAAGAAGTTTTAGAAATATTCAATGAAGAGCATATCAATAACATCAGAATCCATATCGGCACCTTTAAACAAAAGCTCTGTATTAGTAGTTGGAGCATTTGTTTTGTGCTTGAACAATTAGCAAATCATTGGTAATTTTTTTACAGGTGTTTTTTCTTCATCAGCCTATGGCTGTATACAATTACATTCTTCACTTTATCACGGTGGGTCCAATAAGGCCCAACGTTCTCCGTACCTGATTCCTAGCCAGAAGCTGACCCTGAGCCGAAGCCAGACACCCAAAACTCGAACCCGCCGAACTCAACTGTAACACAGTGTTTGGTTACTGTCCTCATAGGTGGGGACAGTAGACGGAGACACAAAAAACCCGTCTCCAAGGTGTTTGCTTGATGTCTCGACGAATTTTGTCCCCGTCTCAGGAATATAGGGACGATGATTTTGTGTACCTGTACAGACTATGGTACAATTTTTTTCGTCCCGGGACGGAAACTAATCTGAAAATGGATTTACCACTTTACCCCTTACAACATCTAAACCTATCCCCGTTTTCTCTACTACCTTTTCGTTTCTCCCAAATCGCTACCGTCTCTTTCTCCCAACGCACTGGTCTTTCTCTGGTCTGTGGTTCATGGCGGCTGAGGTAAGTTTTGTCTTTCTCCCAAATCGCACTGGTCTTTCTTCCGTGCTTGCCTTTTGGGATCGGTCTCCTCTCTTCTCTCTTCCGTTTATAATTTTGTTGTCGTCTTCTTGTGGATCTGGATCTGTCGTTATTCTTTTGTTGTCGTCTTCTTGTGGATCTGGATCTAGGTTACTGTCTTGTGGTCTTCTTGATATATTTTGGTTCTTCTTCTTGTTTGTCGATCGGGAGATTCAGACCCGAAGAAGTGTTTCTCTCTTGTTGTTTTAATTTTTTTGTCTCTATTTGGTGGATCTTTGGTTTCGTTTAATCGAAGACTTTTATTTGTTTTCTTTACCAAAATTTGAATGCCAATTTAGTGCCGTTGGTTTCAGATTGTGAGATTTAGATCTGAAATAACGTGTCATAGTTCCTCTCTTCACTACTGTACTTTATGTGGTTTTGCAGATTCACATATTCCCCTTGCTCTTTGTTAATCCTTATCACTAGTGGCTTTTCATTTCGACAATGCTGGATTTCTTTTTGTTTTACAAATTTGGATTTTTCTCTTCCCATTATACTATGATAATTGCTGTGCTTCTGGAGTGGATTGTATCTGATATTTCTATCGACTGTCCTCATGGGTAGGAAATGACTGATGCTTGGTTATTTCTCTGTTCAGGTGGATCAAGAGATAACTACAAAAGCATTTGAAAACGATAGCATATCAGGTAAGCCATGCAATGGAATGGTCAGATGATATGCTCTATTTATCTTCTGCCTGCATTTCTGTATATGGTCTGTTATCCATGTGCTGTGACTGATATGTTGAAACGATAGGTGATCCATGTGCTCTGTTATCTTCTGCTTCCATTGATTCTCTTCTACCTTGCCTTCTATTTTGAAAGATGCTTTCAATATAAACCTCTAGATCATTAATTCCCTTTCAATACTTATCACCAGAAGTACAAATTGTAAGAGGCAATACATGGTGAAACATCATGATAACGGAGCATTTTCTTAACAATTGGGCATATCAGCATGTTATACTGAACATTTTCTTAACAATTCAAGCAAGAGAAACTTCAACAATTATGTAAAACTTTTGTAGCTTTCTCTAGCAAAGCTTTTGTTAATCTATCTATTGGATGCTCTCCAATGTCTAACTCAATTTTATTTGTCATTTAGAAACACATTCTCTAATGAAATGTAACTATATCTCAATATGCTTGGTTCTTCTTTGCTGAACTGGATAATGAAATGTAACTATATCTCATTTAGAAAAACATCCTTCTTAACTCCATTACCAATAGACAATTTATCACTAACATTAAGGGGAGTCCTAATAGCTTTATAATTCAACTTTCTAGCAAATGATGGTATATTTAACAAAGAAATGTAAACAATTTAGGGTCTCAGCTATATGAAAGATTTAAGAATGTAAACAAAGAAATCTTATTCTGGTTCAACCAAAAATTCGTTTTGATTCAACATCTGATTGCTTTCCACTGTGAAGAAGAACATTTGGATTTGTTGTTAGGGTAAGTAGGCTTCTCATATTAGATGGAGAACTTCATCTCCAAATTTGTACAACTACTATTGTAAGTGTATTTAATGGCCTTCACCCTAGTATTATGTTTCTTTATAGATAGTACTGTCCAATATATCTCAGTATTTGTGCTCATTTTTTTCTAGCATGGATAATTGATTTTTGAAGTTGATATGCCTTTCATTTTATGTATGATTGTTTATATTTCAATGAGGATTGACATTAAACAAATTATTCATTATTGATTGTATTTATCATAAAGTATATTGTCTTTAGTATGGAGTTTTTACACCTTTACATTTTTCTCTCCACTTCCTCATAATTGAGTAAAATTGAACTCATATAAAAAGAAATGTTGAATTTCTTACTAGATATAAGACAGTTTGTTGTTGATGCCTAATTTCTTTGCACCTATCTTTAACTATATTGCTTCTATACTAGCTTTGTAGTTGATACATATTCAACTTTTGTTATTAATGTGGCCATGATTGATAATAGATTTGCGAACTAACTTGCAATCCTGACAGTAATAGAAAACTTTACATAGTAGCGAAGAGCTCCCACTTCATATTATTTGGTCTAATTTGTACCAGCATCGGCTTGCATACCTCACTACTATAGCCCTATCAAGGTTTACCTTATAAGTCGCTCGATACTTTACATGGTGGTAAATTTGAAGAATTATCCTCTATGGACTTCTCACGTAATAGCGTGGATTTTTAGTGGAGATACGGTCATATTACTCCGGGGACTTCATGCATTGTAAAGAACTATTCCATGATGTTCATTTGGCGCTTCTACATGCATTGTGGTTGTATATTTTAACTTGGAACCAAAGGCGTTTCAAATTCAATACCGTGTTATGTAGCGTGCTTTCCAAAGTCCCTTTGGATAGTAGAATGGTAGTTTCAACAATGAGCATATTCGTGAATTCTAGAGTAAGTGCGTTCTTTGAAAATCACTTGTGCGATGTGCCAAGATGTTATTGTATGTGGTGCTGGAAGTTTGTTCAAGCTCTTGTTTCTCATGTATCTTTAGATTTCGGAGATGATTTTGCATTCCTCTAAGGTGCTAAACAAGAGATTCTTGATTAACTCCGCTTGATTAATGTGATTTCTTTGTTTGATTGATGATGCTACTTCACGTGATGAATTGTCAATTGGATTTTAATTTCTTATTGTGCACTTGGGAGATGTTTTCTGAAGTTGACATCTTTTGCAATTTTTTATAAACTATCTACACAACCTTGAACTGAATTATTTAATGAGCTCCCTGGTTTATCCAATGTATATGTTTTCGTGTCCTAAAGAATTTCTTCATTCTTTGATTTGATGTATATGCATTTGGTTCTACTCGATGCCTTTTTTCGTTGTGTATAATGCATATGAATAATCCGATTCACAGTTTAGGCTTATTAAAACAATTTATCTGAGGGAACTTGCCTAGTTTGAATATCTTTTTCTGATTTGGCATTGCCAAAAAGCCATTATATATGTGCGGTTAGGAATTGAATTCTAATTCAAGAACAAAGGAAAGAGGCTAAAGAAAAAGGAATTGAATTCTGATTTGTCCAACATTTTTTATTGATATATTGATATGTTGCACATTGAATTTTTTATTGATATGTTGCACATTTGAACACTAAACATCATTTACATAGAATACACCAATATTTCATACATTTAAATTTGTTTAGTCTCTCAATACCTAGGTAATATATATATATGAACTTATGTATATACACACATATACATACGTATATATATATATATCTCTCCGTATATATATGTGCATATATATACGGATATATATATCCACATGGTTTCCATATACATGTGGATGTTTTATATATATGTACATATGATATATATATATATGTACATATATATATCATATGAAGCATCAATTTTTACAATATATATTATTGTTGGTTGTGGCTTGTTTATGATCCATTGTGTTTTTCTTTACAGACAGTTTTCATTTTAAAAATGAATAATCTACGTCGTGATGCTATTTTTAAGTGTCTAACTCTGTATGAGCTATGGACTGAGGAATTGGATTTTATGAGAATGTTTCTGTTGTTGTGTTTGTATGTGCACACTAGAAAAAGGAGAAGGAGTGCAAATGCTAGAGGTAGTCGGGCATTGAGAATACCTAGCAGGCAAGCCAATATAGATAGAATTTTACATGAGGGTGATAGGAATTGCCACTGGGATTTAAGGATGGACTTAAATGCATTTAGATTGTTATGTCAAATGCTTCAGGTTCATGGTGGGTTGAATGCTAATGGACATGTGGCTATACAAAAAAAAAAGTATTAATCTTCCTAAGAATATTGGCACAAAATGAATCCAATAGAGTATTACAAGTTCGGTTTATGAGGTCAGGAGAAACCATAAGTAGGATCTTCCATAGTGTGTTGAAGGCAATACTGAAGCTTCAACATATGTTGTTTGTGAAGCTCATACCAATTCCTGATGATTGCACAGACAATAGGTGGAAGTGGTTTAAGGTTAGTAAGTTGCATTAGCTACAATAACTTGTGTAATTTCACTTCTGCACAGTACTAAGCTAGAAATGTTTACTGTATTGTTTGAATTTGTTGAAAGGGTTGCCTTGGTGCACTAGATGGGACCTATTTAGACATAACAGTGCCACAGGCAGATAAACCTAGATACAGAGGTAGGAAGGGGAAAATATGCACTAATGTGTTAGGCGTGTGTGATAAGAACTTAAACTTTGTATATGTTCTTGCTGGATGGGAGGGTTCAGCTGCAGATTCAAGGGTTCTGCATGATGCTGTTACTAGGCGTAATAGACTTGAAGTTCCAAGGGGTATGTAAGATAATAATATTTTTCAGAATTTGGAAATTAGTTTATTAAGGTGTGATTACAAATATAATGGTTGGAGTGTGTTTCTGGCTATAGGAAATTACTACTTAGTGGATGCTGGCTATACCAATGGTCCTGGTTTCCTTGCACCTTTTAGAGGCACAAGATACCATATTCAAGAGTGGGCAAGAGATGGGAGAGAACCTAGGACTCTATAAGAGTTGTTTAATAAGAGACACTCATCTGCCAGAAATGTCATTGAACGTGCATTCGGTTTACTGAAAAAAAGATAGAAAATCTTAAAAAATCTATCTTTTTATCCAACAGCCACTCATGTGCACATAATTCTTGCATGTTGCTTGTTGCACAACTTTATTAGATTGCATATGACAGATGATCCAGCGGAGCACACCCCTTTTGAAGAAGAGGATATGCAGATTGGGGAAGATGCACCATTTCCTGAATTTGTTGATCGTGGTTAGCCAACTAATGAATGGAGTCGATGGAGAGATGAGTTAGCTAGGAACATGTATGATGATTGGAGAAGAAACCATTAAGTTGTGAACTTTAATTCAGTTTCTGTTTTTATTTATTGCATTGTACTGAACTTTTTTTCACTTTCATTGTAATTGACTTGAGGCTTTTGGTTTAATTTCACTTTATATATTAACCGAATGTGATAAGTTTATGTATATTCTTCTTTATTTCCATACAAGTTTCAAATAATGGTGATTAATATATTATGGAAATGGTTTGGTTGCTTTGTTTGAATGACATTCCATGGTTTAGGTCGGATGTCAAGAATCGGAATTGGATGAAACGAAGCATTGGTGACATTTATGGAAGAGGCAGTTGTTGCTGGTTATAGAACTGATAATGGGCAATTTAAGCCTGGTACCTTCCAACTTCTTGCTGAAAGAATGGTGGACAAGTTTCCTTATTGTGGCATTGACAAGAGGCATGTTAAAAATAAGCACAAGAGGTTGAAGGAAAAATATCAAACAGCTTTTGACATGTTGAACTGTAGTGGCTTTGGTTGGAATGAAACCATGCAATGTGTAGAGGTTGACAGCAAGCAAGTGCTACATGAATGGAGGAGGGTAACTGTTTTATTTTCACCGTTATTTATTGAATCATCCCCAAAGTAATTTGTTTATCATGCTCAAGTTGTGTTATTTTTTCCAGAAAAACCCCAACAAGTACTACACTCCTGGGAAGTCGTTCCCGATTTATCCTAGACTTGAGAATATATTTGAAAGGGATAGAGCTGTTGGCTCAGGTGCTCAAGTTGTTGCGGATGCTGTAGCTGAACTGGATATCGATGACACTGAGGGTGATGAGCCAACACCTCCTGTTGGCTCATTTGATCCAATGTGCCCATTGGGGACTCCCCCTGGATCAGCATCTGCCAATGTCACAGAAGCTGTCTCATCTTCCAGCAACATAGCAGGGACCCGACAAAATAAAGCCAAAAAGAAGATGACGGATGTTGAACTTTTCGATGGCCTTTCTGCGACATTTGCTAAGGCCATTGATGCTAGTTGTGAGAATGCAAAGATAATTGCTGATGCAATTAAAGGAGTTGAAGGACCCAACCTAGGAGAAGAGCTTGAGAAGTTGGGGTTCTCCACAACAGAAATTGTTAGGACTATGAGGATGTTCTCTGCAAATGCTCATACTGAGGGACTATTCTGGCGTGTAACTGCAGATCACAGACAGACTTATGTTAGGAGCCTCTTATATGATGAAGACTGACTATAGTTAGAAATATTTTATGGCTTCATTATTTGTCTTTAAACAGCTTGTGTGATGTTGAATGATGGTACTTCGAATTGTTGACTTTGTTTGTGCACTTGTGAATCCATGATGAATGGTTGCTTTGTTAACTATTTGGATGTTTGTGATGTATGTTGGTGTATGAATGATGACGTTATTATTCATTTTCAGGTACTTTCCTATAGGCCGATATAACTTTTTTGTTGTGTTTGTTGGGCGTCACGTAGGAATTTTTACAAATTGGGATGATGTAAAACTGGCAACAGAGGGGTTTCCTAATGCAAAATTCAAGGGGTATCGGACTTATGTAGAAGCAGAACCTGCCGATCTCATCGATGCTGATAGGCGGACTCGTTGGAATGAAGAAATTGTTCATACCACTAATGAACCGTCATTAATAATGTATCAATCTTCGCTTCCAACAAATGAACTCCAAATTGAAGTTGCTACTTTGAAGAAGAAAATTGCTTGGAATCAAGGATTTTTACACGTTGCCGTTGGTTTAATTTTGGGTTTTATTATTACCGGTATTCTTAATAAAATATAAGGGTTGTATGTATCTTCAACTTATTATGTAATGAATTCTATGAATGCCTAGATGTTGTGTTAACTTATTATGAATAACAATTTCGAACTTGTCGGACTTTTTAATACCTATTATGTAATTTGTTTCATGAATGGTTACATGTTTTATTAATTTATTATGTTGTACAATTTCTAACTTCTACCAATTTGTAACATCTTATGTAATTAGGTCCATGATTGCTTGCATGATATACTTTAGTATTATGTATTAAAAATTATACCTTATGCGATTTTTATCTCCTATTATGTAATTAGTTTCATAAGCGGCAAACATTTAACTAAATTATTATGTACTAAATTATTATGTCATTAATTGAATGAATGCTTAGATATTTTATTACATTATTATGTATTTCAATTTCTAAATCATACGATTTTTGTTCACTATAATTTAATATTTTAGTTTGTAGGCATTTTATATTTCTTTTAATTTTAAAGATTTAACATTTTCATAATTATTTTAGTATCTCATTTTATTTCATTATAATTATAAAATTACAAATTTACTTAAAATAAATATTCATACAATTATATAATAATCACTTACTTACTTATATCTATTCATATTACCTCGCAGGGTAATATTGTCATTCATCTTGTTTTTTGGTTACATCCATCAAAATCAAACACATTTCATCTCGAGAGCGGAGATAATTTTATCTGTCCGTCCACCACAACCAAACACCTAATTGTCTTGATTTTGATCATTCCTTCTCTTACATTAGTCTCCTTCTGCCTCTATCCCTTGGCCTTTGTTTGGATGGAGGGAAAGCGAAGAAAAGAAAGGAAGAAATATAATTTCTCTTCCTTTCTACTTGTTTGACAAAAATAAGCAAGGAAAGGAGAGAATGGAGAGGAAAGGGAGAAATAAGGATCGAATATATTTCCCACCAAATTGGTGGGAAAGGGAGAAATTCGAGACTAAACAAACTTAATATAAATAAATTACTATTATACCCTTATATTTAATTTATAGATGTCTTAATCGAGGCGTAAAGTGCTCAAAATATTCTTTTGTCGATATAAGTTTGAATTCAAACTCATGTGTAAATAAGGAATCCAAATAAGAGAAAAGAAATCTCATTTCTCTTCCATTCTTTTCTCCTATTTTCTCTTCAATATTTCCTTTCCTTTCCCTTATACAAATAAGGATCCAAACAAAGGCTCGAAGACAGCAACTAAACACAAGGGAAGCCCTTTGAGTTCTTTATCACTCCATACAGCCCGATTGCTACCTCTCTCTTTAACTTTCCTTATCCAAAAACCATATTCCTATATATCACTAACTTCTCTGTCATTTCTAATATTTCCTTCAATTGAGAAATATAGATAATGGGCACGGGCTCTTCCAAGGACGCCGATGCTGGTTCTCACGGCAGTCAAGAACGGGAGGACAGCCTCGACCAAGCCGGAGGTCAGCTCTATGTGTCTCTCAAAATGGAGAATTTTAAACTCGCTGGCGACCTCATTCCTCACGTCTATGGCTCCGTCCCTCTCGTTGGCTCTTGGGATCCTTCCAAAGCTGTAATTCTTTTTCTTCTCTCTGTTTTCACCTTTTTAATTAATTAATCAGGCATTCTTCTTTGTTTTCCTTCAAATTAAGTTGTTTGATTGTGTTTTGTTGGCAATTCGATTTTAGCTGTCTCTGGAACGTGAATCGGCGTCAATGTGGGAGTTGAGCTTTGTTGTTCCACCTAATCACGGTATTCCTATATTCTTTATTCTTTCCTTTTTCTCTTTTTGTTTTCGATATACACCACATTATTTCTTACTTTTTTGAGAAAAAAAATGAAGTATCTTGTTGATATATAAGGCTAGGCATTTCCCAAGTCCGATCAAACGGTTCACTTGGTTATAACTAGAAGGAACTTTAACACCACTAAGCTTCTGCTTTTAAAGCTGACATTTAGATATTGTTTCTGTGTTCTTTTTTTTTTTTCCCTATAAAGTTTTTTAAATCAATTTTTTGTTCTCTATTGAATGTAGAAACTTTGGACTTCAAGTTCCTTTTAAAGCCAAAATACGGCAATGCTCCTTGTATTGTGGAAGAAGGTCCAAACAGACTTCTTAGTAGGGGAACATTGCAAGGAGAATCGAGGCTTGCCATTTTCAAAAATGGGGATGAGATTCTCGAGTATAGAGTGTTCATCAAAGCTGATAGAGTCTCCCCATTTGATCTTGCGGCTAGTTGGCGAGCTTACCAGGAAAATCTCCAGCCTTCAACAGTTCGTGGAATTCCTGATGTTAGCATCAATTCTGCACCCATTCCAGGAGCTGAGGTTTGTTTGTAAAA
The DNA here is from genome assembly GCA_029891385.1 of Erythroxylum novogranatense. Taxonomy (NCBI): domain Eukaryota; kingdom Viridiplantae; phylum Streptophyta; class Magnoliopsida; order Malpighiales; family Erythroxylaceae; genus Erythroxylum; species Erythroxylum novogranatense. The sequence continues at coordinate 57,893,094 of CM057226.1, read as the reverse complement.
AATACAACTGCTTTCTGTTTATAAATTTGGAGGCTTTAATGTACTTATTTAAAATGCTCTTAGCCGCCCAAAAATTGTGCAACTAATTTTCTTGTTCTTACTCGACCCTTTGTCACAGAACTCTGAATTACTGATTGTCTTATGTCATTAGGTTGTGTCATATAATAAATGATGCAACATATTCTAAAGGAGATCTTTAATTTTTTTTACAGAATGGGTCTTCAGCTACTTTGGAGCTTGATCTTGAACATTATGTTGTCCCAGCACCATCAACTTCTACGAACTCAGGTTTAGTATATCTAGCTAACAATGCAGAGAATCCGAGGTTTTCTAGAGCTGATTGCTCAACCAATGCTTCACATACCTCTAAGGATAGTGGCATTTCTGTTGATCGACCATCAACTAATAAGGTTATACTGGTTGCTTCTTATGCATATTTACACACTATACTTCCTTATGGGCTTTAATGTATTACATCAACTACATTGTGAGATATTATTATATCTTTTAGTGTTCATTAGTTCATTGTTTTCAAAATCTTTTAGATCCTTAATTATTGCTAACGGAGAGTTACTAGGCCTAAGCCTCAAGTTCAAAACTTGTAATTGTCTTTATGCATGGATTAACTGATTCTGAAGCCCTATAAAGCTAACATTGAAAATTTCTGTCTATAAACTATTGCACACAGCTTTGCTTTCTAATTATAGGTCTAATATTGTGAACTAATTTTTACTCAGGCAATGGAGATTGTTATCCCAGATCCATCCAAGATGTATTCCAATTCTGGAATGGTTGAATCAAAATCTGTTGGAACATTCTCTCCTTTCCAAAAACAAGACAGTCACAGGGGGCTCTTTGTGGATAGGGGCGTTGGATCTCCTAGGCTAGTTAAATCACCTAGTTCAAGCGCCTTTATATTTGATCTTAAACTGGACGCAGAAACAAAGGTTGCACATACTTTAAGATTGACTGAACCTAATATTTCCTAAACATTGTGTTTTTTCATTATTACAAGCTTGTGCTTTGCTTTATTAAAAAATTTGTGTTCCTTTTATTGTCAAGAACTTAATGCCACGTATTCTTTGGAGTATTCAAATTTCTTAGCGATGGTGACCAGATGCTTGGGCCAAAGGAGGATAGACATTTAGCAATCATTTTGGTAAGCATGAGAAGAATTTATTGTCCTTTCTCCATTGATTTAACTATGAGCTTTGTCAAATTTGATTTTAATATTGGCACCCTGAAAATTGTATTACGGAAATGCATGTCTAATGTATGATTGCCAGGTGCTGAAATTTAATGAGAGGTAATTAAATCAAAATAATACGTCTAGGAATCTCTTCCTAAAACCTAAGAATCACTCAGACAAAAAGTTACCAGACTTCTTTAAGAATTTTTTGAATAATAAAATAACATTCATTCCATCACAAAGCTAAAAGTATAAACATGTATATAATAGGATTAGGTGCATCATTCATAGACTTTTTGGTCATATGCTAGTTAGAATAGAGAGATGTCCCATCTTCTAATGCAAGCCTCTCTTAATCAAGTGAGTAACCGATGCAAAAAAGCTTAGGTCTTGTTTGGTAATCAGTAATAAAGAGGTGAGAATGAAAATGAAACATTTATTCCTAACTTTTAGTTGTTTGGTTAGTGGTAATAAATAAAATATGGAATGACAAAGCTGGAATGAATTTTAAGCAATCTTGGACTTATTACTAAAAGTTACCAAAGGGCATAACTAAGTGCTCAAAGTGGTCATGATGAGTTTTGAATGCGGTCTTCTCCACATCTTCATTATCCATCTGCATATGGTGGTATCCTGACCTTAAGTCTAACTTAGTGAAAAACTTCGCTCTATGTAGTTCATCCAGTAACTCATCCACCACTGGAATGAGAAATTTGTCTTTCACCATTTGATTATTCAATGCACGATAGTCAACACAAAATCTTCATGTTCCCTCCTTCTTTCGGACCAGCAGTACGGGTGAGGAGAATAGGGATTTACTGGGTCGAGATACCTTGTTTCAGCATCTCATCACATTGTCTTTCAATCTCTTCCTTTTGCAAAAAGGGTACCTATACGGTCTCACATCCAATAGTTTTGCCCCCCGAATGAGAGTGATTCGATGGTCACAAGTTCAAATACGAGGGAGGCCGGTTGGGTCTTGAAACAAGGCATAATTTTCCTTTAGAAGTTGGTGCAATTCGACTTATTCAAGTCGCTGCCCCTGCACTATGTGCAGTCCTGACTTAGTGTGTTGCAGCTGCCCCTGCCACTGAAAGCTTCTCCCTTCCATGTTAAAACTTACTAAGTGCAGAAAAATTCCATATGATAGGGTCAAGTGCTTGCAACCACTTAATTCCCAAAACTACATCAAATCTAGCCAAAGGTATAGCATAAAGATCAACACAAAATAATTCATTGTTAACCTTAAAGGATACCCCTTTGCACAACCCTTGGCTTGGTATTTTTGCTCCGTGGGCTATTGCCACGTTTAACCTTTGTCGTCCTTTCATAGGCAGCCCGAGTTGCTGAACCGCCTTTTCTCCTATGAAATTATGGGTACTCCCTGAATTTACAAGTACCAACAGGGGCCACTCATCAATTTCGGCCTTAACTTGCGTTGTTTGAGTGCTGCTTGTTCCTGACATGGCATGGCGTGAAATTTTTGGCGCATCAGTCTCTTCTTCCTCCATTGTTTCCTCTTCTTCCTGTATTACTTCTATCCAAAATAGCCTTGGCTATTCACCTATGTCTTGTTGTGTATAGCTCATCACCATTATAACATAGGCCTTTCTCCCTTTTTTCTGCCATGTCGGCTCGGGTAAGTCTCCTCACAAGAGGCGTTGTCATGCTGTTGGAACTTACAGATGATATTTTGTTGTCCGAACTGCCCTTGCTGCCTTGGGAGGTAGTCGGTATAGCAAAGGAGCTCTGCTGCTTTCATGAGTTCCATGAGGTGGTGGTTTTCTTGCTTCCCATGCCTTGTGTAAATTGCATCTTCCTCTCATATACTCTTGCCAAGTTGCAGCCCCTAAATTGATAGGATTATTCATTTCAACATCAAGTCTTAGTCCAGCAATAAGTCCAGCTATAAATAAATTAACCTGAAGATCTTTAGGAAGGTCCACTGTCCTTGCTAACAAAATCTGAAATTGATTTTGATACTCCTCCACACTCCCTATTTGTTTCAGATTTGCTAGCTCCCCAGCTGGATTGTTGCTCAAATGGGGTCCAAACCTCAAGTTACAATGTTTCTTAAGCATGTGCTAATGTAGTACTGGCTCTTCTTGTTTGAATTTAAAATACCACAATTGTGCCTGCCCAATTAGGTGGAAAGTCGCCAATCTAACCTTCTTATCTGCTAGAGTTCTATGGGCCAAAAAGAATTGCTCGCATCTATGGAGCCACCCCAATAGGCCTTCAGACCCATCGTATGTAGGAAATTCCATCTTGGAATAACATGGCACTGTGTGAGATCCCGAGCTCCCTTCATATCTTTCGTCTCCCCTAGATGGGTCTACCCTACTGCTGCTCTCAACTCCTTTTGGTCCTTCCCTGCTCCTCTGCTGGCCGAACCCCTCCATCATTCGAACTAGGCCATCTAACTTTTCCTGCATCTCCATAAAGCGTTGGTCTACATGTTAATATAGGGCTATCAACTCTGGAGGGAATTATTGGCATCGTCCATGATGCAGGAGCATTTAGTTTATATTCCTAGTTAATATTAGATTTCTTACTATTTAGTACTTAAGTTATTTGGATTCCTAGTTATCATAGGATTAGCATATTACTTCTTAATTAGTATTTCCTTTTTCTATTAGGACTTCTAATTTAGTATTTCCTTTTCCTATTAGGAGTTGTCCTATACTAGTATAAATAGACAGCCTATGCTTGATGTTAAGGTATGTCTTTTATCAATCAAATAATTTTATGCTTTTAGAGGTTTTTCTACAAACCCTAAGCTCTATTTTCAAGTTCCAGCTACAATCTACTTCAATTATAGCCTATTCTATTCTACTTATCTTTGTTTTTCCTTCCCACACTACGTCAAATTGGTATCAGAGCAAGTTAGATCCTTAGATTTTGATTGCTTAGCTATGGTTGGACGCGGTAGAACACGTGGACGTGGAAATCAAGATAACCAAGGAGAGATGGTGAGTTGAGACGATATGATTGCAGATTTGTCATGTATTGTGCAAGATTTACAGCGGCGACGGAACCATAGCAGCCGAATGGAGATTAGGAAGGCGACCACGACCCTCGGATGTACCGAAAGGTAGTCTTGAGGCTGAAACTGCAGATTCAATGGATGACAACCCCTTTCATGCAATTGGACCCATGAACAATGTGGTAAGAGGTGGATTGGAAGAGAGTTTAGTGCATGCCCTTGAATTGAATGGTGGTGGAATTAGAATTGAAGTTGCTGATTTTCATGGAAAGATGCATGTGGAGGACTATTTGGATTGGGAGGCAAGTTTAGAGACTTATTTTGAATGGAAACCTATGGCTGAAGCTAGAAAAGTGTTGTTAGTTAAGCTTAAATTGAAGAGCACTGCACTTCAACGGTGGAAGCGAGTTGAGGAGCAGCGTACACGACAAGGCAAGCCTAAAATTAGCACTTGGGAACACATGAAAGCGAAGTTGCGCAAGCAATTTTTACCAGCTGATTACTTAATGGAATTGTATGAAAAGTTCCATTCGTTGAGACAAAGGAGCGTAAGTGTGGAGGAATACACGGCTGAGTTTAACAACCTCTCAATTCGAGTAGGGTTGAATGAAACTAACGAACAATTGACCTCTCGATATCTAGCAGGTTTGAATCAATCACTTAGGGATGAGGTGGGAGTAGTTCGATTGTTTAACCTTGAAGAAGCAAGGCAACATGCCTTAATGGTAGAAAAACGAGTCTGGAGGTATGGTTCTAGAAGGCCTTTGTTTGGAAGAACCGAAGGAGCTATTCAAAGGAGTGTTGGAGCTATTCGCAATGAAAGAATAGGTCAATCAACCCCCAAAATCAGTCGCGAGAGCGCCAACATGAACCGAGGTAATGGAGGAAATATGGGTAACATTGAAAAAGGGAAGGCTTTGGTGAAGTTTGGAGCAGCAAACATCTCTAATCCTAATAATTTTAAAGCTGACAGCAACTCACAGATTCGGTGTTTTACTTGTGGAGAAAAGGGTCATGCTTCTTATGCTTGTCCGGAGCGAAGGGTGAATCTCGCTGAACTAGAAGAAGAAGAGGAGGACGTGTCAGACCCAGTGGATGATGATGGCGTGGAAGAAAGTGAGGATATAGATGTGTACCCAGTTCAAGGAGCATCTTTAGTGGTTCGACGAGTAATGACAACCACTAACAAGTGCGAAGGGGAAGATTGGAGACGTCGTAGCATATTTCGAACCCGTGTTAATTGTGGAGGTAAGGTGTGCAATCTAGTTATTGATGGAGGTAACATGGAGAATGTTATTTCAAAAGATGCAGTAGAAAAGCTTAAACTTACCACTGAAAGGCATTCTCTTCCTTACAAGATTGGTTGGCTTAAGAAAGGTCATGAGATTCCAGTCACTTCTAGATGCTTGGTCAAATTTACTATGGGTTCAAATCTAGATGATGAAGCTTTGTGTGATGTTGTGCCTATGGATGATGGCCATATTCTTGTGGGCAGACCTTGGTTATATGACCATGACATGGAACACCTCGCTAAACCAAACACTTACACTTTTCATAAAGGCAACAAGACTTACACCTTACACCCTTTAAAGGAAGAAGCCAAAGAGACCTCTAAATCTTCAAAAGGTGGCAACGTTAGCGGATATACAGCAGCTGAAAGGTTTGAATCAGAATGTGAAGAGTCAGAGGTGGTGTATGCTCTAGTTAGTAAGGCTGTGAAGGATAACAAAGCCGGAAATTTGATTCAATAACCTCCTGAAATCCAGCAATTGTTGAAGGAATTCAAGGAGCTGGTCAGCAATGATTTGCCCCCAAGTTTACCACCCATAAGAAGCATTCAACATGCTATTGATTTGGTGCCTGGAGCACCTCTACCTAATTTGCCAGCATATAGAATGCCACCTATGCAGCGTGCCGAGATACAAAAACAAGTTGGTGAATTGCTTAGTAATGGACTGGTGCGATAAAGTAAAAGTCCTTGTGCTTGTCCAGCTCTACTTGCTCCAAAAAAGGATGGTTCTTGGAGAATGTGTGTTGACAGTCGCGCTATCAACAAAATAACTGTCAAGTACAGATTTTCTATTCCTCGTTTAGATGATATGCTTGATCAACTAGGTGGTTCTAAGGTGTTTTCAAAGATTGATTTGAAGAGTGGGTACCATCAAATCAGATTGAGGAGTGGAGATGAATGGAAGACAGCTTTTAAAACACCAGATGGACTTTTTGAATGGTTGGTGATGCCGTTTGGTCTTTTTAATGCACCTAGTACGTTTATGAGAACCATGAGTGAAGTACTTAAGCCATTCTTGAACTCTTTCATAGTTGTTTACTTCGATGACATTTTAATCTATAGTCAGAGCAAGGAAGAACACTTGGTTCATTTGCACCAAGTTTTGGAAGTGCTGCGTAAGGAGATGCTTGTTATAAATTTGAAGAAGTGCACTTTCTTATGTGATGAAGTTGTGTTTTTGGGGTTTGTTGTCTCTGCTGAAGGGATAAAACCAAATTTTGAGAAAGTTCGAGCGATCATGGAATGGCCAGAACCTCAAAGCATCAAAGATGTTCGAAGTTTTCATGGTTTGGCCTCTTTCTATAGGAGGTTTATAAGGAATTTTAGTGCTGTAATGAGTCCTATAATTGAATGTTTGAAGAAAGACAGCTTTGCATGGTCTAATTCAGCACAAAAAGCCTTTGAAAGAATTAAAACTTTGATGACGGAAGCACCTATTCTTGCACTACCGAACTTTGAGAAGTTATTTGTTGTTAAATGTGATGCTTCACATGTTGGAATTGGGGCTGTTCTAAGCCAAGAAGGGAGGCCTATAGAATTTTTCAGCGAAAAGTTATGTGATGCTAAGCGAAGATATTCCACTTATGATTTGGAGTTTTATGCTTTGGTGAGAGCTATTGATCATTGGAGACACTACTTGGCTTATAAGGAGTTTGTGGTTTATTCTGACCATCAAGCTCTACGCTACTTGAATTCTCAAAAAAAAGTTGAATGAACGTCATATTAGATGGAGTTCTTTTCTTAATCAATTCAACTTTTCCTTGAAATACAAGACAGGTGAATGCAACAAAGTGGCTGATGCATTGAGCAGACGATCTTCACTTTTGGCGGTGATGAGTACTCAAGTTGCAGGATTTGAAGAACTCAAAAATCAATATGAAACAGACCCATATTTCAAACTGATTTTTGAGGAATTGAAGGGACCAGCAGGGGTAGATTTGTTGCCGTATAGGTTGCATGATGGGTATATTTTAAAGGCAATCAATTGTGTATTCGGCGGAGTTCTATGAGAGAACAAATTGTGCGAGAACTTCATGGTAGCAGGTTAGGAGGACATTTTGGTAGAGACAAGACATTGGCAATGGTAGTTGATCGTTATTATTGGCCAAGTATGTATCGAGATGTGGAAAGATTGGTGAAAGCGGTGTTCACTTGTCAATTTGGCAAGGGATTTCACAAAATACGGGTCTATACACTCCTTTGCCAATACCGGAGGCACCTTGGGTTCATTTGAGCATGGATTTTGTCTTGGGACTTCCAAAGACAGCAAAGGGATTTGATTCTATATTTGTTGTGGTGGATCGGTTTTCAAAAATGGTACATTTTATTCCATGTTTCAAGACTTCCGATGCTACACATATTGCTGATTTGTTTTTCAAGGAAGTGGTGAGATTACATGGCGTACCAAGTTCAATTGTTTCCGATAGGGATGTTAAGTTTATGGGACACTTTTGGAGGACCTTGTGGAGAAAGATGGGGACTGAATTAAAGTATTCTAGCACTTGTCATCCACAAACAGATGGACAAATTGAATCTATTAAACGGAGTTTGGATAACATGTTGAGATGTCTTGTTGGAAATCGTGTGAAGAATTGGGATTTTGTGATACCACAAGCTGAATTTGCTTACAACAATTCAGTGAATAGATCAACAAAGAAAACACCCTTTGAAGTTGCCTATGGATTTAAGCCATAACATGTGCTTGATTTGGTGCCATTACCAAAAGAGGCTAGAGTTAGCGATGATGGTGAAGTCTTGGCTGATCAAATTCGCAAGGTTCATGAAGAAGTAATGGAAACTTTGAAGGCTAGCAATCAATCCTATGCTAGAGCAGCAAATCAACATCGTAGGGAGAAAGAGTTTGAAGAGGGAGACTTGGTATTAGTATACTTGAAGAAAGAAAGGTTTCCTAAGGGAACTTATCACAAGCTCAAGTCTAGGAAGTTTGGGCCGTGCAAGATATTGAAGAAAATCAGTTCTAACGCTTATCTTGTAGACCTACCATCAGACCTACATATCAGCCCAATCTTTAATGTTTCTGACCTATATTCATTTGAAGGATTTGATGGGGAAGCGGCTGAAGTTGCAAAGCGATAGACCCGATTACCAAGGGTGCATCCAGATGTTATTGAGCAGGTTTTAGATGTCAAAGCGGTGTGTTCAAGGAGGGCAATCGATGCAGAGCGGTTCTTAGTCAAGTGGTTGGGTAAACCAACTAGTGAAAGCACTTGGATAATCGAAGAAGAGTTAAAGAAAGTTGCTCGAGTTGCATGCTGAAGTTTTGAAGGTTTTCTCGCGGTCGAGTCTTTCAACCCGAGGGGATTGATGCGGAGCATTTAGTTTATATTCTAGTTAATATTAGATTTCGACTATTTAGTACTTCTTAAGTTATTTGGATTCCTAGTTATCATAGGATTAGCATATTACTTCTTAATTAGTATTTCCTTTTCTATTAGGACTTCTAATTTAGTATTTCCTTTTCCTATTAGGAGTTGTCCTATACTAGTATAAATAGACAGCCTATGCTTGATGTTAAGGTATGTCTTTTATCAATCAAATAATTTTATGCTTTTAGAGGTTTTTCTACAAACCCTAAGCTCTATTTTCAAGTTCCAGCTACAATCTACTTCAATTATAGCCTATTCTATTCTACTTATCTTTGTTTTTCCTTCCCACACTACGTCAGTTCATAGTGACCGACTCTAATACCAAGTTGGTAAGGGCCCTATTGTATGATCTTGTCATTGAACGACTAAGAGAGAAATCCACCACCTTCCTTCCCTTATCAGTGTTCTTCCCTTTGGAAGAATCGATGTTGAATGAACAAGAGCTAGTTGAATAAATTACAGCTAAAGTAACTAATGATTTTTTTTAATGATTTCAATACCTTTGTGACACAACGGAAGTAGTTAGGTAGAGATTTTAGGTTAATCTTGGAACCAAATCCAAGCATAAAACTTGGGATTTAATCAAGTGAAAGACTCTCTCACAGGAAAATTTCCTGCAGAAGCTTTATTCAAATAATGTGTTCCGGGCTCCGTAAAACATTTGTTAACCCTCCCTTTTATATTCCTAATAAGGTACATAAGAGTCCTAATTCTAGTGTGAAAAGGATTGATTGAAATCATTTTTTAAAGCTAACTTATTTCTTTTCTTGCTGGACAAGAAAACCTTCCTAACTAAGAAACTTAAACTAAAATAATACAGAAACAAATCCTAATGGATATACGACAATATAACAAATCCTTATCCTAATGGGTATATGATAACATAACAAATCCTTATACATTCAATTCTTTATTACTTTATTCATTGATAATTTTGCTGTTATATAGGAAGAAAAGGAAAATAACAATCCACCTAACTAGGACTCCTATTATAGTAGAACTCTATTCAGAAACAAAAAACTAGAAAGGATCTTTCAAAAGCTAACTATCCTTATCCAAATACTATCCTAATCTAATCTTCTATTATATCTCTTGTCTAACTAAATTCTCCAACCTTGTCTAACTAAATTCTCCAACCTTCTCCAGCTTATCAGTTGTTATCCAACTTCTTCCCTCTCCTTTGATAAGTTCTACCCACAAAAGCATCCTTATCAAAACGTGAAATAGAAGGAGGCATTGACTTATGCTATGTTCCTACTCAAGCACAGGAAGCAGATATTTTCACAAAGATCATGCCTAAGCCTAGATTCGAGGCAATTCTAAACAAGTTGGGAATGATAAATATATATTTCTCAACTTGAGGGGGAGTGTTGGATAATTTTATTATTTTTCCTTATTTTTAGATAAGTTTGTTAGCTTAGGAGATTATCTTCTAGGAGATAAGTTTATCCTCTAATAGATAAGATAAGTTTATCCTATACGCTAAATCTGGTAGTTAGTAGCATTAAATTAGGAAATACTCTTATATAAATTTCCTTGAATCAAAGGAATAAAGGGAGTTTTGATCCCTTTCTCAATTCCTCTTGTTTCAATACCAATGCAAGACTTCTTTGTAGGGCAGAGCCTCTTTACATTAACACATTCTTTTTGTGACATATATCATTTTTACTGCCGTTCAATGTCATTAGCTTTCTTAATTCATAAATTAGTAGCTTTATCCTGGCAGCAAACTATACTATTTTAAGACCCTCGAGTGCGTCAAGTGGAAAGAGGAAAGTAGTTGTTCCAAGGTATATAATTAAGGTGCAAGTCCCTGTACATGAAACATTTTTATTGCTATCTTTTAAGGTGTAAGAAGCGTTGGGCTTGCAATTAAGATATAAGTCTCTGTACGTAAGATATTTCCATTGCCACTTCCTAGTTTTTTGAGCTGCATTCTTATTTTAGAAGTAATCCCTGGCCTGGGGTACAGGGCAAGTCACTGTCTTGAACTCACTAATGGAAACTAAGGATAAATAGATTGATTAATTTTGCTGCATATTTGAAGAGTGCTTGATTAATTTTGCTGCATATTTGAAGAGTGCAAGTAAACAATACATGTGAACTGTGCACCTCCATTCCTAGGAAAACTTTCACTCCGCATATTCCTAGAGAGTTAGGTTTTGGGGTTAAATCATCATCCCTTAATCCTATTGTGGACCTTCAATTGACTCACATCATCATCTAGAGTCTCAGTTTGTCAAATTGTTTAGGAATATATCTATGCTGTTGGTATGAACTATTTCTCCAAGTTTTGCACTCTAGTTGGGTTTGTATTTCAATACATTTTGTAATGAGCTGTTTCTCAAGTGCTTGTACTTTAGGTTGGTTTACCTGCTCGAGGGAAAACTTTTACTGCAGTCAAACTTACTAGATATCTTCGATGGCTGGGGCATGACACCAAACATTTCAATGTTGGGAAGGTATATCATGTCTCATAAAATATCCCGAGTGTTCCTCAGAATCTTACCTTGAGTTCGTACTGATTCTTCTTTCCTCTCATTGGTGACAGTACCGGCGCCTTAAGCATGGAGCTAATCAGGTAATCATAATGTCTCTAATTTCATTTGCATATGAAAGCCACAAAAACCAATATGTATACGTGTGTATATATGTGGCATTGATTGACTACTGAATTAAGTAGTTACAATAGACATGCACTCTGGATGGAAAAGGTATGTATAAAAATGTCGTAGTGAAATCGATTAGAATATTGATACAGTACCAACTAATGGGAGTTTGATGAGTTTGGACATTTCTTGATGTCTTCTCGTCATGCAGTCTGCTGATTTTTTCCGAGGAGACAATCCTGAAGGCGTGGAGGCCCGTAATGAGGTGAGCTTCCATTTCATGACTATAATTTTGCGGTGGAATTCGATTGCTTGCTTTATGCTTGAGTGTAATCATAGTTTCAGATAGCATAGTAGCTGACTTTTTAGACTAATTAGTTTTCGGATATTGATATGCTTTGTTAGTATATTTTTTGTTCCATATCATTCATTAAAACTGGGGTGTTTTCAAGTTCTAGTTCTGGTGATGAGAGGAGAGTGGTTTTTCCTTTATTTATGATATGGACTTATCTGGATGAAAAAATGCTTAAACTCCAATTAATTTTAGATAGAAGAACTAGTATAATGATAAGAGAAGCAATCATCACAGTGGCAGAAATGAAAAGTGAAGATTCTGTAGAATTTGGTATTTTTCCATGGTTTATTATACTTGTTTATTTTAGTACTAACAGCAGTATTAGTATAACATGCTTTGGCATTTACTAATAGAATACTTCTGCTGAAGCTTAATTTGTCCTGTTAAGAATATTCCTATCTTGTTTTTCTTATATCAGTGACATAACACTGTATTAACTCTCTCTTTTGTACATAGTTTTAATATATAATATGCTGCTAGGTAGCAGCACTGGCAATGGATGACATGATTGCGTGGATGCAAGAAGGTGGCCAGGTAAGTTATGTCATGCCTTGTGTTGGTATATTTTGGGTTCTGCCTAATTCCTCTAATTTCTGTTCATTTCCCCTTAATTTTAGGTAGGAATATTTGATGCCACAAATAGTACCAGGAGGAGAAGGAATATGCTCATGAAAATGGCTGAAGGAAATTGCAAGGTAATGTGATTGTAAAATTACACGCACTATAAGTTTACATGTACGAAAATGCTGTTGGTGACAGGCGATGCATATTTTTTTGTGATATGTCTTCTACTGCTTATACTGTTTGAAAGTGGAAGTGTTTCGAGTGTCTGAATTTGGTGCATAGATAGTTTTGCTATCTTTCTAAGATTATTAATTGTTAACCCTTGTTGATTAATATCCAATTGCCAACAGTTGTTTTTATATGAACTTTGAAGAGACAAATGTTCTTAACTATCTCTACTTTTTCAGGTTGCCTTTTCAATACTTTAGTTCTTTTATGTAAGCTCTTCCTGCAGAATTAGGAATTATAGCTGGCCATAGAAAGAAACTGAATTCAACTTGAACCCTTCACTTGCTGCAGATCATATTTTTGGAAACAATATGCAATGATGAACGCATCATTGAAAGAAATATACGTCTTAAGATTCAACAGAGCCCTGATTATGCAGAAGAGTATGGTTACTGTGAAGCAGTAAATATCTAGATCAATATATATTTGCAGTTAGTAATTGTGATTTTGCAGGCCAGATTATGAAGCTGGATATCAGGACTTCAAAAATCGACTAGTAAATTATGAAAAGGTTGTTTCCCATGCTTGTAAAAATTGCTGATGTGGGCTGTGACTGCAGTTAAGGTTTGACTGCTTTATTTCACCAGGTTTATGAGCCAGTGGAAGAAGGATCTTACATCAAAATGATAGATATGGTCAGCGGACATGGTGGACAAATACAAGTAAATAAAGCCTACTTGTGCTGTTTGTTTATTTAAGAATTAAACCTGGACGTGTTAGGTGGAGTTGGGGTACATATAGAAAAGTGCAAACAATCCACCTTTAGTTGTACTCTATTAGTCTATTATTACAAAGAAATTTATTATTTTGTAATCAGTTTTCAGTTTGGCTCTTGGAAGCAAAAATTTCTGGCTTTTGGGTATGATACTTGATTGGCCTTTTTCTTTTGTATTAAGCTGGATTATATTTGTATTCTTCAGGTTAACAATATCAGTGGCTACCTTCCTGGACGAATTGTTTTCTTCTTGGTACATCTTTACCTGTCTTTTGTGCTGAATCATTCTCTCAGACTTATTTCTTATTAATTGTTTTCAGATGGTACAATCCCATTAACTTGTTGAAATTATAATTTTTGGTTTAATTACTGCCTGAGCTTTGAAATTTTTTCTCTGTAAATTCAGTCTCTGTAGAATGAATCCTTTTGAAAAAGGTTTATCTGCCTGTCTGCAGTGATTGCATGGATGTAGTCTTCCTTAAAACCTTGAATAGTTCCATTAGGTTGATCTGCCCAAAATGGAAGAATCAATTTCCCATCTTTTTATCATCTTGTATGCTGTTATGATCTTGTTATTTCAAATAATCGTTCCTCTTGACACTGTTAGGATCTTTATTGTCTGTTACAGGTGAATACGCACCTGACTCCTCGCCCAATACTACTTACTAGGCATGGAGAGAGTCGGTTTAATGTCAGAGGCAGAATTGGTGGTGATGGTCTATTGAGGTTTTTGTTCATCATTCCTTTTTGTCACTTCTGGTTCAATTCATCTATTTGTAGAGATTGTTAGACTCAAATATGATTCTTGCCATACAAAATGTTTATATATTTTACAATTCTTTTTAAAGCAATCTTCATACCTTTCTATTACTTTTTTATCCAATATCAGGTTACTTTGATAACATATGAGGTAAATTTTTGCTCCACAGAAGCTTCACTTTAATTCATGGGAATTGACATATAACAACTAGGACGTATGGATCTGGTACCATCTTCTGCTTTTCAACATCCAGCATGCTTCTTTTGTCTAGGTTTTGGAAAGCATAGTATATTAGTATCCACAGCAAATCTTGATCAACTCAGGAAGCAGCTCAGTGTAATTAGTATTGTTATCAAACTAATGGAGAGTGTTAGTATTAGTCATCTGATAGGTGATATTCATACAGAAAAGCATTGGCCTTCCTGAAGCTGTGGGAAAAACTTCTGAGCACAAATTTCTGTAACTCAAATTTAGTCCAAGGAGTTCAGTGACAGTAGTCATTTACCTTGTGCGGTTGAGAAAGATGTTTCCTTCCCCCGAACACCCCAGAAAGGGACATTTAAGGGTGATGGTGGACATGGTTAACACAACTATTTTCCAGGAACTGGGCATTCTTGACTGTTGTACCCATACATTGTGCTTGGACTGTGCATAAAATCAATTGGCTTTTACATGTTTGATCACCAATTGTGGCATTCCCATAATTCTGGTTTCACCTTTCACATTTAGCCATTGCACAACTCAAATTTTATTGAACTCTGATTCTTTTGTTGTTCTCTCCGTGTTTCATACATCTTTAACATTGATTATTTTTTTGCTGCAATTGATGAGGAAAGTGTTATATTGTTTCGACAGTGATGCTGGAGAGATTTATGCTAAAATGTGAACCCATACATTGTGGTTGGCCCACACATAAAACCAATTGGCTTTTTCTTGTTTGATCACCAAGCGTGATGTTCCCATAATTTGGTTTTACCTTCACATTTAGCCGATGCACAACACAACTCTTTTTCACATAACTCTGATTCTGTGGTCTCCCTGTTTCATATGTCTTTAACATTGATTATCTGCTGAAATTGATGGGGAAATAGTGTTATATTATTTCGACAGTGATGCTGGAGAGCTTTACGCAAAAAAGCTTGCAAATTTTGTTGAGAAACGGCTGAAATCTGAAAAGGCTGCATCTGTAAGATTCAGCAATATGTGATCTTAACCACGTTTATTCTCCAAAGTTTATCCTTCTTGTGGCATTTATACAGCTTAGGATTATACATATATGGCTTGAGTTATTTTGGAAACTTTTAAATGTGACAGCTGTCAATTTCTCCAACAACTAGTCTTTCCATTTAAAAAAAGATTGTGTTTTAGAGATTCAGATTTAAAGTTGACTTTCTTTCACACTTCCATTGGATGATTGATCTAATTAGGACTGTTGTCCTGGTTTCCACCATTTATGAAAAATAACTTTATTGCCTATTCCGTAAATGCTTGTAGTCACTAATTACATTGTAGTTTGCCTTTAAGATGAGCATTGATCAACTAGTGACTGAATTTGTTAATTTGGAAATTGTTTGTGCTAAAATGCAACCAAAATGGATATCGATTGGAAATGTTAATGGACATTGTTTATTCTTCTGCATAGATTTGGACTAGTACACTACAAAGGACAATACTGACAGCAAGTCCTATTGTTGGATTCCCCAAGGTCAGCATGAAATTGTAGTTTGACATACTTTTCAGTTACCGAAATTGTGTACGGATGTTAATTTTACTGGTTAATTGAAGGATGCTACTCTTAAAAGTGTATCAGAAATCATGAGGTATTAATATACATAAGCATCTAAGATTGTTTACACTTTGGTAGATTCAATGGCGAGCCCTGGATGAGATCAATGCTGGAGTATGTGATGGAATGACATATGAAGAGATAAAGAAGAACATGCCTGAGGAATACGAGTATGTTTCTTTATTACCTTTTTCTCTTTGTGATACATTCCATTTGATGTTCTGATATGCTTAGTTGGCTCTGACATGGAGTTAGTTCATAATAGGACGGTAACTCGAGTCTCTAAAGTTTTGGAGTTTTCTTTTTCATGTATGTTCATTTTTAGCAGGGCAAGGAAAAAGGACAAGCTGAGGTATAGGTACCCTCGGGGAGAGTCTTATCTGGATGTCATTCAAAGGTTTGCATTTGCACCTTTAACAGCAGTTTTCAATATTTATTTTGTTTTATGGTAGTTAATTGGGGAACTGACTGAACATGTTCTAGCAGGTTAGAGCCTGTAATTATTGAACTTGAACGACAGAGAGCTCCTGTTGTAGTGATCTCCCACCAGGCTAGTCACCAAATTCTGCTGTCATTTTCAATCCGTTGATTATAGCTTTTAACAAGACTGTTAATTGATTCACTTTTACAGGCTGTACTGAGAGCATTGTATGCTTATTTTGCCGATAGACCACTGAAGGAAATTCCACATATTGAGGTGATTCGTGGTTAACTAAAACCCGTGTTCCTTCAACTTATAATTTGTGTTGGTTTTTCAGAAGTGCTCTGTAGTTACGGTCTGACAAGAGTGAGTTACTGCTTTCAGGTACCACTGCATACCATAATAGAGATCCAAATGGGAGTCACGGGCGTACAAGAGAAACGATACAAGCTGATGGACTGAAGCGAAGCATGTTGACCCTTTTCCCTTCTTTTGCATATTACTCTTTATAAGCTTTGTAGCTCAAATTTCCAAGGCGATTTTCCATTCATTGACAAAATGCAACAATAGTGGAAATGCTTCAACTGTATATAACTTTCTATAAATACAATATTTCGATTTTTCGTGAGACAACAGCTGGGAAAGTAGCAAGCCCTGATATGTCTCATCACAAAGGCTAATGAAGATTACTGTAGAAGACTTCCTATCGAGTCGAGTCATTCTGTTGTAAGTTGGTATATTCATATCATCAAAATTATACAGTTACGAAATCATTCATAGACAATTGGCTCTTGTTTTCAATTCATGTGTCAGGACTTCCAATTTCTGACTTGTGTTGCAGGCGTTTTATGCAAAATTAAGAAAGCACAGATGATACGAGTAAAACAAAATACGCAGAAAAATGTTAAAAGAAAGTAAATGACTGATATGAAGGGAAATAAACAAACAATTCTAAAACACTAATTTAAATTAATGAACAAGATTTAAAAAAACTAACAAGTAAATTAGATGCATAAAGTCTTTCTTTAGAATTCTTTCTATGCTTTTATTTTATGTGACTTAATGATTATAGTTTTAGATTACTAAAATTCTTAAATTATAATTTTATTCTTTCTTGAGCAACACAATCCTATTCTTAGATTGAATTGACTAAATTTTCCTTCTAATTATTTTTTAAACTAACTTCGTGAATTTCTTCATAGGTTTCACCTAATCTACAAAATTATAGTTTTATCTCTAACAACTCATATAACGCTCATCATTCATGCTGTGATCTAATCATAGAAATCAACTTTCAATCTCAATATATGAATCAAATTATTAAATCGACTCTTGTTCTTTCAATTTAACATAGTATAAAAATATGAACAAATATCAAGAGAACTAGAAATTTTGTTAAATTAAAACGTCAATTCAAAACATCAAGTCCTAAAGTCCATCTCACCTAGATTTATCCCAATTGATTCTTGATATAAAAAAAAAAACCACAAAAATAAGAAAGAATAAATGGAAACATTTCCATGGTTCTTGAATCTTTAAGGTCATTTGGCAGCTTGATAGATTTCTTGTTTCTTTTTCCAAGGTTGCATTTCTCTTGATTTATAGCGGCTTTTACAGCTCCTATTTCTTTTTTAACTCCAAAATCTGATCTGAAACTCTTCTCCCCTCTTACTTTAATTTTCAACCGCCTTCCTTTTTAAACATGTAAAATCCTAATTTTTTTAACCCAACGAGCTTAACATGGCACCATGTTGGTTTCATGTATTGCTTCACTTGCTTTTATGGAACTTTTGCATAATAAATCATTGCCAACATGGGAAAAGAACACAACTTCGTGTTACAACCGTGTTGGCAACATAAGTTGAATACGATAGGGTTTCATAGGCATTTGAAGAAACATAATGCTCCCCTCTTGAACATGGCTTAAAATACAGGAGTGTGTTACTACCATGTTACTTAAGTAAAAATGTCTTTCAAAAACATCATACAACAACTTTGAACACAGGCAGTAACACAGTATTATATTGCTACCATATTTTAAGTCTTCTTCAATTCTTACAAATTTGCTCTAAATTGACTCAAATCTTCTCCAAATTCATCTGTTTTGCTTTAAGTGGCTAGAATAAGACCCAAAAGAAAAAATAAATCATTTTAAGAACCAAATCCTATAAAAATTCCCAAATTACATACATATGATCCAAAAATCAGGCTAAAAATATAATATATTTAGAATTTATCAAATTCTCTCACACTTAAGCATTTGCTTATCCTCAAGTAATCAATTTTATTATCCAACCTCAAATAGGAGGCAACCTTCAAAAAATTAAACAAATCAAGTATATTGGTCAATATTCTTTTCTCCTTATTCAATTGCAAAGATCATTAAGTTGTTAGGCAATTACGTACTTGCATTAATTCGTAAATAAACTCAATTCACTTCATAAATTATCAAATTTCAAATCAATTCACAAAATTAAACTTCATGGATAAAAGGAAGTTGAATGAGAAACTCTTTCAACTCTCAAACATGTTAATATCCCTTATTGAAATAATAAAAACATCAAATTTAAAAAATATATGATTATTGTAGAAGCTTTTGAAAAGCCAGATAACCTTTTAACGCGAGAGTAAATACCTTATTGTGAATATTCTTGGTTGTTTAACTAAGTCACTATTTCAAATGACTACTTGTTGGACCCCGATTTTTTTTATATAATGTCATTAAGTATGAATTGTGTTAAGTATGTGATTATGCTTTAGTTTACTTGTGATTGAGAGAGTTTTGGCTAATTGAGAATTAATCGAGTTTAATGTGGTTTTGATGAGAATTATAGGGTAAATATGTTTGAGGGCATTTTGGGAAGATTGTTGGAGGTGGTGTGATATAAGCTTGTCAAGAAGGGGTGATTTGGTCTTTTCCTTCCCTTGAGACTTAAAAGACTTCGAAGAAATTAGAAAGAAAGGAAAAGAGGGGGAAAGAAAGAAAAGAGAAGAAGAAAAGAAGGAGAAGCCGTCGGTGGAAGAGAAAGAGAAGAGGAGAGAGTTTGTGATCGTTGAAGTTTTCCGACAGTTTGAAACTATTTCCGGGTACGTTATGCTTTGTTTAACCTTATTTCGGTTGGATTAAACCTAAGGATAGGTTGATAGTAGCAGAATCGGTGGTTTTAGGGTTTGTAAAGCAAAAATGGTTAGATTTCTTGAGTTGTTGGATTTGTGATTGATTTTGAGTTGATAATGGGTTAGAAATGTAGTATACGTCTTGATCTAAGGCTTAGGTGTGTTGCATGTGAGTTTGGGAAATGATTGAAGTTGGAAAATGCTGAAAATCGGGTTTTGGAGTCGTTCTCCAGACCTGCACGTCGTGACGTGCGTATGAACACGCCACAGCGTGCGAGATAGGGAAACAATGTCGCGACGAATAGCGTTTATTAAGCGACGTGCGAAATAATGGTCTTCGCCGTGGCGCTTTACAATGTGCCTTGCCAATGGCGACGGGCTGTTCGCCGCAACGAGTGTGGCTTTCGTCGCGGCAAGCGAAGTCTTCGTCGCGGCGAACGTCCATTCGTCGCGACGAGCGCCCTGGTTTCAGCAAAGATGAAGTTTGATATTTTAGGTATATCTTTTGCAATAGATGTCCAAATGAGGTGATTTTGGATTCGTTGTGATCTAGAGATAAAGGACTACAAGTTGTATGAAGAAGGGAAATTCGGAATTTGCCTCAAAGGGTTCGGAATTTTAGGAGGAAGTCAAATATAGGCTTTTAGTGCTTTATTTTGGATTTTCAAGCTTTGAATATTTTCTGTGGATATTGATTGAATGGAAACTTGGTTGTTTTAGGAAACCAAGCTGACCCGCTTCCATCGCAAGGGGAAGGACATCAGTGAGTCGGAGACTCGAGAGATCTTAGGTGGGTAATGTACTTATAGTTATTGTGTGACTAGGCAATTTCTTGCCTATGTATGAATATATGTTATATGTTGTGTATGTTTAAGCATGATGATTTAAATGATTTTGATATCTTATATTTTGAAAGAATCATGGGAATTGATAGCATTAACTTTTGATTCTGAGCATGTTATGCCTCGACTTCGGTCATGACATTTTGACTAAGTGCAAAGTATAAAAGCATACCATATGATAAAATGATTATAAGTATGATTATGTGCTTTTGTTTGGGCGAGAGTGGAACCATTTTGTTCGTCACGTGCACGTAGACAAGAGCCTTCTCCCAGCTGTCCGCTTGTGGCATATGAGCTCCGAATGGACTCATTTTATTCAGGGTGTAAACTTCAGTTTCTCCCTTTTGTTTCCATGGAACCCTCGAGCCATGTGATGTGCATTGCATTTGAACTGTTGGTTATGAGGCATGTTTTGTTAATTGAATTAATTATGTTGAATGCATAAATTGCTTGATTAGCATGTGAGTGCTTGAATTGATGTCTGTATATATATAAAATATATACGTACATATGCCTGATTTTGTGCTAGTTACCGATGGCTATAATTATATTAGCCACTGAGCTGTGTAGCTCAACTCATTACTTTCCCTCCTCAGGTGCAGAACAGGACGATCTTTGATCTTGCACGGCATCGGAAACTTCAAGCTATGGTTGGCCCTCCGAGCATTTCATCATGGAGCATATTTCATGTATTGTGGATTGAAACTTTATTATGTAATGTGTATTGTTCAAAATACGTGTTTAAATTATTACCTTGATGGCTTATGTAATCGTGATGATTAATTCATGGTTAGAATGCATGCGTAGGTGATCGATTGTATGAGAATGTATGTGTATGAATCGAACTATATATAAATGTTAGGATCGGGTCCGATATGTTTGGTCGCCCGTCGTCGGCGCAACTCGAGGGGTCGCCTCAGGAATGGGAATCCGAGACTCGGGCCTAACATGTTTAGTATCAGAGCGCCTAAGTTTAGTGTCCTCGGCTTAGAATGCATAGTAGGATGAACTGTGTGATCTATGATTATTTGTTGCATTTGATTGAATGCATTAAATGACATGCATATCATGCATACATGTAGATTGCCATATAGCTAATCCTTAGTGTTTCCCTTTGAAGGAGTACGATGCCACCTCGTAGAAGGACACGAAGAGCTTTGCAAGGATTCATTGCACCTGACTCTCCGACTAGGGAGGAGAGGACTGATGAGTCGATAGCCCGAAATCTTGAGGCTTAGGCTTCAGGGGCTAAGCGAGTCCATGCCTTCGCAGACTCAGGAGTCGTCAGTCATGCAGGAGCAAGTGCCTCCGTTGGATTCGAGGCGGTTCCAGGCCTTCACCCAGGCATTTGTTCAGGCTATGGGTCAGATGCCACAACCTTCTGCTTCAGCCCCAGTTCAGAAGGGTAGACGATTTGATAGGTTGAGAAAATATGGGGCAGTCGATTTCTTTGGGACATCAGATCCAGAAGAAGTCGAGACTTGGTGAAAAGGCGAGAGAGTCTTTGGATCGGATGGATTTGTGAGGATGACGAGAGTCATCTATCTTTAAGTTTGCTTCAGGGAGATGCTCTGCATTGGTGGGAGACCGTGCCAGGCAGTCAGATGAGACCCGTAGGATTGTCATGGAAGAACTTCTTGGCTGCTTTTAAGAAGAAGTATTTATCAGAGGTTTATATTCAGCAGAAGCAGAGGGAGTTCCTCAATTTGACCCAGAGGAGATGACGATCGGTGAGTATGGCGTCGGTTCACGCAGATTGGCGGTATGCTTGAATCGATCTTTGAGTGAGGCTGCTAGATGTCGCCGGTTTGAGTCGGATCTGCACTTGGCTATCAGAGAGAAGGTGATAGTGCAGAATTTCTGTGATTTTCAACAATTAGTTGAGACAGCTCTGAGGGTTGAAAATATTGAGAATATCAAGAGTGCAGTGAACAAGAAGAGAAAGGGTAGAGAGCAGTTCAAGAGAGGAGGCAACACTAGTACTCCTATGCAGACGAAGTGCGGAGTCTCCAGTTTAGTCGAGAGAGGAGGAGTTAGTGCGAGCCGTAGGGCCGATGAGGACTTCTACTGTTTCTCACCAAGCCTTGACGGTGGGCGGCAGTAGAAGGGGAGATGGGGACAGGTCATCTGTCCTTAAGTGTGAGCACTGCGGCAATTTTCATGGTGGAGAGTGTTACCGATTGGCGGGGCATGTTTCAATTGTGGGCGAGAAAGGACACGGGGCGAAGAGTGTCCTCGGTGGTCCGAGAGAGGGATCTCGGATCAAGCTTCTAGGAGGCGGAGGCGTGGGTGAGAAGGCTGCAGCGAAGTGGGTAGTTGATGCAGACTAAGAGTGGGTCTTCGGGTAGACCGAGGCGGCAGCACCACCGAGAGTGTTTGCAATGACTCGGGAGGATCTGAGAGGCCACTCCGGATGTTATCCTTTGGTATGACTAGATTATTTGCAGATGATGTGCTTGTTTTGATTGATCCAGGTTCTACTCACTCGTTTGTTTCTTCGAGTAGACCTGTGTGTGATAGGATTGTGAGTCCATTGGATCTCCGCTGATGGTGAGTACTCCAATCGGCCAGTACATTGTGATTAGTCAAGTGTATAGAAGCTGTGAGCTATGTATTGGTGGAGAACTTCTAGTGGTGGATTGGATGCCATTGAAGATGGGAGGATTAGATGTGATTTTGGGTATGGATACGTTGAAGAAGTACAATGCTCGTTTGGATTGTAAGCAGAAGACAGTGGAATTTGATTTGGGCGATGGCAAAAGAGTGGTGTTTGTGGAGGACAGAAAAGCGAGTCCGCCTAGAATATTTCAGCATTGACAGTAGAGACAGTGATGAGGAAGGGTTGTGAGGCGTTTTTGGCCTATGTGATAGATTCCAGAGCAGATAGAGGAAAGTTGGAGGATATTCCAGTAGTCAGGAAATTCTCGGACGTTTTTCCCGAGGAATTGCCAGGACTACCTCCAGCTAGGGAAATTGAGTTGCCTATTGAGCTTTTCTCAGGTACGTTGCCGATTTCAATTCCGCCTTACCGGATGGCTCCGGCGGAATTGAAAGAGCTTAAGGAGCAGTTGGAGGAGTTGTTGGAGAAGGGGTATATTCGACCGAGCTCTTCGCCTTGGGGAGCTCCGGTTCTTTTTGTAAAGAAGAAAGATGGATCGCTGAGGATGTGTGTTGACTACCGAAAGTTGAATCAGGTTACGGTGAAGAATCGGTATCCGCTTCCTCGCATTGATGATCTGTTTGATCAATTGCAAAGGGCGAAAGTCTTCTCGAAGATAGACTTGAGATCGGGCTATCATCAGTTGAGGATTAAGGAGTCAGATGTGCCCAAGTCTGCTTTCAGGACTCGGTATGGGCATTTTGAGTTTTTGGTTATGCCTTTTGGATTGACGAATGCTCCTGCAGCTTTTATGGATTTGATGAATCTGGTCTTTAAGCCATTCTTGGACCAATTTATCATTGTCTTTATTGACGATATATTGGTTTACTCCAAGAGTGATCGGGAGCATGAAGAACATTTGAGGATTTCTTTGGAGACTTTGAGGAGACATGAGCTGTATGCAAAATTTGATAAATGCAAGTTTTGGCTGAGGGAAGTTGCATTTCTTGGACATGTGATTTCAGAACAGGGAGTGCATGTGGATCCAAAGAAAATAGAAGCTGTGGTGAATTGGGAAGTCCCGAAGAGTGTAGCGGGTGAGGAGTTTTACGGGTTTGACGGTATTACGGAGATTTATGGAGGGATTCTCCATGATAGCCGCTCCGATGACTAAATTGTTGAGGAAAAATCAGAAGTTTGTTTGGAGTGAGGAGTGTCAGAGGAGCTTCGAGGAGCTCAAGCACAGGTTGACGAGTGCTTCGATTCTGGTTTTGCCTTTTGGAGATGAGGGCTATACTGTGTACAGTGATGCTTCAAGGAAGGGTCTTGGTTGTGTTTTGATGCAGGGAGATCGGGTGATTGCCTATGCTTCGAGGCAGTTGAAGCCTTATGGGTTAAATTATCCGACGCATGATTTGGAATTGGCGGCTGTGATCTTTGCTTTGAAGATTTAGAGGCATTACCAGTATGGAGTTCAGACGAAAATTTTTACCGATCATAAGAGTCTGAAGTATTTGTTGAGCTAGAAGGAATTGAATTTGACGCAGAGAAGGTGGATCGAGTTACTCAAGGATTATGATTTGTTGATTGAGTATCATCCGGGCAAGGCCAATGTAGTGGCGGATGCCTTGAGTAGGAAGTCTTCGATTGCACATGTTCAGACGGTTTATCTTCCTTTATTGGAAGAGATGGCCAAGCTTAAGATAAGCTTGAAGCAGGAGGATCCGGATTGCCTTCTAGCTAACTTTCGCGTAAGACTGATACTCAGGGAGAAGGTTAGGGAATTGCAAGCTCAAGATGCAGATTTGAGTAAGCTTCGAGATGAAATTCAGAATGACAAGATTTCTGAAATAGAGGTGAGGGATGATGGGCTTATGACAGTGAGAAACAGTTTGTGTATTCCTGATGTGCAGGAGGTTAAGGCTGAGATTATGGATGAGGCACACAATGCGCCTTATGTCATGCATCCAGGTAGTACCAGGATGTATAGAGATTTGAGAGAGCATTTTTGGTGGAAAGGCATGAAGAGAGATATAGCAGAGTTTGTCAGTAAGTGTCTAGTGTGTCAGCAAGTCAAGGCTGAACACTAGGCACCTTCGGGCAAGTTGAGGCCGTTGCCTATTCCGGAGTGGAAGTGGCAAAGAGTGACCATGGATTTTCTGATGGGTTTGCCTAGGACTAGTAGGAGGCATGATGCCATATGGGTTATTGTGGATCGATTGACCAAGTCAGCTCACTTTTTGGCGATTAAGTAGAATGATTCTTTGCATGTGTTGGCAAAGAAGTATATTGATGAGATAGTGAGGTTGCATGGGATTCCGGATTCGATTGTGTCTGATAGGGACCCTCGGTTCACTTCGAGATTTTGGGGTAGTTTGTAGGAAGCTTTGGGGACTAAGCTAAATTTTTTCACCCTCAGACGGATGGTCAATCTGAGAGGACCATTCGGACACTTGAGGGAATGGTTCGGGCTTGTGTGATGGATTTCAGAGGAGTTTGGGATGATCATTTGCTGTTGGTCGAATTTGTTTATAATAATTCGTACCATTCGAGCATTCAGATGGCTCCATATGAGGCATTGTATGACAGGAGGTGTAGGACTCCGATCTGTTGGGATGAAGAAGGAGAGCGGAAATTAGAAGGACCAGAATTGATTCAGACGACGGTTGATAAAGTCAATCTGGTTAAGGAGCGACTTAAGGCAGCACAGGATAGGATGAAGAGTTATGTTGATGTAGGAAAATCCCGGGAGGTACATCATATGTACCGGCAGCGGAAAACAAAATTTTGTTCGGGACTTTCCGAATCCTGGATCTGGTATCGGTATGAAGACATCAACCTAAATAGCCAAAGAGACTATCTCTAAAGGTGATCTCTGAGATCGGAAAATCTAACGGATCAAACCCTTTGACGGGAATAGCTAAAACGATTAAAACTGCTAGAGCCTACCTCATCTAGAGAGCTTGAGAAAGCGTTGGCCTCCTTGCCTTGGAGAAGAGAAGAAACGATGATGATGAATGAGGAAGAAGAAAATCACCCTTTTCAAAGTAAGCTTAACCATTAAGCTTTCATCTTCTATTTCCTCTAGCCACCACCATCGACCATCATCACCTAAGAGCCTTCTTACATTGATTTTTAACACTTAAAAATCAATCCATAAAACTTACATATGGATGATTTATGTCCATTCATTTATTAATGAATTAAACTAATAAGCTTTGAAAAGTCAAAGCTTATCCTCCTTTCCCAAAACCAACGTGCACATGCTTATATATATATAATAATTAATTAATTAATTACTTAATTAATTAATTAGAATATATTGCTAAGGTCGATCCAATGAATTCGGTCCTACTGCCTCTTATGGGCCCGATCTTTGAAACGACTCCTAAACCTTTCTTAGCAATATTGATGTCGCGATCTCATCGGACATATCTCAATCCCATTGGGATCCATTTAATCTAATGCTCTCCATAATTGGAACTCGTCCAATTACTATTTCTGATTCTCGAAACACTCGATCGTGTGATCCTTTAGGCTCCGGTTATGTTGGCCACTTAGATTAACAATTAATCTGAAGCAAGTCATGGCGGTATCTAGCAACACATCATGACCCCAATTGACCGGAAAGTAATCGGTTTGATGTATTCATCACGAACGGATCACGAACCCTTCCATAGATAATTACCGTGCAATTAGTCCTTTCACCATCCTATACCCCACTTGATTATGAGTATGGTCAAAGTGTCAACTCTCACTAGGCCGAGTCTAGCCCAGTGATATCGGTTCTTGTCACGGGACTCATTACTTTATATGTCAATGAAGACACTCTTCATGACATACATGCTAACCGACCTTAGTAATGATCCCGACAAGAGGCCGTGGTATCTCTTACGCTAATCCGAAAGTGGTGAATCCTTTATTGGCTACTCAATTATCTTGAATACCTCAAGCCGTACCCAAGCACCACCCTATGAGTTACCTCGGAAGGCAACAAGGAATGGAGTCAAAGCACGGATCGATATCCAAGATATCCTTGAGTACTTCAAGTCTAAGGATACTTGCACCATTGCTATGATGAGATTATCAACGACACTTAGATAAGATATCCATGTGATGATCTCATGGCGGTCATCCAATGAACTTACTACCGCTAGTAAGCATCCACATGTCAATTCTAAATATCTCATATTTACGGTTTACGAGATCCTTTGCTTGATCCAATCAAGGAATATGACATGTGCTAGTCTATCCGGATTAATGATGTCGGTCTCATTAATCCTATGACTAGGAGAATTTAGATCTTGACATAATTGCACATGATAGGAATCTCGGTAGTATGATCACATCATAATTTCCTTCATGCTATGTCATATATCATGGACTTCATTAATTTGATTAAAGATCAAATCAATTCATAAACAATGTTTATGAATATCAAATTAATGAATAATGCCTTTTCTTTATTTATTCATAAAGTCCGCACACGACTTTGAATAAAAGCGCTAAAGGGATTGCCTTTAGGGCACAAATAAATAATACCGAGCCTTGAACAAGTCGACTTATCCAATGAACAAGTCGACTTATCGGTATCGAACATGTAAAAGTCGACTTACACATGGTACAAGTCGACTTATCACTTACAAATCTCCCACTTGACCTAAAGCCAATCGCCTTAGTATCTAATACCATAAGCGAGTCCATGAGAATCACAATTCTCCTGTGACAATGGCTTTGTCAGCGAACAACAACACTTTGCTATGTGGAATTCTCTCTATCGGGATATCATCTCGACTAATGATCTCCCGAATCGGTAAAATCGAGTTCGGATCGTCGATAAGACCTTGGTTCCTTTGCTGCGTACTAGCCCCATTGTATCACAATACAATCCTATGGGCCCATCACGGTAGGGACGGATCAAGTTCGATAATGAACTTCTTGATCCAAACCGCTTCCTGCGCATCTCATGCGGCAATGTACTCTGCCTCGGTTGATGAATCGGCGGTCCTCTCTTGTTTGGAACTTTTCCAATTGACCGCCACGCTATTCAAGGTGTGAATGTATATAACACGATTGTGATTGAAATTATCCTTATCAGTTAAATACTAGCATCTAAATGCCCGCTTACATGGAGATTTTCATCTCCATAGATCAAAAAACATCCTTAGTGTAGCAAGTACTTGAGGATATTCTTGACGACCACCCGATGACCCTCACGGGATCCGATTGGTATCTGTTAGTAACACTTAGAGCATATAATACATCGGGTCTCGTCATAGCATTGTTCCATGCTAAACCTCTTTAGCATCTCATCTATGTACGATGATTGTGAAAGACCAAGCAACCTTTTGATTTATCTCTATAAATCTATATCCACTAGGATATAAGTTGCTTCACAAAGGTCTTTCATCGCAAATTGATTGGACAACCAAATTTTAGCGATTGCGGCATAGAGACATCGTTTTCTAGTAACGATATGTCATCTACATACAACACAAGGAATACGATTGCAGTCCCATTAACCTTCTTATACACACAATGATCATCCGGATTTTGTGAGAAATCAAACTCTTTGAGTACCTCATCAAAACGGATAATCCAACTCCTGGATGCTTGCTTCAATCCAAACCTGGATTTCTGAAGCTTGCATACCTTTTCGCCATTATAGGAGGTGAAGTCCTCTGGTTGTGTCATATACACATCCTCGGGAAGATTTCCATTCAGGAAAGCTGTCTTCACATCCATTTGCCATATCTCATAATCATAATGAGTGGCAATGGTTAAGAGTATCCTAATGGATTTAAGCATTGCTACGGGGATGAAGGTCTCGTCATAGTCAACTCCTTGTCTTTGACGAAATCCTTTGGCCACAAGCCTTGCTTTATAAGTAATCACATTACCATCCATGTTGGTTTTCTTCTGAAAACTCCTTTGCACCCTGTGGGTTTTATCCCTTCAGGTGTAACAACCAAAGTCCATACTTGGTTTTTATACATGAAATCCATTTGATTTCATGGCACAAAGCCATGTTCGGACTACGAACTTTTCGAACACATTCATAGGTAGTAGGCGCATCATCTCATATGAGCAATACGTCATTCTGTTCACTTACGAGAAATTCATATCTCTCGGGAACAGTGCGTATCCTACTTAACTTACGAAATTCGTGTGTAGTAGAAGGTTGAACTGTTACCTCATCTATATGAGTTACGTTTGATTGAGCGATTGATCTATGTTTGTTCGAGCATCTTGAACTTCTCCAAGTTCCACTTTGCTCCCACTGTCCTCTTGTAAAAGAAACTCTTTCTTTAAGAAAACAACATTCTTGGAAATAAACAACTTTTGTTCCTCAGCAAGGTAGAATTGATATTCCACGAACAAACACTTATCAGATTTTGCATCAAGCTAATCTGAATGTGTCCGCTTCACATAAGCAGGACAACCCCAAACTTTCAGCTGAGAAAGATAGGGCTTTCAGTTAATCCATATCTCCATATGGAGTAACCACAACTGTCTTTAATGGAACTCATTTAGCAAGTAAACAATTTGTCTTGGCGCATATTCCCAAAACTGTGCAAAACCTATCATCAATCGCACCATGTCTAACAAGGTTCGATTTCTCCTTTCAGCCACACCATTGTGCTGCGGCGTGTAAGGTGGAGTATACTGAGATAAAATCCCATTATCTCTGAGATAATCAAAAACTATTGGTTTAAGCATTTTCCACCAAGATCAGATCGTAATGTATTCATACTTTTACCAAATTAGTTTTCTACTTCATTTCTGAATTATTTGAACTATTCAAATGCTTCAGATTTGTATCTCATCGAATCTGAGATACCTATATCGTGAATAATCACCGATAAAAGTAATGAAGTAAAAACAACCACTTATGGCATGGATGGACATCGGACCACATACATCCGAATGTATTAGGTCTAATATTCCATTCACTCGTTTACCCTTCCCTTAAAGGATAACTTAGTCATCTTGCCTAATAAACAAGATTCGCATGTGTCATATGATTCATAATCAAATGACCCTAAACATCCACTCTTATGGAGCTTAGCGATGCGTGTCTCATTTATATGGCCAAGACGACAATGCCATAAGTAAGTTGATTTTAAATTATCTCGATTATGTCTTTCGCGTCATTGACATTCTTAATTGGATATGACATATCTAATATGTCATTTCTATTGCATAATGTACTAGTAGCATAGAGCCTTCCATTCGAACTAATAGAACAACCATTGCTACTAAAAGTCCAACGGAAATCAGCTCTATTTAAACATAAAACATACAATATGTTCTTTGTTTAAAACAGGTACAAAATGTCAATCATCCAATTTGAATATAAGCCCACTAGGGAGGAACAAGACATAAGTGTCTACGGCTAATGTAGCAACTCTTACTGCATTATCTACACGAAGGTCTAGTTCTCCTTGAATGAGCTTTCAAGCGTCCCGAGGCCCCGCATATCATTTCATATGTATGTGCCTGGCCGGTATCAAATACCGATATGTTTGGATCAGAATAGTATTAACCTCAATGACAAACATATTTGAAGAAGTAGAGGCATCGATGCCTTCTTACGCTTTAAGGACTCGGATAGATTTTACAGTTTAGCCTCTGGTGGCTAGACTTGCCACATGAAAGCAAAATCCTTTTGGGAAGAATCTTTGGTTTTCCTTGATGGCACTTCCTTTGGTTTCTTGGCCTTTTCTTCTTTGAACTAGAAGAAGAAGCATCCACCATTAACACTTGCTTGCTATCCTTCTTGATAGCTCCTTTCGGTTTGTCTTGAAAGATTGATCACTCGAGAATTGTTGTGGATATTTGGTTTATCCGATAGTTTATCATAAACTGTGAATAACCATCAGACAATCCAACCAGAATTAAGTCTCTACTTAACTCATAATCCATTACAAATCCAAAGACGGCCAATCTCTCAATATAGCCATTCATCTTGAGGCATCTTGCATGCCAGATATCCACAGAGCCATCTTTAATGGTGAAGAGAAGCCTTGAGGTCTCGAACCTTTCGCATCGAAGCTTACTCATCAAACAGCTCCCTAAGATGAAATACTATAGAGTGAGCATCCATGGACTCGTGCTGCTCCTGCAGCTCTAGTGACATCGAGGCAAGCATAAAGCAAGTATCTATATCACTTTCCTTTAGATGCTTACAATATGCTTTCTGATCCCCATCAGTAGCATCGACAGCAGGTGCAACTGGAAGTGGAACATCTAGGACGTATCCCAATTCCTCAGATCTAAGAACAATTCTCAGATTCCTCAGCCAATCAAGAAAATCGGTCCAAAATAGAGAGTGAAAATTCACACTGAAAGACTTCTTCAATCAACCTAGCGCGATAGAGAGGAATGATAGAATAGAAATGCCTGCATGATCATAAGGACTTGCATGATATGCATATGGCTCCCACTAGTTTCCTAGAATCCATAACCCTCTTTACGAATCCAGAGAAACAAAGTGACATAATGTCTAGTGGGTCGATATCAGACATTGCTAAGAGTGACCTTGGGTTTACCAATGACAAGCCACAACTTAGGTCAATCGGTAGGTATCGGTCATACCAATTGTATCATCGATAACCGACATTAAGAATGACCTTGGGTTTACCCAACAAGCCACCTTATGTCTCGGGAGGGATCAGATATACCAATTACATCTTAGACACAACTATCGATCAGTCTTTATCAACTTGTTGATGTATGCACTTATATTGGGTATCAACTCTTTGATCGCATACATCGATGTATCTACCCAATTTCGCCTCATCCACGTTGACCTTGAGTTTACTCAACAAACCAACGCTTCGGTGAAAACCCACCCATTAATCCGAAAATCTTATTTTCATGGTTCGAACATATTAAGTATAGAATGAGCTTGGGTTTACCAACAACCCGTCCTATAAGAACTACGGTTCTTACCATATTAATGGAAGCGTTAGTTTTCATATACCGTGGAGGGATTTGGGTCTCATCTACTTCTTCTCCAAGCCGTAGGATTATAGTCACCATGACTATATGATATGATTTAGGGCATTTCATCAATCACATTGAGTCTATACCTAAAATCATCCATCATCCCACCTATGCATGCCACAAGTCGACTTTCATCAAATGCAAGTCGACTTATGCTTCTGCCCACACACAAGTACACTTGTATGACACAAGTCGACTTATGTCATCTGCCCACACACAAGTCGACTTGTATGACACAAGTCGACTTATGTCATCTGCCCATGAACAAGTCGACTTACAAGGTACTACAAGTCGACTTATACTGAGATCTTGAACAAGTCGACTTATTCTACCCACAAGTCGACTTATCCAAAAATCTTGAACAAGTCGACTTATACCTCATACAAGTCGACTTATTCAGGAAATTTTGCTAAAATCTCTAATCGGCTAATTCCTCAATCAGTACAATTCCAATTCTCAACACCATCATACCTAGGGTAATATCTGTGAATTGATGCCTCAATGAACACTTCATTGATTCATGAATGCCTTAAAAAGTCAAACTATATGAAAAGCTTGAAATGAGTCAAAACTCATTAATTTCCAAATAATTTAGGAACACCCTAATTATCAACCTAAGCATCTCTAGCTAGCACATACATTATCAAATTTACTTCAGCACATGCCATAAAAAATATGACGGTCAAAACAAACAAGATAATGCAACATGATAACGAGACGCTATTGTGATCAATTAGGCATTCAAAAATTCTTGGAAATGCAACTTCAAGCAATTCAGTTTGGCAATCATGATACATCAAGATAACACATTTTTAATCACATTAAAAATGGTGCAAGGCATTGGAACTGAAAAGGCACACTCAGTCAAGCCAAGCAAAACAGTCCCAACAATTTTCACAAAACTGTCCAGTTCTGTACATTGCTCGAAATGATCAATGAAACAATTTCAATAAATTCTGAGAAAATTGCATAGGTTAGTACATGTTCAGAACATGCAACATGAATTTTTTCAGGATTTTAGGCCATCAAAAACTCAGTCAACCTAAATAACAAAATCGATTCAAAATCTGTGTTTATCAGCACAGCAATTCCCAACAGCATAGAATAAATTCGTGAATAAATATCCAATAACCTTGAAATCCAATTTCCATGCTCACAGACATTCACCAACATCTTAGAGACATGTAGGTGAAGGAAAATCCGAAAAAACATTTTTCTAGAATTTATTCTCGATTTTATACTCATGCCTGTTCCAGAATCATTTCACAAAACAGCATCTGTAACCTTAGGGGATTAATTAGCAAAACTATATCAAATCAAATCGATAAATTCTCAAATTTCATAGACATATTCTCTAACATGTTATGAACAATTCTGGGCAGAAAAATTTCGAAAAGCATATCACAATATAAATTCGAAATCTGAACAGATAGCATGCATCAACAGAAAATTCCATTAGGGATTCTGATCTCGCTTAGGTTATAGCTTCATACGGGATACCAGACGCTCTGATACCACTGTAGGAAAATCCCGGGAGGTACATCATATGTACCGGCAGCGGAAAACAAAAATTTTTGTTCCCAGGACTTTCCCGAATCCCAGGATCCTGGTATCGGTATGAAGACATCAACCTAAATAGCCAAAAGAGACTATCTCTAAAGGTGATCCACGCAGAGATCAGAAAATCTAACCGGATCAAACCCCTTTGACCCGGGAATAGCTAGAACAGATTAAAGCCTGCTAGAGCCTACCTCTGTCCTGGAGAGCTTGAGAGAAACGTTGGCCTCCTTGCCTTGGAGAAGAGAAGAAACGATGATGATGAATGAGGAAGAAGAAAATCACCCTTTTCAAAGTAAGCTTAACCATTAAGCTTTCATCTTCTATTTCCTCTAGCCACCACCATCGACCATCATCACCTAAGAGCCTTCTTACATTGATTTTTTAACACTTAAAAATCAATCCATAAGAAGCTTACATATGGATGATTTATGTCCATTCATTTATTAATGAATTAAACTAATAAGCTTTGAAAAGTCAAAGCTTATCCTCCTTTTCCCAAAACCAACGTGCACATGCTTATATATATATAATAATTAATTAATTAATTACTTAATTAATTAATTAGAATATATTTGCTAAGGTCCAGTCCAAGCTGGGTTGGTCTCTTAAACTCTAGAGCCCGATCTTTGAAGCAACTCAGGAAACCTTTCTTAGCAATATTGATGTCGCGATCTCATCGGACATATCCCAATCCATTGGGATCCATTT
The DNA here is from genome assembly GCA_029891385.1 of Erythroxylum novogranatense. NCBI lineage: Eukaryota > Viridiplantae > Streptophyta > Magnoliopsida > Malpighiales > Erythroxylaceae > Erythroxylum > Erythroxylum novogranatense. The sequence continues at coordinate 57,858,969 of CM057226.1, read as the reverse complement.
AATCTAATGCTCTCCATAATTGGAACTCGTCTAATTACTATTTCTGATTCTCTGAAACACTCTTATCGTGTGACCCTTTAGGCTCCGGTTATGTTGGCCACTTAGATTAACAATTAATCGAAGCAAGTCATGGCGGTATCTAGCAACACATCATGACCCGATAATTGACCGGAAAGTAATCGGTTTGATGTATTCATCACGAACGGATCACGAACCCTTCCATGACAATTCTGTGCAATTCGTCCTTTCACCATCCTATACCCCACTTGGTTATGAGTATGGTCAAAGTGTCAACTCTCACTAGGCGAGTCTAGCCCAGTGATATCGCTTGTCACGGGACTCATTATTTTATATGTCAATGAAGACACTCTTCATGACATACATCTTTGGCCACCTTAGTAATGATCCCGACAAGAGGCGTAGGTATCTCTTCGCTAATCCGAAGTGGTGAATCCTTTATTGGCTACTCGATTATCTTGAATACCTCAGTGTACCCAAGCACCACCCTATGAGTTACCTCGGAAGGCAACAAGGAATGGAGTCAAAGCAGGATCGATATCAAGATATCCTTGAGTACTTGAAGTCTAGGATACTTGCACCATTCTTTATGATGAGATTATCAACGACACTTAGATAAGATATCCATGTGATGATCTCATGGCGGGTCATCCAATGAACTTACTACCGCTAATAAGCATCCACATGTCAATTCTAAATATCTCATATTTACGCTTTACGATCCACCGCTTGATCCAATCAAGGAATATGACATGTGCTAGTCTATCCGGATTAATGATGTCGAGTCTCATTAATCCTATGACTAGGAGAATTTGAATCTTGACATAATTGCACATGATAGGAATCTCGGTGGTATGATCACATCATAATTTCCTTCATGCTATGTCATATATCATGGACTTCATTAATTTGATTAAAGATCAAATCAATTCATAAACAATGTTTATGAATATCAAATTAATGAATAATGCCTTTTCTTTATTTATTCATAAAGTGCACTACGACTTTGAATAAAAGCGCTAAAGGGATTGTCTTTAGGGCGCAAATAAACGATCTGATTTGAACAAGTCGACTTATCCAATGAACAAGTCGACTTATCGGTACCGAACATGTGTAAGTCGACTTACACATGGTACAAGTCGACTTATCACTTACAGTTGATGCTCACCGAAAGGAGATGGAGTATGAAGTCGGTGAGAAAGTGTTCCTTAATACATCTCCTTGGAAAGGAGTGCTGAGGTTCGCCAAAAAGGGTAAGTTGAGTCCGAGGTATGTGAGTCCTTATGAGATCCTTGAGAGGATTGGACCACTCGCCTACAGATTGGCGTTACCTTCAGAATTGTCGCAGATCCACGATGTCTTCCATGTGTCTATGTTGAGGAGGTACAGATCGGATCCTTCTCATATCATTCAGACTAGTGAGGTTCAGTTGCAGGATGATTTGAGTTATGAGGAGCTTCTAGTGCAAATTTTGGATACCAAGGAAAAAGTCCTCAGGAATAAGACAGTTCAGTTAGTTAAAGTCCTGTTGAGGAATCATTCGGTAGAGGAGGCTACATGGGAGCCATTGGACGCTATGAAGGAGAAGTATCCGTATCTCTTCGATGACTCAGGTAATAATTTCGAGGACGAAATTTCTTTTAAGAGGGGGAGAAATGTTGGACCCCGAATTTTTTTTATGATGTCATTAAACATGAATTGTGTTAAGTATGTGATTATGCTTTAGTTTACTTTGAATTGAGAGTTTTTGTGGCTAATTGAGAATTAATCGAGTTTAATGTGGTTTTGATGAGAATTATAGGGTAAATATGTTTGAGGGCATTTTGGGAAGATTGCTGGAGGTGGTGTGATATAAGCTTGTCAAAAAGGGGTGATTCGGTCTTTTCCTTCCCTTGAGACTTAAAAGACTTAGAAGAAATTAGAAAGAAAGGAAAAGAGGAGGAAAGAAAGAAAAGAGAAGAAGAAAAGAAGGAGAAGCCGTCGGTGGAAGAGAAAGAGAAGAGGAGAGAGTTTGTGATCGTTGAAGTTTTCCGACAATTTGAAGCTATTTCCAGGTACGTTATGCTTTGTTTAAACCTTGTTTCGGTTGGATTAAACCTAAGGATAGGTTGATAGTAGCAGAATTGGTGGTTTTAGGGTTTGTAAAGCAAAAATGGTTAGATTTCTTGAGTTGTTGGATTTGTGACTGATTTTGAGTTGATAATGGGTTAGAAATGTAGTATACGTCTTGATCTAAGGCTTAGGTGTGTTGCATTTGAGTTTGGGAAAGAATTGAAGTTGGAAAATGCTGAAAATCGGGTTTCAGAGTCGTTCTCCAGACCCGCACGTCGCGACGTGCGTATGAACACGCCACGGCGTGCGAGATAGGGAAACAACGTCGCGACGAATAAATGTTTATTCGCCGCGACGTGTGAAGGTGTGGTCTTCGTCGCGGCGCACACTTGTGTGCACACCGCGGCGAGTGCGGGCTGTTCGCCGCAACGAGTGTGGTTTTCGTCGCGGCAAGCGAAGTCCTCGTCGCGGCGAACGTCCCTTCGTCGCGACGAGCGCCCTGGTTCCAACAAAGATGAAGTTTGGTATTTTGGGTATATCTTTTTCTATAGATGTCCAAATGAGGTGATTTTGGATTCGTTGTGATCTAGAGATAAATGACTACAAGTTGTATGAAGAAGGGAAATTCAGAATTTGCCTCGAAGGGTTCGGAAGTTTAGGAGGAAGTCGAATATAGGATTTTAGTGCTTTATTTTGGATTTCCAAGCTTTGAATATTTTCTGTGGATATTGATTGAATGGAAACTTGGTTGTTTTAGGAAACCAAGCTGACCCGCTTCCATCGCAAGGAGAAGGACATCAGTGAGTTGGAGACTCGAGCGATCTTAGGTGGGTAATGTACTTATAGTTATTGTGTGACTAGGCAATTTCTTGCCTATGTATGAATATATGTTATATGTTGTGTATGTTTAAGCATGATGATTTAAATGATTTTGATATCTTATATTTTGAAAGAATTATGGGAATTGATAGCATTAACTTTTGATTCTGAGCATGTTATGCCTCGACTTCGGTCATGGCATTTTGACTAAGTGCAAAGTATAAAAGCATACCATATGATAAAATGATTATGAGCATGATTATCTGCTTTTGTTTGGGCGAGAGTGGAACCATTTCGTTCGTCACGTGCACGTAGACAAGAGTCTTCTCCCGGCTGCCCGCTTGTGGCATATGAGCTCCGAATGGACTCATTTTGTTCAGGGTGTAAACTTCGGTTTCTCCCTTTTGTTTCCATGGAACTCTCGAGCCATGTGATGTGCATTGCATTTGAACTGTTGGTTATGAGGCATGTTTTGTTAATCGAATTAATTATGTTGAATGCATAAATTGCTTGATTAGCATGTGAGTGCTTGAATTGATGCCTGTATATATATAAAATATATACGTACATATGCCTGATTTTGTGCTAGTTACCGATGGCTATAATTATATTAGCCACTGAGTTGTGTAGCTCAACCCATTACTTTCCCTCCTCAGGTACAGAACAGGACGATCTTTGATCTTGCGCGGCATCGGAAACTTCAAGCTAATTAGGAGCTTTGCATTAAGTTAGTAATTTGGTTGGCCCTCCGAGCATTTCATCATGGAACATATTTCATGTATTGTGGATTGAAACTTTATTATGTAATGTGTATTGTTCAAAATACGTGTTTAAATTATTAACTTGATGGCTTATGTAATCGTGATGATTAATTCATGGTTAGAATGCATGCGTAGGTGATCGATTGTATGAGAATGTATGTGTATGAATCGAACTATATATAAATGTTGGGATCAGGTCCGATATGTTTGGTCGCCGTAATGGAAATCCGGGACTCGGGCCCAACACTACTAGCACCATTTTTAACTTCAATCTTTCTGTTGGTATGAAGCTAAAGGAGCGGAATTATTTATTGCTTAATTATTCACTCTTCATTTTGTCAATTTTTATATGCAAGAAAATGAAAATATCTAAAAGAAGTCACATTTACTCAATGTATGTATAATTTACATTAAAAAGTACCATAATGCAAATAAAATAACCATTCTCTAAATCCATGAAACAAATTGAATTTAACTTAGTCATCAAAACTTATGACTATTTTCCTCAATACTTCAAATGACAAAGACAATCAAACTTATAATGGTGATCATGTCGTTTGAGTTTTAAATTTATAAGCCCTCAAATACCGCAAGCATATAGGTCGTAACTGTAGTATAAGAGATATTGATGCCGCAAAGAAGGGGACTAATCTAATCCTAAAATCTAAGGTCAACAATATATAAAACTCAAAATAAACAATGCACGAAAAGTAATCACAAGAATTGAATTTAACCACTTAAATCAGAAATTAAACACGAAAGAATGAATAATTGAGCAATATGCAATCACAATAGAAATCAACCTAAGGAATTTACCAATTTATGAGAAAGGAGATTTTACTTATCATTAATGCTAACCTAGTCGATTATGTGTCAAGGAAGTGTCAGTTCTAGATTGTCCTAGGCTGATTACTTTCTCTTAAGTTATAACCACTAAACCCTAAATTATAAAACCTAATCAGATTATAGAATTTGCAATCTCTCAATTCACAAATTATCTAAAACCTAATTAGATCTGAAGCACTCTAATAAACTATTGGAACATTACATGAGATCCCTCTACATTATTACCAATATGATTTATTACGGTTTCTATTAAATCGCCTAATTTTCATTAAGCCGATTTAATCATTTTTTATTTGGTTTACCCTCTCAATTTATTATCAAATTATGCAATAACGTAATTAAATCATGACATTCAACCAAATAACACAATCAACTAAATTATCATTAAATCAAAATAAAATAACGAAGGGCAGTTTAGAACATCATCAATATTCCAAATCCTATCATCATACTATCCATCTCAATTCTATACATCAATAAAATTGAAACGAAAAGGAAATACAACTTGGAATAGACAATAGGTGGCAGCGATGTTGGAAAACCTCCTGATTCAGGAAGCACGTTGATAAGTCGATATTTTTGATATATTTTAACTCTATTTTGTTATTTTTTTGTATTGAATGATGCTAAATTGCCTTTAGTAATTTGGTATTGCTATTTTGTTTTCGTATTTGCAGATTTGTTTTGGGAGAAAAAGGAAGATAACCAGAGGAATACACTGTCTACCTATATAAAGATACACAACCTGTGTGAAGTTTACCAATAAGAGGGATATTTCAGTGAAGATCAGAGGAGTACATAGTTAGGCCGTGAAAATTAGCACTGACCGTATCTTCCAATAGTGAAAAGACAGCCAGACCAGAGAAACATATGGTCTGACCGTGTACTGTCACATGACTCGTGTATGATAGATCTGACGGTTTTTTTAGCGATTAAAAAGGTTGTTTAACGGATGTTTGACAGACAAAAAAATTATGGGTCGAGCCTGGGGAGAAAACAAAAGAAGAAAAAGGAGAAAGAATGGAAAAATCGTAAGGGGAGACTTGAAGATTGAGAAATCGAGATTTAAGAATCAACTAGAGTTCTTTATCCTCCTCTTTTACTTGTTATTTATCTTGGATGTTCATGTTTATGATTTTACTGTTTAGCTGAGTTTAGTTATGACTTTGTAAATTTTCTTATTCTAGGATGTTTGTTTCAACTTCGGATTTATTGATTAAACCTTATCCATTTACTTCTAATTTCAATGTTGTCTTGATTTTAGTATAGTATTTTGATCAAATGTTGATTTGATCTATCTAATCTAGGGTTTCTTATTGAATGTTGATAGATGTTAAACTAAGTTTCTTATTGAATTTTGATAGATGTTAAACTAAGTACTAAAAGTGATGTTTAATGTCTAAATTTCTAGATTAGACTTAATAGAAAGAACATCTAGAAATAGGATTCTTCATTAAGAGTATTTGAGATTAACAATTGTGTTCATTGGGTTGGATTCGATTTTGGTCTAGGAAATTAGTTTAAAAATTGAAATCAACACGTCAATTACTTCAAAAGAATTAATTGATAAGAGTGGGTTAATGTACTCAGAACCATATTTTATTTCATAAGGATGGCATGATTTATTTGTTGGGATAAATTCCAAGAATATTATATTAAATTTTGTTGATTGTGTATTGATATTTCCTTTAGAAAAAAACTTTGATATTTAATTGCTTAGAAAATTTAGAAGGTATAAATTTAGTACTTTGACCTAGTCCTTGTGTATCGACACTTGATTGCATTAACTAAACCTGTATACTTACAGAGCCTATCAAGTTTTGGTGCCATTGTAGGGGACTTACATCAAATATAGAATTTTTCTGAACAAATTTGACTAAGCTTTATTTAATTATATTTTTATAGGTGTATATTTATTTGCATATTCTTTGTATATAAGTTTGTTCACTCTCATTTGTGTTTCTTGTGCAGTAGCGAATTGAGATTTATATGCATCATATTTTCATAGCCATATTTGATCTTGAGATCAAAAGAACATACCACAGGAGAAAGAGACAGAGGTTTGTAAATAAGAAAAAGGCAACAACTGCTAGCAGTAGCAATACGAAGGCAGAAGGAGTAGGACCATGACTCTGTGACTATACAGAGTCAGGGGTTCAAGAAAACACTTCGGAGATTAAGAATCCAAATGTGGAAGTAAATAATTTTGAGTTGAAACCAACCCTTATCTCAATGGTGCAGTAGTCGCAATTTGGAGGGTCACCTGTTGAGGATCCAAATATGCACTTAACATTATTCCTTGAAGTTTGTGACACTATGAAAATGAATGGAGTCACCCTAGATGCAACTCGTCTCTGCCTTTTCCCATTATTTTTAAGGGATAAGGCAAGAGCATGGCTTCATTCACTTCCAGCTAGATCTATTACTATATGGGATCAACTCTTTAGGATGTTCTTAGCCAAGTATTTTCCTCTAACCAAAATGGCAAATCTTAGGAATCAAATCTCAACATTCACACAAAAAGAATCTTAGGAATCAAATCTTAACATTCACACAAAAAGATGATGAGACGTTATATGAAGCGTGGGAGCGTTATAAAGATTTACTTCATTTGTGTCCACCATGACTTACCAAATTGGATGATCCTTTATAACTTCTACAATGGATTACTCTAGTCAATGAGGACATTAATCGATGCTGCAGCTGGTGGAGTAATTTTGAATAAACTTATGCTGATGCATACAATCTCATTGAAGAGGTGGCTCTCAGTAATTACCAATGGTCCAATAAATGAGGAGCAACAAGACGCACTCTAGGTAAGTATGATGTTGATACACTTATTATTCTTTCTGTTATAGTTGATTCCATGACTCATAGGTTAGATCGTTTGAATGTTAATTATGTGAATGCTAGTAGTTCTACTTCTACATGTGAAATTTTTGGTTTCGTTGATCATGTGTCTATTAATTGTCAAGTTGGTAGTCCTTTTGCTCAAGATCAGGGTAGTGACCAAGTTCATGCCATTAACAACTTTAATCCCAGACCTCAATTTGACCCACACTCAAACACTTGTTAGAGTAGTGCCCTAAAGGCAATCCCCTTTAGCGCATTTTGTTCATAGTCATGTACAGACTTTATGAATAAATAAAGCAAGGCATATTTCATTTATTTGATGTTCATTTTATTATGAATTGATAATGATCTTTAATCAAATTAATGAAGTCCACGATACGTGACATAGCATGAAGGAAATTATGATGTGATCATACTATTGAGATTCCTATCATGTGCAATTATGTCGATATCTAAATTATCCTAGTCATAGGATTAATGAGGCTGGACATCGTTAATCCGGATAGACTAGCACATGTCAAAGTCCTTGATTGGATCAGCGGTGGATCTCGAAACTGTAAATATTGAGATATTTGGATTTGACATGTGGATGCTTACTAGTGGTAGTAAGTACATTGGATGACCTGCTATGAGATCATCACATGGATGTCTATACAAATGTCGGTGATAATCTCATCATAGCAATGGTGCAGTATCCTTAGACTTGAGGTACTCGAGGATATCTTGAGTCTTGATTACGTACTTTGACTCCATTCCTTGTTGCCTTCCGAGAGGTTGCTCATAGGGTGGTGATTGGGTACATCTTGAGGTATTGAAGGTAATTGAGTAGCCAATAGAGGATTCACCACTTACATTATAGCGAAGAGATACCCGTAGCCTCTTATCGGGATCATTACTTTGAAGTCTCTGGCGCAGACATACATATGTCATGAAGATGGTCTTCATGGACATATAAAGTAATGAGTCCTAAGACGAGAACTGATTACACTTGGACTAGATTTGATCTGATCAATCTAGTAAGAGTTGACACATTGCCCATACTCAAACCAAGTAGGGTATAGCATGGTGAAAGGACGAATTGCACGGTAATTGTCTATGGAAGGGTTCATGATATGGTTTCATTAGTCAAACCAATTACTTTTCGGTCAATTAGGGGCCATGATGTGTTGCTAGATACCGCTCATGACTTGCTCAGATTAAGTGTTAATCTAAGTGGCCAACATAACCGGGAACCTAATGGGTCACACGCATAAGAGTGACTCGGAGAATCAGAAAATAGTTTGGACGGAGATCCGATATCTGGAAACAATAGGATTAAATGGATCCCGATGAGATTGGGATATGTCCCGATGAGATCGCGACATCGACATTCTTGAAACCGTTTAGGTGATTTTTCGCCGGGTGGGGCGGCAGGTAGGTGGGGTGACCCGGTTGATTGGACCACTTCAGCAATTATATATATTAATTAATTAAGTAAATAATTAATTAATTATATATATATATATATGATTTCGGTGGAGCCATTAAATGGTGGAGATGAAATGGTTTGAAAAGTTAAACCTAATCATCATTTAGCATTTTAAGGCATTTTTATGCCATATACGTGGATGATGTAGGAAAATCCCGGGATGGACATCACATGCCCAGGGTGCGAATTAAAATTTTAAGTCCGGGACATTCCGGCCGGGATCCATGTGTATGTATACACAATCAAACCATAACGACGAAAGGAGACCGTCTCTAACGGTATCCACGCAGAGGTCGGAAAATCTAGCAGGACAAACTCTTTTGACCGGGAATAGCTAGACTAAAGAATAGTGTGCTAGCACTAACCTTAGCCTTGGAGAGCAAGTGAGATGATCTTGGTGGAACCTTGGAGAAGAAGAAGCCAATGGAGAGGATGAGAGGAAGGAGATGAAGACAATCTTCAAAGCAACCTTTAAGCTATTTTCGATCTTCTCCCATTCCAAAACCGTGCATTCACTTTTCTTCAAGCCTTCTTATATATATGTTAACACTTTAAAACACATATAAGAGGCTTGAGTGGGATGCATCCACGTATAGGCATAATAAATGCCTTAAATTGCTAAACCATCATTACTTTGAAAAGTCAAAGTTAATAAAGCTTCCTCTCCATTTTGGTTCCACGAAATCAACATATATATATATAATTAATTAATTATTTAGTTAATTAATTAATATATATAATTCTGAAGTGGTCGATCTGCTGAAATTAGGTCCTACCGGCCCTCTAAGGGCCCCGTGGCGAAAATCACCGGAAGCGGTTTTCGGCGAATATCGATGTCGCGATCTCATCGGGACATATCCCAATCTCTTCGGGATCCATTTAATCCTATTGCTCTCCGGATATCGGATCTACGTAAAACTATTTCTGATTCTCAAGTCACTCTAATGCGTGTGACCCATTAGGTTCCGGTTATGTTGGCCACTTAGATTAACACTTAATCTGAAGCAAGTCATGAGCGGTATCTAGCAACACATCATGACCCCAATTGACGGAAAGTAATTGGTTTGACTAATGAAACCATATCACGAACCCTTCCATAGACAATTACCGCAATTAGTCCTTTCACCATGCTATACCCCACTTGGTTTGAGTATGGGCAATGTGTCAACTCTTACTAGGTGATTAAATCAAATCTAGTCCAAGTGTAATTAGATCTCGTCATAGGACTCATTACTTTATATGTCCATGAAGACCATCTTCATGACATATGTATGCTCGGCGCCAGAGACTTCAGTAATGATCACGATAAGAGGCCATGGGTATCTCTTCCGCTATCACAAGTGGTGAATCCTCTATTGGCTACTCAATTACCTTGAATACCTCAAGTCGCACCCAATCACCACCCTATGGCGACCTCGAAAGCGTGAGGAATGGAGTCAAAATGTAATCGGTATCCAAGATATCCTCGAGTACCTCGAGTCTAAGGATACTTGCACCATTGCTATGATGAGATTATCACCGACATTTGAATAGTACATCCATGTGATGATCTCATGGCGGGTCATCAATGTACTTACTACCACTAGTAAGCATCCACATGTCAAATCTAAATATCTCAATATTTACGGTTATTCGAGATCCACTGCTGATCCAATCAAGGAATTTGACATGTGCTAGTCTATCCGGATTAACGATGTCGGTCTCATTAATCCTATGACTAGGGATAATTTGAATCTTGACATAATTGCACATGATAGGAATCTCGATAGTATGATCACATCATAATTTCCTTCATGCTATGTCATGTATCGGGGACTTCATTAATTTGATTTAAGATCACTATCAATTCATAATAAAGTGAATATCAAATAAATGAAAAATGCCTTTGCTTTATTTATTCATAACGATCATACATGACTATGAACAAAATGCGCTAAAGGGATTGCCTTTAGGGCACTACTCTAACAACCTCCCACTTGACCTAAAGCCAATCGCCTTGGTATCTAATACCATAAGCGAGTACATGAGAATCAAAATTCTTCGTGACAATGGCTTTGTCAGCGAATCGGCAATATTACGCTGCTGTGGAATTCTCTCTATCGGGACATCACCTCGAGCAATGATCTCCGAATCAAATGGTATCGGTAGATGCGTGTTTGGATCGTTGATGAGACCTAGGTTCTTCGCTGCAAGAATAGCTCCATTGTTGTCACAATACAACCGAATGGGTCCATCACATTAGGAACCACACCAAGTTCAGTAATGAACTTCTTGATCCAAACGGCTTCCTTTGCTGCATCCGATGCTGCAATGTACTCTGCCTCGGTCGTTGAATCAGCAGTCGTCTCTTGCTTGGAACTCTTCAAACTGACCGCTCCGCCATTTAGTGTGAAAACGTAACCTGATTGGGACCTGGAGTCGTCCTTATCAGATTGAAAACTGGCATCTGTATGCCCGCTCACTTGGAGATTTCCATCTCCATATATCAAGAAAACATCCTTAGTTCTTCGCAAGTACTTAGGATATTCTTGATACCACCCGATGACCCTCACGGGATCCGATTGGTATCTGCTCGTAACACTTAGAGCATATGATACATCGGGTCTCGTACATAACATTAACGTGCATAATAGATCCTCTGCAGACGCATCACGGATCATATTCATACGCATCCTCTCGTCACGTGTCAGAGGACACATAGACTTCGAGTGTTATCCATGAGTAATGGGAAGAAACCCTCTCTTGGATTGCTCCATGCTAAACCTCTTTAGCACCTTGTCTATGTCGTTGACCGTGAAAGACCAAGCAACCTCTTAGATCTATCTCTATAAATCTTTATCGAGGATATAAGTTGCTTCTCCAAGGTCTTTCATGGCAAAGTGTTTGGACAACCAAACTTTTCTTGATTGCAACATTGAGACATCGTTTCCTATCAACAATATGTCATCTACATATAACACAAGGAAAGCGATCGCAGTTCCATTCACCTTCTTGTACACGGTGTTCATCCGGATTTTGTGAAACCAAACTCTTTGATCGTCTCATCAAGCGGATATTCCAACTCTGGATGCTTGCTTCAATCCATAAATGGATTTGAAGCTTGCATACCTTTTCGCCATCGGAAATGAAGCCCTCGAGTTGTGTCATGTACATCCTCGGCGATTTCCATTAGGAAAGCGTCTTCACATCCATTGCCATATCTCATAATCATAATGGCGGCGATGGCTAGGAGTATCTAATGGATTTAAGCATTGCCCTTTGATGAAGGTCTCGTCATAGTCAACTCCTTGTCTTTGGCGAAAGCCTTTGACCACAAGCCTTGCTTTATAGGTAATCACATTACCATCCATGTCGGTTTTCTTCTTGAAAACCCATTTGCACCCTATAGGTTTTATCCGCTTGGTGCATCGACCAAAGTCCATACTTGGTTTTCATACATGGAATCCATTTGATTTCATAGCGCGAAGCCATTTTGATTCTCAACTCTTGGAACCTCTTCATAGGTGGTAGGCTCATCATCCTCTATGAGCAATCGTCATTCTGTTCACTCACGAAATCCATATCTCTCGGGAGCAGGCGTATCCTACTTGACCTACAATTTAGTGTGAAGTAGAAGGTTGAGCTGTTACCTCATCTCGTATGAGTCACGATTTGAGTTGAGCGATTGATCTGCGTCATCCGAGCATCTTGAACTTCTTGAAGCTCAATTACGCTCCCACCGCCTTCTTGTAAAGAAACTCTTTCTCTAAAAAGACAGCATGCATCGAAACAAACACCTTTTGTTCCTCAGCATTGTAGAATTGATATCCTCTTGTTTCTTTAGGATATCCTACGAACAAACACTTGTCAGATTTTGCTTCAAGCTTATCTGACTTTGTCCGCTTCACATAAGCAGGACAACCCCATACTTTCAAATAAGAAAGATAAGGTTTCTTGTTAGTCCACATCTCATATGGAGTAACATCAAGCTGTCTTTGATGGAACTCTGTTTAACAAGTAAGCAAATTGTCTCAGTGCATATCCCCAAAGGATTTTGGTAGCTGTAAAGCCCATCATAGATCGTACCATGTCCAACAAGGTTCGATTTCTCCTTTCTGCCACACCATTGTGCTGTGGTGTGTAAGGAGGAGTCCACTGAGATAAGATCCCATTATCTCGGAGATAATCCAAAAACTCTTGGTCTAAGTATTCACCACCACGATCGGATCGTAATGTTTTGATACTTTTACCAAGTTGTTTTCTACTTCATTCTGAATTGTTTGAACTTTTCAAGCGCTTGATTTGTATCTCATTAGATCTGAGATACCCATATCGAGAATAATCATCGATGAAGGTAATGAAGTAACAACAACCATTTACGGCATGGATGGACATCGGACCACATACATCTGAATGTATTAGGTCTAATAATCCGATCGCTTCGTTCACCCTTTCCTTAAAGGTAACTTAGTCATCTTGCCTAATAAACAAGATTCACATGTGTCATATGATTCATAATCGAATGACCTAAACTTCCACTCTTGTGGAGCTTAGCGATCGTCTCTCATTTATATGGCCAAGGCGACAATGCCATAAATAAGTTGATTTTAAATTATCTCTTTTATGTCTTTTAAGCGTCATTGACATTCATAACCGGATGTGACATATCTAATATGTATATTCCATTGCATAATGTACCAGATACCATAAAGCATTCCATTTGAGCTAATAGAACAACCATTGTTACCAAAAGACAAATGGAAACCAGCTCTATTTAAACAAGAAGCAGACAATATGTTCTTTGTTAACACGGTACAAAATAACAATCATCCAAGTTAAGTACAAGCCCACTGGGAGTGTCAAAACATAAGTTCCTACGGCTAATGCAGCAACTCTTGCTCCATTGCCAACACGCAGTCCATTTCTCCTTTATGAGTACCATCGTCCTCGAGGCCTGCATATCATTGCATATGTGAGCCACAACGGTATCTAATACCCATATGTTATGATCGAAAGCATATTAACCTCGATGACAAACATACGAAGAAGTCGAGGCATCGATGCCTTCTTACGCTTCGATTGTTCGAGATAGACTTTGCGATTCGCCTCCGATGACCGATCTTACATGATGGAAGCGGTACCTTTTGGTGCAGTCTCTTTGGTCTTCTTCTTGCCTTTCGCTGCACTTCCTTTGACGCTTCGAGCCTTTTTCTTCTTCTGTTTCCTTTTCTTGGAAGCGGAGGAAGAAGAATCCACCAATAACAACGCCTTGCTATCTTGCTTGACAACTTGTTTGCATTGTCTTGAGCATGTTGATCACTCGGGAATTGTGGAGGATATTTGGTTCATCCGATAGTTCAACCAAACCGTGAATAACTATCGATAAGCCAACAAGAATCAAGTCTATACTTAACTCTGAATCCATCACAAAACCTAAGGCGCCAACCTCTCAATATAGCCATTCATCTTGATGCATATTGCCTGCGAGATGAACCAGAGTCATCTTCGTTGTAAGAGCAATCTTGAGGTCTCGAACCGTTCGGACCGAGCTTGCTCATCAAACAACTCTCTAGATGAAACACAATCGTATGAGCATCCATAGACTCGTCTTTGCTTCTGCGGCTCGGTGACATCGATCAAGCATAATGCAGTGGCTATGTCACATCTTTTAGATGCTACGATATGCCTTCGATCATCATCGAGCTCCTTGAGAAGTGGATCCGAAGCGGAAAATCAAGGATGTATCCTAGATCCTCGGATCGAGAACAATTCTCGATTTACGCCAATCAAGAAAATTCGGTCCGATTAATTTGTTTGCATCCATTAGGCGCGAAGATTCACACTAGTCGACATCTTGATCAACCTAAGCGTAGAGAGAAAGAAAGTTAGAATAGATTTAAATGTATGACCATAAGGACTTAAATGACATACATATGGCTCCACTAGTTTCAACAGAATCCATAACCCCATCATGAATCCAAGAAACAAAATGGCACAATGACCTAGTGGGTCGATGTCCGACATTGCTAAGAATGACCTTGAGGTTAGCTCAACAAGTCACCTTAGGTCGATCGGTGGTATCGGTCATACCAATTGCATCTCGATGCAACTATATCCTGCTATCAGCAGTTGATGTATGCACATACATTGGGTTATCAACACTTGATGCGTGTACATCGATGTACACTACCCAATTTCGCCTCTGTCACGTTGACGCGAGGTTAGCTCAACAAATCAACGCTTCAGGAAAACCGACCCATTAATCCGAAAATCATATTTTCATGGTTTGAACATATTAAGTATAGAGTGAGCTTGAGGTTAGCTCAACAACCCACCTATAAGAACTCTGGTTCTTGCCATATTAATGGAAGGCGTTAGTTTTCATATTTTAAATTGAGGATTTTAGGTCTCATCAAATTAATCTCATCCAGGATCATAGTCACAATGACTATATGGTGCGATTTAGGGCATTGCATCAATCACATTGAATTTATACGAAAATCACCCATCATCCCACCAAGGCATGTAATAAGTCGACTTGTTTATGTATAAGTCGACTTATGGCTCTGAATAAATCGACTTATGCATGTGTAAGTCGACTTGCGTAATTAATCAGATGCGAACAAGTCGACTTGTACCATTGTGCAAGTCGACTTATTTGTCTGATGCACCAAACAAGTCGAGTTATGAGCAGATAAGTCGACTTGTTTGTGAATGCATTAGGAATTGCTATCTAATCGGCTAATTCTCAATCCATGCATTTCCAATTCACAATACCAAGTATATTATCTTTTATATTAATGTGTTAATGAAACATTTTCATTGAAACATGCATGCCATATAGTCAAACTATATGAGAAAAACTTGAAGCCGATTAATCCACCATTAATCACTAGATTTCCACATAATTTTAAGAATATCAAATAATCATGCTAAGTATCTCTAGGTAGGCTATCGTTATCAAGATTACTCGGCACTTGTCACAAAAATTGCGACGGCCAAAATAACCAAGATAACGGAATAAGCTAACGAGGCGCTAAAGTGACCTATCCGACATCCAAAATTATTGGAAACTTAAATTCAAGAATCTCATCTTGGCATGCATGCCACATCAACATAACACATTTTAATCACTATAAAAATGATTCAAGGCATTGAAATCAGAAATACATAACCAATCATTCCAAACAAAACAGCCCCAGCATGTTTCTCAAAACTGCCAAGCTCTGCCTTTTGCTCAAAATGATCATTGAAACAATTTCAATAAATGCTGAGAAAATTACTGAGATTAAAACATGTTCCTAACATGATCCATGAATTGTTTTAGGATTTATTGCCCACAAAAACTCATTGAACCTCAGCAATCTAGCCGATCCAGAATCTGTGTTTTTCAACACAGACATTCCCAACAACATACAAGAAATTCGGAAATAAATAGTAAATCACCTTGAAAACATTTTCCTTCCACAGAGACATTCACAAACATCTTAGGAAATGTCGGTGAAAACCAATCCGAAAAACAATTTTCTAGAATTTATGCTCGAATTTACAAGCATGCCTGTTTCAGAAACAATCAACAAGACAGCATCCGAAAGTTGAGGGAATTAAATAGCAAAACCATAGCTAATCAAATTAATAAATTTCGAGCTTCCACAGACATAAACTACAACACCTTGTGAACATATCTGGGCAAGAAAATTTCGAAAACACTATCTCTATACTGATTCGAAATTCAACAGAAGCAACATGCATCAGCAGCTCATTCACTAAGGAACTCCGACCTAGTTATCATTTAGACTGTTTATACAACACAAGTGGCTCTGATACCACTGTAGGAAAATCCGGGATGGACATCACATGCCCAGGGTGCGGAATTAAAATTTTAAGTCCGGGACATTCAAAGCCAGGATCCATGTGTATGTATACACAATCAAACCATAACGACCAAAGGAGACCGTCTCTAACAGTATCCACGCAGAGGTCGAAAAATCTAACCGGGACAAACTCTTTTGACCGGGAATAGCTAGACTAAAGAATAGTGTGCTAGCACTAACCTTAGCCTTGGAGAGCAAGTGAGATGATCTTGGTGGAACCTTGGAGAAGAAGAAGCCAATGGAGAGGATGAGAGGAAGGAGATGAAGACAATCTTCAAAGCTTAACCTTTAAGCTATTTTCGATCTTCTCCCATTCCAAAACCGTGCATTCACTTTTCTTCAAGCCTTCTTATATATATGTTAACACTTTAAAACACATATAAGAGGCTTGAGTGGGATGCATCCACGTATAGGCATAATAAATGCCTTAAATTGCTAAACCATCATTACTTTGAAAAGTCAAAGTTAATAAAGCTTCCTCTCCATTTTGGTTCCACGAAATCAACATATATATATATAATTAATTAATTATTTAGTTAATTAATTAATATATATAATTGCTGAAGTGGTCCAGTCACACTGGGGTCGGTCCTACCGGCCTACCGGGCCCCGCCGGCGAAAAATCACCGGAAACGGTTTTCAGCAATGTCGATGTCGCGATCTCATCGGGACATATCCCAATCTCTTCGGGATCCATTTAATCCTATTGCTCTCCAGATATCGGATCTCCGTCGAAACTATTTCTGATTCTCAAGTCACTCTAATGCGTGTGACCCATTAGGTTCCCGGTTATGTTGGCCACTTAGATTAACACTTAATCTGAGCAAGTCATGAGCGGTATCTAGCAACACATCATGACCCCCAATTGACCGGAAAATAATTGGTTTGACTAATGAAACCATATCACGAACCCTTCCATAGACAATTACCGCGCAATTCGTCCTTTCACCATGCTATACCCCACTTGGTTTGAGTATGGGCAATGTGTCAACTCTTACTAGACTGATTAAATCAAATCTAGTCCAAGTGTAATTAGATCTCGTCATAGGACTCATTACTTTATATGTCCATGAAGACCATCTTCATGACATATGTATGCTCGGCGCCGAGAGACTTCAAAGTAATGATCCCGATAAGAGGCCATGGGTATCTCTTACGCTATCACGCAGTGGTGAATCCTCTATTGGCTACTCAATTACCTTGAATACCTCAAGTCGCACCCAATCACCACCCTATGAGCGACCTCGAAAGGCAGCAAGGAATGGAGTCAAAGTACGTAATCAAGATCAAGATATCCTTGAGTACCTCAAGTCTAAGGATACTTGCACCATTGCTATGATGAGATTATCACCGACATTTGAATAGTACATCCATGTGATGATCTCATGGCGGTCATCCAATGTACTTACTACCACTAGTAAGCATCCACATGTCAAATCTAAATATCTCAATATTTACGGTTATGCGAGATCCACCGCTTGATCCAATCAAGGAATTTGACATGTGCTAGTCTATCCGGATTAACGATGTCGGCCTCATTAATCCTATGACTAGGGATAATTTGAATCTTGACATAATTGCACATGATAGGAATCTCAGTAGTATGATCACATCATAATTTCCTTCATGCTATGTCATGTATCAGGGACTTCATTAATTTGATTTAAGATCACTATCAATTCATAATAAAGTGAATATCAAATAAATGAAAAATGCCTTTGCTTTATTTATTCATAACGTCTGTACATGACTATGAACAAAATGCGCTAAAGGGGATTGCCTTTAGGGCACTACTCTAACAGATGAGCCATCCACCAAGTCTTCATATGTCTTTTAAGTGTTAAATAAACACATTAGAAGGTAATGAAGGAAGCTTGTACGTAGGATGAATGGAGAAGGGTCGAAAGCTTAAGAATTAAGCTTTGAAAAATTGATTTTTCATATTCTTCCTCTCTACCATTCAACTTGGCTTCTTCTTCTCCAAGGCTCCACCAAGATCATTTCACTTGCTCTCCAAGGCTAAGGTAAGAGCTAGCACTCTTCTCTTTAGTCTAGCTATTCCCGGGTCAAAAGAGTTTGTCCCGGTTAGATTTTCCGACCTCTGCGTGGATCTGGTTAGAGGCGGTCTCCTTTAGTCGTTATGGTTTGATTGTTTGTACATACACATGGATCCTGGCTTTGGGAATGTCCGGGACTCAAAATTTAAATTCCGCACTGTGGGCATGTGATGCCTACCCTGGGATTTTCCTACAGTGGTATCAGAGCCACTTGTGTTGTATAAACAGTCGAAATGATAACTAGGTCGGAGTTCCTTAGTGATTGAGCTGCTGATGCATGTTATTTGTGTGAATTTCGAATCAGTATAGAGATGCATGTTTTCGAAATTTCTTGCTCAGAATTGTTCATAACATGTTATAGAATATGTTTGTGAAAGATGAGAATTTATCAATTTGATTTGATATGGTTTTGCTATTTAATTCCCTCAAGTTTCGGATGCTGTCTTGTTGAATGTTTCTGAAACAGGTATGCTTCTAAATTCGAGAATAAATTCTAGAAATTTTTTTTTTCGGATTGGTTTTCACCGACATGTCCCTAAGATGTTTGTAAATGTCTCTGTGGATGGAAAAATGTTTTCAAGGTGATTTACCATTTATTTCCGAATTACTTGTTTGCTGATGGGAATGTCTGTGTTGGAGAACACAGATTCTGGTTCGGCTAGATTGCTGAGGTTCAATGAGTTTTTGTGGGAAATAAATCCTGGAAAAATTTATGGAGCATGTTGGGAACATGTTTTAACCTCTGTAATTTTCTCAGAATTTATTGAAAGTGTTTCAATGGTCATTTTGAACAAAATGTTGAGCTTAGCAGTTTTGAGAAACTTGCTGGGGCTGTTTTGTTTGGAATGATTGGTTGTGTTATTTTCTGTTCCAATGCCATGAATCATTTTTATAGTGATTAAAAATGTGTTATATTGATGTGGTATGCATTCCAAGTTGAGATTCTTGAATTTAGGTTTCCAATAATTTTTGGATATCGAATAGGTCACTTTAGCGTCTCGTTAGCTTATTCCGTTATCTTGGTTATTTTGGCCGTCGCAATTTTGTGACAAGTGCGGAGTAATCTTGATAACGTGTAGCCTACCTAGAGATACTTAGCATGATAATTTGGTGTCCTTGAATTATGTGGAAATCTAGTGATTAATGGTGGATTAATCGGTTTCAAGGTTTTCACATATAGTTAGACTATATGGCATGCATGAGTTGATGAAAATGTTTCATTAGCACATTAATATAAAGGTTTATATACTTGTTATATTGGTGTTGTGAATTGGAAATGCCTGGATTGAGAATTAGCCAAGTAGATAGCAATTCCAAATGCACAAATGAACAAGTCGACTTATATGTTCATAAGTCGACTTGTTTGGTGCACTGTAGACTAATAAGTCGACTTGCACAATGGTACAAGTCGACTTGTTCATACACAGTTGCACAAGTCGACTTACACATACATAAGTCGACTTATACTAGAGCCATAAATCGACTTATACATATACAAGTCGACTTATATCATCTTAAGTGGGATGATGGGTGATTTTCTATAAATTCAATGTGATTGATGCAATGCCTAAATCGAGACCATATAGTCATGGTGACTATGATCCTTGGATGAGATTAGAAAGATGAGACCTAAAATCCCTCACTTAAAATATGAAAACTAACGCATTCCATTAATATGGTAAGAACCGAGTTCTTAAAGGGTTGGGTTGTTGAGCTAACCTCAAGCTCACTCTATACGAATATGTTCAAACCATGAAAATATGATTTTCGGATTAATGGGTCGGTTTTCCTAGAAGCGTTGATTTGTTGAGCTAACCTCAAGGTCAACGTGGACAGAGGCGAAGTTGGGTAGTGTACATCAGATGTACACGCATCAAGTGTTGATAACCCAATGTATGTGCATACATCAACTGTTGATAGCACTGATCGATAGTTGTGTCTAAGATGTAATTGGTATGTCTGATACCTCCCGAGACATAAGATGGCTTGTTGAGCTAACCTCAAGGTCATTCTTAATGTCGGTCATCGATGATGCAATTGGTATGACCGATACCTACCGATTGACCTAAGGTGACTTGTTGAGCTAACCTCAAGATCATTCTTAGCAATGTCGGATATCGACCCACTAGGTCAATGTGCCATTTTGTTTCATGGATTCATGATGAGGGTTATGGATTCTATTGAAACTAGTGGGAGCCATATGTATGTCATTTAATTCCTTATGGTCATACATTTAATCCTATTCTAACTTTATTTCTCTCTCTACGTTTAGGTTGATTGAAGATGTCGACTAGTGTGAATCTTCGCTCACTAATGGATGCAAACAAATTAATCGGACCAAATTTTCTTGATTGGCTGCGGAATCTGAGAATTGTTCTCAGATCTGAGGATCTAGGATATATCCTTGATTTTCCGCTTCCGGATCCACTTCCTGAAGGAGCTTCTGATGATGATCGAAAGGCATATAAATAGCATCTAAAAGACAAAGGACATAGCCACCGCATTATGCTTGCATCGATGTCACCGAGCTGCGAAGCGGCCGAGTCTATGGATGCTCACACGATAGTGTTTCATCTTAGAGTTGTTTGATGAGCAAGCTCGGTCCGAGCGGTTCGAGACCTCAAGGTTGCTCTTTACAACGAAGATGACTCCTGGTTCATCTGCAATGCAATATGCATTGAAGATGAATGGCTATATTGAGAGGTTGGCCGTCTTAGGTTTTGTGATGGATTCTGAGTTAAGTATAGACTTAATTCTTGTTGGTTTGTCGATAGTTATTCACGGTTTGTGTTGAACTATCGAATGAACCAAATATCCACCACAATTCTCGAGCTGATCAATCTGCTCAAGACAGCAGAACAAGCTGTCAAGCAAGATAGCAAGGCGTTGCTATTGGTGGATTCTTCTTCCTCTGGTTCCAAGAAGAGGAAACAGAAGAAGAAAAGGCTCAGAAGCCGAAAGGAAGTGCAGCGAAAGGCAAGAAGAAGACCAAAGAGACTGCACCAAAAGGTACCTGCTTCCATTGCGGTAAAGGCGGTCATTGGGGCGAATCGCAAAGTTTATCTGGAAGAATCGAAGCGAAGAAGGCATCACTGCCTCGACTTCTTCGGTATGTTTGTCATTGAGGTTATCTGCTTTCGATCATAACATATGGGTATTAGATACCGGTTGTGGCTCACACATATGCAATGATATCGCAGGGCCTCGGGGACGATGGCGCCTCATAAAGGAGAAATGGACTGCGTGTTGGCAATGGAGCAAGTGCTGCATTAGCCGTAGGAACTTATGTTTTGACACTCCCCAGTGGGCTTGTACTTAACTTGGATGATTGTTATTTTGTACCCGTGTTAACAAAGAACATATTGTCTGTTTCTTGTTTAAATAGAGCTGGTTTCCATTTGTCTTTTGGTAACAATGGTTGTTCTATTAGCTCAAATGGAATGCTTTATGGTACTGGTACATTATGCAATGGAATTTACATATTAGATATGTCACATCCGGTTATGAATGTCAATGACGCTAAAAGACATAAAAGAGATAATTTAAAATCAACTTACTTATGGCATTATCGCCTTGGCCATATAAATGAGAGACGCATCGCTAAGCTCCACAAGAGTGGAAGTTTAGGGTCATTCGATTATGAATCATATGACACATGTGAATCTTGTTTATTAGGCAAGATGACTAAGTTACCTTTTAAGGGAAAGGGTGAACGAGCGACTGGATTATTAGACCTAATACATTCAGATGTATGTGGTCCGATGTCCATCCATGCCGAAGTGGTTGCCGTTACTTCATTACCTTTATCGATGATTATTCTCGATATGGGTACATGTCGATGAGATACAAATCTGAGCGTTTGAAAAGTTCAAACAATTGAAAATGAAGTAGAAAAACAACTTGGTAAAAGTATCAAAACATTACGATCCGATCGTGGTGGTGAATACTTAGACCAAGAGTTTTGGATTATCTCGTAGATAATGGGATTTTATCTCGGTGGACCCTCCTTACACACCACAAAGATAATGGTGTGGCGAGAAAGGAGAAATCGAACCTTGTTGGACGTGGTACGATCTATGATGGGCTTTGCAGCTACCAAAATCCTTTGGGGATATGCACTTGAGACATTTGTTTACTTGTTAAGCGAGTTCCATCAAAGACATTGATGTTACTCCATATGAGATGTGGACTAACAAGAAACCTTATCTTTCTTATTTGAAAGTATGGGGTTGTCCTGCTTATGTGAAGCGGACACAGTCAGATAAGCTTGGAGCAAAATCTGACAAGTGTTTGTTCGTAGGATATCCTAAAGAAACAAGAGGATATCAATTCTACTTTCTTTGAGGAACAAAGGTGTTTGTTTGATGCATGCTGTCTTTTTAGAGAAAGAGTTTCTTTTAAAGAGGACGATGGGAGCAAAGTTGAACTTGAAGAAGTTCAAGATGCTTTCGGACAGACGCAGATCAATCGCTTCGAACTCAAACCGTGAACTCATACAGATGAGGTAACAGTTCAACCTTCTACTTCACACGAAATTCGTAGGTCAAGTAGGATACGCTCTGTTCCTGAGAGATATGGATTTCTCGTGAGTGAACAGAATGACGTATTGCTCATAGAGGATGATGAGCCTACCACCTATGAAGAGGTTCTGAAGAGTTCAGAGTCTGAAAAATGGCTTCGTGCCATGAAATCTGAAATGGATTCCATGTATGAAAACCAAGTATGGTCTTTGGTTGATGCACCTGAAGGGATAAAACCTATAGGGTGCAAATGGGTTTTCAAGAAGAAAACCGACATGGATGGTAATGTGATTACCTATAAAGCAAGGCTTGTGGCTAAAGGCTTTCGTCAAAGACAAGGAGTTGACTATGACGAGACCTTCAGTCCAGTAGCAATGCTTAAATCCATTAGGATACTCCTAGCCATTGCCGCTCATTATGATTATGAGATATGGCAAATGGATGTGAAGAAAACTTTCCTGAATGGAAATCTGGCTGAGGATGTGTACATGACACAACCTGAGGGCTTCATTTCCACTGATGGCGAAAAGGTATGCAAGCTTCAGAAATCCATTTATGGATTGAAGCAAGCATCCAGAGTTGGAATATCCGTTTGATGAGACAATCAAAGAGTTTGGTTTCTCACAAAATCGGATGAACACCGTGTGTACAAGAAGGTGAATGGAACTGCGATCGTATTCCTTGTGTTATATGTAGATGACATATTGTTGCTAGGAAGCGATGTCTCAATCTACAATCAAGTAAAATTTGGTTGTCCAAACAATTTGCCATGAAAGACCTTGGAGAAGCAACTTATATCCTTGGGATAAAGATCTATAGAGATAGATCGAAGAGGTTGCTTGGTCTTTCACAATCAGCGTACATAGACAAGGTGCTAAAGAGGTTTAGCATGGAGCAATCCAAGAGAGGTTTCTTCCCATTGTTCATGGGATAACACTCGAAGTCTATGTGTCCTCGGACACGGGATGAGAGGATGCGTATGAATATGATCCGTGTCGTCTGCGTAGGATCTATTATGTCGTAATGCTATGTACGAGACCCGATGTATCATATGCTTTAAGTGTTACGAGAAGATACCAATCGGATCTGGTGAAGGTCCTTTGGGTGGTGTCAAGAATATCTAAAGTACTTGCGAAGAACTAAGGATGTTTTCTTGATATATGGAGATGGAAGTCTCAGTGGCGGGCATACAGATGCGATTTTCAATCGATAAGGACGACTCAAGTCCCAATCAGGTTATGTTTCACACTAAATGGCGGAGCGGTCGGTTGGAAGAGTTCCAAGCAGAGACGATCACGATTCAACGATCGAGGCAGAGTACATTGCCGCATCGACGCAGCAAAAGGCGGTTTGGATCGAAGTTCATTTCGAACTTGGTGTGGTTCCTAGTGTGATGGACCCATCTGATTGTATTGTGACAACAATGGAGCTATTGCGCAGTAAAGGAACCAAGGTCTCATCAACATCCAAACACGTACTCACCGCTACCATTTGATTCGGAGATCATTGCTCGGTGATGTCCTAATAGAGAGAATTCCACAGAAGCGTAATATTGTCGATCCGTTGACAAAGCCGTTGCCACGGAAGAATTTTGATTCTCATGTACTCGCTTATGGTATTAGATACCAAGGCGATTGGCTTTAGGTCAGTGGGAGATTGTTAGAGTAGTGCCTAAAGGCAATCCCTTTAAGCGCATTTTGTTCATAGTCATGTATGCACTTTATGAATAAATAAAGCAAGGCATATTTCATTTATTTGATGTTCATTTTATTATGAATTGATAATGATCTTTAATCAAATTAATGAAGTCCCCGATACATGACATAGCATGAAGGAAATTATGATGTGATCATACTATTGAGATTCCTATCATATGCAATTATGTCAAGATCTAAATTATCCCTAGTCATAGGATTAATGAGGCTGGACATCGTTAATCCGGATAGACTAGCACATGTCAAAGTCCTTGATTGGATCAGCGGTGGATCTCGAAAACCGTAAATATTGAGATATTTGGATTTGACATGTGGATGCTTACTAGTGGTAGTAAGTACATTGGATGACCTGCTATGAGATCATCACATGGATGTCCTATACAAATGTCGTTGATAATCTCATCATAGCAATGGTACAAGTATCCTTAGACTTGAGGTACTCGAGGATATCTTGAATCTTGATTACGTACTTTGACTCCATTCCTTGTTGCCTTCCAGAGGTTGCTCATAGGGTGGTGATTGGGTGCGACTTGAGGTATTCAAGGTAATTGAGTAGCCAATAGAGGATTCACCACTACATTATAGCGAAAGAGATACCCATGGCCTCTTATCGGGATCATTACTTTGAAGTCTCGGCGCCGAGCATACATATGTCATGAAAATGGTCTTCATGGACATATAAAGTAATGAGTCCTAGGGCGAGAACTGATTACACTTGGACTAGATTTGATCGATCGGTCTAGTAAGAGTTGACACATTGCCCATACTCAAACCAAGTGGGGTATAGCATGGTGAAAGGACGAATTGCACTGTAATTGTCTATGGAAGGGTTAGTGATATGGTTTCATTAGTCAAACCAATTACTTTCCGGTCAATTAGGGTCATGATGTGTTGCTAGATACCGCTCATGACTTGCTCGATTAAGTGTTAATCTAAGTGGCCAATATAACCGGAACCTAATGGGTCACACGCATAAGAGTGACTCGGAGAATCTGTAAAATAGTTTGAGACGAGATCCGATATCTGGAGAGCAATAGGATTAAATGGATCCCGATGAGATTGGGATATGTCCCGATGAGATCGCGACATCGACATTCTTGAAAACCGTTTAGGTGATTTTTCACGGCGGGGCTGCAGTAGGTAGGACCAACCCTAGTTTGATGGACCACTTCAGCAATTATATATATTAATTAATTAAGTAAATAATTAATTATATATATATATATATATATATGATTTCGGTGGAGCCATTAAATGGTGGAGATGAAATGGTTTGAAAAGTCAAACCTAATCATCATTTAGCATTTTAAGGCATTTTTATGCCATATCGTGGATGAGCCATCCACCAAGTCTTCATATGTCTTTTAAGTGTTAAATAAACACATTAGAAGGTAATGAAGGAAGCTTATGCGTGGGATGAATGGAGAAGGGTCGAAAGCTTAAGAATTAAGCTTTGAAAATTGATTTTCATATTCTTCCTCTCTACCATTCAACTTGGCTTCTTCTTCTCAAGGCTCCACCAAGATCATTTCACTTGCTCTCCAGGCTAAGGTAAGAGCTAGCACTCTTCTCTTTAGTCTAGCTATTCCGGGTCAAAAGAGTTTGTCCGGTTAGATTTTCAACCTCTGCGTGGATACCGTTAGAGACGGTCTCCTTTGGTCGTTATGGTTTGATTGTTTGTACATACACATGGATCCTGGCTTTCGGGAATGTCCCGGGACTCAAAAATTTAAATTCCGCACTGTGGGCATGTGATGCCTACCCTGGGATTTTCCTACAACACTTACAACCTAGGTTGGAGGACCCAATTTCTCCTAGAGAAATAACCAAAACCCCCCATTTTAGTCAAACATTAGACCACCTCCTACAGAAATAACCAAAACCCCCCATTTTAGCCAAACATTAGACCACCTCCTAGATTTCAAAGACCTTCTAATCCACTAGGACCTCCAAAATCAAACTTGGAAAGTATGATGGAATCCATGTTACTAGGATTTCTATTCAACTCCTTCCAATTATGGTAGATCTATTCAACCTAGGATTTCTCAATCTATATATATGAAATCAGATTATAAATAAAACGCATGATTGGATCCAATATAACAATCAAACCAATTTCATTAATACAGGAATCAATTATACCAAAGTGTTAACATAAGGTTCATCTTACCTAAATACTAATTGGACCTTTAATTACACATGATCGAATACGAAATCAAGCATACATAAAAAGAAATACAAGTCGAAAACAATGAGTTCATAATTCTAAATCTTCTTGATTATCTTCTATCAAATGTTTTTGCTATATAGAGGCTTGATCTTGTATTTTGATAAATCTTTTGATGATTTTTTTTATGTTTTTCCACATCTCTAGACCAAAATCGCACCTAGAGAATGAGTTCAACATCTAGAATCATCTCCCCACTGTCTGCTTCCTGACTCCTCCCCACAGCCTCCAAAAATGTCTTTTTATCACAAAATTTAAGAAGATCCACAGTATGATGCATGGTCCTGCATGATTGTGTATAAAAAAAGTCCAAAAATCATGAAACTACATATCTTGAGAGAAGTGCATTGGTAAATGCACGGTTGTGCATCCCTTCTGTGCATTGAATCTTCATTTTGTGCTGTGTTTTTATTTGAATTCTTCTGGTTTAAGTCCATGAAGGCAATATAACCTATATACACACTTAGAACAAATTAAGTACCAAATATAAAATAAAGTATCAAAACACATCGATTATGAGGTAAAATTATGATCGATTATACACCTATCGTCATCCATAAATACCTTCATGATATTCTCGATTAGGTCATCAAAAGTTCCCATCATGCACCTTTAAAATGTAGCTGTGTATTATAAAACACGAAAAACATTATTCGATAAGTGAATATACTATATGGACAAGTGAATGTAGTCTTCTCCTAATACTCTAGGGATATCAAAACTTGAAAGTAACTTGACAAGAAATACATAAAATATTAATACATACAATTGACTAATCGCTTGAGCATATGATCAATGAAAGGGAGAGAAAAATGGTCCTTTTGAGTGGTGTCATTCAGCTTCTTTTAATCGATGCATACTCTCTACCTGGTGATAATTTTGGTGGGAATAAACTAATTCCTCTCATTAGGCACCATTGTCATTCCTCTTTTCTTCAGAACAACTGACTCAAGGGTCACCTAAGAAATGTTAACAATAAGGTAAATTACTCATACATTAAGAAGTTTAGGTACCTCTTCCTTTACAACTTCCTTCATATTTGGGTTAAACCTTCTTTAATGTTGAACAATTAATTTAAAATTATCCTCCACTAAGATTTTGTGTATAAAAGGAGGGGTTGATTCCTTTAATATCTGAAATCTTTCATGTTATTGCCTTGTAATGCTCTCTAAATGACCTTAATAACTTTTCTTTCTTTTCCACAATTAAATTTAATTTTGTAATTATTGATAACTTTGAGTTCTTCACTAAAAAAGAATATTTCAAATGATTAGACAATTTCTTCAATTCTAACATTTGCAAATCTTTAATGGACTGTATGATTTTTTTTTATTTACTCTTGTCAATCTCCTCAAACCCTTTCCTCAAAACTATAGATTCGTCAACCTTAAGATAGGCTCCTTGCTTCTCACTTATTGGGTGAACCTCCTTTTTCTCCTTTTCTTGAATTACAACTTCCTTCCTTTCTTTAACCTTTAACTCCTCTTTACTCCATAACATTATTGCATTTATATATTCCCTCAAATCTAGCTCAATGTATCTAAATAAAACATTTGGATCTTTACTTTTATAAAAGGCAACCTCAGTTAAAGCAACAAATTTCATAAAGACATCCTCAAGATATTGATACTCCTCTTCTTGTTATTGTAAAAATCCAAATTAAGCATGATTGCAAAGTTGTAATAACAACTCCATTATAAATTATAATTATTATCATATGAAGTGTCTTGAGGCCAGTTCTCTATGTAAATTGGATTTGCCAACATACATTCTATTATTTGACATTCATGATAAAGGTTGTTAACCCATAAATGTCTCACCATATCTTAGATGTTACTTAAGCTTCCAAAACTGCCATAAATGATAGCACACAATAATCTCCCTAAGAATATCTCCTTTGCATCCTTCCATTTTGTTTAATGGCTATAACAAAAATATCCAACTCATGCAAACAAACCATAACTTCGTGATGAAATTGTATTGTTTTAATTATAAGGAAACAACATTAATGAGTATAAATCGATACCACAAGGACTATAAGTGCTAGTAATAACTCTTTTCCTATTATCTAATTGATAATTGAGGTGATATTGATAAATCATATTTAAAAGAAATGAAAAGAAAATGAACTAAGAGCAAGTCAACATAATCAAATAAACTAGAATGGAAAAATAATGAAAATTTAACCAATAAATCAATGGTATTTGTAATTTGAATACCCTTAGAACTTCTCATGTAATCATGATTTCTCTACTCAATTCTTATAACTTTATCAAAACTATTAACACCTAATTCTGTATTGCTTAATTGCAATTAGCTTTTAACTAAAATCACCAATATATGAATTTCATTATTAATGTTGACCATAATAAAGAAAACTTATATTGATCTATCTTTAACATTACACACAAATCCTTTTAATTATGATAAATATTCACACATTATATTTCTTAATCTCAATTGTATGAAATCATATATGAACCAATATGCCAACAATATTGGTTCAAGACTAAATTAGAACACATAATTCAGTCTCAATATGAAATTAAAGAACAAATTAAATTAAAATAAAGTCACTACAAGGTACATCCTGAGGTTCATTTAATTTAGATAAGAGAATCTGACACATGCTTATAAAACACATAACATCAAAACTAAAGAAAAAGTTGAAAATCAAGGATGACATGATTGAAATCCCTAAAATCTGCAAAAACTTCACTCTAGATTGATGAAAATTTGCTCCAAAGGGTTTCCTTGTGCCTCTCATTCTTTGTGTCATTCTATAGATTTTCCTTGAATTTTCTAGCTCTCCACTCTCTTCTATCACTAAGTATTAGCTTTTAAATTTTGAAAATTTAATTCTAAGATACTGTTGTGTTGATAGCCTTATTCTTCAAATAGATGTATGAAGCTTTCCAAAGCTTACACACGCACAAACAAGGGTGTGTACCATTAATATATCCTTCTCATTATGCAACATAGTTGTGTTCCCAAGCAACATGGGTGTGTTCCATAAGAAATATTCAACATGCCTCTAAAGTCTCTAACACGACCATTTACACTATCATGCACTATATAACTCAATCAAAATAGTTTCGAATAGCTCCAAACCTGTTTGAATTCATTCCTTTTACTCCAAGTGAGTGAATTAGACCAAGAAATAAATATAAACAATTTAAGTACCAAAATCAATAAAAGTTCTCAAATAAACAACCAAAATGCACTAAATACGGGACTGAAAATATGACCAAATCATCAGCTATCACTAAACCAAAGTTATTTTGTTCAGTGCCTTCCACTATAATTGTAGTGCCACCAATATAGATAGATAAGTTGTTTCTATCAATTTGTTTCTTATGGGAAACAATATCCTTTTTTCAATAAGATTCCATATCTTAAGAAAACAAGAAAATGAATATAGATATGAAAAAAACTATTAAAATGTCCTTAATGTGTCATATTTTTCAAACATATATGAAAACAAACAACTATTGAACTATTCAATTTACATAGCTTTTGTGTTAAAGTATCTATAATATCTTGGCTCAAAAGCATCTTTATGTGTCAAATTATTAAATATCCATAAATAAAACTTTAGGAATTAAAATACAATATTGGATTATTTAATAGAGGGCTAGTAAAATTAATACAAAATAAAAAATCTATCATTTATGTCTAATGCAATTGGATAAGGTAATTTACCAAAATACCTCTATGCGTTAGGCTATTTCTTAAACATAAACAAAGGATGATAAAATGAAAATGTAAAATTTTGTTATTTTTTGCTTATTAATAACAACTCTAAAGGATAGTAAAGTAATTTCTTATTTAATAATAAACAGAGTTTGTCATGTATCCACAACACCAACGTGCAGATTACAAACTAGACATTGAAATGAAGGTCATCATCATCATCATCACACACAGTCCGAAGTCCCGCGGTGAAGTGAGATCTGGGAAGGTTTGATAGTACGCAATCTTACCTATACATAGTAGAGAGGTTGTTTCTAGTAGACCTACATGTAGATGTGACAGAAAAATAGTGATACAAGTTAACAGAATAAATAAGTAAAATTTGGCACACAGAATATTTAAGTAAATAGAGTTACAATAAAATACATAAGGACATACCTGGCGGTTGCCCCGATCTACTAGTACCTTGCACCCTGTAAAGACCAACTCTTTTTGTCGTTAGTCATACTAGGAGTATTCACTGAGCGACCTTGAGGATACGACAATCATATGGTTTTAAACTCCATCACAGGAATCTTTCCCTACTACACCTGACCTAAAAAAAACCAAGTTGATGTCCCAAAAGCCTTGACCAAAACTTACCACTCACAAAGGCATAAAGGACATTGGGTTGGACTTCTTATGCGGTAAGTATGAGGCACAAGGACTCTAAAGGGTGTTGTTTATCCTAATCCTATCACGCCAGACTTTCCTAATTCTAGCAACTGTCTCAGTGAGGGCCAACTCTGATATATTTTTATTGATCACTTCCCTCAAGGTCTTGTAAGGCCATCCTTTCCTTCTCTTGTAGCCACTAAGGTTTATTATCTCACAGTATCGTATCGGAGTATCAGTGGGCATCCTGCACATATGCCAAAACCACTTAAGCCTTTTCTCTCTCAACTTGTCTGTAATACTAGCCACCTGTAGTATGTCTCTCACTACACGATTCTGTGCCCTATCTCTTATGGTAATGTCACACATCCACCTAAGCATATACATTTCTGCTACTAACAACTGTTGTGTATGTCTACATTTAGTAGGCCAGCACTCTGCTCTATATAAGATGGTTGGTGTTGGGTTCGAAACCCAACTACTTAAACTTATCACTTTCACTCTATGCTTTGATACCACAAATGTAGGGACCCGATCCCGAGACCGGCCCCCAACTGAAAGAGACCGAAATGAAAGACGGATAACAAAGAAGCGAAACGAACAAATCGAAGCAAATCAATTACGAATCAAAAACGAATTGGATCAAAGCAAACAAATTGCTTATCCGATCTTAAACGAATTCCGACATCCGTAACAAACACTTTAGAAAGCTTATCGCGTTGTGTTGGAAACCTTAAACTTAATCTATCCGATTCCGTGTAATTTTTTTTCTTTTCTTTCTTTTCATTCTCTCCTTTTCTTTTTCATCCCTTTCATCATTATTGAATGTCATTCATATCAAGCAATTAATTCCCCTTTGGAAAATTCTTTCTCAAACAAGACTCAATTCATATAATTTGACTTGATCATGCAATTTCTCAATCTTTAACAAACATTTATGCTTATTTCTATTATTTGCCATACAACCAATTTTATCCAAAATTAGGCAGTATAACGGCTGCAATTTAAACTAACCCAACCTACAAATGATTCTAAAACGCATTTATATAATCCAGCCCAAACACAAAATCCTCCCACCAATACACAAATCACAATCAATCTCTACTCAACTTACATACAAAACCATAATTTATAATTCATAGCCATACACAATTCCAATTCCATAACTCAAGTTCTTATACAATTTCACAATCCAAATACATCATGAATGAGACGCTTACATTACATCAATGGCATTCCAAGCCATAAAAAATTTCTAATGTTTATAACCCAAAGCACACAATGTACAATAATTCTATGAAATTACGTATAATGAAAACTCTCATTCTTTTTCCACTTGGTCTTCTTCTCATCACCTGTGGATGGGAATGAAGGGGGGGGGGTGAGCTTAAAAAGCCCGTGGGTAACAGGTTTATAATCAATCATAAGCAAAACCGGTTTACTACCATAGAAATTTCTTGTTGAAAATCCATAAAATGCTCGTTTCTTAAATTTTCGTCATGTATTCAAATTCATAAATCGCAACACATGAATGTATCTCTTGCTCACAATCACAATTTCATAATTCAAAACATCACCTCATTAACCACAATTTATGTCATTTCATCATTCAAGCATAACACACAATTCATAGATGCAATGCACATCAAATGGCTCGAGAGGTTCCGTGGAACGAAACAGAGAAACCGAAGTTTACTCCGTGAACGAAACAAGTCCACTTTTCGGATCTCGTGGGGCACAAGCGGCCAGTCGGGATAAGGCTTTAACGAAACAGTTCCTCTCTCACCCAAACAAGGCACATAAACAATGCTCAAACTCATTTCATTGAAATGAAATGCTTTCATTCTTTTCATATTCTTTTCCTTCTTTCCATTCAAATCAAAATGCCATAACACACTTCAATGGCATAACATAATCATGCTCATAATGCATTTTTGCATGTTCACAACAATTCACAATTTATCAATTCAAATTCATTCATGGAGTATATGAACACATATAAACCAATTCTTTAAATCATTTGAAAAATAACTTATTCACAATCATAAAATATTTGAAATCACTTTATTCTTTCAATTTAGAAAAATCTTTAATGGCTTATTACTCAACTATAAACATGAAACCCACCTCATATCCATGCTTGGAGCTTGATCCAATCATCAATTATCCATAGCTTCCTTTGTGCTTCCAATTTAACATTACCTAAACATATCCACCCAAAATTCAATATCATTTATCCCATAATTGTCAAAAATTTAGGCCATATTTCACAACCCATAAGATTTCCAACCTATCTACATCACAAGCTTCCAAAAATCCCCACTCATATCATTTGGCATAATTTCTAAGTAATTTCATTGAACACATAATCATCAAAACTAACTTCAAAAACCACAAACCCATAACCATCTCATGCCAAATCAACCCAAAACTCAAGAAAATTTCAAAGCTCATAAGGTTCTCTTACCTTTTTCTTCTTCATTTTCGACATTGCTTGGCTCATCTTGGAGCTCTCTTCATCCTCCATCTTTTTCCCTTCTTGACCCACTTGAAAATCATCTTGGAAGCCTTTGAAAACTCAAACCCTAGCTCTTCTCTCCTTTTCTCCCTTCTTCTTCTCCATCGGCAACCTCTCTCTTCTCTCATCCTCTCTTGTTTCTTTCAAAATTTCGTCGGCTTCTCCTCTCTTCCAATGAAAGACACTCTCTATTTATACTGCCAGCCCATTTAATGAGTGGGCATTGTCCAAATTGCCCTCCCATGCAAGGCTAAACTCTTAACCATTTAAGTGGACTTCCTACACTACCCCTGAACTTTCTTTCATTTGAGCTTACTTTGGGACATTATTTTCACCATCCAATTGAAGGAATTAGTCAAAACTTCCTTCTAGAGAATTGTTCCTTATTGTCTTAATTTCATATTGCCTCAAGAATCATCCAATTTCGAGCACTACACCAAAAGTTATGCTCAAAATATTTCGAGTATGTCTTATGCTAAATCACTTTCCAGCACATTATTTTCACCCAAAAATTAACCTTCTTAAGGACCAAATTGAAACTCGACTTATTCATAACAATTGTATCTCTATGTCTCTAGTTTAATCCAAATCAAGAATCACCTTAATTGGATTACTAGAGCAAAAGTTATGCTCAAAATACTTTCAGACTGTCACTAAACCAAGACTGAACACTAATCCGAACTTCCATTCATAATTTGAAGATCTTAGGGGCTAAATTAAAATTTACTTTCTTCATATGACTTGTAGCCCCATATCTTAATTTTATTTCACCTCAAGAATCAATTCAATCAGATCACCACAGATCCCGAATTTCTCAAAATACTGAACTATGTTCAGAATATAGTCCAACTCACTTTGGTTATCTTAATCACCCTTAATTTAATCTCATAAATTCACAAGTTTCTCATAAAATGAAATTCATTATCTTAGGAATCCAACGCTTCAAGAATCAACTCAATTGGATGTCAGACGGAAGAGATATCAACAAAAGATTGGACATAAGTCGGATGAGGAAGGAAGATAACAAAATCGGAAGGAAACAAATTGTTCCGATTACATAAGATTCAATCAAACTCTTTCAATTCAACTCCAATTGATAAAAATTTTCATGGAGAGATAGATATATGTCTTAGGAATCAAACGCCTTAATAATCGCCTCATTCGGAGGTCGGACGAAGGAGTTATGGCCAAACGAATCCGATATGTTCATATCCAGATTCCTACTGAACATACTTTGGCGAAAATGCCATAACATTCACTATAGATGTCGGATTGACTTCGTTCTTAGACGGTTAGAAAGTAGAAATCTAGGGCTACAACTTTGATGAAGACCACAATTCGAAATTCTGTCATTATCTGAGTACACGGACCGTGTAAAAATCACACAGCCCATGTAACCTATTGGTGAGAAGGGTGTCTCTACGCTGGAATTACACGGTCCGTGTAAATCTACACGGGCAGACCGTGTAACTTACGGGTATAGAAAAATTTTCACCCTCCAAAACCCTTCCAAAGGGTCGCAAATCCATCCTAACTTCTCCTGTACTCCTATCTTGCCATAAATCCACTCTTTCGAGTCCGGGATCATGTCACAAACTCTAAAGGTTCGGGAATTTCAATTACCATGACATCCTAACTTGTAATAAGCATAAATCTCAATTTCGATCTAAAAAACTTGCATACTTAGTCTCGTTGGAAAGATAAAAGAACAACCTACAACTTCAAAGAAGAACACTTTGTCCAATTCCAATTCAATCATACCATATTTTCCCTTGAATCAACATACTCATTTTTATCCTTGTAACTTAACATTTTCCCAACTTTACTTTCTCTATTACCACATCATTCAAAGCAATTTAACTTCCAATTGGAATTCATTCAACAATCAACCTCAATTCATATACTCTCATATTCAATAACCTCTTATCATTCACCAACCATCCTATCTTACATATATAACCATGGTTTATGCTTAAGGTTTCTCAACTCATCATCCATACTTAGTTCACATTCTAAGTTCACAACCATCTATATACCAATTCATAATTCAAATTCATACATAAACTCATATTCCATTTTGAAATTTACACTAAAAATTTCGGGGTCCAACAGTTGGCCGAGTCACCATTTTATAGAATTTCCCTTTGAGTTTTACAGGGACCATTTTATCACATAGAACACCTAATGCACTTCGTCATTTGATCTACCCAGATCTAATACGATGTAATATATCATCATCGATATTGCCATCTCTCTAAATAATGGATCAAAGGTATTTAAAACTCAATTTTTGTGGTATGATGTCAGTGCCAATCGCTACCACTGCTTCTTATACCATCTAGCTACTCGAAAAGTTACATTTTAAATACTCTATCTTGGACCTGCTTATTCTAAAACCTTTCGATTCTAACACTTGTCTCCAACATTCTAACTTGGCATTGACCCCCTCCTTAGTCACATCCACTAGGACAATATCGTCAACAAATAACATACACCAAGGTACCTCTCCTTGAATATGTTTGGTAAGCTCATCTAACACTAATGTGAAAAAAAGGACTTAAAGCTGATCATTGGGGTAGTCTAACACCAATATAGAACGCTTTCATATCGCCTCCTATCATCCTTACGCTAGTCAATGCTCATTCATACATATCCCCAATCACTTTAATATACGTCCTAGGAATGCCCTTTACCTCTAAACACCACCATATGAGTTCTCTAGGAATCCTGTCATATGCCTTTTCCAAATCTACAAAAACTATATACAAATCCCGTTTTCATTCCTATTATCATTTCATTAGTCTCCGAAGTAGATGTATTACTTATGTCGTGGACCTACTAGGTATAAATCCGAATTGGTTGGCCAATATAGAAGCAGCTCTCCGGATTCTCTTTTCAATTACGTTCTCCCACAGTTTCATAGTATGACTTAGTAATTTGATGCCTCAATAGTTTTGGCATTGTTGAATGTCTCCTTTGGCCTTGTACAAGGGGATTAACTTACTCAATCTCCATTCATCTAGCATCTTGGTTGACTCAAGGATCACATTAAAGAGCTGAACTAGCCACTCAATATCGACAAATCCTATTTGCTTGCATACCTCTATAGGGATGTCATCTAGTCCTAAGACCTTTCCACTCCCATTCCCCTCAAAACCTTTGTAATTTCTCCGCTTGTAATCCTCCCCCATGAGTACCCATTTAGACATTATCTCGACACAGGAGGTTCCCATAACTCTATGTTGACTAATATGACTTCGTTATATAGGCCATAGCAGTATCTCTTCTACCTCTGCTTGATGGCTTGGGCATCTATGAGTATCTATCCTACTTCGTCACATATGGAGCAGACTTAGTTGAAATCCTTCGTCTGACGTGCCCTATCTCTCGCTATCTTGAAAACTAATCGTGCTCTTTTGACCGTATCTAAATCCCTGTACATATTCTCGTAAGCATTTCCTTTAGCCATTAAGGCGGTCTTATTTGCCTTCTATTTTGTCAATTTATACCTTTCTCTATTAATTATCTGCTTCGCCTCTATTACACTTTCCAACAGATCTTTAAAAGCTCTTTTTTTGCCTTTACCATCTCCTAGACCTCGTCTAACCACCAATAGGATTCCATCTATCCCCTATCTTTTTTGCCTTGCACCATGATCTGGTGCTTGTCTTGACAAAGAGATAATCAATTTGTGTCTTGGTTGTGATACTTTGAAACGTCACCAAGTGTGTTTCATTTTTTTCAAAAAGGAATTTACTATTACTAACTCATATGTTATGGCCATGTCTAATAAATCAACCCCACTATCATTTCTAGTGTCGTATCTGAAGCTCCCATCAGTTCTTGTATAACTGTTTAAAACTGCCCCTATATGCCCATTAAAATCCCCTTTTAGGGTGATCTACTCAGTATTAGAGATTTGTAGAAACACCCCTTCTAGCATCTCCCAGAAAATACGTTTTTGTTGTCTATCTACGTTAGCTTGAGGAGAATAAACACATACTACATCGAGAACCACACTGCTTAAAACAATTTTTGCCACCATTATCCTATCATTGACTCTTGTGATCCTCGCTATTCTGTTCATAAGTCCCTTGTCTACTAAGATACTTACCCCATTATGCTTCCGCGTACTTCCCGAGTACCATAATTTAAACTCCTATCTCCTTTGCTTTAACTCCTACCCACTTAGTCTCCTGAATGTTTGCTATTTGTATCCTATACTTGTCTAAAATCTCTACCAATTATAAGGACTTTCCTATGAGGGTCCCCACGTTCCAAGAGCCTATTCTTATTAAATCATCTCCGCCTTTATTCCTGTAAGTTGTGCGTATCGACCCGCTTTGTTGGACCCCGTCTCCGAAGCCCAACATTATTCGAAAGCATGAAAGCATAGAAGACCCAAAATTGACGACATACTGACCACAATTTGGGGGACTTAAAATAGGAATTTAGGATCAGCTTCTTAAGGACATTTGTTCCCCATGATCTAACGATTCCAACGTCACCAAAAACGCTCAATTTTGATTAGAAATGAAGAAATTATGGCCAAAATACTGTCTTAAAGAAAAACAGCCAAGACTAAACACTCTACCGACTTCATGTCAGAAATTGAAAGTCTTAGAGATTATATTGCAGCTCGACACCTTCATATAACTTGTAGATCTATGTCTCTAGTTTAATTTGGAATAAGAATCGTCTCAATCGGAGCTCTATAGCTCAAGTTATCACCAAATTATTGAAGCATAGTCAGACATTATCAACCGATCATCCTACTTTGTTTCAATCCATCTTTTTCAATTTAACAACAATACCAACCAACTAGGCATGAAGAGATAGAAAATTTACTTAGGAGTCTATCATTCCAAAAATCAGTTGAATCGGAGGTTTGAGCAAAAAGTTATGGCCAAATGAAGGGAAAGAGGTCGGTTGGCCGCGAGTCGACCCCAAAGGTTGTGGGGCAGATGCGCACGCCTGCTCGCCCGAACAGGTGAGAGACCTCGCGCTCGCCCCAGCGGGTGGGCACGCGGGAGCTCGTCCGCGCTGGCGTGCGAGCAGGAGCTCATCCGCGAGGGAGCTCGTCCGCGCGGGCGTGCGAGCGGGAGCTCGTCCACGCGATCCGACTTCCAAACTTCAAACCTTCATATCTTCTGACTCCAAGCTCCAAATTTGACAAACTTGGTAGCGTTGGAAAGCTAAAAGACAGATCTACCATTTTCAAGAAGGACTTAAGAGCAAGCTCGGCTTCTAAAGGGATCAAAAGTTTACTCCAAGACCGATCGACTAGCTCCTCACAAACAGTACCAGAACTTGCAAGTCCCATAACTTTTGACCCTGAACTCCAAATTTTACAAACTTGGTGGCTATAGAAAGGTAAGAGAATGATCTACAACTTTCATGAAGACCAAAAGAACAAACTCCAACTCTATATAGGTCACATATAGATTCAAAGTTTTTACTAATAAAAAATCTGTCATTTTTTGGCAGCACCTGCACTCCACTTTAACAACTCACCTCTTCCAATTTTCATGTCCTAACAATAGCTCATTATACATAATGGGAAAGCTCTACAGCTCACCTACAATTCTAAGAAGGTTAAATGATCCCATTCACTCTATATCAGCCCAGAATATGACTAAATGCACAATATACCCAAAGTTAACCATAAGATCACATCAACCCAGAAATTGACAGCACCTATGCATAAACCATTGCTAATTCCCAGTGAGCTATCCCAATACAAAACCCAAAAACAACTCAACAATTAAAATGACTCATACACATTCCTTTTTCAAGGTCATACATAGATCACAATTCAATACATACACATGAATAAGAGAGTACTAGAGCTCTCATTCTTTTTTCCAATCGTAAGAGTTCAAGCATAGCTTTAGTTACATATCAGCATATTCATCATATCCATCAAGAATCAAGTAAAAAATACAAAAGGTATGAGATGCTCAATGTTTGATCTGCTTATAAAGCTATTCCAAAAGCTAGTTACCAACTTAATACAAAAGTGTCTAAAGTCTTGGAGTTATGCCCGATGTCTTGCAAGGTTCAGCACTCAACTTGATTTGCACCTGAGGAAGGAGAATGGGGTGAGCAAAACACGGCTTAGTGGCTAACACCTTTGTAGCCATCGAGTAATGAGCCATACAACACATAATTCAAGAATCTAAACATTAGCAATTTATCATATAAAGCACAAATAACCCAAAATCATCGTATAAGGCATAACATGAGAACTAATATCAATCATATCATGGATTATGCATCATAAACACAATTAAATGATGAAATGCACACAATTGGCTCGAGAGTTCCTTAAACACAACGGTTTACACCGTAATACAACGAGTCCGATTTCTCTGGATCTCGTGGCCTCAAGCGGGCAGCCGGGAGAAGGCTATGGGTCATCGTGCACGAGACTAACAAAACAGGTTCTCTCTTGCCCAATCACAACCAAGTTATTCTCACATATTCAAACGCAAAATGGCATTTTTATGCTTCTTTCATTCCACCAAATCATTATAATCTCATACTTTTCATTCATATCAAAGGAAGCATATTTATTTCACCATACACTATCAAATGTACCACATAACTCAACATGTACGCAATTTAAACAAAAGAAGAAAACACACATAGGGCATTTGCCCATCACACAAGAACCATAAAAATGTTACCCACCTAAACGTCGGAATCCGAATTCAAGATTGCCCTTCCTCCTTGTCTTGAGTGGAGTTTTCTTGATTCCCTTCAATTAAACCATACTCCCTTCAATAAATACATTCAAAGGAAAATCGTAGCATTCAAGAAAGTCAAGTGAAGATAAAATAAACTTTAAACCTAACCTACCCATGGGCCATTTATGCTAGAAAAACCAAAACCCTAACTTAGAAATCCCAAAATCCATTGGTTTTACCCTTCTCTTCTTTCTTTCTTCAATCCCTACACAAACCCTAACCTCCATTTTATCCCATTCTTGAATCTAGCGTAGAAAGATGAAACTTACCTCCAACAAGTAGATTTCATCTTTTCTTCTTCTTCCCTTCAAGCTTCCTACGACTCTTCCTTCTTTCTTCTCCTTAGGTCACGTTTTTCTCTTCTTTCCTTTTGGGTTCTACGACAACTTCTCCTATCTTTCTTCTAATTCATTTATTTAAACCACCAAAGGCCTATTCCTCCTAAAATGCCCTTCACTTACAAGGACCTTCCCACTTTGCCCTTATTTTTGTCTCATATGGCTCTACATATCCAAGCCTACTTCAAATAAACCTAACTTGATCCTAACCCTTCATTCTAATTCAAATTCTAATTTCCAATCATACTAACTAATTCCAAGACTCAATGAAAATATATTTATATATATACACATAATTAAAACAATTAAAGCAAAAATAAAGAATAAGTCAAGTAAATCAATAAATAAATAAATAAAAATTTCGGGGCCTAACACGCTTACACTGATTCTATTTGCTTGATCCGAAGGCATCTCTCCTAAACTGTGTCTCTCACGTTTCTCACATATACTATCCTAAGAAATCCTTAAAAGCTAAAACTAATAGACCCCACCACAAAAGAAAGTAAGAATAATATATATTAATAAATCACAAATAATAATAATACTAAAAATATTAATAAAATAAAAATAAAATAAAAATAAAACTAATAATAATGATGATGATGATGATAATGATGATAGTAGTAGTAGTTATTAGCCCCTAATTTTTTTTAT
Organism: Erythroxylum novogranatense; assembly: GCA_029891385.1. Classification (NCBI taxonomy): domain Eukaryota; kingdom Viridiplantae; phylum Streptophyta; class Magnoliopsida; order Malpighiales; family Erythroxylaceae; genus Erythroxylum; species Erythroxylum novogranatense. The sequence continues at coordinate 57,817,174 of CM057226.1, read as the reverse complement.
TTAATTTTTTATTTAATTGTTTATTTAATTAAGCATAATTAGACTAATTAAGAAATTGAGTTAGCATGAATTTAATATGATAGCATTAAATAGCATATGGAATTAATTAGCATGTAATAACATAAATGAGTTAGGTAATAAGTAAATGTGCTTAAATGAGTTAGATAGCATGTATTAAATGTGTTAGTTGGTTTAAATGAAATAGGGAAATTTAATGTGTTAAGTGGGCTTAAGTAAATGGGTCCAAATGAAATAGAAAAGAAGAGGAAGGAATAAGTTGGGCCTTAAAAGAAGTGAATGGGCTTAAGTTAAGAGAAAATGATGTAGGAAAGTAGTATAAGGAAAGGAAGATGAAGGAGGAGCAAATGGGCCAAAGAAAGGATAATGGGCTTAAGTTAGTATGTTAAGAAGTATAAAAGAGAAAGAAAAGAGTAAGTTATTAGAGGAAGGAGAGGAAATTTACTGAAAATTAGAAGAGGAGAGGAAGAGTTACGGCAAAGTGGAGGAAGGAAGAAGAAGAGAAGAAAGGTTAGTGATTCCTATGAGTTTGAGTGAGTTTTGAAGAAAGATCAAGAGTTAAAGGTGTGGAGGAAAGTGCAAGCTTCATTTTGAACCAAGAAACCACTTGTTTGGTTAAGGATTTAAGGTAAGCTTCTTGATTAAGGTTAAGATTTTTGTTGTTTCATGGTTCAAAAGCTTAGAAATAGAATGGGTTTAGTGATTCTAAGGTAAATTTCATGATTAAAGTTCTTTGGGTTTGTCAATTTTAAAACCCTAAGTGATTATGGGTTTCGGTTTTAATGAAGGGAAAGAAGAAAGAGGAGAAGGGCAAGAAGAACACTCCTAAGGAAAGGATTAAGCAAATATAAGGTGGGTTTCATTTTTATCTTTATGCTAGTAAGTGATAAATACTACTTTAATTAAAGAAATTATGTTCTTTCAAATTATTTGGAGATGAATTGATTGAGTATAATAGATGTATGAATGCCATTATATGAGAACTTGATAGTATATGACATTGCTTGACATTGCTTGATAAAGTCATGAATTGAATGAGAATGAATATTAATGAGATTATGACATTTGAGCTAAGCATGAAAAGCATTTTTGAAAATCACTTTTATGGATTGCATGAAAATCCATTTTCAGAAATTCAGCTAGTGGGCAATAAAAGCCCAGTTTTTACGCATGAAATTCAGTGTTATGTGGGTTAGTTAAGTCCACCAAGTGAGTCACGTGCGTTGACCAATATAGCCTTCTCCCTTTGCCCGATAGTGGCATAGGATGTTCTTTTGAACTCCTCGACATATGACTACACTTGTGTAGCTCATCAATAACCGTGGACTTTTCAAACCATCAGCTATGTGATTATGTGTTAGCATATGTTAGCAAGAATGATGAATGCATGAATCATGAAATTTTGTTGTTAGCTTGATGAATTTGTGAAATGCAAGTTATAAGATTTGTTAATGAGAATATTGCAAACAGTATGAATAATGAATAGATTCACTTAGTAGTATAAATATAAGCGTGTTACCCACGAGTTTAAAGCTCACCCCCACTTTCCGTCCCATCTCGGTGAAGATCTGGATCTCGAAGAATGAGCTCAAGGCATACTCCAAGATCTTAGTATTTTGTCTTTGTATTTCATGATTTTGTGTAAACAATGCTTTAGATGCATTTTGAGAAAACAGTAGCATTTTGGAAGTGTGTTTTGAACCATGTTGTAAAAGGGCTTGAAATGCCCACTAAAGCATTGTGAGCTACTTGTGTTGAATGTAAATGAAATGCATGAATTATGATTTACCATGGTCTTTCACAACCATTTATTCCCATGTTTAAGCATAGTTTCCAAAGTTGTATGGAATGGCTTTGAAATTCATGTGAGTAGGAGGATGATGTTAGTACAAGTGAGATTATAGTATGTTGAGAGTGGAATGAATGATTTGAGAGGATTAAAAGTATTCATGATGTTATGGATAGATTTAGAAAGGTTAGGAGTGTTCATGGTGTTAGAGTTAAGTCGAGAGAGAGTGTAGGTTAGATTTTGAGTTCTGGATAGATATAAGTCGACTTATTGGACCCATAAGTCGACTTGTGAAGTTTTTGCATAATAAGTCGACTTTTTAGATAGATAAGTCGAGTTATTTTCCTCGATAAGTCGACTTGTTGGTGACAAGTCGACTTATTTGCCTCGATAAGTCGAGTTGTTCAGTATAAGTCGACTTATAGGCTAATTTCCAGCACAGGTCGAGTTGTTAGTTAAGCGTTTTGAGCATTGTTAGAGGCCGAATTTGGTTTTGCAGTCTTCATGAGAGTTGTAGATCTAGATGTCTACTTTCAAATGGTAAAAGAGCGAACACATTCTGACCTATATATAAAAAGTTATGGTAATTGTCCCAAAAGAGTTTCAGTTTGAATTTGGAAGTGAGCATGGCCTATTAAATTGGGCATAAACCCCTCATATGACCTCCAAACGAGGTGAGGTTTGAACCATTAGCTTCCTAAGACTTGTATCTTTCTTGCTACAGAAATTGGTATCGATTGGAGTTAAATTGAGGAAGTTTGCATCAAAGTCAGTGAGAGGTCAGTTAAGAGGGCATGTTTCGAGTAGGAACTCCTTTAGGTTTCTGGAGCATATCTTGAGTTATAAAACCCCGATTGAGGTGATTTTTGACTTAAATTAAGCAAGAGTCATAAGGTTATGACTTATAAGAGAAATCAATTTGAAATTAGGGTTAAATGAAATAAACCCCTACAAGACAAGATAATCAAGTTTCATGTTTTACGATTCAGGAGTCGGATTCCGGAAACGGGATTCGACATCAGTTGGGCTCTGGAAACGGGGTCCAACAGTAGTGATAATAATAGTAATAATAATAATAATGATGATGATGATGATGATGATGATGATAAAACTAAAACTAATAAGAAACTCAATAAAAGGATGATGATAATAATTATTATTATTAAAAAAAGAAATGCAAAATGCCAACCAAAGGACGCCTCTATTAGTGAGGTATGCGAGTGAAAAAGAAACTTTGATTTAAGCAAGTAAAACTATCGACCCCTGCTCAAAAAGTACGTGGTCCAAAAGGGTGCAGTAGGCCGTTTTAGTGAGGCATGCAAGTGAAAGTGGATAATGAAATCGATAAGGTTTAATAATAAAGGAAAAGGTTATTTAAAGTTTGAAGTATCAAGAATTGTCAAGTTGGTAACGAGTCTCATAACAAACTTGTCAGGATGCTCAAGGCAGCAGACTTGTCAGCAAACGTGTGATGTTCCAGAGAGTTAACATTTATCGATTGCATTGTAACAACCACGCATCATCGTCTCCAACAAACGCACTATGCTTGGTTGAGTAGAAGAGAGCTTCACCCGTTACGCATCATCATGAGTAATGTTCATGGCTCACAAGAAAAACGGATAAGTGTGGAATGTATTCGACCCACAAGACTTGCAATAATTGTAGCTAACAATAATCCATACTAAAAACACATAATCGCATTGGCATACATAACTAATAAATGCAGCTCTAAGGATGGCTTGAACAATTACCCCTTACCTCCCTGACTAACGGGAGCCACACATGGCGATGACCACTATCAACATACACACACACTATGCACCGAAAACTTAGATAAACGAAAAGAGAGAAGTAATACACTAAGATCCTTGATAATGCGGATTTCCCTTTGATGGCCAAAGAGATGCAGCTTGTCCTACCCATCATCAACGAAAAAGTTGTAAAAAGATAAAGAAATACTACCTGATCGTCACTGTCATGTCCACCATATTGGATTCATGCGTCGACGAATCTCTCATAGAACTCACTTCCTCGTTGTTACGTCTTTATCTTGTCTTCTTGCATTTCCATCTCTAGCTATTGTTTTGTATCGCCGGCCCTTTATTGAGATCATCTACTTCGGCTTTAACAGAGCATTACAACACGGTCGCTGCTATCTTAAAAACACACAAAATTGTCAATCGAAGATAATTTAGCGAAATAGCAGAAGGAATAAAATGTATAAATCAGGGGGTGGTGGAGACAAAAAGGGTTGCTACGATTACCACGTCTCTCTCTCACACATTTTCATTAAAGACTGATTTTAAGAACCCTGCAAATCGTGAAACCTAGTAGTGATAGTTGTAAGAAAAAAACCATTTTCTCTTATTGATGATATCATAAATAATATATAATAACGCCAAACCCTTAACATTATCATAAATCTGCAGTACATAAAATTTTATTCAGGTTTGATTCAATACTCAATTCAAATTTAAAATAAAGAACTTTTTACACCTTTATGATGAGTTATGATCCAAGCAATTACCGTTTAAAGTACATTGCAATTTTGTAAGTGTAAAATTTGTATGCCATATTCCAAAATTAATTATTATTTTTTTGTCTGTATCAGTAATAACAATGAATTTAACTTCAAGGGCCATTGCTGTGGTTGAGGAAAGCCCAATTACTAAAGGAATGATTGTCCATGTGTTCCTTGGTTTTTGGCGTGTAACATGAGTGTTTAATTAGGGAGGTTAATTGGACTTTTTCACTAGAGATGTGGTAATAATTATGATATAGTTACATTTATGCAAATCTTAATGAATTTATTACCATTTTTAAAGAATATAATCTGCATCTTAAATTCATTCATACATTAAGGGCTATCTTTTTTTTTAATCATATTTTTTAGAATTTTATGATTGATTATGACCATGATTCGTTGATCAGAGTTTGAGACAGGCGAAAATTGCAAGAAGAAAACGTCAATCTATCAAAGCCTGTTAAAAAGTGGTCCATTTCCAACAATCAGGATACCGAAAGCCTCCCGCCCACGATGATCATGATACTCTCCAATCTTCAATTTTTACCTTCTTCGGAGAGCATTAGCCATGGTAGGGGTGGGTGAGGCAATTGAATCTGACAAATCCTTCGAGCCCTAAGACAAGAGTAGCTAGACTGGGCTAAAACCCTTATTCCCAAGGCCTTTGTAGATTATTGGCCCAGGAAGTAATATGAATTCATTTACATGTAAAACCTGAAGCAATGAAATGCGAAACATCACGGCACTTCCTCTCCATATTCTCAGTTCCTCAACTATTGTGTACTTTTAGTCTTCACACATATTCAAGCATGTATGGGGTTGCAAGAGGATATCTACTTTGTTTCTGGGTATTTGTGTTAAAATTAGCATCACCTTACTCCACTTTTGATCACGGCTCTTCAATTACACTGTTTGAATACTCTTCACCAGCAATACCAGGTGTGCCATTTAATAACCGGTTGGTGCCTGTGGAATTTGAATATGGGGAGTTTGTGGCAACAGGACTGCCACGTGAGTACCGGTTCTGTGCAGCTGTGCTGCTTCTTGTTGCCTTGACACGAGCCTTCCTACCCTGTTATGGACAGCATTTTCATATTAGCTTGCAACAAATTAAACAAGAGACCTGATAAGGTGGGCTGTAAACAAATCTAGCAAGTATTAGTTCCTATTACGAATTTACTGCCACCTGAGGCATTGCTCTTATTAAGGTAGGGTTGAAAAGCAGAAAGTCAACCAAAATATAGACAAACAGATACAAGGTAATTAAGAGGAGGACCTTTCCCATGCACTTCTCTAAATGAGGAGCGAATCTTCCAGCAACTATTGAGCGTCCACAATTCATGCATTCAAATATTTCACTGGCAACAGATGGATGAGTTTGTCCAAAAATATCAACCACGTATTTGCTGTTTGTTTCACCACTATTACCAAGATCAGCCACATTGACACGAGCCTGCGTTGAGAGCCTCAATTCTTCTTCCTCTTTCTCCAATTGCCGGTCGAGGCCCAGCCTTGCAATCCGGTGACACTCTGAAGCAACATCAACAATAATGGAATCTAGTAGATCTCCGAAAAAATGGGATGATAGCTGTAAAACAAAACATTTAATTGAGACAAGCATCAAGTAGAATGCATCTGCGTCACACTAGGCTAAATTATAAAAGATATAGACTGATCAAATTTCCAATCAAAATGTTGTTCTTAAGGAGAGGAAACTTTTCTCTATCATAGATACTAATCTTACGTTAAACGAAGTCCTTAATTAAAAGTCTAACTGTCAATAGAAGAACAAAGGCAACATTGACATGAAAAACATCTTTAAACAGTAAATTCCAGTATAGATTTTGCACAATAATGGAGAATTGAATAATCTTCATTAGAAAACCCTATACCTGAGACTGAGGAGACATGCTATCATCGTTTGAAACCGACATTATTGGTCTAACTATAGCTCCTTTGAATCCAGGGGGATCTCCACCTCCAAAGAAATACACAAAGTTAGTTATACTCTATAAAATCAGCATTGACGAAACAAAATAAAAGAGTATGCCATCTAAGGCAAGCCCTAATCTCAATTCATACCAATTTCTGAGTTATATTTAACTAAAAAATAAACCACTCAGATAAAAATAACAGAATCTTGAAATTAAACAAGAATTCGATATGATCTGAAACGTGTGAAGCAGTGTGTTAACAAGATATTGGGGAATATCAAACACGGCTTGCAGATAAAGAACACACGTGGTATTTGGAACCGTCTGAAGAGAGGGAATCAGAGATATTACACCTTAGTCGAGTTTCGGTTTCGCTCGGAGGGGAAGAAATGACAGGAGCGAGATCGATGGTCGAACCAAGTAACTGTGCTTGATCAGAAATTGGGCTTTTTGACTGGTTCAACTAGGCCCAATAAAGAAAGCGTAAGCCACATTTTTCACATCTAAAAATAGAAAAGAAAACATGTTTTCTCTGTAGTCACTTCTCAGTGTGCTTGAATCGCAGCTCTCCGCATGGATCCATGGCTTATGCCGAGCCCGAATTTATTATCTCAACAGATAAAAATTTTAAATTAAATCATTAAAATTTATCAAATTAGGTTTATGTAAATCAACAAATCAAACTTAATCATATCCTAGGTATTCACCCCATGTAACTATTTTTCTTAATTTTACATGTAACATATTTGACTCAATTCATTACTCTTTAACTGATATACATATATATATATACATATATATACATACACTCTTGACAAATCATTTCATTTTTGTTAAAAGATTCTTCCAAAATTAAATTGTAAAAGTATGAAGTAAAATCTTTTAAAAGCAAAAGCTTTAATACCTCTTGATAATGAAAAGACTCATATAATGAAATAAAATGAAATATTTTTGTACAATGAGCCTTTTAAGAATACCAAAATAACAAAATGAGATTATAATTAATATTACAAAATATAGAATGATCTTAATATGCCTTGATGTTTTTTTGGTTCTTGACTTGATCTTCATTTCGAAGGTTGCAAAATTTTTTTCTTTATCATCTTCCTGAGGTATCTTCTTGAGTTATGTGCAGCTACATCTTGTTATTATAAAGCTTTTCATCAATATAATAACTCATTAAAAGTAGTTATATTTTGCTACCATCAAAATATTGATTGATACATGAGTTAGTTTAATAACTTATATTTTATTTTAGGTTTTGTTTTAGCCCCTCAATGAAAAAGGAGTAAAGTTAGGAAGATTTGAGTGTAGTTAAATCAAATTCAATTGATTTTAAGTTAAAGAAATATAACAAGCTACCAATATAGTCGTATATATTACTCCCTGTGTTCAATCATGCTACATTCTATTTTCGGGAGAGTTATATAATTGACTAACATGGCACTATCACTTCTCTATGTTTTACTTACGTTCAAAAAGGGAAAACTCTATTTTCTAGTGCTTACCACATCTTACCATTTTCTATTTATATTCTCTAACATGGTAGAAACACAACATTGTGCCCTCACTTATGTTAAAAGTGATTTGCTGCATAAAACTTCCAAAAATAGTGTCTTAAGTAACACATAACTCTAGCACAATATCGTGTCTTAGCGGTCTAATACAATATTGTGTTTTAGCCATACTCTTTTCACAATTAAATATAAAAGAGGCTAAAAACCAAAGGGAATTTTAGAATAGATGAGAAACACTAAAAAGCTATTGCAATCTTAGAAAAGTTACTAAGGTTAAAAATAAAACAATCTTAGAGAAAAATTAGAAGATTTGTCAAAATTCATTAAAAAAAATTCAAGATTCAAGCAATGAGACCTTAAACTTCTTTCTTGTGTTCTTTTTTTTATTGATTACGGATTTTTGTTTTTAATACGAACTAATTAAGATATAGATCTAGGTAGGATGAACAATTGAATGATTATGTTTTGAATTAATTTCTTTGGTTTAATGAAAGATTATGGCTACTTAAGAATTAGTTATACTTATATATTGAGTAGAATTGAAGTATGGAATGCAATAGATTTTAATTTAAATGGATATAAAGGATTTAAGTTATGAATTGACAAGATATTATTTATAAATTAGGTCAAAACATGAAAATAAGAGTTGAATGGGATACCAAAGGAAGAACTATATGAATCTTTTAAGTTAGAATGAAATATATTAAGGGGATTTAAAAATGAATTAATACATTCTTTGGGAGTTTTAATTTGGAAGCTCCTTTGATCAACAAACTTAAGAATAGGAATTGTACTCCTTGATTGTGAGAGTAAATTTGTAACTTTGGAATTTCTACAAATCAAGAAAATCATAGTTAATTAATGAACCAATATAAATTAATTAATGAATAAATATATATTCAAGCAAGTTTTAGAGGATACTTATCCATATACGATTTAAAACTATTTGTTTATTCTTGATTGTTTCTTTATTTTGGTGATTCTAAATTATTATTTCATTGTTTTTAGCTATTTCTTTTACTTAATCATTACCTCATTTAGATTAGATAATAGGAAGATATTAGTACTACTAATTTTAGTCTACGTAGGATTGAAACTTAACTAACTAAGCTATAATATAAGAAATAATTCGTGCTCTTAACAAGGTGATTACTTTAGTATTTTGCATTATTTCATTTTATATATTTATTTTATCACATCATTAATCTCAACACTAATAAAACTTAAGGTAGAACAAAGAAATGTTATAGCTCAAACAAATCAAATCACTTTTAATGTTAATAGTTGCATAGATTGTTAGAGGACTTAGCTATCCTAATAAATTACAAGCTTTTGATGACTTTATAATCATTAGGAAGCCTCTTTTTATTAGACCATTAGAGATCAAAATAAAGGCTAAGAATTTCAACCAAGTCCTGTGGTTTTTGGACATCAATTAGTACATAATATCTAACCATAAAGCCCACTTCAATGGTAGAGTGTTGGTAGATTTTGTCCCTTAACAAGTGAGGGTTGTTGGACCCCAAACTTTTGGTGAAAATTAGAACTATTAAAATGAATTTAAATAAGAAAGAAATTGGTGAGAAAATTTATGAATTTAAGAAAATGTGACGAATTTAAGAAAAATTTATGAGAAAAGAATTGTTCAGTTTTGATGACTTCAAGATTGGAGTCGATTTGTATGGGTTATGAAAGTTTAAGAGAATGAGTTGATTTGAAATGGAAGTTAAAAATTGAGAAATAAAGAGAAAAGTAAGAAAATTTGAAGAATTAATAAAAGTTTGACTTTTTAATTTAGGCAAAATTTGATAAAATGATCTACATAAAACTTGTAGCCTTTGTCGATAGCTTTCTGTCGACATAAAGTACGCTATTTTTTGATGTCGAAATTGAGAGATATGATTTTCCGAAGATATGCTTTGTTTCGAAAATGCTATTAAGTATAGATTTGTGTATTCTATGCTTCGAGCGTCGTATGAATTTAGTCTGAATTGGAGTAAGTAGTCTTCATGAAAGTTTTAGATGATGTTTTTATCTTTCCATTGATATAAAGTTTGCAATTTTTCGATATCGGAACTAGGAGTTATGAGCGATTGAAAATTGGAAGTCGTTTAGGAAAAGCGGTTTTGGACATAATCTTTGATTGGGTTTTTGACCTCTTTTGAGACCTAATTTGATTTTGAGTATTTCAGGGAAGTTGTAGAGCTTCCTTTGATCTTTTTATTGACACCAAATTTGTCAAATTCTGAGTTCGGGATCAAGAATTACGATTTTTTCAAAAATTCGATTTTATCAATCGATTTGAAGTTCTGTTCTTTGTTTCCAATCCGACTCTTTTAAAATCTTTGCTTGTAATTCTTTCGTCCGACATCCGATTGATTTCGTTTTCGAAGCGTTGGATTCCTAAGAAACTTAATTTAATTTTCATGGAAAATTATAAATTTTAGGAGATTAAATGGAAAGAGATTGATGGAACCAAAGTGAGAGGATTGGTTAAAGGTTATGAGTTAGATAATTTTCTGAACATGGTTCAGTATTTTGCGAAATTCGGGAGCTGTACAACTCCGATTGAGTTGATTCTTGAGGAAAAATAAAATTAATATATAGGGCTACAACTCTTGTGAAGGGATCGAAATTTAATTTCATCCCTAAGATTGTCAATCTCTGGAATTAAATTAGCGAAATGTTCAGTCTCGGATTTTTCGCAGGTCCGATAGTATTTCGGCTATAACTTCTTCGTTTCTGATCTGAATTGAGCGTGGTCGGTGGCGTTGGATTCATATGATTGAGAGGAACAATTTTTAAGAAGAAAGTTTTGTCAAATTATTTCGTTTGCCTACTCAAAATCAGGACGCAAGTTATCCATTTTTCAAGATTCTGTGCAGGGATAATTTTAGAAGTTAGGCTAAAGTGGAGGGGCAAATTGGTCTTTTACCTACCATTTAATGAATTGGCATAAAAGACATGGGGCTGTCATTTTTGTGTCTAGCAACTCACGAAAATAAGACAAAAATGAAAGAAAGAAAACGAAATAAGAAAGAGAGGGAGAGAAGAGTGAAGAACCGACGGTGAGATGAGAAGAAGGAGAAGAAGAGGGAGCTGATAAGGTGTCGGTTTTTATGGTTTCCAAGGGGGTTTTTCGAGATGGTTCAAGAGGGAATGGAAGGAAGATGATGAAAGTTCATTTCCAAGCTTGGAGATGTCGAAAATGGTGGAGAGAGAGGTAAGGTTGAATTTTTCTAAGTTGAGATTTGATAAATTTTTGGTTTGGAAATAATGGAAAATGGTATAGGTTGAGGTTTGTTAAGTTCAATTTTAGTGATAGCATGGTTTAGATTGATTAATTTTGGATTATTGTGATTAGGGTTTATGCCCAATTTTTGGGATTTGGGGTTTTTAAAAATTGATGCTTTAGAAAGCTTGGAAATATGATGGAATTGGGTTTCCTATAGTTAATTTTGAGAATTTTGATGTTTATGATGTTGAATTTGGATGTTTATGGTTTAAGAAATTTTTAATTGGATGAAAGAAGGAAGCTTTAGAGAAATTGAAGTATGGATCAAGATTTTAGCATGGAATTAAGGTGGGTAATGTATTTATAATTTGAATTATAAGTTTTGTATGAATTTTGAGAAATTAAGAATGAAAATGTTTTGAAAATTATTGTCTATGTTTGAAAAATCAAGAAGATGATACAATATGTGTTATTTGATGTTTTAGAAATGACTACATAAATTATTAGAAATCGTTTTGAATAATTTGATAAAATTGATAAAATTTCGAAATTTTCTTTAGTTATGAAAGAATTGATGAATTATGAAACGTTGATATATTTATTGATTTGAAAGTTTACTTAAGAAAGTGTTATTTTATGATCTTTGAAATTTTGAAGGAAATTATGTTTTGAAAAATAAAAAAGGATTTGAAAATTTATTTAAGGAATTATTATCCACTATGTTTAATTTATTTAAAGAAATTGTTTTGTTTCGAAAATGTAAACAAAATGATTCAATTGATTATCTTCCTTGATTTTGAATGTTTCGATAAAAATGAAGTAATTGTTAAATTACATGTTTTGATTGTTTTGATAAATGGATTACTTCTAAAAAGACTTGCATTCTTTGTTGAGTAATTCTTTGTGTTGTAAATGATTTCAAATGTTGGTTATGAAAAGGTTTGAAAAATTGGGATTTTCAAATACCTTTGGAAATTAAAAAAAAAGGTTTATGAAAAGGTTTGAAAATTTTGGGATTTCCGAATACTTTCGAAATTAGTTATAAGATAGTGTTTATAAAAGTGTTTGAAAAATGATGACTTTCGAATGTTTTGAAAATTGTATAAAAACAATATCGTTTAGGCAAATGTTTGAAAAACAATTTTGATTTTCGAATATTTTTGGGAGGGTTATAAAGAAAGGTTATGATTTTTGACTATTTTGAATTCATTATAAAGTAGTGATTATGTAAATGGTTGAAAATGAAATGCTTGATTTCGAATGTTTTTAAGCTTTGTTGCAAGTTGTGAATGTTTGATAAATTAAGGAAATTTCTAAAATTACGAAAAATGATACAAAGGTTCAAATTCTTGTTTTCAACTGCTTTGTGAAATTGATTGAAAAAGTTGGAAATTATTGAATTTTAATTGTTTCCGAATGTTTTGGAAAATGTTACGAGTTTTAAAATGCAAAAACATTCTGAAATTCGATGATTTTGTAATGATTTAAGAAATTGTTTAATTTGTTCGATTTGTTATTTTCGATAGATTTGAGATTTTATGAAGAGGGTTTCGGATGATTTGAATAAAATGTTTTTAATTGTTTACATTCTTCGATTTTGAATGATGTGAGAAAAATTGAGAAAATTGTTCAATGAAATATTTTGAATGATTTGATTAATTGATGAAGTTTTAGAATGAATTGATAATTATGATTTTAAGGAATTACTATGATGCTTGCATTCTTTGTGTTTAGATGTGTAATATTCTAACATGAGAATGGCATTTTGTTTTAATGTCTTGAAAATTGTGCATTCTTGAATGTTTGGGAATGTGTTATGTAATTGCTACGTGAAATTATGTGTAGTTGTGAATGTCAGTGTGTTTAGTTAGACACGATTTGAAAAGAGTTCAAAATGTGCCTTCGGGCAATCCGAATTTTCGTTTTCGATTAGGTGTATTATGTGGGTTTGGTTAAGTCCCCTCCATAAGAGTCAGTGCACTGGTCTCCCTTTGATAGCCTTCTCCCAGCTGCCGCTAGTGGCATAGGAGCTTCGATTTCGGACTCCCTTCCGTTCACGACTGCACAGAATCGTTATGCAGGAATGTGCAGTACGTTCTGTTAGGACTGACCCAAACCGTTTGATGTGTTATGTGTTTTGTTTTGTTTATATTTGTGTTGGATGCCACGGTATAACCCGCAAACACACGCCGGGGTATAACCCCCAAACACCTACGGGTGGGGTGTGGGGTCCAACATTAAAAAACGTGTTGCTTTGTTTATATTTGTGATGCAGTTTATGTGTTGCATTCATGTTTTGAAATTGTTAATGATTTACGAAAAAGAATTTGTGAAACTTTTGAGAATTTGTGAAAAATGAGAAATCGAGATTTTCAATCGTAAAATGTGTGAAAGTGTTTATGAAAGTTCCTGACTGATTTGAAAAGTGAAGAGTTTAGAGAAATAAGGATTTTGCAAATTTTTTGTTGTGATATTTCTAAGATATGGCAAAGATTTTGAAGAAGACTTTTTGCTTAATTTTCAAATTATAATTATGTTATCCACTGAACCGTCGAGCTCACCCCACCTTTCATCCCCATCTCCAGGTATAGAGCGGGAGATTGGATGAAAGAAAGTCAAGACTTGGTTTCGATTTTGTCCATCTTATGTTTTATTGTATTTTGGATATCGTTTTGGTATTGTAAGTTTGGTGGAAATGCCATTGGAGCATGTAAATAGTTATTTTATGATGTTAATGAAGATTGGACTTGTGTGTGGTTTTAAATTATGAATATGTATATGAATGACCTATTGTAATATATGTAAGTGAATTGTTATGAGACACAAGAGTATGTTTCATGAATTTTAAGTATGGATATGAATGGGAATTGCTTACGACTATGACTTGAGATATGGATAATGGAATTAGTTTACAAATTGTGTATGATTATGGCTTATGGATTGCGTATGGATAATGAGATTGATTGTGTTGGTTGATTGGAAAATTATTGAAGTGTGTTAGGTTAGAATTGTGTTGTTTATGCTAAATTCCGGACGGGAGGTCCGATGATGGTTGTGAAGGTTGAAAGTGATTATAGAAGTGTGTTTGAATATGTTTGCAGATTTTTGGGTTTGGCAAAATGCAGCCGTTATGCTGCACAATTTTCGTTAAAATTGGGTGGGGCTGATTTGTATTTTTTTTCATGTGTGAAATTTTTGGTAAATCAAATAATAAGATTTTGTTTAATTTGATAAGTTATGAGTTATGCTAGCTTTTGAAGAAATAAGTTGTGATTAAGGACAAAAATTTTCAGATGGGAATTTGAGTTTGAGAGTAAATGATGTCAATTGGACTTTGAAATCACTTTGATTGATAAGTACCAAAGTGGAAAAAAAATTTATTTGAGATTGAATTATATTCAATTGAATAAGGATAAAATGAAAAAAAATTGCACGGTTTTCGGCTTGGGTTGTCCATAGGTTTCCAACGCGACAGATTTCTTGTTCGCTTTGGATGTCGGATCCGTTTATTTTTGCACTTCGCTTTTATTTCCGTCTGCCTTTCATTTGTTTGCACGCGCATTTGCTACCTCTGCTTTTGATTGCATCCGTTCTTTCACTACCGTTCTTTGTGCTTCCGCTTTTCGTTTCCTGAAGTTTTCGTTCGTTTTCGCTTTTGATTCCGCTTTTTCGGTTGGGATCCGGTTTCAAGATCGGGTTCCAACATTTATGGTATCAGAGCCCAGTATTAGGATCTTAACTGGGCCTATAAGATTGATAAGACTGTCTGAGGATAAGGTTGAATTAGTGAGGATATGCTGAGTGACCATGTGATTTTGATGAAAGAAGTATGATTGTCGTTAGGAATCTAAAATTGATGTACATGACTGTTTGACGAATTCAAGTGATTGGTTCGATTTGGGTGTCAAGAATATGATTGATTTTCGGATGTGTTGAGGAACTTAAGATTAGAATTTCTTGATAAATTGTGATGAATTGATAGAGATGAAAGAATGATGACATAATGAGAAAGATTAAACGATGATTGAACTATTTTAGGGTTTCTTAAGAAATGGAGTAATGGACCACTGACTTGTGTCCATATGTGAAGAAACAATGAGTTATCGTGTTAGAACCCGATCCCGAGACCGGATCCCAACTCCAACTATTTATACCTTAACATTAACGCTCATGCTCTTGCTTACATTCCACACCTATTGGACCCGTTTCCAGAGCCCAAAATTTCGGAGCCCTAAAGCTTGCGCTCCCTACTTTGCAGCGTTTGATGCTCTGGTTCCATAAGGGTGATGAGCGTATACTACCTAATCATCAAAATCACATTTAGACTTGTTCATATCAAAGTAGCTTAAGGCCTCACGTTCACACAGAGGCAAGAATCACCTTAATCGGAGTCATAAAACTCAAGATACACTCCAAAATCTAAGAGAGTTCATACCCAAACATGCCCTCTTAACTGACCTTTCACTTGTTTTAGAACAAACTTTCTCAATTTAACTCCAATTGATACCGAATGTTATGGAGTGAAAGATATGTGTCTTATAAATCCAATGGTTCAAGCCTCACCTCATTTGGAGGTCGTATGAGAGAATTATGCCCGAAACATTGGACCATGCTCACTTCTGAAATCGGATTGAAACTCTTTTGGCGCGATTTGCTATAACTTTTAATCTATAGCTCCAAATGCTTTCGTTCTTTCACCATACGAAAGTAGACATCTAGATCTACAACTCTCATGAAGACTACAATGACTGATTCTATCTCCTATATTCTGCAGCGTCCTATTTTTCCATTGTCTGATTTCTATCATCTGGTTTTCTATCGTCTGATTTCTATCATCTAGTTTCTATCTTCTGCTTTCCTTCCTTCTGCTTTTCTATCTTCTGATTTCCTTCCTTCTGATTTCTATCTTCTGATTTCCTTCCTTCTGCTTTTCTATCTTCTGATTTCTATCATCTGCTTTCCTTCCTTCCTTTTCTATCTTGATTTCTATCTTCGCTTTCCTTCCTTCTCTTTTCTATCTTCCGATTTCTATCTTCCGCTTTCCTTCCTTCGCTTTTCTATCTTCTGATTTCTATCTTCGCTTTCCTTCCTTCGCTTTTCTATCTTCTGATTTCTATCTTACGCTTTCCTTCCTTCTGCTTTTCTATCTTCTGATTTCTATCTTCTGCTTTCCTTCCTTCTGCTTTTCTATCTTCTGATTTCTATGTAAGGCTCATATCTTTTAACTCCGAACTCCAAATTTAGCAAAGGATATATACCCTTGGAAAGCTCTAACCTTCTACTACAATATTCATGAAGGCTCATTTATCTAATTCAAGTCCTCGAAGGTCAAAATGAGAGAAGTTCATCAAATTTTGGGAAAATTTTACAGCTCTTCCTTGAAAGTACATCTATCCAATTTTTCAATCCTAATACTTCCACCTGCGTAAGACTCATCATACAACCTCATATAACATGATTAAACCCTAAGGTATCTTCAAACACCATTCGAAGCAACAGCCACACTCTAAATCATCTATCATATCCAAACTATAATAATGATGCAATTGGCTTAAACATGCATGGATTTCTCAAAATACATTTGAGCTTAGCATTCTTGCATTTTATTTACGTTCAAAGTGAGTAGCTTACAATGCTTTAGTGGGCATTTCAAGCCCTATTTACAACATAGTTCAAAATACACTTCCAAAATACTACACTTTTCTTAAAATGCATCTAAAGCATTGTTTACAACAATTTGCTTGAAATACATCAAAAACATAATTCTTGGAGTATGCCTTGAGCTCATTCTTCATGATCCCGATCTTTACCTGGAGATGGGACGGGAAGGTGGGGGTGAGCTTTCGCTCCGTGGGTGACACATTTATATTTAGGCTAATAAGCTACATTGCTTCATTAATCATACTTTTAGCAACTTGCATAGAAATCATGCAATCATGCAATTCATGAAATTTATCAATCTCAAAACATAATGTTCATGCTTCATATCATTCTCATTCTTGCAAAATATCGCTAACATGTAAACACATAGTGATGGTTCAAAAGTCCACGGGTTCTTGATGAGCTACACAAGTGTAGTCATATCTTTGAGAGTCCTAAAAGGAACATCCTATGCCACAATCGGCAAATGAAAGAAGGCTATCTTGGTCGACGATGTGCGTGACTCTATTGGTGGACTTAACTAACCCACATAACACTTAATTTCATGCATAAAAGCTGGACTTGTCTTGTCCATTGACTAATTTTCTAAAATGGATATTCAAGCATCCATAAAGTGATCATGCTTAAAGCACATTTCATGCTTAGCTCACATTTCATGATCTCATTCATGCTCATCCAATTTATGGCAATTTCAAGCAATGTCATGCACTAATCAATTTCTCACCTAATGGCAATCATCCATCAATTTATACACAATCAAAAGTCAATCAATGCTCATTCTAAGATAGTTGGAAAACATTTATTTTCCTTAGTTAAGATAATATTTAAGCATTACTAATATAAAGATAAAAGTGAAACCCACCTTATATCCTTGCTTAAGCTTGCCTAAGGAAGTTCCTCTTCTTGTTCTCCTCTTCTTTCTTGTCCTCCTTCATTCATGGCAAGGAAAGAACCTCACATCATTTAGGGTTTCTAAAATTGAAAACCTAATGAACCTTAATCATGAAATCAACCCTAGAATCACTAAACCCATCTTCTTTCTAAGCTTTCTAAACCATAAAATCAAGCCAAACTCAAACTACATTTCATAACTTACCTTGAATCTTTACTCAACCCAAGGGTTTCTTGTATCAAAATAAAGCTTAGACTCTCCTCTTCACTTTTTCTTCTTGCTCTTTCTTCAAAAACTCACTCACTTTCATGGAAATGCCAAAACCCTAGCAAGCTCCTTTCTTCCTCCTTTTCCTCCCTCCTTTCACGACACTTTTTTTTCCTCTCCCTCCAAATTTCGTTTCTATCTTCTTTTCCTACAAAAATCACTTATCTCCTTCCTTATATACTCCTTTCTAAATTACTTAAGCCCAATAAGCCTAAGCCCAACTTACTTCCTTCTTCTTCTTTTTTCATTTCTCCTCCTTACTTACTCAAGCCCACTAACTCTTTTCCTTCAAGCCCATTGCATTAAATTCCTCTCTTCTTTCTTACTTCATTTGGACCCAAAGCCCAATTAATACATTAATTACACCTAAGTCCAACTAACATATTTAACTTCATAAATTCTTCACCTAACTCATTAATGCTATCATATATTAATTTATGACACCTTAATTAATGCTAATCTAACTTAATCAATTTAATCTAATCATGATTAATCCTAAAAAATTTTGGGGCTAACATTTCTCCCCCCTTAAGAAATTTCGTCCTCGAAATTCTTACCTGACTCATTGAAGAGGTGTGGATACTTCTCCTTCATTGCATCCAAGGGTTCCCACGCCTCTTCAATGCATGATTTCTCCAAAGGACTTTAACTAGTCAATCGTCTTGTTTCGAGAACTTTCTCCTTGCTATCTAGAATCTCATCGGCATCTCCTCATAGCTCGGATCATCACTCAGCTGAACCTCTGAGGTCTGAATTATGTGAGAAGGATATGATCTGTACCTTCTCAACATAGAAACATGAAAAACGTCGTGGATCTGAGACAACTCTGAAGGCAATGCTAATCTGTAAGCTAACGGCCCGATCCTCTCTAGAATTTCATACGGACCCACATATCGAGGACTTAACTTCCCTTTCTTGCGAATCTCATAACTCCTTCCATGGAGCGTCTTGAGGAACACCTTGTCACCCATCGATAATCCATTTCTTTTCTGTTAGCATCGACATAGCTTTTCATTCAGTCCTGGGCAGCCTTAAGTCGCTGTTTGATTTCCTCCACTTTCTCAACTGTCATCTGGACCAACTCTGGTCCCACTAGCTTCCTCTCACCTTCCTCATCCCAAAGATATCGGAGTCCTGCATCTTCGCCATAAAGGGCTTCATAAGGAGCTATCTCAGATGCTCGAATGGTGCAATTGTTGTAAGCAAATTCGACCAACAGCAAATGATCATCCCATGCTCCTCTGAAGTCCATGACACATGCTCTAAGCATCCCCTCTAGAGTCTGGATTGTCCTCTCAGACTGACCATCCGTCTGAGGATGAAACGCCGTACTGAAATTCAGCCTAGTTCCTAATGCCTCCTGCAGACTTCCCCAAAATCTCGATGTGAATCGAGGATCCCTGTCGGATACTATAGAATCCGAAACTCCATACAACCTTACCACTTCATCAATGTATTTCTTTGCTAAGACTTGCAAGGAATCTGTTTGCTTGACTGCCAGAAAATGGGCTGACTTGGTTAACCGATCAACTATAACCCAAATGGCATCATGCTTCTTGCTGGTCCTAGGCAAACCCATCAGAAAATCCATCGTGATCCTTTGCCACTTCCATTCAGGAATGGACAATGGCCTTAGCATGCCTGAAGGTGCTTGGTGTTCAGCCTTGACCTGCTGACACACTAGACATCTGCTCACATATTCATTCGTCCCTTTCATGCCTTTCCACCGAAATGTTCCTTCAAATCTCTGTACATTCGGTGTTTGCTGGGTGCATGGAATAAGGCGCGTGTGTGCCTCATCCATGATCTCATCCTTAATCGCTTTATCATTGAATACACAACCTGCTTCCGACTACCATTAACCTATCATCCCTTACTTGCACTTCGATCGCTTACCATGTTGAATTTCATCTCTCAACTTATTTAATTCTGTATCCTGCTCCTGCAACTCCTTGACCTTCTCCCTAAGGATAGGTCTCACTCTGAATTGAGCAATAACACCATCTGATTTATTCTGCTTTAAACTGATCTTCAACTTGGCCATCTGTTCCAACAGAGGCAAGTAAACTGCCTGAACATAAGCTATCGATGACTTCCTACTCAATGCATCCGCCACTACATTAGCCTTGCCTGGATGATACTCTATCATCAGGTCATAGTCCTTGAGCAACACTAACCATCTTCTCTGCCTCAGATTCAGTTCTTTCTGGCTCATGATGTACTTAAGACTTTTATGATCCGTGAAAACCCTCGTCTGAACCCCATACAGATAGTGTCTCCATATCTTTAAGGCAAAAATCACTGCTGCCAATTCCAGATCATGAGTCGGATAATTCAACTCATATGGCTTCAATTGCCGTGAAGCATAGGCTATCACTTTTCATTCGCATTAACACACAACCT
Source organism: Erythroxylum novogranatense (assembly GCA_029891385.1). Classification (NCBI taxonomy): domain Eukaryota; kingdom Viridiplantae; phylum Streptophyta; class Magnoliopsida; order Malpighiales; family Erythroxylaceae; genus Erythroxylum; species Erythroxylum novogranatense. Next base: position 57,796,934 of record CM057226.1, on the reverse strand, counting down.
AAGCCTCTTCTCGAAGCATCATCAGATATCTTTATACCCCGATCTCCATTAGGCGGGATTAAAATGGGAGCACTAGTTAACCACCGCTAAGCTCCTCAAAACTCTGCTAGCAATCCTCATTCCGGATAAATCACTGATTCTTCCTTAATGACTTAGTCATAGGGCGCTATTATTGAGAATCCTTCCACAAACCTTCAGAATATCCTGCCAGCCCGTAAAATTCCGTACCTCTTTTCTTGTCTTAGGCTCTTGCCAATTCACTCATCGCTTCCACTTTTCTCGGATCAACATGAATTCCTTTCTTTGGAAATCACTTGTCGAGGAAAACTACTTCATGCACCAAAATTCACACTTGCTAAATTTGGCATCTGACTCCCGCTCTCTCAATCTCGCAATACTATCACGAGATCTTGTTCATGCTCTCCTTCATCCTTAGAATAGACCGAATGTCATCAATGAACACTATGACAAACTGATCTAAGAACTCTGAAAAGCCCTATTCATAAAGTCCATGAATGCAGCTGGAGCATTGGTCAGTCCGAATGGCATGACCCTGAACTCGTAGTGCCCGTAGCGGGTCCTGAAAGCTTTCTTGTTAACATCAGACTCCCTGATTCGGAGTTGATGATAACCTGATCTGAGGTCGATCTTGAAAGACCCTTGCTCCTGCGGTGATCAAGCGGATCATCTATCCTAGGTAAAGGATATCTGTCTTAATCGTCACCTTGTTAAGCTTCACGTAATCTATACACATCGTCATGTCCCATCCTTCTTCTTAACAAATAGAATGGCACTCCCAAGGTGATGAACTTGGCACGATAAACCGCTTCTCCAACAACTTCTCTAATCGCTCCTTAAGCTCCCTTAACTCAATGGAGCCATCCTCAGATGGTGGTATCGAGATTGGCGCGGTTAGGAATCAAGTCAATTTGAACTCAATTTCCCTCACCGCGGCAACCCCGGTAATTCTTCCGGAATACTTGAAACTCCCTCACAACCCAAAATCTTCTAATCGCCCATATCCACTTCTGGATCCACTACATGCGTCAGGAAGGCCTCACACCCCTGGCTCATCATACTGTCAGCTAACAAGGCTGAAATGATCCTTGGTGCCAGCATTTTCCTGTCCCCCTTAAAGACCACTTTCTGACCATCTCCCAGATCAAATTCTACTTCCTTGAGACTACAATCTAGCTTTGCCTTAAATCTCTCCATAACATCCATCCCCAATATCACATCCAATCCTTGAAGGTCTAGAGGTAGTAGGTCTACTACCAGTCTAGCACCACCGATACTGAGCTCACAATCCTTGTAAATCAAACTGGTCACCACCTTACTCCCTAAAGGAGTACTAACAACCAAAAAATTGTCCATAACCTCAGGACACACAACATGCATATTCATACTTGAGGAAACAAATGAGTGTGTGGAGCCAGTATCAATTAACACATAAACAGGAGAGTCAAATAACTGAGCCATACCAATCACAACTTCAGGAGCAGCTGCAGCTTCCTCTCTGGTCATGGCAAATACTCTAGCTGGCGCCTGACCCTGTGCCCTTGGTCTCCCTGCAGGATTAGCCCTCTTGATTGCTCCAGGCGCGCTTACATGGAATCGGCCCGGTTCCTACTGCTCTGCTCTGCCTCGAGCTTGAGCTTGGGAACCCTCCTATCTCAGCCTCTGGGGATAATCTCTCATCATATGCCCCTTCTCTCCACACTGAAAACAACCACCAAAGCCCTTGAGACACCTCCCGGGATGAAACTTCCTGCATTGATCACACTGAGGATACTTGCCTTCCATGACTTCCCCAGAGCCTCCCACACTAGAGACTGTTTGAAATTGTCCCGATCACGACTCTTGGCAGGACCACTACTGCCCATGCCACTCTGAGTATGATGGGTCCTGGTGCTCCTCCCAGGTGCTGGAGCACTCACTCCCTTCCTGGAAGATTGCTCTCTGTTCTTCCTTTTCCTACTCACTTCAGCCTTAATATTCTCCAGCTTCTCGGCTGGGCGCCAGATCTACCAACTAGCGATAGTCATGGAAATTATGGATCAGCACCTTCTCCCGATCCCTAGGTGCATCCGCTCTCAAACTTGCATGCACTTATCCTCTTCTATCGCCACAATATTTCTTTGCATATCGAGACAGTTGAGTGAACTTCACTCATATTCACTCACGCTCTGCTCCCTCTGTGTGAGGCTCAGAAACTCCACAGGGTTCTCTTGGATGTAAACCCTCGAGAAGTACTTCCTCCTGAAAACTTCTAGAAACTCCTTCCATGTCAGCTCTGGAGGTACTACTCGATCATGGGCACTTGCCTCCCACCAGGTCAACAGATCCCCTGCAATAAACTAGCTGCATACTCTACCCTCTCCCCATCTGAGCACTTCATCTGACTCAGGACCCTCTCGGTCCTCTTCAACCATGCTTCTGCCTCCTCGGGATTAGTAGTCCCGCTGAAATCGACAGCCCCATACTTCCGGAGCTTGTCATACTGCCCACTCCGATCTGCTGGAGCTGGCATCTGAGCTTGTGGTCCTTGGCCCATGGCATGGATGAAAGCCTGGGCGAAGGCCTGAAAGAGCTGGGGATCTACTTGAGGCATAGGAGGGGGCTGGAGAGGCACTTCATGCTGCACACTCGGTGCCTCTGAATCTGAAACAGGGATGGTCCCTGCATCCTGGGGAATGTGGGATTCATCCGTACTTCCCCTCTGAGAGCCTGATCGAGCTTGAGCTCCTCGAGTTCTTCTTCGAGGCGGCATATTACTCCTTTTAGTGAAAACATTTCAAATCTTTAGCTCATGCTTGTAAGACAAGTTCAAATCATGTAAAACAATTCAAAATCAATGATGCATGTACTGTATTTAAAACAAGTTTAAAGCTCATGTAACATGATGTATGCTGACTCTACTCTTAAGGCTACCCACTAGGGTTCCTAGGAAATCATAAACCTAGAGCTGCTCTGATACCACAGATGTTAGAACCCGATCCCGAGACCGGATCCCAACTCCAACTATTTATACCTTAACATTAACGCTCATGCTCTTGCTTACATTCCACACCTATTGGACCCGTTTCCAGAGCCCAAAATTTCGGAGCCCTAAAGCTTGCGCTCCCTACTTTGCAGCGTTTGATGCTCTGGTTCCATAAGGGTGATGAGCGTATACTACCTAATCATCAAAATCACATTTAGACTTGTTCATATCAAAGTAGCTTAAGGCCTCACGTTCACACAGAGGCAAGAATCACCTTAATCGGAGTCATAAAACTCAAGATACACTCCAAAAATCTAAGAGAGTTCATACCCGAAACATGCCCTCTTAACTGACCTTTCACTTGTTTTAGAACAAACTTTCTCAATTTAACTCCAATTGATACCGAATGTTATGGAGTGAAAGATATGTGTCTTATAAATCCAATGGTTCAAGCCTCACCTCATTTGGAGGTCGTATGAGAGAATTATGCCCGAAACATTGGACCATGCTCACTTCTGAAATCGGATTGAAACTCTTTTGGCGCGATTTGCTATAACTTTTAATCTATAGCTCCAAATGCTTTCGTTCTTTCACCATACGAAAGTAGACATCTAGATCTACAACTCTCATGAAGACTACAATGGCTGATTCTATCTCCTATATTCTGCAGCGTCCTATTTTTCTATCGTCTGATTTCTATCATCTGGTTTTCTATCGTCTGATTTCTATCATCTGGTTTCTATCTTCTGCTTTCCTTCCTTCTGCTTTTCTATCTTCTGATTTCCTTCCTTCTGATTTCTATCTTTTGATTTCCTTCCTTCTGATTTCTATCTTCTGATTTCCTTCCTTCTGCTTTTCTATCTTCTGATTTCTATCTTCTGCTTTCCTTCCTTCTGCTTTTCTATCTTCTGATTTCTATCTTCTGCTTTTCTATCTTCTGATTTCTATCTTCTGCTTTCCTTCCTTCTGCTTTTCTATCTTCTGATTTCTATCTTCTGCTTTTCTTCCTTCTGCTTTTCTATCTTCTGATTTCTATCTTCTGCTTTCCTTCCTTCTGCTTTTCTATCTTCTGATTTCTATCTTCTGCTTTCCTTCCTTCTGCTTTTCTATCTTCTGATTTCTATCTTCTGCTTTCCTTCCTTCTGCTTTTCTATCTTCTGATTTCTTTGTAAGGCTCATATCTTTTAACTCCGAACTCCAAATTTAGCAAACGATATACCCTTAGAAAGCTCTAACCTTCTACTACAATATTCATGAAGGCTTATTTATCTAATTCAAGTCCTACGAAGGTCAAAATCTGAGGCGAAGTTCTGTCAAATTTTGGGAAAATTTGACAGCTCTTCCCTTGAAAGTACATCTATCCAATTTTTCAATCCTAATACTTCCACCTGCGTAAGACTCATCATACAACCTCATATAACATGATTAAACCCTAAGGTATCTTCAAACACCATTCGAAGCAACAGCCACACTCTAAATCATCTATCATATCCAAACTATAATAATGATGCAATTGGCTTAAACATGCATGGATTTCTCAAAATACATTTGAGCTTAGCATTCTTGCATTTTATTTACGTTCAAAGTGAGTAGCTTACAATGCTTTAGTGGGCATTTCAAGCCCTATTTACAACATAGTTCAAAATACACTTCCAAAATACTACACTTTTCTTAAAATGCATCTAAAGCATTGTTTACAACAATTTGCTTGAAATACATCAAAAACATAATTCTTGGAGTATGCCTTGAGCTCATTCTTCATGATCCCGATCTTTACCTGGAGATGGGGCGGGAAGGTGGGGTGAGCTTTAAACTCCGTGGGTGACACATTTATATTTAGGCTAATAAGCTACATTGCTTCATTAATCATACTTTTAGCAACTTGCATAGAAATCATGCAATCATGCAATTCATGAAATTTATCAATCTCAAAACATAATGTTCATGCTTCATATCATTCTCATTCTTGCAAAATATACGCTAACATGTAAACACATAGCTGATGGTTCGAAAAGTCCACGGGTTACTGATGAGCTACACAAGTGTAGTCATATGCTGAGGAGTCCTAAAAGGAACATCCTATGCCACAATCGGGCAGCCGGGCGAAGGCTATACTGGTCGACGTGCACGTGACTCTGCTGGTGGACTTAACTAACCCACATAACACTTAATTTCATGCATAAAAGCTGGACTTGTCTTGTCCGCTGACTAATTTTCTGAAAATGGATATTCAAGCATCCATAAAGCTGATCATGCTTAAAGCACATTTCATGCTTAGCTCACATTTCATGATCTCATTCATGCTCATCCAATTTATGGCAATTTCAAGCAATGTCATGCACTAATCAATTTCTCACCTAATGGCAATCATCCATCAATTTATACACAATCAAAAGTCAATCAATGCTCATTCTAAGATAGTTGGAAAACATTTATTTTCCTTAGTTAAGATAATATTTAAGCATTACTAACATAAAGATAAAAGTGAAACCCACCTTATATCCTTGCTTAAGCTTGCCTAAGGAAGTTCCTCTTCTTGTTCTCCTCTTCTTTCTTGTCCTCCTTCATTCATGGCAAGGAAAGAACCTCACATCATTTAGGGTTTCTAAAATTGAAAACCTAATGAACCTTAATCATGAAATCAACCCTAGAATCACTAAACCCATCTTCTTTCTAAGCTTTCTAAACCATAAAATCAAGCCAAACTCAAACTACATTTCATAACTTACCTTGAATCTTTACTCAACCCAAGGGTTTCTTGTATCAAAATAAAGCTTAGACTCTCCTCTTCACTTTTTCTTCTTGCTCTTTCTTCAAAAACTCACTCATTTTCATGGAAATGCCAAAACCCTAGCAAGCTCCTTTCTTCCTCCTTTTCCTCCCTCCTTTCACGACACTTTTTTCCTCTCCTCCAAATTTCGTTTCTATCTTCTTTTCCTACAAAATCACTTATCTCCTTCCTTATATACTCCTTTCTAAATTACTTAAGCCCAATAAGCCTAAGCCCAACTTACTTCCTTCTTCTTCTTTTTCATTTCTCCTCCTTACTTACTCAAGCCCACTAACTCTTTTCCTTCAAGCCCATTGCATTAAATTCCTCTCTTCTTTCTTACTTCATTTGGACCCAAAGCCCAATTAATACATTAATTACACCTAAGTCCAACTAACATATTTAACTTCATAAATTCTTCACCTAACTCATTAATGCTATCATATATTAATTTATGACACCTTAATTAATGCTAATCTAACTTAATCAATTTAATCTAATCATGACTAATCCTAAAAAATTTTGGGGCTAACTATAGTGATTTGATATGATTTTGGTGGTTTGATATAAGAAGTGAAATATGTTGAAATGGGTGAAGAAATATATGTATGGAAGATCCATCGGTTGATTTGGAATGATTATTGGTCCTTATTGGGCTCCTTAAGCAATGAGACTGTATGACTTGTGAAAATGTGTTAAGAAATATTTGATTTAAGGAAATGACGCTTTTGATATGATATTAGCATTTGACACAAGAAGTGAATAAGTGCAAATAAGTTGAGAAATATGTATGAGAAGGAAATTAGATAAGAAAAGTGATTAATTATGATTCGATTCGACAAATTGATGATATCTTAAATTGATTGAGAAAAGTGATTCTATGATTAGATAAGAAATGTTATGTTCTTAACTGTGAATTTTGAGGACGAAATTTTTTTAAGAGGGGGAGAAATGTTGGACCCCGAACTTTTGGTGAAAATTAGAACTATTAAAATGAATTTAAATGAGAAAGGAATTGGTGATAAAATTTATGAATTTAAGAAAATGTGACGAATTTAAGAAAAATTTATGAGAAAAGAATTGTTCAGTTTTGATGACTTCAATATTGGAGTCGATTTTTATGGGTTATGAAAGTTTAAGAGAATGAGTTAATTTGAAATGGAAGTTGAAAATTGAGAAATAAAGAGAAAAGTGTGAAAATTTGAAGAATTAAGAAAAGTTTGACTTTTTAGGATTAAAAGTTGACTTTTTGATTTAGGCAAAATTTGAGAAAATGATCTACATAAAACTTGTAGCCTCTGCCGAGAGCTTTCTGTCGACATAAAGTATGATATTTTTCGATGTCGGGATTGAGAGATATGATTTTCCGAAGATATGCTTTGTTTTGAAAATGCTATTAAGTATAGATTTGTGTGTTCTATGCTTCGAAGCTACTCGCCGTATGGATTTAGTCTGAATTGGAGTAAGTAGTCTTCATAAAAGTTTTAGATGATATTTTTATCTTTCCATTGATATAAATTTTGCAATTTTTCGATATCGGGACTAGGAGTTATGAGCGATTGAAAATTGGAAGTCGTTTAGGAAAAGCTATTTTGGACAAAATCTTTGATTGAGTTTTTGACCTCTTTCAAGACCTAATTTGATTTTGAGTACTTCAGGGAAGTTGTAGAGCTTCCTTTGATCTTTTTATTGAAACCAAATTTTTCAAATTCTAAGTTCGGGATCAAGAATTACGAGTTTTTCAAAAATTTGATTTTATCAATTGATTTGAAGTTCTGTTCTTTGTTTCCAATCCGACTCTTTTAAAATCTTTGCTTATAATTCCTTCGTCCGACATCCGATTGATTTCGTTTTCAAAGCGTTGGATTCCTAAGACACTTAATTTAATTTTTATGGAAAATTATGAATTTTAGGAGATTAAATGGAAAGAGATTGATGGAACCAAAGTGAGAGGATTGGTTAAAGGTTATGAGTTAGATAATTTTTTGAACATGGTTCAGTATTTTGAAAAATTAGGGAGCTGTACAACTCTGATTGAGTTGATTCTTAAGGCCAAATAAAATTAAGATATAGGGCTAGAACTCTTGTGAAGGGATCGAAATTTAATTTCATCCCTAAGATTGTTAATTTTTGGAATTAAATTAGCAAAATGTTCAGTCTCGGATTTTTCGAAGGTCCGTTAGTATTTCGGCTATAACTTCTTCGTTTCTGATCTGAATTGAACGCGGTCAGTGGCGTTGGATTCGTATGATTGAGAGGAACAATTTTTAAGAAGAAAGTTTTGTATGATTCAAGAGGGAATGGAAGGAAGAACAATTCGTATGATTGAGAGGGAAAGAAGAGTGAAGAACCGACGGTGAGATGAGAAGAAGGAGAAGAAGAGGGAGCTGATAAGGTGTCGGTTTTTATGGTTTCCAAGGGGGTTTTTCGAGATGGTTCAAGAGGGAATGGAAGGAAGATGACGAAAGTTCATTTCCAAGCTTGGAGATGTCGAAAATGGTGGAGATAGAGGTAAGGTTGAAATTTTCTAAGTTGAGTTTTGATGAATTTTTGGTTTGGAAATAATGGAAAATGGTATGGGTTGAGGTTTGTTAAGTTCAATTTTAGTGATAGCATGGTTTAGATTGATTAATTTTGGATTATTGTGATTAGGGTTTATGCCCAATTTTTGGGATTTGGGGTTTTTGAAAATTGATGCTTTAGAAAGCTTGGAAATATGATGGAATTGGGTTTCCTATAATTAATTTTGAGAATTTTGATATTTATGATGTTGAATTTGGATGTTTATGGTTTAGGAAATTTTTAATTGGATGAAAGAAGGAAGCTTTGGAGAAATTGAAGTATGGATCAAGATTCTAGCATGGAATTAAGGTGGGTAATGTATTTATAATTTGAATTATAAGTTTTGTATGAATTTTGAGAAATTAAGAATGAAAATGTTTTGAAAAATTATTGTCTATGTTTGAAAAATCAAGAAGATGATACAATATGTGTTATTTGATGTTTTAGAAATGACTACATAAATTATTAGAAATCATTTTGGATAATTTGATAAAATTGATAAAATTTCCGAAATTTTCTTTAGTTATGAAAGAATTGATAAATTATGAAACAAAGTTATATTTATTGATTTGAAAGTTTACTTAAGAAAGTGTTATTTTATGATCTTTGAAATTTCAAGGAAATTATGTTTTGAAAAATAAAAAAGGGATTTGAAAATTTATTTAAGGAATTATTATCCACTATGTTTAATTTATTTACAAAATTGTTTTGTTTCGGACAATGTAAACAAAATGATTCAATTGATTATCTTCCTTGATTTTTGAATGTTTCGATAAAAATGAAGTAATTGTTAAATTAAAAGTTTTGATTGTTTTGATAAATGGATTACTTCTAAAAAGGCTTGCATTCTTTGTTGAGTAATTCTTTTTGTTGTAAATGATTTCAAATGTTGGTTACGAAAAGGTTTGAAAAATTGGGATTTCCAAATACCTTTGGAAATTAAAAAAAAAGGTTTATGAAAAGGTTTGAAAAATTTGGGATTTCCGAATACTTTCAGAATTGGTTATAAAATAGTGTTTATAGAAGTGTTTGAAAAATGATGACTTTTGAATGTTTTGGAAATTGTATAAAAACAATATCGTTTAGGCAAATTTTTGAAAAACAAATTTGATTTCCGAATATTTTTGGGAGGGTTATAAAGAAAGGTTATGATTTTTGACTATTTTTAATTCGTTATAAAGTAGTGATTATGTAAATGGTTGAAAGTGAAATGCTTGATTTCGAATGTTTTTAAGCTTTGTTGCAAGTTGTGAATGTTTGATAAATTAAGGAAATTTCTGAAATTACGAAAAATGATACAAAGGTTCAAATTCTTGTTTTCAACTGCTTTGTGAAATTGATTCAAAAAGTTGGAAATTATTGAATTTTAATTGTTTCCGAATGTTTTGAAAATGTTACGAGTTTTAAAATGCAAAATATTCTGAAATTGATGATTTTGTAATGATTTAAGAAATTGTTTAATTTGTTCGATTTGTTATTTTCGATAGATTTGAGATTTTATGAAGAGGGTTTCGGATGATTTGAATAAAATGTTTTTAATTGTTTACATTCTTCGATTTTGAATGATGTGAGAAAAATTGAGAAAATTGTTCAATGAAATGTTTTGAATGATTTGATTAATTGATGAAGTTTTAGAATGAATTGATAATTATGATTTTAAGGAATTACTATGATGCTTGCATTCTTTGTGTTTAGATGTGTAAGATTCTAACATGAGAATGACATTTTGTTTTAATGTCTTGGAAATTGTGCATTCTTGAATGCTTGGGAATGTGTTATGTAATTGCTATGTGAAATTATGTGTAGTTGTGAATGTCAGTGTATTTAGTTAGACACGATTTGAAAAGAGTTCAAAATGTGCCTTCGGGCAATCCGAATTTTCGTTTTCGATTAGGTGTATTATGTGGGTTTGGTTAAGTCCCCTCCGTAAGAGTCAGTGCACTGGTCTCCCTTTGATAGCCTTCTCCCAACTGCTGCTAGTGGCATAGGAGCTCCGATTTCGGACTCCCCTCCGTTCACGGCTGCACAGAACCGCTATGCGGGAATGTGCATTACGTTCTGTTAGGACTGACCCAAACCGTTTGATGTGCTATATGTTTTGTTTTGTTTATATTTGTGTTGGATGACGCGGTATAACCTGCAAACACACACCGGGGTATAACCCCCAAACACCTACGGGTGGGATGTGGGGTCCAACATTAAAAAGCGTATTGCTTTGTTTATATTTGTGATGCAGTTTATGTGTTGCATTCATGTTTTGAAATTGTTAATGATTTACGAAAAATAATTTGTGAAACTTTTGAGAATTTGTGAAAAATGAGAAATCGAGATTTTCAACCGTAAAATGTGTGAAAGTGTTTATGAAAGTTCCTGACTGATTTGAAAAGTAAAGAGTTTAGAGAAATAAGGATTTTGCAAATTTTTTGTTGTGATATTTCTAAGATATGGCCAAGATTTTGAAGAAGACTTTTTGCTTATTTTTCAAATTATAATTATGTTATCCACTGAACCGTCGAGCTCACCCCACCTTTCATCCCCATCTCCAGGTATAAAGCGGGAGATTGGATGAAAGAAAGTCAAGACTTGGTTTCGATTTTGTCCATCTTATGTTTTATTGTATTTTGGATATCATTTTTGGTATTGTAAGTTTGGCTGGGAAATGCCATTGGAGCATGTAAACAGTTATTTTATGATGTTAATGAAGATTGGACTTGTCTGTGGTTTTAAATTATGAATATGTATATGAATGACCTATTGTAATATATGTAAGTGAATTGTTATGAGACACAAGAGTATGTTTCATGAATTTTAAGTATGGATATGAATGGGAATTGCTTACGACTATGACTTGAGATATGGATAATGGAATTAGTTTACAAATTGTGTATGATTATGGCTTATGGATTGCGTATGGATAATGAGATTGATTGTGTTGGTTAATTGGAAAATTATTGAAGTGTGTTAGGTTAGAATTGTGTTGTTTATGCTAAATTCCGGACGGGAGGTCCGATGATGGTTGTGAAGGTTGAAAGTGATTATAGAAGTGTGTTTGAATATGTTTGCAGATTTTGGGTTTGGCAAAATACAGCCGTTATGCTGCCCAATTTTCGTTAAAATTGGGTGGGGCTGATTTGTATTTTTTGTCATGTGTGAGATTTTTGGTAAATCAAATAATAAGATTTTGTTTAATTCGATAAGTTATGAGTTATGCTAGCTTTTGAAGAAATAAGTTGTGATTAAGGATAAAAATTTTCAGATGGGAATTTGAGTTTGAGAGTAAATGATGTCAATTGGACTTTGAAATCACTTTGATTGATAAGTACCAAAGTGGAAAAAAAAATTTATTTGAGATTGAATTATATTCAATTGAATAACGATAAAAGGAAAAAAAAATTTGCACGGTTTTCGGCTTAGGTTGTCCATAAGTTGCCAACGCGACAGATTTCTTGTTCGCTTTGGATGTCGGATCCGTTTATTTTTGCACTTCGCTTTTATTTTCGTCTACCTTTCATTTGTTTGTGCATGCATTTGCTACCTCTGCTTTTGATTGCATCCGTTCTTTCGCTACCGTTCTTCGTGCTTCCGCTTTTCGTTTCTGGAAGTTTCCGTTCGTTTTTGCTTTTGATTCTGCTTTTCCGGTTGGGATCTGGTTTCGAGATCGGGTTCCAATAAGGGTTGCATTAGTCATATATCTTATCAAATTATCCATATTAATGCCACGCTATCAATAGGTAACACTTTAGTAGATATGACATCTATACATGCTCACAATTTAGCCTCCAGAGGAAATCTCTTTAGATTGAGGTAACGACTTTAGCAACCTTGATCTACAACATAATGGTTGGTACTTGGGTATTTTCATAAACTATATTCTCACGTAGAAGATAAAAAATACATACTATATAAACAAAAACCTTAATCCATTTTTCATCTCTTTTCTTGAATGCTAGTGTACAAGACCATTTTGGAAGAAGTTGTCAAACTTTTGAAACATAGAATGGTCACCTTTAAATTTGTATCCGGATACTTAAATGGGCAAGAAATATTAATCTTAGATGTTAAGGAGACTTGCAGATATCCAAGATAGCTTTAAGTTAAACTATCATGCCATTTGGATGGAGATAAATAGAAGAGTGCTTTTAAGATAAATTGTTAGACAATGCTGCAATCAACAAAGAAATCCTTACATGATAAAAGAATCCTTAGTATTCAAAGTTTCCAACTTCAAAATCAGCAAGGGGATAATAGATAGATGGAATACTGATTTAGAAATTGGTGAATCATTTATTAATCCTTATTATAGATTTAGGAGTAGCTCTTAATGTTGATGTTCGAATTAATTTTTTTAGTATTTTAATTGTTTAACTTCTATCCCAACATCACTTGTCAGGGTACCCTAACCATGTCTTTCATTATAATCATATTTTTTTCTTTGGCTTTAATTTCATTCTTTACATTTCAAACAAAATTGATTAAAAAACTTTACAAGTCTTAGCTCATACTTAATTCATATTAATTTGGTCGAAGTACATTAAGGAATAAACCTAATATCTTTTTTTTTATAACTATAACAAATACAAACTTTATGGTTGATTTGGGGTCAAGCCAGTCCTGACCCAATTGCCAACCCTAAAGATTAAGAAAGGTAAGCATTATCCAACTACACTTTAGCTTTAGAAGTATATAATTTAGTTATGTAGCAGAATTCAATAATTCAATTGCTTCAAAAGGGGGATAGGATCTTTAATTACTTAAATAGAATTATTCTCTTAAGGAGAAACACTAACAAAATCATTTATTTGCTAAAGGAGGAGGATTATATTTGCTGGCAGTAGAAGGAGATCAAACAAATGGCTCATTATTATTTCTAAAACACCTTCAGAACTAACTTTAGTGGTTATTCATTTGTCTATTCTCTCCTCTTTCATTCCCAAGTTGATAACATATGTAGAAGCTTTTATTTTTTAAAAAATTGAAAAATGTTCTTTTTAACCTTCTTCCCATTAAAACCCTAAGACTAAGTGAATTCAATTCAAAGCATTTTTATTATTGTTGGGACCCGATCTGGGAACCGGATCCCAACCGGAAAAGCAGAACGGAAAACGGAATCGAATGGAGACGGAAATTTCGTATCGAAATTTCGAATCAGAATACAAAGCATAAGAATCGAAAGCGAAGCGCATAAACGGAAATTTCGCATCGAAAATTCGAATCGGAAACAATATGACGAATTACAATTCGATACAAATAACAGAATGCGAATCGAATCAAAGAACAAAGGTGAACTAAAAGCAAATCGAATCATAAAGCAACATAAAAAGCGAAGTGGATACTTAACAAATGTCCGACATCCGTGCATAAGTTATCTACAGAAAGCGTCGCGTTGGAGATCTAAACTAAGACATATTCCAAAATCCGGTATGAATTTTTTTCTTTTCTTATTCTCATTTCTTACCTCATTAGTCAACCTCATTCAAATCACACAACCAAATTCCACTTTTGGAAAAAATCATTCTCATGCAAATCTTTAAATCTGATCATATTCTTATTTATCCATACAAATCTTAAAATTTTATCAAAATTTCAGCAGCATAACGGCTGCCTTTGTCCTAACCCAAACCTGTAAGGGTAAAGAAATACACTTCTAAAAGCCAAACAGATCTCAGAATCATCGGACTCTCCCGTCCGGAATCCAAACACCAGCAAAACGCAAACCTAAATCTAATACTTCCATAATTCTCAATTCAATATTAAACTCATCTACAAATTTTCAAATCATATACAATTTCTTACTCTCAAACATTCAGTCATAATCTTCATACATTCTGAAAAACATCATAATCACTTAATGGAAATTCAAGCCATATACAAAATATTCCAAATCTCAATATTTATATAACAATACAAACGATGCAAAAACGGACCCAAAAGTCTTCACATTTTTTCATCCGATCTCCTGCTCGAAACCTGGAGATGGGGATGAAAGGAGGGGTGAGCTCGGAAGCTCGTGGATAACACATTTATAAATCGACAAATAAGCATGAAACATTTTTCATAAGCTTTTTGCCAAAAGGCTTAGTTTTCAAACTTTTTAACTTTCAAATATTTTTCTCAAACCCTTTTCAATTTCCAAACTTTACATATCAAATTTCTAAAATTTCCTGGTTAGAAACCCTTTTTCTTTTTTTTTTCAAAATTTCTCATAAAAAATTTCTCATAAACATGAATGCAATCACATCGGAGAAATTTCATGCACATAAACAAAATCAAAAATCACAAAACATATCAAAATGGTGCAGTTCGGTCCAAGCAGAACGTCTCGCACTTTCAAGATAGCGGTCTGTGCGATCGTGAGCGAAACGTACTACACTTTCTGCAAAGCGGTCCAGTGTAGCCGTGAAGGGAGTCCGAAATCGAAACTCCGTGCCACTAGCGGGCAGCCGGGCGAAGGCTATACAAATAGAGACAGCGCTGACTCACAAAGGACCTAACCGAACCCACATAACACATAAGCGAAAACATAAATTCGAATTGCCCGAAGGCACTTTTCAAAATCTTACTTTTCATACTGGACACAATCGCATATTCACATGGCTCACATATCACATTAATAAACATATTCAATTTGAATTCAGCAATTTAATCACGTATAGATCAAAATCAGAGCAATGAATGCAAGTTATTTCTTTAAAACAACATTTACATAAAGCACGTTTTCCAAATTTGTCAAATCATTCACAAGCTAAGCATTTCTTCAATCTTGCATTTTCAAAAATCATTCAGAAATCATAATTTCAAACATTTACAAAAACAATAATTTAACAAAAATTCACATTTTTGCTTTCTTTAATTTTTTTAAAAATACGTATTAAGCTTACAGATCAAAATATAAACATGCGACCCACCTCAAAATGACGCTAGGAATTCGTCCCGATCATCAATTTGACCAACGCTTCTTTTATTCTTCCAAATTAAAATTGACCTAAGCCATAAAATCCAAATTCTACATCATAAATTGCGAAATTCCCAAAATTAACTATCTAAAATTCATAAGCACCATATTTTCAAGCTTTCTAAAACTAGAATTTCTAAAATCCCCAATTTCACAGTTTGACCTAAACCAATTCACTCAAATTCAATCTCGTAAATCACTTACTTACTCAAATTAAACATAGAAAACACCAATTTCATATAAATCCAAGCTATTTCAATCTCCAATTTTGAAAATCCCCAATTTTCAAAATTAGCCTAAACTAATTTATCTAAATTCAATATCACAATTCACAAATTCTTCAAAATTGCTTTCATATATCACCAATTCATCATATTTCCTATAATTCTAAGCTACTAATTTTCAAAAATTCCAAATCACAAAATTAGGCATAAACCCCAAATTAATTTCCAACTAAAATTAAACCCTTAATCCTTAACAATCATCAAAATTGACTTTATATATCACCTACCCATATCATTTTCCATGTTTCTCAATCAAAAAAATTCAACAAAATTTCAAAGTTGAAAAATTTCTCTTACCTCTTTCTCCTTCAAATTTCGAAATTTCTTGGGTATGAAGGCAAGCTCTCACCTTATTCCTTCCTTTTCCCTTGAATCTACTCCGAAAATAAGCTTGAAGTATTAGAAATTCAAAAATCTCTAAGCTTCCATCGTTTTTCTCCATATACGAAACTTTCTTCTTCACTTTCTCTCTCATTTCTTCTTCTTTTCTCTAGAATAATCGATTTCTCTCTTCTTTAAAAATTTCCAGACCTTTCCCATACGGCTACACATCTTAAAATGGTGCCATGTCATTAAAATTTAATTAAAAGACCAAAATGCCCTTGACTTTACTTTATGCTATTCTCACATGCGGGTTTGATTCGCACTATTAAGTTGAAGGAATTTGTTAAAACTTCCTTCTATAGAAATGTTCCTCTCAATCATACGAATCCAACGCCACTGACCGCGCTCAATTTGGATCACTACATCAAAAGTTATACGCAAAACAGTTCGGGTATATCCATATTCTAACACATTTTCCATGTACGATTATTTCCGTCCAAATATTCACATTCTTAATCCAAGAATTTAAACTCTATGTCTTCATAACAATTATAACCTTATGTCTCTAGTTTAATTCAAATCAAGAATCGTCTCATTTCGATTCCCAGATCAAAAGTTATGCTCAAAATACTCTCAGGTGTTCCCAATCCAAAAATTACACTCTAATCCGAACTTCCATTCATAATTGGAAGGTCTTAGGGGCAAAATTGACATTTCATTTCTTCATATGATTTGTAGCCCCTTTTCTTATCTTTATTTTGCCTCAAGAATCGCTTCAATCAGATCTCTACAGATCCCGAATTTCATAAAATACTGAACTATGTTCGGAACATTTCTCGACTCATTTTGATTAAATTAATCACCATCAATTAAATCTCAAAAATTCACAAATTTCCCATGAGGATGTAGGGAATTCTCTTAGGAATCCAACGCCGCAAGAATCAACTCAATCGGATGTCGGACGGAAAAGATATGAGCAAAATAGTGAACAAAGGTCGAATCGGAGGAGGAAGCAAGAACACTAAAGGAGCAAAACGACGTCGTATTAGGGCGAGGTCACCCTGGTGACGCGAGCCAACGCCATCGCCCTGGTGACGCGTCGCCCTGGTGACGCGTCGCCCTGGTGACGCGAGCCAAACGCTCGCCGTCACCCTAGCAACGGGGGTGATACATTTTTCTTTTTTTTTTTTACATAAAAAATCCAAAACTTTCAAAATTCATAACTCTTAATCCCGAACTCCAATTTTGACAAACTTAGTCTCTATAGAAAGCTTGAAGGAAGCTCTACATCTTCCACGAAGGACATAAAAATCAATTTGACTCCTACGGGAGTTCATTTTCCAGTCAAAGATACTATCCTCTAATAATCATGCTAAAACCACAATATAAACTTGTAAAAATCATAACTTATTATTCCGAGATCGAAAAATTGCATACTTTATATCGAAATAAAGATCAAAACAAATCCTTCAACTTTTATGAGGAACATCAAAGCTCAATTTAACCTCTAATTAGGTTAATTTCTCAGTCAAAGTTCCAACCATAATAAAAGTCAAACCCTATCAAACATAAACTTTGACTGATCATAACTTTCACTCCCGATATCGAAAAATTGCAAACTTTATGTCTACAGAAAGCTCTTAACATAATCTACAAGTTTCCAGAAGACCATTTTATCCAATTTTGCCTTAATCGAAAGTCAACTTTCAAAGGCCAAAAAGTCAACTATTTCACAATTTTTCATATTTTCACTCTTTCTCTTTTTATTCATGATTTTCAACTTAATTTCAATCAACTCATCCACTTAATTTCATAAATCATACCAATCCTCTCGAAACCTCAAAGATATCAAAATCAGATCATTTCTTTTCTTCTCAATATTCTTTAAATTTTAAGTCATCTCTTATACAAGACCTACACAAAGCACTCCTTAAATTTCATTTTCATAATTCAAATTTTCACTCAAAGATCGGGGTCCAACATTTCTCCCCCTTTTAAAAGAATTTCATCCTCGAAATTCATACTAGATTAAACTCCAAGTACCTCGTCCTTGCAAAACTGTCTTTCTAAACAAAGATCATCAAGCATTTTCTTACTAATTTCTTTCCAAAACTCTTAATCAATCATTTTTTGATCCAATTTACTCATAATACATATTCTCAATCTCTTCACAATTTTTTTCACTTCCTTAAATCACATACCACTCATATCATATCAAAACACTATATTCATAATTCACTATTTCCACACTTATGGTCGCAAATCGATGGTCCATTTCTTAAGTACCCTAATATGGTTCAATCATCGTTTAATCTTTCTCATTATGCCATCATTCTTTCATCTATATCAATTCATCACAATTTATCAAGAAATTCTAATCTTAAGTTCCTCATCACATTCCGAAAACCAATCATATTCTTAACACCCAAATCAAACCAATCACTTTAATTCTTCAAATAAGTCATGATAAGTCATGCACATCAATTTCAAATTCCGAAAGACAATCATATTTCTTTCATCAAAATCAAATGATCACTTAGCACATTCTCATAAATTCACTCTTATCTTTACAAACTCTTATCAATTCCTTATTCACACTCATACGCCCAAGTAAGATCATAGTACTGGGCTCTGATACCATAAATGTTGGATCCCGCATTCGGAACCCAACTACTCATACAGATTCCCTCATATGTACGCATGATTCCTTATAAACTCTTCTTGCTCTAATACCATAAATGTTGGGACCCGATCCGAAACACCGGATCCCAACCGGAAAGCAGGAACGAAAACGAAGGAAACAAAGCGGATTCAATAGGAGAAATCGAATCACAACATCTGAAGCATTGAATCGAGACACAATTACCGACATCAGGGAAACAAGAACAAGATGCGAAACGAATACTAGGAAAATTGTGCATCGAAAATACGAATAACAAAGTGGAGAAACTCGAAAGGCAGAATTCCGAATCGAATGCGAATCGAAATAATCAAACGGAAACACACACCGACATCCGTTTCAAACATGAAACATAGCAAACTCATCGCGTTAGAAACCTTACGACATTTCAAATCCGGTATGAATTTTTTTTCTTTTCTTATTCTCATTTCTTACCTCATTAGTCAACCTCATTCAAATCACACAACCAAATTCCACTTTTGGAAAAAATCAGTCTCATGCAAATCTTTAAATCTGATCATATTCTTATTTATCCATACAAATCTTAAAATTTTATCGAAATTTCGGCAGCATAACGGCTGCCTTTATCCTAACCCAAACCTGCAAGGGTAAAGAAATACACTTCTAAAAGCCAAACAGATCTCAGAATCATCGGACTCTCCCGTCTGGAATCCAAACACCAGCAAAATGCAAACCTAAATCTAATACTTCCATAATTCTCAATTCAATACTAAACTCATATACAAATTTCCAAATCATATACAATTTCTTACTCTCAAACATTCAGTCATAATCTTCATACATTCTGAAAAACATCATAATCACTTAATGGAAATTCAAGCCATATACAAAATATTCCAAATCTCAATATTTACATAACAATACAAACGATGCAAAAACGGACCCAAAAGTCTTCACATTTTTTCATCCGATCTCCTGCTCGAAACCTGGAGATGGGGATGAAGGGGGGGGGGTGAGCTCGGAAGCTCGTGGATAACACATTTATAAATCGACAAATAAGCTTAGTTTTCAAACTTTTTAACTTTCAAATATTTTTCTCAAACCCTTTTCAATTTTCCAAACTTTACATATCAAATTTCTAAAATTTCCTGGTTAAAAACCCCTTTTCTTTTTTTTTCAAAATTTCTCATAAAAAATTTCTCATAAATATGAATGCAATCACATCGGAGAAATTTCATGCACATAAACAAAATCAAAAATCACAAAACATATCAAAATGGTGCAGTTCGGTCCAAGCAGAGCGTCTTGCACATTCAAGCATAGCGGTCCTGCGATTGTGAACATGACGACTACACTTTCTCATAAGCGGTCCATTATAGCCGTGAAGGAGTCCGAATCGAAACTCCGTGCCACTAGCGGGCAGCCAAGGAAGGCTATACAAATAGAGACAGTATGACTCACAAAGGACCTAACCAAACCACATAACACATAAGCGAAAAACAGAATTGAATTGCCCAAGGCACTTTTCAAAATCTTACTTTTCATCTTTGGACACAATCGCATATTCACATGGCTCACATATCACATTAATAAACATATTCAATTTCAATTCAGCAATTTAATCACGTATAGATCAAAATCAGAGCAATGAATGCAAGTTATTTCTTTAAAACAACATTTACATAAAGCACGTTTTCAAATTTGTCAAATCATTCACAAGCTAAGCATTTCTTCAATCTTGCATTTTCAAAAATCATTCAGAAATCATAATTTCAAACATTTACAAAAACAATAATTTAACAAAAATTCACATTTTTGCTTTCGTTAATTTTTTTGAAAATTCGTATTAAGCTTACAGATCAAAATATAAATATGCTACCCACCTCAAAATGACGCTAGGAATTTGTCCCGATCATCAATTTGACCAACGCTTCCTTTATTCTTCCAAATTAAAATTGACGTAAGCCATAAAATCCAAATTCTACATCATAAATTGCGAAATTCCCAAAATTAACTATCGGAAATTCATAAGCACCATATTTTCAAGCTTTCTAAAACCAGAATTTCTAAAATCCCCAATTTTACAGTTTGACCTAAACCAATTCAGTCAAATTCAATCTCATAAATCACTTACTTACTCAAATTACACATAGAAAACACCAATTCCATATAAATCCAAGCTATTTCAATCTCCAATTTTGAAAATCCCCAATTTTTAAAATTGCCCTAAACCAATTTATCTAAATTCAATATCATAATTCACAAATTCTTCAAAATTGCTTTCATATATCACCAATTCATCATATTTCCTATAATTCTAAGCTACTAATTTTCAAAAATTCCAAATCAAAAAATTAGGCATAAACCCCAAATTAATTTCCAACTAAAATTAAACCCTTAATCCTTAACAATCATCAAAATTGACTTTATATATCACCTACCCATATCATTTTCCATGTTTCTCAATAAAAAAAATTCAACAAAATCTCAAAGTTGAAAATCTTTCTCCTTCAAATTTCGAAATTTCTTGGGTATGAAGGCAAGCTCTCACCTTATTCTTTCCTTTTCCCTTGAATCTACTCCAAAAATAACCTTGAAGTCTTCGAAATTCAAAAATCTCTAAGCTTCCATCGTTTTTCTCCATATACGAAACTTTCTTCTTCACTTTCTCTCTCATTTCTTCTTCTTTTCTCTAGAATAATCGATTTCTCTCTTCTTTAAAAATTTCCAGACCTTTCCCATACGGCTACACATCTTAAAATGGTGCCATGTCATTAAAATTTAATTAAAAGACCAAAATGCCCTTGACTTTACTTTATGCTATTCTCACATGCGGGTTTGATTCGCACTATTGAGTTGAAGGAATTTGTTAAAACTTCCTTCTATAGAAATGTTCCTCTCAATCATACGAATCCAACACCACTGACCGCGCTCAATTCGGATCACTACATCAAAAGTTATACGCAAAACAGTTCGGGTATATCCATATTCTAACACATTTTCCATGTACGATTATTTCCGTCCAAATATTCACATTCTTAATCCCAGAATTTAAACTTGATGTCTGCATAACAATTATAAACTTATGTCTCTAGTTTAATTCAAATCAAGAATCGTCTCATTTCGATTCCCAGATCAAAAGTTATGCTCAAAATACTCTCAGGTGTTCCCAATCCAAAAATTACACTCTAATCCGAACTTCCATTCATAATTGGAAGGTCTTAGGGGCAAAATTGACATTTCATTTCTTCATATGATTTGTAGCCCCTTGTCTTATCTTTATTTTGCCTCAAGAATCGCTTCAATCAGATCTCTACAGATCCCGAATTTCATAAAATACTGAACTATATTTGGAACATTTCTCGACTCACTTTGATTAAATTAATCACCATCAATTAAATCTCAAAAATTCACAAATTTCCCATGAGGATGTAGGGAATTCTCTTAGGAATCCAACTCCGCAAGAATCAACTCAATCAGATGTCGGATGGAAAAGATATGAGCAAAATAGTGAACAAAGGTCGAATCGGAGGAGGAAGCAAGAACACTAAAGGAGCAAAACGACGTCGTATTAGGGCGAGGTCACCCTGGTGATGCGTCATACACAGTGACGCGAGCCAACGCCATCGCCACAGTGACGCGTCGCCTGGTGACGCTTAGCCAAATGCTCGCCGTCACCACGGTGACGCGTCGTCTGGTGACGCTAATAACGCTTCGCCGTCACCACGGTGACGCGTCATACTAGCGAGGGGTGATACATTTTCTTTTTTTTCACATAAAAAATCCAAAACTTTCAAAATTCATAACTCTTAATCCCGAACTCTAATTTTGACAAACTTAGTCTCTATAGAAAGCTTGAAGGAAGCTCTACATCTTCCACGAAGGACATAAAAATCAATTTGACTCCTAAGGGAGTTCATTTTCCAGTCAAAGATACTATCCTCTAATAATTATGCTAAAACCACAATATAAAGTTGTAAAAATCATAACTTATTATTCCGAGATCGAAAAATTGCATACTTTATATCGAAATAAAGATAAAACAAATCCTTCAACTTTTATGAGGAACATCAAAGCTCAATTTAAACTCTAATTAGGTTAATTTTTCAGTCAAAGTTCCAACCATAATAAAAGTCAAATCCTATCAAACATAAACTTTGACTGATCATAACTTTCACTCCCGATATCGAAAAATTGTAAACTTTATGTCTACAGAAAGCTCTTAACATAATCTACAAGTTTCCAGAAGACCATTTTATCCAATTTTGCCTAAATCAAAAGTCAACTTTCAAAGGCCAAAAAGTCAACTATTTCACAATTTTTCATATTTTCACTCTCTCTTTTTATTCATGATTTTCAACTTAATTTCAATCAACTCATCCACTTAATTTCATAAATCATACCAATCCACTCGAAACCTCAAAGATATCAAAATCAGATCATTTCTTTTCTTCTCAATATTCTTTAAATTTTAAGTCATCTCTTATACAAGACATACACAAAGCACTCCTTAAATTTCATTTTCATAATTCAAATTTTCACTCAAAGATCGGAGTCCAACAATTATAGGAGGCATGGAGCCTAATTAAAACAAAAGCCACTAATACAATCTTAAAATTTTTAATAATGGAAAGATGCTGAGGAAGCTAAATAATTATTTGTTAGCCTTATTCCAAGAATTCTTACTCCATCAAGGTTAAAAGATTACCAATCTATCCTACATTATAACACCATATATAAGGTAATTTTGAAGCTTTTAGCTTCCAAAAAGAGGTTGGTATTAGGCTTCATTGTCAATTCTACTCAAGGAGCTTTTATTAAAGGAATTCATGTTAAAGATAACATATTATTGGCTTAATAACTATTTAAAAATTATGATAGGAAGCGATCATTTAATACTTGAGCTATGAAGATTAATTTAATAGAACATTTAACTTTATAAATTGGATATTTGTCATTCATGCTATAAACGTATTTGGCTTTCCCACTATATTTATCAACTAGATTAAGTAGTGCATCTAGACTACCTTTTATAATATATTGATAATGGTGAACCCACCAATTTGATAAGGGAGATAAATGCATGAGACAAAGAGATCTCTTTTCTTCACACTTTTTTTATATTATGTATTTTAGAGTCAACAAGGATGCTAAACTGTAACTTAAATATTAATATAAAGTTTATGTTTCATAAAAAATGTGAAAAGTTGAGGATTTTAAACCTTTCATTTTTCAAATGATCTAGTTTTGTTTTACAATGCTAACCCCAATATAGTGACTATATTAATAAATTGTTTGCATATCTTTAATAATCTATTAGGACTTTCCATTAACAAAAAAGTATTCTAATTCTCTTAGATGAAGCCTAGCAATTAGTAGCTTGGCTCTTTAATATGAAAAGGTCACAAACCAAGGAGCCACGTCTCACCTATTTAGTAGTGTCAACCACAACAAAGAGACCATCCTTAAGGGGCTAATAGACACTAATTGCTAACTTGCAAAAAAAGATTTGTCATTAGAGCAATTGATTTCTTTCTTACGTAGTTAGGGTACAACTTGTCATTTTAATACTAAATAATCTACATTTATATTGATCCTCCAGCATGATCCTTAAATAAATTAATTAAGGCATTAGAAAGGATGATAATATACTTCCTCTAATTTTATGATGTTGTTAGGAAATGAACGGTCATGTAATTCAAGGGGTTTTCATCAATACATAAAAACTCTATGAATTAAAAGTTTAATGTAAATATAGAGGAAAATATAATACAATTAAGAAAAAGCTAAGTGGGATCTACAAATAAGACATGTTAATTATATTCAAACTTACCACTCTTAGGGTCCCCTAGTTAAACTTGTGGTGTCTAAAAAGAATAAATTAAAAGCGTCCTTTACACAACAGTTGGCCATAAAGAATGAGTTGGATACATTAGATAAACTCAACATACATTAGTTTCATGTAAGTTATGTAATTAAGAACTTGAATCCATCAAGCATTTGTTCTACCAATGTTAGTTTTCAACAAACGGATGAGGAAAATTATACAATTATGTAATATCTATTTCCATCAAATTTATTAGTTAATATCATTCAACAAGTTACATAGGTACATTATTATTGTATGACGAATCATACAATATTTAAGATTGCTTTTGGTTATATGATATGTGCAATTTGGAGGAAATAAATTTAAATATTTTCAAAATTTCTAGAAAAACATTGCAAAGTTGCAATCTTTAAACCATTTGTTAAATAAAGGAAATAATTATAGTCAACAAGCTTCAAATTTGGTATAGTAACATGGTGGTCTCAAATGGGAACATCCTATATCTTATAGTGTGATAAAGATAATTGGTTGAAATCTTACACTCCATTTGTTCAATGACTCCTTATTTTTAGTTATAACTTTTGGATTAAGTAGGATATCATTAATTAGGTTGATTGTAAAGTTTGCATTTTCTCTTGATATAAAGCTTATAGATTTTCTATATACTTCAATATGCTTAATTTATGATCTATCACTTAGCCTATTATTAGTGTATGATGGAACATGTTATTGCAATATTTCCTCATCTTAAACTTTTTTAGAAATTAAAGAATATTGCATTAATAACAATGGAATCAGATCAAGAAAATTACTAGACCATTTATAAGAATGGGTAAAAAATTAGTAAAATTTCAATAATGAACTAAAACCATTAAATAGGGTTTAGGTGTCCTTATTATTCAAGTTAATAAATATAATAATAATACTTATTTAAGCAACTAACTCCATATAGCCAATCTTAAATTCCTAATATACTTATTGAGTTGATAAGCCATTCCTATGGTAGTTTTTTATCCCAATTAGCAATCACACAACATTTACGAGTCAACTATGTTTCCTCCTTAGACCCTGGTTTATCAGCTAATGACTTAATTGTTTTGTATTGCCTTAGTAGTCAAATTATTAGGAGAACCTCCATTATTATCCAAAATAAAATAACATTCTTTTGCTATCCCATTAAGGTAACCTCTAGTTCCTTATCATAATGTATCTATATAAAGTTGTGTAATATTTGCATAAAGTTGTTCTCCACTTTTAAGGATAATGCAAGGTGAAGTCTTTGCTCTTACATTAGATTCTTCTAAATAATCTGAAGGTTCCTCCCCTTCCAAAGGTAATGATTAATATTGTTCAGCTCAATTTTAAGGATAAACAAATTCCCATCCCTATTAGTTTGATTCTTGTTGCACTAGTCAATGAAGTCTTACCCTTTTAATGTATGGATAAAATTATTACACAATCCTTTAATAGTATTCCAAATGGAAGACAAATAAAAACACTCAAATATGAAATTTTCTAAAGATTTAGGGGAACAAATGTGAAGAAAATAGATAATAGATAATAGATAAATTTAAAAACCTCTTCACCCTATCAAATGTGTTCAATCGCCCATTAATAGGAAGCCATATAGTAAAGAAGCTCTAGAATATGCTTAGTGGAGTAAAAAAAGAGAGTAATATGGTACTTTAAAAGATTGTTGCAATAACATCATTCAACAAGATTCATTAGACAACATTTCCTAGTTTTGTCTTTTCCATCTTAATTGGTCCTCTATATTAGAACTAAGCTAGAGATTTAGAGAGCTTAAGTGAGTTAAATTGAGTAGCATGTTAAATGTAAGGTTAAAGTTTCATCTACATTGGCATTATAATTAATAATACATCAAACAAGAGAAAGTTTAGTAACCTCAAATAAAGGTCCTAAGGAAGACCTTTTATTAAAATAGAGGGATGTTGAGTGTCTATTGACAACTCTAAAAAGGAATCCCATATAACAATTTTTCTTAAGTTTAAGGATGTGTTCCATTAGTATAAAGTGTTGTACTTCACCTTAACATACCAAAGGCTTTTGTTCCTTATGTAATAAGCATGAATCCACTTTACCTTAAGAGAATTCTTATTATTAAAAATTCTCCAAATTCTTTGAAGCATTTACACCTTATTAGAAATTTTAATTGGTTAAATACCAAGTATCCATTCCCTCTTACTCGTACATAGTTCACTAATAGACTAAATGAACTTTTAAAAAATTGTTCTATTGCATTGTTAATGTTTTTGGGGAACCATATATAGGGAACCATACACATGAAAGTTACATAGCACATAATTAATAAGCTAGATTCTCCCTTTTGTTGATATGCTCTTATTACACCAACTATTTATCCTTAAGTTGGTTCTTTCATTAAAAGGCTTAGGAGGTGCTTGGTTGATAGTTTGGAATGAAAAATGAGTGGTTGGTTATATATTATCATTATAGGGGCAATATTATAATATCCAACTTTTTGGTATTGCTCTATATCCCTCAAGCATGAGAGAAATGTCAATCATTTCTAAGACATTTCCTTCATCTTTTAAATCTTTTATAATTAAATATAATTAATTAAATGAAATTAATTACAATATAATTAATTAAAATAATATTAAAATATAATTAATTAAATATAATTAATTAATTATATATTTTCTCTTTTTAGCAATTAAATATAATTGATTAACATATATTAAAATTTAACAAAATTTTAACAAACTTTTATTTCTCAATATTTTTAACAAACCAATCACTATCAATGGTAATGATAATCCATTTCCATTCTTCACTATATTCATTCTTATTCCTATTACCATTACCCAATTTGAACCAAGTGGCCCCTAAGAATCTATGTAAGTTGTTATTTTTAAGGATAATTAGTATTCCAAGGCAAGTTATAAAGGGTTTGGAAAACTTTAAATCAATGATGAAAGCTAACTAGTATGCTATATCATCTGCACTATATGAGACAATCAATTAACTCTTTCGTTATTAATTGTGAGATTAGCGAGAAGTTTAAATGTATTTAAAGCTATCATGAGAGCACCACTAAATTAAGATTAGTATTAAAGAAGTGATTTAAGTCATTTATCCTCAATTTCTTACAATTAGAATAAAATTTAAAGTTATTCTCCTAACTTGTTACATTCTTGATGAGCCTAACGAGAACCTCCATACTCAAGGTAATGAGGTAAGGAAAACTGGGTTCCCTTACCTCAACCCTCTAACTCCATTAATAAAATTTTTAGTCTCTTTATTGATCAAAATACTATAGGAGAATGTTGTGATACATTAAGTGATCTAAGTAATAAAAGTAACAGGGGATCTAAAATCCTCTATAACATTTTGTATGATCCTCGAATTAAGTGAATTAAAGGTTTTTTAAAATTGATTTTTATCACACAATTTTTGCTTCATTTCCTCTTATTATAATTCTTGAAGTGCTCTTAGACTATTAAAATATTATCTCCTATTAACTTGCCTTTAATGAATGCTTCTTTAAAGATATCAATAACTTTGGTAAGTAATAGTTCTAGTTTATTTGCTAATATTTTTGCAATGATTTTGTAGATTATGTTAGGAAAATAAATACGTCTAAAATTAAACATGGACCTAGGGAACTGCACTTTAGGGAGTATGAAAGTAAAGGTTTTATTCAGGTCTTTCAACATTTTTCTATTGCTAAAAAATTTTGAGATAGCGCAGTCACTATATGTCCTATATATGCCTAGATTTTGTTAAAAAAAACATTGAGGCCGTTAGTCCTGGGTGCCTTATTTAGATGAAGAGAAAACATATCTTTATCTATTTTATATGGAGTGGTAAACCTAATTAATAGCTCAATACATCTTTTAGACTGTTAATGGAATTGATGAAAAAAGAACGAGCTACCTTGTGAAGTTCTTCATTTATTTTCAATAAACTATTCGTTTTTTAGAAATTAAAAATTCAATTAATAAGTAGAGTTTTACATAATCAACCAGCTTCAATCTGTCACTAATATACCCTTATTCAATCTGTCACTAATATACCCTTACATCAAACAAACTATACCTATTAAAAGATAACAAGTAGGACACATGGCCAACAAAAAAAAACATAACATATACTTTATATAGTTTAACTCAAATCATTCATTATCATAGGAAATTACTTGAAGAAGAAAGTTACTTATGGTTCCATTATCACGATCTCTAGGAAGGTAATTGATCTCTATAGACGATGCATGTTCCATCTACCATTATCAATTAGTTAAGACCTTTAATACTTCTAGAATTACATTTTAGAAGCTACGTGTTTATGTGTATAGTAACCTTAATTTCTAGTTTAGTTTATTCTCAACAAAGATGTTATATTAGGAATACTCTACCTCCTTATAATATATTGGGAATACTCTACCTCCTTATTCTAGAAATTAAAGAGGAAGAGGTCACACAGATTACTTAGATAGCCTTAGGTATTTTCCTCATTTTAAAAAGTTAACATAATATGTCCATAGAGGAATTCTAGATGATTTAGGAAAATTCAAATAGGAAAAAATATATGGTCTTTATATTTCTCATCCTTTTCACAAAGTACACATGCGCCATAAGTAGAGAGATAGGTCATGCTATCCATAGTACTCAATTTGTTTAATATAGAGAGCCATAATAGCCTTGTGCCAAACTATAGGAAACTAATCCATACTTGGCCTATCGTGATCAAAATTAAGGTTTCCCCATAAAAATCTCCTAAAGAACTTCTTTATAGTTTTGTAACCCCCTTTAGCTAATAACATATCGGAGGATCAATAGATGTGCATATAGTTTAAAAATAATTTGATATGATGTAACCTTTCACCAAAGGATAAAACCTTGTTCATCCATATACTCAGCCTTTTCTAAATTTTCTCCATCAGTAGATAGCAATATGAGAACTAAATCTTTCTAGTAGTAATGGAAAGTCCCAGATGGGACATTGGAGCTTATTTCCTTAACATATCAGTGATTTGATTCTTCAATAAGGTTCGCACTATAGGCTAACACAAAGTGACTCTTACTAACGTTTACTTCCAGCCTTGAAAAGTCTTTAAAAAGTGGCAATGTAAAGATTATAAGGTTAATAGACATGTAATAAGCCTTAGAGAAGAGTAGGAGGTCATCTAAAAAAGATAAACTTAAAAGAGTAACCTTCTTATAATTATTGTCAAACTTAAACTCTTTGTTATTTCTAACCTTATGATTTTGTAGTTGAGTGAATACCTCTATACATAGTACAAAAAGATAAAGGGAAATGAGATCCCCCTATATAAGGCCTCCAATACTTTTAAATATACTTGTAGGAGTGCCATTTAACAAAACTGAAAAAGAGGGGGATTATGCATGCTTTTATCCATCTTATAAATTCATTAGGGAACTTTAGAACTTCCAAAGACTAAATAATGAAAGCCCATTCAACACAATTAAAAGCTTTATCAAATTCCATTTTGATGGCATAGTTAGGTGAGGAATTCTTCATTTGATAGTCTCTCATTAGTTCTTGAATAATGGAGACATTATCCCCAATTGATCTATCTTCCATAAAGGCATTTTGGCAATCAGTTATAAGAGAGCCTAATATCACCTTAAGCCCATTAGCCAAAATTTTGGAAATCACATGGTCCAAGAAGTTATAGCAGGAAATGGGACTAAGTTCCCCAATATTCTTTGGATCAGTAGTCTTAGGAATAAAAAAATTCTTATTAATCTCCTTCAAAAGAACCCCCTTTAGAAAAGAACTCTAAAATAACTTTCTTCACCATTGAGCTAAATTTAGACTAAGATTTCTTTAAGAAATAGTCATTATCAAGACCTAGAGATTTATTTACATTCATCTAGAAAAAACACTCTCTATTTCCTTCCCATTAATAGGCCTAGTAAATATACCTGCTTACTACTCAGAGATTCTCTTTTTGATAAAAAAGCTAAAAAGTTGAGGGGAAGTAAAGGTCTTGTCTGAACAACTATAATTGTCCCTGAAATATCTCTTAACTTCAACTAATTATTTTCACATCTAGTAAGGTTAAAGAGTATATTCTATTGGCATTCCTTTTTGCCAAATATAGTTTTAAAAAATAATTTAGTACACCTCTCCCCTTCTTATAGTCAGTTTGCACTAACCTTATACTCTAAAAGACTAGCATGACTACTAGTTATTGCTAGATAATCTTTCAATAATATCTTCTTTTTAATAGAGTATTGTTACTAGGATCTATATCAAGGTCCCCGTGAACAGTAGTTAATTCCTGTTTTGCCCTACTAATAGATTGTTGGATATTGGATCCTCTTCTAGCCATAAGGTCTTTCAACTAATATTGGATATGCTTAAGTTTTTAGACACAAATGTATTGGAAAGTATTAACAACCTCATTTTATTTACCCTTATTTAATGCTTTATGAAACTTGTCATCCTTCACTAAGTAATTACTAAATCAAAAATATTCTTTTCTTCATCTAAATCAAATTCTTTACTTGGATTGAGAATGAGCTGAAAATAAGGGTTCTAAAAAGGAAGCCATAATATTAAGGATCTGGCTTATCCAATCCACATTAACCAACTCACGATCCAATTTCTTTCTTATTTCCCATTTGTTAGACTTATTATTTCACTAAGTATGAAAATATCCCTGAAAATACAAATAAAAGACACCTAATTTCTCTATATAATCTCTAAAATAAAAAAAGTTTTTTTAGACTAAAATAGACATCAACTTCAATTCTATAGAATGTAGAATTAAAAAGCCCACATAGTAACTAAGGTCTTGTTACTTTCTTTGGAAACTTTATCAAACTATCCTATAGTTATTGCATTTGAAAAGCATGGTTATAACCATACCACTGAGGAATATATCCTAATTTTTTCTTGAATAAAGACTTATTTCATATACATTACTTACATTATTTTTGGGAAATTAATCCCCCCTAACATTCCATATAATCAATTTCATTTATCAACAACTATACTTTTTTGAGCTAATATGTGTTTAATTGTTAATCCATTTAATCCATTTAACTTAGTGATTAATGCCTTAAAATGTTTAAGATACTCACTTTAGTTCATATTTGATTTAGCCGCACTTTGGAAGCATAATAGCCAAAGTGAGCCAAAAGCATACTCAATGGGCCATCTTCTTGAGATTCATGTTCTATTGTCTTTATGGAGCAAAAAGAAGAAGATTAAATGAGGAAGAGATAAGATAAAGCATTAAAATGAAGAATGAGGCATTGGAGAACCCACAAGTATAAAACCAAATTGTTATGGCCGTGAGTGGTGTCCCACGCTTAGACACCTCCCACGCTTCACGACCATGACATAGTTTGCATGGGCATGAGGCACCTCCCACACCCATGCAATGTGTCTCATGGTCATGAGACACCTCCCACACCTATGCAATGTGTCTCATGGTCATGAGACACCACTTATAACCGTGAGACATTACTCACGGTTGTGAACACCAATGCACAGCTGTGAGATAATTCGGTCATGCTAGTGACTTTTATGCCACCTGTTCATTTTAACCTAGCTTTTTACTATATAAGGACAATGTTGTGATGAAAGAAAGGGAGTTTGGTAAAAAAACCAATTCTCACATTCCTTCTTCAGTTTTTAACATATTAGAGGCCTTTTTATGGCTCTTTCTTGGAGATTGATGAAGAAGATGGAGCAATAACCTTCTCGACACCGATTCGGTGGTAAAATCAATACCAAGGAGCACATTTAGGCATATTGTTGTTGTGTATCATTTTCTTTCCTGATTTTTGATTTGTTTACATTTTCATATGTTTATTCATTGGATATTGTGTAAGAATGATTTTGATGATCTATTGGATTATTTTTCATCAGAACCCATTGCTAGAACTTTGAATATGACACGTAATAGTCATGTTTAGATTCATTTATGGAAACTAATGGTATTATATCATTAGGGATAACATAATTTAGGCTAAATAATCCGATCTTGTGTGATTATTGCTTATATTGGTTTGTTTTTCTTACTCGTAAGGCAACTGTATGATTAAACTTAAAGAGCTTATTATAGGTTATCTGGTAATTATGGTTAATTAATGAACTCTTCTTGATTAATCATGACCTAAGGAAAAAATGGGATTAACAGAGCTTATTAATTCATGATCAATAATACAAAAAGAGGTGGGAAGATGATAATGTAATGACGTTTATGAAATTGTGCCCATGCCAAGGTTAAACCGAAGAACCAGATTTCAAACCATTCATCAATTTTAACATTTTGTTGCTGTTTAATTTGAGTTGCTTTTATATATTTAATTTTATTTTATTTTCTATTTTACATTGAACCAAACCCTCCTGTTTTACATATACGTATAATTTAGGAAAGTAATTAGAATTAATCTCTTTGGGATCGACCTGGACTTGCCACTATTATAGTTGTAGGTTTAGTTATTTGATGTGTTGTTATAACATGCTACACTAATTTTGGCACCATTGTTAGGGATTAATATCTTTTTTTAAAATTTATTTTATTTTATTTTTATTTGTGGTTAATTTCTTTTATTGTTTGGTTAGTTATAGTGCATGACACAATCTTCTCACTCTGGTGAATTGAAATTGGATACAAAAATTGAAAGAACAATGCGCAGGTTGAGATGACAAGTTACACAAAGTCTCAAGGATCCATCACCATTTGACAAGAGCCTTGATCCTTCACTATGAATTCAAATAGCTTTAGATTTTATTTCTAATTCTTCTAGTGATTCTATTTCAAAATTTGATTCTAAAATAATTGAACAAAATAATGCTTGCCCTCTTAACTAGATGGCTTCTCCTGATTTTAATCATAAACCCTTTTGTATTGATTTTCTTGCTATTGATGTTACTTTTGAGCTTAAATCTGGTCTAATTTATGTTTTGCCTACTTTTGTGGTATGTGATAAGTGTAAATTGCATCATATTTTAGGGTATAGTTTGATATGTGTTTAACCATTAATTGAATCATTGAGTATGTGTTTAAGTTAGAATTGTTTAGTTTGTTAATTATTTATATGGGTTAGTACACGTCTTTGAGCTTAAATATTATGTTTTTGAGGTACTTTGATATGTTTACTAGTGTCTCAGGGTCAACATCGAGCAATGGAGGAGTTTTATAGATATTTGGGCCAAAATAATGGCCTATGATCGCAACATATTAGGCCACCATCGTGATAAAAACATCAAATTTGGCTCACGATTGTAGCCTACATGCCACGATGGTGACAAAAGCACCAAATTTAGCCCACGATCGTGGCAAAAGCCTAAGGAATGACCTACAATTGTGGCGTACATCTAATAGATGCGTAGACACTCAAGAACATCAAGTTTTAAGGGACTTTTTGGACCTTTTGGATCCCAAAAAACCCTAAGGTTACCTGAAAAATAAAAGGATATTTAAAGAACAAAAAAGAGGAAGAAAGGGAGCTCTTACATCAGCTACCTTGAGAAACCCTAGAGAGAAATCAAGAGATAAAGGAAGAGAAAAAGGAAGAGAGAAGAGGAGAATAAGTTGACTCGAAGTACTTCCCATATCAGGATGTTTTCTAATGTCTTTGCCTCCTGTCATCCATTTTAGATTATATTTCCTATTATGTTCATTTTTTTCATTGTATAGAATTGGATTGAATAGTTGATGATAGGATCTAGAATG
Source organism: Erythroxylum novogranatense (assembly GCA_029891385.1). NCBI lineage: Eukaryota > Viridiplantae > Streptophyta > Magnoliopsida > Malpighiales > Erythroxylaceae > Erythroxylum > Erythroxylum novogranatense. The sequence continues at coordinate 57,762,888 of CM057226.1, read as the reverse complement.
TCGAGGATATTTTAAATTCACATTCAAATTTTCATTCTTGAATTAATAAGAATCTGATTGTTTATGGCTTTATTGATATTGTTGTGGTTTAATTATGTGATTGCATAATTCGATAATAAACAGAGAGGGTGAATTTAATGAAAAATGATTTAATTGGACTAACGAGAATTAGGTGATTTAATACAAACAATAATTGAATCATATTGAGAATTTGTGCAAAGAGAGATCTTGCATAGGCTTTTGATAGTTTATTAGAGAACTTTAGAACTAATTAAGGTTTTAGATAGGTTTTGAATCAGGAGATTGCAACTTCCATAATCTGATCAAGGTTTATGATTTAAGGTTAATGGTTTTAACTCAAAAGAGAATAATCAACCCTAGAATAGTCTAGAACCAACAATCCAATAATTCATAATTAGTTAGGTTAGCATTAAGGATAGGTAAAATTCCCTTTCTCTCAATTGATAGTTTCATTCGGTTGATTCTTGGGTGTGTTGTAATTGCTTAACAATCAGTATTTTTCTTGTTTGATTCTTAATTTGATTAATTGAATTAAATTCTTATATTAGTTTCATTTCATTTTAAATTTTTATTATTTGTTTCTGGCCTTAGATTTTAGGATTATATTAGTTCCCTCCTCGTGGGATCGACATCTTTAGTAATACGTTAACGAATTGTGAGCTTGCAAATTATCGAGGGTTGATAATTAAAATTTACACACAACTAAACCACGATCAAGTTTTTGTCATCGTTGTCAAGGAGGTGATTAGTTTAATTCTTTAGTCTAAGGAATTTTAATGAGTTTTTATTTTCTGTTCTTTCTTTCTATTTCTGAATCCATGCACTTGTATGAACACATGAGTCACGAGAAGTTTGAGATGTGTAGCTGAAACTTTAGATCTAAAAATCACTCAATTACAACAATCAATTAGGAAAGCACGGTGTGAAGAAGAATGAGGAAGAACAAAGCAACAATGGTCGATGAATTTCCACAAGATTTAGATCATGGAGTGAACCAAGGATGTCAACAAAGAGCCCTTATCGATTTCATGAGCCCAGGGTTTAATGCAGCTAACCAAAGAGTAGTAGGTCACTAGTACAAGTAGCCTCTTTTGAAATTAAAGCAACCCTCTTAAACATACTTTAACAAAATGTGAAATTCTATGGACTAATGAACGAAGATCCCAACTCACATATAGTAAATTTCCTTAAAATCTGTGATACCTTTCGGTACCATCAGATGTCGAAGGACGTGGTCAGAATTAGGCTTTTCCCTTTTACCCTTAGCGATAGAGAAAAGACCTAGTACCAGTCTCTCAACCTAGCTAATGTAATCACTTGGGATCAACTAGTTTGTGCCTTTTTACACAAGTATTTTCCCCTTACCAAGACCACAAATATTATCAAGGAGATTACCAACTTCTAGCAAAGTGATGGGGAATTGATCTATGAAGTGTAGGAACGATATAAGGACTTAAAATGAAAATGCCTACACCATAACTTTCCTAAGGAGTTCTTATTGCAAACATTCTATAATGGAGTAACCCTATATACGAAAAGCAAGATTGATGTAGCTTTAGGAGGATCACTAATGAGAAAGATGGTAGATGAAGCAGAAGAGTAAATAGAGGAGATGACAAGTAATATCTGTTTATGGACAAACGAGTAGAGTAGATAACTCACTATCTTCTGAGAACAAAAAGGAGTTATAGTTGTTGATCAAATTATAAAGATGTAGGCAAAAATTTATAACTTAACTCGACAACTCAATAACTTGAAGGATTCATTCTCAACTTTGGTAAAAATCGTGCAACTAAACTATGAACTTTGTGAAAAAATGGACCGTGATACGGTAGACTACTTCTTGATAAAGGATAATGATCTAGAGTAAGTAAATTATATGAGAGCTCAATATAGATGAGAAGGGGGAAACAATCCCTACTCCAACACTTACAACCCTGTGTAGAAGAATCACCTTAACTTAGACGAATAATGCTAGAGGATAATTTAGGCCCTAAGGTTAATCAGGTTTCCAACAAGATTAACCGAGCTCAATAGAATCCAAGTTGTATAGGATTTTAAATAAAATTAAAGGCATGGAGGATGCATATAGAAGCTTGAAAGAAAGTTCGAGTAAGTAACTAAGAACCACGCCTCTTCAATACACAATCTAAAGGTCCAAGTAGGTCAACTAGTATAAGCAATTTCAACTTGGAAAGCAAGAACCCTTCTAAGCAATACTGAATCTAACCCAAAAGAATAGATCGTATCCATTACTCAATCCCAGGAAAAGAAACTCAAAAATATGAAAGAAGATGGAGAAAATGTAGAACGACAAGCAAATATGGAATTCTTTCTAAGTGAGCACGTAATTAAGCCAATCAAGAAACCTTGACCTAAATTTTCATACCCTATTCTAGCTTAGTGGAAGTCAAATTCAAGTAAGGTGAAGAGAAATTTTAATGAGGTTGAATTAAATAATGTTAAGGATATAATGGAACATCTACAAATGAGGCTCACACTAAGAGAATCAATCAAGAAAAAGGTTAAGGAGCGCATAATGGAAGAAAAACCCTAATATAACACAGAAGAAAGAGGACTTAGAGGATTTTTACATTTCTTGTAGTATCAATGGAGTTAAAATAGTCAAGGCATTCACATATTTGGTAGTGAGGATTAATATGATGCCCTATACCTTTAGTCAAAAATTGGGATTAGAAGAGTTAGAACCCACTACGATGCTAGTGAAGATGGCAGACATAACAGTTCATCAATTGAAGGGTATTATTAAGAATATGCACGTACATATTGATATTTTTAACTTCCTCATAGACTTCTTTGTATTGGATACTAAAGAAGACATGGAAACTTTGATGGTCATTATTGATGGGGATGAACTAACTTTGAGGGTCGAAAAACATCAAAGAACCTTCACTGTGTCAAAGAATGATAATAGTTCTCCCTTATGAGGGGTTTCTACCAAAATAAAGAAATATGATAGATGTAGCAAATGGGAGTGCATTGGTAGATAAGACACCCATTGAAGTTAGAAATCTAATTTCCAGCATGGTTGCTAACTCTCAACAGTTCAACATTCGAGAGGAACTAAGAACATTGAAAGTCAGTGAAGCTAGCAATGCCACATTGGAGCAACAAATAGTTAGGTTGGCATCTTTAGTATGACAAATGACTGCAAATGGTGCTCAAGAAGTCAAGGTTTATGGAATTTGCACAAAGGTAAGACATCCCACTAATATGTGTACAACCTTGCAGAAAACTTCCACGTAACAAGTGAATGTTTTTGAAAGTTTTCTGGGTTAACCACAAAGGAAGTATGATCCTAGCTACCCCTATGCATAGAATTCAGGATAGAAGAATCCTCCATTCAACAATTATGGATAGCAAGGACAATAGCAAAGCTCTTACCAACACCTATATCAAAGACAAGGTCAACTATCAAGCTTTGGATCTTTGACTACGCGTCATTATGCTAGTTAAAATAAAATAACTAGACTACTACTATAGCAGTGGTCAGTCTAGGTCGATCCCACAGGGAGTGAATATAAAGTTTATAAATTGAAATTAACTAGTGTTTAGGTTTAACGGGGGTTTGGATTTTGAAAAAAGAAAATAAAATGAAATTGACTAATAAAAACAAATTAAAGAAAACATGCAAAAATGATAAAAGTTGGAAATTCGGTAAGGATCCAGTTCTTTAGTTCAATATCGGCCTATACTCTAATTAAGCATATTTCATTAATTTTTTTTCATTAACCTCTCCTGCCAACTATTAATTGTAGGTTAACAATTAACCCGAGTTTTCCCTTAGGTTTTGTTTAATCAAGATACGATCGTTAATTAAACCTAACCAACTAATAACCTAGGATACAATCTTTAGATTTAATTAGGCAGTAGCATTACAAATTAGAAAAACTGATTAATCAAGGAAACAACAACATGCGATGCGTCATTTAACCTAAGTCATGTTATCCCTAATGATTATGAATCATTAGTCGCTACACATGAATTTCAATATAACAATTACAAATTATGTCGAAATTCTAGCAATGAGTTCGCAATTAACAATTCAATGAACACATTAAAATCATCATCTCACAATACCCAATGGGTTTATACACAAATAATCGAATAATAATGAAATTCTGATTATCCATAAAAAACCAATTCAATTAAGATAGGATAACACAATCAATTTCTAATAAGAGAAAGAAAAAACAAAATAATAAAAAAATCCTTAACCCAGGTCGTCGACATCAATGTCGCCTTTGAACCAACATCGAGATGTCACCCTTCCATGAGCCTCTTTTGGAAAAACATTTCAACCCCCATTAATAATCCTACCAAAGACCCCTTGGGCTACTCTCACTACGTTAAATGCAGTCCACCGCGCTGGAAACAGCTCATGCTACTCTTCACACCAGCTCTCCTGTCGCAACTCTCATCGAAGACTCACACCTCCACATAAGCCTCACCTGTAGCTTCCCTCCTCTATAGCTTGATTAGACAAATGAACATCGCAACTCTTTTAAAACCTTCTATGGCCCTTATGTGTTTTGAGTAAAATGCCTCCTACACGCTATGTTTAACACAGTTGTCTGCGTTAAAAGCAGCGACTGTTTGCATTACGTAGACATCGTCTACATTACGCAGGATGTCTGCGTTTCACAGATAACGTTCCTTGCTATTTTACTCTATTGGTGCTACCGTTTTGTGCATTATTTGCTGTCGTTTTGTGTTATTGGTTTTCAAGATTGGCCACTTTTTATTGTCTTTTTTTTCTCTTTCTTTGTGAAGATAAGAAAAAATAAATCTTTAAAAAATGATCCAAATATAATGCTTCTGACTCACTTTAATTTCTTTGCTCCTAAATTTTACCTAAAATTATATATGAATTAAAGTGAGTATCTTAAGCATTTTCATGTCAATTATCACTAAGTGTAACTGATTAAATATATCAACAATTAAACACATATCAATTTTCCCCCATACTTAGCTTTTGTTAATTAAGCTCAACGACCCAAAGCATTTACTCATTTCCCATATGTTAAAAGAATATATAATCATAAGTAAAGATAAGTGACTTTCAAAAATCATAACAAGATGTCAACATTTCAAGCTTTTACTCATGATAAATCAACATTCATCATCTTGAAAAATTAAGCAATCTAATGGTAGACTCTGAAAATATGTTTAACTAAAATATATTCATGGTACATTTAACACCATTAATGATCATGACAATCTATAACTTTGCATATCATTTCTTTTCTCCACCACTAATATTCATGTGCAAAATCACGAATGAAAGGACTTTTTAGGGTTGTAATGTGGGCAAAGGTAAGGTGAGATATATTTGGGTCAAGTGGCATGAAAGTCACCAAAGCTAGTGAAACAAAGCAACACTCATAAAAAACTGGGTACTGTCAGCTATGACAAATGCAACATTTATATTTCACCACCCTATTCAGCTCTCATACACAAATCACATGAAGCATCTATCAATATGAAGGCATCACTCATACAATTTATGCCAACAATACATTGAAATCACAATAGTGAAACCTTCCAAGCCAACATGTACCTCATATTCAACACACTCAAATAACACATTCATTACAACTCTAGGAAGATGCATAAGCCATAAACAACTTTTCAACACATATGCAATTCCTCTTTGATACATTTATTTTAAACAATTTTTTTATTCTTTTTCTTTTTCTTTTTCTTTTTCTGTTCTTTTCCTTTCTTTACTTTCTTTCCTTTTTTCTCTTCTTTCTTTCTTTTTTTCTTTGCTTTTCTATTTTCTTTCATTGTTTTCCTTATAAAGGTTTAAACAAACTACATCAACATGGGAAATTTAATGGTAAGACATAATAAAATATCCCAACATTAACTAACACAAACACATGTACACCCCCACACTTATACTTTTATGCATCCACAAACTCACCAAATCACAAATGTTCCATTAGCTTTATGGCTTGGGTAGGACTAAAGTTCAAAGGGGTTTATCAAGAAAAAAATCATGTCAATAGGATAGGTTATTTGGCTAATGTAGTTTATGAAAAACAAAGAATGCCTAATCATGTCCATGTTAATGCAAGTGATAAAAATGTGGTCTCGAATAGAAATTCAATGCAAAATTGGGATGTACATGTCATGAAGGCCACACATTATCAAAAGGCAATGAGACTGATATGGATGTGTCAGTCAACTAAAGCTCAAAATCTCACGGGCTTTGTCTACCATTAGTCACTACTCTTCTAAAGATAATTCATATCGACCAATCATAAGAGCAAAAGTACATGCTAAAGTTGCTATGAAATTTTCTAGTGGATTCACACTCTAATTGTGATTATATAATCCCAAAAGCAATAGAAAATGAGAAAATGTTTATTTCATTTGTTTTATTCTTTCACATTTTGATTGAAAACTTAGAAACAAGTAAAACAAACAAATTTAAAAAACACACATGTGTATAAATAAGTAATGCAAAAATGTAAAGGAAAAGAAATTTACTTCTCTTGGTTTTCTCCCCAAGAAGTGCCTTTGTTTAGGGTCGTTGGCTCGACTCCTACTTCTCCTCACGTGATGAAATTATGATCTTCAGGAATTACAGTTAACGCCATTTCCACGCGAGGTTACTCCGCATAGGGCCTTAGTTGATCATTATCCTCATTCAGCATCTTCCCTCTCCTCAGACTCTCGATCCTGACTGAGTCCATGCACTTCAAAAATATTTCAAACATCTCTTCACCTTTTTCTTCATCATTTAATTCCTCCAATATGTTATGTAAAGGTAAATAGTTAGTTTCAAAATTAATCATAGACTCAGTACTTACGTCCGAGCTAAAAGATATGTCCTTTTCAGCTTCGAGCTCCTTCTCCACTTCTTTGACGCAAACAATTCATTGAGGGTTGACCTCAAAATCTCAAACTTCTTATCACTTTGCAATGTTTCCACACAAATGTCCATTGGGTGCACCTCGGGTTGATACGGCTGCTCTTCTTCGCTTTGTGATTCTAGGTGATTAATCTTTATTACTATCTGACACATTAGGTGTTCCATCCTCTATTGACTTGTTTTTGTCTCTTGTCAGAATTCTTGCAACTGCTGCTGCATATCCTGTTGAAATTGTAAATTGTTAGTAGCAAGATTCTTAACAAGTTCTTTTAAAGATGGACCTGAATCATTTTGGCTCTCTGAATCTTGGGTGTTAGATCATGTGTTTCTTGGAAATTGCCCTCCATCTTTCTAGAATTGTAGAGTATTCTGATACATTTGCAGAATATTAGCTTTCAAAATATTATTCAACTCTTCCAGAGATGGACTGGAGTCATGATAGGAAGCTTCTGGTCTGTATGAGAATTGTTATGCATCCTGAAAACTATGAAAAAAATAATTCTGATGATTATTCTATCTATAACAAAAGATAGGTTGATCAGTCCAAACATTGTTATAGGATTGAGAATATGAGTTATAAAAGAAATTACTTCCATCCATATCGAATTTTTTTAAAACACAAAATAAAAAATGAAAAGATCACAAAATAAATGAAAATAAATCAATTACGAACAAATATATACAAAACACTAATTAAATCACAAACAAAAACTAAAACACTGCACTCCCCAAAAACGGCACCAAAATTGACCATGCATCATTACAATAGTCAAAACAAAATAACTAGACTATTACTGTAACAGTGGTGAGTCTAGGTTGATCCCACAAAGAGTGTGTGTAAAGTTTATGAAATGAAATTAACTGGTGTTTAGGTTTAACAGGGGGTTTGGATTTTGAAAGAAGAAAATAAAATGAAACTAACTAATAAAAAAAAATTAAAGAAAACATGCAAAAAATGATAAAAGTTGGGAATTCGGTGAGGACCCAGTTCTTTGGTTCAATCTCGACCAATACCCTAATTAAGCATATTATATTAATTTGTTTTTCTTTAACCTCTACTAACAACTATTAATCCTATGTTAACAATTAACCCAAGTTTTTCCTTAGGTTTTGTTTATTCAATATACGATCGTTAATTAAACCTAAACAACTATTAACCTAGGATACAATCTCTAGATTTAATTAGGTAGTAGCATTATGAGTAAGGAAAATTGATTAATCAAGGAAACAATAACACATGATGTGTCATTTAACTTAGGTCATTAGGATGTTATCCCTAATGATTGTAAATCATTAGTCACTACACATGAATTTCAATATAACAATTATGGATTATATTGAAATTATAGCAATGGGTTTATAATTAATGATTCAATGAATGCATTAAAATCATCATCTTACAATACCCAATGGTTTTATACACAAATAACTGAACAATAATGAAAATCTGATTATCCAAACACAAAACCTAATTCAATTAAGATAAGATAACACGATCAATTTTTAATAAGAAAAAAGAAACAATAAAATAATAAAAAATACTTAACCCGGGTCATCGGCTTCGATGTCACCTCTGAACCAGCATCAGGACGACACCTTTTTATGGGTCTCTTTTTTGGAAAATATTTTAGCCCCCATTAATAACCCTATCAAAGATCCCTTCGGCTGCTCTCATTGTGTTAAACGCAGTCCACTGCGCTAATGCTTCTCTTCACGCTAGCTCCCCTCTCACAGCTATCACTGAAGACTCACGCCTCCCACGCAAGCCTCACCTGTAGCTCCCCTCTAGTGTAGCTTGATTAGACAAATAAACATCGCAACTCTTTTAAAACTTTCTACAGCCCTTATGCATTTTGAGTAAAACATCTCCTACAACTGCGTTTAACGCAACTATCTACATTACGCAGGACGTCTGTATGTTTGCATTTCGTAGATAGTGTTCCTTGCTATTTTACTCTATTGGTGCTACCATTTTGTGCATTATCTGCTGTCATTTTGTGCAGTTGGCTTCCAAGATTGGCCACTTTTTCCTTTCTTTTTTCCTTTTTTGCTCTTCCTTTATGAAGAAAAGAAAAAATAAATCTTCTAAAATTGACCTAAATATAATTCTTTTGACTCACTTTAATTTCTTTGCTCCCAAATTATACCTAAAATCATATATGAATTAAAGTGAGTATCTTAAGCATTTTTATTTCAATAATTGCTAATTATAATTGATTAAATATATCATCAATTAAACACATATCAACCTTTATTGAAATTAAAGATGAAAACATTTCAACAACAAACAAGAGCTAGCTTTCAGAATATGGAGAATCAATTGAGTCATATAGCTACTACTGTGAACTGATTAGAAAATTAGAACTCAGGTAAACTTACTTCTCAAACGATTATGTCCAACCAAAAATGAATAGAATATTCAAAATTATATTCATTTTGATACCCCCAAAGCATAAATCTAATTGTACTCATTGTACTTCACGCTCCAAATTTTTGATGATTTAATCCAACTTTTGTTGGGACCCGATCCGGATATCCAACCTCTTACGAAAAACCAAACTAAATCAGAGCATGTCCACTCTTGCTCTGATACCATAAATATTGGGACCCGATCCGGGAACCAGATCCCAACCGGAACACGGAGCCCGGAAAATGAAATTTTAGATTGCCCGAAGGCACTTTTCAAAAATCTAGAGAGAGAAAGAGGTAAGAGAAATTTCAATATTTGAGTTTTTTCTTAAACTTTGGTTTAGAATCATGGAAAATGATATGGGTATGTGATTTATGAAGTCAATTGTGATGATTATGCCTTAAGTGAGATTTAATTTTGGTTAATTGAGTGATTAGGATTATGTCAAATTTTGAAATTGAGGTTTTGTGAAATTATTGCTTTAGATTAATTGATTTATTGAATATGATTGTATATGTGGAATATGCATGTGTCAAGCTTTTTGACACAATTTGATGTGATGATTTGAAAAATGTGAAAAATCAAGATTTTTGAAAAGTGCCTTTGGGCAATCTGAAATTTCGTTTTCCGGGCTCCGTGTTCCGGTTGGGATCCGGTTCCCGGATCGGGTCCCAACAACTTTTTTGGGCGAAATAGAGGATATCCTAATTGGGAGAGAGAACAGGAAAATTCCATATGACCCAATATATCTGACAAGTCGCACTATATGTGTTATCATATTAATAAGTGGTAAAGAACTAGAGGCACCACATAATACTTCTGTTGTTGGTGATGATAAAGAATTGAAAAGGGAGTTGAAGTGTCTCCAAGAGAAACTAGAAAGGGAACTAAGGTAAATTTTCAATCTCCTATGGTTAAAAATTTTAGTAAAAATTTGCCTTATTTTCCTAACAAGTTTGCTATATCAAAGAAAGAGGATCAAGATAAGGAGATTTTGGAAATTTTCAAGAATGTGGATGTAACATCCCGTTACTGTTAGCAAGGGTATTTTGGTATTTATGAGCCATACTGATAGGTTTCACTGCATTCACTGACTGAGCATGATACTGGCCTCTAATTATGAGGAATGGCTTATTGCATATGCATTTATTCTTAGATACGTGCATTCATGATTTTCGAGTTTGATTGTGACTATGGGTATTGGGTGATTGGATTGGGAGTTAATTGAGAAATTAGAGTAATTAAGTTCAATGGTGATTTAATCTGTTTATGGGTGATTGGTAATTTATAGAGACTTTTAGAAAATTTTGGGAAATTAGGGAGAAAATACGAATGAAATATCGAGTGACTAACCGATTATTCAGATAGTATTGAAAGGGTCGTCGAATGGCAATGGAAAAATTAGAATTTTCGATAGAAAATTTATGTGTTAAGCCATTGAAATTGAGACCAAATTTGGGTGATTTGGAGAGTTGGGCTATAAATACTAGGGTTGAAAGAAATTTGGGAAAAGTTTGCTAAGGCATTTTCCGGTTTCACTTCTTTCCCTTTACGGTGATTTCGATTCCTCCCAACGGTGAGAGATCCTTTGATTTCTTTTGGCTTCTTCCTTATGGTAATTAGTCTAATATGTCTCTCTTGATTGATAAAGGTTGGAAGTCTTGAGATTGGTAGATCGAGGATTTTGAAGGATTTCTAGGGTTTCGGTGATTTTGAGAGATCGTGGATTCGATCTGTGATTGGTAAGTTTTATGGTTTTAATATTGTCATTAATGGTTTCTCTGCATTTATGGCATTTATTATGTCCGATTGGGTGGTTGAGAGTGTTTCTTGATGGGTTACTACTCTGGGTGTTATCGTGAGTGTGTAAGAGTTAAGGGATTGGTGATCGTTGTAAGCTTGGAGGCTTTCATCAAGAAAGTTTGCTTCTTTCTTGCCTTAGATAGTACGATTAGTTGGTGATTGAGTTATATTGATGATTGGTTTAGATATTTGATGATTATATATATTAAGGTTTCCGACGATGAAATTGATGAGTTATGTGTGTTGATAAATTAAGGAAATGGTTCTTGGAAGGAATAGAAGCTAATGATTTGTTGTATTTTGTGTATCGAATTAATTGAGAGTTGTTCACAGAGGAAAATTTGGTTTAGAGTTTGAGTCGGGGATGCGAACCTTTGGAATTGTGTTTAAGGATGTGTTGGGAAGAAGGAGAATTGGTAGAGGCGAGAGCTCGGTGAGATCGGGCGAGCTGGTAGAGGCGAGAGCTCGGTGACGGGCGAGAATGGTAGAGGAGCGAGAGCTCGGTGAGACAGGCGAGAACTGTAGAGGAGCGAGAGCTCGGTGAGCGGGCGAGAACTGGTAGAGGCGAGCTCGGTGAGCCAGGCGAGAATGGTAGAGGCGAGAGCTCGGTGAGCAGGCGAGAATCTGGTAGAGGCGAGAGCTCGGTGAGCAGGCGAAGGCTGGTGAGGAGGCGAGAGCTCGGTGACGGGCGAGAACTGGTGAGGAGGCGAGAGCTCGGTGGGCGGGCGAGAATCTGGTGGAGGAGCGAGAGCTCGGTGAGGCCAGGCGAGAATCGGTAGAGGCGAGAGCTCGGTGACGGGCGGAGGCGGTGGAGGAGCGAGAGCTCGGTGGGCGGGCGAGAACTGCTGGTGAGGCGAGAGCTCGGTGGACGGGCGAGGTGGTGAGGAGGCGAGAGCTCGGTGAGCCAGGCGAGAGGCTGGTGGGAGGCGATAACTCGAGGCGGCTATGGGCATCTGGTGAGCACCAGGCGCACCCTGGTCGCGACCTCCACCTAGTTGTCCAGAAGAGGTGTGTTTGAGGTTTTGGAATTGGGACTTAGGAATTTACAAATTCGATCGACTAAGGATTAAATTCAAATTGGGTTTTAATTGGAAATTGCAATAGAGGTTTGACGAATGAATAGGAAATTGTTATAGAGTATGAATTGAGGAAATTGGTGAATTATAGGAATGGGGCAATTCTTGTCGATCAACTGAACTAAGAGTCGTCGAATTGGACCTAAGAGTCCAAAATTGGGTTTAGCACGGAAATCGTGAACATGCATTGTACATCATTTCATTGAGACATATGCATTCTTGCACGGTAAATTGAGCATCTAGTAATGGGATTTGTACTTTCTTTGTTGTAGAGGCACCGTTGGATCATCGTTCCACGGACATTCTTTGGGACTTCGAGCGATGAGCTCGGAAGTTCTGGTGAGTAACCTAGTTGGTTTCTCAAATCTCGGTTGCTTACATGCTTCTTGAATTACATGGAAAGGTGAATTATATGACTACCGTATGACTCTTGGCTTCTTGGGCGAATCGTCTTTATTACGTGATCTTTGGGTGAATATTGGGCTTTATAGCCATACCATTGAACTCTTGAGCAGCGATGTCTTTGGGCTTTATAGCCACCTACTTTGTAAATTCTTGAACATGACCTTTGCATGCATAAATGCGTGATCACGTAATGGAATGTGTCCCAGTTGCTATTTTCACTTTGAAAAGAGCTTGAGCTCGCATACTTTCTTGACGGGCTTAGCCCGAGGGAAAATCACAGCGTCCACACGATTCTTGTTGAGCACTTGGGCCTGGCCCGAATAAGCGGAAAGAGTCATATATGCATTGCATTTACATGATTATTGTGTGGTGACGATTCTTGAAATATGTGATGGCGTGAATTCTTGTGGATCGTTACTTATTCGCAAACTGATTCGGATTACTGTTTATTGTTACATGTACTGTAAATTGCTACTGATACTGCAACTGTTATATTATACTGACAATAAATATTACTGTACTATGCTGTACGCCGTGTGCGTAATGCATGATTTGAGTGAACCATCGATGATGGTTTCTCACTGAGTTCGCAAACTCACCCAAATTTGCAACCTATTTTTCAGGACTGTTAGAGTAGACTCCTAGCTCCGAAGATCTTTCTTTCCTGCCGTGCGAGTTGCCGGCGAGGGTCGTGATGGCACACAGGTCGGTCAGCTGGATTAGTGTTTTGAGGATGACTTAGGATAGATGTTTGTATCAGTTTCCTTTTTGGTTTTGTTAGGAGACTGATAGACTTGTCTATTCTGGATAATTATTACTTTGGATGTTAATTTGTTGATTACTGTTATTTTGTGACTTAAAATACTTCGATGCCGTGGATTTTAGCGAAATTTTCTGGTAGTAAATCCTTTATCGTGGGATACGTGTCGGAGCGACCTTGGGTTTCGATGTGTACCCTACGGTGAGGCGCTACATTTAGTGGTATCGAGCATGGTTGGCATCTTTTGGGCATAGAGCATTATTAGGCGGAATCATTGTGTAAGGATATGAGCGATTAGAATTTCTTATGCATTTTAGGTCATCCGTAATGGGAGATCGAGTAGAAGCGACCAATGACCAAGAATCAGTAGGAGCTAGTAGGGAGTCCCTATGCCTCTTTCGGAGGAGTTACCTCCTCGAGTTCTGTGAGGCAGGAGCGACAGTGCGATTATTGCTATGGCGGCGATTGACTTCCATGGTAGCTTGACCTGCGGAGGCCGAGGATGGCTTGAGAGGACCGGCGAGTCCTCGACCGGATGGGCTGCGACCACGAGGAGAGGTTCGATTACTCTGTCTCCTTACTTGAGGTCCTGCATATCGGTGGTGGAGGCTGTCCCGGCGTACCACCAGCCCCGCACTCGACATGGGGCGATTTTACGAGGGCCTTGAGGACAATTACATGCCCAAGGTCTACTTAGAGATGAAGATGCAAGAGTTCCTAGAGTTGGCGGGGACAAATGATTGTGGTGACTATGAAGTTCGATTCAGCGAGTTGATGGGCTATGCTTCGCGATTACTCTGAGGCCGCGAGATGCCGGAGATTTGAGGTGGACTCAATTTGAGATTCGCACCTTGGTGGCGGATCGATATGAGCTCATTTACCGAGTTGAGGCTGCAATTGTCGAGGATAAGCATTACTTCTGACGAAATCTGTTGAGGCCGGACGGGGACCCGACATAAGAGACCTAGTGATAGCGAGGCGATCTTGGCGAGAGGTTATAGTAGCGTCGAGCGGGCCCTTGAGATCCATTGGAGGGCGGATAGACTGGTATGGGCGGAGGGCGGTTCGCCTGAGGCTGCTAGTGGTGGTATGGCGTCGGAGGTCGTGACGATGTCCCAGATTGTGAGCACTGTGGCAAGAGGCACGATGGAGAGTGCCGATGGTTATCGGGAGCCTGCTGAGGTGTGGCTCGATGGAGCACTAGTGAGGAACCCCGAGACTTTGGGGCCCGTCTACTATGGTAGCGGATCGACGATAATACCACGGTCCAGCGGAGCCGTGGTGGTGGATCAGGATGGAGAGGCCGAGGTCGAGGTCGAGGCCGAGGCCGAGTAGAGGGTTCTGTAGTGAGGTCCGAGGGATCGAGTGGCAGGCAGCAATCACAGGCGAGGGTCTATGCCATGACACGGCAGGAGGCCCAGGACTCACCGGATGTTGTTGCGGGTATGCTTCTTATTTATGGCATAGAAGTATATGCATTGTTGGATCTGGATCCACCCGTTCCTTTATTGCACCGCATTTAGCATGTAGATGCATGGGAATAGGCGAGAGGTTACTGATATGGGTTGGAGGTGAGTACACCTCGGGTAGTCTGTTGTATTGGGAGAGGTATGTATAGGATGTCCGATCCAGATTGACCGAAGCGATATTAGTCTTGATTTGATTATATTGCCTCGAGAGAGATTGGCGTGATATTGGGGATGGATTGGTTGGTGTGCATAGAATCATTATGGACCGTACGCCAAGGAGGTCGTGTTGGAATCTCTGGCCAGCCAGTGGTGTTTAGAGAGTCGGTCGAGCGATGCTGCGAGGATGATATCCTTTATGGCGCCACGAGATTGATTCGGGGAGGATGTGAGGCCTATTTGGCTCACGTGAGTGGATTCTAGAGTGGGCGGAGATTAGAGGAGGTTCCGTGGTGAGGACTTTCGGATGTATTTCAGGAGTTATCGGGTTTGCCGCCAGAGCGAGAGATAGAGTTTGAGATCGATCTCGTTCCCGGTACCGCTCCTATATCGATCCCTCCGTATAGGATGGCACCGGTGGAACTGAGAGAGCTTAAGGCTCAGTTACAAGAGCTATTGGACAAGGGTTTATCGGACCGAGTGTTTAGCCATGGGAGCTCCGTCTTCGTTTGTAAGAAGAAGGATGGGACTACGAGGCGTGTATTGACTATAGGCAGTTGAATCGGGTGACAGTGAAGAATAAGTATCCACTGCCTAGGATTGATGATCTATTTGATCAGTTACAGGGAGCTCAGGTGTTCACTAAGTTGGACCTTCGATCTGGTTACTATCAGCTGAGGATTGCGGAGGCCGATGTGCCTAAGAGTGCTTTCCGGAGTAGGTATGGGCACTTCGAGTTCTTAGTGATGCCGTTTGGGTTGACTAATGCCCCGGCAGCCTTTATGGCTTTGATGAATAGGATATTTCAGCCCTACTTGGATCGATTTGTGATTGTATTTATTGATGACATCTTGGTTTATTCGAGGGATAGTCGAGAACGCCGAGCATCGAGGATTATCTTGCAGTCATGAGAGAGGGTTATTCGCCAAATTTGCTAAGTCTGCGAATTTTGGCTTGATGAGATGTATTTACGGGACACGTGGTGTGCGGTGAGGGTATCCAGGTGGATCCTCACAAGATAGAGGCAGTGATGAGTTGGGAGATTCCGAGGACTGTGCCAGAGTTGAGGAGTTTCCTAGGGCGGCGGTTATTACGGAGATTCGTCGAGGATTTTCGTTGATCTCCGCCCCTCTGACGAAGCTATTGAGGAAGAATGTACCGTTCGAGATGGGTGAGGATTGCGGAAGAGCTATGAGGAGCTGAAACATCGATTGATGACCGCACCGGTGTTGGGCATTCCTTCTGGGACTGGAGGCTTTGTGGTTTACAGTGATGCCTCGCATCAGGGATTGGGATGTGTATTGATGCGGCATGGGAGAGTTATAGCGTATGCCTCGAGGCGATTGAGGCCTCACGAGGTAAATTATCCGGTTCATGACTTGGAGCTAGCGGCGGTGGTATTTGCTCGAAGATCTGGAGACATTATCGTATGGTGAGGCGTTCGGATCTTCACCGATCCTGAAGTTTGAGGTATCTGGAGCGGAGGGAGCTCAATCGAGGCAGAGGAGATGGATAGAGTTCTTGAAGGATTATGATTATGCGATTGAGTACCACCGGGAAAGGCCAATGTGGTGGCGATGCCTTTGATAGGAGATCTTATGGGAGTGCGGCTGATTGAGTTGATAGATTACCTAGTCCGATTCACCGAGGCGGCGAATGTACAGATGGATCAGGGTGGGATGGAGCGATTGCTACTCGAGGCTTAGGCGATCTTTGCATGACAGATTCGGAGGTTCGGGATCGGGACCCGGTACTAGTGAGGCTGATTGATAGAGTTGATGGTGTCGATTCGAGTTCGAGTTGAGAGATGGGACATTGTGGATGGGACGGAGGTGTGTGCGGATATTGATGATCCGAGGCAGGAGATCCTAGAGGAGGCTCATGTGGCGCGTATGCTATGCATCTGGTTCGACCAAGATGTATAATACTACGAGACGGCATTTACGGTGGCTGGTATGAAGAAGCAAGTGGCGGTATGTGTCCAGTGTCCGATATGTCAGCGAGTTAAGCGAGCATCGGGCTCCGATGGGAAAGTTGCATTCGTTGCCCATTCCGGAGTGGAAGTGGGAGCAATTACTATGAATTTTGTGACGAGGTTGCCTAGGACACCGAGGCAACATGATGCTATCTGGGTCATAGTGGACCGATTGACCGTCGGCTCACTTCTTGCCAATGAGGAGGGTAATACTCTCGTCGAGTTGGCCCGAAATGCGTAATGAAGATTGTATGGTTGCATGGGGTTCCGTTGTCTATAGTTTGAGCGGGGATCGAGTTCTATCGAGGTTACGGAAGAGCCTCTGATCGCTATGGGTACTAGGCGAATTTCAACCTGCGTTCCATCCTCGGTGATGGGCCAGTGAGAGGACAATCAAGGCTGTTGAGGACATGCTTGAGCGTGTGTATTGGAGTTGAGGTGCGTGGGATCGTGATTTGGAATTGATAGAGTTTGCATACAATAATCGATGTCGAGTAGTATTGGGATGGCACCGTATGAGGCCTGATGGGCGGCCGTGTAGATCACCACTGTATTGGGATGAAGAGGGTCAGAGATCGATAGAGGGACCCGAGCTGATCCAGGATATAGTAGATAAGATACAGTTGATCCGGAGTCGCATCAAGGCGGCTCGGAGACGAACGAAAAAGTTATCGCGATCGACATCGGCGTGATATGGAGTATAGTGTGGGTGATCGAGTGTTCCTTCGGGTGTCTCCTTGGAAAGGATTACTGAGATTTGGCCGTAAGGGCAAGTTGAGCCCTCGGTACATTGGTCCGTATGAGATCCTTGAGAGGATAGGACCATTGGCTTACAGATTGGCTTTACCGAGTGAGATGTCCCAGTTGAATGATGTATTTCATGTAAGTATGCTCCGACGGTACCGATCAGACCCGACACATGTGATTCCGGCTCAGGACATTGAGATAGCGATGATATGAGTTATGTGGAGGAGCCGATGCAGATTATTGGATCACGGGTCAAGCAAGCGAGGCAACCGTGATTCCATTGGTGAAAGTCCTTTGGAAGAACCACTCTTACGAGGAAGCTACATGGGAGACGGAGGAGCTTATGAGGCCGATATCCTCATTTATTTGATGGGGACGGTATGAAATTTCGAGGACGAAATTTTTATCGGGAGGGTGGTGTAACATCCGTTCTTGTTAGCAAGGTATTTTGGTATTTATGAGCCATCTTGATAGGTTTCACCGCATTCACCGTTGAGCATGATCTTGGCCTCTAATTATAGAGGAACAGGCTTATTGCATATGCATTTATTCTTAGATGCGTGCATTCATGATTTTCGAGTTTGATTGTGACTATGGGTATTGGGTGATTGGATTGGGAGTTAATTGAGAAATTAGAGTAATTAAGTTCAACTGGTGATTTAATATGTTTATGGGTGATTGGTAATTTATAGAGACTTTTAGAAAATTTTGGGAAATTCGGAGAAAATACGGACCGGAAATATCGAGTGACTAACCGATTATTTGTATAGTATTGAAAGGGCGTCGATGGCAATGGAAAATTAGAATTTTCGATAGAAAATTTATGTGTTAAGCCATTGAAATTGAGACTGAAATTTGGGTGATTTGGAGAGTTGGGCTATAAATACTAGGGTTGAAAGAAATTTGGGAAAAGTTTGCTAAGGCATTTTCGGTTTCTCTTCTTTCCCTTTACGGTGATTTCGATTCCTCCCAGCGGTGAGAGATCCTTTGATTTCTTTTGGCTTCTTCCTTATGGTAATTAGTCTAATATGTCTCTCTTGATTGATAAAGGTTGGAAGTCTTGAGATTGGTAGATCGAGGATTTTGAAGGATTTCTAGGGTTTCGGTGATTTTGAGAGATCGTGGATTCGATCTGTGATTGGTAAGTTTTATGGTTTTAATGTTGTCATTAATGGTTTCTCTGCATTTATGGCATTTATTATGTCCGATTGGGTGGTTGAGAGTGTTCTTGATGGGTTCTACTGGGGTGTTATCGTGAGTGTGTAGAGTTAAAGGGATTGGTGATCGTTGTAAGCTTGGAGGCTTTCATCAAGAAAGTTTGCTTCTTTCTTGCCTTAGATAGTACGATTCGTTGGTGATTGAGTTATATTGATGATTGGTTTAGATATTTGATGATTATATATATTAAGGTTTCCGACGATGAAATTGATGAGTTATGTGTGTTGATAAATTAAGGAAATGGTTCTTGGAAGGAATAGAAGCTAAGGATTTGTTGTATTTTGTGTATCGAATTAATTGAGAGTTGTTCACAGAGGAAAATTTGGTTTAGAGTTTGAGTCGGGGATCCGAACCTTTGGAATTGTGTTTAAGGATGTGTTGGGAAGAAGGAGAATTGGTAGAGGAGCGAGAGCTCGGTAGACGGCGAGAACTGGTAGAGGAGCGAGAGCTCGGTGAGCGGGCGAGAACTGGTAGAGGAGCGAGAGCTCGGTGAGGAGAATTGGTAGAGGAGCGAGAGCTCGGTGACGGGCGAGAACTGGTAGAGGAGCGAGAGCTCGGTGAGCCAGGCGAGAATGGTAGAGAGCGAGAGCTCGGTGAGCAGGCGAGAATTGGTAGAGGAGCGAGAGCTCGGTGAGACGGGCGAGAACTGGTGGAGGAGCGAGCTCGGTGAGACGGGCGAGGTGGTGAGGAGCGAGAGCTCGGTGGGCGGGCGAGAACTGGTGGAGGAGCGAGAGCTCGGTGGGCGAGAACTGGAGGAGGCGAGAGCTCGGTGGGCAGGCGAGAATTGGTGGGAGCGAGAGCTCGGTGGGCGAGGCGGGCTGGTGGAGGCGAGAGCTCGGTGACTCAGGCGAGAACTGGTGGAGAGCGAGAGCTCGGTGGGCCAGCGAGGTGGTGGAGGAGGCGAGAGCTCGGTGGGCGGGCGAGAACTGGTGGAGGAGCGATAACTCGAGGCGGTATGGGCATCTGGTGAGCACCAGGCGCACTGCTGGTCGCGACCTCCACCCTAGTTGTCCAAGAGGTGTGTTTGAGGTTTTGGAATTGGGACTTAGGAATTTACAAATTCAATCGACTAAGGATTAAATTCAAATTGGGTTTTAATTGGAAATTGCAATAGAGGTTTTGACCAGAATGAATAGGAAATTGTTATAGAGTATGAATTGAGGAAATTGGTGAATTATAGGAATGGGGCAATTCTCGTCGATCAATGAACTAAGAGTCGAATTGGACCTAAGAGTCCAAATTGGGTTTTAGCACCGAAAATCGTGAACATGCATTGTACATCATTTCATTGAGACATATGCATTCTTGTCACAGTAAATTGAGCATCTAGTAATGGGACCGCTTTCTTTCGTTGTAGAGGCACCGTTGGATCATCGTTCCACGGACATTCTTTGGGACTTCAAGCGATGCTCGGAAGTTACTGGTGAGTAACCTAGTTGGTTTCTCAAATCTACAGTTGCTATACGCCTTCTTGTGAATTACATGGAAAGGTGAATTATATGACTACCGTATGACTCTTGGCTTCTTGAATCAATCGCATTATTACGTGATCTTTGATGAATATTGGGCTTTATAGCCATACCATTGAACTCTTGAGCATCGATGTCTTGGGCTTTATAGCCACACACGTAAATTCTTGAACATGACCTTTGCATGCATAAATGCATGATCACGTAATGGAATGTGTCCCAGTTGCTATTTTCACCGAAAAGAGCTTGAGCTCAAGATATCTTGTCTTGTGGGGCTTAGCAGGGGAGAAATCACGCCGTCCACACCGATTCTTGATGAGCACTTGGGCACAAAATCAATAATCGGAAAGAGTCACATATGCATTGCATTTACATGATTGATTGTGTGGTGGCGATTACTGAAATATGTGATGACGTGAATTACTGTAGACTGTTACTTGTTACTGCAAACTGATTCGGATTACTGTTTATTGTTACATGTACTGTAAATTGCTACTGATACTGCAACTGTTATATTATACTGACAATAAATATTACTGTACTATGCTGTACGCCGTGTGCGTAATGCATGATTTGAGTGAACCATCGATGATGGTTTCTCACTGAGTTCGCAAACTCACCCAAATTTGCAACCTATTTTTCAGGACTGTTAGAGTAGACTCCTAGCTCCGAAGATCTTTCTTTCCTGCCGTGCGAGTTGCCGGCGAGGGTCGTGATGGCACACAGGTCGGTCAGCTGGATTAGTGTTTTGAGGATGACTTAGGATAGATGTTTGTATCAGTTTCCTTTTTGGTTTTGTTAGGAGACTGATAGACTTGTCTATTCTGGATTGGATTACTGTACTGGATAATTATTACTTTGGATGTTAATTTGTTGATTACTGTTATTTTGTGACTTAAAATACTTCGATGCCGTGGATTTTAGCGAAATTTTCTGGTAGTAAATCCTTTATCGTGGGATACGTGTCGGAGCGACCTTCGGGTTTCCCGATGTGTACCCTACGGTGAGGGGGCGCTACAGTGGAGGTGAACGTACCTCTAATTGATTCCATAAAGCAAGTTCCATGATATGCCAAATTCCTCAAAGAATTAGTCCAAAAGGAAACTAAGAGGAGATGATAAAGTGAGTACGGGGGAAAACGTGTTCATAATCATTTAAAGAAAGCTTCTCCCAAAGTGTAAGGATCTAGGCACATTTACAATTCCCTACAAAATAAGTGATACTAAATTTGAAAAAGCAATGTTGGATTTAGGAGCATCAATTAATGTCATGCCTTATTCCTATTACACTTCGTTGAATTTGGGATCTTTGAAAGAAATATGTGTTATAATTCAATTAAATGATAGATCTAATGCTTATCCTAAAGGGGTTATAGAGGATGTTTTAGTGTAGGTTAACGAATTGGTTTTTTCAAATAACTTTTATGTGTCAAATATAGAGGGGGAACCTTCATCTAATTCTGCACCAATTCTTCTGGGTCGACCATTTTTGAAGACATCAAAGACAAAGATTGCTGTGGGTGAAGGAATATTGACTACGGAATTCGATGGTAAAATTGTTCACTTTAATATTTTTAAAGCAATGAGGTACCTAGTGATGTTCATTCTATTTTATCAATTCATGTCATTGATCACTTGTCTTAAGAAATTTTTGATATGGAAGGTAAATATAAGTTAGAAGTCATTCTTTGCATGAGTTTATAGGAAAACACTTTGCAAAATCCTAACTTATTCATTATAGATGAGATGGAAGAAATTGTGTTAGCATTGCAATAACTGCAATTGATGTCAACAAGGTATGTGTTTCCAAATATTCAATTGCCTATCATATGAAATCTCTACCTTTGGTTGTGCATGCACCTACATTTTTGGAAGAAGGAGAAACAATTCTGGTAATCATCACAAGGAAATTAACTAAGCTTCAAGAGGAAAACCTCATTCAAGTGCTTAAATACCATATCACAACTATAGGGTTGACCATCGTTAACATTGAGGGTATTATTCCTTTGATATGTATGCATTGAATTCTTTTAAAATAAGGATCCAAACCATCAAGAGAATAACAAAGATGATTGAATCCTTCAATGATGAAAGCAGTAAAGATGGAGATCTCAAAACTGTTTGATCTTGGTATAATCTATCCAATTCTAGATAATAAATGGGTCAATCTAGTTTAAGTGGTACCAAAGAAGACTGGGATTACAATGGTGAAAAAAAGATAATAATGAGTTTTTCCTAATAAGGATTCAAAATGGATGGTAAGTATGCATCAATTATAGGAAGTTATATACTACTGCATACAAGGATCATTTTCCACTCCCCTTCATTGATTAGATGCTTGAATGACTTGCAAGACAATCTCACTACTATTTTCTTGATGGGTATTTAGGTTATAACTAAATTTTTATAACTTTAGAGGATTAGGAGAAAACAATCTTTACATGCCCATTTAGTACATTTGCATACAGAAGGATTTTGTTTGGACTTTGCAATGCCCCATCCACCTTTTAATGATGCATGGTAAGTATTTTCTCTGAGTCTGTTAAGCACATTATTAAAGCCTTTACAAATGATTTTACTATCTATAGGGACTCATTTGGTGTAGCATCCCACTCCCGCAAGACCCGAACCCGATATCGATGGTGATATCCGATGCCTGTGACCCGCGAGGGTGGTATGCTAAAGCAGTCAATTCAGTTCAAAACTCAGTAAGACATTTTCTTTTTTTGAAAACAATCAAGTGCGCGTAAATCAATAAATCATTTAGGCCCGTGATACGAAAACATTTTCAGTCAGAACACTATTTCAATAATCAATTTACCATACAACATTGGCAGTGCAAATCATGCGGAATTACAAATTTACATAAAAATCGGAAAGACTCAAATGCAGACATGAGACTGATCCCGACGCCCAACTCTGCCTTGCTTGAAGCAATCGTACTCCCGTTTGTCTAACGGGGTACTCTTCAATCCCTAAAAAATAATTGCAATGTTGGGTGAGTTTGCGAACTCAATGAGAAACTATCATCGATGGTTCACCCAACTCATGCATATACACATAATATATCACAATATATCACACAGCCACAATACACAATCGGAACACTATCAGACACTTTACACATTTTCACTATAATCATACATTAGATAGGTCACTGAGAAGTTATCACATACTACACGCATTCTCACTTTCCACGACACAGTCAGATGCATAATGCATGCCAATTCTCATTTTATGTCAGTGTTGTGACTGAGCATCAATATTGTCCCGATCCGGGCACATTTCACAATAATCGCGCTCAGGGCATGCACTACTGCCCACTCACATTAGGGATAGGAGAACCCTCTGGGTATGCACTATTCCCTTTTTGGCCTTAGGCCCTTTTCACTGATAATCGAGCTTAAAGCTCTGATCACTAATTGCTCCAGTCACAACTGTTAATTTACCACTTTTAATCATGCCGAGCATGCACCCACACTTGCACAATCAATAACACAATTCAATCGATTCAATTGACCGTATTCAGAACACTTACTCATAACTCTATACACTGATTCACAATCACAAGGACTCACATTGTCAAACAATTTACACAATCATAGCACATTTAACACACAAAGATTGAGGAACCAACTAGGTTACTCACCTGAACTTCCGAGCTATTGCCTGGAAGCTCCAACACTGTCCGTGGATTATCGATCCATCGGCTCTATAATAATCAAATAATTCCATTCATTACAAAATGCAAAATCGAAATAATTAATGATGCACATGCCTTGGATAAAAGATGTACTATGCCTATTCATGATTTTCCCGGTACCATTTTCGACCTTCCATTTTTCTTTTACTCAGTATCACACTCACTTGATCAATATCGGCTCATTTTGATTCAATAACATATTACAGAACTTTCAATTTCAATTCTAATTTCCAGTCAATTTATCAAGTCATACTCGCTTGGGTATTATCTCACAGTCAATAGCACTATTCTCTAGATCAAATTCATTCCTTATGCTCAGTTCCTAAAATTCCCAGTAGCAATGAATTTACTCTCAAAGTCTCACATTATACCCCAATTGCCAAGTACAATCTTTAGGTTGCAATACAATCACATTCTTAACTATCTTTCACTAATTGAGATCTCAAAAATTCAAATTCAAACTCTCAATCTTTTCCCCAATTGTAGACCTCGTTCTCTAGATCATAACGAATCAAACATCACCTCAATTGGAGGTCTACACAATTAGTTATGCCCCAAAAACCAAATTAAAACAGTTCAGACATCTGGCCCTCGCCGCGACTTGCTGGAGTCGCTCTCCACGGCGAACGCTTCCTTTGGGCTCGCCGCGATGTTTGGGAGGGAGCTCGTCGCGACGTCAATATTTCACGCTCGCCGCGACGTCCCACCTTTCTCGTCGCGACGTCTAAACATTTCCTCGTCGCAACGTGCGACCCTGGTTCGTCTTCTCCAATTTCCTTTTTCCTCTTTCTCTCTCTAAAACCAGTATTAAACACCCTTAACTACCCCATCTTCCGCAAAAATCAACACATGAATGTATTTTACTAATAAATAAACAACATTGGAGCCAAAATCACTTACCAATCAAGTTTGATCCTCAAATCTTCGAAATCTCCTCCAACCCTATCCTCCACGATTTTGCTTCCAAACCTTCACAATCAACCTCTTCCTTTAGGGATCATGCAAGACTTTGCACAAGGAGTAGTAAACAAACAAGAATCGGGGAAGGAGGAAACAAGATCACAAGGAAGAAGGAAGAAGATCAACGTCGAGCCCTAAGAAATGAAACCTCCATTTCTTCTCCTCTTTTTAAGCTTAAGTACTTAAAGGTTAATCACTAAGTCTTTTGCCCCTTTTCCTCATAAGGCATGTAAATCTGTTACTCTTTTCATGGTCATTTCCAGTCCAATTTATCTCCAAATTTCAATGGCTCGACATATTAATTTCTAAAATCATAAATCAGACTTTTCCATTGCCATAAGACAATTATTTCGATCCTATTCAGTCAATCGGTCCGCCACTCGGAGAATTTCCTATCCGGACATTTTCTCCTAATTATTCCAGAGGCTTTTCCTAAAGTTCACTATCACTTTGCGATCACTCTAGTACAGTTCCAATTGTTGGATCGCATATGGTCCGAGTATTCACAATACGCTGCGGAAGAGACCATACAAAATTATCAAGTATAATCGAAAACACGAGGATTAATGAAAATACCTTATTTTCGTGGATGGATTGCTTCTTTTCGGATTCCAAGACACTGCAAATCGCTAATGTCCTCTACCGTATCCACACGAGCATGCACGATCCGGCCGCGGTCAGTAGTGCTAGCACGTCTGAAAACCTTCGAATGCCGCATAATCTTTCTCTTGGCGGTAGGGTTTCTTGACAACAGTGTCGTTCTTTTAACCTAATGAGACCTAAGCTTCTCTTTATGAGAAACCCTAATCTCATTCAGGCCCTATTAAGTTTCGCCCATTATATCATATATATAATAAAAGCCCGACAACTTAATTAAATCTAGCCCAATAAATATATCTAAATATATTTATTTAACACCTAATAAATTAGGCCCAAGAGAATAAGCCCGGATCACATCACTCTTTGTATGCGACCACAGAGGCTCATTTGATGTTGGCAATGGGCTTGATTACACTTCAGGCCCATAAGTCATAAGCGGCCTCTAGCAAGACATTATGACTACCCAAATCAAATGAGGATCGATAATCCGATTTAACTCAGAATCATGATTATAAGCTCAGTCCTTTTGTAACACGATATCAAGATTAATCACAAGGCATGGTATATGTCAACCTTTGATTAATCATAGTTTCTTGATCCGCAAGTTGATGATTATAACAAATGACATTGATGACTCTTCATCAATTCATTTGAGCACGCCATGCATTTCTTCACCACACTTGTCAAGAGGCCCAAATGATATCTCTCTCACTTAAGAGAGGTACAAATCCGTCTCGCTATTCACATCCCTCCGCATGATTCATTTAATGTCCAACATAAGACTATTTGTTATTCGGTTAAAATAACTTAGTCTAATATCAAAACACTAAATTCCTCATGTAGGGAACCATGATGACTTCAGTCAAAGGACTAAAGTCAAACCATATCGAGAATCACTAATGACATGAAACCATGTAGTATTCTCTTTTGGTCGATCCAATATATGTTCTCTAACATATATCTATGTTTCGATTTGATATCTCATATCCATGATCAAGAAA
Organism: Erythroxylum novogranatense; assembly: GCA_029891385.1. NCBI lineage: Eukaryota > Viridiplantae > Streptophyta > Magnoliopsida > Malpighiales > Erythroxylaceae > Erythroxylum > Erythroxylum novogranatense. The sequence continues at coordinate 57,736,212 of CM057226.1, read as the reverse complement.
CGTGATCATCAATCGTAACACATACTAGCCTTAATTCATTATTGTTCCACCAATAATGATCGACTAGGACGATCTAGAATAGTATTATAACACTTATGGTTTTACTATCAAGTCACATACTTGATGACATAAGTTTAATACCATTCATGGAATGTAACTCACATTACATAAATGAAATACATGCATATATAAAATGAATACCTCATAATATATTATTAACAAATCATAATGTTAATACATGAATCACAAATGTTTATTGGCCTAGGCACACTACTAACAATCTCCCACTTGCACTAGCCCAATCACCGATATCTAATACCCATAGACCTCGTATGACTCTCATGTTTAGGCCATGGAAGAGGCTTAGTAAGTGGATCGGCAATGTTGTCATCTGTGCCCACTCTACATATCTTCACGTCTCCTCTCGCAATGATCTCTCGATCGATGGAAACGTCTGAGTATGTGTTTGGATCTATGATGCGAATTTGGTTCCTTAGCTTTGCTATAGCCCCATTATTATCACAATAAAGGTCTATAGGATTTGCAATGCTAGGAACAACCCCAAGCTCGTGATGAACTTCCGATCCAAACGGCTTCCTTAGCGCATCCGAAGCGACAATGTACTCACTTCGGTTGTAGAATCAGACAACGATGTCTTGCTTTGAACTTTTCCAGCTCATCGCACCTCCATTCAAACAGTAACACAAAACCCGATTGCGATTCGAAATCATCTATGTCGATCGAAAACCAGCATCGCAGTAACCATTTACAACTAGCTTTCCTTCAAGTCCTCCATAGACTAGAACATATCCTTAGTTCTTCTCAAGTACTTAAGGATGTTCTTAATCGCTATCCATGACTCTCACCATAATTAGATTGGTATCTACTTGTTATGCTCAAAGCATATGAGACATCCGGTCGAGTACATAACATGGCATACATGATAGATCTAATTGCAGATGCATATGGAATCTTACTCATGCGCCAAGCTCTTTATCCAAGTAGGACAATCCTTCTTAGAAAGCTTGATTCCATGTGACATAAGCAAGAATCCTCTCTTGGAATCTTGCATCTTGAACCTTTCAAGATCTTATCTATGTATGTACTCGACTTAGGCCTATAAGCTTTCTTGATCTATCTCTATAGATCTTAATGCCTAAAATATAGGCAGCCTCACCTAAGTCTTTCATTGAGAAACGCTTCCTAACCAAATCTTGACACTCTGTAAGGTCGGAATATCGCTTCCAATGAGCAATATGTCATCAACATATAAAGCTAAAAGGACAACAAAGACTCCCACTAACCTTTTGTAAACACAAGGTTCATCTTCATTCTTGATGAATCCAAACTCTTTAACAACTTCATCAAAACGAAGATTCCGACTTCTTGATGCTTGCTTCAATCCATAAATGGATCTCTGAAGCTTGCACACCTTTCTCAATTCTTAGGATGGACAAAACCCTCAGTCAGTATCATATATACATCCTCAAGTAAGTTTCCATTAAGGAAAGCCGTTTTGACATCCATTTGCCATATCTCATAATCATAGTATGCAACTATGGCAATAAGAATTCTAATGGATTTGATCATGACCACTGGAGAAAATGTCTCATCATAATCAATTCCATGAACTTGTCGGTAACCTTTAGCAACAAGTCTTGCTTTATAAGTGTGCACATTTCCATCCATGTCGAGTTTCTTTTTGAAAACCCATTTGCATCCAATGGTCTTCAAGCCATCAGACGGATCAATCAAAGTCCAAACTTGATTGTCATACATGGATTGCATCTCTGCTTTCATGGCCTCTAACCATTTAGCAGATTCTGGACTTTCCATAGCTTCTTGATAGGTTGTGGGCTCATTATGATCGATGAGCATCACATTATCATCATCGATAACGAAATCCATATCTTCGGGTTCATGACGAATCCTATCGATCTACGTAGGCCTTGTGTTGTTGAAAATCGCCATCAACAACTTGTGAGCTCGCTTCAATCTCCTTTGCAGCTCAATGTCATTTTGTGAAACTTGAATTTCTTCAAGTTGTACTTTACTCCCACTGTTTCCTTTGGAAACAAATTCCTTCTCTAAGAAGACACCATTTCGAGCAACAAACACTTTGTTCTCTGATGGGATGTAAAAGTAATATCCTTTAGTTTCTTTAGATATCCCACAAAATAACATTTTTCAGATTTGGGTGCCAACTTGTCAACAATTGGACGCTTCACATAAGCCTCACAACCCCAAATCTTTAGAAAAGATAAATTGGGACGCTTCCCAGTCCATATCTCATAAGGTGTCTTTTCTACAGCCTTTGAAGGAATACGGTTCAATATGAATGTTGCGGTTTCTAAAGCATAGCCCCGTAAGTATTTTGAAGATTAGTTTGACTCATCATTGATCGAACCATATCTAATAGAGTTCGATTTCTCCTTTCAGAAACACCATTCCATTGAGGAGTTCCTGGAGGAGTCAATTGTGAAACGATTCCACAATCCTTAAGATAATCATCAAACTCTTGGCTTAAATATTCACCTCCTCGATCGATCAAGGATTTTAATATTCTTGCTAGTTGATTTTGTACTTCATTCTTATACTCTTTGAACTTTTCAAAGATTCAGATTTGTACTTCATTAAATAGACATACCCATATCTATCAAGTCATCTGTAAAAGTAATGAAATACAAATAACCTCCTCTCACGATATGCTAAAAGGACCGCATACATCGGTATGTATAAGGCCCAATAGCTCATCGCCCTTTCCCTTTACTCGTGAAGGGGCCTTGTCATCTTACCCAAGAAACAAGAATGACATGTCTCAAAAGATTCAAAAGAATCAATGAATCCATCTTGATGGAGTTTTGAAATGCTTTTCGCTTACATGGCCTAAACGACAATGCCAGAGATATGTTGGGTTCAAATCGTTAGATTTAAACTTCTTGGTATTTATGTTATAGATGGGCTCATTTGTTAGAGACTCGTGTTCAGAGTATAGATTCCATTTAATTGACGTGCAATACCATATAAAACGTCATTCTTATAAATGGAAATACTTCTATTCTCAATAGTAAATTTAAATCCATCATTCTCTAAACAACTAAAAGAAATAATGTTCCTACTCATAGTAGGTACATAATAACAATTCTTAAGTTCCAAAATGAGTCCAAGAGGGCAAAATAAGATCATAAGTCCCCACGGATAAAGCAGCAACTCTTGCTCCATTTCCCACACACAGGTCGATCTCACCAGACATCAATCTTCTAGTCCTTCTTAGACTTTGCACATTAGTACAAATGTGAGTTGCAGCTCCGGTATCTAATACCCAAGATGCGAATGAGTAAAATTGATTTCTATAACAAACATATCTGAAGAAATAGTCGCACTATTCTTCTTCTCTTTCAGCTCTTCCAAATAGAGTTTGCAGTTCCTTTTCCAATGACCAGGTTCATTGCAATGGAAGCAAACTCCCTCCTTGGGTGCCTTAGTCTTAGTTTCGGGCTTGGGCTTGGACTTAGGTACTTTACCTTTGTCCTTTGCTGTGCCCTTCTTCTTGAAAGCCTTTCTTTCTTGCTTGAGAACAATTCTCGAGTTCCTATACCAATCTAGGAAATTTGTTCCATTAAACTTTTCTTTCTCTAAGATAGACCGCATAGACAGGTTTGTGGATGGAGTAGCCATAATCTACAAAAATATGCAACAGGGTCAACATTCATATATTATGAGTTATTAGCTCCCACTCAAATAAATAACCCTCAATTGAAAAATGGGAGAAACAAGATCCATATTTCACCAAGTCCTAAGAAAGCTTTGGCTTAACACTCAAAACTTAGTTATTTAGGTAGAAAACTCTTTTCAATTACATCACATGTAACTCTTGATGGGCTTATGTTAAAATACATCTTATGTACTGCATGTATGTATAAACCCAATCTTATGCCCTAAGCCCAAAACCGTTTTGATAGCTTAGTCAAGTTTAACCATACTTTACCTATGAATAGCACCATTATTCAAATGTCTTCCTAGATGATCCCTACATGCCTTGCTTTGGCAAAACCCATATAAGGATAAGCTAGAGATAAACATTGGTAAAGATTTATGGAAGGCATATAAACTTGAAATTATCATGAGGGTAATTCGTTACTAATCCTATTAGTAAGGTTGTTTGTACTATGCTAGTTCTAATCTTATACTACAACATACTTGAGTATATATATATTAGAAGCATAGAATAGTAATTTACACATGAATATAAATATTCAAAATATAAATAAACATATGTAAAACCACCAAGAATAAATGACACGCAATCTAACTAACACACGAATCTAACACGGCGGTCCCGCTAGCCAGGTTAGCGAGGCGGAGGTCAAGGGAAGTCATTATGCGGGGTGTGAGGCGCCCAACCAAAAAATTAATCCTTATTAAGAATTATGGAAGATTACAAAACACTTGTTACAACCTCGGCTTGATTCTAATTGTTGATTTGAAAATTTAACTTAATAATTCAACTCTTGAAAAATTAAATTAAATTCCAAAACCCTTTCCTAATAAGTAATCCTTTGAAAACAATTTTCAAATTTAATAAAATACCATTTTATTTTATTAGAAATATTTATTAATTTAATCTCTATTAAATTAATTAAATTAGGATTTTAAAACAATTTTAAAAATTAAAAAAAAAAAATGAAGGGGCGGGGCGTGCAGCACCGCACGCGCCAACAATGACACGCGGGGCGTGTCCACTTTCTGAAGACGCAGCGCGTGTGGGACACGCTACCGTCGCCTTCCCCAAGCTTCCTCCTCTCTCCACGATTTCTTTCTTCTCTCTTCTGGTTTTTCCTTTTCCATTTTCTCCCACGTTTCCATCTCCAATCTCCCACGTCGCACGCACAACCGTCAATCTCCAAGGAAAACATGAAGCTTGAACCGTGGGTCTCCACCCGACGGTTCTCGATCTTAATGGCGTCATCGACACGCCATCAACGCCGGCGACACCATCATCTAGTGATGGTGTTGCGTCGCCAGTCGATGGGTGTTCATCACCCATCGATTTTTCCAGAAATTCATCTAAACATGGCAAAACATGCACAATCGCAAGAGAAGGGAAAAACGTAGGTGAAGCCAGAAAAACGCAAATACAAGGGAGTTTTCATACGAACAATCTGGAAACAATTTCCAGAAAATTAAGCATGTGATTCATTCAAATGCAAGCATATACGCAAAGGAGAGGGAAACCGCAGATGCATTATTTGCAATTCACAAATCAGAAACCATAAAGGCAGAACAACGAGTATTTGATTTAACAGTCAACAAATTACCCAGAAGCTCATGTGATTCAACCAAAAACACAAGCACTTACGGCAACCAAAATCGCAAATGAGGGTAAGTAAAATTAGAGATTTCAAAACAATAATCCCTAGACTGTCGATTTCCAGATCTACTGCATAAATCGAGAAACATATACTCACATAAAACCCATTCATGTTTTTACAGAAAACCATTTATCATCGCATATGCGTACAGAATGAAATTTCCAGATCAATGCATAAACGATTAAAACAAATCAGACAGAAACAATTTCAAGCCTTCGGGAAACAATTTCCAAAACAGCATCGGGAAACAAGTTCCAAACTTTAACAAAAAAACATTCACCAATGTTATTTGTTCTTTCCCGAATCATTAAACACAAATCAACAACAATAATCAAGCCTCTAAATCCAAGGTTAACGATTAAACCTGGCTCTGATACCACTGTTGGATCGCATATGGTCCGAGTATTCACAATACGCTGCGGAAGAGACCATACAAAATTATCAAGTATAATCGAAAACACGAGGATTAATGAAAATACCTTATTTTTGTGGATGGATTGCTTCTTTTCGGATTCCAAGACACTGCAAATCGCTAATGTCCTCTACCGGTATCCACACGAGCATGCACGATCCGGCTCATGGTACAGAGTGTGCTAGCACGCCCCGAAAACCTTCGTAATGCCGCATAATCTTTCTCTTGGCGGCTAGGGTTTCTTGACAACAGTCGTTTTTTAACCTAATGAGACCTAAGCTTCTCTATTTATAGAGAAACCCTAATCTCATTCAGGCCCTATTAAGTTTCGGCCCATTATATCATATATATAATAAAAGCCCGACAACTTAATTAAATCTAGCCCAATAAATATATCTAAATATATTTATTTAACACCTAATAAATTAGGCCCAAGAGAATAAGCCCGCATCACATCACTCTTTGTATGCGACCACAGTAGGCTCATTTGATGTTGGCAATCGGCTTGATTACACTTCAAGGCCCATAAGTCATAAGCGGCCTCTAGCAAGACATTATGACTACCCAAATCAAATGAGGATCGATAATCCGATTTAACTCAGTAATCATGATTATAAGCTCACCTTTTGTAACACGATATCAAGATTAATCACAAGGCATGGTACATGTCAACCTTTGATTAATCATAGTTTCTTGATCCGCAAGTTGACGATTATAACAAATGACATTGATGACTCTTCATCAATTCATTTGAGCACGACCATGCATTTCTTCACCACACTTGTCAAGAGGCCCAAATGATATCTCTCTCACTTAAGAGAGGTACAAATCCGCTCACGCTATTCACATCCCTCCGCATGATTCATTTAATGTCCAACATAAGACTATTTGTTATTCGGTTAAAATAACTTAGTCTAATATCAAAACACTAAATTCCTCATGTAGGGAACCATGATGACTTCAGTCAAAGGACTAAAGTCAAATCATATTGAGAATCACTAATGACATGAAATCATGTAGTATTCTCTTTTGGTCGATCCAATATATGTTCTCTAACATATATCTATGTTTCGATTTGATATCTCATATCCATGATCAAGAAAACGTGATCATTAATCAGAACACATACTAGCCTTAATTCATTATTGTTCCACCAATAATGATCGACTAGGGACAGTCTAGAATAGTATTATAACACTTATGGTTTTACTATCAAGTCACATACTTGATGACATAAGTTTAATACCATTCATGGAATGTAACTCACATTACATAAATGAAATACATGCATATATAAAATGAATACCTCATAATATATTATTAACAAATCATAATGTTAATACATGAATCACAAATGTTTATTGGCCTAGGGCACACTACTAACACCAATTCCACTACTCACAGCCAATTATTCCATAATTCCCAATATATCATAATCTAATCTAATTATCTCACAAATTCACAATTCAAATCATTTACAAAATCAAATGCCGGGAAAATGCCATGAATGCATGTACCTACATGTGCATGTATCAAATGACTCAGTCCTCTACAATTAGAGGCCAAATGCAGGTTCATATCGGACTATGCAATGCAACGAACTAGCCTGACCCAAATGACCCATATACCCTTCCCATCAGGGTCGGGATGTTACAATTCTCCCCTCCTTACAAAAATTTCGTCCTCGAAATTTTATATACGATTGATCAGGAAGGCAGGGGAATTGTTCGATCTCGATATACTATCTCCCACTTATTTCACTATGTAACCAATTTCTATCAGTATACTGAATCAATACAATCAATCTCTCACTGACATTCTCAGGCTTTCTCGAAATTTTCACTTTCGGCATCAATAACATATATATCAAATCATAGCCATATTTCCTAATTCTGTCCATGAAACTCTTTACGAATATCATCTTTTATGCTTTGAAACTGAATTTCCAATCCTTAGTTCCATTCATATCACAGTCACGTAGAGGCCACTTATAACAAATTTAGTTTCCTTAATTCGCCTTTCTCTCATCTAAGTGTATCTTGATTGAGGCGATACGCTTCGAAACATTTCCTTAATCGATTATCAGATTACATCTCTATAGGGTTCAAACACCAATTTCATAAGATTCTAATACCCTCGATATAATAGTCGTTTCGACTCATTATCATTAACTATGATTTCTCAATCCTTATTTCAAATTCATTTCACTTATCAACATTATCTCACATTAATCATGGCCTTCGATTATTTTTAGGCCCTGTTCACTTTAATATAGGGGTGAACGACTCTTTTCACTGTAAAACCCCTTATACACAATTCAAATGGTGTCACCATTATACAATTGATATGCACTCACTCAATTTGAACTGTACATCAATCTCATGTCCCTATGAACTCCAAAATATCAATTTCACATTTATCTCCAACAGTCAAATCTGTTGGTTACTCACACCTATAATCATTCGATTTTACATTCCAACCTATTAAATACTTTTTTCCATGAACTCTTACTCGAACATAAAACTTTAATCGTTCCTTACGATTTCTCTAACAGTTCCTTTAGTGGTTATCACCCATATTTCTTAATCCAGTCCTAATTATCATTTTCTCAAATGTTGAATTCATTTACGATTTCTCAATACGGTCCGCATTTTCTAAATCCTCAATCCTATTTTGCCAATCCTTTTTACACGCACACACATCTGATTTGGAATTCCAATTGCCAATAATAGCTCAACAATTTGCTTTCAGTATTACACTAGGTGTAAAAACCTCATCGCCTAATTTGTGAATTTCTGCCATCGCATTTTTCGATTCAATACATTACATTGCATTACTAGCTAAATTCTAAAATACTCAAACACATAATTCTTTTCAAATTCCCAAAATACCTCAATCGCATAATCCTTTTCAATACTTTCAAATTCACTAATATCTTAATCATTATCGCTTTGCGTATTCATGGATACATCTAAACACATTTTTGTACGAATAGAGTCTCCAAATTTTCCAAATAATATCCAGTACAATATATATCAGTCATCACTCAGAATGCAGCCCAAGAGACTATACTTACCTCTAGGTACATAAAACCACTTTACACTGTCTCTACGGACTGCATCATAACCTTTGCTGGGACACTTCGATAATTATCGCAAAATCTCCAAATGTCTCTATTACAATCATCAGTCATACTATTCACACGTTTTTCTTCAAACATTTTGTCAAAGCTAAAGCCAGAAAATCTTTGACAATTTCTGGACGTATCCAGCATACCGCTAGTTCTAAATAACTCCAAATCCCGCATACATATGTTCCTTGAAATTTCACATTTTATCATCACCTCCATCGATATTAAGTCTCCCAATGTGCCATGTTCTAATACTAATTCATCCACTATTATTTGGTCAACTACGATTCATTCTTATGAAACTTGCATGATAAACAATTTCCTCAACTGTGCCAATTTATATACTTCATTTTTCAAATGCATTCAATTGATCATCGATGATCATAGTCACTATCCATTCTAAATACAATTAAGATACTGTACTCTTCAGTAATACAATAAACTCCTTATACCCATAATTGATTGGTATAATTCTCTAAATATCGATTGTCTCCAATGAGGAACCATTTTTTTTCTTACAATTTCCTTAATTTCATCATAATATATTCTAACACATGTTCCTTTACTCTACTTTCTCCACATAATCCAATTTATTTTCATCATTAAAAATTGAGTTGATAACACATTCATGATATCAATTTTGTACTTTCAAAACATGTTTACACCAAAAATATTCATGAATCGATATCCTCCTCAATTGCGCAACTAATGTCTCCTCACTGTTCAATAATCCTATTACACAGTCAGATTCTTTACCTTAGCATAATACATATTCTTTCAGTAACATATTCTATCTCTTACTCTTGAGTCTCCGCTAGGATTAGGACTCCCAGTAATGACTTTTCATTCATTTCAAATTTTTGATAAATTTTTTTTCCATTGAATCGTTTAATCAACTCACCTAATTCAAGGGAACTCTTCTTTGAAAGAAGAATTCTTACTACTTTCATCAATACCGCTCACGAAATTCCTAATCATCTACAGTTGTCACATTTCTTGCCAGACATTCACAATGTCTTAAGAAATCAATTTTAACTATACTCATAATATCCCATAAAGACCAATTATGCCTCAATTCAGAACATCCTTTTAAATACTGTTCATTAAGGTACATACCATCGAAATCATTTCATCAACATCGAGAGACAGATGTAAAATAATTCACCAATTAATCACTTACACTATCCAATCTATGCCTCCATTCATATCCTGTTTACAATCAATTCATTCCAATAGATCGCTATAAACACTTTTATTTCTTATTCTAACTCATATCGAACTTTACACTATAAGAACTATGACTGGCGGTTATCCACTACCTCGCTAGCCATGGTGCCCCATTATCAGATGTGCGTTCACTTAGGCAAATCAACTGAACCTTAACAACTTTTTCGTCTATCACTTTCATTGCCTTTCATTTCACTCTTTTCATTATTGCATTATACCCAGGTATTTTCATACTTAAATCAATCTCATAGATGTACAATCATTCCTAATTTCCTACTAACATAATTTGACTCAAAGTCATATATCATTATTCATAACTCTCATCACAGTACTCAAACCCAATTGTAACTTCTCAAGATTATAGAACATTTTATTTTCATCCACTTTATACGCTTGATTTTCCTCTATCAATCCGCAACTATAACCTGATTTCTATTTCACATTCAAGGATATACCCAATATAATTCTAATATTGTATTTCATAATATAACCACCAATACCAGTGCGCTAAATCTTCATTAGTCAAATCGAATCATACACTTTTTCCGATTCCTCGATATCCACAATTTCCCTTTATCACATTCTAACACATTCTCATTTCCTCACTATTTCTAACCGCTTAAATGACTGAGACATACTCATGCATGTAACTCATATACTAAACTGGGGATCAATTGTCACTGTCTGCCGTGACATGACTTAAATGCATGTACTTGACACGTTTTTCTTAGAATGCCCATATAAGATTGTACTTCTGGGCTCTGATACCACAAATGTAGCATCCCACTCCCGCAAGACCCGAACCCGATATCGATAATAATATCTGATGCCCGTGACCCGTGAGGGTGGTATGCTAGAGCATCAATTTAGTTCAAAACTCAGTAAGACATTTTTCTTTTTTTGAAAACAATCGAGTGCGCGTAAATCAGTAAACCATTTAGGCTCGCGATACGAAAACATTTTCAGTCAGAACACTATTTCAATAATCAATTTGCCATACAACATTAATCAATTGGCAGTGCAAATCATGCAGAATTACAAATTTACATAAAAATCGGAATGACTCAAATGCAGACATAGGGCTGATCTCGACGCCCAACTCTGCCTTGCTTGAAGCAATCGTACTCCCGTTTGTCTAACGGGGTACTCTTCAATCCCTGAAAAATAATTGCAATGTTGGGTGAGTTTGCGAACTCAATGAGAAACTATCATCGATGGTTCACCCAACTCATGCATATACACATAATATATCACACAGTCACAATACACAATCGGAACACTATCAGACACTTTACACATTTTCACTATAATCATACATTAGATAGGTCACTGAGAAGTTATCACATACGACACGCATTCTCACTTTTCACGACACAGTCAGATGCATAATGCATGCCAATTCTCATTTTATGTCAGTGTTGTGACTGAGCATCAATATTGTCCCGATTCGGGCACATTTCATAATAATCGCATTTTTGGCAAGTAGGAGAGCCCTTAGGGTATGCACTACTGCCCGCTCACATTAGGGATAGGAGAGCCCTCTGGGTATGCACTATTCCCTTTTTGGCCTTAGGCCCTTTTCACTGATAATCGAGCTTAAAGCTCTGATCACTAATTGCTCCATTCACAACTGTTAATTTACCGCTTTTAATCATGCCTAGCATGCACCCACACTTGCACAATCAATAACACAATTCAATCGATTCAATTGATCGTATTCAGAACACTTACTCATAACTCTATACACTGATTCACAATCATAAGGACTCACATTGTCAAACAATTTACACAATCATAGCACATTTAACACACAAAGATTGAGGAACCAACTAGGTTACTCACCTGAACTTCCGAGCTGTTGCCTGGAAGCTCCAACACTGTCCGTGGATTATCGATCCATCGACTCTATAACAATCAAATAATTCCATTCATTACAAAATGCACAATCGAAATAATTAATGATGTACATGCCTTGGATAAAAGATGTACTATGCCTATTCATGATTTTCCCGGTACCATTTCCGACCTTCCATTTTTCTTTTACTCAGTATCACACTCACTTGATCAATATCGGCTCATTTTGATTCAATAACATATTACAGAACTTTCAATTTCAATTCTAATTTCCAGTCAATTTATCAAGTCATACTCGCTTGGGTATTATCTCACAGTCAATAGCACTATTCTCTAGGTCAAATTCATTCCTTATGCTCAGTTCCTAAAATTCCCAGTAGCAACGAATTTACTCTCAAAGTCTCACATTATACCCCAATTACCAAGTACAATCTTTAGGTTGCAATACAATCACATTCTTAACTATCTTTCACTAATTGAGATCTCAAAAATTCAAAATCAAACTCTCATTCTTTTCCCCAATTGTAGACCTCGTTCTCTAGATCATAACGAATCAAACATCACCTCAATTGGAGGTCTACACAATTAGTTATGCCCCAAAAACCAAATTAAAACAGCTCGTATATCCGTCCTTACCACGACGCGCGGGACGTTCAGCCATGACGTCGTTGGAGTCTCGCCGCGACGTCCCACCTTGCTCGTCGCGGCGTCTAAGCGTTTCCTCATCGCGACGTCTAAACATTTCCTCGTCGCGACGTGCGGCCCTGGTTCGTCTTCTCTGATTTCCTTTTTCCTTTTTCTCTCTCTAAAACCAGTATTAAACACCCTTAACTACCCCATCTTCCGCAAAAATCAACACATGAATGTATTTTACTAATAAATAAACAACATTGGAGCCAAAATCACTTCCTAATCAAGCTTGATCCTCAAATCTTCGAAATCTCCTCCAACCCTATCCTCCTCGATTTAGCTTCCAAACCTTCACAATCAACCTCTTCCTTTAGGGATCATGCAGGACTTTGCACAAGGAGTAGTAAACAAACAAGAATCGGGGAAGGAGGAAACAAGATCACAAGGAAGAAGGAAGAAGATCAACGTCGAGCCCTAAGAAATGAAACCTCCATTTCTTCTCCTCTTTTTAACCTTAAGTATTTAAAGGTTAATCACTAAATCTTTTACCCCTTTTCCTCATAAGGCATGTAAATCTGTTACTCTTTTCATGGTCATTTCCAGTCCAATTTATCTCCAAATTTCAATGGCTCGACATATTAATTTCTAAAATCTGAAATCAGACTTTCCCATTGCCATAAGACAATTATTTCGATCCTATTCAGTCAATTGGTCCGCCACTCGAAGAATTTCCGATCCGGACATTTTCTCCTAATTATTCCAGAGGCTTTTCCTAAAGTTCACTGTCACTTTGCGATCACTCTAATACAGTTCCAATTCCACTATTCACACCCAATTATTCCATAATTCCCTATATATCATAATCCAATCTAATTATCTCACAAATTCACAATTCAAATCATTTACAAAATCAAATACCGGGCAAATGCCATGAATGCATGTACCTACATGTGCATGTGCCAAATGACTCAGTCCTCTACAATTAGAGGCCAAATGCAGGTTCATATCGGACTATACAATGCAACGAACTAGCCTGACCCAAATGACCCATATACCCTTCCCATCAGGGTCGGGATGTTACATTTGGTGTATGCTTAGATAATCTGAATTGTGTACTTGAAAGATGGACTAAAACTAATCTTGTTTTAAATTCTAAAAATTTTCATTTTATGGTTAAACAAGGAATAGTTTTGGGACATATAATCTCATATAGAGGAATTGAAGTCGATAAAGCTAAGGTAGAAATTGTGCAAAACTTACCATAACCCATAAATGTGCACGAGGTTCATTCTTTTTTGGTAGGATTTTATCATATGTTTATCTAAGACTTCAGCAATATATCAAAAAATCTCTATTATTTATTGCTAAAGGATGTGCCCTTTAACTTTGATGAGGGATGTAAGGAAGCATTTGACAAGTTGAAAGAACTTTTAACTTCGGCACCAATTATTCTACCACCTAATTGGAGTCAACCATTTGAGATTATGAGTGATGCGAGCAATTTTGCTATGGGTGTCATCCTTGGTTAAAAATATGGCAAGATGATCCATGCCCTTTACTACATTTTAAGAACACTCACTTTAGCATAATGTAACTACTCCATCATAGAAAATGAGCTTTTGACTATTGTTTGTTTTAGATAATTTTATATCTTACTTGTTTAGTTCTAAAGTGATTATATATTCTAATCATGTAGCATTAAGGTATCTTTTATCAAGCAAGGAAGCAAAGCTAAGGCTTATTAGATAGTTTCTCCTACTTTAAGAGTTTGATTTAGAGATCAAAGGTAAGAAAGGTGTAGAGAATTCAGTCGTAGACCACTTAAGTCGAGTTGTGAACGAAGAGGAGTCAATGCCATTGTAAGAGTTATTTTCAGACGAACAACTACTTACTCTTCAAGATAAAGTACCACAGTACGTTGATATTGTGAACCATGAAATACCTTATGTTTTGAGTAGACAAATATGGAACAAATTAAAGAGTGATTCAAAATATTATATTTAGGATGATCCTTAATTGTGGAAGTGTTGTTCTAACTAAGCGATTAGGAGATGTGTGCCTAAATATGAATGTGAATCTATTTTAAAATTTTGTCATTCATATGCTTGTGGTGGTCATTTTGGGCCTAATAGAACTGCTAGGAAAATACTTGAACGTGGTTTTTATTGGCCAAATATATTTCAAGATTCCTAGATGTTCTACAAAGCATATGAATAATGCCAAAAACAAAGCAATTTATCCTATAGAGATCAAATGCCTTTATCTCCAATCCTTGCATGTGAAAATTTTGATATATAGGGTATCGATTTTATGGGACCATTTCCTTCCTCTTTTGGTATGTCAACTTATAATGGAGATTGACCACAAAGATTTTTGGGCAATAAGTAATGCAATATGAAGATGGACACGGCGGGTGAGTATAGAAAGTTGCAACTACAAGAATTGAAAGAACTTAAGCTTGACTCTTACGAGATTGCAAAAATTTAAAAGGAAAAGATGAAGCAATTGTGTATAAGATGATTGTTAGGAAGAATTTTTTTATTGGACAAAATGTTCTTCTCTACCATTCATAATTTAAGCTTTTCCCAAGTAAATTTTGTTCCTATTGGATTAGACCTTTTTTTGTTACTATTGTGCTTTCGCATGGTGCAATTGAAATTGAAAGCTTACAAATGAACAAGAAATTCAAGGTCAATGGTCATCGGTTGAAACCCTTTTATAAAGGATTCAAAGTGGAGGATGCTAAAGTGATAGGGTTAGAAAATCTTACTTACGAATATTGGGTAACATAGAGTTGAGCCAACGATGATAAATAAAGGTGCTGCTTGGGAGGCAACCTACAAGAAGTTGATTTCTATTTATTTACATTTTCACATTTTCTATTTTCATTAAACACTCCATTTCTCACATTTGATGTTACATTAGGGATAATGTAAGTTTTAAGTATGGGGGTGGGGATCTTAGTTTTTGTGAACCTTTTTTAGCTTAATTATGGCTTATGTGACTTCTTAGGCATTTTTAAAATCAAACAAACAAACAGAAAATTTCTACTTTTTGTTGTTTTTAAGACTATATAGTCATAATTTGAGCATGAATAGACTAAAGAATTCCATGGCAACTTTAGCATGTAATTTTGCTCTTGTTATTGGTCAATGTTTATTATCTTTAGAAGAGCAGTGACTAGAGATAGACAAAAGCCAGTTAGACTTTGAGCCTTATTACATTGACATGTCTATATCAATCTCATTGTCTTTTGTTTATATGTGAACTTCATGACATGTACATCCTGACTTTGCCTTGAATTTCTATTTGAGACAACATTTTTATCACATGCATGAACATGAAAATGATTAGGCATTCTTTGTTTCATAAGCTACATTAGTCAAATAGCCTACCCATTGATATGAATTTTCCCTTAGTTAAGCCCTCTTGAGCTTTATTGGCCTTTCTTTTTGTACTAACCACATTACATGTTTTAAACCTAACCATATTTCCTACCCAAGCCTTAAGGCTAGTGGAGCATTTGTTGATTGTTTAGTTTGTGGATGTACAAAAGCTTAAGTGATAGGTGTTTAACTGATTATGAAATTATTCCATAACACTTAGAGATTAATGGCATCAAATTGCTTAAGATACTCACTTTGACTCATATGTGATTTTAGGCACAATTCAGAAGCAAAGAAGTTAAAGTGAGTCGAAAGCACAATATTTGAGCCATTTTTCGAAGATTAATTTTTACTTTTTTTTCATGGAGTAAGAAGAAAACAAATTCAGCCTAAAAGAAATGGAACCATAGCAGTTGGAAAAATAAAATGGATAAATAAAAATATCAAAACAACAGTGGAAGCAAAGCAAAATGCCAAGAAGAAAATAAGTAGGCAACGTCGAAGGAGCTGTATAAAACAACACAGCAAAACTTTGGACCAAATGATTAGAAGAAAACGATAGATTATATAGGATAAAATGTAGACATGATGGCCAACATACAATCAATATATGTGTTTCATGCATACACACATGTTGGAAAAAAATGACGCAACTAAGACATGCAATACAGAAGCAAATGATATAATGTAGCAGAGGGAAAAAGGAAGCAAAATGCGCCAGTAGCTTGGACGAAGGAACGAAGACGCACAAATCAACTAAAGAGTCAAATGACATAGCAACAGATGAAGACACAATAGCTAGGAAAGAAGACCGAAATGCAGACAACATCTGTGTTTAACATAGACAATGTTTCTGTTTAATGTAGACATCAGGAGTATTTTAAATAGAAAACGATAACAAAGAAATAAGAGGGTTTTAAATGATTGAACAGTGCAGTGGACCAAAAAATAATTCAAAAATATAATAGTAGCGTGGAGAAGAGAGGAGGCATAGTAGCAAAAGCATAAAATGGGTCTTCGATTGGGGTTATTCAATGGGCCTAAAACATTTTTTTAGGATAAACCCATGGAAGGCTAGATGTCTCGACACCAGTTCAGAGGTTACATTGACGTCAACGACCTGGGTTAAGCGTATTTCAATATTTTTGTTATTTTTTTCTCTCATTAGAAATTGATTATCCTATATTAATTGATTTGGGTTTTGTGTATGGATAATAATATTCTCATTATTGTTCGGTTATTTGTGTATGAACCCAGGGGGTATTGTGAAAAGATGATTTTAATGCATTTATTGAATCATTTATTTGCAAATCAATTGCTAGAATTTCGATATAATCTATAATTGTTATGTTGAAATTTATGTGTAGCGACTAATGCTTCATAATCATTAGGGATAACCTAGGTTAAATGACACATCGTATGGGGTTGTTGCCTTAATTAATCAATTTTCCTAATTTGTAATGCTACTGTCTAATTAAATCTAGAGATTGTATCCAAGGTAATTGGTGGTTAGGTTTAATTAAAGTTCGTATCTTTATTAAACATTACCTAAGGGAAAACTTGGGTTAATATTAACTCATGATTAATAGTTGCTAGGAGAGGTTAAATAACAACAAATCAATGAAATATGTTTAATTAGGATGTAGGTCGAGATTGAACTAAAGAATCGGGTCCTTACCGAATTTCCCACTTTTATCATTTTATCATGTTTTCTTTACATTACTTTTGCTAGTTATTTTAGCTTTATTTTATTTTCTTATTTCTGAAACCAAACATCCCCTAACCTAAAAATATATTAATTTCATTTCAATAATTTTACACACACTCTCTATGGGATTGACCTAGACTCACCACTGCTATAGTATTAGTTTAGTTTATTTTGACTAGCATTATGACGTGCTATCAATAAATGTGCGGGTGTACGTATGTGTGAGATGGTTATAATTGTTAGGATGACATTTTATGTCTTATCATTGAAATTCCCAGGTTGATATAAATTTACGTATAAAAGTAAAAGAAAAAAAATAAAAGGAAAAAATGTTTGAATAAAAATATCAAGGTGGAAATACATTTGTTTTGAAAATTTGTTCATGATGGGTTTCTCCTTCTAAAGTTGTATTGAATGAGTGATTTGAGTATGTTGCATATGAGGTAAATGTTGTTTTGGAAGGATCACTCTTTATAGTTTCAATGTATTTTTGCTTTTTATGAGTGAGTCCTTTTAATTGGTTATGCTTTATGTGGTTTATGGAATGAAATCTTGAATTTGAGTTGTGAAACATAGTTTTTGCAATCATCATAGTTGATGGTACCCAATTTTTAATGGATGTTGGCTTGTGCGCTTGATATTTCATTGAGTGCTACTTTTGCTTTGCTAGCTTAATGACTTTTATGCTACATTGCCTAAAATACATCTCACCTTACCTTTTCCCACATTACGACCTTAGAAAAATCCTATGATTCATTTAAGTATGTGACTCTTAGTAGTGGAGAAATGAAATGATGTGCAAAGTTATGAAATTTCATAATCATGAATTGTGTTTGTGTGTACCTATAGATCTATCTTATTTAAACATATTTTTTCCAAGTTTACCTTTACATTACTTAGTTTCTAAAGGTGATGAATGTTGATTGATCATGACTAGAAACATTGAATGTTGAGTTCTTGCTATGGTTTTTGAAACATTATTCATCTTTTCTTATGATTATGTATTCTTAGGAAACATGGAAAATAATTAAGTGTTATGGCTTGTGAATTTGATTTTAACAATTTGCCCAAGGTTGGTCAAAAGCCAAGTATAGTGGCACTTAATATATGTTTAATTTTTGATACACTTAGGAAATTTTAACAACCATTGGGAATTCACTAGGGCTCTGTCCATCTTCTTCCTATGGTACCAGCTCTTTTGTTATTGTTATTCCAATTAAAATAGTTCCCTCCTAACAAATATTAGTGATTTGTAGTTGATTGAAACAATTAATAAGCTCATCAATGTGAATTTGTAACATAAAGGAGACCTATGAAATTTTTAATTGTTAAGAGTTGGTTATTAAAAGATGCTTTACATTTAGGAAATTTTAACAACAATTGGGAATTCACAAGGGCTCTGTCCATCTTCTTCCTAAGGTACTAGCTATTTTGTTATTGTTATTCCAATTAAAATTGTGCCCCTCCTAACAAATATTAATGATTTGTAGTTGATTGATACAATTACTAAGCTTATCAATGTGAATTTGATCAAAAAGCAACTGGTTATTAAAAGATGCTTTACATTTAGGAAATTTTAACAATCATTGGGAATTCACTAAGGCTATGTCCATCTTCTTCCTAAGGTACTAGCTCTTTTGTTATTGTTATTTCAATTAAAATAGTGCCCCTCCTAACATATATTAGTGATTTGAAGTTGATTGATATAATTACTAAGCTCATCAATGTGAATTTGTAACATAAAGGAGACCTATGAAAATTTTAGTAGAAAGAATAAAAATGTTATTAAGAAATCAATAATAGGTTTCTTTATACGATATATAGATGTATCAACTCCTTTATGTACAGGATAGTTACATCCAACTTACTTAGATAAAAAGCGACAATCAATCTACTATTGTAGTGATAGGAGTAATTAGTGATTGTAGACCATTACTTCTTTAAAAATGTTAGTTGTTTTCAATTGCTTTCCCTAATTTTAGTTTCCAAAATTCCTATAAGAAAGGGGCTAGTTTCATGGATATAATCACTAACCATTTTCTATTAATTAAAGCTATTAAGCCCTCTAATATTCCAAGCTAAGATGGAAATTTGAAGGAGGAAGTTGAAGCTTTCTTACTTCTCTAAGACTTCGTCCTGATTATTACTTAAAAACTTTTATTTGGATCATTCCCTCTAAAGTCCTATTCTAATAGGATTATTGGGGTATTCATTGAGGTTCTCAAATGTTCCTAAAGAGTGGATTTTGACTCCCCCTACTCTTTAATTATAGATTTGGATACATTAAAATTTCCACATATATCACCTCTTAATTAGCTATACTCTTTTATGTGGTTGCTTTAGACTTTTTGTAAAGTTTATGTTTTTGTGATATAGAAGAAGGTGCCACCTAGGTTTAGGTTAGCTCCTATTATAACCTTTTCACTTGGATTTTGAACTACCTTTAGCTAATCTAATAGTGTCTCTTCTTTCTCCTTATCAATTATAGTATTAACATTTTGACCATTATCCTTTTGCAAGTTCCAAGTAATTCCTTATATAAAATCTCTTTCCAGTTTATCTCTAAGTTTGCTTTATCAGGTCTCCAATATAGGTGACAATTACACATTTGTCAAGTAAGGTACCTTCATCATCAAGTCTAATTAGAGGGATTGATTATAGAAAAGCTTGGTTGATGTTAATCAGAACATAAACATAAGTAGAACTCACCCTTTTTGTAGTGGTAGTAGGTTTATTAAGACAAATGGGCTTTCTAATAAAGCTTACCAAGTGGCTTAAGAATTTTGTTATCTAATATTTAAGTTATATCTAACCAAATTGGAATTTGCTTCTGCTTGAGATTCTTAATTCAAGGATTCCAAATTAAAAAAAAAGAATGGTTTAAAATTAAAAGGTAAAAGGCAAACGAAAGCACTCTTGAATCTTGATTGGGAGAACCAATTTGAATTAAAAGAGGTCTCATCATTAAGTAAGGCCTCCATCAAATCAAGATATTTCTAGTACATCTTTGCCTTTACATATAAGTCAAGGGATAATAACCAATTTTTACTTGAAAAATCAATTAAAGTATCGTCCCACTTCATAAATCCCTCCTTTAATATTTGAACATCTAGAGCTACAATTGTTTTTCCATTATGAGAGTTCGAAGGGCAATAATAATGCTTAAGATATTATGAGGAATCAACCTTAACTTGTTTTCATGTTTTCCTATTGGAGACATTTTCACGAGGCATTAAGGCAAAAAGATCTTTAGGGTTCTTAAAAGAACCACCCTCTAAGGGTGAGGTTACTTTAGTTCTAGAGTAAGAGTAGATTCTAGTTATATGGGGCTTTGTTATAGAGGCAAGTAGGTAATCAGTGGGTGCGAAAGGAGGAAACTCCTCAAGTGTTAAAGTGAGGTAGGTCAATAACATTATGGGGGAAGGAGAAAGGACAACATAAATGAAAGGAAAAGAAGGGAAAAGAAAATTAACCCAAAAAGGAAAGAGTGAAGAGAGAGAGAGAAAATGATAAAGGACAGAAAGAAAGAATAATGGAAACAAGAAAAATAAGATAGAAGCTCCAGGGAAGATGATAAGAGGATTTTGAAAAAACCAAAATGATTTACACAAGATTAAGAAGTGATAAACTCAAGAGTACAGAAAGGGTAAGAAAAAAAAAGACCAAAGAAAGGGCATTAAGAAAATAAGAAAATGGAGTAATCCTTATAGTGAAGGAAAGAGGGTGAGAAGAGACTCATGTAACAACTAGAAAGGCTACCAAAAAGTAACAAGAGTTGAGAAAAGAGTACAAGGAGGCCATACATTTCATGTAAGGAATTGTTTCCTTTTACAAGTTGTGTGTGTACACGCGTTGGACAAAAACGATGCACCCAAGACCTGTGACATAGAAGCAAACGGCGTAATGTAGCAAAGGGACAAAGGAAGCAAAACTTGCCAGTAGCTTAGATGATGGAACAACGTCACACAAAATAAGTATAGAGTCAAACAATGCAACAATAGATGAAGACGTAGCAACTAGGTAAGAACATCGAAATATAGATAAAATCTACGTTTAACGCAGACAATGTCTACATTTAACATAGACATAGGGAGCTTTTTAAATATAAATTGACAACATAGAGATAAAAGGGTTTTAAATGATTAAATAGTGCAGTGGACCAGAAAATAATTGAAAAAATAGAACAGTAGCGCAGAGAAGAGAGGAGGCGTATTAGTAAGAGCATAGTAGGGGTCTTCAGTTAGGATTATTCAATGGGGCTAAAACATTTTTTGGGGAGAGACCCATGGAAGGCTAGATGTCTCGATGCTAGTTCAGAGGTTACATCGATGCCAACGACCTGGATTAAGTGTATTTCATTATTTTTTATATTTCTTTCTCTCATTAAAAATTGATTGTGTTATCCTATATTAATTGGTTTGGGTTTGGTGTATGGATAATTGTATTCTTATTATTATTCGATTATTTGTGTATGAACCCATTGAGTATTGTGAAAAGATGATTTTAATGCATTTATTGAATTATTTATTTACAAATCCATTGCTAGAATTTTGATATAATCTGTAATTGTTATGTTAAAATTCATGTGTAGTGACTAATGATTCGTATTCATTAGGGATAACATAGGTTAAATGACAAAGATATGTGATTGTTGCCTTAATTAATCAATTTTTCTAATCTGTAATGCCACTGCCTAATTAAATCTAGAGATCGTATCCTAGGTTATTCAATAATTAGGTTTAGTTAACGATCGTATCTTGATTAAATACTACCTAAGGGAAAACTCAAGTTAATATTTACTCAAAATTAATAGTTGCTAAGAGAGGTTAAAGAACAATAAATCAATGAAATATGTTTAATTAAGGTGTAGGTAGAGATTGAACCAAAGAATTGGGTTCTTACCAAATTCCCAACTTTTCTAATTTTTTACATGTTTTCTTTACATTACTTTTGCTAGTTATTTTAGCTTTATTTCATTTTCTTATTTCTAAAACCAAACCTTCCATAACCTAAACACATTAATTTCATTTCAACAACTTTATACACGCTCTCTATGGGATCGATCTAGACTCACCATTGCTAAAGTAGTCTAGTTTATTTTGACTAGCGTTATGACATGCTATTAATAAATGTGGGGGTGCACATATGTGTAGGATGGTTATAATTGTTGGAATGACATTTTATGTCTTATCAATTAAATTCCCATATTGATATAGATTCTCTCTCTCTCTCTCTCTCTCTCTATATATATATATATATATATATATAAACATAGAAAAGCAAAAGAAAAAGAAAAAATGTTTGAATAAAAATATCAAGGTGGAAACACATTTGTTTTGAAAATTTGTTCATGATGGGTTTCTCCTTCTAACGTTGTATTGAATGACTGATTTGAGTATGTTGCATACGAGGTAGATGTTATTTTGGAAGGATCACTCTTTATAGTTTCAATGTATTTTTATCAATGATTTTTATGAGCGAGTCCTTCTAATTGGTTATGTTTCATATGGTTTACGGAATGAGAGTTTGAATTTGAGTTGTGAAACATAGTTTTTGCAATCATCATAGCTGATGGTATCTAATTTTGAATGGATGTTGGCTTATGCACTTGATGTTTCATTAAGTGCTACTTTTGCTTCACTAGCTTAATGGCTTTTATGCTAGATTGCCTAAAGTACATCTCACTTTACCTTTTCCCACATTACGACCTTAGAAAAGTCCTTTGATTCATGATTATGCATATGACTCTTAGTAGTGAAGAAATGAAATAATATGCAAAGTTATGCAATGCCATAATCGTGAATTGTGTTTGAGTGTACCTATACATATATCTTATTTAAACATATTTTGTCAAAGTCTAACTCTAGATTACTTAGTTTTTTAGGTGATGAATTTTGATTGATTATGATTAGAAACATTGAATTTTGAGTTCTTGCTATAGTTTTTGAAAGATTATTCATCTTTTCTTATGATTATGTATTCTTAGGAAATATGGAACATGAGTAAGTGTTATGGCTTATGAATTTGATTTTAACGATTTGCCCGAGAATGGTCAAAAGTTAAGTATGAGGGCACTTAATATACGTTGAATTTTAGATACATTTAATCCATTACATTTAGTGACTAATGCCTTAAAATGTTTAAGATACTCACTTTAGTTCATATTTGATTTTAGGCACAATTTGGAAGCATCTAAAGTGTGTCAAAAGCATACTTATTGGTCCATCTTCTTGAGATTTATACTCTATTGTCTTCATATAGCAAAAAAAAAGATTAAAAGAGGAAGAGATAAGATAATGCATGAAAATGAAGAACAAGGCATTAGAGAACTCACAACCATTAAACCAAATTGTCATAGCCGTGAGTGGCATCTCACGGCCATGGCATGGATTGCATGCAAGGTGTCTCACAGCCATGAGACACCACTCACAACTGTGAGATATGACTGATGGTCGTGAATACCAAAGTATGGTCGTGACACAATTCATTCACGCCAAAGACTTTTATGCTACCTATCATTTTAACCTAGTTTTTTTTGCTATACAAGGAATATGTTATGATGATAGAAAGGGAGCCTAGGAGAATATAATGGATTTTCTTATTCCGTTTTTAGTTTTTAACATCTCAAAGGCATTTCATGGCTCTTTCTTAGAGACTGATGGAGAAGGTAGAACACTAACCTTCTCGACACTGGTTTTGAGTTAAAGTCAATGCTAAGGAACACATTTAGGCATATTGTTTTTGTGTATCATTTTCTTTCCCTATTTTTAAATTGTTTACATTATCTTGTGTTTATTCATTGGGTATTGTGTAAGAACGATTTTGATGCTCTATTGGATTGTTTTTCATGAGAACCCATTACTAGAACTTTGAATACGATATGTAATAGTCGTGTTCGAATTCGTTTGTGATAACTAATGTTATTATATCTTAAGGATAACGTAAACTAGGCTAAATAATATGAGCTTATGTGATTATTGCTTACATTGGTCTATTTTTCTCACGCATAAGATGGTTGTCGGATTAAACTTAGAGAGCTTATTCTAGGTTATTTGATAATTAGGGTTAATGAACGAACGAGCTCTTTTTAATTAACTATGACCTAAGGAAAAATCAGAATTAACAGAGCTTGTTGTTAATTCACGATCAATAGTTTAAAACGAGGTGGGAAGATTGTAATGCAATGACATGTGTAAAATAACACTAAACAACATAGCTACGATAGGCAGTTTATTGATAAAGAATGTTGAGTGTTTAACCATTTGATTCATACACTAAAGATACCTGCAAACCATGCTTCGGTGGGAGGTCACATTTGCTATCAATAAGTGGACTTATCTATAAGGAGACCCACACCATGCAAGATCTAGGATCCATGCCCTCTGATGAGGAGTAACACTTCACCACATGCAAATGGGCCATTATTTGGAGACCGTGGACTCTCACATGATCATCCTCCGCCACTCAATCTTTTTGGGCTTTAATTTTTTAATTACCATCTTGTCTAGATGTAATTTACTATCCACCCTATATTGTTTCATTATATATCTCATACATAATTAATGCATGGCAAGGCCTAGGGTTGGCAATTTTCTAAATGACATGCAATTACATAATATCAAATATTATAAGCATTCATTTCTCCATTCATCACATGAACTAATAAAGCCACTTTTGATTGTCCATCCTAGAAACATAAAAAAATACAAGCCTTTTAGGCCCAAAAGTATTCTTCTTGGATTTGGATCTTCCGCTTTGAACTATTCGCTCACATGATCTGGCCCATTTGGCAAACAAAATGTAATGGCATAAATTAAAACCGAAATTCTCCACTTTGGAAAACAAAATTCCACTACTAGATTTTTAAAAAACCGATTCTTTGTTATGAAAAAAAATTCCAACACTAGTTTTTATTAAAACCGAAACTAATTCCATGAAAATAAAAAACCAGCACTAAATATTTTATCAAAACCGAAATTGGTTTCTATGAAACAAAAATCCAGCACTTGTTTTTACAATAAAAACTGAAATGTGATCCATTGAAACAAAATTCCAACATCTTTGTTTTCACAAAACTTATGCCAATATACAAAAGGATACACCGGAAAAGTTTTACCTTTCCATTTCCTCAACCCACCGGAAAAATTTTACCTTTCCATTTCCTCAACCCATGGCTGCTCCATCTTCATCATTACATCAACTTGTACATTATAAAATCAAAGAAAATGGAAAAATGAAGCCAAGGAGGAAACATGGTGATGATAGACCACCCTAGTTGTTACAACCAAATGAAGAAATCTTACAAGGCAAATTTAACTTCTATAGACAACCAAAAGAGCAACATATACACCATATATATTTATATCACCTAAAAATATGCAGCATACACATAAAAATTGCAAACCCATGCATCAAATATATAGGAACCGAAATCATGCATTAGAAACCTGCTTTGATACCAATAGTTGGATTGGAAAAACAAAGCATGTTATATTTGGAGAAACGGTAGATTTCAAAACTTTTAAGAAATCATTACTTGCAGCGGAAGCAACAAATCCAAATCATCATGCTAATCCATACATGATATAAAATAAGGATAAAAAATATAAACAAGATCATGAGCATTACCGACTCCTTTGCTACAACTTTAAATCCTCGCTGCGCTATCCTCTCCTTCTTCTAGTATCCAAATCCTTTGCCTTTGAATCTTTTCCTTTAACAATCTACTTTCTCCTTGTTCTTGTATCCTCAAACAATTAGATTTACCATTTGTTCTTCAAGTATAATTAGGTTAACAACATCCTTTGGTGGGAAAGGAGAAGAAATGTTTGGATGAGATTTTCTTAGAAGAAGAAGAACCAAAAATGAAACTCTTTCAATTGGTATTTTCGATTCTACCTTGCTTGAAAGGAGAGAAGGTCTCAAGAACATGCAAGATGTCTTTCTTACACTCCAATTTCAGTTATGCATGAATGGAAGAAGAGAGAGGCATCCAATGCATCACTTCTTGCATTAAGCAATCATAAAATTGCTAATAAATGAGACTCTCTTCATTTATCTTTAAAATGGCTATATGAAAAGACTATAACCTAAAATTGAATAACCAATTTCGGTTTTGGCAAGAAGAAAGAAGGAAGATGGCCCATCTAATGTACATCTTTCATCTTTAATCTAATGAATGCAAATAGGTTACATGTTAACATTAAAAGACAACCATTAAACCATTTAATGGTAAGTTCATAACTCCATTTAATGATGATAAACCATAATAAAGACCATCTTTATTTTAGCATTTTAATGTTAAATGTGTACCTTCACATTTCACCTAAAAAAACCAAAATTGCTACTTCTGCTTTTAAAAAAATTGTTTTAATATAATTAATCTAATTAATTACATTAAACCAAAATCTAGCCCATTTCTAAATGTACATTTAGGCTTCTAATTAATCATTAATTAGAACAAGCCCAACATTCAATTATGGGCTTCTAAAACCTCCATTTATATTTCTTACTTAGCTTAATAACCTTCCTTAAATCCAAGTGGGGAATCTTATTGGACTTTGATAATTCAAGCTCCAATAAGCCCATAATTAATTCAATCTCATTAGAATTAATTTTAGCTTATTAACTAAATGTCATTCCACTAAAGTCAATTAGTTGATGTTGGGACCCGATTTGGAGACCGGACCCCAACTGCTTATAACTTAACACTCTTACTCTTGCTTTAATTCCACATCTATTGGACCCATTTCCAAAGCTCAACTTCCTGAGTCCTGAAGCCTTGTGCTTATTTCCTTGCAGAGTCCTTAGCTGTAACTCCACATTCGTGGCGAGCGCACACTATTTAAAAAACTAAAAACATAAGTTGACTTATTCATATAAGTTGTAGCTCTATGCCTCAAGTTCGTTTAGGAACAAGAATCACCTCAAACGGAGTTGTATAACTCAACTTATGCTCAAAAAGCCTAAAAGTGCTCATACTCCAAATATGATCTCCAAACTGACCTCTCACTTACTTTAATGCAAACATTTTCAATTTAACTCCAAATGGTACAAATTTTTGTAGAGAGAAAGATATATGTCTTATAAATCTAATGGTTTAAGTCTCACCTCAAATGGAGGTCGGATGAGGGAGTTATTCCCAAAGTAATAGACTATGTTCACTTCCAAAATCAAATTGAAACTCTTTTGGAGAGATTATCATAACGTTTATTATAGACGTCGGATTGAGTTCGTTATTTGACCCTTAGAAAGAAGACATCTAGATCTACAACTTTTACGAAGACCACAAAATGAGATTCGGCCTCTAACTTTGTCCAAATTCACAATCTTTCCCGTAGCTGTCTATTAAACGGACATCCATGTCCGTTTAACGGACACGTTCGGGTGAAAGTGGCCCAAATGATTTGAGAATGTCCGTTAAACGGACATGCAAGTCCGTCTAACGGACATGGGCAGGCTAAGGGGTTTTTTTACACCCGAGTCTGTCCGTTTAACGGACATCCCATTTTTCAAAACTCCAATTCCTCTTCTAATGCATCTCACCTTAAACCTAACTTCATAACCACTTGTACACTTCACAAATTTATTCATTCCCAAGCCTAAACACTTCATAACCCTTCAAACTCCAAGTTCAACTCACCAACTTCAAAATTTGCAGCTTAATTGTTTCATCAAACCATGAATTTAATCCTTAATCATCAAGGCTATCATAAACTCACAAGCAATATGAACATCAAAAAATGACTTAAACAGATATCTTCCAATTGTCATAACTTCTTACTCCAAATCCTAAAAAGTACATATTATACCTCAATGGAAAGATAACAAAATGCTCTACAAGTTTCATTAAGGATGCAAAACTCAATTCCGTCATTAAAGTAGGTAAAAACTCACTCAAATGCATTGCTCTTATAATGACCAATGAAACAGTGAAATAGGCACATGAACAGTAACTGGTATAGGTTTAACCCCCATAAGTTTTTATTCCTAACTCCAAAAAGGCACATTATATACCATTAGAAAGCTCTAAACGTATGCTACATTCTTCAAGAAGACACCTCAATTCAATTCCAACACTAAGATGGTCTAAAACCTAAGTGAAGTTCTGTCAAATTTTGTAAAAATTTGACAGCATCTCCTCTATATATTTAACTAGCCAAACTTCAATTCAATTACCCTCATCTGCATAAAACTCAATATCCAGCCTCATACAACATAATTCAATTCCAAAGTGTCTCCAGATACAATTCAAAGGCAACAACCACACTCCTAGATATCTATACCATTCCAAATTATAAAACAATACAATCTCAATCCTTCTTCTTTTGCTAATTCAAACCATACAATGATGCATTTGAATAAGACATATGCAAATTACATAGATTACATTCAAACCCAACATTCTTGCATTTACATGGACAATCTGAGTTATTACAACACTTTAGAGGGAATTTAGCCCGATTACAATCCAAAAGATCAAATGTCAAAAATACAAAGTGAATCAAATCTCCAAATGCCACCTAATGCTTCATTTCAAAAAAATGACTTCTAAAATTAGAAACATTGAAATGGTGCCTCAATCCCAATAATGCAATTCATGTTCCCGCTCGTCACCTGTGGATGGGGAAAGGGGTGTGAGCTCGACGGCTCAGTGGGTAACAACTTAATAATTAAGAAATAAGCAAAAACGTTCTTTATTTCTCATTCTCAAAATAACTTTTAGATTGATAAAAATCTTTCAAACTTATCAAGGCCAATTTACATTGATCAAAACACTTTCACTTCATCAAAACTCCTTGTTTTTAAAACCCACATCTCATTGATGAAAACCTTTACAATTTTATTTAAAACTTTTCAATAAATTCATCACATCAAAACATTCACACATCAAACTATCACATAAGAACAGATAAAGTGGTAAATCAATTTATCAAAAGCATTCACAAAACAACATAACATATAAAAACAACATAGACAAGCATATCACATGATCACATATAAGATGGTTTGGGTGGATCCAAACAGGACGTACTACACATTTCCGCAAAGCGGTCATGTGTAGCCGTGAACACATGAGGGAGTCCGTAAGGAACTCCAAGGCCACTAACGGGCAGCCGGGAGAAGGCTATAATTTGACAGGTGCACCTATCACACATAAGGGACCACCACAAACCCAAACAAACATGTATATCACATAATTCACACAATTTATGATCATTAACCTCAAATGGCAAAATCACTTTCATATAATCATTTAAATCATCCCTTTCGGATCTTTTTCTCTTGTAAAACCATTTCACACATATTTTCACAAAGTCTTTACATTCAAAACATTTCATATAAGTTTAAACTATCACAAATAACAATTCATTTAAAAATTGAGAAACCATAGGAAAGCATTATATGACATTTATTTCAAAACAATTAAGTAGCTTATTAACTCAACTATTAAATTATCACCCACCTTAATTCCTTTAGCTAGGAGCTTGAATAATTGGCCTTTCTTCTTCCTCCAATTGCCTTAATTCACCTTTATCAAACACATCCAACATAAAAGAATCTCATATCAACATGAGATGTCAAAATTTGCCATTTCTAAGGACATTAAAGCGTGGAAAGAACCTAACTAACCTTACCTATAAATATCCTAAGCCATTTATACCTAAATCCATCCATAAAACCAAAAAGATTTCACTTTTCTCTTACCTTAAAGAGAGACCCACGAAAATTTCTCTCTCTCTTGGCTTTGATGAACTCTTAATCCTTTCTTTCTCTTCTCCTTCTTAAACACTCTTCTACTCTTCACTAAGCAAGAAGATCAAAAGACCCAATCTCTTCTTCTTCTTCTTCTTCTTCTTCTTCTCCCTATCTGACTCTCACTCTCTCCTTTCTCTAGAAATTTCATGACTTTCCTTTCTCAAACCTAACACATGCCTTTTAAATAAAAACCTAAGCTAAAACTCTCAAAACTACGTAGTTTAGGCAATCCCTTCTTAAAACTTAACAATTTCCTATTGCTACATCTTCACCCATGCAACCCATCACTTGTTTAATTTCCTTTTCATTTTAATTTCCTTTCTTCTTGTTTTACTCAAAGTCAAAGGACCCAACTAGCCCTCCTTAAAAGCCTTAGACTTAAAACATTAGTGATTTACCTAAAATGCCCTTACACCATCTTATTCATTTAATTTCTAACAACTTAATCAACTATAATTTAAACATAATCCATCAATTAGTCTCTATTCCTTAAGGACTAAAACCTCAAAAATACATTAGACAATACCTCAAAATAATTTAGACATGCTTAAGTAAATAAAAAAAAAATTCAGGGGCCAACAGTTGAACTGTTGAATTATTAAATATTATGAGAATAAATATTTTATGTCCAATTGCAAACCCTATTTAGAACCTTATTATAGCCATCCGCACAACAAAGGATAAAATTACCGTTTTGCCCTTATGTTGGTTTTTCCTTCTAGATCTCCCGTTTTACATTATATGGTGATTAACACATTAGATCTCATCTTGGTGTCAAGACTTGATAGGTAGCTAGTCCATTAAACTACTTACGTCAGTTTAATCACCAAATCCCCTTAAAGCATCTAGAAGTGATGATAGCACTATAAACTCTTTATTTGAGTGAATGTTCCCTTATACATATTTCAAATAATAATTCCAACATGCAGACACTAGATAAATACTCTATAAAAATCCATTCTGATCATATCAAGATTTATAATGAAACATATATGAGTTCACCACTCACCAAGATTATGATTCATAATAAGCGAATGCTTAAACTGTAAGTTTTAAGATTAAAGTAACGGTCCACTTTATTCTTGAAAACATACTTGATTCCAGATTCATTTAATAGTGCCATTATCGATAGTCTACTACTATCATGATATGAAACTCATCATTCCATTTAAGTAAACTCCTTTACTTATATAGAGATAAATCGCAACACTACAGTCTAAACTATAATCAAATGACCAACTTGATTATTCAACTATGAATCAATTCATTTAGATTCTAATAATATACATGTTTCCCATACATCTCTATGTATATATATATTACTTATAAAAGAATCTTGGTACCTTTTGACCAGATATATAACGTTCACACAGATAAAACCAAACTATTTTGTTTTATTAATAATAAATATTTTCATTACAAAACTGTAACTGAAGAAAATAAAGCTACATGTAAATACACTTTCTTTCCAGGGCACTATATTTACATAACTTCAACAATCTCCCACTTGACCTAAAGCAAGTTTGACATATCCCTCATTCCTATCCCTTCTAGGTGACCCTCAAAGCTCTTTTGAGTCAATGTCTTTGTGAATGGATCAGCAAGGTTTTGCTCTGTGGGAATCTTTACCATATCCACCTCTCCATATTGTATTATCTCCCTTATGAAATGTTACTTTCACTCAATATGTTTGGCAACTTTGTGGCCCCGAGGTTCTTTAAAATTAGCTACTGCCCCACTATTATCACAATAAAGTGTAATGGCTTTTTTTGTCTCTAGAACTACCTCCAAATCATTTAGGAACTTCTGGAGCCAGACTGCTTCCTTTGCTGCTTCACAAGCAACAACATACTCAGCCTCCACAGTCAAATCAACAATACAAGATTGTTTGACACTCCTCCAAACTATGGCTCCACCTCCTAAAGTAAATATAGAAACAGAAGTTGATTTCCTTGAATCAACATCTGATTAGAAATCAAAATCTATATATCCTGTCGGAATAAGATTACTTCCTGAGTAAACAAGCATTAAGTTTTTCATCGTACGAAGATACTTAAGTATACACTTAACCGCAGTCCAATGTTCCATTCTTGGATTGGACTGAAATCTGCTTCCCAGTCCCACTGTGTAACAGATATTCGGTCTAGTGCAAAGCATTGCATACATCGAATTTCCAACTGTCGAAGCATATGGAATGTTACGCATGCGTTCAACCTCCTCTTAGGTTTTAGGTGCTTGTTTCTTTGAAAGTTTGATTCCAAGTCTAGTAAGAGTGAAACCCCTCTTGAAATCTTACATGGCGAACTTTTTGAGCATATTCTCAATGTAGGTTAATTGAGACAAAGATATATGTTTGTTCTTACGATCCCTTATAAGTTTGATCCCTAGAACATAGTTAGCCTCTCCCAAATTGTTAGCCCCCGAATTCTTTTCTTATTGAATAAGTATGATTTCAATTAATTTTTGAGGTTTTGATTGATTTATTACTTTTTTTGGAGGATTTATTGCTTAGATTGATGGGATTAGAAGTATTAAATGGAGAAATTAAGATTAAGTTAGAGTATAGTATGGTGTAAGTGAAAATGAAGAAGTAAAAATGTATAAGGGCAAAATGGGAAGATCACTTAAGGTTAAGAGGTATAAGGCTTATATTGAAGGGTATAATGGACATTTGATGGTTACTAGGAGTGGAAATTAGAAGAAGAAAAATAAAAAGAAGAGGGAAAGAAGAGAGTGTCGTGGAAGAGAGGAAGAAAAGAGAGAAAAGCTAGGGTTTTGGGAAATCTTGAAGAGTTTGAAGATTTTGAAGCATCAACAAGTAAGTATAAGCATAAACACTTCTTGGTTGTTGAATGAAGCATAGTTAGGATTAGTTAGAAGCGAAACCAAGGTTGAATGTGGGTAGGAAGTTGTTGAGGAATGGTTTATGTGAGGGTTTTATTGTTTAGTTAATGATCAAAGATAGATTTTGATGTTTTGTTAATGATATTGGGTTAGAATGAGCTTAGAAATGAAGTATAAGAGATGGTTTAGGGTTTAGATGTGCTACATTTGAAATATGGGAGGAATATGGTTGAAGAATGTGGGAAAAACAAGCTTTCGGTCGGAGGATTTTGGCCTCGCACGTCACGACGAGCTTATGCGCACGTCGCGGCGAGAACCCATTTTCCTGCACCGACATGTTTTGATATTTTGGGCATAACATTTGTTGTAGATGTCTAAATGAGGTGATTTTTAATTCATTGTAAACTAGAGACATAGGGATACAGGTTTTATGAAGCAATGAAATTGAAATTCAATCTCTAAAAATCTACAATTTTGGATGGAAGTTGAGCATAGAATTTTTGTTTTATCATAAATTATAGTTCAAATTGTTAAAGTATGACTTTCTGATTTCTACACCAAATTGATTGAAATTTTGGCTTTCGTTTAAGGAAATCAAGTGAGGCAAAAGGAGCAAGAGGAACAAGAGGAAAGACATTCCTAAGCAAGTTTATAAGCAGGAAACTCAATGTGGGTACACTTTTATAATAGGATAAATGAGCCTCTCATTGTTTTCTTCAAATCAAGGAAGTTTAATGATTTAAATTGCATCATCAATGTTGCTTTTATTGCTTTTGAATGAATTGTGAATTTGTTACATGTTTTCTACATGAATTGTGTTGATGATTGATGAAAAGACATTGAAAAGGGTTTCTCTTTAAAAGAATACTTGCTTATGAAATCATATTTTCAGGAATGATTTTTACAAGAATATCAAGTTTATGAAAAGCAAGTTTACAAGAAAGTGCCATTTTGGCAACAAGTTTACAAGATTTTGAACTATGTGTGTTATGCAGGTTTGTGGTAGTCCCTCAAGAATTGTCACGTGTACGTTGACCCAAGTATAAGCTTCTCTTACCTGCCCACTAGTGGCATGGAGCTCCCTTAAGGACTCCCTCAAGAATTTTACGGCTACACAGGACCATTATATGGGAATGTGTAGTGCGTCATGAATTTGGACTTAACCAAACCATTCTGTTGTGCTTATGTGCTTATGATCTGTTAACACATTTGATGCATACATGATTTAAAATTGCTCATGAATTGTCTGAAAATCAAGCACTTTGAGATGATGATATCTACATGTGAAATTACTATGGTTTCGAAAATGTACAATGGCAATGAGTTTTGAAATAATTTTGCATGTTTCTTTATTATAATTATGTTACCCACTAGCTTTATAGCTCACCCCCATTCTCCTCCTCCTAATCAGGTGATGATCAAGAGATCGAGTAGGTTAAGAGTTACGGCATCACTTCGAATTGTCATATTTTTGTATTTTCACGTTAGATTTTGGCAATTCGAGGCTTTAGCCGCATTTCAAGTTTTATTAGTTCAAGTGTATTTTGTATTTTTGGTTCTTGAATTCAAATGATGTATTATGGCTTGAAATGCCATTAAAGCTTTGTAAAACTCTTAGTTTTTGTTCATAATGAAATATGATTTTGGATTTTGGAAATTTCATGTGTTTTTGTATAAGTTCATTTTTGTTTTGGGTTTGAATTAATGATGGTTGTTGGGAAGTTAGGGTTGCATCTAGTAGAGTAAATGTTGGGGATGAGTAGTTGAAAGAGTTTAAGTTTGCATTATTTATGGTCGGGTGTGTTCGTTGCGGCGAGACCCACTTGATCTCCGCGACGAGGTTAAAATTGCATGTTCGTCGCGATGAATGATTAATCACTCGTCGCGACATAATTCTCTCAGGCTCGCCACGACGAATGATAGATCATTCGTCGCGACGTATTTTCTCGCCTGTGTTCGTCGCGGCGAGATCGCAATCGCCGTAGCGACGCCCACCTTTGCTTCCGAAGGACTTTTCTTCTAAATTTTCAAGTTCCAAGTATTTCCTCCACGCTCAAGTTTCGTCCTTCTATGCCCGATGTTGGGCTTCAAAAATGGGGTCTAGCACAAATCCTTCATCAAAAACTGTTCGTTCTGTCATCCCTTAATCGCAGATAACATTCCCACATCATTCCCAATGAGCAGAATGTCATCAACATACAGGATTAGGAAAGTAACCTTACCTTCTTGTATTCTTTTATAAACACAAGGCTCATCTAGGTTTTGTCTGAACCTATAGGTTTTGATAGCCTTATCAAACCTAATTTTCCAAGACCTAGATGCTTGCTTAAGTCCATAAATGAACATTTGTAACTTGCAAACCTTATGCTCATTACCTGGCTCAATGAATCCTTCTGGTTGAGCCATATAAATGGTCTCCTCAAGATCTCCATTAAGAAATGCGATCTTGACATCCATTTGCCATATTTCATAATCGAAATAGGCTGCTATGGCCAAAAGAATCCTGATGGACTTAACCATGGCAACTGGAGAAAAAGTCTCCTCATAGTCTATACCCTTTTTTTGAGTATAGCCTTTAGATATCAATCTAACTTTAAAGGTCTCTGCCTTTCCATTCGATCCTCTTTTCCTCCTTTTGTAGATCCATTTACACCCTGTGGCTTTTGGACCTGGCAGTAGATCTACAAAGACCCTGAATTCATTAGTATACATGGAATCTATTTCCGATTCCATCACCTTGAGCCATTTTCTTGCATCAACATCATTAATAGCCTGTGTATACGTAATGGGACCTATTTCTTCTTGGTTTGAGATGGCAATTAAGCCTTCTCCTAAACCTAAATACCTATCTAGCTGTCTCATAACCCTCCCATTACGTCTAGGCACAACTTGATGTTCAGGTTGCATATTCGATTCAACTCTTGAATCCATTTCAACATCTTGTTCTGTCATATCCAAAACAACTCTTGGTTTGGATGACATAGCTAACTCCTTTAGTACTACTTCACTTATTCCTTTGTGATTTCTCACAAATTCTTCCTCCAAGAAGGTCGCATTTGTCGACACAAATACCTTCCTTTACTAAGGACTGTAAAAATAGTACCCTCTAGTTCTAATAGGATATCCTACAAATAAACATACTTCTGACCTTGGTTCCATCTTTGTGGATTCAGGCTTTAGAACATGGGCTGGGCAGCCTCAAGTCCTCAGGTGCCTCAATGAAGCACTCGGCCAGTCCACAACTCCCTAGGTGTTTTACCGTTTGTATGGAATATTCCCAGAACGATTATGGAAGGCTAGCATAGGGCATCATTGATCTTACCATTTCCAATAGAGTTCTATTTCTCCTCTCTGCTACACCATTCTGTTGAGGTGTTTGAGGAGTTGACAAATTGGAAACAATTCCATTGTCAATTAAATATTGCTGGAACTCTCCAGATAAGTACTCACCACCTCGATCTGATCGAAGTTGTTTTAATGGCTTACCAAGTTGCTTCTCAGCTTCAGCTTTGAATTCTTTGAACTTTTCAAAGGATTCACTCTATTTATGCATCAAATACAAATAGCCATGTCTTGAGTAATCATCTATAAAAGTTATAAAGTATTCATAACCTCCTCTTGCTTGTATATTCATGGGCCCACACACATCAGTATGTACCAGGTCCAATGTGGATTCAG
The DNA here is from genome assembly GCA_029891385.1 of Erythroxylum novogranatense. Classification (NCBI taxonomy): domain Eukaryota; kingdom Viridiplantae; phylum Streptophyta; class Magnoliopsida; order Malpighiales; family Erythroxylaceae; genus Erythroxylum; species Erythroxylum novogranatense. The sequence goes on along the minus strand of CM057226.1, from coordinate 57,699,212 downwards.
ATCTGTTTCCTTTAGAAGGAAAAGAGACTTTGGTCATTTTTCCTTCAATACAAGATTCACAGGGGGTAATGGATCACTATCCAAGCCCATATGGATCCCATCTTTTACTAACCTATCAAGTCTTTTCTGATTGATATGACCCATTCTTAAGTGCCACAGATACTTTAAATTAATGCTAGAGATATTGGAATGTCTTGGTTTTATCAATTCTGTGGTGTTTAGTGAGCCTTTCATAGGTTCTATAAAAAACAATCCATGTTTAGTTATCACATAACAAATAAAATCCTTATTCTCATATATTGAAACAACCTTTTCAAAATATAAGGAATAACCAAATTTTATTAGACAAAAAACAGAAACCATGTTCCTTACAATCATAGGTATGTAATAAACATCCTCCAAATAAAACCTATGACCACTAGGAAAATCCAAGATAACAACTCCCACTGATTCTGCTGAAACATAGGAGCCATCTGCTAACTTAACTTGAAACTGGCCTTTAGGCAGCCTTCTCCTTTGCAAGAAACCTTGCAACGAATTACAAACATAGTTAGTGGCTCCTAAATCTAATATCCAAGAAGTAGATAAATCTGCCACATTTCTAGTTCCTAATAAACTTAGGAAAACCAGACCTTGTTTGCTTTTGAGGGACTCTAGGTAGACTGGACAGTTTCTTTTCCAGTGACCCATCTCATCACAGTGGAAACACTTTCTTTTGATGTTCTCTTTGGCCTTTTTTTTCATGGGTTTGGCCTTGTCCCCTGTTTGGGCCTTCTTTTTCATTAGACCCTTCTTCTTTTCCTTGCCCTTACCCTTGGGCTTAGAAGAAGAAGCTACATTAGCTTCAGGCCTATAAGCCTTAATATTAAATATCTCCTCCGTGTTCTTGAGGGTATTCATCAACTCACTTAAGGTGTAATCCTTGTTGTTGAGCTCATATTCCAACTTAAACTGCTGAAAAGAAAAGTTTAAGCAATTGATGATCATAATCATTTGCTTGTCCGCATCCATATCCACCCCAAGCATCACAGCCTCAGTGACTGCAGAGATTACCTTCATCATGTAATCCTCCACTGGTTCATTAGGTTTTTGTCTGAGATTATGAAAGGTTTGGATAGCTTTCACTCTTACGGACCTAGTCCTCACACCAAACATCTCATGTAGGTGATGGACCATTGCACTAGAAGTTTTCATACAAGAAATTTGCTTTTGTAACATGCCACTGACAGAAGCCAGGATATAACACTTAGTAGTCTTGTCAGTATTCTGCCAATGCTCATGTTTTTGGACTTGTTTAGGAATTGAAGCTTCACTCGGAGGTGTAGGCTCACTTTCAGTTAACACCCATGAAATACGTTCATATTGAAGAACAATTTCAAGGTTACGCCTCCATTCATTAAAATTGTCTCCATTTTCTAATTTGTTATTAGTCAACAGCAAGGTGAGAGGATTCATTTTGTGGTTGATTATGTCTGAAAATATAAATTATTAAAAAAATGAGCATACTAGTCAACAATTAATGGAAACTTGTATAAAATCATGATGCATGTATGCATGATGATATATTTAACAAAAATTAAAAAATTAAAACCTTATATGACGATTATTTTTCTTATCTATTAAAAGAAAAACTGGGACCCTCCCACTCAAAAAACTACCAACCATCTCATGCTCAATTTTTTAAGAAGTGTCTTAATTTGGTCCATACTTTTACCAACAGAGCTACGGTAGGTAGTTTATTGATAAAAAATGTTGAGTGTTTAACCATTTGATTCATACACTAAAGATACCTGTAAACCATGCCTCAATGGGAGGTCACATTTGCTATCAATAAGTGGACTTATCCCTAAGGAGACCCACACCATGTAAGATCTAGGATCCATGCCCTCCGATGGGGAGTAACACTTCACCACATGCAAATGGGCCATAATTTGAAGACCGTGGACTCTCACATGAGCATCCTCTCTCACTTAATCTTCTTGGGCTTTAAGTTTTTAATTACCATCTTGTTTAGATGCAATTTATTATCCACCCTATATTGTTTTGTTATATATCTCATAAATAATGAATGCATGGCAAGGCCTAGGGTTGGCAATTTTCTAAATGACATGCAATCACATAATATCACATATTATAAGCATTCATTTCTCCATTCATCACATGAATTAATAAAGCCACTTTTGATTGTCCATCCTAGAAACATAAAAAAAAAGCCTTTTAGGCCCAAAAGTATTCTTCTTGGACTTGGATCTTCCACTTCAAACTCTTCGTTCACATGATCCGGCTCATTCGATAAACAAAATGTAATGGTATAAATTAAAATCGAAATTTTCCACTTTGAAAAATAAAATTCCAGCACTAGATTTTTAAAAAACTGATTCTTTGTTATGACAAAAAATTCCAGCACTAATTTTTATTAAAACCGAAACTTATTCCATGAAAATAAAAAACCAGCACTTAGTATTTTATCAAAACCGAAATTGGATTCTATGAAACAAAAATCCAGCACTTTTTTTTACAATAAAAACCGAAATGTGATCCATTGAAACAAAATTCTAGTATCTTTGTTTTCATAAAACTTATGCCAATACACAAAAGGATACACCAGAAAAATTTTACCTTTCCATTTCTTCAACCCATGGCTGCTCCATCTTCATCATTACATCAACTTGTACATTGCAAAATCAAAGAAAATAGAAAAATGAAGCCAAGGAGGAAACATGGTGATGATAGACCACCCTGCTTGTTACAACCAAATGAAGAAATCTTAAAAGGCAAATTTAACTTATATGGACAACCAAAAGAGCAACATATACACCATATATATTTATATCACATAAAAATATGCAGCATACACATAAAAATTTCCAACCCATGCATCAAATATATAGGAACTGAAATCATGAATTAGAAACCGGCTCTGATACTAATTGTTGGATCGAAAAAACAAAGCATGCTATATTTGGAGAAACGGTAGGTTTCAAAACTTTTAAGAAATCATTACTTACAGCGGAAGCAAAAAATCCAAATCATCATGCTAATCCATACACAATATGGTATAAGGATAATAAAACATAAACAAGATCAGGAGTATTACTGACTCCTTTGCTACAGCTTTAAATCCTCGCTGCGCTATCCTTTCCTTCTTCTAGTATCCAAATCCTTTTCCTTTGAATCTTTTCCTTTAGCAATCTACTTTCTCCTTGTTCTTGTATCCTCAACCAATTAGATTTACCACTTGTTCTTCAAGGACAATTAGGTTAACAACATCCTTTGGTGGGAAAGGAGAAGAAATGTTTGGAGGAGATTTTCTTATAAGAAGAAGAACCAAAAATGAAACTCTTTCAATTGGTATTTTCGATTCTACCTTGCATGAAAGGAGATAAGGTCTCAAGAACATGCAAGATGTATTTCTTGCACTCCAATTTCGGTTATGCATGAATGGAAGAAGAGAGAGGCATCCAATGCATCACTTCTTGCATTAATCAATCATAAAATTGCCAATAAATGAGACTCTCTTCATTTATCTTTAAAATGGCTATATGAAAAGACTATAACCTAAAATTGAATAACCAATTTCTGCTTTGTCAAGAAGAAAGAAGGAAGATGGTCCATCTAATTTACATCTTTCGTCTTTAATCTAATGAATGCAAATAGGTTGCATGCTAACATTAAAAGACAACCATTAAACCATTTAATGATGATAAACCATAATAAAGACCATCTTTATTTTAGCATTTTAATGTCAAATGTGTAGCTTCACATTTCACTTAACAAAATCAAAATTGCTACTTCTCCTTTAAAAAAATTGTTTTAATATAATTAATCTGATTAATTACATTAAACCAAAATCTAGCCCATTTCTAAATGTACATTTGGGCTTCTAATTAACCATTAATTAGACCAAGCCCAACATTCAATTATGGGCTTCTAAAACCTCCATTTATATTTCTTACTTAGCTTGATAACCTTCCTTAAAGCCAAGTGGAGAATCTTATTGGACTTTGATAATTCAAGCTCCAATAAGCCCAGAATTAATTCAATCTCATTAGAATTAATTCTAGCTTATTAACTAAATGTCATTCCACTAAAGACAATTAGTTGAAATCCTGAATTATTAAATATTATGAGAATACATATTTTATGTTCAATTGCAAACCCTATTTAGAACCTTATTATAGCCATCCGCACAACAAAGGGTAAAATTACCGTTTTTTCCTTATGTTGGTTTTTCCTTCTAGATCTCCCGTTTTACATTATATGGTGATTAACACACAAGATCTCATCTTGGTGTCAAGACTTGATGGGTAGCTAGTTCATCAAACTACTGGCGCTAGTTTAATCACCAAATCCCCTAAAAACATCTAGAAGTGATGATAGCATTATAAACTCTTTTTTTGAGTGAATGTTCCCTTATACATGTTTCAATTAATAATTCCAACATGCAGACACTGGATAAATACTCTGTAAAAATCCATTCTGATCATATCAAGAATTATAATGAAACATATATGAGTTCACCACTCATCAAGATTATGATTCATAACAAGCGAATGCTTAAGCTGTATGTTTTAAGATTAAAGTAACAGCCCACTTTATTCTTGAAAACATACATGATTCCAGATTCATTTAATAGTGCCATTATTGATAATCTACTACTATCATGATATAAAACTCATCATTCCCTTTAAGTAAACTCCTTTACTTATATGGAGATAAATCGCAACACTACAGTCTAAACCATAATCAAGTGACCAACTTGATTATTCAACTATGAATCAATTCATTTAGATTGTAATAATATACATGTTTCCTATACATCTCTATGTATATGTATATTACTTACAAAAGAATCTTAGTACCTTTGACTAGATATATAATGCTCACAGATAAAACCAAACTCTTTTATTTTATTAATAATAAATATTTTCATTACAAAACTGTAATTGAAGAAGATAAAGTTACATGTAAATACACTTGTTTTCCAGGGCACTATATTTACATAACTCCAGCAAATACCCACTTTTATATTACAGGAACTATTGACCTTCTATCTAAGAAGAACCTAATTAGGAAGACTATTGCGATTTATCACCAACTTAAAGGATCTCTAATTCTAGAGAGACAAAAAATCTTCCACCTTCTTCCTTAGGGGGTAGAAGTGAAGGGAGAGATTATCAACTTCACTAGTAACCTACTTCTAGCTCTTCCTATCTTTAAATTGTAACATCCCACCCTCAATTGGAAGGGTAGAATAGTAAATTGGCATAGGATGTGCTAGATTGGGATTTCATGGGACTGCTCATGCATAATAGGATTGCTACATAGTCACAATTGTGCACAGGAATTTACTGTACATGCATACATGACATTCCCGGTTTTCATGCCTAAGACAATTTTATTGGGATTAACATGATTTTTGGGTTTGGAAAATTATTCTGAGTGCGCCATAAATTGTTTTCTAATTTAAGGGATTTTCAAGAATTTTTCTGGATTTTTCCGGAGAAAATGCCCGGATCGAAAAATTTTCTAACTGGCTGACTGAGTGGGTTTCCGGTACCGAAAAGACTATCTAATGGCATTGGGAATTTAGGTACATGATTCTAGGAATTATGAATTGTGAGCCATCAGAATTTGGAGAGAAATTGGAGTGAAATTTGGAACCGAAATTAAAATCAGGACACGTGGCAAGTGACACTTGTCACTTGCCTAGGGATATCTTAAGTTATTAATTTAATAATTATTTTAGTGGGCTGGTTGCCCACGACTCTCTCCTTCATTCATTTAAATATAAAACACTTTGGAAGCCCTCATTTTTCACTCACCCGTAGCTTCCTCCATGGCCTTTCTCCTTTGAATTTTTCTTATTCTCATTCCACGCAAGAAGTTGTCCTCGGTTCCTTGCTTGCTTCTCTTCACACACAAACCAAGTTGAAGCCTTGAGTGGATGATGATCTTTGTGATACAAGTAAAGGCCATAGGTGAGTTATCAAGGTAAGAAGTGTGGAGAGGTTTAAAGATTTGGAGAATTGATAGCTTGTAACTTGTTTAAGGTGAGAATTGATGTTTGTTTTTATTCTTTTGGTAGTTAGAAGCATTCATGGAGATCCTTTAAGTATTTATTTGATCATGAAAGTGGTAGGTTCGAATGGGTTTAATGCATGCTTGTGTGAGGGAAGTGGATAGAGTAGTTAAAGAATGTGAAAGTAATGTTGTTAATGATGTTTATGATGTTTAATGAATGGAAATAAAGTATGGAAGTTGTGTAAGTGGTTGCTGCCACTTATGCTCTATTCTATAAGTATATGTTGTGATGAATTTGTGGTTGAATTAGAGGTGTAAATGGATGTTTGGTGATGTGTTATTGATATTAGAAGTGATAGGAGTTAGGTTGAAGTTGAAAGCTGGAAAATGCATTTTTGACCCTATTGCAATGTTTTGATCATAACTAATTGTGTAGGTGAGCAAATGAGGTGAGGTTTGTGCCCAATTAAACTTTGGGATGTTGGCTACATTTTTGTATGAAATAGGTGTTGTCCAATTTTTAGCTTTAAGAGGTTGCAATATGGCTTGGAAAGTTACTGCTATTGACTGGAATGAATAGTACCCGAAACCATAACCTAGAGTTTTGTTCATTTTTCTAAATTAATTGAGAAGGAATTAGAACAAATGGACTAAATGCAAGTTGAAGCCTATTAATTTATCTTTCCAATGCCACTGATTTTGCAATTTTTCGATATGTATAGTAGGAGTTATGGACTGATGACTATTGGCTGTTTTCATGCATTGAATGAAACCTAGCTGGAATGTCAAATTTGGTGCACATTATGAATTGGAGCAATTGTAGTAATTTATGTGAACTGAATTGGTGTGAGTGATCTTCTGCAAAGTTGTAGTGGAAGAAATTATCTTGAGAATGATATATGACATGTAATTTTTGGTTGTCATATTTGAGAGAAATGAATTTGTAAAAATTTAACCTGCATTAGGTTGTGAATTGCTGATCATGGCAGAAACTTGCATAATAGTTTTGAAATTGTTAGAGATCGAATTGGATGTTGAGTTCTTCATGAAAATTGAAGTTTGAGATCTTATATTTTCAGGGATATAAGGTAGTGAATTTGGTGACATTTGTGCTAAGAGATATACTGTTGTGAAATGTACTGTTCAGATTGGGAAAATTCTGAGGGCTGATGCTTTAGTGAATTGTTTGACATAGTTGGCAAGTGAATCTGATTTTGGGTTGTTCATGAAAGTTTTAGATAACATTGTGAGCTTGATGAGCATATTTATTTTATAATTTCTGACTGCATATAATGGAAGTTAGTGAATTTCCAATTACTTTTCTGTTTTAAGAGGTGAGTGTGTGGGCAGTAGCTTCCATGGAATTTTTGACACCCTTATTGGTAAAATTGCTTGTTGGGGGCTTCATGAAACTTGTAGATAGTTTTATTATCTTTCCAACAAGGTATAGTTTGTATTTTTCTGAAATATGTAGAAAGAGATATGATAGATTGAATTTCGGTTGGAAAACAGGAAAAAGAGAAGGAAACAAGGTCTATATATATATATATATATATTAATTGTTGAATTTTGGTTTCTTTCGTGAATAACTTTTCCGTCCGACGTCCGATTGACCTGATTCTTGAGGCATCGGATTCATAGAATATTGAATTTCCTTTTCTGAGAGATTCGGGCTTTTTGGACGGAAAATTGACGCGGGTCCGGGTAAAGGTCTGTTTAATCACTGTTTTGTTTAATTGGGAACCTATAGAGGTCCGAATTGCGCACCGTCAGCGCCAATAGGTTTCTAACTTTTAGACGGATTTTTATGATGGAAAAAAATGGAATTAGGGCCAGGAATTCATGAACATGCATATTTCACATACATGTGCATCAGTACTAGTTCGAATTAAATATTTAGTGACTCGTTCTTTCTCTGATTCTTATAGAGGCCCAAGTGGAGCGTCGTTCGACCGACGGGGCGAAAACTTCCCGGCATTAGGTCGGAAGTAATAGGTGAGTAACCTAGGTGGTTACCTCAATCTACGTGTTTACTGTGACTTATTTGCCCTATGGGGATTTCTTGGATTACGTGATATTGACTGTAAATTACTGCTCATTGGGAATTCTAGACTGTTATGTAACTGTTCAATTGAACATGTGCACTCATGCACAGATGCATAAACTGATAAAGAATAAATGTGAACCGAGTCGCTACTGATACTGATACTGCGAGCCTAGAGCTCGAATGGAGATAATTCTCCTGACGCGCTTCATCGACCATCAACACCGCTAAAGCACTTTCGGTCACAATCATCGTAATAAATCGGAAAAGAGTCACATGTGCATTGCATACTGGACTGAATAATTGACATGGTACCTGACTGTATCTATACTGTAATATGACTGTAACTGTGTTCTGTTTACCGTGACTGTGTTGTATGCCTATTACTGTGATTGTATTAGCATTGTAATTGTATGATTACTGGATGCATACTGTATCATGCTTATGTGATGCATGAATTGGGAGAACCATCGATGATGGTTTCTCATTGAGTTCGCAAACTCATCCAAAATTGCAATTTATTTTTCAGGCTTAAGTGTAGCAGATAGCTCCCTCAGGACTATAGAGCCGTGTACTGTGGATTGGCGAGAGAGGCAATGACTCAAAGGTCGATCAGCTGGGCTTTCTTTTGGAGACTTATAGTTAGATCTGTTCTTTGTACATTACTGTATGGTACGTAGTGTACGGTGTTTTGGAACTTGTGCAGACTAAAAATACTGACAGTTTGTAAATTTCTGAATTTTGAGTGAATGAAATGAAATCTAGTTTAGTTTTAAAAAGTTGTCAATTTCTTCGTACTGCTTTATGATTGTGATGCCATTAGGAGTTTAGTGGTAGTTGTCAGTAGTGGTCTCTTATCGTAGGATATGTACCGGAATGACCTACGGGCGTTCCGGTGGGTACTCTATGGTAAGGGGGTGCTACATTAGGTGGTATCAGAGCATGGTTTGGCATCTTTTGGGAATAGTAACAATGTAGGTATAAATTTGACGGAACTGTTGAAACTGATCAGAATTCTTGTTTTGTTCTAGGTCTTTTGCATTAGGTGATCAGGTTGAGCAGCCAGCTGACCAAGGATCAGTGGGAGCAAGTAGAGAGTCTTCTATGCCTCGTACTGAGGAATTGTGTCCTCGAGTTCCCATGAGACGGGAGAGGAGGTATGACTTGCTGCGCAAGCAGGGGGTTGTCGATTTTTATGGCAGTACATACCCCGCTGAGGCTGAGGGGTGACTGGAGAGGACGGAGAGAGTCTTCGACCAGATGGACTGCGAACCTGATGAGAGGTTCGATTATGCGGTGTCTCTACTGCAGGACCCAGCATACAAATGGTGGAAGACTGTGCCAGGCAGTATCACCAGGCCCTGTGTACTGTTATGGGGAGATTTTCTGAGGGCCTTCCGGGAGAACTACATGCCCAAGGACTATCTTGACATGAAGATGCAGGAGTTTCTAGAGCTGAAGCAAGGTAGGATGTCGGTGACAGAGTATGAGATGAGGTTCAATGAGCTGATGGACTATGCCACTGTCATGATCCCGACTGAGGCTGATAAGTGCCGGAGGTTCGAGAACGGCCTCAATACCGAGATTCGTACCCTGTTAGCTCGGTCTGACATGGGTACCTTTATTGAGTTGAGAGCTGCTGCTGTGAGAGTGGAGCAGCTGTTGAGGCAGCGACAGGCTGAGATTGGGTCCCGGGGTAAGCGGCCAAGTGACAGTCAGGGCAGCTCTGGCAGGAGCTTTAGTAAGCGCCAGGGCAGGACTTTCAGGTCTCCGGGAGGTTCGAGACAGTCTGTTTATGGGCAGAGGGGGAGATTCGGACAGACTGGCAGTAGTAGTGGCAGAGGTTCAGGCGTAACCCTCCAGCAGCCCGCATTGTGAGAGAGACACAGCTGGGAGTGTTGGTGGCTTACTGGAGCCTGCTTGAGATGCGGCTCGACGGAGCACCAGGTTTGGGATTGCCCAGCTACACTGGGCGTTCAGTCTGCTGGTAGTGGACGAGCCGGGAGTAGTACTACTGTACAATAGGGTAGAGTGGGTGGATCCGGACAGAGGGGTCGAGGTAGAGGCCGAGGTAGAGCTGAGGGATCCTTTGTGAGGACTGAGGGTCGGGGCAGCCGACCACAGTCCCAGGCCAGAGTCTATGCCATGACGAGACAGGAGGTCCAGGATTCCCCTGATGTTGTAGCTGGTATGCTCCTTATTTATGATATTGAGGCGTTTGCATTGCTGGATCCTGGATCCACGCATTCTTTTATTGCACCTAATATGGCATGTAGATTGCATGGGGATAGGGAGATGTTACTGTATGGGCTAGAGGTGAGTACACCTCTAGGTAGTACTATTGCATTGGGAGAGGTCTGCAAGGGATGCTCGATCCAGATTGATCAGCGGTGTTGAGGCGCGACCTTATAGTGTTGCCTCGAGAGAGATTGATGTGATTACGGGATGGATCGCTTCTCGCCCATAGGGCTATCATGGACTGCTACACCAAGGAGGTTGTATTAGAGTCTCCTGGTCAGCCTAGAGTAGTGTTCAGAGGAGTTAGTCAGGCAGTGCCAGCCCGGATGATCTCTTTTCTTAGTTCCCTGAGACTGATGCAGGGAGGTTGTGAGGCCTATCTGGCTCATGGGGTTGACACTAGAGTTGAGCAGAGGCTTCAGGATATTCCCGTGGTTAGGAAATTTCCAGATGTGTTTCCTGATGAGTTACCGAGTTTGCCGCCGGATCGGGAGATAGAGTTTACTATTGACCTCGTTCCAGGTACTGCTCCTATATCTATACCTCCATATAGGATGGCACCTGTGGAACTGAGGGAGTTTAAGGCTCAGTTGCAGGAGTTGCTGGAGAAGGGATTTATCAGGCCTAGTGTTTCACCATGGGGAGCTCCAGTATTATTTGTGAAGAAAAAGAATGGGACTTTGATGTAAGTGATCTAGAAGGGGGGTTGAATAGATCTTAAAAATTATTTGAAAATTTCTACAAGAAAATCAGAAGTTAAAACACACAAAAACAATTTAGATAAACTTAATTGAAAAGTGTAGGGAAGAAGATCAAAAACTTATTTTTATAGAGGTTCGGTGCTAAGACCTACGTCCTCTAACTAAGCTCCCACTTAGGATTTTGCCAACCACTTTATTGCACACTTTGTAGTTGAGTGTGAACTTTTTACAATCCCACTTGAATTCCGGCTCAAGCAACCTTTACACTCGATTTGTCTTCCGGCACAAATCTTACCTCACGTGACCTAGTCACTCAAATTGTAAGTAAAACAATACAAAGATTGAAGAACAAATGCTCAATACAATTTGTAACAAAATAAGAGCAATAGTGAGCAATTTGAAGCAGTATAAGAGTATTTGAACTTGTAGAACTTGTATTTTCTCTTCTTCCATCATCCTCTATTTATACTTGAAGAAATATAGCTGTTGGAGCTCTTCTAGCCGTTGCTTAATTGGATATAGCCGTTCCTTGATAATCTCCACTCCATTTTTAGCAAATTGGACCGTTGGAGTTGAATCTGTGCATTCATAAGTCGACTTGTCGAATGCATAAGTCGACTTGTTTCAACCATTTACGTAAAAATTGTAACTCTGCTCTCCGATAAGTCGACTTGTGCTGTATAAGTCGACTTGTTATCTTCGATAAGTCGACTTGTGTTCTATAGGTCGACTTGTGTTAATTCATCTTAATATATAAGTCAACTTGTTGTTTTGTAAGTCGACTTGTATTGCCTTCTATGATAACATCTGACCAAATCCTCTATAATCCTTATGTTTTATGTCATTTTCCTTTAGTAGACAATTCCCATCTTGATTCTTCATTGATTAAACACTTACTTCTCTTGATTTGCACGATTCTTTCATTGAATAATACCTGAAATAATTTCTTAACTAATTCTAGATATTTTATTATTATCAAAACATAAAGAGATTTAATTTGTCAACCCCCATTGGTCCAACAATCTCCCCCTTTTTGATAATGACAAAATATTTAGAAATTTATAAGAAATATATAAAATTTGATCAAGGTTTCCCTTGTCTTGATGGTTAGTTAGTGTCCCCCTTAATTAGAGAATCAATGAATAAAATAGAAATTAATAAAATTGCAAATCAATGAAATTTTCACTCCCCCTTAATCAAATATCAATTTCAATCTTACTCCCCCTTTTTGTCATAATCAAAAATCAATGGAGAAAATAAACTCAATTGAAGATTAATGAAGGTTGAAAACCAAACATAACAACAAACACAAGTAGTAGTCATTACAAGAAAATGTCAAACCAACACAAACACATAAACACACATAAAACAAACAAACAAACATAAGTCGAAATGTTGGTCAAGGCACAATACAATACACATCATGACTAAGAATCATCGTGCCTACACCCTAGCTTGTAAAAAATCTTCTTGATGCTCTTCTCTAAGCGGGTAAGCATGTTGCGTTGCTCGTCAATTTTTCTTTCCATCCGTATAAGCGTGTCTTGTTGATCATCATGACGCTCATTAATCTCATCCAACTGATCGCGAAGTTCCTGAATATCAGCTTGGGAGACCTCACTACTTCCAACATTACTTGGTCGTGAGCTACTTGGACGATTTGTTGTCCTAGATCATTTCCTTGATGGTACCTGCTCACCGACCAAAGTCAACCCAAGCTTCTCAACATGACAGGAATAGACCCAGCCTTTCTCAACTGTCCGAACCAATTTCATGCTCCTTAGGTTGTAAGGCGTGAATCTCCAACTCTGAGGATAAGGAAAACTCATATATGAATCCAGTGTGCATTTTCTAACCTGAGAGATATGTGTAATCAGTGCGGCATACGGCATTCCTTTATGCCGGACTAGTTTCCCTTTCAGCTGTCCACGTAATAAGCTTGCCTTTTTCCTCATCATCTGAATAATCAAGCTCGGATAGTTTAGTTTCATCCTTCCTCCATATGCCACGTAATCTCCTTATCCAAAGAAGTGATTTGATTATTACTGGCTTTCTTTGGGTACACGACCCTGTTTATCGCATAATGCAGTAACCGATAATTCAAAGGCAAATCCATTGCCTCAAATGGAGGGGAATGGTCGGAACATAACCGAACTAACAAATTAGCCCCTTTTTCCTCAGTATAGCCGAAATTCTCTTCGGCTTCCTCATCAGTGTCACCCTCAACATTTCTCAAAATTTTAAAATCAGTAAAAGAAGCTCTAGGCCTAACTCCTCCTCTAGGCAAATGAAACATGGTATACAAATCTGATTCACTAAGATAGAAAGCTCTCCCGTTAATTTTAGAGGACAAGGTAACTCCTTCCTAAACATTGCTCCTAATCACAATCAGATTTGCATAAAATTCCTTTACTGCTTCTTCATAGATAACATCATGAAAACCCAAAAAATCTCTTAACCCAAGATTAACAATTTCAGAAAACACATCTGAGAACTCACTACTATCTAGCTCAGTCCAATCAAATCTCATAGAGGGAATCAAAACTTCATCTTTCAGTACCTAGTAATACAAATTTTGAGCATCCCTCGAAACGAATCTGGGTTCAATCGCGTCATCCTCCCTTGTCGCATCTCCCCGTGAAGAAGACCCCCGAACCCGTGGTCTTTGAGGAACGTGGGGATCTTGAGTTTGAGTCGTTTCTTTCCCTTTCTGAGAAGCTTTTCTAGGAACCATGGAAGATTTAGAGAGAAGGAGGAAAAATTCGCAGGTTAGGGTTAGGGTTTTAAGAAAGGGGTTTTCGAAAAAGAGGGTTGATTTGGAGATAAAATGAGTGGGTTTAGGGTAGATGGAGGTCGAAAATGGATGGATAAGGGAGATTTGAAGAGATTGAGCAAAATAATTCAAGTTGTGAGAGAAGAGGTTTAGGGTTTTAGTGAGAGAGGGTCTGCGGAGAAGAAGAAGAAGAAAGGTTTTTAAAGACTCCGTCCAGGAATAAGTCGACTTGTTCCTTGAATAAGTTGACTTATCGACCTTAATAAGTCGACTTGTCCATCCATATAAGTCGACTTATTCTCCAATTTTCTGCTTTCCTAAAACACTGATTTCCTCATAAGTCGACTTGCTGATTTGTGTCCAAAACTCTGAATAATTCACTTAAATCAGCCCAAGTAAGCAACACGATGAATGTATCTTCGGATGTGATTGCACAAATGCCTCAGATTTTGACCATTTGATATATGAATGTAGCCAAACATAAATTCAACCAAATGAATTTAAATCACACATGCCTAGTCTCAATTTAATATTCACAAACACATCTTCCTTAAGAGGTTTAGTAAAAATGTCAGCTAATTGATCACTAGTAGAAACATGCTTCAAGCAAATGTCACCTTTTAGACAATGATCACGAATAAAATGATGTCTAATTTCTATATGCTTTGTTCTACTATGCAAAATTGGATTTTTACTTAAACAAATTGCACTAGTATTATCACAATAAATAGGAATATTTTTAACCACAATACCATAATCAAGCAATTGATGTTTAATCCAAAGAACTTGGGCACATGCACTCCCAGCTGCTATATATTCAGATTCAGCAGTGAAAATAGCTACACTAACTTGCTTTTTACTAGCCCAAGATATCAAAGATGATCCTAAGAAATGACATAATCCACCAGTGCTTTTTCTATCAATTCTACAGCCACCATGATCAGCATCGCTATAAGCATACAAATCAAATGAATCACAACTGGGATACCACAAACCATGATTAATAGTTCTACTCAAATATCTAAAAATTCTTTTACAAGCACTCAAGTGAGAAATCTTAGGACAAGATTGAAATCTAGCACAAAGACATGTGGCAGACATTATATCAGGTCTAGAAGCAGTTAAATACAAGAGAGAGCCGATCATACCTCTATAGAGTTTTTGATCAACATCTTCTTCATGTTCATTTTTCTCCAAGACCACATTTGTTGCCATTGGTGTTGTTGCCACTTTACATCCTTCCATTTTAAACTTCTTAAGAAGCTCCTTTGTATACTTCGATTGATGGATGAATATTCCATTTTTGTGTTGCTTGATTTGCAATCCAAGAAAGAACTTGAGTTCTCCCATCATGCTCATTTCAAACTCACCTTGCATTAAATCGCTAAATTCTTTACATAAAAATTCATTAGTGGCACCAAACACAATGTCATCAACATAAATTTGACAAATAAGCATATCATGATCAACATGTTTAATAAACAAGGTATTATCTATCTTACCACGAACATATCCATGTTGAGTGAGAAAAGTACTTAACCTCTCATACCATGCTCTAGGTGCTTGCATCAGTCCATAAAGTGCCTTCTTGAGTTTGTAGACGTAATTCGGATGCTCATGATCTTCAAATCCCGGCGGTTGTTTGACATAGACTTCCTCTTGAATATACCCATTGAGAAATGCGCTCTTGACATCCATTTGATTTAATTTGATCCTTTTATGAGACGCAAATGCACATAGTAGCCTAATTGCCTCCAAACGAGCCACAGGAGCATATGTCTCATTGTAATCAATACCTTCTTCTTGATAAAATCCTTGAGCCACTAGCCTTGATTTATTTTTAATCGCTTCACCATTCTCATCATATTTTATCCGATTTACCCACTTGACTCCAATGATAGTCTTGTCCTTTGGTGGAGCTACCAAATCCCATACATCATTTCGCTTGAACTGATTAAGCTCCTCTTGCATAGCTAAAAGCCGCCATCATCTTTAAGAGCTTCTTCTATATTTTTGGGTTCTACCAATGAAATGAAGGCTGAATTAATCATATTCTCATAGATATTTCTCCTAGTTCTTACACCAACATTTAAATCACCAATGACTTGCTCCATAGGATGGTTTTTTGCTTTTGCCCATGATTTAATGTCGGGTACATGATTTTCTTCGTCTAGCTTCAATTCCTCAATCTTGGATTCAATTTCTTCACTTTTATTTCCTGAACTTCCTGCATCATCATCAAAACAAGCCTTTCTCGGGGGTGAAACCATATCATCAAATTTAACATGTATACTTTCTTCAACACATTTAGTCCTATTATTATAAACTCTAAAAGCCTTACTAGTTTGAGAATAACCAATAAACACACCAATATCAGATTTAGAATTGAATTATCCTAAATTGCTCTTTCCATTATTATGAATAAAAACTTTACAGCCAAAAGGATGAAAATAAGAGATGTTGGGTTTCTTACCTTTCCAAAGTTCGTAGGGTGTCTTATTTTTGTCTCTTCGCAAGTGTACCCTATTGATGACGTAGCATGCGGTATTGACTGCTTCCGCCCAAAATGATTTAGGAAGATTGTACTCATTTAATATGGTTCTGCTCATTTCTTTAAGAGAACGATTCTTCCTTTCTACCACACCATTTTGTTGCGGAGTCCTTGATGTTGAGAAATTGTGCTCCATCCTGTATTTGTCGCAAAGACTTTCGAAAGGTTCACATTCAAATTCTCCTCCATGATCGGTTCTAATTGCAACGATAGACAAATTTTTCTCATTTTGAACCAATCTACACCACTTGGTAAATTCATTAACGACATCATTTTTATTCGCAAGAAATCTTACCCAAGTAAATCTAGAGAAATCATCTACAATCACAAGTACATATAATTTTTCACTAAGACTAGCATGCCTAGATGGTCCAATCAAATCCATATGCACAAGTTCAAGAATTCTAGATGTGCAAATTTCTTTCTTTGGTTTGAAAGATTCTCTAACATGTTTGCCTTTCAAACATGACTCACACAAATGATCTTTAACAAATTTAATCTTAGGCAAACCTCTTACAATGTCATTTTTTGAAAGCTTAGAAATTAAAGGCAATGGTGCATGTCCTAATTTTTATGCCATAAAATGCATTTTCTTCTAAAGGTCACCAGCATTTTCATTGAATGAACTATCATCATGCAAATCAACAATGTATGTGTTCCCATGTCTCAAACCAATAAAGGCAACATGATCATCCTTCTTAACTAGGCAATGTGATGATTCAAATGATACAATATAATTCATATCACAAAGTTGAGACACACTTAGCAAGTTATGTTTCAACCCATCAACTAGCAAAACATTGTCAATGGTTGGCAAAGGTTCCTTACCCACTTTACCAATTCCAATGACCTTACCTTTGTTGTTGTCTCCGAAGGTGACATAACCTTGATTTTTCGGTTTGATTTTCGCAAAAAGCTTCCTGTCCCCACTCATGTGTCTCGAACATCCACTGTCGATGTACCAAGTGCTTGACAGTCTTTCATCCCTTGCTTGTACCTACAATATCAACGTTCTTTCTTCTTATAGGTACCCAAGCCATTTTGGGTCCATTTTGGTTAGCCATATAAACCACATTTGGTGGTGTTGTGCCTTTAATAACCCAAATTTTCTTAACCTTAACACATCTTCTAATGCTCTTGCAAGCAATTTCTATATGACCGTCTTTCAAGCATCTAGCACATTGAGCAATTTTTCCATCCTTAGTAAATTTGGAAATTAAAGAGCAATCTCTATCAAAAGGATCATAACCTAATCCATGTTTAGAAATGGAATATCTTTGTAACAATAGCAATTTTTCAAACTGTTCGTTTCCATTTGCGAATTTTCCAACCACATACGAAAATTCTTTTCTAAGTCTATTAAGCTCACAAATAAGATTTTCTTTTTCAATAAGACATGCAGAATGATCTTCTTTTGGACTATCTAAATCATCAATCGTTTCATGTAAAGCACTATTTTCAGGAACCAACTCTCGTATTTTCTTTCTTAATTTTTTGTTAATATCAATAGCTTCTTCAAAATCAGCTTGTAAAGCATCAAAGGAATCTCTTAGATCTTGGTCATTGAAAGTTACCTCATTTTCATCATCACTTGATGAATTTTTTGCCATAAGTGCCAGGTTGTTTTCATCATCGATTTGGTATGCATCCTCTTCATCACTCCAAGTTTCCACCAAGCTAGTTTTCCTTTTACCTTTGTCGTATTTGTCATTTTTCTGAAAGTTTGATGTTGATGATGAGCTTTTGCATTCTCTTGCGAGATGTCCCCGTTTTCCACATCTCCAACATTCTTCGTTGCCTTTCTTTTCGTCATAGCCTTTTGATTTTCTTTCCGCGCCAAACCTCTTTCTTTCTACCTGTTTTTCGTCATTTAATTCTTTCCTTCGATTTTTTAGAAGTCCCTTGAACTTCCTTAAATTTCTAGCGTACATAGCGATTTCTTCGTCTTCCTCGTCTTCATCTATTTCCTCATCACTTTCATCAACAACAGAAGTGTTAGCTTTAAAAGCAATAGATTTTTTAGGCTTACCTCTACCTCCTCTGGATTTGAGAATAATCTCATAGTTGATAAGTGATCCCACCAAGGCGTTGAATTCCAGATGATTGAGATCCTTTGACTCCATAATTGCGATTACTTGAGAATCCCATTCCTTTGGTAGTGAACGAAGAATCTTCTTCACCTTCTCGCTATCCGTCATGTGCTTTCCCAGGTTGCCTAATCCATTTATGATTTCTGCAAAACGGTCAAGCATTGTAGAAATTGACTCACCTTCCTTCATGACGAACATCTCGTAGTCGTGGAGAAGCATGTTGATCTTTGTCTCCCGGACTTGATTTGTCCCTTCATGAGTAACTCGAAGTCTCTGTTGGATCGGAAAAAGAAAGCATGCTTAGTTTGGAGAAACGATAGATTTCAAAACTTTTTAAGAAATCATCTTGCAGCGGAAGCAATATATCCAAATCAACATGCTAATCCATACATGATATGGTATAAGGATAATAAAAAACCAAGAACAAGACAAAAGGAATTACCGACTCCTTCGCCATTCTGACTTTAAATCCTCGCGGCTTATCCTCTCCTTCTTATATCCAAATCCTTTGCCTTTGAGTCTTTTCCTTTAGCAATCAATCTTCTTCCTTGTTGTAGCATCCTCAACCAAT
Source organism: Erythroxylum novogranatense (assembly GCA_029891385.1). NCBI lineage: Eukaryota > Viridiplantae > Streptophyta > Magnoliopsida > Malpighiales > Erythroxylaceae > Erythroxylum > Erythroxylum novogranatense. Next base: position 57,680,220 of record CM057226.1, on the reverse strand, counting down.
TAGATTTACCACTTTTTCTTCAAGGACAACTAGGTTAACAAAATCCTTTGGTGGGAAAGGAGAAGAAATATTTGGAGGAGATTTTCTTAGAAAAGAAGAATCAAAATCAAAACTCTTTCAATTCTTTCACTTAGGAATTTCGGTTCTACCTTGCATGAAAAGAGAGAATGTCTAAAACCATGCAAGAACCCTTTCTTACATCTCAATTTCGAAATATGCATGAATGGAAAGAGTGAGAGGCATCCAATGCATCACTTCACATTAATCACTCATCAAATAGCCAATAAATGAGACTTACTTCATTTATCTTTAAAATGGCTATTTGAAAAGACCATAACCTATAATTGAATACCCATTTCGGTTTTGTCAAGAAGAAAGAAGGAAGATGGTCCATCTAATGCACATCTTTCATCTTTAATCTAATGAATGCAAATAGGTTACATGCCAACATTAAAAGCCAACCATTAAACCATTTAATGGTAAGTTCATAACTTCATTTAATAATGATGAACCATAATAAAGACCATCTTTATTTAGTATTTTAATGTCAAATGTGTGGTTACACATCTAACCTAACACAATTTCGAAATTGTTTCTTCTCCATTTAAAAAAAATTGTTTTAATATAATTAATCTAATCAATTACATTAAACCAAAACAAGCCCATTTCTAAATAAACATATGGGTTTCCAATTAACCATTAAATAGTATAAGCCCATCATTCAATTATGGACTTCTAAAGCCTCCAAACTACTTCTTACTTAGCTTGATAACCTTCCTTAAAGCCAAGTGGGGAATCTTATTGGACTTTGATAATTCAAACTCCAATAAGCCCAGAAATAATTCAATCTCATTGGAATTAATTCTAGCTTATTAACTAAATGTCATTCCACTAAAGACAATTAGTTGAACTCTTGAATTATTAAATATTATGAGAATATGTCCAATTGCAAACCCTATTTAGAACCTTATTATAGCCATCCGCACAACTAAGGGTAAAATTACCGTTTTGCCCTTATGTTGGTTTTTCCTTCTAGATCTCTCATTTTACTTTATATGGTGATTAACACATAAGATCTCATCTTAGTGTTAAGACTTGATGGGTAGCTAGTCCATCAAACTCATCGCGCCAGCTTAATCACCAAATCTCCTTAAAACATCTGAAGAGATGATAGACTATAAACTCTTTATTTGAGTGAATGTTCTCGATACATGTTTCAATTAATAATTCCAACATGCATAATCGGATTAATACCCTATAAAAATCCATTCCGATCATATCAAGAATTACAATGAAACACATATGAGTTCACCACTCATCAAGATTGTGGTTCACAATAGCGAATGCTTAAGTTGTATGTTTTAAGATTAAAGTAACGCCCACTTTATTCTTGAAAACATACTTGATTCCGCATTCATTTAATAGTGCCATTATCGATAGTCTACTACTATCATGATATGAAACTCATCATTCCCTTTAAGTAAACTCCTTTACTTTTATGGAGATAAATCGCAACACTACGCCTAAACCATAATCAAACGACCAACTTGATTATTCAACTGTGAATCAATTAATTGATTCTAATAATATACATGTTTCCCATACATCTCTATGTATATGTATATTACTTACAAATGAATCTTGGTACCTTATGACCAGATATATAATGCTCATACAGATAAAACCAAACTCTTTTGTTTTATTAATAATAAATATTTTCATTACAAAGCAGAATCAAGAAGATAAAGTTACATGTAAATACACTTGCTTTCCAGGCACTATATTTACATAACTCCAACAACCTCCCACTTGCCCTAAAGCAAGTTTGACATATCCTTCATTCCCATCCCTTCTAGGTGACCCTCAAAGCTCTTTTGAGTCAATGTCTTTGTGAACGGATCAGCAAGGTTTCGCTCTGTAGGAATCTTTACCACATCCACTTCTCCACGTTGTATTATCTCCCTTATGAGATGATACTTTCGCTTAATGTGTTTGGCAGCTTTGTGGTTCCGAGGTTCTTTAGAATTAGCCACTGCCCCACTATTATCACAATAAAGTGTAATAGCTTTTTCTATATCTGGAACTACCTCCAAATCATTTAGGAACTTCTGGAGCTAGACTGCTTCCTTTGCTGCTTCACAAGCAGCAACATACTCAGCCTCTATAGTCGAATCAGCAATATAAGATTGCTTGACACTCCTCTAAACTATAGCTCCACCTCCTAAAGTAAATATAGAACCAAAAGTTGATTTCCTTGAATCAACATCTGATTGGAAATCAGAATCCGTATATCCTGTCGAAATAAGATTACTTCCAGAGTAAACAAGCATTAAGTTCTTCGTCCTACGAAGATACTTAAGTATACACTTAACCGCAGTCCAATGTTCCATTCCTGGATTGGACTGAAATCTTCTTACCAGTCCCACCGCGTAACAGATATCGGGTCTAGTGCACAACATTGCATACATCAAACTACCAACTGCCGAAGCATATGGAATGTTACGCATGCGTTCAACCTCCTCTTGGGTTTTAGGTGCTTGTTCCTTTGAAAGTTTAATTCCATGTCTAGTAGGAGTGAAACCCCTCTTGGAATCTTGCATGGCGAACTTATTTAGCATATTCTCAATGTAGGTTAGTTTAGACAAAACTATCTTCTTGTTCTTACGATCCCTTATAAGTTTGATCCCTAGAACATAGGTAGCCTCTCCCAAATCCTTCATTGAAAATCGCTCATTCACCATCCTTAACCGCAGATAACATTCCCACATCATTCCCAATGAGCGTAATGTCATCAACATACGTGATTAGGAAAGTAACCTTACTTTCTTGTATTCTTTTGTAAACACAAGGCTCATCTAGGTTTTGTATGAACCCATAGGTTTTGATAGCCTTATCAAACCTAATGTTCCAAGACCTAGATGCTTGCTTAAGTCCATAAATGAACCTTTGCAACTTGCAAACCTTATGCTCATTACCTAGCTCAATGAATCCTTCTGGTTGGGCCATATTAATGGTCTCCTCATGATCTCCATTCAGAAATGCAGTCTTGACATCCATTTGCCATATTTCATAATGAAAATAGGCTGCTATGGCCAAAAGAATCCTGATGGACTTAAGCATGGCAACCGGAGAAAAAGTCTCCTCGTAGTCTATACCCTCCTTTTGAGTATAGTCTTTAGGTACCAATCTAGTTTTAAAGGTCTCTACCTTTCCATCCGATCCCCTTTTCCTTTTGTAGATCCATTTACACCCTATGGTTTTTAGACACAGTGGTAGATCTATAAGGACCTGACTTCATTAGTATACATAGAATCTATTTCCGATTCCATTGCCTTGAGCCATTTTCTGCATCAACATCATTAATAGCCCGTATATACGTAACGGATCTGTTTCTTCTTAGTCCGAGATGGCAATTAAGCCTTCTCCTAAACCCAGATACCTATCTGGTTGTCTCACAACCCTCCCACTACGCTCTGGGCACATCTTGATGTTCAGGTTGCACTTCCGATTCAACTCTTGAATCCATTTCGACATCTTGTTCGTCATATCCAAAACAACTCTTGGTTTGGATGAAATTGCTAACTCCTTTAGTACTACTTCACTTCTTCCTTTGTGATTTCTCACAAACTCTTCCTCTAAGAAGTTTGCATTTGTCGACACAAATACCTTCCTATCATGAGGACTGTAAAATAGTACCCTCGAGTTCCGTAGGATATCCTACAAACAAACATACTTCGACCTTGGTTCCATCTTTGTGGATTCAGGCTTTAGAACATGGGCTGGACAGCCCTAAGTCCTCAAGTGCCTCAATGAAGGCACTCGACCGATCCACAACTCCCTAGGTGTTTTAGGCACCGATTTGGATGGAGCAAAGTTAAGAAGATATGTTGCCGTTGTATAGCATATCCCGTAACGATTCTGGAAGGCTAGCATAGGACATCATTGATCTTACCATTTCCAATAGAGTTCTATTTCTCCTCTCGCTACACCATTCTGCTGAGGTGTACGAGGAGTCGACAAATTGGAAACAATTCCATTGTCAATTAAATATTCTTGGAACTCTCCAGATAAATACTCACCACCTCGATCCGATCGAAGTCGCTTTTAATGGCTTGCCGAAGTTGCTTCTCGCCTTCAACTTTGAATTCTTTGAACTTTTCAAAAGATTCACTCTTTTATGCATCAAATACAAATAGCCATGTCTTGAGTAGTCATCTATAAAAGTTATGAAATATTCATAACCTCCTCTAGCTTGTACATTCATGGGCCCACACATCAAGATGTACCATGTCCAATGTGGATTCAAATCTGTTTCCTTTAGAAGGAAATGAGGCTTTTGTCATTTTCCTTCAATACAAGATTCACAGTGGGTAATGGATCACTATCCAAGCCAATAAGGATCCCATCCTTTACTAGCCTGTCAAGTCTTTTTCGATTGATATGACCCATTCTTAGATGCCACAGATACTTTGAATTAATGCTAGAGATATTGGATTGTCTTGGTTTTATCAATTCGTGGTGTTTAGTGAGCTTTTCATAGGTTCTATAAAAACAATCCTGTTTAATTATCGCTTCACAAATAAAATCCTTATTCTCATATATTGAAACAACCTTTTCAAAATATAAGGAATAGCTAGATTTTATTAGACAAAAATGAAATCATGTTCCTTACAATCATTGGCATGTAATAAACATCTTCCAAATATAACCTATGACCACTAGGAAAGTCCAAGATAACTACTCCCACCGATTCTCGCTGCTGAAACATAGGAACCATCTGCTATCTTAACTTGAAACCGGCCTTTAGGAAGTCTTTTCCTTCTTTGGAACCCCGCAAAGAATTACAAACATGGTTAGTGGCTCCTAATCTAATATCCAAGAAGTAGATAAATCTGTCACATTTCTAGTTCCTAACAAACTTAGGAAGCCCATACCTTGTTTGCTTTTGAGGGACTCTAGTAGATCGGGCGGTTTCTTTTTTCCAATGACCCATCTCATCACAAAGGAAACACTTTCCTTTGATGTTCTCTTTGGCCTTCTTTTTCATGGGTTTGGCCTTGACCCTATTTGGGCCTTCTTTTCATTGGACCCTTCTTCTTTCCTTGCCCTTAACCTTGGCTTAGAAGAAGAAGCTACATTAGCCGGCCCATGAGCCTTAATATTCAATATTTCCTCCGTGCTCTGGAGGGTATTCATCAACTCACTCAAGGTATAATCCTTCTTTGTTGAGCTCATAGTCCAACTTAAACCTGCTGAAAAGAAGAGTTTAAGCTATTGATGATCATAATCATCTGCGTGTCCGCATCCATATCCGCCCCTGAAGCATCTCGGCCTCGAGAATCGCAGAGATTACCTTCATCATGTAATCCCGCACCTGCTCACCTGTGTTTCGTCTCATATTATGAAAGGTTTGGATAGCTTTCACTCTTGCAGACCTAGTCCTCACACTAAACATCTCATATAGGTGATGGACCATTGCACTAGCAGTTTTCATACAAGCAATTTGCTTTTGCAACATGCCGCCAATGAAGCTTTAATATAACACTTAGTAGTCTTGTCAAGATTCTCGCCAACGCCATGTTGATGGACTTGCTCAGAGTTGCATCTCCACTTAGAGGTGTAGGCTCATTTTCAGTTAACACCCATGAAATACGTTCATATTGAAGAACAATGTCAAGGTTACGTCTCCATTCATTAAACTTGTCTCCATTTTCCAATTTGTTATTAGTCGAGAAGCGGGGTGAGTGGATTCATTTTGTGGTTGATTATATCGAAAATATAAATTATTAAAACATGAGCATACTAGTCAACAATTTATGAAACTTTGTATAAAATCATGATGCATGTATGCATGATGATAGATTTAACAAAACTTAAAAAATTAAAACATTATACGACGGTTATTTTTCTTATCTATAACGGATCAAGTGACGATGGGCCATCTTATCTATTAAAAGAAAAGCGGGACCCTCCCACTCAAAAACTACCAAGCATCTCATGCTCAATTTTTAAGAAGCGTCTTAATTTGGTCCATACTTTTACCAACAGAGCTACGGTGGGCAGTTTATTGATAAAAAATGTTGAGTGTATAACCATTTGATTCATTCACTAAAGATACCTACAAATCATGCCTTGGTGGGAGGTCACATTTGCTATTATTAAGTGGTCTTATCCTTAAGGAGACCCAAACTATGCAAGATCTAGATCCATGCCCTCCGATGGGGAGTAACACTTCACCACATGCAAACGGGCCATCATTTGGAGACCGTGGACTCTCACAGGAGCATCCTCTCCCACTCAATCTTTTTGGGCTTTAAGTTTTAAATACCATCTTGTCTAGATGCAATTTATTATCCATCCTATATTGTTTCATTATATATCTCATACATAATGAATGCATGGCAAGGCCTAGGATTGGCAATTTTCTAAATGACATGCAATCACATAATATCACATATTACAAGCATTCATTTCTCCATTCATCACATGAACTAATAAAGCCACTTTTGATTGTCCATCCTAGAAACATAAAATAATTACAAGCCTTTTAGGCCCAAAATATGCTTCTTCATCTTGGATCTTCCGCTTCGAACTCTTCGCTAACATGATCCGGCCCATTCGGTAAACAAAATGTAATGGCATTTATGAAATTAGAATTTTGTCATTTTGAAAAATAAAATTCCAGCACTAGATTTTTAGAAAACCAAATCTTTGTTTTGACAAAAAATTCCAGAACTTGTTTTATTAAAACCGAAACTCATTTCATGAAAATTAAAAACAGCACTTAGTATTTTAGCAAAACCGAAATTGGATTCTTTGAAACAAAAAACCAGCACTTGTTTTCTAATCATAACTGAAATATGATTCATTGAAACAAAAATTCCAGCAACTTAGTTTTCACAAAACTTATGCCAAAACACAAAAGGATACACCGAAAATTTTACCTTTCCATTTCTTCAATCCATGGCTGCTCCTTCTTCATCATTAAATCAATTTGTACATTACAAAATCAAATAAAATAGAAAAAAGAAACCAAGGAGGAAACATGGTGATGATAGACCACCCTCCTTGTTACAAACAAATGAAGAAATCTTACAAGATAAAATTTAACTTCTATGGAAAACCAAAAGAGCAACATACACCATATATATTTCTATCACATAAAAATATGAAGTATACATAAAAAGATTGCCAACCCATGCATCCACCATAGAGGAACCGAAATCATGCATGAAAAATCGTCTCTGATACCAATTGTTCGATCGGAAAAAGAAAGCATGCTTAGTTTGGAGAAACGATAGATTTCAAAACTTTTTAAGAAATCATCTTGCAACGGAAGCAATATATCCAAATCAACATGCTAATCCATACATGATATGGTATAAGGATAATAAAACCAAGAACAAGACAAAAGGAATTACCGACTCCTTCGCTACAGCTTTAAATCCTCGCTGCGCTATCCTCTCCTTCTTATATCCAAATCCTTTGCCTTTGAGTCTTTTCCTTTAGCAATCAATCTTCTTCCTTGTTGTAGTATCCTCAACCAATTAGATTTACCACTTGTTCTTCAAGGACAACTAGGTTAACAAAATCCTTTGGTGGGAAAGGAGAAGAAATATTTGGAGGAGATTTTCTTAGAAGAAGAAGAACCAAAATTGAAACTCTTTCAATTCTTTCACTTAGGAATTTCGGTTCTACCTTGCATGAAAAGAGAGAATGTCTAAAAACCATGCAAGAACCCTTTCTTACATCTCAATTTCGAAATATGCATGAATGGAAAGAGTGAGAGGCATCCAATGCATCACTTCTTACATTAATCACTCATCGAATAGCCAATAAATGAGACTTACTTCATTTATCTTTAAAATGGCTATTTGAAAAGACCATAACCTATAATTGAATACCCATTTCGGTTTTGGCAAGAAGAAAGAAGGAAGATGGTCCATCTAATGCACATCTTTCATCTTTAATCTAATGAATGCAAATAGGTTACATGCCAACATTAAAAGCCAACCATTAAACCATTTAATGGTAAGTTCATAACTCCATTTAATAATGATGAACCATAATAAAGACCATCTTTATTTAGTATTTTAATGTCAAATGTGTGGTTACACATCTAACCTAACACAATTTCGAAATTGCTTCTTCTCCATTTAAAAAATTGTTTTAATATAATTAATCTAATCAATTACATTAAACCAAAACAAGCCCATTTCTAAATGAACATATGGGCTTCCAATTAACCATTAATTAGTATAAGCCCATCATTCAATTATGGAATTCTAAAGCCTCCAAACTACTTCTTACTTAGCTTGATAACCTTCCTTAAAGTCAAGTGGGGAATCTTATTGGACTTTGATAATTCAAGCTCCAATAAGCCCAGAAATAATTCAATCTCATTGGAATTAATTCTAGCTTATTAACTAAATGTCATTCCACTAAAGACAATTAGTTGAACTCTTGAATTATTAAATATTATAAGAATATGTCCAATTGCAAACCCTATTTAGAACCTTATTATAGCCATCCGCACAACTAAGGGTAAAATTACCGTTTTGCCCTTATGTTGGTTTTTCCTTCTAGATCTCTCATTTTACTTTATATGGTGATTAACACATAAGATCTCATCTTAGTGTTAAGACTTGATGGGTAGCTAGTCCATCAAACTATGGCGCCAGCTTTAATCACCAAATCTCCTTAAAACATCTAGAAGAGATGATAACACTATAAACTCTTTATTTGAGTGAATGTTCCTTTATACATGTTTCAATTAATAATTCCAACATGCGAGACCTTTGGATTAATACCTGTAAAAATCCATTCCGATCATATCAAGAATTATAATGAAACACATATGAGTTCACCACTCATCAAGATTGTGGTTCATAATAGTAATGTTTAAGTTGTATGTTTTAAGATTAAAGTAACGGCCCACTTTATTCTTGAAAACATACTTGATTCCAATTCATTAAATAGTGCCATTATCGATAGTCTACTACTATCATGATATGAAACTCATCATTCCTTTAAGTAAACTCCTTTACTTATATGGAGATAAATCGCAACACTACGCCTAAACCATAATCAAACGACCAACTTGATTATTCAACTGTGAATCAATTAATTGATTCTAATAATATACATGTTTCCCATACATCTCTATGTATATGTATATTACTTACAAATGAATCTTGGTACCTTATGACCAGATATATAATGCTCATACAGATAAAACCAAACTCTTTTGTTTTATTAATAATAAATATTTTCATTACAAAACTGTAACTGAAGAAGATAAAGTTACATGTAAATACACTTGCTTTCCAGGGCACTATATTACACTTGCTTTCCAGGGCACTATATTTACATAACTCCAACAGTCTCTCCCACATTTCCTTGGCAGTGGTGCAAGAATTTACCAGGTTTCTTTCCTCAACTGTTAATGCACAATATATCAGCTTCATAGCTTTGGCGTTGATGTACGCTTGCCTCCAATCGTTATCATCATACTCCAACTCCGTTTTCAACTCACCATTTTCTTTCAGAGGGGCTTGAAGTCTGAAGATAATGATCTTCCAGTATTCAACTCCCTCGCTTATAATATGATACTTCATAGGATTTTTCCATGATGAATAGTTAGAGCCATTAAACAAGGGAGGAAGGTTATTAGTGTTACCTTCTTCCGCAAGATTGTTGTGTGCCATCCCAGATACTTCTGCTCTGATACCAATTGTAAGTGATCTAGAAGGGGGGTTGAATAGATCTTAAAATTCTTTGAAAATTTCTACTGAAAATCGGTTAAAACACACAAAACAATTTAGATAAACTTAATTGAAAAGTGTAGGGAAGAAGATCAAACACTTGTTTTATAGAGGTTCGGTCTAAGACCTCGTCCTCTACCTAAGCTCCCACTTAGGATTTTGCCAACCACTTTATTGCACACTTTGTAGTTGAGTGTGAACTTTTACAATCCCACTTGAATTCGCTCAAGCAACCTTTACACTCGATTTGTCTTCCAAAGACAATCCTACCTCACGTGACCTAGTCACTCAAATTGTAAGTAAAACAATACAAAGATTGAAGAACAAATGCTCAATACAATTTGTAACAAAATAAGAGCAATAGTGAGCAATTTGAAGCAGTATAAGAGTATTTGAACTTGTAGAACTTGTATTTTCTCTTCTTCCATCATCCTCTATTTATACTTGAAGAAATATAGCTGTTGGAGCTCTTCTAGCCGTTGCTTAATTGGATATAGCCGTTCCTTGATAATCTCCATTTCATTTTTAGCAAATTAGACCGTTGGAGCTGAATCTGTGCATTCATAAGTCGACTTGTCGAATGCATAAGTCGACTTGTTTCAACCATTTACGTAAAAATTATAACTCCGCTCTCCAATAAGTCGACTTGTGCTGTATAAGTTGACTTGTTATCTTCGATAAGTCAACTTGTGTTCTATAGGTCGACTTGTGTTAATTCATCTTAATATATAAGTCAACTTGTTGTTTTGTAAGTCGACTTGTATTGCCTTCTATGATAACATCTGACCAAATCCTCTATAATCCTTATGTTTTATGTCATTTTCCTTTAGTAGACAATTCCCATCTTGATTCTTCATTGATTAAACACTTACTTCTCTTGATTTGCACGATTCTTTCATTGAATAATACCTGAAATAATTTCTTAACTAATTCTAGATATTTTATTATTATCAAAACATGAAGGGATTTAATTTGTCAACCCCCATTGGTCCAACATTTGAGGCTGTGCATTGATTACAGGCAGCTGAATCGGGTGACAGTGAAGAATAAGTATCCACTGCCTAGGATCGATGACTTATTTGATCAGTTGCAGGGAGCTCAGGTATTCACTAAACTGGATTTGAGATCAAGGTACTATCAGCTGAAGATAGCATAGGCTGATGTGCCTAAGAGTGCATTCAAGAGCAGGTATGAGCATTTCGAGTTCCTAGTGATGCCGTTTGGGTTGACTAATGCCCCGAAAGCCTTCATGGTCTTGATGAATAAGGTATTTCAGCCCTACCTGGATCAGTTTGTAATTGTTTTTATTGATGACATTCTAGTGTACTCGAGGAACAGACAGGAGCATAGTGAGCATTTGAGGATTGTGTTGCAGACTATGAGGGAGAGACAGTTGTATGCCAAATTCAGTAAGTGTGAATTTTGGCTGGATCAGGTGATCTTTTTGGGGCATATTGTGACTGGAGAGGGTATTCAGGTGGATCCGAGTAAGGTTGAGGCAGTGCTGAAGTGGGAGGCTCCTAGGAATGTGTCGGAGATTCGGAGTTTCCTCGGATTGGCTGGTTATTACCGGAGGTTTGTCGAGGGGTTTTCATTGATCTCAGCCCCTCTGACAAAGTTTTTGAGGAAAAATGTACCGTTCTGATGGACTGAGGGGTGTCAGAAGAGCTTTGAGGAGCTCAAACATCGGTTGACTCTTCGCACTGAGTTAGCTATTCCATCCCGGATGGAGGATTTGAGGTTCTGATGATGCATCGCATCGTGGATTTGGGGTGTGTTCTGATGCAGCATGGGAGAGTGATTGCATATGCTTCGAGACAGTTGAGAGCTCATGAGGTAACTATCCAGTGCATGATTTGGAGTTAGCTGCAGTGGTTTTTGCCCTCAAGATTTGGAGACATTATTTGTATGGTGAGACATTCCAGTTTTCTTGACCGATATAAGAGTCGAGGTATTTACTTGAGCGAGAGAGTTGAATTTGAGACAGAGGAGATGGCTTGAGTTGTTGAAGGACTATGATTGTACTATTGAATATCACCCTGGGAAAGTCAATGTAGTGGCAGATGCTCTGAGTCGGAGGTCGCATACGAGTACAACTCAGATGCAGGCATTGAGGTTGCCTAATTTGATTCAGTTGAGAGCCTTGAATGTACAGATGAATCTGGAGCAGGATGGAGTGTTATTAGCTACTTTGAAGTTGAGACCGATGCTACTGGACAAGATCAGGAGAGTTCAGGACAAGGATCCTGTTATAGTAAGGCCGATTGAGAAAGTAAAAGGCGATTGAGTTACGAGTTTGAGTTGAGAGATGAGACCTTATGGTTGGGACAGAGGCTCTGTGTACCTGATGTGGATAATTTGAGACGAGAGATATTGGAGGAGGCTCATATGGCAGCATATGCTATGCATCCTGGTACTACCAAGATGTATAACGCTCTTAAGCAACATTTCTGGTAGCCTGGCATGAAAAAGCAGGTAGCGGAGTATGTTTCGAGATGTATGACGTGCCAGCAGGTTAAGGCTGAGCACCCAGCTCTAGTAGGGAAGCTTCATTCGTTGCCTATTCCCGAGTGGAAATAGGAACGAATTACTATGGATTTTATTATGGGATTGCCCAAGACTCCGAGGCAGCATGATGCTATCTGGGTCATAGTGGACCGGTTGACTAAATCGGCCCATTTCCTGCCAGTGAAGGAGAACACTACTATGGATTAGTTGACCCAGAAGTATGTGGCTGAGATAGTGAGACCGCACGGGGTCCCAGTGTCAGACAGGGATCCCAGATTTACTTCGAGGTTTTGGCAGAGTTTGCAGTCTGCTATGGGTACTAGGCTGAATTTCATCTGACATTTCATCCTCGAAGATGTATGGGCGAGTGAGAGGACGATTAAGACTATGGAAGATATGCTTCGGGCTTGTGTATTGGAGTTTAGAGGAGCATGAGATCAGTATATAGCTCTGATTGAGTTTGCATATAACAACCATTATCACAGTAGTATCGGGATGGCACCTTATGAGGCAATGTATGGGCGACCGTGTAGATCACCGTTGTATTGGGATGAAGAGGGTGTCAGGATGATTGAGGGTCCAGAGTTGATTCAGGACACTGTGGATAAGGTGAAACTGATTCGGAGCCGAATTAAAGCGGCTCAAGACAGACAGAAGAGCTATGTGGATCAACATAGGAGGGACATTGAGTACAATGTGGGCGACAGAGTGTTCTTACGGGTGTCACCGTGGCGTGGTGTACTGAGATTTGGGAAAAAGGGTAAGTTAAGCCCTAGGTACATTGGTCCATATGAGATCACTGAGAGGATATGACCTTTGGTGTTGGGCCCCGAAATTTTTTTTTATTTTTATTTGAATTAATTATTTATTTATTTATGGATTTATTCGTTAATTATTTTATTTTGTCTTAATTGATTTAATTATGTGTTTATGTAAATATTTTTATGTTGGGCTTGGAAATTAGAAGTTAGAAATTAAATGAAAGCTTGGGCTTAATATTGGAAAGTATGGGCTTAGGTAAATGGATTAAGTAGAAGGAGGATTAATAATAAGTGGGTTTGGTGGAAGTAGGCCTTGGGAGGTGGAGGCCCAAAAGCCTTTATGTAAGGGGAAAGCCAAAACTATGTAGTTTTGGTGTAGGATGAATTAAAGGAATTAAATAAGAGTTAAAGGAAGAGGAGGAGAAGAGAGTGTCGTAGAATCCAAAGGAGAGGAGAAGAGAAGGAAAAAAACGTGAGCTAGCCAAGGAAGAAAGGAAGAGAGAAAATCGTGGGAGGCTTGTGGAGAAGAATAAAGAAGGAGAAAAGGCGAAATCAAGAGCTTAAGGTAAGTATCTATCTTCCTTTGAGTTAGATTCTAGAAATGGGATGAAATGAAGGTTAGGGTTTGTGTAGGAATGAAGAAAGAAAGAAGAGATGAGTGGTTTTGTGATTCCAAGCTAGGGTTGGTTGTTTTAGCTTAAATGGGCTATGGGTAGGTTAGGTTTAAGACTTCGTTATCGATTTATCAATTCTTGAATGTTTCGACTTTTCCAATGAGTTTGAAATGTGTTTTATTGAAGGAACTAAGGAAACCTCACTCAAGAGAGAGAGGAAGAGCAATCGTGAATCCGGATTCGACGATAGGTGGGTAACATCTTTATAGTTATTGTGTAATGGGCAAAGCCCTATGTGTGCTATCTTGTTATACTATGTGCATATTGAAAATGAAATTTTGTGTTTTGAGAGGAAAGAATGGAACTTTGATGCTTTGAAAGAGTGCGATAAGCGTAAAATGTGAATCTTGTGTTTTGATATGTGAGCATATTGATTGTGTTTGGGCGAGAGAACCCCTGTGAAGTCACGTGCACGTTGACCCCCATTAGCCTTCTCCCTTGCTGCTTTTAAGCTTACGAGATCCAAAAATGGACTCGTCGTGATTACGGTAAACTTCGGTTTCGTCGTGTCTATGGAACTCTCGAGCCAATTGTGTGCATTTCATCATTTATAAGTGTTTATGATGCATAAGATGGGTGTTAGTTGTAAGATGATTCTATGTTATGCCTTGTGTGATGAGTTGAGTAAATTGTGAGTTAGGTGATAAAGTTGAGTTTTCAACCTATTATGTAAATTGCTAATGCTTTGGATTATTAATTGTGTGTGTGTGGCTCATTATGTGATGGCTATAAATTTGTTAGCCACTGAGCCGTGTTAGCTCACCCCATTCTCCCTCCTCAGGTGAAAATTCAAGTTGAGAGTTGAACCTTGCAAGGCATCGACATCCTCCAAGAACTTAGGAACTTTTGTATTAAGTTAATAACTAGCTTTTGGAATAGCTTTGTAAGCATATTGACCATTGAGCATCTCATCTTTTGTGTTTTGTACTTGATTTTGATGAATATGCCAATATGTAACCAAAGCTATGCATGAATCTTTCTTACGATTGGAAAAGAGAATGAGAGCTCTAGTACTCTCTTCATTATATGTTTTTGTTGATTTGTGACCTATGTGTGAAGCATGTGTACCATTCTTTTAAGTTTGGAGATTTCTGTTGGGTGTCTGCTGGGTTTTTGCCTTGAAAGAGCTTGCTGGAAAATTTCCAAGGTTAGGAGTTGTAAAAGTTTTGTAAATTCTGGGTATGTTGCATTTTCTGATATTTCTGTGTTGTTAGAGGATTGTATGGGAGCATTATGACTCCTTGAGAGTGATAGGCGAGCTGTAGGGTTCTTCTAAGATGTTTATAAGCTATTTATGAGGGATTAAAATGGTAGGTGTGAGTGGTTAGAATTAAATGTAGGTGCTGTCAAATGATGATTTTTAGACAGAACCTTTGTGTCCATTTTGACCCTTATAGAGTTGGAATTTGGGTCAGTGATCTTCATGAAAAATGTAGATCTTTCTTTTCTCTATGAAATAGACACCAATTTTGTTAAATTTGGAGTTCGGAATGGAAAGTTATGATCTTTGCAAGTGGAGCTGTACTGTAGCAAAAAACGAGACGATGCCTTCGTAGAAAAACCGACGATGCCTTTATGCAAAAACCAGACGATGCATCATGGCAAAACCAGACGATGTTACTGTAGCAAAATCAGGCGATGTTACTGTTCATCTCCGTCTAATTTTTGCTGAGGATGACATCATCTCCGTCTGATTTTTTGCTAAGGATGACGCGTCATCTTCGTCTCATTTTATCGTTGCTTTTTGTCTTCGACCCTCTTCCTTCTTTTGGCCATAACTTTTTGCACAGACCTCCGATCGACCTCATTCTCGAAGCATTGGATTTCTAAAAGATTTTCTACCTTTCTACACTGGACTTATCAGATTTTCTTTCAAATTGAAAATGGTGGTTTGAAACGAAGCATGGCGTCGCTTGATAAGGGCTGACTATGCTTCAGAATTTTAAAATATCTTGAGTTATAGAGCTCCGATCAAAGCGATTCTTGTTTTAAATTAAACTAGAGGCATAAACCTACAAGTTTTATGAAGAGACCAATCAGTGATTAAGCCTTTAAGATTTTCAAATGCTTACCCGAAGTCGGTAGTGCTCAGTTTTGATTATTTTTCTTCGAGATAGTGTTTTAACCATAACATCTTCATTCCTAACCCGAATTGAGCGATTCCAGTTGCGTTGGAATCGTGAGATCCGAGGGATCATTTTTATTAAGAGCTAACCCGAATTTTATAAAGTGAAATTTTTCCATATTTGTGATTAGCATATGTGTTGGTTGTGGGTCTTCTACATTTGGATGGGTCCGAATGTTGGGCTTGAGACGGGATCCAACATTGTTTGGTATCGAGCTTAGGCTTACTCCTAGGCTTAAAATGTATAGTAGGGAACATTGTATGTGATTAAATGTTTATTTTATGAATTGATTGTTTGCATTACGTGACATGCATATCATACATACATATAGAACTAAGCTTAAAAGCAATTGTAGCTAATCACTAGTATTTTCATTGAAGGAGTACGATGCCACCTCATCGAAGGACACGAGGAGTTTTGCAAGGTTCAATTGCACCTGACTCTCCGCCGAGAGAGAGAGCACGGATGAGTCTGTAGCCAGTGAGTGGCAGAGGCCCCTCAGGCGGGGTAGTGAGCCTCTTCGTTCACGCACTCAGCAGTCACCTAGTCATGTCGAGCAAGTGCCTCGTTAGACCCAGTGTTTTCGGGCATTTACCCAAGCTTTTGTTCAAAGCTATGGGGCAAATGCCACAAGCTTCTGTTTCGGTCCCGGCTAAGAGGGAAAGCAGTTTGATAAGCTAAGGAAATGCGGAGGCGGTGGACTTCCACGGACCACGGATCCCGAGGAAGCCGAGACTGATTGAGGAAGGCCGAGAGAGTCTTTGGATCGGATGGAGTCGAGGATGATGAGAGGGTAGTCTATCTTTGCTAGTCTGCTTGGGGTGATGCTTTGCACTTGGTGGGAGGCTGTGCCGAAGTCGATTGAGACGATGGGATTGACATGGGAGACTTCTGTTGTCTTCAGGAAGAAGTATCTGTCTGAAGTGTACATTCAATGAAGCGAGAGGAGTTCTAAGCCTTACCCGAGAGGAGATGACGGTCGATGAATCTGACGTCGGTTCACACATTGGCTAGATATCTTTGCAGAGATGAAATTGAGTGAGGCTTGCTAAGTCTGCGTCGATTTGAGTCGGGTTTGCACTGCTATCGAGAGAAGGTGATAGATGAAACTTCGTGACTTGCGTGCAGTTGGTTGAAGCGTGGCGAGGTTGAGAACCTCGAGAACATCGAGAGTGCAATTAACGTGAAGAGGAAGGGAAGAGAGCGATTCAGAGGGGAGGTGGTACTTCATGCACGAGAGAAGTGCTAGAGCCTTTCTGTCTGATCCGAGGAGAGGAGTACCGGTGGGGCCGGCCAGACCGATGAGGACTTCTTAGTTTCCCACCAAGTCTCAACGGTGGGCGACGGTAGAAGAGGAGATGGGAGAGACCACCCTTCCTAAGTGTGAGCACCTTGTGGATATCTCTATAGAGGAGAATGTCATGACAACAGAGCATGCTTCAATTGTGGCGGAAGGAGCATATCGCTAAGTTTTGTCCCAAGTTTGACAGACGGAGAGGGATCTCGGATGCACCCTCTAGAAGGACAGAGGATGGCTCGAAAAGCGGTGATGCAGTGGGTAGCTCTGGAGGTCTGAGAGAGCTTATCCTCCAGACAGATCCAGAGGGCAAGTTCGGCCAGAGTGTTTGCCATGACTGAGAGGAGGCGAGACCGCGCCAGAAGTTGTAGCGGGTATGGTTAAACCTGTTTGATGATTATGTGCTTGCTATGATTGACTCGAGTTCTACCCATTCCTTTGTGTCTTGGGCAGGACTATTTCTAGGAGGAGTTTGAGCCCATTGGATACTCCGTGATGGTGAGTACTCGATCGGCCAATATATTATTATCGATCAAGTATATAGAGATTGTGAGATAGAGATTAGTGGAGGAAAATTGGTGGTGGATCGATGCCTTTGAAGATGGGAGGATTGGATGTGATCCTAGGTATGGACACATTAGAGAGGTATCATGTTACTTTAGATTGTAAGCAGAAGGCATGGAGTTTGAGCTAGAGGATGGCGAGGAAAGTGATACTCATGGGAGATAGAAAAGTCAGTCCACCTCGGGTTATTTCAAATTTATGATGGCGAGAGAATGATGAGTAAGGGGTGTGAGGCCTTTTTGGCTTATGTGCTAGATATGGAGGCAGATAGGGAGGTTGGAAGACATTCCAGTGAGTCGTGAATTCCGGATGTCTTTCCCGAGGAATTGCCAGACTACCTCCTCTAGGGAAATTGAGTTTCCCATTGAGCTTCATTCAGAATCTTTGCGTCGATCTCAATTCCGCGTGTCGGATAACTCCGTGGAATTGAAGGAGCTTAAGGAGCAGTTGGAGGATCTTTTAGAAGGATTATGTTAGACCGAGTTCTTAGCCTTGGGAGCTCGGTTCTTTTGTGAAGAAGAAAGATGGGTCGTTGCGGATGTGTGTGGATTATAGGAAGTTGAATCATGCCCTTTATTAAGCAGATATCCGCTCCAGCGCATAGATGATTTGTTTGATCGATTCTGGGGCGAGAGTCTTTCCAAGATAGACTTGAGGTCGGGTTATCATCAATTGAGGATTAAGGAGACCGATGTGTCAAAGACCGCTTTTAGGGCGAGTATGGCCACTGAGTTTTTGGTTATGCCTTTCGAGGTTAACGAATGCTCCTGCGGTCTTTATGGATTTGATGAATAGAGTCTTGAGTCCTTCTTAGATCAATTTATCATCGTCTTCATTGATGATATATTGGTCTATTCTAAGAGTGATGAGGAGCATGAGGATCATTTGATGGTTGCCTTGGAGACATTGAGGAAGAATGAAGTTATGCCAAATTCGATAAATGCGAATTTTGGCTAAGGGAAGTGGTATTTTTGGGGCATGTGATCTCCGAGCAAGGAGTGCATGTGGATCCGCAAAGATAGAAGTCAGTAGTTAAATGGGAAGCGCCAAAGAATGTAGTGAAGTGAGAAGTTTCTTGGGATTATTTGGATATTACAGGGAGGTTTGTGGAGGCTTTTCCTTGATAATGCTCCACTTTCCAAGTTGACAAGGAAGAATAAAAATTTGAATGGACCGAGGAGTGCGGGGTAGTTTCGAGGAGTTGAAGAAGCGACTTACCACCGCATTCTCGACATTGCCTTCGGTAATGATGGGTACATTATGTACAATGATGCCTCAGGGAAGGGTTTAGGGTGTGTATTGATGCAAGGAGAGAAAGTGATTGCTTATGCCTCTGGCGGTTGAAGCCTTATGAGATGAACTATCCCATCCATGACTTGGGTTGGTCGCTATAATCTTTGTATTGAAGATTTGGAGACATTATCGTATGGAGTTACCACTAGGATATTTACAGATCATAAGAGCCTTAAATACTTGTTGACCCAAAAAGAGCTGAATTTAAAGCGAGGCGATGGTTAGAGTTGCTAAAAGATTATGACTTGGTGATAGACTACCATCAGGGAAAGCTAATGTTGTGGTGATGCATTGAGTAGAAAGTCCACCATGGCACATGTGGAGCAGTGTACCTTCCTTTGTTGAAGGATTTAGCGGACTTGATGTGATGTTGAGGCAAGATGGGCTGAGTGTATTTTGGCAAGTTTCGGGATGAGGCCGTCTTTGAAGGAGAAGATCGAGAATTTCGGGATCGGGATGAGTACTTGAGTAAGCTTTGGGAAGAGATAAAGAATGGAAAGCCGTCTAATGTAGAGGTAAAGGAAGATGGATTGATGGTTGTGGGTAGTAGATTGTGTGTTAAACAAGTTAGAGTTGAGGGATGAAATTCTTGATGAGGCGCATAATGCTCCTTATGCAATGCATCCAGGGAGTTCTAAGATGTATCGGAATTTGAAAGAGCATTTCTGGTGGAAAGGAATGAGGAAAGATGTAGCAGAGTATGCTAAAAGATGTTTGGTGTGCCAGCAAGTTAAAGCTCAACACAAGCACCTTGACAGCAAGCTTAATCCTTGCTATTCCGGAGGGTGGAAATGGGAAAAGATAACTATGGATTTTCTGATGGGATTGCCGAGATCTAGCCGGAAGCATGACGCTATATGGGTGATTGTGGATAGGTTGACTAAGTCAGCTCACTTCTTGCCGATTCGTCAGACAGATTCTTTGAATATTTTGGCTAAGAAGTATGTGGATGAGGTGATCAGACTTCATGGGATTCCGAGTTCGATAGTGTCTGATAGGGATCCTAGGTTTACCTCCAGATTTTGGGAGAGTTTGCAGGAGGCTTTGGGGACTCGATTGCATTTTAGTCTGACTTTCCATCCATGAGACCGATGGGCGGTCGGAGAGGACCATTCGGACTTTGGAGGCAATCTTGAGGGCTTGTGCTTTGGATTTCAAGGTTAGTGGGATGATCACCTACCTTTGATTGAATTAAACAACAATTCCTATCACTCGAGAATTGAGATGGCGCTTATGAAGCCTTGTATGGTAGGAGATGTAAAACTCCTATATGTTGGGATGAGGAAGGTGAAAGAAAGTTTGTGGGGCTGAGTTAGTGCAGTCACGATCGATAAGATAAAGCTAGTGAAGCGAGGGCTTAAGGCACTCAAGATCGGATGAAGAGCTATTCGGACGCCCATAGGAAAGAGATGGAATTTGAAGTGGGTGAGAAGGTGTTTCTTAGAGCTTCTCCATGGAAAGGCGTTTGAGGTTTGGTAAGAAAGGTAAGCTTAGCACGAGGTATATAGGCCCATCTGAGATCATTGAGAGGATTGGGCCTTTGGCTTCTAAGTTAGATTTGCCATCTGAGTTGTCTAATATTCATAATGTATTCCATGTGTCGATCTTTGAGGAGATATAGGTGGGATCCTTCAGCATATAGTTCAACCTTGAAGTTCAGTTGAGAGAGGATTTGAGTTATGAGGAGCAACCAAAGGAATCTTAGATTGAAAGGAAAAGTGCTAAGGAATAAAATTGTGAAGTGGGTTAAGGTCTTGTGGAGGAACCATTAAATGAGGAGGCTACTTAGGAACCACTTGGAAGCCATGAGGAGAAGTATCCTACCTCTTCGTGGACTCGGTAAAATTTCGAGGACGAAATTCTATTAGGAGGGAGAATTGTTGGGCCTCGAAAATTTTTTTTATATTTGAATTAATTAATTATTTATTTATGGATTTATTAGTTAATTATTTTATTTTGTCTTAATTGATTTAATTATGTGTTTATGTAAATATTTTTATGTTGGGCTTGGAAATTAGAAGTTAGAAATTAAATGAAAGCTTGGGCTTAATATTGGAAAGTATGGGCTTAGTAAATGGATTAAGTAGAAGGAGGATTAATAATAAGTGGGTTTGGTGGAAGTAGGCCTTGGGAGGTGGAGGCCCAAAAGCCTTTATGTAAGGGAAAGCCAAAACTATGTAGTTTTGGTGTAGGATGAATTAAAGGAATTAAAGAAGAGTTAAAGGAAGAGGAGGAGAAGAGAGTGTCGTAGAATCGAAGGAGAGGAGAAGAGAAGGAAAAAAAGCGTGAGCTAGCCAAGGAAGAAAGGAAGAGAGAAAATCGTGGGAGGCTTGCGGAGAAGAATAAAGAAGGAGAAAAAGAAGAGAAATCAAGAGCTTAAGGTAAGTATCTATCTTCCTTTGAGTTAGATTCTAGAAATGGGATAAAATGAAGGTTAGGGTTTGTGTAGGAATGAAGAAAGAAAGAAGAGATGAGTGGTTTTGTGATTTCGAAGCTAGGGTTGGTTGTTTTAGCTTAAATGGGCTATGGGTAGGTTAGGTTTAAGACTTCGTTATCGATTTATCGATTCTTGAATGTTTCAACTTTTCAATGAGTTTGAAATGTGTTTTATTGAAGGAACTAAGGAAACCTCACTCGAGAGAGAGAGGAAGAGCAATCGTGAATCCGGATTTCGACGATAGGTGGGTAACATCTTTATAGTTATTGTGTAATGGGCAAAGCCTATGTGTGCTATCTTGTTATACTATGTGCATATTGAAAATGAAATTTTGTGTTTTGAGAGGAAAGAATGGAACTTTGATGCTTTGAAAGAGTGCGATAAGCGTAAAATGTGAATCTTGTGTTTTGATATGTGAGCATATTGATTGTGTTTGGGCGAGAGAGAACCCCTTTGTGAAGTCACGTGCACGTTGACCCCATTAGCCTTCTCCGCTGCTGCTTTGAACTTACGAGATCCAAAAATGAACTTCGCCGTGATTACGGTAAACTTCGGTTTCCGTCGTGTCTATGGAACTCTCGAGCCAATTGTGTGCATTTCATCATTTATAAGTGTTTATGATGCATAAGATGGGTGTTAGCTGCAAGATGATTCTATGTTATGCCTTGTGTGATGAGTTGAGTAAATTGTGAGTTAGGTGATAAAGTTGAGTTTTCAACCTATTATGTAAATTGCTAATGCTTTGGATTATTAATTGTGTGTGTGTGGCTCATTATGTGATGGCTATAAATTTGTTAGCCATCGTAGTGTTAGCTCACCCCATTCTCCCTCCTCAGGTGAAAATTCAAGTTGAGAGTTGAACCTTGCAAGGCATCGACATCACTCCAAGAACTTAGGAACTTTTGTATTAAGTTAATAACTAGCTTTTGGAATAGCTTTGTAAGCATATTGATCATTGAGCATCTCATCTTTTTGTTTTGTACTTGATTTTGATGAATATGCCAATATGTAACCAAAGCTATGCATGAATCTTTCTTCGATTGGAAAGAGAATGAGAGCTCTAGTACTCTCTTCATTATATGTTTTGTTGATTTGTGACCTATGTGTGAAGCATGTGTACCATTCTTTTAAGTTTGGAGATTTACATTGGGTGTCTGCTGGGTTTTTGCCTTGAAAGAGCTTCTTTGGAAAATTTCGAGGTTAGGAGTTGTAAAAGTTTTGTAAATTACGGGTATGTTGCATTTTCCGATATTTACGTGTTGTTAGAGGATTGTATGGGAGCATTATGACTCCTTGAGAGTGATAAGCGAGCTGTAGGGTTCTTCTAAGATGTTTATAAGCTATTTATGAGGGATTAAAATGGTAGGTGTGAGTGGTTAGAATTAAATGTAGGTGCTGTCAAATGGCAGATTTTTAGACAGAACCTTTGTGACCATTTTGACCCTTATAGAGTTGGAATTTAGTCAGTGATCTTCATGAAAAATGTAGATCTTTCTTTTCTCTATGAAATAGACACCAATTTTGTTAAATTTGGAGTTCGAATGGAAAGTTATGACCTTTGTAAGTGGAGCTGCATTGTGAGCAAAACCAGACGATGCCTTTATGTAAAAACCGAGACGATGCTCAGATGGCAAAAACAGACGATGATGCCTTTATGCAAAAACCAGGCGATGCCTTTATGCAAAAACCAGGCGATGCATGTAGCAAAAACCAGGCGATGCAATCATGTAGCAAAACCAGGCGATGCCTTTAGCAAAAACGACGATGCCTTCATGGCAAAACCGGATGATGCCTTTCGTAGCAAGAACCGAGGCGATGCATCATAGCAAGAACCGAGACGCGATGCGTGTAGCAAAAACCAGGGCGATGCCTTTGGCAAAACCAGGCGATGTTACTGTAGCAAAAATTAGGCGATGTTCTGTTCATCTCCGTCGATTTTTGCTGAGGATATTTATCATCTCCGTCGATTTTTTCTTTGGGATAGCGTCATCTTCGTCTCATTTATAAATGCATTTTTGTCTTCGACCCTCTTCCTTCTTTTGGCCATAACTTTTGGACAGACCTCCGATCGACCTCATTCTCGAAGCATTGGATTTCTAAAAGATTTTTCTACCTTTCTACACTGGACTTATCAGATTTTCTTTCAAATTGAAAATGGTGGTTTGAAACGAAGCATGGCGATCAGTTGATAAGGGCTGACTATGCTTTAGAATTTTTAAAATATCTTGAGCTATAGAGCTCCGATCAAAGCGATTCTTGTTTTAAATTAAACTAGAGGCATAAACCTACAAGTTTTATGAAGAGACCAATCAATGATTAAGCCTTTAAGATTTTCAAATACTTACCCGAAGTCGGTAGTGCTCAGTTTTGATTATTTTTCTTCGAGATAGTGTTTTAACCATAACATCTTCATTCCTAACTCAATTGGCGATTCCATTGCGTTGGAATCGTGAGATCCGAGGGATCATTTTTTATCAAGAGCTAACCCCGAATTTTTATAAAGTGAAATTTTTCCATATTTGTGATTAGCATATGTGTTCGGTTGTGGGTCTTCTACGCTGGATGGGTCCGAATGTTGGGCTTCGGAGACGGGGTCCAACATTTGGCCTGCAGGTTAGTTTTACCGAGTGAGATGTCTCAGTTGCATGACGTCTTCCATGTGAGTATGCTCCGTAGATATCGGTCGGATCGACACGTGTGATCTGGCTCGGAGATTGAGGTCTCTAATGTCCCGAGTTATGTAGAGGCCGTCTGATTGTCGGGTCCTGGTGAAGCAATTGAGGAACAAGAGTATTCCACTGGTGAAAGTTCTCTGGAGGAACCATTCGACTGAGGAGGCTACCTGGGAGACCGAGGAGCATATAAGGAGACAGTATCCTCACCTGTTCGCTCAATCAGGTAAGAATTTTGCGGACGAAATTTTTATTAGGAGGGGGGAATTGTAACATCCCACCCTCAATTGGAAGGGTAGAATAGTAAATTGGCATAGGATGTGCTAGATTGGGATTTCATGGGACTGCTCATGCATAATAGGATTGCTACATAGTCACAATTGTGCACAGGAATTTACTGTACATGCATACATGACATTCCCGATTTTCGTGCCTAAGACAATTTTATTAGGATTAATGTGATTTTTGGGTTTGGAAAATTATTTTGAGTGCGCCATAAATTGTTTTCTAATTTAAGGGATTTTCAGGAATTTTTCTGGATTTTTCCGGAGAAAATGCCTGGATCGGAAAATTTTCCAACTGGCTGACTGAGTGGGTTTTCGGTACCGAAAAGACTATCTAATGGCATTGAGAATTTAGGTACATGATTCTAGGAATTATGAATTGTGAGCCATCAGAATTTGGAGAGAAATTGGAGTGAAATTTGGAACCGGAATTAAAATCAGGACATGTGGCAAGTGACACTTGTCACTTGCCTAGGGATATCTTAAGTTATTAATTTAATAATTATTTTAGTGGGCTGGTTGCCCACGACTCTCTCCTTCATTCATTTAAATATAAAACACTTTGGAAGCCCTCGTTTTACACTCACCCGTAGCTTCCTCCATGGCCTTTCTCCTTTGAATTTTTCTTATTCTCATTCCATGCAAGAAGTTGTCCTTGGTTCCTTGCTTGCTTCTCTTCACACACAAACCAAGTTGAAGCCTTGAGTGGATGATGATCTTTGTGATACAAGTAAAGGCCATAGGTGAGTTATCAAGGTAGGAAGTGTGGAGAGGTTTAAAGATTTGGAGAATTGATAGCTTGTAACTTGTTTAAGGTGAGAATTGATGTTTGTTTTTATTCTTTTGGTAGTTAGAAGCATTCATGGAGATCCTTTAAGTATTTATTTGATCATGAAAGTGGTAGGTTTGAATGGGTTTAATGCATGCTTGTGTGAGGGAAGTGGATAGAGTAGTTAAAGAATGTGAAAGTAATGTTGTTAATGATGTTTATGATGTTTAATGAATGGAAATAAAGTATGGAAGTTGTGTAAGTGGTTGCTGCCACTTATGCTCTATTCTATAAGTATATGTTGTGATGAATTTGTGGTTGAATTAGAGGTGTAAATGGATGCTTGGTGATGTGTCATTGATATTAGAAGTGATAGGAGTTAGGTTGAAGTTGAAAGCTGGAAAATGCATTTTTGACCCTATTGCAATGTTTTGATCATAACTAATTGTGTAGGTGAGAAAATGAGGTGAGGTTTGTGCCCAATTAAACTTTGCGATGTTGGCTACATTTTTGTATGAAATAGGTGTTGTCCAATTTTTAGCTTTAAGAGGTTGCAATATGGCTTGGAAAGTTCTTGCTATTGATTTGGAATGAATAGTACCGAAACCATAACCTAGAGTTTTGCTCATTTTTCTAAATTAATTGAGAAGGAATTAGAACAAATGGACTAAATGAAAGTTGAAGCCTATTAAGTTATCTTTCCAATGCCACTGATTTTTCAATTTTTCGATATGTATAGTAGGAGTTATGGACTGATGACTATTGGCTGTTTTCATGCATTGAATGAAACCTAGCTGGAATGTCAAATTTGGTGCACATTATGAATTGGAGCAATTGTAGTAATTTATGTGAACTGAATTGGTGTGAGTGATCTTCTGAAAAGTTGTATTGGAAGAAATTATCTTGAGAATGATATATGACATGTAATTTTTGGTTGTCGATTTGAGAGAAATGAATTATCAAAAGCGAACTCGCATTAGGTTGTGAATTGTCGATCATGGCGAAACTTGCATAACAGTTTTGAAATTGTTAGAGAACGAATTGGATGTTGAGTTCTTCATGAAAATTGAAGTTTGAGATCTTATATTTTCAGGGATATAAGGTAGTGAATTTGGTGACATTTGTGCTAAGAGATATCTTGTTGTGAAATGTCTTTGTTGATTGGGAAAATTAGAGGGTGATGCTTTGGTGAATTGTTTGACATAGTTAGCAAGTGAATCTGATTTTGGGTTGTCATGAAAGTTTTAGATAACATTGTGAGCTTGATGAGCATATTTATTGTATAATTTCTGACTGCATATAATGGAAGTTAGTGAATTTCCATTCATTATTACGCTTTAAGAGGTGAGTGTGTGGGCAATAGCTTCCATGGAATTTTTGACACCCTTATTGGTAAAATTGCTTGTTGGGGGCTTCATGAAACTTATAGAGGGTTTTATTATCTTTCCAACAAGGTATAGTTTGCATTTTTCTGAAATGTGTAGAAAGAGATATGATAGATTGAATTTTGGTTAGAAAACAGGAAAAAGAGAAGGAAATAAGGGCTATATATATATATATATATATATATATATTAATTGTTGAATTTTGGTTTCTTTCGTGAATAACTTTTCTGTCCGACGTCCGATTGACCTGATTCTTGAGGCATCGGATTCATAGAATATTGAATTTCCTTTTCTGAGAGATTCGGGCTTTTTGGAAGGGAAATTGACGTGGATCCGGGTAAAGGTCTGTTTAATCACTGTTTTGTTTAATTGGGGACCTATAGAGGTCCGAATTGCGCACCGTCAGCGCCAATAGGTTTCTAATTTTTAGACGGATTTTTATGATGAAAAAAAATGGGATTAGGGCCGGGAATTCATGAATATGCATATTTCACCTATATGTTCATCAGTACTAGTTCGAATTAAATATTTAGTGACTCGTTCATTCTCTGATTCTTATAGAGGCCCAAGTGAAGCGTCGTTCGACCGACGGGGTGAAAACTTTCCAGCATTAGCTCGGAAATAATAGGTGAGTAACCTAGGTGGTTACCTCAATCTACGTGTTTACTGTGACTTATTTACCCTACGGAGATTTCTTGGATTACGTGATATTGACTGTAAATTACTGCTCATTGGGAATTCTAGACTGTTATGTAACTGTTCAATTAAACATGTGCACTCATGCACAGATGCATAAACTGATAAAGAATAAATGTGAGCCGAAGTAAATCGACATCGATCGTCTGCGAGCCTGAGCTCGAAGGAGATAATTCTCTCTGACGCGTCTCTTCGACTCTTGAACATTCTAAAGCACTCGGTTACAATACTGTAATAAACTGGAAAAGAGTCACATGTGCATTGCATCTTGGATGAATAATTGACATGGTACTGATCGTATCTATCTTGTAATATGACCATAGCGTGTTTACATTTCCGTATCGTGTTGTATGCCTATTATTGTGATTGTATTAGCATTATAATTGTATGATTCTTGGATGCATCTTGTATCATGCTTATGTGATGCATGAATTGGGAGAACCATCGATGATGGTTTCTCGTTGAGTTCGCAAACTCATCCAAAATTGCAATCTATTTTTCGAGCTTAAGTGTAGACAGATAGCTCCTCGGATCGTAGAGTGGTGTCTTGTGGATTAGCGAGAGAGCAATGGCTCGAAGGTCGGTCACCGGGCTTTCTTTTGGAGACTTATAGTTAGATCTGTTCTTTGTACATTACTGTATGGTACGTAGTGTACGGTGTTTTGGAACTTGTGCAGACTAAAAATACTGATAGTTTGTAAATTTCTGAATTTTGAGTGAATGAAATGAAATCCAGTTTGGTTTTAAAAAGTTGTCAATTTCTTCGTACTGCTTTATGATTGTGATGCCGTGAGGAGTTTAATGGTAGTTGTCAGTAGTGGTCTCTTATCGTAGGATATGTACCGGAATGACCGACGGGCGTTCCGGTGGGTACTCTATGGTAAGGGGGCGCTACATAAAATGAGAAGGAATATCTTTTTAGATTTGCTAAGAAAAAGGGTTGCAATGGTCCCTTAGAGGGTAGAGGAGGAAAATCGTCACTAGTAAATGCCTACAAAGTAGTTGAATTAGAGATTTGCATGATTAATTAGACATAAAAGAGGAAATCAATCCTGAAAGATGACTTCTTTTTAAAAAAAGTTGCCAAAAATAGAAAAGGATAAAGGTGGGAAAGCAAAACCAGTAATGAGAAGGACCATAAAGCCTTCAGTAGTTGGTCTCCAAATTCATCCAAGAGAAAGAGAAAATTATGAGTGAGAGGACAAACAACAATGAATGAGAAAAGGAGAAAGGAGAAGGAACAAGGATATGTGACCAAAATTAGGAAAAAGGAAACAAGGGTTGAAATCTAAACAAAAGGTTTGTTGATTTAGGATAAGTTTTGAGAAGGAAAATGTAAGGGATTGTAACAAGGTTAGGGTTAACGAGGGAGATGGGGAAAAAGGAAGCTAGTTAGGGATGTTTAGGTTGAGTAAGGGATACATAGGTAACGAGATTAGAGACAAGCCAAAGCTTCTCACTCCATCATACAAACTAGTCTTGGAAATCAAAGATTTATAAAAGAAGCTAATGTTTTTGTCACCACATTTTGTGTATAAAATCCTTGATCTTTGTCTTATAAGAGAAAGGTTCCTTTCATCTACTTTCTTTTTTCAAAAATTGTAAATTATATATAAATATATATTATCTAGAATAAAATTTGAACAAGTAAAATGGGATCATAATGTGTCTAGTCACATCTTATTACAAATTAATTAACAACAATATAAGGTTAAAAATTGTAAGAAATTGAATCTGAAATAATAAAGCTTAAGATATTATGAGGAATCAACCATATCTTGTTTTCATGTTTTCTTATTGGAGACATTTTCGTGAGGCTTTAAGGCAAAAAGATCTTTAGGGTTCTTAAAAGAACCACCCTCTAAAGGTGAGGTTACTTTAGTTTTAGAGTAAGAGTAGATTCTAAAGTTATATGGGGATTTGTTATGGAGGCAAGCAGGTTATAAGTGGGTGCCAAAGGAGGAAACTCCTCAAGTGTCAGAGTGAGCGATGTTGATAACTGGTTGGGTCGGTTGTGCTAGGCCCAAACCCACTCAAAACAACTCATAGACCGATCGGTTCATCCTGCAAGGACTGACCTAATTCCTATCGACTATGCTAGGCCCAAGCCCTATTCCACGCATCCACGGCCTACTCACAGGTGGAAGTCTCCTATGCATACATAATACCAAAACCTAGCATCTATCCCATATATAAGGTATAACTCTGCCATGATACGGGTACGTGATCAGAACCCTAGCTTCTCCGCTCATAGCTATCATATCCTCATAAAAAGACTAACTTGAGCATCGGAGGGGCCTTCCGGATACCAACTTCCAGCGTGCCTTGTGTTGTTTTGCAGGAACTCTTGTTAAAAATAGTCAAACTCATGGATCTAAATGGCAACGTGCAGCCTCGCCAGAATCAGGCTTGGTTCTGCCGGATTCAAGCTGAACGGTGCGTTGCCGTTTGGATCCATGAGTTGGCAACCTTCTGCGT
This sequence comes from Erythroxylum novogranatense, assembly GCA_029891385.1. Classification (NCBI taxonomy): domain Eukaryota; kingdom Viridiplantae; phylum Streptophyta; class Magnoliopsida; order Malpighiales; family Erythroxylaceae; genus Erythroxylum; species Erythroxylum novogranatense. The sequence goes on along the minus strand of CM057226.1, from coordinate 57,650,512 downwards.
TGTTCCTCAACGTGAATATACCTGCAAAACAAGGAAGGCTCGTCGGGGGTTGTGTCCCGATTAGCCCCTCCGACGCTCAAGTGAGTTTTCTGGTGAAGGTGGGACCGATGAATGTAGAGAAAACAAATTAGGTTATGATCTCGTACCTCGATTATGGGAGAATAATACCTTTTATATGGTTTTGCAGTTAGGTTTAGGTCTTTACGTGTTTACATGGGAGACTCTTTTCAACCGATGGGCCGAAAGGGGGCATGGGCTTTAGGCGCAGGACTGATCTTCGATGATTGGACCGATCGGCCCATGGGTCGTCTTGACTGGATCCGGGCCCAGCACGGTCGACCCGACCATAAGCCCCCTACTCCTCGAGTCTGAGCGAAGAGAAGGGTCGGAGGAGTATGCTGAAGTTTATAGCTCGGTCATAGGACGACTCGGGGTTGGGACGATCGGTTGAGCCTTGAGACATAGCTCGTCTGTTGGTCAGCTAAATGGAATGATCGGTCGGTCGGGCAATGCTATTATAGCCCGGCCATGGGACGGCCCGGGTAGGTTCAATTAGTCGGGTGCCGACTAGTTGTCTCCATTAGTGGGCGCGTGAAGGCATTTGAGACATTTATTATTTGAAGACGCACGCCGTCGATGACTTCGAGAATGAAGCGTGTCGTCTTTATGGCAGTTACCCGGTGTCCCGCACGTCCTTTCAACTGCTCGCGCCGTCCGGATTTCGATTAACCTAATTTGTCTCCGTCCGGATCGTGCAGCGTGTCGAGTAGCTCGGATTCTCTCCGTGTCGAGCTTTGGTTGGATCCTAATTGAAAGTTTTCCTATAAATGTTTGGAGTAGGCGGACGATTTGCTTTTCTTCGCACTCATTTCGTTCTTGTCGTCTTCTTGCTTTCCTCTGTTTTTTCCCTATTCTCATTCTCGGAAGTTGTCTTCGGCGTCGCTCAAATTTCCGATTCCCTACCATTAAATAGGTACGTCCCCTTCCTTCATTCTCCTCTTCTAAATTTCTCTTGAAAGCATGTCATCTAGCGGTTCTCGGGTGGGGTTTCTCCAGTGATTACATTGACGGAGGTCGTCGGAGGTTATGGTGAGGTGGCGCGTGTCGAGGTTAGGGTATGTTGAAGAGATTACAACAAGGGAGCGGAAGGCGGGCTGATAGTAAAGGAGTTGCCAGGTAAATCCAAGATGTCTGCGGCGGAGTTGCGTCGGTCAGTCCTTAGGAACAGTATCTCTCGGGACTGGGAGCCTAGGTTGGCTTCTGAGAATGAGGGAGTCGGCAGCAGCAGAGATGGGTGGATTGCCGTCTCTGAGTATTTCTTTTCGGTCGGAGGCTTGAGATTACCGTGCGTCTGCGATCGTGAGACGCGAAGTGTCTTAACTATCGATTGAGGCCGAGTCAGATCCCTCCGAATGGGTGGCGTTTCATTAATGGACTTGTACTGTTGTGCCACCAATTCGGTTGTCCGCCCTCGGTTAACATCTTGCGCCACTTCTTGAGGATGAGCCAGAGTCCGAGTTCTGGGGGTGGCATCCCTTCCCTAATGTATAAGGATGCCCTATCGCCAAGCCAGGACATCTGGTAAAATTTCATTGGAGAACAAAATACTTCTTCGTGAAGCCTCAGGGGCTTCTTGAGTCCCAATGTGGAGGTATCCCAAGCCGAAGCGATGGAATGACTCATCGAGTCTATTCCTTTCGAGGAGGAGCGGAGGTAGTTAACAAGTATAAAGGAGCTTGGCGATATAACCGCTCGGCTCATCTCGGGGTATGGCGGGGGCCTCGGCCAACTCTCTCTTGATTGACCCCATGCGAGTTGGTGGGCTAGGAGAGGAATGTCCCTTTGGTTGACCCTCATGATTGATTTATCTTCTTTATTAAGTAGGTTTTGGTTCGGTTTCTAACTTGTTTCCTTTGTTTGTGCAGTATGGTCAAAGTTAATACTTTTCCGGCCCCCAAGTCCGCCAGTAGCGTCAGTCGCGGGGCCTTGGGAGGAAGAGGTCGGGAGATAGATGGGAAGTCAGTTCGATGGTCACTTTCGCCAATCGCCCAGAAACAAAGTGATGTTCCTCCTACCGTCCCGAACCATTGGCGGCGCTTTCTTTGTAGTCGTCACTTTGGTCCGAGCATAATTGTAATCTAGGAAGAGGAGGAGGTCGAACGGCCTCTAAAGAGGAGGAGGGCCGTCAAAGTCACCGACCAATCTCCAGTTCCCGTGGAGTCACCGATCTCCACCGCCTTTGGTGGCTACTTGTCCTTGATGGTCGATCAATCTCCCCATCCTTGAGCCAACTCGAGGAAAGGAGAAAGCGGGTGGCGTCGGGCGTGGGAGTCTCGATCAGCGCCGAGGACTCCTCGACTCTTGGCGTCGGCGTTATCATCATATCATGGAAAGGATTACTCCTCCGTGGACGGGAGAAATTTGACGGAAGAGCAATAAGGATATGGGGTCTCTACTCTTGCGTACTTGCACGAGGAGCTCAATGATGTCGTTCGGCGGTGCGGCGTTTGGATGTTACGGACCGTGAGGTTCAGGACCTTCAAGAGCAGATGCAGGCTCTGAAGGAAGAGCTTTCGAAGGTAGAAGAGGAAAGAGACCTTCTCAAAGCTCAGAATTCTTCTTTAGAGGAAGAGAAGAAGATTCGGGAGGAGGCGGCAAGTATTTTGAAGGCCCAAGTTGACACGGGGGAGGAAGAGATGCGCGCGCATGCAGCTCGACTCCTGAGGAGGAGGTCGAAAGGGTAAAAGCGATGGCGGCGAGGAGCAAGCTATCCGAGGAGTATCTTGGTGTTGCGGGGGCAGTGGGAGTCGGAGAGGGTGCTCAAGGAGAAATCTCTCCGAGACCATGCCCAAACTAAGGATATGTTAAGGAGGGTGCAAGCCTCCATGAAGGAACAAAGGATTGAGGCGATCCTACGATGGCGGGCGGTTCTTGCGGGGCGAGTGCTTGGAGTACTCCTGCGACCAGGCCTCGTGATCTAAAAATTGTTATAACTCTTGTGTTCCCGAGGGTGGGACGGTCCTTCGTTCGAGAAGTTTGCTGAGCCGTTGCTTCCGACCGCTCTTGGTCTTTCTCTGGAGGAAGTGACGGAGAGAGCTATGGAGGACCGGGGCCCAGTCCCGAATGAAGAGCTGGACCTTAGCTCGGCTGAGGAGGACGAGCTTCCTCATGATGATACTTCTGTCCCCGCTTCGACTTTTTCGCTTTGATTACAGGGCTTCCCATGTATTCCCAGTATTCTCCCTCTACGGAGTTTTGAAGCCCACCTGGTCGGGCTTGTGACCAGGGCCACTTTTTATCAATACAATCTTTACCTTTGCTTTATTTCTTTCTGATGTCTCTTTCCGCATTCATACTCTTTACTTTTCGACCGATTTCAAAGTCGGCTTATAGTAGAGTTCGATTCGGGGTCCCAAGGATCTCGTCTTGGCTACCCGACCGACCGTAGTCGGTCTATAGAGAACGCCGAGCAATAGCGATGGCGAGGGACCCAGGGATCTCATCCTAGAGACTCGACCGACCGTAGTCGATCTGTGGAGAATGCCGAGTAGTGGCGATGGCGAGGGACTCAGGGATCTCGTCCTGGCGACCCGACCGACCGTAGTCGGTCTATGGAGAATGCCGAGAAATGGCGATGGCAAGGGACCCAGGGATCTCGTCCTGGCGACCCGACCGACCGTAGTCGGTCTATGGAGAATGCCGAGCAATGGCGATGGCGAGGGACCCAGGGATCTCGTCCTGGTGACCCGACCGACCGTAGTCGATCTGTGGAGAATTCCGAGCAATGGCGATTGCGAGGACCGAGATCTCGTCTGGCGACCGACCGGCCGTGGTCGATGCGTGGAGAATCTTAGAGCAATGGCGATGGCGAGGGACCCAGGGATCTCGTCCTGGCGACCCGACCGACCGTAGTCGATCTGTGGAGAATTTCGAGCAATGGCGATGGCGAGGGACCCAGGGATCTCGTCCTGGCGACCCGACCGACCGTAGTCGATCTGTGGAGAATTTCGAGCAATGGCGATGGCGAGGGACCCAGGATCTCGTCTGGCGACCCGACCGGCCGTGGTCGATCTGTAGAGAATCCGAGCAATGGCGATGGCGAGGACGAGGATCTCGTCTGGCGACCGACCGACCTTAGTCGATCTGTGGAGAATGCCGAGCAATGGCGATGGCGAGGACGGATCTCGTCTGGCGACCGACCGACCGTGGTTGGTCTATGGAGAATCTTAGAGCAATGGCGATGGAGAGGGACCGGGGATCTAGTCTGGCGACCCGATCGACCGTGAGTCGGTCTATGGAGAATCTTAGAGCAATGGCGATGGCGAGGACCCAGGATCTCGTCTGGCGACTGACCGGCGATGGTCGATCTATGGAGAATCTTAGGGCAATGGTGATGGTTGATTGAATTTTTATTCTTTGTCACGTATAATGGAGCTTTTCATTGCTGAGAAATCTGAAAATCTCTTTATTGAGGATAATAAAGGCATGGGTCGTTAAAAAACCTGTCTGATAGGGACAGGAAAAAGGTACCCACAGATTTTGTACAAAAACAGTAATGAACAAACATTAATCAAAATAAAACAAAACTTATCTCTTCGGGTAGGCGCCTTGACTTCCCGAGTTTAATGGCCTCGACTTTTCACGGGACGTATCCCCCGATCTTTGTGTTGCTCGGCTTTACTCTCATAGAATTTTGTTGCCTTACACTGGCGCCTTGGAATGGCGGCGCCTGTCCTGTCTTCACTAAACACGAGTCCCCTTGGCGGGCTTCCTTGTTCCTCTCTTCTTATCGACTCTCCGTCGAGGAAGCTCATCAGACTACCGCCCATCTAGTGTTTTTATTTACGCCAAGTAACATTCCTGGCGATTCTCTGCGACCTGACAATACCAACTCCGTGGGGTGTGGGAACTTCATAGTTTGGTAGTATGTGGAGACGATGATCGAGGCGTTTTGAGTAGCCGCTTGATTATCGCGTTATGCGCTCCTTGAAACTTGACGACTAGGAACTCAGCGTCCTTTTCTATCGCACGACTTCGCGAACTTCACTTTCAAATTCACCTGGGTGAACGGGTATGTTGACGCCCCGGTTACTCCTTTGATTGGGCCGTCTGTAGGTAGTAGACGATCTTCGAGTACCTTCATCTGCTTGAAGGCCTCATAATATAGCAGGTCGACCGAGCTGCCCGTATCAGTCATCACCCGCTTCACCTCGTAACCGTCCATGTTCAAATTTACCACGAGGGCATCATCATGAGGGCAACTTACTCCATCGAGGTCCGACTCATCGAATGAGATCATCCCGTCGTTCTCCTTCGGTTTTTTGGTGGACGAGTTTTTGCCGACCTGTTTGGCATATCTTTTTCTCCCTTTGGCAGTGGATCTCCCCGCTGCGTTTCCACCAAATATCATGTTAATGACCCCGGTCGATCGGTCGTCTTGCTGTCCAGCGTTCCTATCGTCTCTTTCCCTTGATCGTCCTCTCTCTTCGCGTCGATTGTCCGTGTTCGTGTTGTTCCTTCCTCCGTCATTTCCATCATTTCGTCTCCAAGACTGTCGCTCACTGTTAGGTCGACCGATCCTATTGTCATTGTCTCGATCGGCATTCCGTCCATGCTTTCTAAACCGATCGAGCTTTCCCCTTTGGATAAGGGATTCGATTTCTTTTTTCAGTGGCCAGCAATCCTCCGTGTCGTGGTCGATGTCTCTGTGGAAACGGCAATATAGATTTGGATTCCTCTCGCTTGTAAGGGGTCTTCATTTTATCGGCTCTCGGATGGATTCCCATCCGCTTTCCTACCGCCATGCTTTCCGCATATCGTTTGTTAAGCGGTGTGAAGTCTTGATGATGCCACTTTAGACCGGTAGGTTTCCTCAGTCGATTGATCGCTTGTCTCTTGTGAGACTCATCTGCCCTACCACTCGGTCCGCGATCATCTTCCCGGCGTTTCGTATTCTTTAATACTTCTTGAGTGAATGTATCATCCGCCCGCTTCTTATTTCTGAACAGATCGGGGTTGGTCGAGAGCTAACGACTTCTTGAACTCCTCATCCTCGTATTATTCATGGCGCCAAGATGGACGAAGACGGTGAGGTGGTCTTCGACCGCTTCCGTTATTGAGCCGGGTGGTGAACTCCATAAACTCGTTTCTTCCTTGGGTGAGTTGCATCACCTCCAGAGCTGTCTTCTGCGCCGCTTACTAGTGTGACGGTTCAAAAATAACAATCTGAAATCTTCGAAGCATGTGACACAGCCCGGGGGCAAGCTGTTGAACTAGCACCGAGCTCCCTCTTGAAAGGATGTACAAAAAGTCTTGCATTGGATAGCATCCGGGACACAGTGTAAGTTCATCGTGGATTTGGAAGTCTTTGTAGGTAGTCGAGGGGGTCGGTCTTCCTGTATTTCTCGAGGGTCGGTATTTTTGTGTCGGGTACTGGGAGGCTATCCAAGATCTCCGGAGTAAAGGAGAGTCATCTTCTGGCCGTCGGGCGATGCAGACGAAAGCTTCATGGCCTCGTTAATCCGATCGTCCACTATTTTTCTAGGTTTTGTGTCGGTGGCGATCGGTCATCATCTTTGGTTTGTCGCGCTGCTGTCGCAGAGACGTCTTTATTACCGCCGGGGGCGCAGGATCTGGCGAATCAACAGATCGGCCGCTTCTCGATCTATTTTACGGTCGGACGGTCTTGCGCAATGGAATAGGTTCTGCATCTGATCGGTGTTGAAGATTCGTGTGTCTTTGGTGCGACGTTATCCTCCATGTACGCTTTGCTCTTCTGTTCAAGGTTTGAGGTTCTTTGTTGATCATTAAATTCGAGGGATTAGTGTGGGAGACATGCGGTGCGAGGCATAATTGCGGCATTTGCAAACCTAAACGTTACATCGCTGAGGTCGCGACGGCCGCTACATCAGATTTGTCGCCGCTTTGGTGATTTGTGTGGTTACGAGCGTGGTGCGGAAGTCGGGCGCGGTGGCGCCAATTGGTTACAGCCGGATTCAAATTAAGCAGTGCGTTGCCGTTTGGATCCATGAGTTGGCAACCTTCGCGTTGTTCTCGATGTGAATATACCGCAAAACAAGGAAGGCTCGTCGGGGTTGTGTCCCGATTAGCCCTCCGACGCCAGTGAGTTTTTGGTGAAGGTGGGACCGATGAATGTAGAAAACAAATTAGGTTATGATCTCGTCCTCGATTATGAGAGAATAATACCTTTTATATGGTTTTGCGATTAGGTTTAGGTCTTTACGTGTTTGCATGAGATACTCTTTTCAACCGATGGTAGAAAGAGGCATGAGCTTTAAGCGCGGGATCGATCTTCGATGATTGAATGACGGTACGTGGGTCGTCTTGGGATGGATCAAAGACGGCCGATCGACCGACCAAGGCTGAACCAATAACATTACGAGGGAAGGAGAAAGGACAACATAAATGAAAGGAAAAGAAGGGAAAAGAAAATTAACCCAAAAAGGAAAGAGTGGAGAGAGAGAGAAAAAAATGATAAAGGATAGAAAGAAAGAATAATGGAAACAAGAAAAACAAAGTAGAAGCCCCAGGAAGAAGGTGAGAGGATTTTGAAAAAACCAAAATGATTTACATAAGACTAAGAAGTGATAAACTCAAGAGTACAGAAACGGGAAGACAAAACAAATGATACAGAGAAAGGACAATAAGAAAATAAGTAAATGGAGCAATCCTTATATTGAAGGAAATAGGATGAGAAGAGACTCACGCAACAACCAGGAAGGCTACCAAGAAGTAACAAGAGTTGAGAACAGAGTACAAGGAGGCCATACATTTCGTGTAAGCATTAGAGAGAAACTAATGCTTAAGGAAAGATATTATCTTATGAAATTAATTTCTTTTATTATTTTGTTAAGGAATTGTTTCCTTTAACAAGTTGTGATTCATGAAAGGAGATTTTGGAGAGTATTCCTTTATAACTTCAAATTGCTACGAATTAAATGATCATTACTGCATATCGTTCATTTTTGATAATTTATTTCTTTATTATTAAAATTTAAAACTATTAACTTTTATATCTTTTATATAATCCAAAATTAGTTGTATAATTTTGTTGATCTATCTTTCCATGTTAAAATTAATTTAAATTTATTTTTATATTTAAAAGTATTTAATAATCTCAAACTATCTGATTATATTGGACCACTTGTACAGATTTAAATATAATAAATGTTATTCAATTGATTGTTCAAAATGAAAGAAGGTTTTAATTAACTATGTTTTATTCAGATTTAATAATGGAATAGTTTGTATATATATCTATAAAAGGAAAAGAGGTATGTCACTTTCGAATTCCAGTTCCGCTATACGTGTACAAAAATGAATGTATTGACTTGAAGAGAAGCCCACATCCCTCCTGACACTGACTGGTGGCTTCTAATTTTTTTGTTTACCGTTTATATTATCTTGTCTTCTGTTGGTTGCAAATTGCAATTATTTCCGATGTCACTGGAGCTCTTGCAAGTTGAAAAATCATTGCATCACAACTTGCATTTGAAAAGACAAAACAAGAAAGGATCAATATCAAAACACCTGTCCTAAGTACCAAGTCCAACACGCATGTGAACATTGGACCACTTCTGATGTTAAATTCATACTCGACGTTGCCTGGGTTTGTCCAAGCTAATAATTAAGGGACAACACCTACATATCGGCTCGATGGCGTTTTCCATCACTTAAGCGTACTATTTTGGTTTCTCACTTCATTTTTCTATTATTGTCACGTTTCTTAGATTAGCATGTTTATAATTGGTTTTTTTTTTTAAATTAAAAAATATTATAGATTTACTCTTTCTGATAACGAAAAATGTCAACTAGAAATTGTTCCATTTCTCTGTTTGTTATGATAATTTTATTTTCATAAAGAAAAGTATATCATTAACATTAAACGAAGCCTAGAGAGAAGAATGCAACTTCTTTAGAGATCTTTCAATTGATTATTGTCTTTAAAAGTTTATTATGAACCCAAGTGTGCCTTTCTTTTTGTGAATGATTAAATTACCAAAATCATATAATCCTAAGACCTTGGATATGAAGTTTAAGTTTATGTAAAATAAAGGCTTGATTTAAATAATCACAAATATCTACATTATGCCTTTAATCTCGTAATTGCACAAAACCTTAGTAATTAGAATTCATATTACATATACGAGCTTTTTTACTAATATTATTATTAGTATTTTATTATTATTTGTTTGTTTGTTTGTTTGTTTATTTTTTCCTCTCTCTAGGTCTCTCTCTTTGTCACATTCTTTCTTTTCATGTGGGTCATTTGAAAATAGCTTCTTTATTAACTAATTAGGGGTAAAATTACGCACTATGAGATCTCTCCAGATTTTGTGTATCAGTGAAATTCATAGTAAATGTTGCTATTGTTGTTGTATTATATATAAGTGTTTTCCGGAGCATGTTCATTTTTTGGTTACAAATAAGAGAAAACCAAAACTATCTCATAAAAGAAATATCACAGGCATCAGCCCATATAATCAAGGAGAGGACTTTAGGAACATCATCCCAAAACTAAAAAATGGAAGAAATGTCATGACCCAATTTAGCCAAACAATCTGTTACAAAATTACCTTCATGAAGTACATGCCTAATAGAACAAATCCAATTCATAGCGAATAAAGTCTAAATATCCACAACCAAAACAGATAGGGGATGTGAAAAGATAACACCACAAGTCACCCTCCTCATCGCTTCAATGCTATCAGATTCTACCACGACCTGTCGAAAATCGTGATCTCACGCAAAAATCAAACCATCTCAAATAAACCATAACTCCCCACTAAGAAAGTTGAAACACCAATTCAAAATGAATACCCCTAGCCAACGACCAAATGAATCACGCAGCAACCCTCTACCATTAGTCAGCCCAAGATTAACAATAGAACTGTCATCACAATTCAACTTCACCCAACTAGTAGACGGCGCAGTCCAACCAATGTTATGAATACCGCATCGCCTCGATGCGGATTGGACTTCTAGAAACAGCTAAACTGCATTCATCGATCGGTCAAGACTGGGTATCGTTTCGAGATATTTTTTAATTTTATAAAATAGTCCCTAAACTTTTTAAAAATTACAAAGTGGAATAAGTGATCTGATCCCTATGAATAGCCACCAATATTTAATCCAAATTAAGGCATTAATTTCTTTTAAATTTGTGCATAAAAGGTTAGCTTTTTTTTTCATTTCACTCCTTGTATTTTTAATATAATATTATATTATATTATTTATTATTTTAAATGATGTTATATTATTATAACATTACATCATTTTAAAATTAAAAATTGAGAAGACACACATCACGAAAAGCCACATGCTCTGCACCACTTTGTATTTGTAATCGCACTGTCAGATTCTCGTGTCCCCGTAATTTTCACAAGAAAGCAACACTATTTTCACTGCCGACGATCTAAGGTGTGCGAGGAGGACGACGGAGAAGGCCGACTGGACGGAGGCGAGGTGAGGCGAGGCAAGGAGGAGAAGGCCGGAGGCAAAGGCCAAGGCGAGGCGAGGAGGAGAAGGCCGGAGGCGAGGCGAGGAGGAGAAGGACGGGGGGGAGGCAAGGCGAGGAGGCCGGACGCTGGAGGGAGAGAAGATCTGAAGAAGACGAGAGAAGGGAATGTACAGAGTCGGTCGTCGGCGTCAGGGGTGGGAGGGGGGGTAAAATTAGGTTTTTATTATTTTTTTTACAAAATAGTCCCTCAACAACTTATTTTTTACGGAACGACCCCGGAATAATTCGGTATTGGTGGTACCGGCGGTACAGGCCGGAATCGGCCGGTATCAACCGGAATCCATCACCGATATTTTTATGACCGTTCCGGTACCGATTTCCATCCGGAACGGTATGAAACACTAAACACTGAGTCCAACTAATCCAACACCTCACACCTTGAAGATTCGGTTTTGAAACAGAAGTCAAAGACATATCCATTGCAACTTTAAAGACACATCAATTGCAACTTTAAAGACATAACCATTTAAATTTGCTAAGGAAAGAAACTACTTGTAAAATACCCATAAGTTCCAAGCTTTCCACAACTACCAAATACCTGCCAAAAACCAAAGTGCCCAGTCAAAACCAAAAGGAGACTCACAGCACAAGCACGTAGATTCAAAGCTAGTCAATCAACCAAATCCGCTGCAATAAAAAAAATTATCAAGAACATCCCACTGCTGCCACCATGCAACTGCACGATTACAATTATGCAACAAATGCAAAGGAGACTCAACTTATAAAGAGCACACTCCACACAAATTAGAGGTAGCCAAATGCCGTGAGAGCTGCAAAGAATTCGTCAGAAGACATGAGTGCCTAAGTAACTATAGAAAATTTTTTAATTTCAGTGAACTAGCCACCTTCCACAACCAAAAAAATAGACGAAACAAAAACATTTGACACCTCTTTCGAAAGAAGTGCTTTATAAGCTGCTCAAACCGAATATGCACCATTCGAAAAAAAAATTCAAAACATAGTATCATGCACCGAAGTAAATAAAGGCAAAGGAATTATTTGAATAACCTCCCTAGGATGATTCGGAAGTACATAACGTAAGCCCGAAAAATCCCAAAAACGACCATTAATTATATATGCTATTCGAAAATGTTCTTCCCCTACTATCAAACCATCCATATGATCCACTAAAAGACCCCTCGAGTACCAATTATCAAACCAAAGACTAATCTAAGAACCATCCCTAACCCTCCAATCTGAAAAAGGAAACAACAAATTATAACTTTTAACTACCCGTTTCCATAAACTGGAAGCCGAACTCTTAGCAAAAAAGGGAATAGACTCACTATTACAATATTTTCGAGGTAACACCTCCACCCACAAAGTAGAATCATTCAAAAATAACTTCCATCCCAACTTACCAAAAAAAACAACATTCATCAATCTAGCACTTTTTAAAGCAAGACAACCATAATTCTTTGGCCAAATAAGCCAATTCTAGCCAACCAAATGCAAGTTACGCCTATCTTGCGAGGAACCCCAATAAAAATCACAAGCTAAATGATATAAATTACTACGAATAGAGGAAGGTAACCAAACTGTTTGCATTATGTAAATTGGTAGCAAAGAAATAGAAGACTTAATAAGCATTTCCTTCTCAGCGGGGCTCAAAAAGTTAGAACACCAATTAGTTAGCCTAGTCTCCACCGAACTCACAATATGCTTATAGTGAGCAATTAAAGTATGACTATACAATAACGAAACACCTAAATACCTACCCAAGTCTAAAGTAACTGCTACTTTTAACAACTATTGTAACCGGGAACTTTGAACACGAGAAATAAAATTTGGAAAATAAATTCTTGACTTAGAAAGATTAGTTGTTGCCTACTCACCATACAAACACATCCAACACCTCATGGACCACTTTAGCCTGCTTAGCTGAAGTCTTACTAAAAATCAGTAAATCATCAGCAAAAAGTAAATGACCAATACCTGGCCCACCTTTAGATGCCCTAACCGGTATCCATTTTTTACTCATCAGTGCTCTCTGAATAAGCATAGTCAAACCATCCATACAAAGAACAAATAAATAAGAGAAGATTGGATCTCCCTGGCGAAGCCCTCGAGTCGCAGAGAATGATGTAGAGAGGTTGTCGTTCTATAGAATAGCCAATGAAGACTGAGGAAAAGCACTTAAAATCAAATTAACCCACTGAGAAGGAAAACCAGCCTACAACATAAACCACAGATAGTGCCAATTGACATATCATAGGCCTTCTCCAAATCAACTTTCAAAGCAAAATGGCCCACTTTACTTTTAGACTGCTAAAAAGAATGTAGCAGTTCCTGAGTAATAATAATATTATCAACAGTGGTACCACCAGGAATAAAACTAGTATGGAACGGGCTAACCAAACCATCAATAAAAGGTTTCAAACGATTCAACAAAACCTTCATTACCACTTTATACAACACATTGCAAAGTGTAATAAGCAGAAATTGAGAAATCGATTCTGGAGCATGAACCTTAGGAATAAGCACAATAAAACCCTTAGCAACCTGAGCATCCATCACACCAGAACGAAAAGTCTGCAACACAAACTAGAAAACCTCTTTACCAATCACATCCAAATACTTCTTAAAAAATATAGGTTGAAAACCATCCGACCCGGGGGCCTTATAAGAACCCATACTCGAAATAGCCGGCCAAACTTCTTCTCGCGTAATAGGTGTCAACATATCTTCAACTGTCATCTCAGAGTATTAAAAACCCTATCATTCGAGAACAAGTTCTCATAGAACCCTACTGCCATATCCTCAATAAAGTTGGATCTAACACCCACTCCCTAGCATCATTCTTCAAACATTCAATTTTATTCTGTCTCCAACGAACCCTAGTAATCGCATGATAATACTTAGTACATCGATCACCATCCTTGATCTAAGCAGTACGAGATTTCTGAAACCAAAGTGTCTCTTCCTATTTCAAACACAAATCATATTGACATATCAAATATTTTTCAAGCAATAATAGAGAAGAAGAAGGATGATTCTGAATAACCAACTAAACACCCTTTATTCACTTTAGTAAAACCCTCTTATTCTGAAAAATATTACTGAAAACCTCCTTATTCCAACGTACAGCTTGTTCCTGAACTGTCAAAAGAGAACCAGAAATAAAACCATGAGGTGCAAACCATACCAATGAAATAACTTGCTTAAATCCTCCCGTAAACTCCAAGCAGCCTCAAATCGGAATGGCCTCTCCAAAGAAAAGGAAGAGAAACCTCTCAAAGACAATAACAGAGGAAAATGATCATAAACAAGCTGAGATAAAGATATACCAGAAGCTTCAAGAAATCTCATCCGCCAACCAACTTTACACAAAGCCCGATCTAAATGTTCTTGTATAATACCAATTCTAGCAATTGAGTGTGTCCAAGTAAATTGATAACTTATACAACCCAAATCTATAAGGAAGCAATAGTTCCAATGCCATAAAAACCTACTACAATTAGCGACAGATGGTAAATCACCCTTTTTTTTCTCATGGACATATGCAATTTCATTAAAATCACCAAATAACAACCAAGGCTCATCTACAGAATTTGCAATATCATACATCTGAGTCCAGAAAAAATCTCACCTCCTATGAATAGGACTAGTATACATCGCAATAAGAAACTAACTACTACTCCCCCTAACATCAACTGAACAATGAATAAACTGAGTTTCCATTCGTAGCAAACGTAAATCACAAACATTCTTATTCCAAAACAACCAAACACCACCAGCAAAACAAACAGAATGAGAAAAGAAGAAGTTAAAAAAACCTACCTTCTTTGCCTCCCTATTCTCTCTTTCATCCGAAATTCGAAGCTCCACAATAATCAAAATTTTTAAATGATGAAGTCAACGTAATTCCTTTACACGAGTCAAAAAACCCCTCTTTGTAGCTCCACCACAATTCCACTGAATTATTTTTAAATCCATTAAAAAATTAAATGAAGGAGCCAAATTCTTACAACTTTCTAGGTGGGCTTTGACTCCAACAACGACCACCACAATCTCCATGATCATCTGAAATATCATCATCAATCACCGACAAAACCACATCATTCACCAACATTATTAATCACCGGCAACACAAGCATCTCCACTGACAAAATGCTAGGAACTTGAGATTCCATGAACAAAATCTAGTCTGATGTATTAGACACCATACCCTCTACATTTGGCCCAGAACTTTGCCAACTTCCAAAGCCTTCTTTCTCCTAGTTACAACCATTGGACCCTTAGAAATAGGCCTACTTATAATAGGCCTAGACTGAAATTGACCCTTCTCACTACCAGACCTCCCAACCCCCTTAACCATCACAAGCTTCTTACCTTTACCTCTTGGACCCACAGGCTTATTAACACTAGAAATCGTGTTGCTAGGCCCAACCAAGCCCTTATCCACCTTAATAACCACTCTATCCTCCACCTGTAAAGATTCAAATCGATTTCCAGTGATATTATTAGATACGATCTTCTCTTGAGAAATAAAAGAAGACTTACTTCTAACAATTTGCCTTTAAGGACGCTGTGCAACCAAACAAGGGCCAAAGATATCTTCTTTAGAGTTGTAACTAGCATCAATCATCGCCATATCCTTAGCTACACCAACGTTCGTCATCCCAGCAGTCACCGGAACCACTGTCTCCATACAATTTTCAATACGATGATTGACACAACCACATCATAAATAGACCCCTAAAATGCCTTCATACTCCACACGCTGCCATGTACCTCCAATAAAAACCTTCAGAATAAGAGATTGTTCAAGATTCAATTCAACACAAACTCTAGCAAAATGTCCTCTAGTAGCCATGGACGTCTTCCTATCCACCTTAATGGGCATTTCATCAGCGCTAGCCACAACAAACATGAATTCATCATAATAAAATTCCATTGGAAATATCAATAAAAAGAACCTAAGTAACCCTTGAGGAAATGTTAGTCGTAGATGGCTGAAAACCAGGCTTCCACTTTTGAATATACAATGGCTGACCTCTAATAATATAGGGACCATCGGACACAATTCGCAACATATCCTCCTTCCCTTCAAACTTGGCAAGGTAAAAATCAAACTCCAAATCAATAAGATCTAGTCCAGCAGAAGGCTTCCAAAGCAAGTTCAACCGATTCTCCAAGTACATAAAATTAACAGACCTCTCGTAAACTTTAACAATCAGAGCATAGTTCCACTTGCCACCAACCTCCTGGATAATATCATCATCAACTAGAACCATTGGTCGCAAGTAATCATTCCCTTCATACTCTAAATGAATTTTCCCATCCACTAACTAAAAAGATCAAAAGCTGAACTCAGACCGACCAAAGAAGTGGACTTTGCCCTAGATGACTGCCCGACCAAACAATCACAAAAAGAAGGTGGTGGCCTTACATGCAATGCAATAGTAGCTGACAAAATAGGACCAACAATTGTAGAGTCAGCTAAAGCAGGGCCAGGCAGTTGTCCCACCTGTAAATTATGCACAATCGGTGCAGGACAAGGCACAAGCTGAACCCCTTCATTCTCGTAACGTGTAAATAATCTCTTTTCTCTTCTACACACCAAAAGCCTAGAAATCTCCTTCAATATTCAAATTAAGTCTCAGTCACTAGGATTTCACCTTCTTCGATCATCAATTAAAGCCTTTCAAGAACAATCCTTGGAGAGGCCTGGTGTTGATTTCTTCCCGTCATGCGTGGATTTGTATGTCAAGCTTGCCAACCCAAGCAAAACAGACAAATCGGGTAGTCGAGAATCATCGAGGACAAATCTAGGTAACGCGAACAAGATCTGGGCAAGAGGAGCGGCGCAAGATCAGTTAGCGCGATCCTTCTCCTAGCTTATACCCACTGGTGTTGCAGAGCGTCTTCTCGTCTCTAAGTATTCTTTTCCTTTTCAACTTTGTTCACGGACGAGTCTTTCACTTTTCATAGTCACGCTCTTCTTCCAATGGTTTCTTGAGCAATACAAACAAATCCCAAATTGAAGAAAGACCTGCTATGATTCTTGAGAACCATATAGACAAACCCACCTACTGACGTCCTCGCATAAACACCGTAAGCTGTCAGTCACCTCCCAGGTTTCAACAACTTTTGCTCTGAACGTGCAGCGGTACTTTCAATTCATTATCATTTAAAAATGGTAAGCTTGATGAGAGAGCCCCAGAGCATGTTCATTACTAGCAATTAACTTAAAATATAATAAACAACCATAAGATGGGACGCAAGCGTGTCCCACGCTATGTCCTACATTGGATGAAAAAATCTAAATACTTCTGATTAAACACATGCATTTTTTACATCCATCTTGTTTATGTAAAATATGGATGGCAATTTTTGGCCCATGGGCCTAAATTTAGTTGTTTTCAATGGGCAGGTCCATAGGCTAGGCCCAGGCCCAGACAAACGTGAGGTTCAATTATCCTAAGTAAAACAACATCATTTTACTTAAAAGAGTTGGGTCTCGGGTAAGCTTGGGTCTAGGCAACCCAGACCCTCATCAAATTAAAAAATAAATTATTCCATATTTTTAATTTAAAATTTTTTTAAAAACTTGACGAGGGCTGGCCCATTGCCATCCCTAGTGTGATTGCATGTTTCTTCGTTATGAATCGATATATGGGCATATTTAACATCGTATTATACACTGCCTTCAGTTTCCTTTTTTATAATTTTTATCAAATTGTATGACGTTATTTTTCAATTTGATGTCTATATTATGAGTAATTTATTAGTTACCAAAGTGTGATACTATTATCGAGATGATAATGCATTTATTTTCATAATGGTATATTGAAATTCATTGATTATAAAATATTTGAGGGTCACTCAAAGTGTAGTTAATCATGTTATTATCAAGAATATGGTCGTGGTTAATTGGTATATTTATTTGGACATGTTTAGTATATCTAAAGATTGCAAACATTGACCATTGAAGTGTATTTAATTTTAATAATGTGATAAAAGAAAATGACAATAATTACTTATATTAGTGTAAATTGTGGGATCACCCAAAGGAGAACTTTAATGGACGTTTATTGTTTGTGTGAGTTTTATCTGAATCTATATTATAGATTCTTATTTATAACTCAAATCCTTCATATGTGAGCATTTATTTATATTTTTGCAGCATTTTCTTCTATTTCTCTTACAAAGTTCAATGGGATTAATTTTCTTGAATGGTTTGTACAAGTTTAATTTCACTTAGGAGGCCTAAGAAGAATTGTAGGGAGATAATCAAGAATGATTTGATAATATTGGAACCTACTAAGAACATGACCGACATTAGATAACTTTGGCATGCTAGGATTTAGATAAGGGATCCTTCATAAAGAGATCCCAATAGCTCTCGTATATCTTTTACCTATTGTCTATTGTAGTTAGCCTAAGTGGTAATTACTTATTACTCGCATTATTATTATTATTATTATTATTATTATTATTATTAGAAGAAGAAGAAGAAGCGAAGAAGAAGAAGAAGAATATTTAGTATTATGTTTAATGGTATTAGTATCATTATGTCTATGATTATTAATGTCATTATAATTTTTACTTTCAATAATATTTTATTTTATTTTATCTCTTTTATTTCTTTTAGTATTATATATTATTTATTTATTATCTATTTTCTTTCTTTTCTAATTTTATGGCTATTTATTTATTTATATTCTTTATTTATTTTTATTTTTATTTTCATCCATACATGTGAGTCATTTGGAAATAGTCTCCCTATTAATTAGGGGTAAAGTTGCATGCTATAGGACCTCCCCAGACCATGCGTCCCAACGGGATTTATAATGGGTGTTGTTGTTGTTTTGTTCTATATCTTGATTTGGCACTCTTAACTAATAAGTCATTTATATTAGTGACACTCGTAGTGATGAAAACAAGATCATTTTATAAGACTTGAGAAAGATCAAACAAACTAAGCTTAATGCTCATTCAGATGAAAATAACAAAGACTTCAAGTCAATGATTCTTAAGGCTAACGGTGTTAAAAAGTTCAAGGAGTTTGTTAAAAGTATATCTCAATATGACATTACTGATAAGTTAGTTGTTGGGACACTAATGGGTATATTAACTTCCATAAGTTTGATGATTAACATACCATCTATAAGCATATCATTGAAAATATAGCAATAAGATTGAGATTCATGAGATTGCTAGTGAGTGAAAGTTTCTTGTGCAATTTATTATAAACTCTTTACCTTCTCCACGTGGTCCATTCTAAATATATTACAACACTATAAAGGATAAATAGAATGTGCCACAACTGCAAAATATGCCTACCTAAGAGGAAGGAAGACTTAATAAACAAGGAATTGACTTAATCAATCATGTGGATCAATCACAAGATAAAAATAAATTAGGATTGAAGGGTCAAAAAGGAAATAAAATATTATTGATCACTTAAATCTATAAGAGCACAAAATCAAATGTAGTAAGTTTTAAATCTATTATATTTTAGGTTATCATTCTCACAAGGACTTCAACTACTAAGTTCATTAATCCTAGAAAAATAATAAAATTAGATTAATCAAAGTTTTAATAAAATTAATTAAATTACTAAATTAACAAAAGCAAGATGTTTAACTTAAAAAGGAATCAATATATTAAAACATTAAGGTTTATGGGTTTACTTATAAGGAATTTCAATTATCAAGCAAGATTTATTACCAAGGTTGAAATAATAATTAACTTAAGATATCTATATCTTCTCTTAACGCATAATGATATATCTGATTAAGTAGTTACCTCCTTGATGCTTAATTAACCTAATCAAATTTTAAGAGCAATTAATCTATTAGTCATCATAGTAGTCTAGGATATCTCTAACTTTAGATCCAAAGTGCTTATTCTCCTAATACATGGATTATACTACTTGTTTAAGTCATTTATACAATCCTTAAGATTGAATCTATGATGGCTAGGAATAAATTTAATAATTAAGATAAAAGAGAACAAATTTAATCCAAGGAATAACTCATCATGCATTAATATTTGAAAATATGATATAAGTTACATCTCTAATATTAATTAGGATTTTGTTCATACTAAAATAAAGCAAACCAATAATAAACAATAAAGGAAACAAAACAAAAGGACACATTCTCATAGATCTTGAAATCTTGATTTTTTGATCTAATATCGATGAAATCTCCTTCTTTCCCAAAAGTTCCTCCTCTCTTCCAAAAATGTTATAATTTGACTCCTTATCCTTATCCTTTGACTCTTGGCTATCTTTATCCTTTTAAAGCACAAAACCCTAGAATTTTTATAAAAGATACAAACATAAGGCGATGCTTTATTGTCTAACTTAATAAACCTCTCTAAAATTTTTCTTAAAAAAGCATGCTAATATGATTTTAGAACATGATTGTGTGTTTATGCCATCTTAGTTTAGTTATACTTTAAATCATATGACTAGAGGTTCATTTTGAGAAAATGATTTTTAAAGGTGTTAACATAAGTCTGTGTATATACTATGTTAAATAGCATGGATCCCTATTTAAGTAATGTTTGGTTATATAACATATTCTCTAACAAATAGAATGCATAAGAGTATGCATTAAAGTGGAGTATGGTTGGGATACTATACAATATTATTTCCTTGTTTTAGAATATGGACCTATATTGGTTCTATTTTTCTCTAAAATGATGTTAAAACTTCTCCAAGTTGGTTCCAACTTGTTTAAATCATTCTTTCTACATTAGAGAGTTAGAAAAAGGCTTCACAATAAAATATTAGGCAAATTAAGTACTAAATCCTATAGAAATAATTTAAACATAGCAAAATACTCTCAAAATCATTCTAAAATGTAAGTGTTATTTTAATAGAAAGGCTAGATTGTCTTAAACATGACCTGTGGTTCAAAAAGAAAGGTAAAGCTAGTGCTTTTGTATATTTTAAGTCAAAATTGATAGATGTTCGTTTCAAAATTTAATGGATTCATTATGGTTGCATTATTGATATTTCAAATATGATGTAGAGATTCTTTATGATCCAACTATAAACACAAATGAAAATTTTATATTTATGGAAATATAGTCAAAGATCAAGTAAAAGTAAAACAAAGATTATTATTTGATTTTGATATTATACAACATTTAGATCTTTTCAAAATACTTTATGTTCCTACCATTTCTTGAAAAGGATGCTATATTTTCATTGTCAAAACTTGATACAGTTAGATATTCCTTTAAGTTTGGAAAGGGATGGTATATTTTATTGAAGAATAATCATTTTCTAAGTTGTGGTGCTCTATGGGATGATTTATATGACTTAAATTAAACATTTTAATGAGACTTTATTGAACTTGCATTATCTTGATGGTACTAAACATGGTTTAGTGGAAGAAAGTTTAGCTTACTCATGACATAAAAGTTTGAGACATATATTTAAAAGAAAGAATAAAAAGATTAGTAAATAATGGAATAATTTTAATTTGCATTTTACTAATCTTAGTATATATCTGGATTTCATTAAAGGAAAAATACACAAACACATAATTAAGAAATTAATCATAAGAAGGATAAAACTCTTTAAACTTATAATGTACTAATATCTATGAGCCTTATTGATTGTCTATCTTTTGGTGGACAAAAGTATTTTATCACTTTTATGGATAATTTTCACATTATAAATATTTATATTTTAATATAAGAAATCTCAATATATAAATTCCTTGGACGTGTTTAGTAATAAGGTTGAAAGATAATTAAATGAAAGTTGAAAGTTGAAAGTTACTAGTTTTGATAGAGATTGTGGATATTTTAAAAGGTATAATGATATTAGATAATATTCTTATATATATATATATATATATATATATATAATGCTAAGCACATCAAAACATAAAATGCATAATCTACTTTAATCGATATGGTTATAAGTATATTGAGTTATTCTTCTCCACTTTTATAATTATGGGCATGTTTCAAAAATCACTATGTGTTAATTAAATATAGTTTTAATAAGGTATTTTAAAGACACCTTATGAGCTATAAATGGGAGGGAAACCTAATTTTTGGTACCTACATGTTTAGGATTTTCGAAAGAAAGTACAAATTTATAATCCATAAGAATGAAACCGGAATCAACAACAACTAGTGGTTTTTTTATTATTTTTTAAAAGATATAAAATATATATATATCTTATTGCCATTGTATGAGAATTGTTAAAAGTAGAAATGAAAGGTCCACTAAAAATGGTGAAATTAGTAAGAGTGTGGAAACATGTAAAGTAGAAATTCAAGAAGATATATATGTGTATGTGTATATATATATGTATATATGCTCAATAAATAGTGCTAAGCACATCAAAACATAAAATGCATAATCTACTTTAATCGATATGGTTATAAGTATATTAAGTTATTCTTCTCCACTTTTATAATTATGGGCGATGCTTCAAAAATCACTACTTATTAATTAAATATAGTTTTAATAAGGTATTATTAAATACTCCTTATGAGCTATAAATGGGAAGGAAACCTAGATTTAGGTACCTATATGTTTAGGATTTTCCAAAGAAAGTACAAATTTATAATCCACAAGAAAGCAATTGGAATCAACAACAACTAGTGGCTTTTTTATTAATTTTTTAAAAAATATAAAAATATATATCTTATTGCCATTGTATGAGAATTGTTAAAAGTAGAAATGAAAGCTCCACTAAAAATGGTGAAATTAGGAATAGTGTGGAAACATGTAAAGTAGAAATTCAAGAAGATAGGATGAAGATTCTTTTACCTAAAACCTCTTCTTAAATTATTGTTCTCACAGTTGATGAACATTTTGACAACATGCAAGAATAAAAAATGAATGTGAAGCACTTCATAATGAAGTTGTTGCCAATGAACCTAGTAGATGAACCACATAAGATAATATTAAAAGGTTATAAAAGCAAAGAAGATATGATATTTATGATGATTATATGGTAAATTTACAAGATTTAGAATTTGATAAGGAACTAATTATTATCTAATCTTTATTTCACAAGATATGGAAAGTTAGTAATTGTTTCAAATGCTTAGACATCATAAAAGAATAGATTGAATTAATGGAACACAATGAAGTATGGGTTTTTATTAAATTTCTTGAAGGTTATAACATAATTGAGCGTAAATGGTATTTAAGGTCAAAAATGACACTAATGGCAATATCGGATAATAAAAGGCTAAACTTGCTATTAAAGGTTTCATTTAGAACGATATTGTTGTCTATAAATAGAAAATTTCCCTTATTTCTAGAAATGACTCATTTAAAATTATCATAGCATTAGTAGGTCATTATGATTTAGAGCTCTATCAAATGGATGGTGAAAACTACTTTTCTTAATGGGAGTTTAAAGGAAAAGTATACATGAATCAACCCAAGGATTTTATAGTTAAAAGAAAGGAACATATGGTGAATAAACTTAATAAGTTAGTATACATATTTATGCAAAGATAAGTGTAAATAATTTTTTATTTCTCATTGTTTATATTAATGATATATCGTTATAATTAGTCTTGACTTATTTACTAATACAAAGAACTATTTAAGAATTTGACATAAAAATATGTTTAAGGCACCCTATGTGAACGAAATAGAAATATTTTCAGAAAGATCATAAGGATTATTAGGATTGTCTCCATAGTTATATATTAATAAACTATTAGAGAGATTTAAAATAGAAAGTGCTCTAAAGAATTAATTGGAACTCAAAGAAATGGAACATATTCCTTATACGTGTATTATTTGAATTTTGATGCATGCTCCTAAATTTACTAGATTGGACATTAATTTTTCTATTTGAATGCTAAGTAGATGTCAAAGTAATCTATGATTAGATCATTGGAAAACTACAAGTAAGGTGTTGGCATACTTTCAAGAAAAAAAGATCATATGTTTACTTATAAGTGTTTTTAATTATCTTAAGATAATATGATAGATTCATGTCATGTTCAATGTATGGATGCAAGATAATCAACATTTGACTATTTCTTCCTTTTTGCTAGAGTAGCAATCTTATGGAAGAGTGTGAAGAAGTCTATCATTGCTTTATCCACCATAGAAGTTGAGTTTGTGGTATTTTTTCAAGCTATTATTCATGAAATATGACTATGAAACTTTATTTTAGAATTTAAGGTTATCAATAGTATTTCCAAGTCACTAAAAACTTATTGTGAGAATCTCGTAGCTATTTTCTTTTATAAAATAAAAAGTATTGAAAAGAAGCTAAACATATATAATTGAAATACTTTGCAATTAAAGAAGTTTAGAAATAAAAGTGCTAATTGAACATATTAACATCAATCTTGAAGTTGTAGATCCTTTGACAAAATGATTTCATAACAAATATTCAAGAACATGTTGAAAGAATGGGGATTATTGAAAATCACTATTGGCATTATAATAAAGTGTATATTCTTCAAGTTTTATGCTTTAACCTAATTTATTTACTATTTTAATGAATCAATTTTCATTATGTTTGCTAGTGTATACAAATGAATGAATTATGTGACATAAAAGGATTCATATCTAATGAAGACATAATTGTTGGACCATTATGATATCTCTCATTACATTTTGTAATGAGTATAGAACTAATATTATGATACGTAGAAGGAATGTGTTGATCTAATGATGTACATTTACTATAAATCTTATTAGGTTTTTATTTAACCAGTTTATCATGGTCTATGTGTCGATTCTTATAGGTTATCTTTTGTTTATGTGAAAGCTAATTATGATTTAATAATTGTTAAATTTCAAAATTCCATTCATCAAATGATATATATTCTTTCTAATTATTACACATGTCAATGATACATATAATATAAAGAAAATCATAACTAGAAATTGATCCTCTCTTTTCATTTATCATAGTTTTTATCTATTAAGAAAAATACATCGTCAAACAAAAAAGGGAAAAAAAGAGAAAACAACTTCTTTTGATAGTTACTTCTAACTAATTATTATCTTTAACATTCTATTATGGGTTCATTTTATCTTGTGAATGACTAACTTGTGGAAGTCATATAGTTTTAGGTTCTTGAATATTATGTTTATGTAGATTTAGGGTTTGATTTACATTGCTAAGAATATCCTAACTCATTTACCATATCAAATCATTCTTAAATATGATAGACTCAAACCATTCAAATTTCTTCTAAAAGTTATAGTTATAGTCCCTATTTTACTTTTAAAATATCAAAAATAAATAAGATGAATATATAACATAAATCTTTGATGAGTTACATTACAGTAAATTTCATCAATTATTTTGGAGAATCACTCCCGATAATGATAAAAAAAATTGGTGTGCTATTACCTACCCTAAAAATGAAACTTTACTCTTTTAGATATTTATAATAGCATGAGCAAATGTCCATCCCATAAGGAGTATCTAGCCTTGTTTTGTGCTTTCTGAACAAGAATAAGGGTGATTTTGATTATGATGAATATAATATAAAAATAACATTATTGAACAAATTAGATTAAATATAAAATATAAAACAAACTCTGGTTTAAATCCATCCACCATTAGAATTATATTGCAACCAATCGATACAATTATAAATCAATTTATTCTTTGATTATATTCACCTTTGGAACTATTTTTTATCTGCCCTTAGTTATAGTTAATTAAAATAATGTGATTTAATTTATCATAACTACCAAACAACCTAAGTCAAACACCCAATATTTAGCTTAAAAGCTCCATTAATATTTAGAAATTTTAATTAAACAAAACAACACAGAAACTAGCAGCTGTCTTTAATTTAGTCAATTATCCTTCCTAAGATCCAAAAGTTATAGTGCATCAATCCGTACCATTAAAGGGATTAAATAATTATAGATTTAAAACCTAATATAGATCAATAAAACAAAACAATGCAAGCATGTGTGGTTGCATTTAATTAAGTCAATTGTCATTCCTAAATCTAATGATGCAACAATCCTTAAATCTTATTCACTTCATAAATTAAAAGGATTAAACAATTATGGATTTAACATTTAATTTAGTAATAGATATAAAATAATAATAGACAAGAATTCATCCTAATAATTAAGTGACATAATTATAAAAATGAAAATAAAACAACATTCAATACTCAAATATAAATCAAATAATAAAAGCAAAGATTAATTACCAAAAGAAAACCCAAACTTTTGTCAAATTTTCAATTATAGCCCAAACTTTAAAAAGTAGCAATAAAATGCCCAAACTTTCAATTTTAATTATAGCCCAAACTTCAAAAACTAGCAACAAAATGCAAACTTTCAATTTTTTTCAATTCTTGCCCAACGTTAGTGTTTCCGGTAAGTTTGTTGACATGGCTTGCCATATGTTTTAGAAACCTTAACTATAGTACATAAGCCAAAATTAACACAACAAATGAAGATTAATGAAACAATGTCGTTGTTTAAAAATGATCTAAATTATATTCGCAGCCCCGACGACCTTACATTTTGATTTTAGTTTTTTCCTTCATTTTTAGTTTGTTCTCTCGAAGTCTTTACCCTTCAATTTTCATATTACGTAGCCCCAATGCCCTCACATTAAGGGTATCAGGAAAAAGAATTAAAAATGAAGAGCTTATTTGTGCAATATTCTGTAATGCGAGAGTAGTTTGGAGCGTCAAAAGAACAAACAAAATTGAAAAAAAATTGAAAGTTTGAGCATTTTATTGCTAATTTTTAATGTTCGGGTTATAATTGAAAAATTAACGAAAGTTTGGGCTATTTTTTATAATTAATCCTAAAATCAAATTAGATCTCCTAATTTAACCAAAAGTAAAAGTTTAACCACATATGTTCGCAAACAAGGAAAGAGAATAAAAGAGAGAGAGGAACATTACAAGAAAAAGGAGGTTTACTGACAGAAATTACCGACGACAAACATTAACAAACAGTTAATAATTGATAAAAAATGCATCGTGAAAATAGGCTGTCAGTAAGTTTTCCGACGGAAATTCTTAGGCTTCATAAAAAGACCAACGAAAAGTGATTTTTTGTCGATATATTTATCGATGGAAAAAATTGATACCGTCGATGTATATGTACAGACGGTTATGTCAATCCGTCGGTGAATCTACTGTAAAATGTAAAAATATTATGACGATTTATCATAAGTATATCGACAGAAAATTAAAATTCCGTCGATGAGTCTAAGATTAATATTTGCATTTTTCCAACAGTTACTTTACCATCCGTAGGTAAATATAATTCAATTTACCTATGGAAACTAAAATTCCATTAGAAAGTATACAATTTTTTGAGATCTCCATCACAGGAAGTTTCTTGGCATAAGCTTGTTTGGTTCAAAAATAGTAGGCCAAGGTGTTCTTTTATCCTATGGCTAGCTTTCCTTCAGAAGCTACAAACCCAGGACAAACTTTTCTACCCCCAAACTCCTAACTACTGTTCTTTATGTTTCTGAGTGTCAATTCTCTAAATCTGTTTAGGACCATTGTCTCTACCATTTTCATTTATACCTTCCATTTCAACCAAACCTAAGATCCATTCTCACTTGTTTAACAGAACCTCAGACAATTCTATTTTCCTATCCTTCTTTCAACTATATTCTACACTATTTGGACTGAACGAAACAATAGAACTTTTAAAGATGAAGCCATGGATGCTGGGAGTGTGTGCTCTAGAGTAATCTTCCAAGCTATGGAACATATCCGCTCCAACATAGTGAGGAGGTAAATGATGAGGTCTATTTCTCTAATATATTTTTTTGTAGGTTCATAGATTAGGAACTCCAATTGGTACAACAGTCTTAGTGAGAAGAAAGATCTAGGCATCTTTCTCAGTAAAGATGAAAGGAAGTTGACACCTAGAACTCCTTGTTTGGAAAAGCAGGTCAAGATAACAAGAAGAGGATTCGACAACAAATTTTCTCATTGACGATCAAGGTCCACAATCTATGGATGGAAGGCAAAAGTACTAATCACATTTCTAGTACTGAAGGTATGACAAAATTGGCAGGGAACAAGAGCATTTGAAGAAATTTAATCTACGTAGTGTGTTGATTGTAAATTGATTGTTTAGCAGTTACCTCATCTACAGTAGGAAGGTTTATAGGTAACTTGAGCTTCTGTTTAACTTGATAGCTTCCTACGGCATGTTTGGTAGAAAATTGTGTCAATTTTTTATTGTAATTATTCAAAGGAATTAGCTTACAGGCAGGTTATTGGTATTAGTGAAACTCTGTAAGGTTGTCAAGAGGTTCATGTATAGGAATCTCAAGTTTTGTATATAACCTTTTATTATCTGTATAAATTCATTTGAGTTATTAAAAAAATTTTGAAAGTCACGATCGCGTACTTACCAACAGAAATTAAAATTCCATCGATAAATAAGTTACGATCGTCACTCTGCAAAACCTGCAGGTTTTTCCCAAACTTGAACATGTTCGACGTTTTTAGCCATAACTTTGTCATCCGACCTCCAAATGACTTGATTTTTGAACCAATAGATTCTTAACACATTTCTATATCTCTACATAAAAATTGGTAACTTTTGGTGTTGATTTGAAAAATATTAATGGAAGGAAAGTGAGCGTATTGGTTAGAAGAGCATGAATTGGTTATGAACATACTTTGGATTTTTAATCATATCTTGATCTATAGAGCTCCGAATGAGATAGTTATTATTTTAAAATAAACTAGAGACATGGAGCTACGATTGTTCTAAAGAATACTTTTTGAATTTTTGCTGCCTAACTAGTGTGAGCTTCAGAATCTGGGCCCAACACTTTTGATATCAGAGCAAGAAGATGAACCGATGATGGTTAAGGAGATTTCAATGAAATAACCTTACAAGGTGATAAGCTCAAGTCTTATGACTCCAAAGTTAGACTTCAGAAATGGGGTCTAACATGCATTTTCTTCATTGATAATAAAATCATTAAATTGTATATAAATTCAGACCAAATGACTACAACAATCCTATTGTTCTAGTGAGCGCGGATGGTCTGCGTCGTTAGCCCTCCCCTTCAACTGTTGCATGTCATTTTGGAGTTTAGTCATGTACTCCATTGTCTGATGCAATTGACTTGTCAATGTCTACACTATGCTCTCAAGATGATGTATATGTTCCATTGTCGGCCGTCTAGTTAACGATGTTGTACTGGACGTCGAGGAGTGCGAATAATATGTGTTCGTAAATGAGCCTAGCCCGAAGATCCTTCCACGACTGACCTTACCACCCACTACATTAAATTATGCTTGAATCTCATCAACAACTTGTTCTCCCTAAGATTGTTACTGAATTGTTTCTTGTATTGGTCCTATTAGGAGGCAATGCTTATATTAGTAAGTGATAATTATTAAGAATCAATATCAAAGCATAAATTTCATATACATTTAGTTGTCTATATCGGCTATTGACGAATGTTCCACCGTCAGCTTCTTAGTGTGAGTATGCAAAAATAACTAACGAAGTGTGGGCCTTATGCCCATAGACTTTTCCAGCCTAACAATAAAATTTTCTAAGTTAAACTAGAATTTATAAAAATTTCGACAAAGTCTCCTCTATTTCTATGATATTACTCCCTGTTGAACAAAGAAAATAACTCAACATAGCCATATATGGCACCAGACATTTATACCATAATCATTATCCATAATACACATATTTTCATTCCAACATTCACACATCAATTTAAATTTGAATACAACAAAGTAAAAAATTAGAATATAAGTGTAATATTTAGATACTTACAAGTCTCTCTGCATACTCGTGGTGGGTAATTGGTCCTCCCGTATGAACAGGAAGACTGTCTCCCTATGAGCCTCCACGTTTGTTAGTCGAGTTATGCCCTGAGATGAACATGCCTTAGCTGATTGCCAGTACTCCTGCCAATGACTCTACATGCCTTCATAAATAAAAGACAGTCGTACACCAGCCTTGTGTATCACACCAATAAAGTCGCGATAATGTGTACGAACTCGCTTCTGCCATGTACTATGTATGACCCCATCGATAACAGAATTCCAGTAAAGTTGTTTCTAAATTAAAAGGAATAAATTTGACAACTTATAACCTAATAATATTTATGTAATTAATGTATACAAATAAATGAAAAAAGATCATTATTTGCATATTGTACCTTAAACTCATCAAAGTAAAAATGTCTTTGTGGCCTAAGAGATCTTCTTCCATACATAACCCTCAAAATTAATCCTCTCCTTAAATGTAGATGTCCTATGTTTGGAACACGGTCCAGACGGAGTCAACCTAATATAAGAACAAATGATTTTATACAATTTGCAAAAGCTTAAACCTATAACTTAATTATAAAGATATATAGTGTTTCATACGATTTCACTTATAGATTATTGACTATTTTTATATACTTTCTTCCATCAGGTCTCTCAGCTCTAGGCTAGCAGTTGTCTACTTCATCCACTATAGGGGTAGTGGATGATGTATGTGTGGTGGATGGTGAAGCATCAGGTGTAACAGGTGATGCTTCATCTACAACTGTAGGCCCTGGAGGTGGAGGTGGTGATTTAGTTGCAGCTGGAGACTGTGATGATCCACCCTCACAGTAAGTCCCTTCGAACATGCCTCTGAGCCTAGGCCGCATTACATCATGTTGTCTCTTTGGTCCCACAATTATACCTAAAATTATTTGTTTATTGAAATTTATAGAAATATAAGAATTTTAATTTGAATCCAATATTTTACACAATATATGTAAAAGGAAATAAAATGATTTGTTGAATTTCATATTGAAGTACAAACTTTGAATTCCATAATGAGAATAATTGTTACAGTGATAGAACAATAATATAATTTGTTTAAAGCTAAGTCTAGTGTATTGCAAAGATAAATCACAATGATATAATTATTTTTTAGGATTCTAAATGACATGAAAGTTAGTAAAGGTAAATAAGTCTCCGATGGCTAGATTTCTGAGAAGGTTCCTGGCATGTTCGAACGCACCAATGAAAATAGTGAAAGTCCTTCCCTCAAGTGTAAGGTTTTGAACATCTTCTTGCAATAGCATTTCCACTATTGCTAAACTTATAGATGAAATGGTACAAAATAGTTTACCTACAACACAATTAGTATGGAACTTACATATTGTCAAGTTTGATACTCATTAAATGAACCTATCCTAAAAACTCATACATACATGAATGTCCAGGCAAGCTCTACGGAATTGCCAACATTTCCACATCAACAGAATTCCCGAATCCTTTATCAACTGTTGTGTCATTACTCCCGCTTCCTTCGACAAACATGTCATCTTCAAGATTCAAGGAAGCTTAAAACAGCATATAATATATACCATCAAATATGAATATATGTAATAGCTTTATAAAAAGAAATTAGATATATATAATAAGGAAAGTGACATTGTTCAGATGATACTATACACCTTGAAGCAGAAGATCGACCATAGAAGGCAAACAATCATTACTTAAAGGGGGAGGAGGTGTTTTTACCATCCTATTCCTAATGAACTTTTTTTTATTACGTCTAAATGGATGATATGGAGGAAGAAATTTCTTGTAATTGTCACCCATGTTTGGAAGATAAAAAGCCATCAGAATTGTTGTCACAATAAGGACAAGCTAGTTTTCCTATTGTGCTCCATCTAGACAATATGGCATATGCAAAAAAATCATTAATGATCCACATCAATGTTGCTCTCAATACAAAATTCTATTTTACAGACATATCATATTTCTGAACACTATACTTCCAAAGATGCTGCAATTCTGATATCAATGGTTGTAAGAAAACAACAATTTTATGCTTCGAATATGAAGGACCTGTCACAATCACTGTCAAAAACATATATGTGTCCTTCATACACATCCATGGAGGCAAATTATAAGGATTTATTATGAATGGTCATGATAAATATTGCTGGTTAGATTGACCAAAAGGTTGGAATCCATCCATCGATAATCCCAACCTTACATTTCGACTTTCAGCTGTAAACTCAAGATAGGTGTCGTTGAAATGTTTCCATGCTAGTGCATTTGAAGGATGACTCATAATTTCGTCTTCCTATTTGTGTTCATTACGCAAATCTCATGTGCGATGCAGTAACATCATAAGCATATAGTCTTTGAAGTCTTGGAGTTAGGGTGAAATAGTACATCCACGTCTAGGGTACTAATTTCTATTTCATTGAATGCTTTCTAGGCTTGAACCTTAGTTTACCACAAAATTTGCACTCTTGTAATTTCACATCATCCCCCTAATACAACATAAATCCCAATTTGCAACAATCAATCTTCTCAACAGGCAAACCAAGTCGCCTAATAAGTTTCTTCATATTGTAAAAACTATCAACCATTATATGATCAGGAGGTAATGATTCATTATATCACTTAAGAATTTTATCAAAATTAAGGTCTGAAATATGACCTTCAGACTTTATGTCCAATATTCGAACAATTGAAGACAATTGGGTCATTATCTCATAATTTGGCCATAATTATTGGTTTGTTGAATGTAGTAAGTCAAAAAACTATTTTACATGTGGATTAGGTTTTTCTTTAAGATTTTCTATATTTTTCTCAAAGGTTTTACTGATTGCATCATAAACCATTTGCATATACCAATTTTCAGATCTATCCAATAATTTGTTCTTAATGGAATCCCCCCTTCAAACTCATTGAAGTTGACAGACGATTCTGGTTGATTACCCCTTGAGATGCTACAAATGCTAGGTTCTCCATATCGTGTCACTCAAAATAATTGGGGACAAACCTTTTTCCCAGCAAATGCCCATTAACTTCATCAATAGGAAGGAAAAAATTGTGTTGGCACTTTTTACATGGACATCTAAGCTTTAGCCCATCCATATATGCAGGTTAAGAACATGTATAATGAATAAAAGCTTCAACTCTGATAACAAATTCAGGATTAATGTAACCATCAGGTGTTAATCATCTATACATCCAAGATCTATCAACATAACTCATTTCTATAAAATTGATAATTTAAAACAGTGAATTATAAGTTATTATCATTCATGTTTGCCAAATATTACTTCAAAAATTCGATAAGACTTGTGAATCAAGACAATAAGTTCTCGTTGTGACTCTTAAAGTCCTCGTATTTTTCACCATAAACTTTACAGGAGCAATCATCATAGGTTATGGGTTTAAATCTAAAAAATGAACCTATCCTGAAGATCGAATGTATATGTTTGTAATCATATATGTTAGAATATTATTAATATTAAAATTCCTATATTAAATATATACTAGTGCCAAATATAATACGTATTCATAAAAATATGAATACTTATTTTAATAAATTGTTTTAACATATATGTAGTTTTTAAAAGATGCATGTAAAAATTCGCACATGAAAAGTCATTACAAGAAGCTAATCATAACGGAATAAGAATCAATGAAATGACGGATTGACATATTAAGGGCATGCAGAACTATAATATAAGTCAAACTCATCCTATATTAATTCAATGATAAACCAAAGTTCAAACCACAAACAAATACCTAAATTAAACCAAATTCACAAAAATGTAGTAAAAAATAAATCACTTACCTCAACCGACCCGCAAAAGGATCTTCCTAAAGTACGTGAAGGAAGATGATGATGACGGAGCTAGAATGAAAAATATAAAAATTGATACAAATGTCATAAAAATGTGTGAAAATTTATTGTTGACATTGTCACACCATATAAGAAAATGAAGGTCATTTGAATACCTACTAAAGCTTCTCTTCAATCTCCTTCAAAATATAAATACTGGCAACAAATGAGTTCCTACAATCAAGAACAATTTTGTTCACAGTTTAAAAAGCGGGATATATTAAAACAATTGTCATGAAATATTATAATCAATCAAATTCATTATCTATACTTAAATAATTTAACCATCAGTTGTTATCCTCAATAATTTGCATAATTATAAGTCATGTTCGACAATAAGGTCATCAGTTAATACTAAGGAGCTCTTGTTTTAATTTTAAAACGGTGATGATCCAACATATGAGGGTAGCAAAGAAGAAGTTAGTGACTTTGATGATTTTAGTTCATTTGATTATAGGATATATATGATGAGATAGTTATAAAAGATAGGTGGTTGGCGAAGAGGTTACAAAAGAAAACTATGTTTTTTATGGTAGTGCATAAGATTTCCCAACAAATAATATTCTAGATTTGTAAATAGGTCCAACATATTAAGATTATGACGAGCTTATGATTATAGATGATAGTTCAAATAAAAAAGGGAGAAAAAGGCGAATATATAATGATATGATGAGGCGAATTGATATAAAGATTAGTATGCTATTTGATTCAATTAATACATTTAAAAAAACTCTAAAATAGTATGTTATTAAGAAGGGTTATTATTATGATTATATCAAGACTGAGAAATGAAAAAGGGTTATAAGTGGAGAATAAATGTTTCTTCAATATAACATGGAACTATATTTCAAATCAAGACATTTCGTTCTAACCATGAGTGTGGTCGAGAATACCAAAATGGAAAATGTCAGATGTTTTAGATTGTAAGAAAATACCTCCCATATTTTAAAGATTGCCTTATATGAGATATTATTGGCCTTAAAAGTGCACTTTAAAGGAACTTTAATATTAATATTACATACAAGAATACATATAGTGCAAAGAACTTTGCATTAAAGTTATTAATGGAGAAAAAAGGAAGCTCATTTAGAAATTGAGGAGCTATAGATTAACTATATTAAAGTAAAACCCGATTAGTTTTTTTTTATAATCAAGTATCCAAGAGGTATTTTTGATTCCAAGTAAATATGCTTAAATGTTTATACGAGGGTTTATTAGCTATTTGTAGGTTTGTAATATGCATTGATGGTTGTCACTTAAAATGCAAGCATAGAGGGAAATTTCTATTAGCTGTTAAAATATATTTCCAATCATATAGGTTATAGTTAGAATTAAGAATCAATTGTCATAGAAATGGAGTTTTTAATGTTTATATATGTTGTACATGAATCTTTTCTTTGTATGATATGCTCTTTGAATTATGAAATCATCCTAAGACAAATTCAAATTTCAGATATGGTTTTTATGTAAGTTGTGTAGGAATTATTTGATTATTGAAGTCCATGTTGCATGAAAGCAACTTAGCATTCTAAAACAAAAGAATAAGTCGAAAAAATAAAAATAATATCAATTTATTAAATGGTTGTTGAATATAACACTATCTAAAATGTATCATTATAAATTTACCATAAAGGGTTGAAGTACATTTATATATTTTTATATGTATCATTATAGGGAAACATCATAGTCTCAATTTTGGAGTACATATATATTTTTATAAGTAAATTACTAACACCCATAGCAATAATAAATTCACCCAACAACAAATTAACAATGTCCATAATAATAAACGATCTTGTTGATTCTCTAACTTATTGTTGATCTTCCAATGCCCACTTATGACATTTATACTTCTTCATGTGAATTTTTGTCATACTAAACAAAGTAATTGAATTTTCTTTTGTTCTATAAATAGCGCATATAACAAAATTTAACAACCCACTATAACAAAATCCAATTTAATAACATAATTTTTATTTAAAATTTAAACTAAATTAAACACATCCATAAAATCACATTCTTGGGTTAAACTCAATTATGCTTTTAGAATTTGATAAACAAATATTTGAGTGTTAAAACTTCAATATAATTAAGAGCAAATTTGTAATAATATTATGGTTGTCTTTTAAAATTTAAATACTACATATTTATGGGATAGTGAATACAAACCATACTAACATTTTTATTAAAGAATAAAGAAATTGGAACAAGAAAAGACTAGTAATTATATATAAATATCTAAATTGATGTGTATGAAATATTCATACATGTTTTAAGTATTTGATTTGATTTTAATGCTAAATTATTTTATTTTGTTTAGTTTTTGTTATCTTTTTAAATAATTATGCAAATTTGCCCTTGGGATGATATTCAAGAATTGAATACAATTCTAAGAAAAATATAAGAAAAATATTGAAATGACTTGAAATCAATTTTTTTCAACGGACTGAATTTTATCAAACACTTGGTATGCATTAACCGATTCATCCCAAATTTAAGACAATTCCTAATTTTTTTCCATCATTCTACAACAAATAGATAGCTCATCATTAACAATCAGTAATTAATAACCAAAACCAAATACAAACTCCATATCAACCAAATAATTAAACCACGCACACCATATACATCATCGGATGTACAAGAGGAGAAGAGGGACAAGAGGACAATACCTTCAGTTTGTTGGCCTGAGAAGACAATGCCAGAGACACACGAGCTCCACAGTGATAACGTAGCTCCAGACGACGACGATGGAAGACGGAGGTGATGGAGGAGGAAGACGAAGCACAGGCGCGGGTGCGGAGGGGGTTGGGAAGAAAAGCTTCGAGCCCATACCTGAGCTCTAATACCACTTTGCAAACCTTTTAAGCTTCAGCTGAAAAATGTCGTCGTTTATATGTTAACCAATACGACATTGTTTTGATTAACTTATAAATGTTTAAACTGTCAGTCAAACCAAACGATGTTATTTTGTTGATGAACCAAAGACATTCTTAAGTTTACCGAAATGACGTCATTTCGGTATTAACCAAACAACGTCGTTTTCTTAAAGTTAAAAGCCAACGACTGACAACGAATTTTACCGACAGAATTATCGATGATAATATCCATCGGTAAACTATTTCATCCCAAAGTAGCGACGAAAATTTTTACCAATGTTAAACAAATATTTCCAAACGACATTACCGACGTCTATACTATTTCCGTTGGTAATTGCCTATGTTTTCTTTACTGTCGGTAAATTTTCATCACTAATTTAAACTTCTCTTGTAGTGGAAGAGGAATGACTCTTTTTTAAAGCCAAGCAAAACCTAATCTCAAAATTAATTATTTTGCTACCCAAAACTTGAGTTGAAATGGATCAAATTACTTAAATCCACTACGCTTCTACTTCATAACCTAATTTGTTGCACTGGAAATTGAACTTGCGACATGAGGTTAGGCCTGAAGCTCATACCAGAGCTCTAATGCCACTTTACTACCCAAAATTCAAATTGAAAGTAGGATAGGACCAAATTATTTAAATCTCGTATTCTTTACATAGAAGGCACGTTCAAATTTTATAGTAAGCAAAAACATATTTTGGAACACGTACATACTTTTCAAATTTTTAACTATTTTTATTTTTATCAATTAGTTTAATAAAATAGACAAAAGAGTTAGTGACTCGGGATTCTAGTCGTTGTAGTCGACAATGATTTGTACCTTGAGGGGAGTGCCATAACTGAACCAAATTCTACAACCACATAATTATATTGCAACTTGGAACAAGGCTGGGCTCCAATGAGGCATAATGACAAATTAACCAGACGTCCAAATCTAATCTTTTATCGTCCAAACATTATCAGACAAGAAAGCCATTTCTTCTTGTGACGAATCTTGCTGGCTTCCTACTATTCTAAGAAAGCAAATGTGAAGCCAGATTGGAAAATAAAATTTTAAAACCTCCAAATTTCTTGTATTTTCATTGGAGTCAACTGCTTTAGACGTGTGGAGGAAAACTGCGGAAAGCAAAGCTATAGTTTAACTATGAAAGTGTCTTGGATGTCACCAAGAGAAGCTCCAATCTCGTCACCGGCAGCCTATGACCAACAAGGGTTCCTTTTCTTACATGACAAGCATTACGGCTTACATGGGCAGATCCTGATGTTTATTCTTGTTGGCTTCTTCGCTATCTTCCTAATCTCCATAGCTGTATTTCCTTGCCTCAAAATTGCCAGGGATCAGCAGGAACCAGAGTACGAGAACGTCTCTACCTTGCGACGAAACTTTGCTTTTATTTTTCCAGTGAAGCGGAGGAAGGTTGAACTTGATGCACAACTAGTGTCCGTTCAGAACTGTAAATTAGAGATTAACGAGAAGTTTCCCTTGTGAGAAGTAATAGGTTTTCATCGGAATATAAGAAAGCTCCCTTTCTTCGACTGCTGATAATAGGTAAATGTTATAAAGATTGAGAATTCCTCCTATTCATTATGCGCTCTCCAGAAATATAGGTAACTTGTCGTGAATTACCTCTATGTAACTAGTATTACTGTCTAGCTCAATCACTTGTGTTTGTTTCACATCTGTTGGGAATGTCCTCCTTTTTTGCAGACAACACCTTGTAAGTTAAACTAAGAATCTGATAAGGACCAATTTGCCGCTGATTTTAATGATTGGATGGGCACTTTCCGGATTTTTAACTAGCTACCCACTTTCAAATTACAACATATGAGGGTGGCAACTTTCAAAATTAGATGTATTACATCTAGGCAGAATGAGGCTTGTAAATCTTGCGTTTCATGTAAGTGAATTGATTTTCCTCTTTCTTTTTGCTAAATGTTAGAATTAGGAGAGAAGCTGCATTGCATTTGATCCTAGTATGATAAGAATGAGAATTACTTACATATTCACCCAAATCTAGAGATGATTAAATTGCAAAACTTGATAACGTATGAATCCAAGGAGCTTGAGGTTGAACTCGATCTTGAGGGAAGAGAGGTTAGGGGTGACAACGGTCTGGGGCTCAAGATAACATAGCGGGAAAAGCTTATCGTCCCTATGCCAGATACGTTCATAAGTTAAGAAACCGTCAAAAAAAGGACGGTGTAGCCCATAACCAATTTCGCAAATTTATCACATAGCAAGATAACAATACTGATCTTTTTGTATCCTGCATGGGGATCCGTATCATTGGCTACAGACATAAGCTAGCCATACATTTGTCTCTCAGCTTAGGAGGAAAATTATTAGAAGAGCTAAAAAACAAGCGCTATGAAAATGAACTGTAGATCTTGGCAGCCACGGCTTTTTT
Source organism: Erythroxylum novogranatense (assembly GCA_029891385.1). Classification (NCBI taxonomy): domain Eukaryota; kingdom Viridiplantae; phylum Streptophyta; class Magnoliopsida; order Malpighiales; family Erythroxylaceae; genus Erythroxylum; species Erythroxylum novogranatense. The sequence continues at coordinate 57,612,094 of CM057226.1, read as the reverse complement.
TTTTTTTTTTTTGACAAGAAAGCTTAAAAGGATAAGCAAACTTGAAATGTTCTACAAAAAGCCATTAAGGTCTATGGAGAAAAAGTTGAACCACTCGCACAAAGTTATACGATGACAGTCTCGTATAAAAACTTTCTTATTATAAGTATATGGATCATATCTTGTAATATAAAAGGTATCATTCTTATGAGGATTAGTCAGTCACCAAACAACTAGAACGTACTTTTTCTAAGGTAATCAAAGACAAAATGAATTTTAAAAAACTAAAATTTAAATAAACTAATTACACCTAAACAATTGAATAATTGAAACTAGCCATAAGAATAAAATTAGTCGATGTTGGAAACCTAGGAGTTATTCTATCGTTTTTTGTCTTTCCTTTTATCTTGTTAAGTCAATTATGCTTGATCCTAGATATCCTAAGGTTTTCTCTCTTGAGATCTAATCAAGAAATCCCAATTGAAATCAATAATAATATAATTGCAATTTCTTGATTCACAAAACTACTCCTAACTATTCAATTGAATTTGAAGCAATCTTAAGGATAATTAATTCACAATTAAGATCTTTCTTCAATTGTTTTTTAATTTGATATTTGCAGGTCTGTTAAGCTATCAACTCTCGTTGTGCATTTTAACACATATATGACTTGTTTCAATATCTCAATTTATTTCGAAGTATTGAGCATAATAAATATCACAAAGCATTGCTATTTCTATTTAATTCAACAAGAATAAAGTTTAACAAAATAGATTAAGTCCCTAATATGGATTTAGAAATCCATAATCATGTCTAACATTCTAATAATCCAAATCAACATCTAAGACAATGAAATATATGAAGATAAAAGAAAGAAAAATAGTTTAAGTCTTGATCTAAAAATCTGGAAAATTTGGAATTGGTCTTGATGTCTCCTCTGTGATCTCTTTAATTCTGATGTGTAGCCTTCTTTTTGTTGTTTTTTTTTTATTATCATTAAATAATCCTTGAGGCTTATATGTTTCTTTTTAGGGTTTCCACACTTAAGTTGGTTCAAAAAAATAGTCCCAAAATGTCAAGAATACAAAATTTTGCATGTTGGAAAGCACCCTGTCACAATCGAGTCTCTTGCCTTGTCTGTCTTCTCTGTCATAATCATGAATGGAGTCACAATAGTGACAAAGAATGAATCCATGCATCTGTTCCTTATACATGATAGTGTAATTTTGCATGATCGTGACTATTTCCATTCTTTAAATTCTTCCTCTTTTCTTGAATCTCCTATTTTAACTCACTAATAAATACATCAAATATTCCTTAAAACATGAAATTAAGATCAAATTCATGCTCTAAAACAATCAAACAATTGAAACATATAAAAACACTAACAAAAACACAATTCTAAGTCCCAAATTGCATGATTATCATCTAAGAAAACACTTAAAAAAAACACTCAAACCCCTATAAAAACACATTATAATATACACCTATCATTACACCTGATAAATATAACTTTACATAAGAAGATCCTTTAGTTGCCTAAGATGATTAAATATTCCAAGACTTGGTTATAGTAGCGTTAAACTAAAATTTGTTTTTAAAGACAAATATGAAATTTGATTATGTGAAATACATCCCTGTAGAATTACTCCCTACTTGGTGTGTATTGTTGAAAATGCGCTTGTTCCTTTCATCTCAAATAAATTGAACTATATAGGAGAGAGCTACATAGTAACATTATGGGCGTGCTTCATCTACATGTGAAATTGTTGAGCTCCATTAGAAAATATTTTGCCAATTTGTTGGTGGATCCTTTAAATTACATCTATCCAATATCATTCTCCAGGGTTCATTGGCGAAATTGCATTGGAAAAACAAGTGAGACACACTCTCCTATGCATTCATACACAAAACACCTCTATTTGGTAGGGTAATATAATTTTTAATTCTGTCAATAGTGGGTTATTTATCTTTGATTATTCTCCATAATGTGATGGAAGATAAACAATATACTTGCTCCATACATCTTTATGCCAAGTAACTTGGGAGTAGAAGCTTTGATAGAATCTCCTGCACAACATATTAGAGAACTTACCCGTATCAAAAGGTATCCAAATATTCTTGACTTCTTCATTTTTGTTTAATCTTAAATTTTGATCTTATTATAAAGATAAGTATGTGAAACTGCATTGAGTACGACATCTTTATGATTATGAATTGTAACTATAGTTGCATTTTCCTGTAAGAGATTTCTTATGAAGGTAAGCTCTTGAATATTCTCCAGAGGTCCTATTGAAGTCTAGTTATCAGCCCTAAAAGAAGTACTTCTACCATTTCCAATCAATTTAACAATTTCCAACCTCATCTCGTTCTTAATACTGGCAATATATTTTATAGTAGTTGAGGCAGTATTTGTAGTTTGAAAAGTTGTATGTTCTTGTCCTTGATATAGTACTCATTCATCCGTTTTGTCCATAAGATTTCTTATTTTCAAGTAATCTCTAGATCCTTTTGGTAAGCATTACCATACTAAGGGCTTTTTTATAGTAGCCACATTAAGTGGTCCTTGTTCCATAGAAGTACATATCTCTGCAATTTAATGATGGCCTTATAACATTCTACATTGCTCCTAGATCACTCAAACTTCGTTAGTAGTTTATCAACATGTTTGAAAAAAACTTAAGGGACGGTTAAGTGAAAAACCCCGTGCACATTGATGGAATTGAGGAAAGCTAATATTAATTAAGCTCCACCAAGAAAAGAGAGATTTTTATACTCCAACAAGAAATTTTGGATTGAATTTTTTCAAAAGAAGGTTTGGAGTCCCCATAAGAGTTTCTAGGAAAAGATTAGGATTTTAAGGTTGGTGAGTAGGAGTTGTTGTTTAGGAAATCAAGTGATAAAAGAGATTAGTTGTTCTTGACAGGGTTGCCAATAGGGCTCGAGGCCCAAGATTTTTTGGACCCAATTGGGCAGCCCAAACTTGGCCTGGACCAAGACCGACAGGCAATGTATAATTTTGAATTTTCTTAAAAAATATAAAGTTAAATGGGGCCTACTTGGGCCGCCCATGGCTCATTAGGTTTGGGTTTAGGTGGGCAGTCCGCAGGCCTGATTGGGCCTTGAATTGGCCTTAAACTCGAGTTATCATGGGTCAAACGGGCTCAGGCTCGATCTGGTCTATTGCCATCCTTAATTCCTAGTCCTTGGCACTTTCAGATATGTTTAAAACACTCTTTATGCAATTGACTTCTAGTAAACATTTTTAATGCTATTAATAGAGAGGTAACATAATTCTTGTTAGCTTTGGAGAGAAATATCAAGTCATCCACAAAACTTAAGTTGGTGATGCCAAATTTCCTATAACTAAAATGAAACATGAAAGGCTAGCTTCTTTCCACCACTCTTTTAAAAAGCATGTTAAAAACTTTCATAAGTAGGGAAAAGATATAAAGAGATGTGGGATCACCTTGCCCTATATCTTTGTAGCTTTTAATATCTCTTATAGGTTCACCATTTACCAGTACATGGAAAGTTGGTGTTGAGAGACATTGTTGCATCCATTCTATTAAGTTTCTTTAAAAAAATTATTGCCTTCATAATGTTGAAGAGGAGGTTTCAATCCACATTATCTTAAGCCTTTTAAGATCAACCTTGGTTGTACATTTCTTTCCACCTTTCTTTATGGAATACTTCCTTAGAAACTCTTATAATAGGATGATGTTATCACCTATAATTCTCCCTAGAATAGAAGAACCATAGGAATGATCAATGTAGTTATGAAGTACTTTCTTCAATCTTTCAACTAGAAATTTGGAGATCATTTTGCAAATTAAGTTACAATCAGTAATAGGGTATGGTAGTCACTAAAATTTTTCTTCGAACCTCCTTTGGGGATAAGTGTAATAAAAGTTCTGTTAATATCATCGACTAGTCTTTTATTTATAAAGAATTCGAAGATAGCATTTAGTACCATGTCCATAATAAGGGGCCAGGTTAATCTTTAAACCATCAAGCCCTAAAGCCTTTTTAGGGTCGAGGGATTTCAAAACTTCTTCAATCCCTTGCACTATGACTAGTTTTTCTACAATATCAACTTACTATGAGGTAAGACGCTCCTTCATTATGCCTTTAATCATATTAATAGAGGAATGAGCAATTGTGGGGGCACCCGTAGATCAAGTCAAGTAATTAGTTTCTTCCTCTAGTAGTTTTTTCTAGTAAGAGATGATATAATTGTTATTCTCTATTGAAGATATTTTGTTAATTTATTTCCTTATGAAAACAACTCTATCAGTTTATTCTAGTAAGAGATGATATAATTGTTATTCTCTATTGAAGATATTTTGTTAATGTATTTCCTTATGACAACAACTCTATCGAAAAAGGAGGAATTTATGTCCCTTCCTTTAAGCTAAACCACTCTAGAACTCTACTTCATTAAGGAGAAGTCATATGTAAGGGTCGTGAAGAGTTTGTTCATTGTTTACTTCTCACTACTTTCAAGAGAAGTAAACAATGTGGTCTTTAATAATCTTCATTTTATGGATATAAACAGATTAATTGGTGTCTAAAATACTAACATTGATGCCCTTCTAAAAAATTTCATTAGAACATGCCATGATTATTAGGAAAATTTTAAATCTAAAGGGGAATTTGAAACTTACTAGATCAGATTGATTGATGATAGGGAAATGATCAGATAAGCTATGAGTAAGGAATAAGGAAAAGCAATTAGGGAAGACTTGAAACCATTCTAGGTTGACTAAGCTATAAGAAAGCTATTTCTTTATAATTATTTCACCTTTTCATTTTTTTGCTCCAGACAAATAAATGTCCTCCGTGAGGAATATCAATTACTTGAACATTAGCTAAGCATTGTCTTAGATTAGGAAAATGTTGTTTGGATGATCAATCTCCTTCAGCTTCATCAAATAGAGTAATGGAGTTAAACTCACCTGTCAAAGGGTATCTTGATGTTAACTACTACCTCTTTAAGTTTGTTCCATAGTTGAGCTTTTTGATATCCTTTTTTATAAGCATATATAAATGAAATGAAACACATCTTCTTAGTGAACTTGTAATTTTTCCTTGATTTGGATTACTTGATATGTGACACGAGTGATTATTTCCATAAATTCACTGTTATAATAAATTTAAAAGTGCTTAACTTAAAATTAATTTTCATTGTTCTTAATTGAAATTGAATAAGGGTCTCTATTATTTATTTGTACTAGAAGCAACTAAGGGTCTCTATTATTTATTTGTACTAGAAGCAACTAGAAAAACCAACATAATATCCCAACTATGATATTCCAACTATGATGGACATATCTAAATTAGTCAAAGTAAGGTATAAGAAAGATGGAAGAAAAAACATAGGAGTATTAGTTATCAAAATAACGGCCTTTTCATTGCAAAATCTTTTTAACTACGAAATTTATTTTCTTGGTTTATATTTAAGGGACCCGTATATTTTAGCTACAAAAATTTTTTTAGCAAAAAGTTTTAGATACAAAAATAAGTTAACAGTTAAAAAACATCACTAAACACTATTAGCTATGAAAAATACTTTGTAACTAAAAACATTTCTCTTTGAAAATAAGTTTATAGTTAAAAATTTTGACAAATCTTTTTATGTACGAAACATTTTTCGCAAATAAAAACCTTTCGCTAGGAAATAGATATCACAGTAAAAAATTGTCACCAAAAATTTTTAGTTACAAATATAAAAATAGTCTATTCTAAACGTAGGTAATAGTTTTAAATAACTTGCAAATTGTTGGCAGTTTGAGGTAAGTTAGTCTTTGGATACAATTTTGAAATTTCGTAGCTAAAGACTAAATTTTAGTTACTAATTTAAACTTATAACCCAAAAAAATAGCCAATTTTGTAGTTTGTTGTAGTGTTTATATCTTTGGGACTATGTAACCATGTGATTTCTACCAATTTAACTTACACGATCACTTACATGCTTGTGTATAACAACACAACCGTAACTTTGCACTATAAAAAGGGCATTTAAGAGGCCAAGAAGGGTATAAAGATATTAAAAACTTAAAAGGTGGCAGATTCCCTTCTTTTTGGAAAGTTATAAGGAGCTAAACTTCATCTATCCAGCTTAAGGGGGATATCGAGGCCGACAAACATGTTTAGTTGTTGATTGAAAGACAATTATTTTTCTATTTTTATGTACCTATATTTAATGTGTTTTGTTTGTTATATAAGACTATTATAGTATTTTGATTACTTAATTTGCTTTAAGTGTATTTTTTGTTTGTTGACAATTACCTTCATAGAATAAGAGGAGATGTATTCAGGTGAAATTTCGGCATGAAATGGAGGAATTGGAGCAATTGTGGAGATACATAATCATGTATAGTGATTGTGTAAGTCACTATAAATATCTAGAGCTTCAAATACACAATTCCTGCCTATATGGAGTTACGTATCCATGTATGTTGGCATATACAATCATGTATGTTGCCTATGGAAGACTCTATAACCATGTAAAATCACAAGTTAAGGTGTTTATAGAGATACACGATCATCTACATGACTATGTAAGTAACTGTGTATATCCAAGAAACCCTAGTTTGTTGATATATAAGGATCATAAGAGGGCTAAATCAAAAGAGCATATTAGAAGCATTGGAATTCAGAAAGAGGCCATGAGATTCATTAGAGACACCTGAAAAGGATGAGCAAAGACACAAAATATTATACACATCATAAAGAATAAGTACAAATAGTGGAAACATCAAGTCAACTCCAGCTTTCTAAAATTTCCATATCAAGGCTTTTAAGCTTATTCATTAGTTTATGATTCTATTTCATTGCCTTTAATGCCAATTCTGAATAGTTATGTTTTGAACATTATTATGGAATTTTAAACCTAAATTATGGTTTATTCTTGAATTATTTTGTTTAAATTTTATCATATTGAATTCAAAATTGTATTGCATTGTGGTACCTTAATAGAGTAGTTTTGAGAATCAAGATATTTCAACTCAACTGTTATCTATTTCAATTAGGATTACTTGGCTAGATCTCAAGAGAGGGTAAAACCTTAGGATATCTAGGATTAATTGTAACTGAATTAACAATGCAAAAGGAAAACAAAAAAGGATAAAAAAAGCCTAAGACTATGTTTGGTTGGACATAAAGTTTTTAATGGAATGGAATGAAATGGTTTATAACGAAATGGAACATAAATGGATGTAATATTAGAAAATTATTATTTGGGAGGGATGGAAGAGTTCATAATGTAGTATAATGAAATGTTGTTTGGATGAAGGGTTTATGATGTAATATAGTATAAAGTTGCTTATTATTTTATATTCCATCCTAAACTATCCAAATTGGAGATTTTTTACTTTTACTATTTAAAATGGAATGGGATGTAATATGAAACTCTCATCTTTCATCTCATTCCATTCCATTTCATTATAAAACCTCGTCCCAATTGATGAAATAATATTACATTCCATTCCATTATAAAACCCCAACTAAACATAGCCTAAGTTTCCATTATTGATTAACTTTGCTCTTATTGCTATCTTTGTTGGTTTAATTATTAAGTTTTATTAATTTATTTTAATTTTAATTAATTCATTATTTTATTGCGTTAGACAAAGTGCATTCAAATTGACATTTGACTAATCCAATCTTTTTGGGAATGATATCATGTGTACTACAATATAAGATTTGTGTACTTGCAATCTTGCATATATTAAAACAAGAAAAAAATCTTTGCATTGTTATCGGGTGTTGAGTTAGCTTCTTATTTAATTTGAATTCCTGTAATTTAAGGAAATTGATATGTTTCTCTTGTGTGATTGCAAGTTCATGAATACAAGAATCACTTAGAGCTCAAGCAAATTAGAAGATACATTAACCTTTGACAGCACCAAGCAAGAGAGAGAAATTTAAAGAACAAAATGCCAAGTTATAGATAAAACAATGGTAGAGGAAAGAAATCAAGGAGAACAACAAAGGACCCTTATGAACTTCATAAGGTCCATGGTTCCATAAGAATCAACAAGGGATTACAAGATCACTAGTGTAGACTAATACATTCAAAATCAATCCGACACCGTTGTATATGTTGTAAACCAACGTGTAACTTTATCGATTTGACAATGGGAATCTCAATGCTTATCTGGCCAATTTTTTAGAGATTTGTGATACGTTCAAGTATAATGGGATTTCAAATGATGCATGTAAAATGAGGCTCTTTCCTTTTATACTTGAGGATTGAGCCAAAGCATAGTCGAATTTACTCAACCCAAAGAACATCACAAATAGGAGCAGTTGGTGCAAGCTTTTTTGACTAAGTAATTTCTCTTAACAAAGACTAAAAGTCTCATAAAGGAAATTACAAATTCCCAGCAAAATAAGGGGAATCTTTATAAGAAGCATGAGAGTCATTTAAGGAATTGCAAAGGAGTTACCTACAATCATAACTTACCAAAGGGGTACCTTCATCAAATGTTCTACAACAGCATGAATCCACCTTTGTGAGGCACCATTGACGTAGTAGTTAGTGGCTCTTTAATGAGGAAATTGGTTGAAGTGGCACATTATTTGTTAACAAAGATGTTAACTAATAGTTGTCAATCGACATCAGAATGAAGTAAACAGAAGACAACCTTTAGAGACCAAAAAGGAGTATTTGCTGTGGATTCAGTGAAAATATTGCAGACTTAAGTAGAAAATCCAACCAAACAATTGAATAACCTAAAAACTATATCTTTCAGTCCATTCAAGGGAATTCAGAACAGATGCAATCTACACAAGAAATTCATATCACAACTATTTGCTTCCTAGTAGAAAACAACAACGTGGAGCAGCTTAACTATATGGGAACACAGTATGGTGGGGGAGGTAATAATCCCTACTCAAATACTTATAATCCTGGATGAAAGAACCACCCAAAATTTTCTTAGTCCAAAATGTAGGGAATTAGTTAAGAACTCAAGAACCACAAGATTCCAACAAGATAGACTTGATCCAATGGAATTGAAGATGGATAAGTTAATGGAAATTTTGAATTATAAATTCATAAGCCAATATGAGAATCAGAAGAGTAGGAAGCTAAATTTGACCAAATTACAACGAATAATGCATCTTTGATTCATAATCTGGAGGCTAATAGGCTAAATAGTTGATGTAATGTCTACACAAAGTGTGGGGAGTCTCTCAAACAACACGGAATAGAATCCAAGTTAGCAACTAAAAATCATCACACTTAGGGGTAAGAAAGAGTTTTAAGAACCATCTATAAAACAAGCTAAATCTCGCCAAGTAAAAGACTAAGAGAAAAAGAACAAGGATGAAGAGGGAAAAAATGACACTCCGTATGTTCCTCCTCCTCCGTATACACCAAAGATCCCATTCCCATAAAGGCTACAAAAGAATAAAATGGATATGTAATTTGCAAGGTTTATAAAGAAGTTGAAGAAATTGCAGATTACCTTGCCTTTTATAGATGCTTTGGAGAGCACGCCTAAGTATGAAAAGTTTCTCAAAGACATCTTATCGAATAACAGGACTTGGGATGACAACCAAACATGCTCTATGATAGAAATTTTTAGCTACATAATTACTAAGCACATGCCCTAAAAATTGAATATTTCATTGAGTTTTACCATATTGATCGTGGTTTGGTTATGTGTAAGTTTTGATTACTAACCCTCGATAATCTGTAAGCTCATGGTTTGTTATTTTAGTAGCAAAGGTGTCGATCCCACGAGGAGGAAACTAATATAATCCTAAAATCTAAGGCCAGAAATAAATAATAGAAATTCAAAATGCAGCGAAACTAATATGAGAATTTAATTCATTCAATCAAATTAAGAATCAAAGACGAAAATACTAATTACTAAGAAATTGCAACACACCCAAGAATCAACCAAAAGAAATTAAAAATTTACCTATCCTTAATGCTAACCTAACTGATTATGAATTATTGGATTGTTGGTTCTAGGCTATTCTATGGTTGATTAGTATCTCTCGAGTTATAACCATTAACCCTAAATCATAAATCCTAATCAAATTATGGAATTTGCAATCTCTCAATTCGCAACCTATCCAAAACCCTAATTAGCTCTGAAGCTCTCTAATAAACTATCAGAAACCTATGCAAGATCTCTCTTTGCACAAATTCTCGATCTAAGTCAATTCTTGTGTCTATTAAATCACCTAACTCTCGTTATTCTAATTTAATTATTTTTCATTTAATTCGTCCTTTCAATTTATTATCGAATTATCCAATCACATAATCAAACCACAACAATATCCAATAAACACATAAACAATCAAACTCTCATTAATTCAAGAATAAAATTTCGAAGGTGAGTTTAGAAAATCCTCGACATTCTAGATCCTATCATCAATTGTTCAATCCAATTCTATACAATGATAAAACTGAAAATAATAGGAAATACAATCTAAAATGAATGATAGGAGGCAACAACGTTGGGAAACCTTCTGATTCAGGAAGTACTTCGATTTAGCTTCTTTTCCTATTCTCTCTTCCTTCATGTCTTCCTCTATCTCTTGATGATTTCTCTCTAGGGTTTCTTAAGATGGCTGATGCAAAAGCTCCCTCTCTACCTCTTTTGTTGTTCTTTAAATATCCTCTTGTGTTTAGGTAAGCCTAAGGTTTTTTCAGGGTCTGAAAGGTCCAAAAAATCTCTTAGAACTTGACACACTTGAGTGTTTGCATGTCTGCTCGACGTAGGCCACAACTATGGCCCTATAGGCTATGAGTGTGGGCCATTTCTTGGGCTTTTGTCATGATTATGGCATGTTGGCCATGATCATGGGTCGTTGTTTTGACCTTAATGTCTCTGAAATCCCTCTGTTCTTTGATGTTGACCCTGAAACACTAACAATCATATCAACGTACCTCAAAAATATAATATTTAAGCTCAAAGACTTGTAGTAACCCATAAAATACGTAAAACATAAATAATTAACAAACTAACGCAATTCTAACCTAAACACATAATGATTGAATTAACGACTAAACATATATCAAACTATGAACTAAATCATGATGCGATTTACACTTATCAATATCCCCACACTTAAATGTTTACTTGCCCTCAAGCATACAAAACAACAAACACTAAATCACAAAACACACAATGCTGTAATGAGACAATGGCTTCAACTTCATGAAAGAAATTTGACTTTAAACACAATCATTCAAGTTATTCCAAATCATTAACATGAAAAATTCACATCTAGGAGCTCTGGACTAAATATACATATTAATCAAAACTTAAATGTTAAGTTTATTCACCCCTTTCAATTCTACACACACATTAATAATTATTTGGTCCTTCAAACTTTATAACTAATCCTAAGTATTTTTTCAAGAAAAGTTAAGATACTTACAAGTTCAGTAGGTTTTATTAGAAACCATTTTTTATTTACTTTTTGTGGACATGGACTTTTTACACCGAGGTAGATATTGGTGATGTCAAACCCCACTCCCGGAGCCCAACTGATGTCGGATCCCGTTTCCGGAATCCGACTCCTGAATCGTAAAACATGAAACTTGATCATCTTGTCTTGTAGGGTTTATTTTACTTAACCCTAATTGATGTTAATTTCTCTTGTAAATCATAGCCTTAAGACTCTTGCTTTATTTAAGACAAGAATCGCTTCAATCAAAGTCATATAACTCAAGATACACTCCAAAAACCTAAAGGAATTCATACCTGAAACATGCTCTCTCAACCAACCCTTAACTTGCTTTTTATCTAATTATTATCAATTTAGCTCCAAATGCTACAAATTTTTATATGGAAACAGATACATGTCCTAGAAAACTAATGGTTCAAGCCTCGCCTCAATTGGAGGTCGAATGAGGGATTTATTCCCAAAACACCCGGCCATGCTCACTTCTAAAACCCAAATGAAACTCTTTTGGCGCAATTTTCATAACTTTTAATCTAGGTGTCGGATTGTGTTCGTTCTTTTACCATTTTAAAGTAGACATCTAGATCTACAACTTTCATGAAGACTACAAAACGAGATTCGGCCTCTAACATTTCAAATTCACCAATCTGCTCAACCATAAGTCGACTTACACTAAACTACAACTCAACTTACACAATTTACACAGACAAGTCGACTTATGCTGATGGACAAGTCGACTTATCGGGGAAAATAAGTCGACTTATCCCTAACAAGTCGACTTATCGAGACAAATAAGTCGACTTATCTAATTGACAAGTCGACTTATTACTCAGAATGCTTCACAAGTCGACTTATTGGTCCAATAACTCGACTTATTTCTATTCTGCACTCAAACCTAACCCTCTATACTCTCTCTTGACTTATTCCAAACACCATAACCACTTCTAAACTTCTCAACTCATCCATTCCACTCTCAACATGCTAAAAACTCACTTAAACTTACATCATCCATCTACCCTCATGAATTCCAAAACAATCTCATACAACTTTAGAAACCATGCTTAAACATAATAGTAAAGGATTTTGAGAAATCCTGAGAAATCATAATTCATGCATTTCATTCATATCAAAACAATGTTTTTACAATGCTTTAGTAGGCATTTCAAGCCTAATACAATTCAATCAAAATACATCTTGCCAAAATACATCTATTTTCTCAAAATGCAACCTAAAGCATTGATCACTAGAAAGATCCTTTCAAAAACATGACCAAAAGAAGATCTTGGAGTAAATGCCTTTAAGTTCGCTCCTCGGGATCCTGCTCCTTTCCTGGAAAATTGTGGGGGGGTGAGCTTTCGCTCCGCGGGTAACACATTTATATTTATATAACAAGCATGTCCATTTTATAATTCATACTTTTAGCAATTGTTCACTAAGTCATAATGCATACACCATTCAACATTCATCAATACACAAACATAATCTTTTACAATTCAACATTCATAACTCTAGCGTTCTCATGTAATCACATATAAACACATCAAATGGCTCGGTAAGTCCATATTCTTGGCAACCATGTAATCTCATTTAATGAGCTTACATGGGCAAATCTTGAGGAGTCCAATAAATGGATCATCACAGGCCACAATCGGGCAAATGGCGAAGGCTTTCATGGTCGACGTGCGTGGCGGTTCTTGGGACTATACCTTACCCACATAACATATCATTCATGCATCATACAAGAAAATTGGACTATTCTTGTCCAATTCACTCGTTTCTTTCAAAATCATCTTTTCACATATCATTCATGCTTTTCATCATATTCATTTAACAAGTTCTCCAAAGCATCTTCAATGGTCATCATACAATGTACATTTATAATCATCATAATCTCATACCTAACTTTCATAATTGTCTAACAACATCATCATCAAGCATTTAACATAATCATCAATAGCTTGCAACAACCACATTCATCATTCAATTACAAGCATTTAATACATCTTCTAAGTAATCAAAGCTCATTAATAACATGCATTAATTAACATTTATTTGCTTATATATATAAAGATAAATATGAAACCCACCTTATACTTGCTTAATCCTTTCCTTAGGAGTGTTCTTCTTGCCCTTCTCCTCTTTCTTCTTTCCCTTCATTAAAACCGAAACCCATAATCACTTAGGGTTTTAAAAATTGACAAACCTAATGAACCTTAATCATGCTATAAACTCTAGAATCACTAAACCCACTCCATCCTTAGTCTTTCTAACCAAAAACCCAAACAAAATCTTAACTTTAACCAAGAAGCTTACCTCAAATCCTTAGCCAAGTAAGTGCTTTCTTGTATCTAATTGAAGCTCTTTCCTTCCTCTAAACTTTTTCTCCTTCAACTTTCTTCAAAAACTCTCTAAATCTTCAAGAAATCCAAGCCCTAAGCATTTCTCTTCTTTTCTCCTTCTTTCTCCCTCCATAGCTGATTCTCTCTTCTCCCTCTTGGAATTTTCGAAATTTGCTCTCTTCTTTCCCTACACTCACTTATTCCTCCTCCTTTTATACTCCTATCTAAGTCACTTAAGCCCAACAAGCCTAAAGCCCATTTGTTTCCTTTAATTCCTTCTTCCTTCCTTTCTCATTTCCTACTACACTTAAGCCCATCTAAATTTCTTTATACTACTTCCATTTAACTTAAGCCCATTCACTTCTTTTAAGGCCCATCTTATTCCACCTTCATCTTATTCCTTCCTCTTCCTTTTTATTTCATTTGGACCCATTTACTTAGGCCCACTTAACACATTAAATTACCTTTCATTCATTTAATTCAACTAACACATTTAATACATGCTAATTAACTCCTTAATCACATTTATTTATTACCTAACTCATTTAATGTCATTCCATGCTAATTAATGCCACATGCTATTTAAGGCTATCATATTTAATTCTTATCATCTCAATTAATGATAACTAAATTTCTTAATTAGCCTAATCATGCTTAATTAATTAAATAAGTAAATAAATAATTAAAAAAAATTTCGGGCCTAATAGGTGATGAATGTCGATCCAGTTACTCGATCAAGTCATGTTTGTATTAAGTTGCTTGGTTGGAACGTTATTATAGTCTTTTGACACAAAGGCACGCATTTATGATGCATGTCGATCTGATTACTCGACTACATCATGTTCTCAATTAGCTACTAGCTCTATTTATAACCCAAAGGCCATCATAATAGTTATTGATTTAAAATTTACAAACACACATTTTTTTAATGCCTACCTTGTTGCTTTATCTACTTCTTTTCATGAAAAAATTACTAGTTAAGTTACTTAGTCGAGAGACCTAAAATTATGAATGAATGTGACAATTTAAAGGGTGATAAACTAACACTAAACTATAATTAACTTGCATATTTTTGCCAAAGAACCTAGATCACTAATTTCATAACCTAATGACTCTTCACATCCTAATAAATTATATTTAAAGTTAAATCGATTTCAATCCATCTAAGCCATCGACACATTCACACAATTCACAAAATGCAACTTAATAAACTATCATACAATATGCAAAATTCACACTCAAAGCAAAACACACAACCCTCCCCACACTTGAACAACACATTATCCTCAATATGAGAAGGAGACAAACAAACACACAAGGAAGGAAGTAATATGAAATAAAATAAAAACAAAAACAAAAACAAAAATAAAGACTAGATTTAAAAGAAAAGGTTTACAAAGAAAGTCTCAGGGTGATGGAGGTAGGGATGGTGTTGGAGGTAGCAGTTGGATGCCTTGAGCCTCGAAGTATCGATGAATCTGATGTATATCCCAGCTCTGACGTTGTTGTGTTTGGGCCATCTCCTTCATCTTTCTAGAGTTCTTTACAAGTGTGTTAGTAATTACCTTGATGTTGGCGGAGATTACAAGGTCACTTTTTTCCAACCAGGTTCTTCTGTGTCTTCTTCCTCTTCAGACTCCTCACTAATCAAGTCCTCTTCTTCCTGTTGAGATGACGCTGTGCTAGAGCTCGACTAACTAGCCCTAATCATTACATGAGTCTTTTGACTAGTGTCTCAGAGTTCCATGTTTTGGGACTTTAGGATTTCAGCACGCCACAAGTGATGGTGGTTTAGATAATTTAGGAGGTAGACAGTTAAACCACTGCTATTTATGCCATAGTACTCAGCAATGGTGAAAACCAAGTACCCTATATGATGGAGAACCATGGACATGTGAAAGACAAGAAGGGAAGCATCTATGGTGTGATTTGCCTCAAGGAAGCCTAGGACGTGACTTGCATGGACATGAGCTTGCAAAAGGAGGCTTAGGAGCTGAAATTGGATCAGATTTGAAGTCTGAATGTTCAAGGCAAGGGGATGAACGAAATTTCCATATCAAAGGCCCAACATTCAAGTCTAATGTTCCTAAAGATCCATTACAAGATGTTAGAGGCCCAATGACAAGAGCTAGGGCCAAAACAATGATGCAAGCATTAAATTGTTTAATCCAAGACCTTCAAGAGATAGAGCTCATATTGTTGAATCATATTTTATCTCATAAAGGTCTAAGAGGCATTGTCTTACTCCTTGAAGCCCAACATAAAGTGTCTAAAGGCCCACATGGAGTCCGATTAGGAGAACTTACTTAAAATACCATGTGACAAGCATGTGCCACTTAAAAATAAGGATAAGGATGTGATCTATAAGGTCCAACATGTTCATATCATGTTTTAATTAGTTTCCTTTTTGTTTTCCTTGAAATAAGGTGATCTAGTCAACACCTTTATAAGTTTATTTTGTTTCCTTTTTAGGGATTGATTTGTTTCCTTTTATTTAGTATCTATTTTAGGAAATTAAGTTAGGAAGTTCTCCTATAAATAGGCACCCTGTATGTACTTTGAAAGGGGATTTTGATTCAGAAATAATATTGAGAGCTTTCTTGCTTTCTTTGTATTCTTTGAGAATACTTGACTTATCAAAGGAGTGGTCTTCCTTTGTGGCGTCCTAAGGTTAGAGTTCTAAGAGACAAGTTCTCTTAGGGTTCTTTCCATTGACCAACATTCTTGCTAGGGTTCTAAGAGACAAGTTCACTTAGGGTTCTTTTTATCGACCAACATTCTTCTAACCTTCCATTTTCTCTTTGTGTTCTATTTCTATCTTTTTTCAATTTTGTTTCTTGTGATTCCGCGTGTTTGCTTGATTTTATCTACTCCCGGGCATAGTTCCATCTTGTTGAAGGTTCTCTAGGACAAGTTCTTATTGGGTCTCCCATCATTTGGTATCAGAGCGCTTTGGTTGCTAGATTTCAAATAACTACCCTTTTGTTGTTTATTTTCGTTATTCTTTTTTGGCCATTTTTCATCGACTAGTTCGTGCCCCTTTTGCTTGAGTTTTTGGCAGAATAATAGGAATTTCTTCAAGTTCAAAATCTCTTCTTTATTTTCGTTTTGGAATCACTCAAATCCAAACTTTCTAGAGCAAGTTACACCAAGTCTAAATTGAGAGCATCCAACTTCTGCAAAAAAAAAAGTAGAAGTCAAAAAAAAAGAAAAAAAAAGAAATTTGTCAAAAAAAGAGAAAAAAGAAAAAAAGTAAAAGTGAAAAAAAAAGAAATTCGTCAAAAAAAGGAGAAAAAATTTAACAAAAAAAGAAAACAATCAGAGTGTGATGCAAGTTTTAGAGAAGTGGAGTCCAAGTTTGCTATTTTCCTAATTGCAAGTACTTTCCTATCTTGTATTGCTTGGAACTTGCTATATTACTTTCCTATCTTGTATTGCTTGGAACTTGCTTGCTTTCCTATTTGCTTCACTTTCTTATTTCAGTTACTTTCCTATTTTGCTTTTAGTTTCCTATTTCATTTCTTGCCTCATTCAGTTTTCTTTAGCTTCAAGTTTGATTTTCCAAGGTAATCACTTCCTTAATTCATTCCTTATGCCATTTTTCCCCTACTCTATTTTCCCTTTTGGATTCTTTAAGAAATTTATCTTGGGATTCTAATCTTAGCTGCCACTTGGTTTGATTTCTTCTATTTGATTGTGTCTTGTTTCGAATCAGGATACTATAGAAAGCAAGTTGAGTGGTAAAAGGCAAGAGTGTTTACATTATAGAAAATGCCAATTTTTGTGTGAAACACGAGTGGTTTGACATTTGTTGAGTGTATACACGTGAGGTTGAGTGGTGAGGTCCATATTGTTTTTTTTGTTGTTCACTAACATTCTGCAGTTCATAAATATGTATCAAGAAGATGAATCACCTGAGCAAGATCTTAAAGTCTTTATGAAGGCTGTGCAAGATCAATTCCAGAGGTTGAATGCTAGGTTGGATGACATCCAATCCACCTCAAACTCTAAAGGTCCTAGAAGAGTGTTCCATGGAGAAGATGAAGATGTGCAATTCGAGGATGTAGGCCCCAACATTAGGAGAGGCAGACAAGTTTCTTCTCGTAATGAACTCGATAACATAAAATTGAAAATCCCTTCCTTTCAAGGAAAAAATGATCCTGAATTATATTTAGAATGGGAGAGGAAAATTGAACATGTCTTTGAGTTTCATACATATAGTAAATAGAAAAAGATAAAACTTGCTGCTGTTGAATTGTGTGACTATGCTAGTATTTGGTGGGATCAATTGCAAATAAATAGAAGGCGGAATCTTGAAAGACCAATCTGCATATGGCAAGAAATGAAAGCCATCATGAGAAAGCGCTTTGTTCTAAGTCATTACTATCGAGATTTGTTCAAGTGGCTGCAAAGATTGAGGCAAGGATCTATGAGTGTTGAAGAGTATCACCAAGAGATGGAGATCATCATGATTAGGGCCAATGTTGAAAGACATGGAGGCTACCATGAGAAGATTTCTTGATGGTTTGCGCCCTGAAATTGCTTCCATTGTAGAGCTACAAAATTTCCTTGACATGGATGAGTTGTTGCATAAGGCCATCTTGGTAGAAAAGCAATTAAAGATCCAAAATGGTGCTGGGTCAAGTTCTTGGAAGAAAACCTTGAAGGAGTCCAAAAATTTCTTCAAATCCAAGGAAGACATCAAGCCAAAAGAGGAAAGTAAGCCTAAATTCTCTACTCCAAATCCTAAGGGTAAAAATGACTCTAAACCCTCTTCTTCTTCTAATCCTTCTTATAAAGTTAAGTGCTTTAAATGTCAAGGTTTTGGTCATATTGCTTCTCGATGCCCTAACAAAAGAACTATGATTTTACTTGAGAATGGTGATGTTGCTAGTGAAAGTAGTGACAGTGATGACTATGATGATGTGGCTCCATTGACGGATGCTTCCGATGTTGATTGTGATGCTGAGGTTGGTGAAGCCTTTATGACTAGGCGTGCTCTTAATATCCAACCAAAAGAAGATCTTGATGAAGAGCAACGTGAGCACATCTTTCATACAAGGTGTCTCATTAATGGTAAAGTTTGTAGCATTATCATAGATGGTGGAATTTGTACCAATGTTGCTAGCACTTTACTTGTTAACAAGCTTAATTTGCCTATTTTGAAACATCCTAGACCATATAAATTGCAATGGCTAAATGATTGCAGTGAGGTGAAAGTCACCAAACAAGTGATGGTTGCATTTTCTATTGGCAAGTATCAAGATGAGATTTTATATGATGTTGCACCAATGTATGTTGGACATGTTTTTCTTGGTAGGCCATGGCAATTTGATAGAAAAGTTAGGCATGATGGATATAAAAATTGTTATTCTTTTCCTTTCCATGGTAAAAATATGGTGCTGAAACCTCTTAGGCCCATTCAAGCTTATGAGGATCAAGTGAGGATTGAGAAAGAATGCAAATTGAAGGCAAAAGAAAAGAAAGAGAGAGACGTCAAAAAGAAAGAAAAAGGGAGAGAAAGTAAAACGAGTGAAAAAATGAAGAAAAGAGAGTGACTTTATTTGTTGGAAAAAGTGAGATTAAGAGAGCTTTAAAATGTGAAGAATCTTATATACTCTTATATAAAGATGCTTTCTTAACTATTAATGAGCCTGATCCATCTTTGCCATCTAGTTTTTTGTCTTTGTTGCAGGACTTCAACGACTTATTTCCGAAGGACATTCCTGATGGATTGCCCCCTTTGAGAGGCGTTGACACCGTATAGACTTCCTTCCCGGAGCTTCAATTCCGAATAGGCCTGCGTATAGAGCCAATCCGGAAGAAACTAAGGAGATCCAAAGACAAGTTGAAGAGCTTATGAATAAGGGATTTGTGAGAGAAAGTTTGAGCCCATGTGCTGTGCCAATTATACTTGTTCCTAAGAAAGATGGCAAATGGAGAATGTGTGTTGACTGTAGAGCCATCAATAAAATCACGGTGAAATATCGTTACCCTATCCCTCGTTTAGATGATATGCTTGATGAGTTGTATGGTGCTTGTATATTTTCTAAAATTGATCTTAGATGTGGGTACCATCAAATTCGCATGAAAAAGGGTGATGAGTGGAAAACTGCTTTCAAAACTAAGTTTGGGTTATATGAGTGGTTAGTTATGCCTTTTGGCTTGACTAATGCACCAAGTACTTTTATGAGTTTGATGAATCATGTGTTTCGTCCTTTTATTGGAAAGTATGTGGTCGTCTATTTTGATGATATTCTAGTATATTCCAGGAGTTTAGATGATCATGTGAAACACTTGCACGATGTGTTTGAACTTTTAAGAGAAAATAAGCTTTATGCCAATTTAGAATAATGTTCCTTTTGCATGGATATTGTTATGTTTCTTGGCTTTATTGTAGGTGATAAAGGACTTCAAGTTGATGAAGAGAAAGTGAAAGCAATTAGAGAATGACCAACTCCCAAGAATGTGAATGAAGTTCGAAGCTTCCACGACTTGGCTAGCTTTTATCAGAGATTTGTGAAGGACTTCTCTACTATTGCAGCCCCTTTGAATGAATTGGTAAAAAAGAATGTGATTTTTAAATGGGGTGGTTCACAAGAGGTTGCTTTTAATACCTTGAAAGAAAAATTGACCAATGCTCCTCTTCTTATTCTTCCTGACTTTTCTAAAGTTTTTGAGGTTGAATGTGATGCTTCTGGAATAGGCATTGGCGTTGTTTTAATGCAAGATTCTAAACCCATTGCTTATTTTAGTGAAAAACTAAGTGGTGCTGCTTTGAATTACTCCACTTATGATAAAGAGTTGTATGCTTTAAAAGGGTCTTTAGAGACTTGACAACATTACTTGTGGCCAAAAGAATTTATCATTCATTCTGATCATGAAAGTTTGAATTTTCTAAAGTCCCAAGGTAAATTGAAGAAAAGACATGCTAGGTGGTTGGAATTTATTGAAACTTTTCCTTATGTTATTAAACATAAACAAGGGAAAGAAAACATTGTGGCTGATGCTCTTTCTAGGAGATACTCTCTTTTTAGCTCTATGCATGCTAGATTACTTGGTTTTGAGATGTTGAAAGGCATGTATGAATCTGATTGTGACTTTGCAAAAATTTAGAAATCTTGTGAAAAACATGGTAATGATAAATTCTATAGATTTGATGGATTTTTATTCAAAAAAGATAAACTTTGCATTCCTTCTTGCTCTATGCGTGAATTGCTTGTTAGGGAGACACATGGAGGTGGATTGATGGGTCACTTTAGTGTTGAGAAAACTTTAGCTCTTTTGCATGAACATTTTTATTGGCCTAACATGAGAAAGGATGTTGTTTCTATTTGTGCCAAATGTGTTACTTGTAGGCATGCAAAATCTAAGGTTCAATCACATGGTTTATATTCTCCATTACCTGTCCCCTCTCATCCTTGGGTTGATATATCTATGGACTTTGTACTTGGATTGCCTAGATCATCTAGTGGAAAGGATAGTATCTTTGTGGTGGTTGATCAATTTAGCAAGATGGCTCACTTTATTGCTTATTCTAAAACCAATGATGTTGTTCATATTGCTAACTTATTCTTTAAAGAGGTAGTAAGATTGCATGGGTTGCCAAAGACTATTGTCAGTGATAGAGATGTGAAATTTCTTAGTCACTTTTCGAGAACTCTTTGGAATAAACTTGGCACTAAACTCTTGTTTTCTACTGTTGCACATCCTCAAACGGATGGTCAAACTGAAGTGGTAAATAGAACTTTGACAACATTGTTGCGTGCGATCATCCAAAAGAACTTGAAGAACTAGGAAAAGTGTCTCCCACACATTGAGTTTGCATATAATCATGCTTTTCATTCTGCTACTCAATTTTCTCCTTTTGAGATTGTTTATGGATTTAATCCTTTGACTCCTTTGGAAATTTTTCCATTGCCTTCTAATGAGTTTACTAACCTTGACGGTGTAAAAAAGGCTAAATTTGTGCAGGAGTTGCATGCTAAAGTTAGAGCCAAGATTGAGAGGAGAAATGAACAATATGCAAATCAAGCCAATAAAAGCAGAAGGCGTGTTATATTTGAACCTGGAGATTGGGTTTGGGTGCACTTGAGAAAGGAGAGGTTTTCAGAATAAAGGAAATCTAAGCTACAACCAAGAGGAGATGACCCTTTTCAAGTTTTAGAAAGGATTAATGATAATGCTTATAAAATTGATTTGCCTAGCTCCTATGGTAATGTGAGTGCTACATTCAATGTATCTGATTTATCCCTCTTTGATGCTGCAAATTCGAGGACGAATCCTTTCGAGGAGGGAGGGAATGATGGAGAACCATGGACATATGAAAGACAAGAAGGGAAGCATCCATGGTGTGATTCGCCTCAAGGAAGCCTAGGACGTGACTTGCATGGACCTGAGCTTGCAAAAGGAGGCTTAGGAGCTGAAATTGGATCAGATTTGAAGTCTGAATGTTCAAAGAAAGGGGATGAACGAAATTCCCATATCAAAGGTCCAACATTCAAGTCTAATGTTCCTAAAGATCCATTACAAGATGTTAGAGGCCCAATGACAAGAGCTAGGGCCAAAGCAATGAAGCAAGCATTAAATTGTTTAATCCAAGACCTTCAAGAGATAAAGCCCATATTGTTGAATTAGATTTCATCTCATAAAGGTCCAAGAGGTATTGTCTTACTCCTTGAAGCCCAACTTAAAGTGTCCAAAGGCCCACATGGAGTCCAATTGGGAGAACTTACTTAAAATACCATGTGACAAGCATGTGCCACTTAAAAATAAGGATAAGGGCGTGATCTATAAGGTCCAACATGTTCAGATCATGTTTTAATTAGTTTCCTTTTTGTTTTCCTTGAAATAAGGTGATCTAGTCAACACCTTTATAAGTTTATTTTGTTTCCTTTTTAGGGATTGATTTGTTTCCTTTTATTTAGTATCTATTTTAGGATATTAAGTTAGGAAGTTCTCCTATAAATAGGCACCCTCTATGTACTTTGAAAGGGGATTTTGATTCAGAAATAATATTGAGAGCTTTCTTGCTTTCTTTGTATTCTTTGAGAATACTTGACTTATCAAAGTAGTGGTCTTCCTTTGTGGCGTCCTAAGGTTAGAGTTCTAAGAGACAAGTTCTCTTAGGGTTCTTTCCATTGACCAACATTCTTGCTAGGGTTCTAAGAGACAAGTTCTCTTAGGGTTCTTTTTATCGACCAACATTCTTCTAACCTTCCATTTTCTCTTTGTGTTCTATTTCTATCTTTTTTCAATTTTGTTTATTGTGATTCTGCGTGTTTGCTTGATTCTATCTACTCTCAGGCATAGTTCCATCTTGTTGAAGGTTATCTAGGACAAGTTCCTATTGGGTCTCCCAACATTTGGTATCAGAGCGCTTTGGTTGCTAGATTTCAAATAACTACCCTTTTGTTGTTTATTTTCGTTATTCTTTTCTGGCCATTTTCATCGACTAGTTCGTGCCCCTTTTGCTTGAGTTTTTGGCAGAATAATAGGAATTTCTTCAAGTTCAAAATCTCTTCTTTATTTTTGTTTTGGAATCACTCAAATCCAAGCTTTCTAGAGCAAGTTACACCAAGTCTAAATTGAAAGCATCAAGCTTCTAAAAAAAAGTAGAAGTCAAAAAAAAGAAATTTTTCAAAAAAAAGAGAAAAAAAAAGTAGAAGTGAAAAAAAAAGAAATTCGTCAAAAAAAAGGAGAAAAAAAGAAAAAAAATTGACAAAAAATGAAAACAATCAGAGTGTGTGATGCAAGTTTTAGAGAAGTGGAGTCCAAGCTTGCTATTTTCCTAATTGCAGGTACTTTCCTATCTTGTATTGCTTTAACTTGCAGGTTAGGAAGGGAATGCGCATCATATTAGGTTGCAAGTAGGTGGAAGTTGGAATAAAGTGGAAATTTAGAAGTTGATTAGATAGAAAAGAGAGTGTTTGAATGTTATAAACTTAAAGAGATAAAGTTAAAATGAAAGTGAGTGAAGAAATGAAGTATGAAGTGAATATATAGCTGAAGGAAAGGTAAAATGGAAAAATTTTAACTGAAAATAGCGTGGAAAATTTTACCATGCCCTGGGTTCCCCCTTCCTTTTGCTTCACCTTCCTTCACTTTCTCCTCCTCGATCGTTTCTTTTTAAATGCAATCCCACGAACTTCAATATCTTCCCATTGTCCTCGAGGTTTGGTTTCTTTGATGTTAGCTGGAGGTAAGGGAGGACTGTTATTGTTCTTGGACAAAGTGAAGGTTATTTGATGCTTTCTGACCCTCAAGAGTTAGTTCACCCCCATTATCAATTATTGAGCGAGCAGTAACCAAGAATGGTCGTCTAAGGACCATATGGGTTTCCACATCTTCTCTAATATCCCATATAAAGAAGTTTATGGTGAAGGCAAAAATATCAATCTATACTTACAATTCCTTAATAATACCCTTTAATCGATGAATTGTTCTGTCCACCATCTTCACTAGCATCATAGTGGGTTCTAACTCTTCTGACTCCAATTTAAGATATAGGGCATCATATTAATACTCACTCCCAAATCTGCGAATGCCTTATCAATTTTAACTCTATTAATAATGCAAGGAATATAAAAATCCCTTGGGTCCTCTTTCTTCTATGCTATATTAGGTTTTTCTTCCACTATACGCTCTTTAACCTTCTTCCCTTAGTGTGAGCCTCGTTTGTAGATGTTTCATTATGTCCTCAACCTCCTTAGAATTTTCCACCACCTTACTTTAATTCAACCTCCTTAGAATTTCCCACCACCTTACTTAAATTTGACTTCCGCTGAGCTAGAATAGGGTACAAAAATTAAGGTTGAGGTTCATTGATTGGCTTAATTACGAGCTCACTTGGAAGGAGTTCCATATTTGCTTGTCCTTCTCCATTGTCTCCATATTCTTTCATATGTTCGAGTTTCTTTTCTTGGGACTAAGTAATGGTCATGATCTGTTCCTTTGGGTTAGATTCGGTATTGCTTAGAAGGGTTCATGCATTCTGAGTTGAAATTGCCTCTGCTAGTTGACCCACTTGGACCTCCAGATTGTGTATTGAAGAGGCGTGGTTCTTAGTGACTTGCTAAAAATTGTTTTCAAACCTCCTATATGCATCCTCCGCGCCTCTAATTTTATATAAAATCCTATCTAACTTAGATTTTATTGAGCTCAGTTTATCTTGTTGGAAACTTAATGGTCCTTGGGGTCTCAATTGTCCTCCAACATTGTTTTTCCAGGAGAAGTTAGGGTGATTCTTCCAACCAGGGTTATATGTGTTAGAGTAGGGATTGTTTCCCACTCCTCGTCCATATTGAGCTCCCATAAATTGCTCTGGATCGTTATCCTTCATCAGGAAGTAGTCCACCATATCATGGTCCATCCGTCCATAGAGTTCACACTTTAGTTGCATAACTTTTAGCAAAGTTGAGGATGAAACCTCATTTTGTTGATCTGTCGAGTTAAGTTGTCAATTTTCTCCTGTATCTCAGTCATTTGATTAATAGATATAACTCCTTTTTGTTCTCAAAAGGTAATCGATTGTCTACTCCGTTTGTTCATCTATAAGCAGCTATTACTTGCCATCTCCTTTATCAACTCTTCTGCTTCATCTATTGTCTTTCTCATTAGTGATCCTCCTGAAGTTGCATCAATCGTGTCTCTGGTATGTGGGGTTACTCCATTATAGAATGTTTTTAATAAGAACTTATTAGGTAAGTTATGGTATGGGAATTTTCATTGCAAGTCCTTGTATCATTCCCACGCTTTATAAATTGATTCCCCATTACTTTAATAATCGGGCCTTTGCTTTATCTATTAGGGTTAAGGGAAAAGCCTCATTTTGATCACATCCTTCGACATTTGATGGTACCGAAAGGTATCGTATATTTCAAGGAAATTTACTATATATGCATTGGGATCTTCATTCGTTAGTCCATAGAATTGCACATTCTATTGAAGCATGTTTAGGAGGGTTGGTTTAATTTCAAAAGAGGTTGTTTGTACGGGTGGTATTGTAACACCCCACTCCCGTAAGACCCGAACCCGACATTAATGGTGATATCTGAGTTTGTGCCCTACAAGGGTGGCGTCATACATCACTTAGTCAAGTCACAGTACCAATTTTTGTTTTGAAACAATCATACACTTACATTTTATGTATGTTGCGGAAAACAATTTACATAACAAAACGGGTAAATACATTAACCACGAGGGTCCTCTTATAAATACTCAATAATATAACACCAAAGTCCTCACACTAATGCAGACGTAACTGATCCCGCTCTCTTCTATCACTCTCAAGCGATCACTATACACCCGTTGCCTAACGTGGTATTCTTCTGAGTCCTGAAAAAAATATAATTGCAATTTTGGGTGAGTTTTGTGAACTCAGTGAGTGACCATCATCGATGGTCCGCTCAAACATGAACCAAATCAATTCAAAACCTATATTCACATTGCTATCTATTTGATCTCATTTTACCATTCAATAACATCTAACTTTATCTCATAATTCACTTTCACAAAATTGCCCATTTACACATTTACAGAAATTCACATTCATATATCCCATTTTTTATACATACATATTTCACTCACTCACCATTTATTATCATTTGGCTGTGACTGAGTACCTAAACTGTCCCATTGAAGGGCTCATTGATATCTGACCCTTATCCAGTGCTGGATACATGGCTCATTATACGTTGAGCCTGAGGCTCTGAATCACTCATGAGCTCGAAGCTCATTTACGCACGTTGAGTTAAAAGCTCTAATCGGTGGCAACTCTGGTCAACAACCCTAATATTTCATACAACGATAGGCATATCACAATTTGTCATACATTTTACAATTAGATGTACCCCATGATTGTTATCACATCAGTATATGGCATTATGCATGTCATTCAATCAAACATATCAAATCAAATGCAGGGTGTAACACTTTTTCAATTTATTTCAGTGTTGTGACAAAGCGCCTGAACTGTCCCTATAAGGGCACATTAATCGTTGAGCCAGAGGCTCTGAAACTATCCCACTAAGGGCTCATTAATCGTTGAGCCAGAGGATCTGAAACTGTCCCATTAAGGGCTCATTAATCGTTGAGCCAGAGACTCTAAAACTGTACCATTAAGGGCTCATTAATCTTTGAGCCATAGGCTTTGAAACTGTCCCATTAAGGGCTCATTAATCGTTGAGCCAGAGGCTCTGAAACTGTCCCACTAAGGGCTCATTAATCGTTGAGCCAGAGGCTTCAAAACTGTCCCATTAAGGGCTCATTAATCATTGAGCCAGAGGCTCTGAAACTGTCCCATTAAGGGCTCATTAATCGTTGAGTTATAGGCTCTAAAACTGTCCCATTAAGGGCTCATTAATCGTTGAGCCATAGGCTCTGAAACTGTGCCATTAAGGGCTCATTAATCGTTGAACTATAGGCTCTGAAACTGTCCCATTAAGGGCTCATTAATCGTTGAGCCAGAGGCTCTGAATCACTGTGGGGCTCGAGGCCCAAATATAACGTTGAGCTAAAAGCTCTTATCAGTAGCTGTTCCGGTCACAACTGTCATTAACTGATTTTGCATTCATGTATGAACGACATATGACACAATTTAATCACTTATTTACGTATTCATTTATGCCACAATTCAATCACTTTATTCACGTATTCATTTATGCCACAATTCAATCACTTTATTCACGTATTCATTTATGCCACAATTCAATCACTTTTTCACATACCTATAACACTTCTATATCATGTCACTTCAATACTCCAGACTCCGGACCTTCTGTCCGGAGTTCACAATTAACAATGTCCCACCATTATACTCCAGAGAATTTAAAATCACTAAATTATAACACTTAATAATTGAAGAACCGTCTAGGTCACTCACCTGACTTCCGCGCTAATGCCTGGAAGCCTCGGCAAAGTCGGTGGGATGACGTTCCAAATGTGCCTCTATCATAAGTTAAAACACATTTATTTAACACATCGTCCAACTCAGCAATAATGCACATGTAGAAATTTAAAGATATGTACTATGCACTTTTGTGACATTCCGACACTATTTCAAAATTTCCCATCACAGCTTTTCCTCAATATCTGAACTCAAATAGACACTAAAATCATTGACTTTGTTTCATAAAAATCCAAAAATTATTCTCCAAATAGATACGGACTGTTTTTTTGTCGAAACCACATTTTACACTACACTTCCATCCAAAATTGAGAACTTTAAAAGACTGATTCAACACTTTCCTTTTTCGTAAATGTATAGACCCTTGTCTCTAGTTCCTAACAAATCCGAAATTATCTCATTTGAATATTGATACAAAAAGTTATGGTTTAAAAACCAAAACATAACTTGTTCGGGAACAGTAGCTCGTCGTGGCGTGAGAAAGCTCGTCGCGGTGAAGGTTGAGTTCGTCGCGGCGAGGGCACAAGTGTACGCCGCGGCGTGCATTCTCGCCTACGCCGCGACGTGCAAGTTCACCTACGCCGCGGCATGCACGCCTTAGTTCGCCGCGGTGTGCGCATGAGCACGTCGCAACGTGCGAGTCCCGTAAGCCTCCTGAAACCTAATTTCTTAACAATTTCAATCCAATTCCTCCCATATTTTCAAAACATAAATCATCTAAAGACTTAAACATCACTTATACTCCATTTTCAACTCATTTTAAACCAATATCATTCATAAAACAATCAAAATTCATCCATACACGATAACCCTAAAAACCAAACATGCAAATCGCCCATTCCATAACCTTTAACACTCAAAACAAGAATCAATCAACTAATCAAGGGGAAAGAGGCATAAACTTACTTGATTTAGCTCTCAAAATCCATAAACTCTTCATGATTTCGTAGAAAACCATTTTCTTCTTCTCTTCCTCTTCTTCTTCCACGATTCCTCCTCCTTTTTCCCATTTACAAACCCTAATTTCCCTTTTTATACCCTTACTAATTATGAAAAATCCATTTTTCCCCTTCCTTTAACCTTAAGCCTTAAAATCTTAAGTATCATGCCCAAATTGCCCTTATACAAATTCTTATAACTTTACTATTTCAATTCAGAAATTCAGACTCTTAGGGACTAAATTGAGGTTCGATTCTTTCAGAATCAATCACTTTCATGCCTATCAATTTCCAATTCAATCAATTCATTCACTTTAACTTTCATAAATCTCTCCCAATTTCAATGAATCATGCTAAAACAAAATTCCTAAATTATGTCTTTAATTGGAGTGTCAATTGGACAGTCATTTTTAGTACCGAAAATCTCATCGGTACCCACTTTGCAATTTTTATGCAGAATACACATAAATCACTCCAATTCAATTTTTCAAACACACAAATTCACATTTTTCACAAAGACACAAAAGTCGGGAATTGTCACGAGTGCATGTACAATCTTGTGTATTTGCAAAAATTACTTTTTATATCTGTATAGAGGTCATTTTATGCATGTATGCCGAAATACATGTACAAAATCACAACCTGATCCAAAGTTATTATTTTTTCCTTCCCATCGGTGATGGGATATTACAATTCTCCCCTCCTAATAAAAATTTCGTACTCGAAATTCATTTTGACACTGAATACGATAGGGGTACTGTTTTCTCATAAACTCTTTTATTTTTCATTTCATCATTCTATTCGATGTTCCCTTTATAACACAACAATCGCCGTTATCAATAGGTTTCTTAATTCTCTGTTTAGATATCATACTTCATCAATTATATACCTGATGAGTTTCAGAAAATTCAACTCATTAATACCAATTTTAGCCTCACATATATATCACATTAAGACTATATTTGCCGTAAAATCACTTATAAAGCTAAAGTCCCATTTGCCACCATTTAATTTGAACCACTTTTGTTACACTTAGATTCCCTTATCACTCTGTATCACAACTTCTATGTATTCCACCAAAATCTATGTGTCTTTCAAAACCACTCTATTCAAATTTTAAAACCATCTCACTTACCACTTTACTCATTAATGGTATCCCAAATTTGCTCTGACTTTTACTCACGATAACCAACTTTTTCTGTTGTCTCATCTAGAAAAATATTGAGTTTGGCTGCAAACACTGCACATTATACCTTATATGCTGAAATATTCTAGGCATATGTGCCTTCTACCCTTCTCAAATAGCCCCCGTTACAAGGGACTCAAACATAAAATCACTCAGGTCGACATTTTTGGCTGCCAATTTGCTCTTTTGAGGTCCACTTACAAGGACATCTCGTGATTTGTTAGTACACATAATTTTATGTCATCAAAAACCTCAAATCCACATTTCGGGCTTTCTTAATTCCTTTTTGCAAAACTGATATTACTATTCCATTATTGGTAAATTGTTCCTCTTTGCTCCACTTTCACTTATCACTATACCCACTTTCTTACACTTAATTGAGTAACCCAATATCCACATTTGTGGCAATCTGCTATGCGATGCTCTATTCAATATTGTTTATCGGAACAATAACTGTGTTTGGAAAGGTTCCTTTATATATAATCCTTCAATCTTTTCCAATTCCCGTTTTCATTAATCTCTACTAATCTGTCTATTTAAAGGTGACTCAAATTTCCATTACTAGCACAGCATCTTTCAAAACATAAGTCCAAATTCGGCTCATAAGACTACAATTATCCTTAAGTACACAACATCAATTTACTACTGTAATAGATTGTGTCTTAATCTCTCGTGGGAACTTGTCATAGATAGCAAAATCGTGAATTCCTCAAAAATTCTTTTTATTAAACTCATTAATGCAGCCACATGTATTTTTGCACACTTTTTCAATATACACTAAGTCTCTCATTGATATCATGTTGCTCGTTAACGCTAATAGATATAACCTCAAAACTCACTTTGCTCATGTATAATTATTGTAATTCCTTGAATAACTAATCCTTCAATACAGTAGTATTGTCACTTGCTATCCTCTATTGTCTTAGACTTTCCTTTTTCTCAACAAGTTTCAGCAATTCTTTCAATTTCCCCAAAGACTCCACATTGACTTATGCCACTGTCTGTCTATTTTTACCAGTTGGTCCTCATGTTCAATCTATCCTGTATTGGAAAATTCCCCATCAGAGGTACATTTTGTAGTTCACAAACATATTTCCACAGTCTATGATGTGGCCCAAATTTTGCCACTCATTATCAAGACTATCGCCACGAATTGTTGAAATCCACTTATGGTTGAATACTTTACATCAACAAACGATATACACTCCCAATAGCCTTTTCTAACTCTTATGCTTGAGTCTTTGCTATAGATGTAATTCCAATATTCTCTTTTGTCTCACTGTTTATTCATTTCAGATTTACTCTATCATTGATCATACATCAAATTAACCAAATTATCCTTTTACATTGATTTCTTGATACTAATCACACTATTTTCCATAACCCCTTGTTCATCAATTGATTCCCATGATGTCATTGTATCTCAAAAAAAAAATATCAATTCGTATTCCAATGAATATGATCAAAACATCCTCGATAATGAGGCTCAATAAGGCATCGATCCATTTTAGTAACTCAAATGCCCCAATAGATACCGAATCCTTACATCTTACTTAGAGATGTGTTACAGTCAAGTCTCCCATTAACCACATTCACAAATGCTATAAACCCTTAATTAACTCTAGATAACATATCTTTCCTTATTCCTGCCCATGGTTGGGGTTTACTATACGATCATAACAGAAATCAAATTTTTTGTAGGCTCATATCGGGCCCTGCACTTTTTCCTCACATTAACACACGTAACACACGTATTAACGGTGATTCTGCTCCAATTTTTCCGGTATTTATCACTTCTTCCAACATTTTCCATACTACCCATCATGTATCACACTTTATCACTTGTAATATCATGTTCCTCTCATTTCCTCATCCATGTGTATATTCTCAATCCATTCAAGATTATACTTGCAGAAACATCAATGGAATGCAATCTCATTCTTACAGACAAAATATTTCAATATAACATAACTTTTCTCACATTTCACATCCACATCCCATTGAATTATTTCTTTTAATCGGCTTGTACACTTTAATCTCACCTCTACCGTTTCTTCCTAACAATTCTTCACTTGCGATACAATATTTTCCATAATACGCACATCAACACTATTACAGTGAATCTTTACCTTCCTTTTTCTCATTTCCACTTATCCCATTTTATCGGACATACTCATCATAATCACAATTTCCTAGTCATCCCTGAGCTTTTGATCAAACATAGACATATTTTTATGCTAACTCATTAACTCTTATCACTTTTAATCGATATTATTCTCATGTCCAAATTGACCCCTCCAGGGTATCGCAAATTTCGTTTTCTTTCAACCCAATTTATACACTTTAAGTCTCATTATTCAATTTGATATCACTTCTTTCCTAAATCAGCCCATGCCACTGTTTCTACATTCCTAACACATTCGAGAGTTATAACCACAGTATAATGTGACTATCATTAACAATCTGTAGGATCTCGGCCTCTCGGGCCTTGCGTCCTCAAAAAGGGCCTCAGCCTCTTAGGCCTCACCCCCTTGCGGTTTTACTTTTCCAATTCCCAATTGCCCATAATCCACATTGGCTCATATGCTGATATTTCGTTTCTCTTTTTACACGGAAACACTTAACACTTATTCAAGCATAAGACTTATACCCATGGGACTTAGATTAGGGATCAGTTGTCACGGTCTGCTATGACATGTCTTTACTGTATTTGATTTGACCTATATTTCAGAAAATGCCCATGTAAGTTCGTACTTCTGGGCTCTGATACCACCTAAATGTAACACCCCACTCCCGTAAGACCCGGACCTGACATTGATGGTGATATCCGAGTCCGTACCCTATGAGGGTGGCGTGATACATCACTTAGTCAAATCACAGTACCAATTTTTGTTTTGAAACAATCATACACTTACATTTTATGTATGTTGCGAAAAACAATTTACATAACAAAACCGGTAAATACATTGACCACGAGGGTCCTCTTATAAATACTTAATAATATAACACCAAAGTCCTCACACTAATGCAGACGCAACTGATCCCGCCCTCTTTTATCACTCTCAAGCGATCACTATACACTCGTTGCCTAACGGGGTGGTCTTCTGAGTCCTGAAAAAAATAATTGCAATTTTGGGTGAGTTTTGCAAACTCAGTGAATGACTATCATCGATGGTCCGCTCAAACATGAACCAAATCAATTCATAACATATATTCACATTGCTGTCTATTTGTTCTCATTTTACCATTCAATTACATCTAACTTTATCTTATAATTCACTTTCACAAAATTGCCCATTTACACATTTATGTTGGACCCCGAACTTTTGGTGGAAATTAAAAATATTAAAATAAATTCAATGAGTGTTTTCGGATATGAACTATGTTATTGAAGTTTTATGCCTTGAGGAAATTGATGAGAAAAAGAATTTATTGGTTTTGATGACTTTGAAGATTAGTTTTGGTTATGAAAGTTTAAGTGGATGAGATGATTGAAATGGAAGTTGAAATCAAGAAATAGAAAGTGAAAGTGTGAAATTTCGAAGAAATTAGAAGTTTGACTTGAAAGTTGAATTTTTTTTATTTAGGCAGAATTTGAGGAAATGATCTTCATAAAATTTGTAGATTATGTTGAGAGCTTTTTGTAGCCATAAAGTTTGATAGTTTTCGACATCGGAATCAAAAGTTATAAGTTTTCGAAGTTAAGTATATTTGGCGTTATTTTGGAAAAATACTATGAAGTATAGATTTGTGTGTATTGTGTTTTGA
Source organism: Erythroxylum novogranatense (assembly GCA_029891385.1). Classification (NCBI taxonomy): domain Eukaryota; kingdom Viridiplantae; phylum Streptophyta; class Magnoliopsida; order Malpighiales; family Erythroxylaceae; genus Erythroxylum; species Erythroxylum novogranatense. The sequence goes on along the minus strand of CM057226.1, from coordinate 57,578,545 downwards.
GACTAATTGCCATACTGATTGGGTTTGAATTTGAGTAAATGGTTTACGTGAAAGTTATAGAGAATTAGAATAGCTTTAAAATGATGTATAATATGCGATTCTTGGTTGTGGAGGTTGAAAGATATGATATTGTGAAATTTGGATATTGCTTAGGTGATTGCTATCAGGGCAGAAACTTCGATTGAAAAATTAATTTAACTAGAGGTTGAAGTTGCTTTGGACTCCTTCATGAACATTGTAGAGTTTGTTTTTTATCTTTCCATTGATATAAAGCACGAAAATATTGGACAAGGGAGTAGAAAGTTATGATTGTTAGAAAATTTGATGCTGTTTAGTGTGAAGCTGATCGACCAGTCACTTTTTGTGGAGTTTTTGACCCATTTAGAGATCGATCTGATTATTAAGGCCTTCATAAAAGTTGTAGAGGGTTTTTTTACCTTTCCGTAAACACCAAGTTTGTCAAATTTGGAGTTCTGGATCAAACGTTATGATGTTTGAAAGTTGAGGTGCTGTGTAAAGTTTTGAGGAGATTATCGATCAGTTATCTTTGAGTACATTTTTTACCCCTTTAAAGACTGATCTTGCCTTCGAGTCCTTCTTGAAAATTGTAGATCTTTCTTTTATCTTTCCAACGGTACTAAGTTTGTAAAATTCAGAGCTCGGAGTCAAAAGTTATGAGTGTTAGAAGTTTGAAGATCGGATTAGGTGCTAGCCGACCTTTGTTGGCCGACCTCTATTAGCCGACCTCTGCTGCCTGACCTATGTTAGCCGACTTTTGTTGGCCGAACTCTGTTGGCCGACCGATCTTCGTTCTGGCCGAGCATTGATTTTCTGGCCGAGCTCTGACCTCCCTTCACTCTTTTGAGCATAACTTCCTCATTCGACATCCGATTAAGCTAATTTTTGAAGCGTTAGATTCCTAAGACATTTTTCTATCTTTTCATACTAGATAGGTCAGTTTTGGAATTAAATGGTGAAAGATACCTCGGACAAAAGTGAGCTGATCGGTTGTAAACTTTTGAATAGTGTTCGGTATTTTGAGATATATAGAGCTATAGAGCTCCGATTGATTTGATTCTTTTTGAAAATTAAACTAGAGACATATATCTACAGTTCATCTGATGGAGCTGATTGACAATGTAGCCTCTAAGACTTTCAAATTTGGATCAGAAGTTAGATGTAGTGTTCAGTCTTAGTTCTGTAATGGTTTGAACAGTGTTCAGTATTTTGAAGATATCTCGATCGGCAGAGCTCCGATCGATCTGATTCTTTTTGCAAATTAAAATAGAGACATGGGGCTACAAATGTTATGAAGGAGCCGATCTATAATGTAGCCTATAAGACTTTCAATTTCGGGTCGGAAGTTCGGTGTAGTGTTTAGTCTCGGTGTTGTAATGGCTGAATAGTGTTCAGTATTTTGGAGATATCTCTATCGGTAGAGCTCCGATTGAGTTGATTATTGTTGCTAATTAAAATAGAGACATGGGGCTACAAATTTTATGAAGGAGACGAGCTACAATTTAGTCTCTAAGACTTCCAAATTCGGGTTGGAAGTTAGGTGTAGTGTTCAGCCTCGGGTCTGAAGAACAAACTTCAGTATTTTAGAGATATCTTGAGCTATAGAGCTCCGATCGATCCGATTCTTGAAGCGATGGATTCGTAAGACATAGAGGGACATTTCTATAAAGTTTTTAAGGCAAAAAGGAAGGGACAATTTTGAAAGTTTACTTAAATAGTTAAGTTTTAGGCTTATGAGTAAGGGCAAATGAGTCAATTTTAAGTCATTTAATGACATGGCAAGATTGTGGTCCTTTATAAGGAGAGAATGCACCACAATTGACAGAAACAAAAGAAGAAAAAGAACAAGAGAAAGAAGAGAGAAGGGAGAGCAAGCTTTCGGACGAGTAAGGAGAAAGAAAAGAGAGAGAGCTAGGGTTTGACTTTTAAGGGTCTTCAAACAAGCTTTCCATGTTGATTCAAGAGAGAAAAAGGTGGAGAATGAAGAGAACTTCATCATGAACCAAGAAAATCCAAAATTGGAGAAGATGAAGGTAAGAGTCGATTTTCGATCTTTGATCTTTTAGAGAGTTTTTGGTTTAGATATCATGGAAAATGATATGGGTTTGTGTATTATGAAGTCAATTTTGGTGATTGCTTAGTATTATAGGTTTAATTTTGGATGAAAATTAATTAGGGTTATGCCCAATTTTATGAATTGGGGTTTTTGAAATTGGTGATTTAGATGGCTTGATTATATGTGGAATTAGTGTTTTCTAAGTTCAATATTAAGGATTATGTTATTTATGAGGTCGAATTTGTGTGACATTGGTGTAGGGAATTTTTAATTGGGAGAATAAAAGAAGAAATGGTCAAATTGAAGCTAAGGACAAGCTTCTAGCATCGATTCGAGGTGGGTAGCTGTTTATAATAGATTTATAAGCCACTACTGCTTTCCTTAAACAAAGAGATTTTTCTGATTTCAATTGCATCATAAATGTTGCATCATTGTATGAATGATTTGAAAAATCATTATTGATTCAATGCATGAACTTTTGATGAATTTCAAAATACATTTGTGTTATGCCTCAAAAATTTCATGGCATCTCGTATATTCGGAAAAGAGCATTCGATAAATTGATTTAAGCATGATTATGTGATTGTGATTGGGCAAAAGAGAACCCGTTTCATTAGTCTCGTGCACGATGACCCTTAGCCTTCTCCCGGCTACCCGTTAGAGGCCACGAGATCTTGAGAAATCGGACTCGTTGTGTTTACGATAAACTTTGGTTTATTCGTTGTGTTTAAGGAACTCTCGAGCCGTTATGTGTGTATTTGCATTGTGAAGTGTTATGATTGATGCATTAATGCTTTGGAAATTGTGATTTCAACCACTGCAAGAAAAGAACTTTTGAAAATGTGCATTATAGGTTTTAAACAAAGTTTCTGCAAGAAAAAAAAAGAAAAGTATTTTTAAAAGGTATTACTTATTTATTTGTTATAAACTGTTACCCACGAGCTATAAGCTCACCCCCTTCTTTCCCATCCACAGGTGATGAGAAGAAGATCGAGTAAAGAAAATTGAAGATTTCTGTTTGCATGTGTTTATATTGTATTATTGTTAAGTTAGATGGTTGCTGAGAAGTCTAAAATTGTTGTGTATTGTGTACTTTGGTTTAGGGTTATAGGTAATGTATAAGGCTTGAAAATGCCACTATGATTCGTATAAAACTTTGATTTATGAAATGGTGTATAAATTGTAATTGAATTATGAGATTTTGATGAGGCTATTGAGTTATGGTATTGCACATGGATATGTTATATAAATTTTGTATATTCAATTGAGATATAAGCATGATTTGTATATGGAAAAATGTGAATGAACGTGTATTGGACATTGGATAGTACGATTGTATATGAATGTATTTAGATTGAGGAATGAGAAAAGAGAGAAAAGAAAAGAAAAAAATTTATACCAGATTTTGGACAGTTAAAGTCTAAGGTTTCCAACGCGACAGTGATTCCTAAAATATTTGTTCACGGATGTCAAAATTTGGTTTCGATTAGATTTGATCCGATGTTTGTTTCGCTTATGATTTTGCTTTCGCCTTGTGTTCCTTTCTTTCGATTTTCCCTTCGTTTAAATATCCGTTTAAGCTTTTCTATTGGGATCTCGATTTTGGATTGGGTCCCAACAATAGTTGTGAGAGCCCGAGAATAGGATCTTACATGGGCGTATGTGTATGAGTGATTTGCATGAGAAGATGATAAGAGTTAGTGAATGAATATGATTGAATTAGTGAGAATGTGATATTGATGTGAATGATCTAACATGTATTTGGAGTATAAGAATGTTTTGATTAAGGTGTCGAAAGCATGATTGATGATAAAAGAATGTGATAATGGAGATTAAGGTTCGAATTTCACGATGAATTTGGATGAATTCCTTTTGGATATATATATGTGAGATGTAATATAGGATACGTGAAAGATGATTTGAATGATAGAGATATAGATATATATATATGGAAGTTCAAAAGGATTAAATTGAATGGTATTGGTCCATATTAAGGTTATTAAGAATTGGACCATTGTCTTTTGTAAATCGGTTAAGAAATATTGATATGATATGATATTGGTGGTATTTGATACAAGAAGTGATAAATTGTGAGTAAGTTGAGAAATATGTATGATGAGGAATTAGTTAAGAAAGTGATTGAATATGATTATTTCGAAGAAATTATTGAGAGAATAAGTTACTTGGTGATTATTTAGATAGGAATTTTGAGGGCGAAATTCTTTTAAGAGGGGGAGAATTGTTGGACCTCGAACTTTCGGTAGAAATTAGAAATATTAAAATAAATTCAATGAGTATTTTCGGATATGAATTATGTTATTGAAGTTTTATGCCTTGAGGAAATTGATGAGATAAAGAATTTATTGGTTTTGATGAATTTGAAGATTAGTTTTGGTTATGAAAGTTTAAGTGGATGAGATGATTGAAATGGAAGTTGAAATCAAGAAATAGAAAGTGAAAGTGTGAACTTTTGAAGAAATTAGAAGTTTGACTTGAAAGTTGACTTTTTTTATTTAGGCAGAATTTGAGGAAATGATCTTCATGAAATTTATAGATTATGTTGAGAGCTTTCTGTAGTCATAAAGTTTGATAGTTTTCGATATCGGAATCAAAAGTTATGAGTTTTCGAAGTTAAGTACATTTGGCGTTATTTTGGAAAAATACTATGAAGTATAGATTTGTGTGTATTGTGTTTTGAGACTGATTGCCATACTGATGGGGTTTGAATTGGAGTAAATGGTTTACGTGAAAGTTATAGAGAATTATAATAGTTTTAAAATGATGTATAATATGTGATTCTTGGTTATGGAGGTTGAAAGATATGATAATGTGAAATTTGGATATTGCTTAGGTGATTGCTATCAGGGCAGAAACTTCGATTGAAAAATTAACTTAACTAAATGTTGAATTTTCTTTAGACTCCTTCATGAACATTGTAGAGTTTGTTTTTATCTTTCCATTGATATAAAGCACGAAAATATTGGACAAGGGAGTAGAAAGTTATGATTGTTAGAAGTTTTGATGCTGTTTAGTGTGAAGCTGATCAACCAGTCACTTTGTGTGGAGTTTTTGACCCATTTAGAGGTCGATCTTATTTTTAAGGCCTTCATAAAAGTTTTATAGGGTTCTTTTACCTTTCCGTAGACACCAAGTTTGTCAAATTTGAAGTTCTGGATCAAACATTATGATGTTTGAAAGTTGAGGTACTGTGTAAAGTTTTGAGGAGATTATTGATCAGTTATATTTGAGTACAGTTTTGACCCTTTAAAGATTGAGCTTGGCTTCGAGTCCCTCTTGAAAATTGTAGATCTTTCTTTTATCTTTCCAACGGTTCTGAGTTTGTAAAATTCGGAGCTCAGAGTCAAAAGTTATGAGTGTTAGAAGTTTGAAGGTTGGATTGGGTGCTAACCGACCTCTGTTGGCCGACCTCTGTTGGCCGACCTCTGCTGGCCGACCTATATTAGCTGACCTCTATTGACAGACCTATGTTGGCCGACCTCTATTGGCAGACCTCTGTTGGCCGACCTCTATTGGTCGACCAATCTTCGTTCTGGCCGAGCTTTGATTTTCTGGCCGAGCTCTGACCTCCCTTCACTCTTTTGAGCATAACTTCTTCGTTCGACATCCGATTAAGCTAATTTTCGAAGTGTTGGATTCCTAAGACATTTTTCTATCTTTCCATACTAGATAGGTAGGTTTTGGAATTAAATGGAGAAAGATAGCTAGGACAGAATTGAGCTGATCGGTTGTAAAAGTTTGAACAATGTTTGGTATTTTTGAGATATCTCGAGCTATAGAGCTCCGATTGATTTGATTCCTTTTGCAAATTAAACTAGAGACATATGTCTACAATTAATCTTAAGGATCCAATTGACAATGTAGCCTCTAAGACTTTCAAATTCGGATCAGAAGTTAGATGTAGTGTTCAGTCTTGGTTCTATAATGGTTTGAACAGTGTTCAGTATTTTGGAGATATCTCGATCGGTAGAACTCCGATCAATCTGATTCTTTTTGGAAATTAAAATAGAGACATGGGGCTACAAATGTTATGAAGGAGCCTAGTTATAATGTGTAGTAAAATCCCAGAGTGTGCATCACATACACGGTGCGGAAAAAACAAAAAAATTGTTCCGGGACGTTCCCGAAGTCCAGGATCTACGTGTCTATACAAAGAGATACCATAATTCTCAAACCACAACGACCAAAGGAGACCATCTCTAATGGTATCCACGCAGAGGTCGGTTAGGTTTTCCGACCATAATCCCATTAAGCTATCATTTGCCATTTGTCTTTAAAGTAATTAAAGACATTTAATGCTAAAGTGGTAAAGCTTTCCACGTTAGTCATATATATATATATATATATATACTTAGGTAATATATGTCTTCTCCATCTCCTTTCCACGTTAGGATATATATATATATATATATATAAATGCTGAGGTGGTCCAGTCACACTGGGGTCGGTCCTACCAGGTCCCGGTATGGAAAAAACACCGAAGACCTGTTTCAGCAATATTGATGTCGCGATCTCATCGGGACATAGCCCAATCTCATTTAGTTCTATTGCTCTCCATATACTGGATCTCTATCCAAAACTATTTTACTAATTCTACGAGTCACTCTTTTGCATGTGACCCATTAGGTTCTCAGTCATGTTGGCCACTTAGATTAATACTTAATGCAAGCAAGTCATAAGCGGTGTCTAGTAACACATCATGACCCCCAATTGACTGGAAAGTAATTGGTTTGACGACTGAACCCATGCTCACCACGAACCATATCACGAACCCTCCCATAGACTGTTGGGCCCGGGCCTCCTATCCCCGATCCCCGAGGCAGCCCCTCCGGTTGCGCCGGCGACGGGCACCCAAATACCGTCGGACCCGATCCCAACATCCATACATATATACAATCCGATTACATACATAAACATATAACAATACATACATTCTACACATGCATTCTAAACATATATTAATCATCTCAAATTCAGAAAACATATGTCATTGTCATACGAAGAAATTCACAAGTATTCTCGAAATATAACATAATACAAAACGAAAGTTAAAATCCAAAATACAAAAGTATGCTCCATGATGATATGCTGGTGGGCTAACCAAAGTACTAACTTATACAAGGCTTCTAACTAGCTTGAAGTTTCTGATGCCCTGCAAGGTCGACAATCGTCTCGATCTGCACCTAAGGAGGGGAGAGTAATGGGGTGAGCTGCGAAGCTCAGTAGCATATACGTTTATAGCCATTGACAACGAGCCACACAATCAAACAATATACCAAAATATACACAAGCTCATAGCAAGTCAACACTTATCATTTTTCAATCATCACTATCGTGTCATGAGATTCATAAGATCATAATTCATCATGTAACATGCTCAACAATTCAATCATGTATGCACAAACAATTGGCTCGAGAGTTCCGTAAACGATCCGGATAACTCAAAGGTAAATCCGTAAACTATCCGAGTCTGATTTCTCAAGGATCTCGTTGCCCTGCGGCAGCCGGAGAAGGCTTTACTGTCAACGTGCACGTGACTCCATCCGTAACTCTCTTACCCAAACAAATCACATAGTCCATTCGATTCATGCTCAAAGCATTTTTCACAGTTTTCCAAATTCTCATTCTTGTCCATTTCCATACGGCCTATCAAGCCATGCATAATCATAAATAAAGGCATATTCAATATTTCTCATGTAATTCAATACCAGTAATGTCATCTAATACAAGCAAGCACACATCAGGCATTTGCCCATACACACAATAACCATAAACATATTACCCACCTAGTATCGCTTGAGTATCAGACTAACTGTTGTCCTTCCTCTTGCGATTGGGTCAAATCAGCTTGGTTCCCTATAATAAACCAAGTTTTCATACAATTAACATCCATAGCAAATATTCAATAAAACTCGAAAAACAAAAAGTAAAGCGCTAAAAGTCTCCATCCGACTCCCATCAAAATTCTCGAACTCTTCAAAACAATTTCCGAACTTCCCTTCTTCATACAACTTGTAGTCCTTAATTTCTAGATCACAAAGAATCAAGAATCACCTCAATCGGACACCCACACTAAAAGATATCTCTAAAAATATAAACATTGCACTTTCAGAAACAGGGGGGCTCGCAGACGAAGCTTCGTTACGCGAACGAGCTGTGCTCCCCGCGACGAAGGCCACGTTAAATCGCGTGAACAACTTTGGTCTTCGCCATGGCGTGCACCAATTTTCCTACACGTCGCGGCGTGCTCCTGTTCGCACGTCGCGACGTGCTTCCGCTCGCACGTCGCGACGAATAATTTATTCGCTCGTCGCGACGTTGCTCCCTTTCACGCACGCCGAGGCGTGCTCATACGCACGTCACGACGTGCGGGTCTGGAGGTCGACTCCGAGACCCGATTTCAAAAAATTTTCAACTTCAATCCTTCCCCAAACGTAAATGCAACACATCCAAGGCATAGATCAAGACTTCTACTCCATTTCTAACCCATTCTAAGCTTCAAATCCATCACAAACACATCAACTCAAGGAAATCTCTACATTTATGCCCTAAAACCCTAAAACCTTCGATTCTCACAGATTCAAGCCATCTTAGGGTTTAATCCAACTTAAACAAGCTTAAACAAAACGAGACTTACCTGGAAATGCTTTGAAACTGTCGGAAATGTCAAAGATCAACAATCTCTCTTCTTCTCTTCTTCTTCTCCACTGACGGCGCTTCCTCTTTCTCTTCTCTTCTATTTCTTTCTTTCTTTTCCTCTTCTTCTTTTCTTTTCTCTAACCTAAGGCATGGGATAAAGACCAATTTACCCCTCTTTACAAGCCTAAACTCATTCTAATTCAAGTAAACTTCCCAAAATGTCCTCATAACTTTTTACCCTTTTAACTCTCATTTCACCACAATTAAACCTTAATTATCCATTAATATTCTCAAATTAATCAAATCAAGGCATAAAACCACAATTATCACAATTCATACTAAATGTCATCATAAAAAAAATTTAGGGTCTAACATTTCTCCCCCTCTTAAAAGAAATTCCGTCCTCGAAATTTACCTGAATCATCGAAGAGATGCGGATACTTCTCCCGCATGGCTTCCAATGGCTCCCAAGTAGCCTCCTCTTCTGAATGGTTCCTCCACAAGACCTTGACTAGCTGAACCGCCTTGTTCCTGAGGACCTTGTCCTTGGTATCCAAAATCTGCATTGGAAGCTCTTCATAGCTCAAATCATCCCTCAGCTGAACCTCACCAGTCTGAATGATGTGAGAAGGATCCGATCTATACCTCCTCAACATAGACACGTGGAAGACATCGTGAAACTGCGATAACTCCGGAGGTAACGCCAACCTGTATGCGAGTGGTCTAATCCTCTCAAGGATCTCATAAGGACCCACATACCTCGGACTCAACTTACCCTTCTTGCAGAATCTCAATACTCCTTTCCAAGGAGACGTCTTGAGGAACACTTTCTCACCGACTTCATACTCCATCTCCTTTCGGTGAGCATCAACATAACTCTTCATCCTGTCCTGTGCTGCCTTAAGTCGTTGCTTAACCAAATTGATTTTCTCAACGGTTGTCTGAATCAATTCTGGTCCTTCTAATTGCCTCTCTCCTTCTTCGTCCCAACAGATCGGAGTCCTACACCTCCTACCATACAAAGCCTCATATTCAATTCCTTCTGACTCAGCAAATACTTGAGACTCTTATGATCAGTGAAGATCTGAGTCTGAACTCCATACAAATAATGCCTCCAAATCTTCAAGGCAAAGATCACCGCTGCTAACTCTAAATCATGCGTCGGGTAATTCAGCTCATAAGACTTCAACTGCCTCGAAGCATAAGCTATCACCCGATCTCCCTGCATCAAAATGCATCCAAGACCCTTCCTCGAGCGTCATTTGACAATCAATAACCTTCATCTCCCGAAGGCAAAATCAGAATCGGGGCACTCGTCAATCTGCGCTTGAGCTCCTCAAAGCTCTTCTGACACTCCTCACTCCAAACAAACTTCTGGTTCTTCCTCAGTAACTTCGTCATCGGAGCGGCTATCATGGAGAATCCCTCCACGAATCTCCTGTAATAACCTGCTAAACCCAGAAAGCTTCTCACTTCTGCCACATTCTTTGGTGCTTCCCAATTCACAACCGCTTCTATCTTCTTCTGATCCACATGAACTCCTTGCTCTGAGATCACGTGTCCAAGAAATGAAACTTTCCGCAGCCAAAACTCGCATTTATCGAATTTGGCATAAAGCTCATGCCTCCTCAAGGTCTCCAAAGCCTTCCTCAAATGTTCCTCATGCTGCTCATCACTTTTGGAATACACCAAGATATCATCAATGAAGACAATGATAAATTTGTCCAAGAATGGCTTAAATACCCGATTCATCAAATCCATAAATGCTGCAGGAGCATTCGTCAATCCAAAAGGCATCACCAAGAATTCAAAGTGCCCATACCGAGTCCTAAAAGCAGACTTCGGCACATCCGACTCCTTAATCCTCAACTGATGATAACCCGATCTCAAGTCTATCTTGAAGACTCTACCTTTGCATTTGATCAAACAGATCATCAATGCGAGGAAGCGGATACTTGTTCTTCAAAGTAACTTGATTCAGCTTTCTGTAGTTAACACACATCCTCAATGATCCATCCTTCTTTTTCACAAATAGGACCGGAGCTCCCCAAGGTGAAGAACTCGGTCGAATATACCCTTTCTCTAACAACTCCTCCAATTGCTCCTTAAGCTCTTTCAATTCCGCCGGAGCCATCCGATAAGGCGGAATCGAAATCGACGCTGTACCTGACAAAAGCTCAATAGGAAACTCAATTTCCCTAGCTGGCAGTAGTTCTGGTAATTCCTCGGGAAAGACGTCTGAGAATTCCCTGACTATTGGAATATCCTCCAGCTTCCCTCTATCAGCCCTGGTGTCCACCACAAAGGTCAAGAATGCCTCACACCCTTTACTCATCATCCTCTCTACTGTCATAGCTGAAACAATTCTGGGCGGACTCGCTTTCCTGTCCCCAGTAAACACTACTTTTTTGCCATCACCCAAATCAAATTCCACTGTCTTCTGCTTACAATCCAAACGGGCATTGTACTTTTCCAATGTATCCATGCCCAAAATCACATCTAAACCGCTCATCTTCAGTGGCATCAAATCGACCACTAGAAGTTCTCCACCAATGCGAATCTCACAACCTCTATATACTTGACTAATCACAATGTACTGACCGATTGGAGTACTCACCATCAGCGGAGTATCCAAAGGGCTCACAATCATATCACACACGGGTCTACTCGAGGAAACAAACGAATGAGTAGAACCCGGATCAATCAAAGCAATCACAGCATCAGAAAATAACTGAACCATACCCATGACAACATCTGGTGCGGTCTCAACATCCTCCCTAGTCATCGTAAACACCCTAGTTGGTGCCTGCCCTCTCGGTCTCCCCGGAAGATTCACCCTCTTAGCCACATCTGAACTGCCCACTTCTGTCACAGTCCTCTGTCCCATGGTCTCTGTCCTCCTCGGAGCTTGCATCTAGCCTCTCTCTTGTCGTGGAGGTTGAGGACACTCTCTGGCAATATGTCCCTTCTCCCCACAGTTGAAACAAGCTCCTGTTAATTTGAAGCACTCTCCTCTATGAGCTCTCCCGTAGTACTCACACTTCGGGACGAACGATCTATCTCCATCTCCCCTTCTACCGCCACCCACCATTGAGGCTTGGTGAGAAACAGTAGAAGTCCTCATCGGCCTCGGTCGGCTCGCACCACTGCTCCTCTCATCTCGAGCAGAAGCTCCTAGCACTCACATGCGGCATAGGAGTACTAGTGCTACCCCTCTCTGACTCGCTCTCGCCTTTTCTTCTTGTTCACAACACTCTTAATATTTTCTATATTTTCCACTCGCAGAGCTGCCTCAACCAACTGCTGGAAGTCGCAAAAATTCTGCACAATCACCTTCTCTCTGATTGCTAAGTGCAGACCTGATTCAAACCGGGGACATCTAGCAGCCTCGCTCAGCATCAGATCTGAAGCATACCGGGATAGCTGTGTAAACCGGCGCTCATACTCGCTAACTGTCATATCCCTCTGAGTCAAACTGAGGAACTCCCTCTGCTTCTGCTGAACATAGACCTCTGACAAATACTTCTTCCTGAAAGCCACAAGGAAGGCTTGCCATGCCAACCCTACTGGCCTCATCTGCTCCCCACACAGTCTCCCACCAAAGAAAGAGCATCTCCACAAGCAAACTTCAAAGATAGATGACCTCTCGTCATCCTCACACTCCATATGGTCTAGCACTCTCTCAGTTTTTCGCAACCATGTCTCGGCTTCCTCGGAATCGGATGTCCCAAAGAAATCCACTGCTCCATACTTCCTCAACCGATCAAACCGTCTCCCCTTCAGGCCAGGGCTGAAGCAAGGCTGTGGCATCGACCCATAGCTTTGCATTTGCTGAGTGAAGGCTGAAATAATCTCGGATCCAAAGGAGGCACTTGCTCTGTGGGCTGGCGACTCTGAGTCGGCGACAAAACGGGCTCACTACCTAGCCCTACGGAAGCCTCAGCATTCCCTGGAGCTACTGACTCATCAGTCCTCTCCTCTCTCGTCGGAGAGTCAGGTGCAGCTGACCCTTGCATAACTCCTCGTGTCCTTCTACGAGGTGGCATCGTACTCCTTCAAAGGTAAACACTAAGGATTAGCTATATGTCAATCTACATGTATGCATGTCACTTAATGCAATCAATTAATGCAACAAATAAGCATAGATCACACAATTCATCCTATTATGCAGTCTAAGCCAACAATCTAAGCCAAGGACACTAAACCTAGGCGCTCTGATACCAAACATGTTGGGCCCGAGCCCCGTATCCCTGATCTCCGAGGCAGCCCCTCGGGTTGCGCCGGCGACGGGCACCCAAATACCATCGGACCCAATCCCAACATCCATACATATATACAATCCGATTACATACATAAACATATAACAATACATACATATACTCCCATACATACATTCTACACATGCATTCTAAACATATATTAATCATCTCAAATTCAGAAAACATATGTCATTATCATACGAAGAAATTCACAAGTATTCTCGAAATATAACATAATACAAAACGAAAGTTAAAATCCAAAATACAAAAGTATGCTCCATGATGATATGCTGGTGGGCTAACCAAAGTACTAACTTATACAAGGCTTCTAACTAGCTTGAAGTTTCTGATGCCCTGCAAGGTCGACAATCGTCTCGATCTGCACCTAAGGAGGGGAGAGTAATGGGGTGAGCTGCGAAGCTCAGTGGCATATACGTTTATAGTCATTGGCAACGAGCCACACAATCAAGCAATATACCAAAATATACACAAGCTCATAGCAAGTCAACACTTATCATTTTTCAATCATCACTATCGTGTGATGAGATTCATAAGATCATAATTCATCATGTATCATGCTCAACAATTCAATCATGTATGCACAAACAATTGGCTCGAGAGTTCTGTAAATGATCCGGATAACCCAAAGGTAAATCTGTAAACTATCCAAGTCTGATTTCTCAAGGATCTCGTTGCCACAAGCGGGATGCCGGGAAAAAGTTTTACTGTCAACGTGCACGTGACTTCATCCGTAACTCTCTTACCCAAACAAATCACATAGTCCATTCGATTCATGCTCAAAGCATTTTTCATCGTTTTCCAAATTCTCATTCTTGTCCATTTCCATACGGCCTATCAAGCCATGCATAATCATAAATAAAGGCATATTCAATATTTCTCATGTAATTCAATACCAGTAATGTCATCTAATGCAAGCAAGCACACATCAGGCAATTTGCCCATATACACAATAACCATAAACATATTACCCACCTAGTATCGCTTGAGTATCAGACTAACTGATGTCCTTCCTTTTACGATTGGGTCAAATCAGCTTGGTTCCCTATAATAAACCAAGTTTTCATACAATTAATATCCATAGCAAATATTCAATAAAGCTCGAAAAGCAAAAAGTAAAGCGCTAAAAGTCTCCATCCGACTCCCATCGAAATTCTTGAACTCTTCGAAACAATTTCCGAACTTCCCTTCTTCATACAACTTGTAGTCCTTAATTTCTAGATCACAACGAATCAAGAATCACCTCAATCGGACACCCACACTAAAAGATATCCCCAAAAATATAAACATTACACTTTCGGAAACAGGGGGGCTCGCCGCGACGAAGCTTCGTTCGCCGCGGCGAACGAGCTGTGCTTGCCGCGACGAAGGCCACGTTCATCTCGGCGTGCTCCTGTTCGCACATCGTGACATGCTTCCGCTCGCACGTCGCGACGAATAATTTATTCGCTCGTCGCGACGTTGCTCCCTTTCACGCACGTCGCGGCGTGCTCATACGCACGTCGCGACGTGCGGGTCTGGAGGTCGACTTCGAGACCCGATTTCCAGAAATTTTCAACTTCAATCCTTCCCCAAACGCAAATGCAACACATCCAAGGCATAGATCAAGACTTCTACTCTATTTCTAACCCATTCTAAGCTTCAAATCCATCACAAACACATCAACTCAAGGAAATCTCTACATTTATGCCTAAAACCCTAAAACCTTCGATTCTCACAGATTCAAGCCATCTTAGGGTTTAATCCAACTTAAACAAGCTTAAACAAAACGAGACTTACCTGGAAATGCTTTGAAACTGTCGGAAATGTCAAAGATCAACAATCTCTCTTCTTCTCCACCGACGGAGCTTCCTCTTTCTCTTCTCTTCTATTTCTTTCTTTCTTTTCCTCTTCTTCTTTTCTTTTCTCTAACCCAAGGCATGGGATAAAGACCAATTTACCCCTCTTTACAAGCCTAAACCCATTCTAATTCAAGTAAACTTCCCAAAATGCCCTCATAACTTTTTACCCTTTTAACTCTCATTTCACCACAATTAAACCTTAATTATCCATTAATATTCTCAAATTAATCAAATCAAGGCATAAAACCACAATTATCACAATTCATACTGAATGTCATCATAAAAAAAATTTGGGGTCTAACATAGACAATTACTGTGCAATTCGTCCTTTCACCATGCTATACCCCACTTGGTTATGAGTATGGGCAAAGTGTCAACTCTTACTAGACTGACTACATCAAATTTAGTCCAAGTGATATCAGTTCTCGTCCTGGGACTCATTACTTTATATGTCAATGAAGACATTCTTCATGATGTCTTCATTGACTTATGTACTCCGGCCAGAGATTTCCAAGTAATGACCCTGACAAGAGGCCATGGGTATCATCTTCTGCTATCACAGAAGTGGTGAATCCTCTATTGGCTACTCAATTACCTTCTAATACCTCAAGCTGTACCTAATCACCACCCTATGAGCGACCTATGTAAGGCAATAAGGAATGGAGTCAAAGCACAGAATCAGTATCCAAGATATCCTTGAGTACCTCAAGTCTAAGGATACTTGTACCATTGCTATGATGAGATCATCACTGACATTAGAATAGGACATCCATGTGATGATCTCATAGTAGGTCATCCAATGTACTTATTACCTCTAGTAAGCATTCACATCTCAACACTAAACATCTCATATTTATAGTTTCTGAGATCCACTGCTTGAACAAATCAAGGAGCTTGACATGTGCTAGTCTCTCCGGATTAACGATGTCCAGTTTCAGTAATCCCATGACTAGGGATAATTTAGATACTGACATAATTGCACATGATAGGAATCTTAGTAGTATGATCACATCACAATTTCCTTCATGCTATGTCATATATCATGGACTTCATTAATTTGCTTATAGATCAATATCAATTCATAAATAATGAACACCAAATTAATGAAATATGCCTTTCTTTATTTATTCATAAAGTCTGTACACAACTTTGTACAAAATGCGCTAAAGGCGATTGCCTTTAGGGCACTACTCTAACATAATGTAGCCTCTAAGACTTTCAATTTCGGGTCGGAAGTTCGGTGTAGTGTTCAGTCTCGGTGTTGTAATGGCTGAACAATGTTCAATATTTTGGAGATATCTCGATCGGTAGAGCTCCGATTGAGTTGATTCTTGTTGCTAATTAAAATAGAGACATGGGGCTACAAATTTTATGAAGGAGTCGAGCTACAATTTGTTGGACCAATGGTGGTTGACAAATTAAATCCCTTTATGTTTTGATAATAATAAAATATCTAGAAATAGTTTCAGGTATTATTCAATGAAAGGATTGTGCAAATCAAGATGAGCAAGTGTCTAATCAATGGAGAATCAAGATGGGAGTTGTCCTCTAAGTGAAAAATGGCATAAAACATGAGGATTATAAAGGATTTGGTCGGATGTTACCATTGAAGGAAATACAAGTCGACTTACAAAGCACAAGTCGACTTACAGATGAAGCAATGTCAATACAAGTCGACTTATCAAACACAAGTCGACCTATCGAGACGACAAGTCGACTTACCCGTACAAGTCGACTTCTTGGAAGCGGAGATGAAACTTTTACGTAAATGGTTGAAACAAGTCGAATTATACATTCGACAAGTCGACTTATGGATGCGAAATCAGCTCCAACGGTCGATTTGATAAAATGGAATGGAGATTATCAAGGAACGGCTATATCCAATTAAGCAACGGCTAGTAGAGCTCCAACAGCTATATTTCTTCAAGTATAAATAGAGGATGATGGAAGAAGAGGATATACAAGTTCTACAAGTTCAAATACTCTTATATTGCTTCAAATTGCTCACTATTGCTCTTATTTTGTTACAAATTGTATTGAGCATTTGTTCTTCAATCTTTGTATTGTTTTACTTACAATTTGAGTGACTAGGTCACGTGAGGTAGGATTTGTGCCGGAAGACAAATCGAGTGTAAAGGTTGCTTGAGCCGGAATTCAAGTGGCGTTGTAAAAAGTTCACACTCAACTACAAAGTGTGCAATAAAGTGGTTGGCAAAATCCTAAGTGGGAGTTTAGGTAGAGGACGTAGGTCTTAGCACCGAACCTCTATAAAAACAGTGTTTGATCTTCTTCCCTACACTTTTTAATTAAGTTTATCAAAATTGTTTTTGTGTGTTTTAACTTCTGATTTTCTTGTAGAAATTTTCAAAGAATTTTAAAGATCTATTCAATCCCCCCTTCTAGATCACTTACAATTGGTATCAGAGCAGAAGTATCCGGGATGGCACACAACAACCTAGCGGAAGAAGGTAATACTAATAATCGCCCTCCTTTATTTAATGGTACTAATTATTCTTCTTAGAAAAATCCTATGAAGTACCACATCATTAGCGAGGGAGTAGAATATTGGAAGATAATTATCTTCGGTCCACAACCACCGTTAAAAGAAAACGGTGAGTTGAAAACGGAGCTAGAATATGACGACAATGACTGGAGGCAAGCCTACATCAACACGAAAGCGATGAAGCTAATCTATTGTGCTCTCACAGTTGAGGAAAGAAACCGAGTTAACTCGTGTACAAGCGCCAAAGAAATGTGGGAGAGACTTCGCATCACCCATGAAGGAACCAACCAAGTCCAGGAGACTAAAATCAATATGTTACTTCATGACTATGAAATGTTTGTCATGAAGGAAGGTGAGTCTATTTCAACTATGTTTGATCGTTTTGCAGAAATCATAAATGGATTAGGCAACCTTGGAAAGCATATGACGGACAGTGAGAAGGTAAAGAAAATCCTTCGCTCACTATCGAAGGAATGGGATTCACAAGTCACTGCCATTATGGAATCCAAAGATCTCAATCATCTGGAATTCAACGCCTTGGTGGGATCACTTATCAACTATGAGATTATTCTCAAATCCAGAGGAGGTAGAGGTAAGCCTAAAAAATCTATTGTTTTTAAAGCTAACACTTCTTTCATTAATGAAAGTGATGAGGAAATAGATGAAGACGAGGAAGACGAAGAAATAGCGATGTACGCTAGAAATTTAAGGAAGTTCAAGGGACTTCTCAAAAATCGAAGAAAAGAATTAAATGGCGAAAAACAGGGAGAAAGAAAGATGTTTGGCGCGAAAAGAAAATCAAAAGGCTATGACGAAAAGAAAGGCAACGAAGAATGTTGGAGATGTGGAAAACGGGGACATCTTGCAAGAGAATGCAAAAGCTCATCCTCCACATCAAACTTTCAGAAAAATGACAAATACGACAAAGGTAAAAGAAAAACTAGCCTGGTGGCAACTTGGAGTGATGAAGAGGGTGCATATCATAGTGATGATGAAAACAACCTGGCACTTATGGCAAAAAATTCATCAAGTGATGATGAAAATGAGGTAATTTTCGATGACCAAGATCTAAAAGATTCTTTTGATGCTTTGCAAGCTGATTTTGAAGAAGCCATTGAGATTAACAAAAAATTAAGAAAGAAAATACGAGAATTGGTTGCTGAAAATAGTGCCTTACATGAAACGATTGATGATTTAGATAGTCCAAAGGAAGATCATTTTGCATGTCTTATAGAAAAGGAAAAACTTGTTTGTGAGCTTGATAGACTCAGAAAAGAATTTTCGTATGTAGTTGGAAAATTTGCGAATGGAAACAAACAGTTTGAAAAATTG
This sequence comes from Erythroxylum novogranatense, assembly GCA_029891385.1. Classification (NCBI taxonomy): domain Eukaryota; kingdom Viridiplantae; phylum Streptophyta; class Magnoliopsida; order Malpighiales; family Erythroxylaceae; genus Erythroxylum; species Erythroxylum novogranatense. The sequence goes on along the minus strand of CM057226.1, from coordinate 57,559,861 downwards.
TTATCACTACAAAGATATTCCATTTCTAAACATGGATTAGGATATGACCCTTTTGATAGAGATTGCTCTTTAATTTCCAAATTTACTAAGGATGGAAAAATCGCTAAATGTGCTAAATGTTTGAAAGATGGTCGCATAGAAATTGCTTGCAAGAGTACTAGAAGATGTGTTAAGATTAAGAAAATTTGGGTTATTAAAGGCACATTACCACCTAATGTGGTTTATATGGCTAACCAAAATAGACCCAAAATGGCTTGGGTACCTATAAAAAGAAAGAACGTTGATATTGTAGGTACAAGCAAGGGATGAAAGGCCGTCAAGCACTTGGTACATCGATAGCGGATGTTCAAGACACATGAGTGGAGACAAGAACCTTTTTGCGGAAACCAAACCAAAGAATCAAGGTTATGTCACTTTTGGAGACAACAACAAAGGTAAGGTCATTGGAATTGGTAAAGTGGGTAAGGAACCTTTGCCAACCATTGACAATGTTTTACTTGTTGATGGATTAAAACATAATTTGTTAAGTGTCTCTCAACTTTGTGATATGAATTTTAATGTAAGTTTTGAATCATCACATTGCATGGTTAAAAAGGACGGTCATGTAGCTTTCATTGGTTTGAGACACGGAAATACATACATAGTAGATTTACATGATGATAGTTCGTTTAATGAAAAGTGTTTAGTGACTTTAGAAGAAAATGCATTTTTATGGCATAGAAAATTAGGACATGCACCTTTGCCTCTAATCTCTAAGCTTTCGAAAAATGACATTGTAAGAGGTTTGCCTAAAATAAGATTTGTTAAAGAACACTTGTGTGAATCATGTTTAAAAGGCAAACATGTTAGAGAATCTTTCAAACCAAAGAAAGAAATTTGCCCATCTAGAGTTCTTGAACTTGTGCATATGGATTTGATTGGACCATCTAGACATGCTAGTCTTAGTGAAAAATTTTATGTCCTTGTGATTGTGGATGATTTTTCTAGATTTACTTGGGTAAGATTCCTTGCGAATAAAAGTGATGCAGTTAATGAATTTACCAAGTGGTGTAGATTGGTTCAAAATAAGAAAAATTTGTCGATCGTTGCTATTAGAACTGATCATGGAGGAGAATTTGAATGTGAACCTTTCGAAAGTCTTTGCGACAAATACGGGATGGAGCATAATTTCTCAACACCAAGGACTCCGCAACAAAATGGTGTGGTAGAAATGAAGAATCGTTCTCTTGAAGAAATGAGCATAACCATATTAAATGAGTACAATCTTCCTAAATCATTTTGGGCGGAAGCAGTCAACACAGCATGTACATCATCAACAGGGTGCACTTACGAAGAGACAAAAATAAGATACCTTATGAGCTATGGAAAGGTAAGAAACCTAATATCTCTTATTTTCATCCTTTTGGTTGTAAAGTATTCATTCATAATAATGGAAAGAACAATTTAGGAAAATTCGATTCTAAATCTGATGTTGGTGTGTTTATTGGTTATTCTCAAACTAGTAAGGCTTTTAGAGTTTATAATAATAGGACTAAATGTGTTGAAGAAAGTATACATGTTAAATTTGATGATATGATTTCACCCCCGAGAAAGGCTTGTTTTGATGATGATGCAGGAAGTTCAGGAAATAAAATTGAAGAAATTGAATCCAAGATTGAGGAATTGAAGCTAGACGAAGAAAATCATGTACCCGACATTAAATCATGGGCAAAAGCAAAGAACCATCCTATGGAGCAAGTCATTGGTGATTTAAATGTTGGTGTAAGAACTAGGAGAAATATCTATGAGAATATGAGTAATTCAGCCTTCATTTCATTGGTAGAACCCAAAAATATAGAAGAAGCTCTTAAAGATGAGAACTAGCTTTTAGCTATGCAAGAGGAGCTTAATTAGTTCAAGCGAAATGATGTATGGGATTTGGTAGCTCTACCAAAGGAAAAGACCATCATTGGAGTCAAGTGGGTAAATCGGATAAAATATGATGAGAATGGTGAAGCGATTAAAAATAAATCAAGGCTAGTGGCTCAAGGATTTTATCAAGAAGAAGGTCTTGATTACAATGAGACATATGCTCCTGTGGCTCGTTTGGAGGCAATTAGGCTACTATGTGCATTTGCGTCTCATAAAAGTATCAAATTAAATCAAATGGACGTTAAGAGCGCATTTCTCAATGGGTATATTCAAGAGGAAGTCTATGTCAATCAACCGCCGGGATTTGAAGATCATGAGCATCCGGATTATGTCTACAAACTCAAGAAGGCACTTTATGGACTGAAGCAAGCATCTAGAGCATGGTATGAGAGGTTAAGTACTTTTCTAACTCAACATGGATATGTTCGTGGTAAGATAGATAATACTTTGTTTATTAAACATGTTGATCATGATATGCTTATTTGTCAAATTTATGTTGATGACATTATGTTTGGTGCCACTAATGAATTTTTGTGTAAAGAATTTAGCGATTTAATGCAAGGTGAGTTTGAAATGAGCATGATGGGAGAACTCAAGTTCTTTCTTGGATTGCAAATCAAGCAACACAAAAATGGAATATTCATCCATCAATCGAAGTATACAAAGGAACTTCTTAAGAAGTTTAAAATGGAAGGATGCAAAGTGGCAACAACAGCAATGGCAACAAATGTGGTCTTGGAGAAAAATGAACATGAAGAAGATGTTAATCAAAAACTCTATAGAGGTATGATTGGTTTTCTCTTGTATTTAACTGCTTCTAGACCTGACATAATGTTTGCCACATGTCTTTGTGCTAGATTTCAATCTTGTCCTAAGATTTCTCACTTAAGTGCTTGTAAAAGAATTTTTAGATATTTGAGTAGAACTATTAATCATGGTTTGTGGTATCCTAGTTGTGATTCATTTGATTTGTATGCTTATAGTGATGCTGATCATGGTGGCTATAGAATTGATAGAAAAGTACTAGTGGATTATGTCATTTCTTAGGATCATCTTTGATATCTTGGGCTAGTAAAAAGCAAGTTAGTGTAGTCATTTCCTTCTTTGAATCTGAATATGTAGCATTTGGAGTGCTTGTGCTTAATTTCTTTGGATTAAACATCAATTGCTTGATTATGGTATTGTAGTTAAAAACATTCCTATCTATTGTGATAATACCTGTGCTATTTGTTTGAGTAAAAATCCTATATTGCATAGTAGAACAAAGCACATTGAAATTAGACATCATTTTATTCGTGATCATTGTTTGAAAGGTGACATTGTTTTGAAACATGTTTCGTCTAGTGATCAATTGGCTGACATTTTTACTAAACCTCTTAAGGAAGATGTGCTTTTGAATATTAAATTAAGGTTAGGCATGTGTGATTTAAATTCCTTTGGTTGATTTTTGATTATGACAAAAAGGGGGAGCAAGATTGAAATTGATATTTGATTAAGGGGGAGTAAAAATTTCAATGATTTGTGATTTTATTAATTTCTATTTTAATCATTGTTTTAAAAATTAAGGGGGAGACAACCTAACCATCAAGACAAGGGAAACCTTGATCAAGTTTTATGTTTTTCAAATTTCTTGTCAATTTCTAAATATTTTGTCATTATTAAAAAGGGGGAGATTATTGGACCAATGGTGGTTGACAAATTAAATCCCTTTATGTTTTGATAATAATAAAATATCTAGAAATAGTTTCAGGTATTATTCAATGAAAGGATTGTGCAAATCAAGATGAGCAAGTGTCTAATCAATGGAGAATCAAGATGGGAGTTGTCCTCTAAGTGAAAAATGGCATAAAACATGAGGATTATAAAGGATTTGGTCGGATGTTACCATTGAAGGAAATACAAGTCGACTTACAAAGCACAAGTCGACTTACAGGTGAAGCAATGTCAATACAAGTCGACCTATCGAGGACGACAAGTCGACTTACCTGGTACAAGTCGACTTACTGGAGAGCGGAGATGAAACTTTTATGTAAATGGTTGAAACAAGTCGACTTATACATTCGACAAGTCGACTTATGGATGCACGAAATCAGCTCCAACGGTCCAATTTGATAAAAATGGAATGGAGATTATCAAGGAACGGCTATATCCAATTAAGCAACGGCTAGTAAAGCTCCAACAGCTATATTTCTTCAAGTATAAATAGAGGATGATGGAAGAAGAGGATATACAAGTTCTACAAGTTCAAATACTCTTATATTGCTTCAAATTGCTCACTATTGCTCTTATTTTGTTACAAATTGTGTTGAGCATTTGTTCTTCAATCTTTGTATTGTTTTACTTACAATTTGAGTGACTAGGTCACGTGAGGTAGGATTTGTGCCGGAAGACAAATCGAGTGTAAAGGTTGCTTGAGCCGGAATTCAAGTGGCGTTGTAAAAAGTTCACACTCAACTACAAAGTGTGCAATAAAGTGGTTAGCAAAATCCTAAGTGGGAGCTTAGGTACAGGACGTAGGTCTTAGCACCGAACCTCTATAAAAACAGTGTTTGATCTTCTTCCCTACACTTTTTAATTAAGTTTATCAAAATTGTTTTTGTGTGTTTTAACTTCTGATTTTCTTGTAGAAATTTTCAAAGAATTTTAAAGATCTATTCAACCCCCCCTTCTAGATCACTTACACAATTTAGCCTCTAAGACTTCCAAATTCGGGTTGGAAGTTAGGTGTAGTGTTCAGCCTCGGGTCTGAAGAACAAACTTTAGTATTTTGGAGATATCTTGAGCTATAGAGCTTCGATCAATCCGATTCTTAAAGCGATGGATTCGTAAGACATAGAGGGACATTTCTCTAAAGTTTTTAAGGCAAAAAGGAAGGGGCAATTTTGGAAGTTTATTTAAAGAGTTAAGTTTTAGGCTTATGAGTAAGGGAAAATGAGTCAATTTTAAGTCATTTAATGACATGGCAAGATTGTGGTCCTTTATAAGGAGAGAATGCACGACAATTGACAGAAACAAAAGAAGAAAAAGAACAAGAGAAAGAAGAGAGAAGGGAGAGCAAGCTTTGGGATGAGTAAGGAGAAAGAAAAGAGAGAGAGCTAGGGTTTGACTTTTAAAGGTCTTCAAGCAAGCTTTCCATGTTGATTCAAGAGAGAAAAAGGTGGAAAATGAAGAGAACTCCATCATGAACCAAGAAAATCCAAAATTGGAGAAGATGAAGGTAAGAGTCGATTTTCGATCTTTGATCTTTTAGAGAGTTTTTGGTTTAGATATCATGGAAAATGATATGGGTTTGTGTATTATGAAGTCAATTTTGGTGATTTCTTAGTATTATGGGTTTAATTTTGGATGGAAATTAATTAGGGTTATGCCCAATTTTATGAATTGGGGTTTTTGAAATTGGTGATTTAGATGGCTTGATTATGTGTAGAATTAGTGTTTTCTAAGTTCAATATTAAGGATTATGTTATTTATGAGGTCGAATTTGTGTGGCATTGGTGTAGGAAATTTTCAATTGGGAGAATAAAAGAAGAAATGGTCAAATTGAAGCTAAGGACAAGCTTCTAGCATCGATTCGAGGTGGGTAGCTGTCTATAATAGATTTATAAGCCACTACTGCTTTCCTTAAACAAAGAGATTTTCTGATTTCAATTGCATCATAAATGTTGCATCATTTTATGAATGATTTGAAAAATCATTATTGATTCAATGCATGAACTTTTGATGAATTTCAAAATACATTTGTGTTAAGCCTCGAAAATTTCATGGCATCTCATATATTCAGAAAAGAGCATTCGATAAACTGATTTAAGCATGATTATGTGATTGTGATTGGGCAAGAGAGAACCCGTTTCATTAGTCTCGTGCACGATGACCCTTAGCCTTCTCCCGGCTGCCCGTTAGAGGCCACGAGATCCTGAGAAATCGGACTCGTTGTGTTTACGATAAACTTTGGTTTATTCGTTGTGTTTAAGGAACTCTCGAGCCGTTATGTGTGCATTTGCATTGTGAAGTGTTATGATTGATGCATTAATGCTTTGGAAATTGTGATTTCGACCACTGCAAGAAAAGAACTTTTGAAAATATGCATTATAGGTTTCAAACAAAGTTTTTGCAAGAAAAGAAAAGAAAAGCATTTTTAAAAGGTTTAGCTTATTTATTTGTTATAAACTGTTATGCACGAGCTATAAGCTCCCCCCCTTCTTTCCCATCCACAGGTGATGAGAAGAAGATCGGGTAAAGAAAATTGAAGATTTCTGTTTGCATGTGTTTATATTGTATTATTGTTAAGTTAGATGGTTGCTGAGAAGTCTAAAATTGTTATGTATTGTGTACTTTAGTTTAGGGTTATGGGTAATGTATAAGGCTTGAAAATGCCACTATGATTCGTATAAAGCTTTGATTTATGAAATGGTGTATAAATTGTAATTGAATTATGAGATTTTGATGAGGCTATTGAGTTATGGTATTGCACATGGATATGTTATATAAATTTTGTATGTTCAATTGTGATATAAGCATGATTTGTATATGGAAAAATGTGAATGAACGTGTATTGAACATTGGATAGTACGATTGTATATGATGTATTTGGATTGAGGAATGGGAAAAGAGAGAAAAGAAAAGAAAAAAATTTATACCGGATTTTGGACAGTTAAAGTCTAAGGTTTCCAACACGACAGTGATTCCTAAAATATTTGTTCACGGATGTCGAAAATTGGTTTCGATTCGATTTGATCCGATGTTTGTTTCGATTATGATTTTGCTTCCGCCTCGTGTTCCTTTCTTTCGATTTTCCCTTCGTTTCGTATCCGTTTTGCTTTTCTGGTTGGGATCTGGATTTTCGGATTGGGTCCCAACATTTATACATATATATTTCACTCACTCACCATTTATTATCATTTGGCTGTGACTGAGAGCCTAAACTATCCAATTGAAGGGCTCATTGATATCTGACCCTTATCCATTGCTGGATACAGGGCTCATTATACGTTGAGCCTGAGGATCTGAATCACTCATGAGCTTGAAGCTCATTTACGCACGTTGAGCCAAAAGCTCTGATCGGTGGCAACACTGGTCAACAGCCCTAATATTTCATACAACGATAGGCATATCATAATTTGTCATACATTTTACAATTAGATGTACCCCATGACTGTTATCACATCAGTATATGGCATTATGCCTATCATTCAATCAAACATATCAAATCAAATACAGGATGTAACACTTTTTCAATTTATTTCAGTGTTGGGACTAAGCGCCTGAACTGTCCCTATAAGGGCACATTAATCGTTGAGTCAGAGGCTCTGAAACTGTCCCAATAAGGGCTCATTAATCGTTGAGCCAGAGGCTCTGAAACTGTCCCACTAAGGGCTCATTAATCGTTGAGCTAGAGGATTTGAAACTGTCCCACTAAGGGCTCATTAATCCTTGAGCCAGAGGATCTGAAACTGTCCCATTAAAGACTCATTAATCGTTGAGCCAGAGGATCTGAAACTGTCCCATTAAGGGCTCATTAATCGTTGAGCCAGAGGATCTGAAACTGTCCCATTAAGGGCTCATTAATCGTTGAGCCAGAGGCTTTGAAATTGTCCCACTAAGGGCTCATTAATCGTTGAGCCAGAGGCTCTGAAACTGTCCCACTAAGGGCTTATTAATCGTTGAGCCAGAGGCTCTGAAACTGTCCCATTAAGGGCTCATTAATCGTTGAGCCATAGGCTCTGAAACTGTCCCATTAAGGGCTCATTAATCATGAGCCATAGGCTCTGAAACTGTCCCATTAAGGGCTCATTAATCGTTGAGCCATAGGCTCTGAAACTGTCCCTTTAAGGGCTCATTAATCGTTGAGCTAAAGCCTCTGAATCACTGTGAGGCTCGAGGCTCAAATATAACGTTGAGCTAAAAGCTTTGTTCAGTAGTTGTTCCGGTCACAACTGTCATTAACTGATTTTGCATTCATGTATGAACGGCATGTGACACAATTTAATCACTTATTCACGTATTCATTTATGCCACAATTCAATCACTTTCTTCACGTATTCATTTATGCCACAATTCAATCACTTTATTCACGTATTCATTTATGCCACAATTCAATCACTTTTTCACATACCCATAACACTTCTATATCATGTCACTCCAATACTCCGTACCTTCTGTCTGGAGTTCACAATTAACACTGTCCCACCATTATTCTCCAGAGAATTTAAAATCACTAAATTATAACACTTAATAATTGGAGAACCATATAGGTCACTCACCTGACTTCTGCGCGAACGCCTGAAAGTCTCGGCAACGTCGGTGGGCTGACGTTCCAAATGTGTCTCTATCACAAGTCAAAACACATTTATTTAACACATCGCCCAGTTCAGCAATAATGCACATGGAGAAATTTAAAGATATGTACTATGCACTTTCGTGACATTCCGGCACAATTTCGAAATTTCCCATCACAACCTTTCCTTAATATCTAAACTCAAATAGACACTAAAATCGTTCACTTTGTTTCATAAAAATCCAAAAATTATTCTCCAAATAGATACGGACTGTCTTTTTGTCGAAACCACATTTTACACTACACTTCCATCAAAAATTGAGAACTTTAAAAGACTGATTCAACACTTTCCTTTTTCATAAACGTATAGACCCTTGTCTCTAGTTCATAACAAATCCGAAATTGTCTCATTTGAATATTGATACAAAAAGTTATGGTTTAAAAACCAAAACATAACTTATCCAGGAATAGTAGCTCGTCGCAGCGTGAGAAAGCTCGTCGCGGCGAAGATTGAGCTCGCCGCGGCTAGAGCACAAGTGTGCGCCGCAACGTGCATTCTCGCCTATGCCGCGACGTGCACGTTCGCCTACGCCTCGGCGTGCACGCCTTCGTCCGCCGCGGTATGCGCATGAGCATGTCGCGACGTGCGAGTCCCGTAAGCCTCCCGAAACCTGATTTCTTAACAATTTCAATCCAATTCCTCCCATATTTTCAAAACATAAATCATCTAAACACTTAAACATCACTTATACTCCATTTTCAACTCATTTTAAACCAATATCGTTTACAAAACAATCAAAATTCATCCATACACGATAACCCTAAAAACCAAACATGCAAATCACCCATTCCATAACTTTTAACACTCAAAACAAGAATCAATCAACTAATCAAGGGGAAAGAGGCTTAAACTTACTTGATTTAGCTCTCAAAATCCATAAACTCTTCGTGATTTCGTCGAAAACCATTTTCTTCTTCTCTTCCTCTTCTTCTTCCACGGTTCCTCCTCCTTTTTCCCATTTACAAACCCTAATTTCCCTTTTTATACCCTTACTAATTATGAAAAATCCATTTTGCCCCTTCCTTTAACCTTAAGCCTTAAAATCTTAAGTATCATGCCCAAATTACCCTTATACAAATTCTTATAACTTTACTATTTCAATTCAGAAATTCAGACTCTTAGGGACAGAATTGGGGTTCGATTCTTTCAGAATCAATCACTTTCATGCCTATCAATTTCCAATTCAATCAATTCATTCACTTTAACTTTCATAAATCTCTCCCAATTTCAATGACTCATGCTAAAACAAAATTCCTAAATCATGTCTTTAATTGGAGTGTCAATTGGACAGTCATTTTTAGTACTGGAAATCTCATCGGTACCCACTTTGCAATTTTTATGCAGAATATACATAAATCACTCCAATTCAATTTTTCAAACACACAAATTCACATTTTTCACAAAGACACAAAAGCCGGGAATTGTCACGAGTGCATGTACAATCTTGTCCATTTGCAAAAATTACTTTTCATATCTGTATAAAGGTCATTTTATGCATGTATGTCAAAATACATGTACAAAATCACAACCCGATCCAAAGTTACTATTTTATCCTTCCCATCGGTGATGGGATGTTACAGGTATAGTTACTCATTGGTTAGCTGCATTGAACCTTGCTCTCACGAAATCCATAAGGATTCTTTGTTCACATCCTTGGTTTACTCTATAAACCAAATCTTGTTAAAATTCCTCGATCATTGTTGCTTTTGTGCTTTCTTCTTCTTCTTTGCACCGAGCTTTCCTAACTGATCGTTCTAACCGAGTGATATCTCGCTCTAAGATTTCAACTGCACAACTCGAACTTCTCGTGACTCTTGCGTGTGTTCATGCAGGAGCACAGATTCAAAAAAAGAAAGAAAGAACAAAAAATAAAAACTAACTAAAATGCCTTAGACTAAAGAATTAAACTATTTGCCTCTTCGATAACAGCGCCAAAAAATTGATTGTGGTATAGATGTGTGTAAGTTTTAATTATTAACCATCGATAATCTACAAGCGTATGGTTTGTTGGTTCTAGACTATTCTATGGTTGGTTACTCTCTCTCAAGTTATAACCATTAACCCTAAATCATAAACTCTAATCAGATTATGGAAGTTGCAATCTCTTAATACAACTTATCCAAAACCCTAATTAGCTCTGAAGTTCTCTAATAAACTATTGGAAATCGATGCAAGATCTCTCTCCCCACAAATTCTCGATTTGATTTAATTCTTGTTTCTATTAAAGCACCTAACTTTCGTTAATCCAATTTAATTGTTTTTCATTCGATTCACCATCTTATTTTATTATCAAATTATGCAATCACATAATCAAACCACAACAATATCCAATAAACACATAAAGAATTAGATTCTCATTAATCCAAGAATAAAATTCTGAATGTGAGTTTAGAACATCCTTGAAATTCTAGATCCTATCATCAACTATTCAATCCAATTCTATACAATGATAAAACTGAAAATAATAGGAAATACAATCTGAAATGGATGACGAGAGGCAACGACGTCAGGAAACCTCCTGATCTGAGAAGCATTTCTCTTCCTTCTTCTCATTTTATCTCTTCCTTCTTCTCTTCCTCGATTCTCGATGATTTCTTTCTAAGGTTTCTCAAGGTGATTGATGCAAAAACTCTCTGTACCTCTTTTGTTGTTCTTTAAATATCCTCTTGTGTTTTGGGTAACTCTAGGACTTTTTAAGATCCGAAAGGTCCAAACAATCCCTCGAAACTTAACGTTCTTGAGTGTCTACATCTCTACCAGATGAAGTGATGGCGGGCGGAGGTGGTGGTTAATGGTGGTGGACGGTGGTCGATGGTCAGAATTAGTTTTGGGGAGATTTGAAGATGTTTGGACAAATTTAGGATTTCTCAGGTAAAACTGGAATAGGTTATTTGAAAACATTTTCTGGGTTAATTGGCTAGGAATTGGGCTATGGAAGATAAAGGATATTTGTAGAACTTTTTGTGACCTACAATTTAGACACAAGAATCTGATTAATTGGATAAGGGATGATTGAGTTATGGTGACATGTTAATTTGGGAGATAGAATGAAAGCAGATGATGAAAACTGGAATTTTGAGGAGGTTGGGGTTCAAATTAGGTGAAAATGTCTACTGGAGATTTTTAATCCAAGATGTTAGGAACAAATTTGAATAAGGGAATTTTTTTATTTGATGAACACAGGAAACAGAAACTGGAAAACGAAACTAAAACTCAGACAGAATTTTGGAAATCGCACAACACACAAACAATTGAATGTTTTTGGCAAACAAACAAGCCCTTTTGATTATTTTCGGAAAACAATCAAACACTACATATCAAAGTCTGAATTTTGAGAGGAAAAAATTTCGTTTTTTATTTCTTAAAAATTTGTATCTATTTTTTTACAAATGAAAAGAAAATGAGTTTAAATAAGGAAAATGCAAGGAATGAGGATAGTCACATGTTGGCTTCTCACATTCCTTTGACTACTAACTTTCTGTAGCTAATTAGTGTCACTAAACAGCCCATTAACATGTAATTAAAGTCCAAATATAAAATAAACATGGTAAATAAGAAAGTAAAAGACTAAATTAAAATTCTTATGGTAAATCTTCACTTATTCATTTTTCTGGTCAAGTTTGGATTTGCAAACGGGATTCTACATTGTGGCCAGCCTAGGCTTCTTCCAAATGGGCTTCAATATTTTGCTCATCTATGACCGACCTACTCCTTTTCTTGGGCTTGGCCGAAAATGGGATGAGATGGTCCTCCATCATTCACCCACCCTTGAAAGTTTTCTTCTTCAAAGAACTCATTACAAATGATAATCTCATCCAAGGAAAATGTTAGCCTTAAATCATTGTCAATCTGAATCACAAACTTGGATTGCCCTTCACATGCTACTACCTGAAAAGGACCCTCATCTAATCCTTTAACTAGCTCAAGCTTCTTACCATAAAGCCTTTTTTTTCTTCTTCCAATTGACAAACACATAATCACAAATTTTGATCAACTTTCTAGACCTTTTTCTAGCTTTAAAACCATCATACTTCATGTTATTAGTAACCTAGTCCTTTTCAAATTCCATTAAAAACAAGGCTTGCATCAGGTTCCCTCACTAAACCAAGACTAGTAGCATGCTTAGACTTGTCAACAAAAATTTTTTTTTTCCAATTTTCCCACTCAATATGGCAATATCAACATTGGTACTAACATGATCAACATCAACAAGTCTTGCAAGTTCACCATCTTCCAACAAAGTGTCATTATCATCAACACAAACCAAATTCTTAAGCAAATTGAATTTCAAACAATAGTCACTCTCCACATTTTGTATGGACACAAAGCCAACAACAACATCATCAAATTGCATAACAAATTTGGTTGGCTTAGCTCTAAACAATTCATATAAAGTTCTCTGTTGCACATGATCAACAATATTCACATTCACATTCAACTTGTCAATTACCACATTCATGCATTCCACAAAACTATCTCCTAAATTAAGCTCAAATTCAGTCCTTAAGAGTTTGGAATTAGACCATATTACCTCATTTTTGCACTCGCTTTGAGACTACTCCTTCGCGACCAATGGTGAAGTTTCCATGGGAATATCATTCTTAATCACTTCAGTTACAAGAGGACTACTGGTTGGGAGAGCGTGCACATTTGGAGGAGATGACATTTCAACATGCGAAGTAGGCTCATCAATAATAGTTTTCTTTTCTTCAATACTCATTGAAGCTACCTCTTCTTCTTTTTGTTTAACATCTGGTCTCATAGGAATCAATAAGAATTTTATACCATTATGATGCAATGAGTAAGCATTGGCTCTTCCTTGACGGCTTACGTTGCGGTCATATAACCATGGTCTTCCCAAGAGAAGATGACAATCAGACATGGGAATCACGTCACACCATACTTCATCTTGATATCTTCCAATGGAGAACGGCACCAAACATCTTCTAATCACTTGAATTTCATGTTCCTTGTCAAGCTAAGTGAAAGTGTATGGATTAGGAAGTGGCTCGGTCTCAAAAGCCAATTTATTCACTATTTCAGTCGAAACCACATTTTTACAAGACCCACTTTTAATAACAACCTTACATTTCCTCCTTTTTATGACACATCTAGTATGGAACAATGATTCTCTCTTCCAATCTTCCTCCATGACCAATTTAAGGAGCAAATTATTCAAAACAAATTGCTCGTCGCGTAAAAGACAATTTTGAACTTTGTTGAAAACTTTGTCGAAATTTTGATCGGATACTTAGACGGAGCGTTTTGTCATGACTCTGATACCAACTAATGGAGGGCGGAGGTGGTAGTTGATGGTCTGAATTGATTTTGGGGAGATTTGAAGATGTTTGGACAAATTTAGGATTTCTTGGGTAAACCTGGGATAGGTTATTTGAAGGCGTTTTCTCAGTTAATTGGCTGGGAATTAGGTTATGGAAGATAAAGGATATTTGTAGAATTTTTTGTGACCTACAATTGAAATGCAAGAATCGGATTAATCGGATAAGGGATGACTGAGTTATGGTGAATTTTATGGTAACATGTTAATCTAGGCAATAGAATGAAAGCAGATGATGAAAACAAGAATTTTGAGGAGGCTGGGGTCCGAATTGGGTGAAATTTTCTTCTGGAAATTTTTAATTCAAGATGTGAGGAACAAACTTGAAGAAGGAAATTTTTTGATTTGATGAACACAGAAAACATAAACTGGAAAATGAAAATGGAACTCGAATAGAATTCTGAAAATCGCACAACACACAAACAATTGAATGTTTTTGGCAAACAAGCAAGCCCTTTTGATTATTTTCGGAAAACAATCAAATCCTACATATCAAAATCTAAATTTTGAGAGGAAAACATCCTGTTTTGATTTCTTGAAAATCTGTATCTATTTTTTTACAAATGAAAAGAACATGAGTTTAAATAAGGAAAATGCAAGGAATGAAGATAGTCACATGTTGACTTCTCACATTCATTTGGCTGCTAATTTTCTGTAGCTAATTAGCGTCCATAAACAGCCCATTAACATGTAATTAAAGTCTAAAAATAACATAAACATGGTAAATAATAAAGGTAAATAAGAAAGTAAAAGACTAAATTAAAAGCCTTGTGGTAAATCTTCACTTATTCATTTTTCTGGTCAAGTTTGGATTTGCAAACGGGATTCTACATTGTGGTCGGCCTAGGCTTCTTCCAAATAGGCTTCAATATTTTACTCAGTTATGACCGACTTGCTCCTTTTCTTGGGCTCAGACGAAAATGGGCTGAGATGGTCCTCCATCACGCAGGCGATGATCATGGGCCATTCCCTAGACTTTTTTCAAGATCATGAGTCGTTACTTCAGCTCGAATGTTTCCGAAGCTCCTCCGTCCTTCAATGTTGACCCTAAAACATTAGCAAACATATCAAAATACCTCAAAAACATAATATTTAAGCTCAAAGAATTGTATTAAACCATAAAATACTTAAAACATAAATAATTAACAAACTAACATAATTCTAAACTAAACACATACTCAATGTTTGAATTAACGGCTAAAAAAATATTAAACTATGCCCTAAAACACGATGCAATTTACACTTATCACATAACTTATGTAGTTGCTAATTTAGAATTCTCAAAATGTTTATGTGACTTAGATTCAAGTATTAACCTTATGTCTCTCAATTTTTAGGAAATTGAAGCCAGGAGATGTAAAGTTGACATCCATGCTTATACTTGGCAAATCAATCTATAAAGAAAACATTTGGCACAATAGAGGATATGCCAATAAAGAAGATAAATTTATTATTCCTGTGGATTTTGTCATGATAGACTTTAAAAAGGATCAAAACTTTTTGTTACTAAGTGGAGGGGTTGAGGAGTTCAATCGAAGTTGCCAAGAGGCACTCACCCAGGCAGCTTAAGGCCTATAGCTTAAACAGACGGCTAGGAACAATCGAAGGGTCAGTAGTCTCTACCGTTGCAAGTCCTTCTCCTTTTATTGGGATAGCCCTCCTTTTATAAATGTAGGAAGAGTTTTGGTTGATGTCTACCAAGGAAAACTCGTCCATTTGATTGGCGACGAATAAATATTAGGTTAATAAACAATTGACTAGAGATTTTAATTGTGAGTTATTATCCTTAGGATTGCTTCAAATCCAATTGAATAGTCAGGAGTAATTTTGAGAGTTAAGAGATTTCAACTCAACTATTATCTATTTCAATCGGGATTACTTAGTTAGGTCTCAAGGGAGGGTAATCAAAACCTTAAGGTATCTATGATCAAGTATAATTGAATTAACAAGACAAAAGGAAAACAAAACAAGGATACAATAACTCCAAAGTTTCCATTATTGATTAATTTCACTCTTATTACTATCTTTACTAGTTAAGTTATTAAGTTTTATTTAATTTTAATTGATTCAATTTTTATTACCTTAGACAAAGAGCATTTAAATTGATAGCTAATTAAGCTAGTCCTCGTGGGAACAATATCTTGTGTACTATAATATACAATCTATATACTTACAATATTGCATACATTAAAATAGGCAAACATTGATTAATCTAGTGATGTTGTTAACTCTTTCTTAGGATTGACTATGTTATTTTGTGTTTATTTGTAAACGATTTAGATAGGCCTACTAGATTATTTATGTATGGATTCCTTGGCAGAATCTAAATTGCAATACATAATTATAATACATCAGATTCACTTGTGGTAAACTAATGATCGACTATCATTAGGGACAACATAGTATAAGTTAAATGACCTGAGTTTCTTCGATTGTTGGTTAGAGTAACCCGTTTTCTTATTATGTAATGCAATTGTCATACTAAATTTAGAGAGCTTATTTTAAGTTGTCTAGTAGTTAAACCTCATTAAAAATCTTTGTTTAAATTAGAAACAATTTAAGGAAAAACTAGGATTAACAAATATTATTTTTAATCTATGATTAATAATTTCAAAGAGAGGTATCAGAACAACATGATGATTAATTATGCACATTCAAGTGAAGGTTGAGGTTGAATTGTGAACCTGATTCAAAACCCATTGATTAATCGTAGTAATTTTCTACTGTTTGATTTGGTTTATCTCCAGTAGCTTAGTTTTGCTTTATATTCTTAATTTAATCCATCCAAATCCCCTCTTATTCCTATATATTTATTGATCCATTTTAAAAACTAAACAAATATTATGTGGTTACGATCTTTTCTCACTGCTACTACAAATTCAGTTTTGTAGAGTTAGGTGTTTTTTTTTAATGTGCATCAAGAGTTTTGGCATTGTTGCTAAGGAGTGAAACGATTTAGTTTTTTTTTACATTAAATGATTTTTTATATATATTTGTTCATAATTAATTTTCATAGTTGTTTCTTGATCTTTTATGTTTGTTAGTAGTAATGAGTTCTTATCATCAAGGCCTTTTATAATTTGATTCAAAGATTAATCGGACATTATAAAGGTTGCCTGGAGAAATTAGAGCAACTCTAAGAATAACACAAATAATCATGTTAGAAGAAGCCATGTCCAATCTAAGAACTTTAAGAGAGTTAGTTACCCTCACACTTGACTCAAAGGCCTTTATGCATCACTTTTACAAATTTTACTAAACATATTATTTTTTAGCTTAAGTTTGGCTTAATCCATGTTTTGCATAATTTTCATGGTTTTGCAAGTAGGGGTGCTTAATTGGTTTATTTCTATACCAATATTAATTTTACTGTAAGTGTACAACGTAGTTGTAGCTAATACTAGCAGGTATAGGTCTAATCACATAAAGACAATGAATACTAATAATTACCATTATCCTATTATCTAATCTACAAATTTGATTTTGTTTTTTAATAAAGAAAATAAAACTTAAAAAATTAAAATAAATAGGAACAATATTAAGCAAAGAATAAAGAAATCGTTTAGAAATAATCAAAATTAGCCTCTAGGTTATGAATCCTCCTAAAACTCTTAAATAATTGATCTTTTATTATGCAATTATTTTATTGACTATTAGAACGTGAAAATTCCTATCATATACTAATAACTCACTTGGGACTACTAGCAACTAATCGTAGAATTATCAATCAATATTAATCATGTTAAAGGTAATAAGATTGCTTTACCGATTTGTGAATTCCACTATTAAGTTTAACTCTAATATAGAGGATTTATGTCAGCCTATCTCTAGGTTTGTAATCAACTCCTTTCAATTATGGTAGATCTATTCATACATAGAATTTCTTAATCTCTATGTTATGAAATCGATTATGTACTAATATTTCAAATCTATTAGAACATATATTAAACACATAATTGAATCACAATAAATCACTAAAAACAATTACATTGGATAAAAGAATCAAAACATGTTATAGCACAAACTATGGTTCATCTCAACTAGACAGTAAAGATCTTTAGTTACAAATGATAGTAAACAAAATCAAACAAAAACAAAATTAATTTTTAAGTATTTATCATTGTATGGCAAGCTTTGGAGCCCGGGATATTATAGGGAATACAACCTGCATTCTAATTAATCAATAAATGCAAGAAAAGGATCTCAAGTAGTTTGCTCCCTTCCCTAACTTTAGTGATGGAGAAAAGAGCAAACAAAAATATTATTTACCCTTCGACTAGGTTAAACCTGGAAGATATGTCAACACAACATGCATTGGATAAAAAAAACATATAACAAGATGCTGCCATTGACAGACATTGTTGAAGAAATTAAGTAAAACACTAGTCCAACACTTTGGAGATTCGAGGAGTTTCAGTAATTATATGTATTTTTTTGAAGGAAGAAGCAACGATGGATACATCTCTTACATTGCCTAGACCATCCAAATTTATAGAAATATATCAAGAATACATCATCATCACTGCATCTGAGGAGGCTGGAATAGACATTGCAAACTTACAGAAATAACTTGATATCAGAACAAAACGCTTCCCAACAATACAGATGCAAGAGTTACTGTCAGATTGTCATCAAGGTCAGTACTGACAGGGAGTGATTCAACAAAGGCAGAAGCAACAGAAACCACAAGAAAAGCCAATGCCATATACCAGCTTTCTCGAACATATCCAAATGAAGAAAAATAGTACATGAACCTAGGGTATTCAGCATGATCAGCTACAAATCCACTAGAATATGTAAAGCAGCTATTATATGAACAAGAAGTTGGAAAAGATAATGAGTTAAGATTTACCCAAGGGATGATAGAAACCCAAACAGTGCCATTGCAACACTACCAGCTATGGACTTATTTCTATTGTAAGGAATTTTTTTAAAGCCAAACCTCCTTCCAACAATATCTGCCATTCCTGAAACAGAACATAATCTTAGCCATAGTATGATAGATATATAAAATTTTCCTCCTTAGAAATTAATTGGCAAGCATCAACTAAACAATAAAGTAGCACTATAGAAGTCTCAATTAAAAGTACCGTCTCCTGCACACAGGTTGCAGATTGTTGCAATGGCAATAGGGGAAGCCCTCCAATAGATCCCACAAGCAACAGTAATTGTTATGGCGTAGTAGAGAGGTCCTTTAAGAAGTTCCCTGATGCAAGGAAGACAAAGAGCAATTAAGAAGTGAAAAATAACGTGTCTTGTCTCAAACCCAGAAGAAGAAAGAGTTAAGTTAATTTGTTCATTCTCCTCTCAGCCAACTTTAAGTCACCCGTGCTTACATTCAATCAATAAGATCCCACCTAGATGAAATCTTGATCCATTCAGCAAATCTAACTTTAACAACATAAGAAAGAAAACAGGTCACATACAAGGTAACCAATTTGGTCCCCATTCGTCCAACTTGATTGGTTAAAAGGGATCTCTCTAGGTGGGATCCGAAGTGAGGGGAGGGCCACACTAAGCCTGAGGAATAAAGACATCTTAATGCTATCCTGAACAAATTCTAATGCAAAGCAGTAACCTGCGATCTCCATATCTGCTCATTGATTTGACTGTGGCATCATCTTTCCATATTCCGTATCCCACAAGAAGCATTCGTATTATGTTAACACCTGGAGTAAGGGCAGCCAACCATGCTCCACGATACCCAGAACTGCAGATATTAGGATTCCCTGTTTTGTCAAAAGAAGAAATTCAACTAATACAAATTCCCAAGTCAAGTAGATAAGAAAATTACCTGAATAGTGGCCAGCAAAGCATAAAAACTAGGCCGATACTTATATGTACAAGCTTCCTGTTGAGCTTCTGAAAAGCGATAGTAGATGGAGGACAAGCAACAGATAGGGGAAAGAAGATAGGAAAATTCAAATAGCAATAGTTTGGCAGTTGATATTGTGCAGATAGATGATAGTAACCAACAGATAATCAAGTGAAGGAAGTTCCCATATTTGGAAAGGCTCATTACCATATCCAAACTCGGTAGTTGAACTAGTGAGTAGCAACAAAAAACGTGTGAGTGAGAGAGATACTTGACCTGGTCGAAAACCCCACGTTTAGCGGTCTCTTCCCAGAGACGAAGAAGCGAGAGAGCTATAGTGAGGGTCACAAAAGTAGCGTAAAGATCGGAGAGTAGAGGATGTTGGTGCAGCATGGCGAGCGACGCCAAAATCCAATCCAGTGTAGCAAATAGCAAGACTTCACTGCTACTCAGCGAAAGAGACAAATTTAAGATTTGGGTTAACTCTTATTGGGATAGGTTCGGCGGGTTGAAGATGAAATGACCGAAACGGAAAGTAGCAATAAAGAGAAGCTAAGAGGGAACTCAGGTGTGGCCACTCTTTCTTGGCGGAAGAAGGTTTATAAATTCCCGCGAGTTGGGCTGCGCCAAGCCATCCATGTGTCTCGGCGCGTGGATTTCTTGTCTGTAAGTCTTTTCTTCATCCAGATTAAAAAAAGACAGCACAATTTTTATTTAGTTAAATTTTTAAGATATTTGTCAAGGGCTAAATTTGATATTTATTCTTCTGAATTTTGATTTCAGAAAAAGGGTTGGTAATTAGAATTAGTTACTCTCATTTTTAGTGGCTCAAATCCGCTATTTAAATATTTATATAAAAAATAAACTTTATTTAATTAATTTAATTGTAATAATATTACAAGAATTATAAATTTCTAAAAATGAAAGAGAATGAATGCTAAAGCGTGTGAATAACGTTAAAATATTTCTTTTTTGTATACCAAGTAATTTAGGAGGATTTTAATTATATAAAGATATTTTAAATCATTCACATTTAAACTAATCTTCGTTTGAGTGGGATAGTTTTTAATAGGAGGTAAAATTTTGACCATAAATTTTAAAGAATTATACACATAAAAATAATTTAAACTGATAACTTTACTTAAATTAAAGGAGTATCTTACCAACTTACTGGCATCCGAGGTTAACGTTAAAATAATATTAATGAAAGAGAATGAAGCTAAAACCAACTAGCGTGAAGAACGCTTGCAAGTGTCACATCCCTAATAATTTACTAAAATATATAATTTGCGATCCCCTAATGATTACGTTAAAGTAAAAAACTTGGCATTAACACACCAACTTTCAATCCCCTACGGCTACATGTCACGAATGAAACGATATCCACACTAATTTGCATTTGCTAACCTAATTTATGTTTTAGGTGGGTTAAAGACAATAATCTACTTGTTCGGGTCATATTATAGAAGATTTAAAAAAAAAAAAGATACGGACATTTCTTATATTCAACTAATTGAATTATTAAAAGAATATAAAATATTAAAAACATACAAGTTCTTTTAATGTTTAATTTATTATTACACCCAAATTACTAAAATTATAAAAAATTCTCAATTATTTAAATTTTTATTTAAGAACTATCAACTACATCTAATATGAAATAATCAAATGATGGCTCAACTCAAATCTTTTAACTCAGACAATACAGTCTCAAATCCAAGAAATAAGATGTTACAACAAGTATCCTAGGTCTTGGACAAGTTTTTACTTAGATGCTCCTGCTCATGCATATATCTTTGTTTATAATAAGAAATTGTCGGACCCCGTTCTCAGAGTCCAACTTCCATAGTCCTGAAACCTTACGCTTATTACATTGCAGTGCTATATGCTGTTGTTCCATGAAAGTGATGAACGCACACTACCTAAACATCAAAATTACATATTGACTTGCTCATATCAAAAATATCTTAAAGCCTCACGCTCGCATAGAGGCAAGAATCACCTTAATCGGAGTTATATAACTCAAGATACACTCTAAAAACCTAAAAGAGTTCATAACTGAAACACGCTCTCTTAACCGACCTCTCACTTAATTAGATGCAAACTTCTTCAATTTGTCTCCAAATGTTACCAATTTTTGTAGCAAGAAAGATATATGTCTTATAATTCCAATGGTTCAAGCCTCACCTAAATTGGAGGTCGGATGAGGGATTTATGCCCAAAAGAATAGACTATGTTCACTTCCAAAATCAAAATGAAACTCTTTTGGCGCGATTATCATAACTTTTAATCTAGATGTCAGATTGTGTTCGTTCTTTCACCATTTGAAAGTAGACATCTAGATCTACAACTCTCATGAAGACCCCAAAACGAGATTCGGCCTCTAACAATGTCCAAAACACCATTTTTCCCGTACACGTTCGGGTGAAAGTGTCCTAAATGGTTTGAAAATGTCCGTTAAACGGACATAGGCAGGATAAGGGGTGTTTTTAAACCCGAGGCTGTCCGTTTAACGGACATTCATGTCCGTTTGATGGACACGCCATCCTTCAAAACATCAACTCCTCTCATCTTCAACCCAACTTCAAACCACTTGTAACTATCACGTTTCAAAACTCATAACTTCTTATTCCTAGCTCCAATATGTGAATATTATACCTTCATGGAAAGATAATAAGATAAACTACAATTCTCATGAAGGATGCTAAGGTTAACTCCATCATCTATCAAGGTAAAAAGCCACTCAAAGGGCACTACTCATTAAAGACCAATGTAACAGTAACATAGCTAAATGAACAGTGACTGAATGTGTTCTTAACCTCATAACTTTTTAACCCTAAGTCCAAATGAGACAAATGATATACCCTTAGAAAGTTTTGAACTTCTACTACAATCTTCACGAAGACTTCCCGATCTAATTCAAGCCTTAAGAGGGTCTAAAACTGAAGTGAAGTTCTATCAAATTTTGTAAAAATTTGACAGCATTCCCTCTGTATATTTAACTAGCCAAACTTTAATTCAACTCAACTTAACTCAAGTACCTGCATATAACTCAATATCCAACCTCATTCAACATGTTTCAATTCTAAAGTATCTCCAAATACCATTCAAAGCAACAATCACACTCTTACATTCTAACCATATCCAAACTATACAATGATGCAATTGTTTTAAAACATACATGGATTTCACAAAATACATTAAAATTGAACATTCTTGCATTCATATGAAAATATGAGTTATTACAAGGCTTTAGAGGACATTTTAAGCCACTACATCAAATCCAAAATACAAACTTGCAAAAACATCACTTGCCCAAAATGCATCTAAAGCATTGATTTACAAAAATTAACTTGAAATACAAAAATCATCATTTCTAGAGTAATGCCTTTAAGCTCGATGGTCGATCTCGTGCTCCTCACCTAGAGATGGGACGGGATTGGAGGGTGAGCTTTAAACAAATGGGTAACATGTTTATATTTATGCAAATAAGCTGAATTTATTCATTATCCATACTGTTAGCAATTTTCTCAACAAACAATCATACAACTTTGCATTTCATAAATTCATCAAGCTAAAACATAACTTTCATGATTCAAGCATCTATCATTCTCGCAAATACATGCTAACACATAAACACATAGCTGATGGTTCAGCAAGATAAGTCCACAATAATCGATTTAACTACACAAGTGTAGTGATGTCTTTGAGGAGTCCAAAAAGGAACATCCTTGCCACAATCGGGCAGGCAGGCGAAGCCTATACTGGTCAACGTGCACGTGACTCTGCTGGGTGGACTTAACTACCTCATATAACATGAATTCATGCATCAAAATCTGGACTTTTCTTGTCCAACTGGCTGATTTCTGAAAATAGATTTTTCATGCATCCAAATAGCTGATTTTTGAAAAATGTATTTTATGTTTAACTCACATTTCATGATTTCACTAATATTCATGTTCATTCAATTCATGAACTTGTCAAGCAATAACAAGCAATGTCATATACTGTTCAAACTCTCACATAATGGCAATCATAAATCAATTTATACACAATCAAAACTCAATTAATGCTCATCCCAAGGTAATTGAAAAACATTAATTTCCTTAGTTGAGATAGTATTTAGAACTTACTAACATAAAGATAAAAATGAAACCCACCTTATATCTTGCTTAATCCTTGCTTAGGAGTGCTCTTCCCCTTGCTCTTCTCCTCTCTCTTGCTCTACTTCAAGAGAAACAAAAACCCATTTCAACATAGCTTCAATTGAAAATCTACATAACCTCTTACATGAAATTAACTTCAAAATCACTAAACCCATTTCATTTCTAAGCTTTCTACACCATAACCTAACTAAAAACGAACACTTGAAATCATGACTTACCTTGGTTCTTGACTCAACCAAAGAGTTTCTTGGTTCAAGATGTAGCTTAGCTCTTCCTCTACACTTTTCCTCCTTGAACTTTCTTCAAACACTTGCTTAATCTCTTAGAAAATCAAGACCTAGCCAAGCTTTTCTCTTTTTCTTCTTTCTCCCTACACTTCCACGACTTTCTCCCTCTCTCCCTCTAATTTTCGTGACTTCCCTCTCTTCTTCTACTAACTCACTTATTTCCTTCTCTTTTTATACTACTTACTTACTTACTTAAGCCCATAAGCCTAAAGCCCAACTCACTTCTTCTTCCTTCCTTCTTATATCCTCTTTACACTACTCAAGCCCATTTATCTTTTAAGCCCATCTTATTCTCTTTTCCTTTCCTACCTCATTAAGGCCCAACTAACACATTTAATCTCATTAACTCACCACCTAACTCTTTAATGCTATCACATGCTAATTAATGTCAACTCAATTAATGCTAATATAACATACTCAATTAATCTAATCATGCTTATTTTAAAAAAAATTTTGGGGCTAACATTTCTCCCCCCTTAAGAAATTTCGTCCTCAAAA
The DNA here is from genome assembly GCA_029891385.1 of Erythroxylum novogranatense. Lineage (NCBI taxonomy): Eukaryota > Viridiplantae > Streptophyta > Magnoliopsida > Malpighiales > Erythroxylaceae > Erythroxylum > Erythroxylum novogranatense. The sequence continues at coordinate 57,535,511 of CM057226.1, read as the reverse complement.
TTCTTACCTGCTTCATTGAAGAGGTGTGGATACTTCTCCTTTATCGCATCCAAAGGTTCCCACGTTGCCTCTTCAACTGCATGATTCCTCCAAAGGACTTTAACTAGCTGAATTGTCTTGTTCTTGAGAACTTTCTCCTTGCTATCCAGAATTGCCACTAGCATCTCCTCATAGCTCAGATCATCACTCAGCTGAACCTCTGAGGTCTGAATAATGTGAGAAGGATCTGATCTGTACCTTCTCAACATGAAAACATGAAAAACATCATGGATATGAGACAACTCTGGAGGCAATGCCAACCTGTAAGCTAACGGCCCGATCCTCTCTAGAATCTCATACGGACCCACATACCGAGGACTTAACTTGCCTTTCTTGCCAAACCTCATGACTCCCTTCCATGGAGACGTCTTCAGGAATACTTTGTCACCTATTGCATACTCCATCTCCTTCCTGTGAGCATCTGCATAACTCTTCATTCTATCCTGAGCTGCCTTAAGCCGCTGCTTGATCAAACTAACCTTATCCGTTGTCATCTGAACCAATTCTGGTCCTACCAGTTTCCTTTCACCTTCTTCATCCCAACATATTGGAGTCCTGCATCTCCCCGCCATACAGTAACTTCATAAGGAGCCATCTGAATGCTCGAATGGTACGAATTGTTATAGGCAAATTCGACCAACGGCAAATGCTCATCCCATGCTCCTTTGAAGTCCATGACACACGCTCTAAGCATTCCCTCTAGGGTCTGAATGGTCCTCTCAGACTGACCATCAGTCTGAGGATGAAATGCTGTGCTGAAACTCAACTTAGTCCCTAGAGCTTCCTGCAAACTACTCCAGAATCTCGACGTGAATCGAGGATCCCTGTCGGATACTATGGAATTTAGAACTCCATGCAACCTCACTACCTCATCAATGTATTTCCTTGCTAACACCTGCAACGAATCTGTCTGCTTAATTGCCAGAAAATGGGCTAACTTGGTTAACCGATCTACAATAACCCATATGGCATCATGCTTCCTACTAGTTCTGGGTAAACCCATCAGAAAATCCATAGTGATCCTTTGCCACTTCCATTCAGGAATGGACAATGGCCTTAACATGCCTGAAGGTGCCTGGTGTTCAGCCTTGACTTGCTGACACACTAGACATCTGCTCACATCCGACATCTAGATTAAAAGTTATGATAATCGCGCCAAAAGAGTTTCATTTTGATTTTGGAAGTGAACATAGTCTATTCTTTTGGGCATAAATCACTCATCCGACCTCCAATTTAGGTGAGACTTGAACCATTGGAATTATAAGACATATATCTTTCTTGCTACAAAAATTGGTAACATTTGCAGACAAATTGAAGAAGTTTGCATCTAATTAAGTGAGAGGTCAGTTAAGAGAGAGTGTTTCAGTTATGAAATCTTTTATATTTTTGGAGTATATCTTGAGTTATATAACTCCGATTAAGGTGATTCTTGCCTCTATGCGAGCGTGAGGCTTTAAGCTATATTTGATATGAACAAGTCAATATGTGATTTTGATGTTTAGGTAGTGTGCGCTCATCACTTTATGGAACGATAGCATATAGCACTGCAATGTATTAAGCGCAAGGTTTCAGGACTACGGAAGTTGGGCTCTGGGAGCGGGGACGGACAGAAATTCTCCATATAATTGCTCCTAATTAACCAGCAACTTGTTTGCTCTCATATATTCCTATTACTCTTATGGCTTTTGGTTCTGCCTGATTTTGATGAAGCTGAACGTTGTTGTTTAGATCCATGAGATTGTCGTCTTGAGTGAGAGAGTACCTGCAAAATAGAATAAGGGACGCCGGAGGTTGATAACCAGTAGACCCCTCTGATGCTCAAGTTAGTCTTTTAGGTGAGGGTTTGATAGTTATGAACAGAGAAGCTAGGGTTCTGATCACGTACCCGTATCCTCGCAACATAATACCTTATATGCGGAATAGATGCTAGGTTTTAGGTCTTTACGTATGCATGGGAGACTTCCACCTGTAGATGGGTCGTAAATGCGTGGATGTTAGTAGTGTGCCCTAGGCCAATGAACATTTGTGATTCATGTATTAACATTATGATTTGTTAATAATATATTATGAGGTATTCATTTTATATATGCATGTATTTCATTTACGTAATGTGATTTACATTCCATGAATGGTATTAAACTTATGTCATCAAGTATGTGACTTGATAGTAAAACCATAAGTGTTATAATACTATTCTAAACTGTCCCTAGTCGATCATTATTGGTGGAACAATAATGAATTAAGACTAGTATGTGTTCTGATTGATGATCACGTTTTACTGATCATGGATATGAGATATCAAATCAGAAACATAGATATATGTTAGAGAACATATATTGGACCGACCCAAAAAGAGAATACTACATGGTTTCATGTCATTAGTGATTCTCAATATGGTTTGACTTTAGTCCTTTGACCTGAATGTTAGAGTAGTGCCCTAAAGGCAATCCCCTTTAGCGTTTTTTGTTCATAGTCATGTACAGACTTTATGAATAAATAAAGAAAGGCATGTTTCATTTATTTGATGTTCTTTATGAATTGATATTGATCTTTAATCAAATTAATGATGTCCATGATATATGACATAGCATGAAGAAAATTATGATATGATCATAATCTTGAGATTCCTATCATGTGCAATTATGTCAAGATTCTAAATTTTCCTAGTCATAGGATTAATGAGATGGACATCATTAATCCCACAGACTAAGATATGTCATACTCCTTGATTGGATCAAGCGGTGGATCTCGAAACCGTAAATATGAGATATTTAGAGTTGACATATGGATGCTTACTAGTGGTAGTAAGTTCATTGGATGACTTGCCATGAGATCATCACATGGATTTAATGTCAGTGATAATCTCATCATAGCAATGGTGCAAGTATCCTTAGACTTGAGGTACTCAAGGATATCTTGATACTAATCTGCATTTTGACTCCATTCCTTGTGGCCTTCCGAGAGGTTACTCATAGGATGGTGCTTGGGTACAGCTTTGAGGTATTCGAAGGTAATTGAGTAGCCAATAAAGGATTCATCACTCCTGTGAGAACATAAGAGATACCCTGGCCTCTTTTCAGGATCATTACTTTAAGTCTCTGGCCAGAGCATGACTATGTCATGAAGAGTGTCTTCATGGACATATAAAGTAATGAGTCCTCGACAGAACCGATTTCACTTGGGCTAGACTTAGTCTAGTAAGAGTTGACATATTAGCCATACTCATAACCAAGTGGGGTATAGGATGATGAAAGGACGAATTGCACAAGAATTGTATCATGGAAGGGTTCGTGATCCGGTTCGTGATGAATTCATCAAACCGATTACTTCCGATCAATTGGGGTCGTGATGTGTTGCTAGATACCGCCATGACTTGCTCGATTAATTGTTAATCTAAGTGGCCAACATAACCGGGAACCTAAAGGGTCACACGCATAAGAGTGACTCAGAGAATCTGTAAAATAGTAATTGGACAGAGTTCCAATTATGGAGAGCAACTGGATTAAATGTATCCCGATGAGATCGAGATATGTCCCGATGAGATCGCCACATCGATATTGTTAAGAAAGGTTTTCGGTGATTTTTCCATGCCGGGGCCCGGTAGGACCGACCCCAGTGTGACTGGACCACTTTAGCAATATATATACATATATATATATGATTAATTAATTAAATAATTAATTAATATATATATATATATATGCATGAAACGTGGATGGCAAAGGAGAAGCAAGGAAGCTTCCATTTGGAAGCTTAGTCATCACCTTTCATTAATTGCTAAAAGACAAAAACAATAAAGGAAGATGAGAAATGAAGATGATGCTCGTTGGTGTTATAAAAGAAGAAAAGAAAGAGTCTTTTCTTGCTTCTTAAGAAGAGTTCTTCGTGGGTTGAAAGAAGAGGAAAAAGATTGAAAGGAAAAATTGTTTTCCTTCTCATTTCTCCATCGATTCTTCATCTTCTCATCCAAGCTTTTGTCATCTCCTCCACGTTGATCCAAGCTCTCCAAGGATAAAGGTAAGGTCTAGCAGCCTTTAATTTGTTCTAGCTATTCCCGGGTCAAAGGTGTTTGATCCGGTTAGGTTTTCTGATCTCTGCGTGGATACCTTTAGAGATAGTCTCTATTGGCTATTCAGGTTTGAGTTTTCATACCGACACCGGGATCTTGGGTTTTCGGGAAGGTCCCGGGAACAAAAATTTTTGTTTTCCGCTGCTGGAACATGTGATGTTCCTCTCGGGATTTTCCTACAGTGGTATCAGAGCGTCTGGTGTCGTGTATGAAGCTTTAACTGAAGCTAGATCATAAACCTTAATTGCTTGTGATGTTGTAGCATGCATTCTGTTCAGATTTCGAATTGCTATAGAGATAGGGTTTTCAAAATTTTTCTATCCAGGATTGTTCATAACATGTTATAGAATATGTCTATGAATTTTCAGAATTTATCGATTTGATTTGATATAGTTTTGCTAATTAATTCCCCAAGGTTTCAGATGCTGTTTTGTGAAACACTCTGTGGACAGGCAGTAGTATAAAATCGAGAATAAATTCTAGAAAAATCTTTTTCTGGATTTTCCTTTACCTACATATCTCTAAGATGTTGGTGAATGTCTGTGAGCATGGAAATTGGATTTCAAGGTGATTGGATATTTATGCACGAATTTATTCTATACTGTTGGGAATTGTTGTACTGATGAACACAGTTTTTTAATCGGTTTTGTTATTTTGGTTGACTGAGTTTTTAATGGCCTAAAATCCTGAAACAATTCAGGTAGCATTTTCTGAACATTTAGTAACCTATGTAATTTTCTCAGAATTTATTGCAATTGTTTCATTGATCATTTCGAGAAATGTACAGAACTGGACAGTTTTGTGAAAATTGTTGAGACTGTTTTGCTTGGCTTGATTGAGTGTGCTTTTTCAGTTCCAATGCCTTGCACCATTTTTAATGTGATTAAAAATGTGTTATCTTGATGTAGTATGATTGCCAAATTGAATTGCTTGAATTTTCTTTTCCAATAATTTTTGAATGCCGAATTGGTCACATTTGTGTCTCGTTAGTATATTTCATTTTCTTGCTTGTTTTGGCCGTCATAATTTTTGTGACAAGTGCCGGAGTAGTTTTGAGAGTGTATACACTAGCTTGAGATGCTTAGGGTGAGAATTTGGGTGTTCCTAAATTATTTGGATATTTATGAGTTTTGACTCATTTCAAGCTTTTCATATAGTTTGACTATTTAAGGCATTCATGGATCAATGAAGTGTTCATTGAGGCATCAATTTACAGATATTACCCTAGGTATGATGGTGTTGAGAATTGGAATTGCATTGATTGAGGAATTAGCCGATTAGAAAAATAGCAAATTTTGATGGATAAGTCGACTTGTGCTGTGCATAAGGTGACTTGTTCAAGGTCTGTGCATAAGGTGACTTGTTCAAGGTCTGTGCATAAGGCGACTTGTAGTAGTATACAAGGCGACTTGTGCAGGGACAGCAGCATAAGGCGACTTGTAGCATCATATAAGTCGACTTGTGTGTGGGCAGAAGCATAAGGTGACTTGCATTCGATGAAAGTCAACTTTTAACATGCACAGGAGGGATGAGGATGATTATAAGGAAAGATTCAATGTGATTGATGAAACCTAAATCATTTCATATAGTCCTGGTGACTATAATCCTTCAGCTTGGAGTCTAGAGTTCGAAATCCCTCCTCGGTATATGAAAACTAACGCCTTCCATTAATATGGTAAGAACCAGAGTTCTTATAGGGATGGGTTGTTGGGTAAACCCAAGCTCACTCTATACGGATATGTTCGAACCATGAAAATATGATTTTCTGATTAATGGGTTGGTTTTCACTGGAAGCGTTGGTTTGTTGAGTAAACTCAAGGTCAACGTGGACAGAGGTGAAATTGGGTAGCATACATCGGATGTATGGCATCAAAGAGTTGATACCCAATGTAAGTGCATACATCAACAAGTTGATAGAGCGATCGATAGTTGTGTCTAAGATGTAATTGGTATATCCGATACTCCCGAGACATAAGGTGGCTTGTTGGGTAAACCCAAGGTCATTCTCAATGTCGGTTATCGATGATGCAATTGGTATGTTCGATACCTACCGATTGACCTAAGTTGTGGCTTGTTGGGTAAACCCAAGGTCATTCTTAGCAATATCGGATATCAACCCACTAGACATTATGTCACTTTGTTTCTTTGGATTCAGAATGAGGGTTATGGATTCTATGAAACTAGTGGAGCTCTTTTGCATATCATTCAAGTCCTTATGATTATGCAGCTATTCCTATTCTAACATTCTTCCTCTCTATCCGTAGGTTATTTGAAAATGTCGTCAAGTGTGAATCTTCGCCGCTTATGGATTCCAACAAGTTAATCGGACCGAATTTTCTTGATCGTTAAGGAATCGAGAATAGTTCTCGATCTAAAGGTCAGGATATATCCTAGATTTTCCGCTTCCAGATGCACTCTTATCGATGCTTCCGATGATGATCGAAGGCATATAGTAAGCATCTAAAGGATGTGACATTGCTATTGCATCATGCTTGCCTCGATGTCACCAGAGTCAAGCGGCGACGAGTCCATGGATGCTCACACTATAGTTTTTCATCTTAGGGAGGCTGCTTGACGAGCAAGCCCGGTCCGAAAGGTTCGAGACCTCAAGGCTTCTCTTCACCATTAAAGATGGCTCCAGGACATCTCAGCATGCGATGCATACGAAGATGAATGGCTATATTGAGAGATTGGTCGTCTTAGGTTTTGCAATGGATCATGAGTTAAGTATAGACTTAATTCTGGTTGGATTGTCCGACAGTTATGCACAGTTTGTGTTAAACTATCGGATGAACCAAATATCCACAACAATACTGAAATGATCAATCTGCTTTCAAGACAATGAAAGGTACTATCAAGAGTGATAGTAAGCAAGTCTTTGGTAGTAGCTTCTTCTTCTTGAGTTCCAAGAAGAAAAAGAACCCAAAGAAGAAGAAGGCAAAGAAACCAAAGGGAAGCGCCATCAAGAAGAAGACCAAAGAAGCGGCCCCGAAAGGAACTTGCTTCCATTGCGGTAAAGATGGCCATTGGAGGCGCAATTGCAAAGTCTATCTTGAGTCGTTTGAGCGAAGAAGAAGGCATCGATGCCTCGACTACTTCGTGTTTGTATGTCATTGAAGTTAATCTTTATTCGATCACAACATTTGGGTATTTGATACTGGTTGTGGCTCACACATATGTAATGATATGCAGGGCCTCAGGGACAGTAAGGCAACTCATGAAGGGAGAAGTAGACCTACGTGTTGGAAATGGAGCAAGAGTTGCGATTAGTAGTAGGAACCTATGTTTTGTATCTCCCTCTGGGCTTGTCTTTGGAATTGGATGATTGTTATTTTGTACCGTTTGACAAAGAATATATTATTCATTTCTTGTCGAATAGAAATGGATTCCATATGAATTTTAATAGCAATGGTTGTTCTATCAATTCTAATGGAATGCTTTATGGAACTGGTACATTGTGCAATGGTATTTACATATTAGATATGTCTAATCCAATTTTAAATGTCAATGACACCAAACGGTATAAAAGAGATAATCTAAAGTCAACTTACTTATGGCATTGTCGACAGCCATATAAATGAGACACGATCGCTAAACTCCATAAGAGTGGTAGTTTAGGGTCATTTGATTATGAATCATATGACACATGCGAATCTTGTTTATTAGGCAAGATGACTAAGTTACCTTCAAGGAAAGGGTGAACGAAGCGATTGGAGTATTAGACCTAATACATTCGGATGTATGCGGTCCGATGTCCATCCATGCCGAAGTGGTTGTCGTTACTTCATTACCTTTATCGATGATTATTCACGATATGGGTACTTGTATCGATGAGATACAAATCAAGCGTTTGAAAAGTTCAAACAATTCGAAATGAAGTAGAAAACCACTTTGGTAAAAGTATCAAGGCATTACGATCCGATCGTGGTGGAGAATACTTAGACCAACAGTTTGAGATTATCTCGTAGATAATGGGATATTATCTCGGTGGACTTCTCCTTACACGCCGCAAAGACAATGGTGTGGCTGAAAGGAGAAATCGAACCTTGTTGGACATGGTACGATCAATGATGGGTTTCGCAAAGTTACCAAAATCGTTTTGGGGGTATGCGCTAGAGACAGCTGTTTACTTGCTAAACAGAGTTCCCTCTAAGACAGTTGATGTTACTCCATATCAGATGTGGACTAACAGAAAACCTTATCTTTCTCATCTGAAAGTATGGGGTTGTCCTGCTTACGTGAAGCGGATTCAGTCAGATAAGCTTGAAGCAAAGTCTGACAAGTGTTTGTTTGTAGGATATCCTAAAGAGACCATGGGATATCAATTCTACCTTGCTGAGGAACAAAAGGTGTTTGTTTCAAAGCTTGCTGTCTTTTTAGAGAAAGAGTTTCTTCTCCAAGAAGACAGTGGGAGCAAAGTCGAACTTGAAGAAGTTCAAGATGCTCAAACAAGCATGATCAATCGCTGAACTCGAGACCATCACTCATTCAGATGAAGTAACAGTTCAACCTTCTGTGACACACGAAGTTCGTAGGTCAAGTAGGATGCGCACTGTTCCCGAGAGATATGGATTTCTCGTAAGTGAACAGAATGACGTATTGCTCATAGAAGATGATGAGCCTGCTACCTATGAAGAGGTTCTGAAAAGTTCAGAGTCTGAAAAATGGCTTTGTGCCATGAAAGCCGAAATGGATTCCATGTACATAAACCAAGTATGGACTTTGGTTGATGCACCTGAAGGGATAAAACCTATAGGGTGCAAATGGGTTTTCAAGAAGAAAACCGACATGGATGGTAATGTGATTACCTACAAAGCAAGGCTTGTGGCCAAAGGATTTCGTCAAAGACAAGGAGTTGACTATGACGAGACCTTCAGCCCCGTAGCAATGCTCAAATCCATTCGGATATTCCTAGCCATTGCCGCTCATTATGATTATGAGATATGCCAAATGGATGTGAAGATAACTTTCCTTAACGGAAATCTGACCGAGGATGTGTACATGACACAACCAGAGGGCTTCACTTCCAGTGATGGCGAAAAGGTATGCAAGCTTCAGAAATCCATCTATGGATTGAAGCAAGCATCCAGGAGTTGGAACATCCGTTTTGATGAGTCAATCAAAGAGTTTGGTTTCTCACAAAATTCGGATGAGCATTGTGTGTACAAAAAGGTTAATGGGAATGCAATCGTTTTTCTTGTGTTGTATGTAGATGACATACTGTTACTCAGAAACGATGTCTCATTGATGCAATCAGTTAAAATTTGGTTGTCAAAGCAATTTGCGATGAAAGACCTTGGTGAAGCAACTTATATCATTGGGATAAAGATCTATAGAGATAGATCAAAGAGGTTGCTTGGTCTTTCACAATCATCGTACATAGACAAGATGCTAAAGAGGTTTAGCATGGAGCAATCCAAGAGAGGTTTCTTCCCATTACTCATGGATAACACTCGAAATCTATGTGTCCTAAGACACAAGATGAGAGGATTCGCATAGATCGATCCCATATGCATCTGCAGTAGGATCGATCATGTATGCTATGTTATGTACGAGGCCCGATGTATCGTATGCTCGAGTGTCACGGCGGATACTAATCGATCCCTGGTGAGGGTCATCTTTGGGTAGTCATCAAGAATATCCTCAAGTACTTGTGAAGGACTAAGGATGTTTTCGATATATGGAGATGGAAATCTCAAGTGAGCGGGCATACGGATGCGGTTTCCTATCGACAAGGATGACTCGGATCCCAACAAAGTTATGTTTTCACGCTAAACGGCGGAGCGGTCATTGGAAGAGTTCCAAACAAGAGACGCATCACGATTCGACGACCGAAAGCGAGTACATTCTTTGCATCGAGGTGGCAAAGGAAGTCGTTGGATCAAGAAGTTCATTTCAACTTGGTGTGGTTCCTAGGCGTGATGGACCCATACAGTTGTATTGTGACAACAATGGGGCTATTGCTCGAGCAAAGAACCGAGGTCTCACCAACGATCTAAACACGCACTCCAGATATCATCCGATTCGAGAGATCATTGCTAGAGGTGATGTCGTGATCGAGAGGATTCCCAGCAGCGTAACATTCTTGATCCGCTGACGAAGCCATTGTCACGTAAGAATTTTGATTCTCATGTACTCGCTTATGGTATTAGATACCAAGGCGATTGGTTTTAGGTCAAGTGGGAGATTGTTAGAGTAGTGCCTAAAAGGCAATCCCTTTAGCGTTTTTGTTCATAGTCATGTACGGACTTTATGAATAAATAAAGAAAGGCATGTTTCATTTATTTGATGTTCTTTATGAATTGATATTGATCTTTAATCAAATTAATGATGTTCATGATATATGACATAGCATGAAGGAAATTATGATATGATCATAATCTTGAGATTCCTATCATGTGCAATTATGTCAAGATTCAAATTTTCCTAGTCATAGGATTAATAAGACCGACATCATTAATTGGACGGACTAGCATATGTCATACTCCTTGATTGGATCAAGCAGTGGATCTCAGAAACTGTAAATATGAGATATTTAGAGTTGACATATGGATGCTTACTAGTGGTAGTAAGTTCATTGGATGACCTGCCATGAGATCATCACATGGATTTAATGTCAGTGATAATCTCATCATAGCAATGGTGCAAGTATCCTTAGACTTGAGGTACTCAAGGATATCTTGATAATTGATCCTGCATTTTGACTCCATTCCTTGTGGCCTTCCAGAGGTTACTCATAGGATGGTGCTTGGGTACAGTTTGAGGTATTCGAAGGTAATTGAGTAGCCAATAAAGGATTCATCACTTCTGTGAGAACAAAAGAGATACCCTGGCCTCTTGTCAGGATCATTACTTTAAGTCTCTGGCCAGAGCATGACTATGTCATGAAGAGTGTCTTCATGGACATATAAAGTAATGAGTCCTCGACAGAACCGATTTCACTTGGCTAGACATAGTCTAGTAAGAGTTGACATATTAGCCATACTCATAACCAAGTGGGGTATAGGATGATGAAATGACGAATTGCACAAGAATTGTCATGGAAGGGTTCGTGATCCGGTTCGTGATGAATTTATCAAACCGATTACTTTCCGGTCAATTGGGGTCATGATGTGTTGCTAGATACCGCCATGACTTGCTCAGATTAATTGTTAATCTAAGTGGCCAACATAACCGGAACCTAAAGGGTCACACGATAAGAGTGACTCGAGAATCAGAAAATAGTAATTGGACGAGTTCCAATTATGGAGAGCAACTGGATTAAATGTATCCTGATGAGATCGAGATATGTCCCGATGAGATCGCCACATTGATATTGCTAAAAAAGGTTTTCGGTGGTTTTTCCATGCCGGGGCCCGGTAGGACCGACCCCAGTGTGACTGGACCACTTTAGCAATATATATACATATATATATATGATTAATTAATTAAATAATTAATAAATATATATATATATGCATGAAACGTGGATGGCAAAGGAGAAGCAAGGAAGCTTCCATTTGGAAGCTTAGTCATCACCTTTCATTAATTGCTAAAAGACAAAAACAATAAAGGAAGATGAGAAATGAAGATGATGCTCGTTGGTGTTATAAAAGAAGAAAAGAAAGAGTCTTTTCTTGCTTCTTAAGAAGAGTTCTTCGTGGGTTGAAAGAAGAGGAAAAAGATTGAAAGGAAAAATTGTTTTCCTTCTCATTTCTCCATCGATTCTTCATCTTCTCATCCAAGCTTTTGTCATCTCCTCCACGTTGATCCAAGCTCTCCAAGGACAAAGGTAAGGTCTAGCAGCCTTTAATTTGTTCTAGCTATTCCCGGGTCAAAGGTGTTTGATCCGATTAGGTTTTCTGATCTCTGCGTGGATACCTTTAGAGATAGTCTCTATTGGCTATTCAGGTTTGAGTTTTCATACCGACACCGGGATCCTGGGTTTTCGGGAAGGTCCCGGGAACAAAATTTTTTGTTTTCCGCTACTGGAACATGTGATGTTCCTCCCGGGATTTTCCTACACTGAAGTCATCATGGTTCCCTACATGAGGAATTTAGTGTTTTGATATTAGACTAAGTTATTTTTAACCGAATAACAAATAGTCTTATGTTGGACACTAAATGAATCATGCGGAGGGATGTGAATGACGTAGATGGGATTTGTATCTCTCTTAAGTGAGAGAGATATCATTTGGGCCTCTTGACAAGTGTGATCAAGAAATGCATGGTCAGTGCTCAAATGAATTGATGAAGAGTCATCAATGTCATTTGTTATAATCACCAACTTGGGGATCAAGAAACTATGATTAATCAAAGGTTGACATGTACCATGCCTTGTGATTAATCTTGATATCGTGTTATAAAAGGACTGAGCTTATAACCATAGTTACAGGTTAAATCGGATTATCGATCCTCATTTGATTTGGGTAGTCATAATGTCTTGCTAGAGGCCGCTTATGACTTATGGGCCTTGAAGTGTAATCAAGCCCATTGCCAACATCAAATGAGCCTATAGGGTCGCACACAAAGAGTGATGTGATCTGGGCTTATTCTCTTGGGCCTAATTTATTAGGTATCGAATAAATATATTTAGATATATTTATTGGGCTAGATTTAATTAAGTTGTCAGGCTTTTATTATATATGATATAATGGGCCGAAACTTAATAGGGCCTGAATGAGATTAGGGTTTCTCTATAAATAGAGAAGCTTAGGTCTCATTAGGTTAACGACACAATTGTCAGGAAACCCTAGCTGCCATCCAAGAGAAAGATCGTGCGGCATTCAGAAAGGTTTTCAGGATGTGCTAGCACACTACGTACCGCAATTTTGATAGTGCACGCTCGTGTGGATACCGGTAGAGGACATTAGCGATTTGCAGTGTCTTGGAATCCGAAAAAGAAAAGAAGCAATCTACCCACGAAAATAAGGTATTTTTGTTAATCCTCGTGTTTTCGATTATACGTGATATTTTTGTATGGTCTTTTCCGCAACAGACAGTGAATACTCGGACCGTCGTGATCCAACAAAGGTATCGAGCCAGTGTTTAATCGTTAATCTTGAATTAGAGGCTTGATTATAATTGATGATTTGTTTTGATGCTTGTAAACGCAATATACCGTAGAAAAGGTCTCGCTTTTATGTATACTTTGTTTTTGGAAATTGTTTCCAAGCTATCCTCCATCGAAATTGTTTCTTGTTTGTTTGTGTTCTTCTAATGTATATGTTTTCTCTGGAAATCAATTTACAAATACGATGACTATACATGTTCGAAAAATCTAGGGTTTTATGAAATCCCTAATTTCGCCCCTTTCATATGCTTTCAAACTCATAAATCCGTAATGCGTTTTGTGGGTTCCGGGTATGTGCGTATTCTTTGGATTTTCGATATCCTTGGTATTCGACGCATGATTCAGCGCATGTTTTGTTGTCCATCCGGAAATAGTTTCCTCCATTGCCGCACCCATGTTTTATGATGATACATGATTTGTTTTAAACAAAAGCATGAAGGAGTTTATGCGATTATTCAAGCCATATGTTTTAACATCCGGAAATCTTGCAATTTTGAATGACTAGGTTTTTCCAAATTTGTCTAACCCTAATTTGCGATCTTGGCTTCGGAATTACTTGTGTTTTGTTGAATCATATACTTGCGAGTTTTTGTTGAATCATATACTTGCGATTGTTACGATATTGCATATGGAATTGTTTCGAATTCTCTCTGCGTTTTCCTCCTCCATGGATCTGCATTTTTCTCCCTCCTTGTGTTTTCTGGAAAATCGATGGGTGAGTAACACCCATCGATCGGTGACGCAACACCATCACTAGATGATGGTGTCGCCATGAAATGGCGTCTCCGGTGACGCCATGGGTCGCGGAAACCGTCGGTGGAGACCCACGGTTGGAGGTTCGTTTTTCCTCGAGTTCCGAGCGGTTGTCGTGCGACGTGGGGTGCGTGACGTGGTTGTGGAAAGAAGATCCGAAGAAGGGACGGCGTGTTGGAGAAGACGACGGCGCAGCGTCTTGCACGCGCAGACGCTACCCCTTCCTTTTTATTTTTTAATTTTTTTATATATGGTTTTAAAATTGTTTTAAACCCAACTTGTCTTTTATTAATTTAATAGAGATTAAATTAATAAATACTCCTAATAAAATAAAAGGTGTTTTATTAAATTTGAAAATTGTTTTCAAAGGATTATTTATTAGGAAAGGGTTTTTGAATTTAACTTAATTTTAAACCCAACTTGTCTTTTATTAATTTAATAGAGATTAAATTAATAAATACTCCTAATAAAATAAAAGGTGTTTATTAAATTTGAAAATTGTTTTCAAAGGATTATTTATTAGGAAAGGGTTTTTGGAATTTAATTTAATTTTTCAAGAGTTGAATTATTAAGTTAAATTTTTTTCAAATCAACAATTAGAATCAAGCCAAGGTTGTAACAAGCGTTTTGTAATCTTCCATAATTCTTTATAAGGATTAATAACCTTCTAAGAACGACCCTCATCGTAATTTTAAGTTTATATGCCTTCCATAAATCTTTACCAATGTTTATTTCTAGCTCATCCTTATGTGGGTCATTGCCAAAGCAAGGCATGTGAGGATTATCTAGGGAAGACATTTGAATAATGGTGCTATTCATAGGTAAAGTATGGTTAAACTTAACTAAGCTATCAAAACGGTTTTGGGCTTAGGGCATAAGATTGGGTTTTTACATGCATGCAGTACATAAGATGTATTTTAACATAAGCCCATCAAGAGTTACATGTGATGTAATTGAAAAGAGTTTTCTACCTAAATAACTAAGTTTTGAGTGTTAAGCCAAAGCTTTCTTAGGACTTAGTGAAATATGGATCTTGTTTTCTCCCATTTTTCTATTGAGGGTTATTTTTTGAGTGGGAGCTAATACCTCATACTAATTAAGAATGTTGACCCTTATTACATATTTATTTTGTAGATTATGGCTACTCCATCCACAAACCTTTCTATGCGATCTATCCTAGAGAAAGAAAAGTTTAATGGAACAAATTTCCTAGATTGGTATAGGAACTCGAGAATTGTTCTCAAGCAAGAAAGAAAGGTTTTCAAGAAGAAGGGCACAACAAAGGACAAAGGTAAAGTACCTAAGTCCAAGCCCAAGCCCAAAGCTAAGACTAAGACACCCAAGGAGGGAGTTTGCTTCCATTGCAATGAACCTGGTCATTGGAAAAGGAACTGCAAGCTCTATTTGGAAGAGCTGAAAGAGAAGAAGAATAGTGCGACTATTTCTTCAGGTATGTTTGTTATAGAAATCAATTTTACTCCTTCTGCATCTTGGGTATTAGATACCGGAGCTGCAACTCACATTTGTACTAATGTGCAAAGTTTAAGAAGGACTAGAAGATTGATGTCCGTGAGATCGACTGCTGGCGTGGGAAATGGAGCAAGAGTTCTTGCTTTATCCGTGGGGACTTATGATCTTATTTTGCCCATCTGGGCTCATTTTGGAACTCAAGAATTGTTATTATGTACCTACTATGAGTAGGAACATTATTTCTTTAACTTGTTTAGAGAATGATGGATTTAAATTTTCTATTGAGAATAGAAGTATTTCCATTTATAAGAATGACATTTTATATGGCATTGCGCGTCAATTAAATGGCATTTATACTTTAGACACTGAGTTTGTTACAAATGAGCCCATCTATAACATAAATACCAAGAAGTTTAAATCTAACGATTTGAACCTAACCTATCTCTGGCATTGTCGCTTAGGCCATGTAAATGAAAAACGCATTTCAAAACTCCATCAAGATGGATTCATAGATTCTTTTGAATCTTTTGACACGTGTGATTCTTGTTTACTGGGTAAGATGACAAAGGCCCCCTTCACAGTAAAGGAAAGGGCCAATGAGCTATTGGGCCTTATACATACCGATGTATCGGTCCTTTTAGCATATCGTGAGAGGAGGTTATTTGTATTTCATTACTTTTATAGATGACTTCAGAGATATGGGTATGTCTATTTAATGAAGTACAAATCTGAATCTTTGAAAAGTTTAAAGAGTATAAGAATGAAGTACAAAATCACTTGGCAAGAATATTAAAATCCTTCGATCCGATCGAGGAGGTGAATATTTAAGCCAAGAGTTTGATGATTATCTTAAGGATTGTGGAATCGTTTCACAATTGACTCCTCCAGAACTCCTCAATGGAATGGTGTTTCGAAAGGAGAAATCGAACTCTATTAGATATGGTTCGATCAATGATGAGTCAAACCGATCTTCCAAAATACTTACGGGGCTATGCTTTAGAAACTGCAGATTCATATTGAACCGTAGTCCTTCAAAGGTCAGAAAAGACACCTTATGAGATATGGATTGAGAAGCGTCCCAATTTATCTTTTCTAAAGATTTGGGGTTGTGAGGCTTATGTGAAGCGTCCAATTAGCGACAAGTTGGCACCCAAATCAAAAATGTTATTTTGTGGATATCCTAAGGAAACTAAAGGATATTACTTTTACATCCCATCAGAGAACAAAGTGTTTGTTGCTCGAAATGGTTTCTTCTTAGAGAAGGAATTTGTTTCCAAAGGAAACAGTGGGAGTAAAGTACAACTCGAAGAAATTCAAGTTACACAAAATGACATTGAGCCTGAAAAGGAGATTGAAGCGAGCTCACAAGCTGTTGATGAGCAGTCTTCAACAACACAAGGCCTACGTAGATCTGATAGGATTCGTCATGAACCCGAGAGATATGGATTTCTCGTTACTAATGATGATAATGTGATGCTCATCGATCATAATGAGCCCACAACCTATCAAGAAGCTATGGAAAGTCCAGAATCTGCTAAATGGTTAGAGGCCATGAAAGCAGAGATGCAATCTATGGATGACAATCAAGTTTGGACTTTGATTGATCCGTCTGATGGCTTGAAGACCATTGGATGCAAATGGGTTTTCAAAAAGAAACTCGACATGGATGGAAATGTGCACACTTATAAAGCAAGACTTGTTGCTAAAGGTTATCGACAAGTTCATGGAATTGATTATGATGAGACATTTTCTCCAGTGGTCATGATCAAATCCATTAGAATTCTTATTGCCATAGCTGCATACTACGATTATGAGATATGGCAAATGGATGTCAAAACGGCTTTTCTTAATGGAAACTTACTTGAGGATGTATATATGATACAGCTGAGGTTTTATCCATCCTAAGAATTCGGAAAGGTGTGCAAGCTTCAAAGATCCATTTATGGATTGAAGCAAGCATCAAGAAGCTGGATTCTTCGTTTTGATGAAGTTGTCAAAGAGTTTGGATTCATCAAGAATAAAGATGAACCTGGTGTTTACAAAAAGGTTAGTGGGAGTCTTTGTTGTCTTTTAGCTTTATATGTTGATGACATATTACTCATTGGAAGCGATATTCCGACCTTACAGAGTGTCAAGACTTGGTTAAGAAACGCGTTTCTCAATGAAAGACTTAGGTGAGGCTGCCTATGTTTTAGGCATTAAGATCTATAGAGATAGATCAAGAAAGGTTATAGGCCTAAGTCGAGTACATACATAGATAAGATCTTGAAAGGTTCAAGATGCAAGATTCCAAGAGAGGATTCTTGCCTATGTCACATGGAATCAAGCTTTCTAAGAAGGATTGTCCTACTTCAGATAAAGAGCTTGAGCGCATGAGTAAGATTCCATATGCATCTGCAATTGAATCTATCATGTATGCCATGTTATGTACTCGACCTGATGTCTCATATGCTTTGAGCATAACAAGTAGATACCAATCTAATTATAGTGAGAGTCACTGGATAGCTGTTAAGAACATCCTTAAGTACTTGAGAAGAACTAAGGATATGTTCCTAGTCTATGGAGGACTTGAAGGAGAGCTAGTTGTAAATGGTTACACTGATGCTGGTTTTCAGTCTGACATAGATGATTTCAGATCGCAATCAGGTTTTGTGTTCTGTTTGAATGGAGGTGCAGTGAGCTGGAAAAGTTCAAAGCAAGACACTGTTGCTGATTCTACAACTGAAGCTGAGTACATTGCTGCCTCAAATGCGGCTAAGGAAGCTGTATGGATCAGGAAGTTCATCACAGAGCTTGGAGTTGTTCCTAGCATTGCAAGTCCTATAGACCTTTATTGTGATAATAATAGGGCTATAGCACAGGCTAAGGAACCAAATTCACACCATAGATCCAAACACATACTCAGACATTTCCATTTGATTAGAGAGATCATTAGAAGAGGAGACGTAAACATATGCAGAGTGGGCACAGATGACAACATTGCCTATCCACTTACTAAGCCTCTTCCACAGCCTAAACATGAGAGTCATACGAGGTCTATGGGTATTGGATATCTGACTGATTGGGCCTAGTGCAAGTGGGAGATTGTTAGTAGTGTGCCCTAGGCCAATGAACTTTTGTGATTCATGTATTAACATTATGATTTGTTAATAATATATTATGAGGTATTCATTTTATATATGCATGTATTTCATTTACGTAATGTGATTTACATTCCATGAATGGTATTAAACTTATGTCATCAAGTATGTGACTTGATAGTAAAACCATATGTTGGACCCCGAACTTTGATTGGACGTCAAAATCGTTAAACAAGGAAATTAGTGTGGTATTTGGGTAATATTGCTAATGATGTTGGGGGTTAATGTATGAAATGAAATTCTCGGTGTACATGCATTATGGGTAACATCTTTATAATTGAAAAAAATGAATTTGTATAGTTACTATTTATGTAACTTCTTTGAAATTTCAATAAATGAGACTTCGATTTATTGGGGCTAGAAATGCCCGCAAAAGCTTGTAAGAACCTTTTATCGTGTTTTGCAAATGATTGTTCAAGTATGACTTGCATTGAATTGAAAATGTGTCATAAGTTGTGTAAATGAACTTTGTGTGACATGTGGTTGCTTTCAAAATTTATTCTAAAGTATGTATTTTGTGGCTTATGGATGATTTGAGAAATGGCTTAATGTTTGTCATAAGAATGTGTTGAATGAATTGTATATGGAGGATTTAAGTATGGAAAGAATGAGTATTTTGTATATGTATTATGTTATAGATTAAATTGTGGAGATTGAATCGTGTTTGAAGTAGATTGACGAAGAGTATTGTGGTAGTGAGGAAAATGTGAAATCAAGATGGAAAGAATGGATTGGTCTTGATGACTTTGAGGCTTTAAAGAGATATGTATATGTTATGAAATGTCGAGTGAATATTATGAGTTAATGAAAGTTAAAATGAATGAGATTATTAAGATGATTGAAATGGAAGTTGAAAGGTAGGAAATAAAGATTGAAAGAGTGAGAATTGGAAGAATTAGTGAAGGTGTGAAAATATGAAGAATTATGAAAGTTTGACTTTTGGGGATGAATAGTTGACTTTTGATTTAAGTGAAATATGATAAAATGATATTCATGAACATGTAGTGTTCGTTGAGGGCTTTCGGTAGCCATAAAGTTTGCGAATTTTCGATATCGGGCTAGAAGTTATAATAGATTGAAGTTTTGATGTTGTTTAGGTGATTGAAAAACCAGACGATGCAATCAGAAGCAAAAACCGACGATGCTTTATCGTAAAAAACCAGACGATGCCTTTGTAGCAAAAACGTACGATGTAATCTTGTAGCAAAAACCAGCTGATAGGAAAAGTGGACGCTACAGAATGTAGGAGATAGAATCAGCCTTTGTAGTCTTCATGAGAGTTATAGATCTAGATGTCTACTTTCTAACCGTCCAAGAATGAAGTCATTTCGACACCTATAGAGAAAGTTATGGCATTTGCGCCAAAACATGTCTGATAGAAATCAGATGATGGAAAAACCAGCTGATAGAAAAACCAGCTGAAGCAAAAGCAGACGATATGGACTTGATATCGATAGATTTAGACAAAATTTCCTTCTTGAAAGTTGTAGATCTCTTTTCTCTATGAGATAGATACCAAGTTTGCCCAATTTGGATATCGGAGTCAAAAGATATGATCTATATAAGTGGACATGTCTTTGGATAGAAAAACCAGTGATAGAAAAACCAAATGATAGGAAAACGTAAGATGCAAAATCGACGAAAGATTAATTGAGACATTTGACCCTTTTAGAGACTGAATTTGGATTTAAGTTCTTCATGAACATTGTATATCAGTCTTTTCTATGAAATAGACATCAATTTTGTCGAATTTGGAGTTCGGAGTTAAAAGTTATAAGCGTTTGAAGTTTGGAGGAAAATCGGTGATGAAAATCAGGTGATGCAAAATCAGTGATGGAAATCAGCTGATCCAAAAATCAGTTGATGCAAAAATCAGCTGATGGAAATCAGTTGATGCAAAAATCAGCTGATGCAAAATCAGTGATGGAAAAATCGGGCGATAGAAAATCGATTTATGAACGATGAATCGATGGAAGGAAAAGCGATGGAAGGAAAAGCGATGGAAGGAAAATCAGATGGAAGGAAAAGCGATGGAAGGAAAATCAGATGGAAGGAAAAGCAGATGGAAGGAAAAGCAGATGGAAGGAAAATCGATGGAAGGAAAAGCGATGGAAGGAAAATCGATGGAAGGAAAAGCGGATGGAAGGAAAACAGTCTGCACATAGATCAGTATTTTGAGGATATATGGAGCTACAGAGCTCGGATTAAGGTGATTCAAATTGGAGATTAAACTAGAGTTATAAGGCTACAACTTTGATGAAGAACCCCGATCAAGATGGAGCCTCTAAGACTGTCGGATTTTGGAATGAAACTCGGTGTAGTGTGCAGTCTCGATTTTGTGCGGTGCGATAGTATTTTGGCCATAACTTCTTCGTTTTAGATCCGAATTAAGCGCGGTTTGTTGCGTTGGATTCGTATGATCGAGGGAAAATTGTGAAGAAGAAATTATTGTAAAATTCCTTTATTTACCTGATCGGAATTTGGAGCCAAGATATCAACTTTTAAGGGCAATTTTGGAAGAACACTTAAAGAGTTAAGTTAGTAGGCTTATAAGGAGGGCATGAGAGTCTTTCCTCATTCATTAAATGACATGGCATGTGGCTGTAGTATAAATAGAGGAGAAGCAGGCTGTGGTCGTGAGAGTTAGAGAAACAGAATAAAGAGAAACAAAAGAAAGAAAGAAAGAAGAGATAAAAGAGAAGAGTGGGTTTGGTGAAAGAGAAAAGAAAAGACAGCAGCTAGGGTTCGATTTTGTGAGCTTTCCAGGAGGATTTGAACATGCTCCAAGAGGGAAAAGATGAAGGATGAAGAGAGCTCTAGGATGAGCTAAGAAAATCCGAAAATGGTGAAGAGTGAGGTAAAAGCCGATTTCCAAGCTTCAAGCTTTTCTTAAAATTTTGGTGTAGAATCATGGAAAATATTATGGTTTTGTGGATTATGAAATTAGTTGTGATGTCTATGCTAAGATGGTGGTTTAATTTTGATTAATGTGAGTTAGGGTTTATGCCCAATTTTGGAAATTGGGGCTTTTGTAAATTGATGCATTAGATAGCTTGGAAATATGTTGGAATTGGGTTTCTATAGTAAATTTTGAGGGTTATGGTATTTATGATGATGAATTTGGATGATTTCGGTCTAGGAAATTTCAAAGTGGGCGAAAGAAAGAAGCTTCGGAGAAATTAGAGCTTTGGACAAGTTCTAGCATGGATTCAGGTGGGTATCTGTTTATAATAGAATTTATAAGCCATTACCGCTTTCTTTAAACAAAGAGATTTTCGACTTAAATTTCATCATAATTGTTGCATCATTGCCTAAATGATTTGAAAAATCATTTTGATTCGATCATGAAATTTTGATGAATTGCAAAAAAAATACATTGTGTTATGCCTTGAAAGACTTCATGGTCATGTATATTCGGAAAAGAGCATTTGATAAATTGATTTGAGCATTATATGTGCTTTTGTGTGGGCGAGAGAGTAGCGTCGTGATAGTCTCGTGCGTAGACAAAAAATAATGTGATAGCCTTCTCCCTTGCCCGACTTGTAGCTCTGAGATCCAAAATGGACTCGTTGTGTTTCCAATAAACTTGGTTTATTTGGCGTGTTCTGAACTCTCTAGCCATTTGTGTGTGCATTGCTTACGTGAATTGCCAAGTTGATGCATTCATGTCTTGTGACCTATGGATTTGTGGCTGAAAGCCTAAGGCGATATCTGATTTGTAAAATGTGATTTTGATTCTGAAGAAAAGAACTTCTTCAAAATGTGCTTTACGGATTTCAAAGAAATGTTTTCTAAGACCGAGAAAGAAAAAGATTTCAAGAGTTTTGCTTATTGTTTTGTTATAAACTGTTACCCATTGAGCATAAGCTCACCCCCCCTCATTACCATCCACGGTAATGAGAAGAAGATTAATGAGCGAAAAAGAGGATTTTTGTATCTTTGTATTTGCATTCGGATTTTTTTTATATATTGTGATTGTATTGTGGCTTGTAAGGCCATTAAAATTTGTATATGATTATGGGATGGGATTATGTAAGTGAAATAGGGTTAGTATTTATGAATGTGAATTATGATCATGACTTGAGATATGACCGAGAATTATGGAAGTGTTTAGATATAGGATTGTAAATGTGTATGATGGGATTCCGGACAGGAGGTCCGAAGATTTGTGTGATGGGTTGGAAATATTGAAGTGCTTTTTGTTGGACATATGGTCCGAGTATTCACAATACGTTGCGGAAGAGACCATACAAAATTATCAAGTATAATCGAAAACACGAGGATTAATGAAAATACCTTATTTTCGTGGATGGATTGCTTCTTTTTGGATTCCAAGACACTGCAAATCGCTAATGTCCTCTACCGGTATCCACACGAGCATGCACGATCCGGGCTCTTGATCAGTAGTGTGCTAGCGTCCTGAAAACCTTCGAGCACGCCGATCTTTCTCTTGGCGGTAGGGTTTCTTGACAGTTGTGTCGTTCTATTTTTTAACCTAATGAGACCTAAGCTTCTCTATTTATAGAAACCTAATCTCATTCAGGCCTATTAAGTTTCGCCCATTATATCATATATATAATAAAAGCCCGACAACTTAATTAAATCTAGCCCAATAAATATATCTAAATATATTTATTTAACACCTAATAAATTAGGCCCAAGAGAATAAGCTCGATCACATCACTCTTTGTGTGCGACCAGAGGCTCATTTGATGTTGGCAATGGGCTTGATTACACTTCAAGGCCCATAAGTCATAAGCGACCTCTAGCAAGACATTATGACTACCCAAATCAAATGAGGATCGATAATCGATTTAACTTTGTAATCATGATTATAAGCTCGGTCCTTTTGTAACACGATATCAAGATTAATCACAAGGCATGGTACATGTCAACCTTTGATTAATCATAGTTTCTTGATCCATGAGTTGGTGATTATAACAAATGACATTGATGACTCTTCATCAATTCATTTGAGCACGCCATGCATTTCTTCACCACACTTGTCAAGAGGCCCAAATGATATCTCTCTCACTTAAGAGAGGTACAAATCCGTCTCGTCATTCACGTCCTCCGCATGATTCATTTAGTGTCCAACATAAGACTATTTGTTATTCGGTTAAAAATAACTTAGTCTAATATCAAAACACTAAATTCCTCATGTAGGGAACCATGATGACTTCAGTCAAAGGACTAAAGTCAAACCATATTGAGAATCACTAATGACATGAAACCATGTAGTATTCTCTTTTGGGTCGATCCAATATATGTTCTCTAACATATATCTATGTTTCTGATTTGATATCTCATATCCATGATCAGTAAAACGTGATCATCAATTAGAACACATACTAGCCTTAATTCATTATTGTTCCACCAATAATGATCGACTAGGGACAGTCTAGAATAGTATTATAACACTTATGGTTTTACTATCAAGTCACATACTTGATGACATAAGTTTAATACCATTCATGGAATGTAACTCACATTACATAAATGAAATACATGCATATATAAAATGAATACCTCATAATATATTATTAACAAATCATAATGTTAATACATGAATCACAAATGTTTATTGGCCTAGGGCACACTACTAACACTTTTGTGTATGGATTTGTGTATGGACATGATATGGAAATTATGTATGAATGGCGTGAGATGGATTGACGAAATTCAAATATTTGTTAATAAGCGAAATTGGGATAAAGAGAGATATGATTGTAGCGAATGATAAAATGTTTTTTTCGAATGCGAACGCGATATGATCGAATATGAAGGATTCAAAGGATTGAGGAATTGATGAAATACAAATTGGAAATTGAAACTACTTTGAACAATGTGTAAGTGGAAAAAAAGAAAAAAAAATGAAGCGATATTAGTTAAGCTGCGATTCGTTCGTTATGAGTTGGGTTCCGAAAACGGGTCCCAACACCATAAGTGTTATAATACTATTCTAAACTGTCCCTAGTCGATCATTATTGGTGGAACAATAATGAATTAAGACTAGTATGTGTTCTGATTGATGATCACGTTTCTTGATCATGGATATGAGATATCAAATCGAAAACATAGATATATGTTAGAGAACATATATTGGACCGACCCAAAAAGAGAATACTACATAGTTTCATGTCATTAGTGATTCTCAATATGGTTTGACTTTAGTCCTTTGACCTGAAGTCATCATGGTTCCCTACATGAGGAATTTAGTGTTTTGATATTAGACTAAGTTATTTTTAACCAATAACAAATAGTCTTATGTTGGACACTAAATGAATCATGCGGAGGATGTGAATGACGTAGATGGGATTTGTACCTCTCTTAAGTGAGAGAGATATCATTTGGGCCTCTTGACAAGTGTGACTGAAGAAATGCATGTCCGTGCTCAAATGAATTGATGAAGAGTCATCAATTTCATTTGTTATAATCGATCAACTTGGGATCAAGAAACTATGATTAATCAAAGGTTGACATGTACCATGCCTTGTGATTAATCTTGATATCGTGTTACAAAAGGACCGAGCTTATAACCATAGTTCTGAGTTAAATTGGATTATCGATCCTCATTTGATTTGGGTAGTCATAATGTCTTGCTAGAGGCCGCTTATGACTTATGGGCCTTGAAGTGTAATCAAGCCCATTGCCAACATCAAATGAGCCTGTGGTCGCATACAAAGAGTGATGTGATCCGGGCTTATTCTCTTGGGCCTAATTTATTAGGTATTGAATAAATATATTTAGATATATTTATTGGGCTAGATTTAATTAAGTTGTCGGGCTTTTATTATATATGATATAATGGGCGAAACTTAATAGAACTGAATGAGATTAGGGTTTCTCTATAAATAGAAAGCTTAGGTCTCATTAGGTTAACGACACAATTGTCGAGAAACCCTAGCCGCCATCCAAGAGAAAGATCGTGTAGCATTCGAAAGGTTTTCGGGACGTGCTAGCACACTACGACCCACGGCCGGATAGTGCTGCGCTTCGTGTGGATACCGTAGAGGACATTAGCGATTTGCAGTGTCTTGGAATCTGAAAAAGAAAAGAAGCAATCCACCCACGAAAATAAGGTATTTTTGTTAATCCTCGTGTTTTCGATTATACATGATATTTTTGTATGGTCTTTTTCGCAGCGTATTGTGAATACTCGGACCGTACGCGATCCAACAGTGGACTGGGGCCTGGGCATAGCATAGTCGAAAGGAATTAGGTCAATTCTTGAGGGGTGGACCGATTGGTCCATGAGTCGTTTTAAGTGGGTTTGGGCCTAGCACGACCGACCCAACCATAAGCCCCCTACTCCTCGAGTCTGAGCAAGGAGAAGGATCGAAGGAGTACATAAGGACCTTGTAGCTCGTTTGTAGGATAGTTCGTGATAGGCCCGATCGGTCGAACATCAATGTATAGTGCATTACTGCTCGTATTGGGATCGATCGGTTGGCATCGATGCTTATTACATGATAGCTCGCGCCAATATAGATCGGGTGAACATCGACGCTGAGCGCGTGAGGGTACTTGGTGTAATTATTACTGATGGCGCATACCCTCTGACAGATATTCAGAATTTGTAACCGTTGTGCAGCTGTCACGTACGTCCTTTCAACTGCTGCGCCGCTCCAGATTTCTAATAACCCTAACTCACCTCAGCTCAGATTCATCCACGTGTCTGAGTTTGGCTTGAATTTTCTCCATGCGTCAGGTGTTGGTTGGAACGCCTATTCGACCGATCTTCTATAAATACTCAAGGGCGGCAGACTACAAATTTTCTTCACGCTTGTTTTGTTCTTCGGTTTTCATTCTGCTTTCATTTGCACCTTCTTGCCTACAATCTCCTGAGTTTTCTTTCAATCGCTGTTCAAATTCCCAACTTCCACCATCAACTAGGTATGTCCTTTTCCCTTTCTTTTTCCTAAAGTTTCCTCTTGTAAACATATCGTCAACCAGTTCTAGAAGTGGGGTTAGCCCTAGGGATGAAATCGTTGAGAGGGCCTCCCAACTAGCTGGGTCGCTTGAAGTAACGGTGGAAGTAGCAACGGTGAGTGACCGGAAGGATGGGATGGTAGTGGAGGAGCCACCGAGAGACGAATCGACGATGACCGTGGGGGAGCTGAAACGGTCGATTATTAGGAATAATATCCCTATGTCCTAGGGTCGTAGGCTGGCTGGCCAGAACGAAAGGATTCATAGCAGTGGGGGAGGGTATTTTGCTATTTCTGACAACTTCTTCTAGGTCTGTGGCATGAAGCTCCCATATGCCCCGATCATTGACGAGGTGTGCGTCGCCTACCATCTAAGGCCGGGCCAAATTCCTCCGAATAGATGGAGATTCATCAATGGTTTGGCCTTGCTGTGCCATTTGTTCGGCTGTCCTCCTTTGATTGACATCCTACGTCATTTTTTAAGAATGAACCAGAGTTCAAGCTCTGGGGTCGGGATCCCTCAACTACAGTATAGAGATGCCCGATTTTGCCCGGCCGGAGCGGCTTCAAAAATTACCCCTTGGCGAACGAAGTACTTTTTCGTGAAGCCTCCGAGATCTTCCTTCGAGTCCCAGCCGTGGAGATATCCTTTAGCCGAGCGATGAAATGACACGTCGAGCCTATCTTTTAATAGAGAGGAGTGGGAGGTAGTCGATCGCATAAAGGGGCTCGATCGGTATAACTTCGGTCGCCTCATTCTGGGATATCACGGGGGGGTCTCGGCTGATTCGTTTCTAATTGACCCCCCACCCCAAATTAGCGGGCTAGGAGAGGAAACTGCCCCCTCTGGTTCACTCCTCGTGGTTGAACTATTTACTGTATTTGTAAGTGTTGGTTTCAATTTCTTAACCTATTTTTATTGCTGTGCAGCCATGACAAGGCTCGATGATTTTGCCGGGTCCTCCGCCCCTACCAAAGGCCAGCACAAAGCTGCCAGGCCCTCCTCGAAGACAAAAAGGCAGGACAAGAAAGGAGAGGCCAGTGTGGATGTCGCTCGGCCTATGGTCTCCGAGCCGTCTGTAACGCTTGCCCTGGCTGTCGCACCTGAACAGTCAACAGCGATGACCCGGTCGGCTGGTGAAGGCCTAGTGGTCATAGAAGAGGAGGAGGAGGAGGTCGAGCCACCTCTCAAGAGGAAGAAGACTGCTCGGGTTATCAATCGACCACCTTGCCCATCGGGCCAAGGTAGGAAGGAGAAGGAGAGAGAAAGCAAGGGGAAAGGGCGAGCGGCAAGCACCGAAAAGTGGGAGCCAGCGATCAGTTTGGCTAAAACTGCATCGATTGGGAACCTCAATGTGTCCCTTCACATTGCTGAGAGGATCATTCCCGCTGTAGACGAGAAGCTCATGGACTCGTTGAGCAATCAGGAGCTAGGGCCCCGTCTCATCCGTAGCTGTGTGATTGGACCAAATTTATACTATAAATTAGGCCCGTTTTCTCTAGTAATTATGCATCTGTTGACTCCTGATCTATGATTTTTATGCTTATTTTGGTCCCGCACATTGAGTTTTGATAAATTGCACATTGTCAGTATTTTGTTGTCATTTGTCATTAATTACGCATAATTTTATTGGGACAATTGATCTGCAAATGGGTTGTATTTTGTAGGACCAAAGGAGTCAACATTCAAGAAGTCAACATGTCGAGAGATTATTTGGGCGAACCCAAACCTCCATTCGCATGGCGAATAAATTAAATGCAATTACTTCGCTGCGACGAGTGACCATCCGGACTTCGCCAGCAATAATGTCAATAACCCGCCTATATTTGGCAAAGTATCCACTATTTCGACCCGGCCCATACGTATCCTATAAAACTTTCCATTTAGGGCAAAAAGGACGGACGCATGAGTTTTTCTTTTCCTCCCTTTTCTTCGTTCTTCTCCGCTTTCTTTCATTCTTTTACATTTTCGCTTCTAATAGGTTTTCATTACGTATTACTGAGTTCAGCCACGCACAACGTTATTGTCTTCATCTTCAACAGTTAAATCGTGCGATCATGAGTATCGGTGATTCTCCAGCGGTGATGGAGTTGGCGGAGTCATGAGCTGCTAAATCGATATTCTCCGAAAATGTAGCGAAGGTCGGAGTTTCATGAGCTTCAAGGGTAATCAACCATAGTTTTAGATTTTGTCATGTTTTGTAAAACCTCCGAGTTGGAGATTGCGATATATGATGGATTGAATCCGCTATAGTTTAATCGGATGTAAAACTTTGATTTATGGTGTGGATTAGTTTGTGTTGGATATTGTTCGAAATACATGAAGTTTCATGTATGTTAAGCAGATTTGCATGAGTTAATTTAATCTACCTAGTTGTGTTTGATTGAATTGATTGTGTTTTATCTGGTTAACTTATTGCATAAATCATTTCATGCCATACACTAAGGGTTTTAACAAGCTTTAATTTATCGAGTTGATCAATTAAATCTTGGACTTAACGAGTTATTAAGGTTGTGTTTCGAAACTTAGTGGATTTTAAACCCGATATTTATTTTGAGTGATGATGACCGAGCCGCATTTTCGTGAGAGTTTTAATTAATTATTTTCAGTCTCATTTAATTTAAATTGCCTTATCTTTTCAAAATCCCAAAAATATTTACCTTTGCTTTAGTTTAGTTTAATTTTAGATTAATCAATCAAAACCCCCTTTTATTGCTTTCATTGCATGCATAATTCAAACATTAGGCTAGTCTAGGATCAATTGGTGCATTGGTTCCTTGAGAGTCGACCCGAGGTTGCATCCTGTATTGCAATCCTTGGTATAAATTTTATTTGACCGGTTTCCAAGGATCAATTCTTAAATTAAACGATAAGCCGCCGATCACTGTGTGAGAAGTCTGGCGCTATCCTCCACGATGCACCAACGTATGGAACAGCTTGACGGGATTAATCAAACGCTGGAACGAGAAGTCCACGATCTCCTTGAGCGGGTGAAAACTTTGAGGGGCGAGCTTTCGGAGGCTAAGGAAGAGAGAGACGTCTTCCAGGCTCAACTCTCTTCCTTGGAGTAGGAGAAGAAATCTTGGAAGGAGGCAAGGAGCGTTCTGAAAGCTTAACTTGCCACGGGGGAGGAGGAGAGGAACTGGGTGATTGCAGCGAAGGATGGGCTGGCTAAGGAGTGTGAGGGCTTGAAGAAGGTGGTGAAGACGGAGCAGGAGCTTCGTAAGAAATTCCTCCAGGATTGCCATGAAGCGGTGGAGGATAAACTGAGGCCCGAGGATAACTCGAAAGAGTTATTGAGCTCCGTCAAAAAGCAAAGGGTTGAGGCGATCAAGCGGTGGAAAAGACGGTTCCTACATGGTGAGTGCCTAGAGTTCGCTTGTGATTTGGCCTTTTCAATCTTGAGGAATTGCCACGACGTCCACATCCCTGACAGGTCGGGTGGTCCTTCATTCGAGGATTACGCCGAGCCGATGCTTCCCACCGCTCTCGGCCTTTCTCTAGAGGAAATGAAGGAGATGGCCAAGGGAGAACGAGTGCTGGTTCCGGATGAGAAGCTGGACCTGAGCTCAGAAGAGGAAGAGGAGGTCTCTCCGCTGTCTTCTCCCCACGATCCGGTTGCTAGCCCTTCCTCTGCCGATCCGGATGCTGGCTCTTCCTCTGCCGATCTGGTTGCTGGCCCTTCCTTTTCTGATCCGGCTACAGGCCCTTCCTCTCCCGCCGGAGGATTAATGTAGCACCCCACTCCCGCGAGACCCGAACCAGACATCGACGGTGATATCCGAGCCCGCGACCCGCGAGGGTAGTATGCTAGAGCGATCCTTGATGTTAAAACTCATTATGATTTTTTTTGAAAACCCGATGAGTCTTGAAAGTAAAATAAGCGATTCGGCCCATGATACAAAACCCTTTTTAGTCATACACTTTATCAAAGATCACATGTCAAATAATATTTATCAATTAGGGCCCTCAATCAATTCAATACAATTTTTGCGGAATATAAATTTACATAAGTCAAGATAACACGAATGCAGGCGTGAATCGATCCGACATCGGACACCGACTCTCTTGTAGTAACCATACACGGTTCACTAACGGGTACTCTTGATTCTGAAAATAGTTGCAATGTTGGGTGAGTTTGCGAACTCGGTGAGAAACCATCATCGATGGTTCACCCAATTCATGCATATTCATAGATTCACATAGCTATATCACTCAAACACATTCAGAAGTACCACATGATTATCACGTTATCAGTCAAAAGAATCCAATTCAAATGCACATGAAATGTGTATGAGGCGCTTTTCAATTTAATTTGTTGTTGTGGTGGCGCTGGCTTCGTCCCTTAAAGGCGCGTTAATCGGTGAGTCATAGGCTCTAAATCATCTTTGTAGACTCAAGGCCCAATCCGTTGAGCTTAAAGCTCTGTTGGTGGCCTCTGGTCACAATCACAATTCTTCGATCATGCAATTATGTATGAATGTAAATATCCAAATCCACACCATAACCGATTCCTATTTAACATATTCACATATGTCTATCCCAAGTAGTCACATAAACATCAATTCCAGCACTTCGATATCTCATTCCAAATATTTCAGACACCCATGGTCCGAAATCATTCAAAATCAAACACACATGTTCCCATCCATTATCTCCACATGGCATAATTGCGAGATATTAAACACATAAAAATTGAGAAACCATCTAGGTTACGCACCTAATAACTTCCGAGCTATTGCCGGGAAGTCTCTGTCAAGTCCGCGGATCTACGGTCCAACTGAGCCTCTATAGCAATTAAAATAGGCAAACATTACTAACTGTATAGTTAGAGTGACCAACTAATGCACATGGAATAATTAAAACGTGTATAATGCATGTTCATGAATTCCCGGCCCTAATCTCTTTTTTTTTCCTAAGAAAAATCCGTCTAAAAATTAGAAAACTATTGGCGCTGACGGCGCGCAATTCGGACCTCTATAGGTCCCCAATTAAATAAAACAGTGATTATCGAACAATTATCCGGGGCCACGTCAATTTCCCGTCCAAAAATTCCCAAATTCTCACAAAATGAAATTAAATATTATACGAATCCGATGCCTCAAGAATCAGGTCAATCGGACGTCGGACGGAAAAGAAATTGACAAAGGAAGCAAGAAATCCTAAAATACCCATTTAACAAATCAAAATAATAATAACAAAATTAATAAAATAAAAAAAGAAAACCAGCCTCGCTCCAGCGAGGCTGTTTTATCCAGCCTCGTCACTAGGGTGAGGCGTCACCCTAGTGACGCTGCCCTCATTAAGCCTCGTCACTAGGGTGAGGCGTCACCCAAGTGATCGTGCAAAATTCTCATTCCCTTCCTTTTTCCTGATTTTAATCCAACTTTCAATACCCATAATTCTTAGCACACAATCCAGAAAATACAAAATATACCTTGTTGGAAAGCTTATGAAACCCTCTACAATTCTCAAGAAGAACATAAAAATCAATTCCACCCCTAAGGGTGTCAAAAATCCTATCAAAGATGCTGCCTAGTCCATACCTCTTAAAACAGAACAGCACATGGTAAATTTAGTAACTCTCATTCTGTTCAGTCAAAAATTGCACAATAAAGATGCTCATCAAGATCACAATGTCATCTACAAATTTCATGAACAACCTAAAATCAAATTCCATTGCTAAACAAGTCAATTAATTCACTCAATGCTGCTGTTCCTGAAATCAGTCAATTTGAGCAGTAAACTTTGAACAAACATAACTCCCTGTATACAAGTCGGAAAAATCAGAACTTTATATCCCTGTAAAGATAACATCTCAAACTTCAATTTTCATGAAGCACTCATCATCCAATTCGATCTCTAACAATTTCAAAACTGTTATGGAAGATACTGTTATGATCAGTCATTCATAACCTAATGTAGGGTCAATCTTTGCAAAATCATAACTCCCAATTCTGACTTCTAAAAATTACACACCATATATCATTTTCAAGGTAATCTCTTCCTCTACAACTTTTCAGAAGTTCACTCACACCAATTCAGTTCACATAAAATGTTAAAATTGCCTCCAATCAGTAAACTCACAAAATCACACTTAAGCTAGGTTTCATCCAAAATGCTCAAAACCAATCCTTAGTAATCAATTCATATCTCCCAATATACAATTCTAAAAATAGCAATATCAGTAGCAATGGAAAGATAATTCAATATGCTACAACGTCCATAAAGACCATTTCTCCTAATTCCATCTCAATTAATTCATAAAAATCAGCAAAGTTCATATGTTGTGGTCTCGGTTACTGTTCACAGGCAATGGAACAGTAACTTTCCATGCAAAAATTCACCCTTCTATCATTGAAATTCAACAACACCTATTTCAAACTAAATTGAAGCCAACATTCCAAAGTTTCAGTGGCCACTAATCTTACCTCATTTGCATTTCTACACAATAAATTATGAATAAAACAGTAATATCAATTTCAACTCTAATTTTCCAGATTTAAGGTTAATCTTAGTTCTAACATTTCCAATGCCTTTTTCACATCACTAAACATCCAAATAAATACAAATTAAATATTCCTACAGTCATAAATATACTAGGGCTAATACTGAAAAATTGGCAGCATTAAATTCCTCAATTCATATACTCAAATAATCATCCATACTCAACTCAAAATCAAGCCATAACCACTTCTAACCACTATTTTCAATTCATAATTCAACCTAACCTTATACCCATTAATTCCATCCATATAAGTCATCAATTTAATGCATCCCTAAGCATAATAAGTGCTCCATTTATGACTCCTAACTACCATGGCATTCAATTCATCATTAAACCAACATGTACAACTTAATTAAAGCTTAAAACCTTCAATTAACACATACCTCCTATAAAGCTTCCAATCTTCAATTCCTTTCAATTCTTTCTTTGCTACCTACCACAACCACTTCTCCACTCACTTCTAACCCCAAACATGTGTAGGTTTATCAAGGAAAGGAAGTGGCTTGGTAAGATTTGGAGGAAGGATTTCTTAAAGAGAAAAATCGATGGAGAAGAGAAATGAGAGTAGGTTTTCGTGGATGAGTAATATAAACAATAAAATTCCTCATTTCCTTCTTTTCTAAGGCAATAACCGAGAGAGGATAAGTAGGCATTAATTAGTGAGGGCTAGGTGGCGATATGAGAGTAAAGAAGAAAAGTCAAAGTTCATTACTTTAATGAACTTCATTAATAAATTCTAGTAATGACATCATTAATGCATTATCAAAGGGTCCCATGGAATATTCCAAAATATTAAACCCAATAGTCCAAGCCCATGAAATCAGCAAATTGCGGTTCTGAAAGTCGATCGGTTCTCCACTTGGCGATTTTTTTCCGGTCCGGAAATTTCCGGGAATTTTCCCCGAATTATTTTTCTGAGAATTAATGAAATTCCCCAAAATTATAAAACATGTAACAGTGCACTCCAAATAATTTTTCAATCACGAAAATCACCTTTTCTCCCCCAAAACATATTTAGGCCAATTACCGGCGATTTTGCCGGTCCGGAAAGTTTCTTCAGAAAATTCCAGAAAAATTCCTATAAATCCCAAAAAAATGTAAAACGCTCAATGACGCACTCAGAATAATTTTTCAAATCCCATAACCCCGTTAATCACAATAAAATGCCGTTAGGCCCAATTACCGGGAATGTCATGAATGCATATACCGTAATTCCATGTACACAATTGATACTGTGTATCAATCCTATTATGCATGAACAGTACTAAATATTCCCTATCAGTCTCATCATATGCCAATTTTACTATTTTACCCTACCAGGAGGGGGTGGGATGTTACAATTCTCCCCTCCTTATAAGAATTTTGTCCTCGAAATTCTCAGTCAACGGTTCACTATGACAGTAATCACATGATTCGACATATCCCATACACTTTTTCACTTAATGATTCACTTGTCGAGTGATCACCATAACCACTCTCAGTTCGTGGTTCAGTTACTAATTTGGCTAACTCATTATCACTTAGGATAGTAGACGGATTCGACAAGACTATTAGTTGGCGATCTCATTTTCTTAGCTATCTCACTTGCCATTTCTCGAATAGTCATTACCTTTGGTTCCGATATAAGGACTCAATGCAGTATTTCCAAATCTATTCAGTCATCACATTATATCCCTCTAATACCTTTGTCCCTCAGTGCCATAAAGTCCAATTCGTATTCCCTTGAGTGCATCTCCATTTCTTTGATACCTCTCTTTATCACGTCAGGGACGATTTACATTCCTTTGGTACCAATACTGTGACATTTAACTCCACTTCACTATAATCAGTAACAATGTACCTAATGCAGTCATTTGTTATATGCCATTCACTTTACATTTAAATTCGATTCTCGTAAGACAATTCACTATTCTATAGTATCCACACACTTTAGTCGGATATACCTTTTACTCTGTTTCATTTTTCCGATCCTGATCCACTTTAGCTAACCCATGCAGTTTTCCTAGGTCAACTTTCCTTTTTCTCACACATTTTAGTCTCAAATCCATTATGGTCTTTAACTCCCAAAGAGGCATTTGTGGAGTTAGGCCTTTATCTTGATGTAACGAAGATATTCCTCCAAAGTGAATCAAAACTCTATAACACGACCATAATCAAACCTTTTTCCTATTGGACATTCAACCTATAAACACTTGAGCCAATAATCACTTCATTCTATACCTACAATTACTCAATTTCACTTTTCACATATGCTTACTAGAATGTCTAACTTTGATTGTTCACTTTCTTGTTCTAATACCTTTTTGTCGGGTACACTTACTTCTTCTTTGAATTTTTCACTATTTTTTTTCCAATTCAATTCGTATATTCAAGCTCATCATAAAATTTATCACTTTACTTTCTGCACTCTTAACCATTCTTATCACTAGATTTACAACTTCAATTTTCCAGAAACACTTCACAATTACCCATAATCTGCTTGACACTCATTTAAAATCCTAATATCTGTAATTGATCTGTTCATTGCAGCATTATCTGTTCACTAGTTGAGTTTAGTAGGTAGAATTGTTCGTTCATTTCAGCATT
The DNA here is from genome assembly GCA_029891385.1 of Erythroxylum novogranatense. Classification (NCBI taxonomy): domain Eukaryota; kingdom Viridiplantae; phylum Streptophyta; class Magnoliopsida; order Malpighiales; family Erythroxylaceae; genus Erythroxylum; species Erythroxylum novogranatense. The sequence continues at coordinate 57,499,962 of CM057226.1, read as the reverse complement.
GTCGTATTTACACCGGTCTCTTTCCTCAAATTAACCCAAAGTATCCTTATAGGAATCTACGGTCTCAAGGCTTTCAATCGCGAGCATGACACCAGTACCATTTATCACAGTCAGTTCAATTTATTTCATACTTGTTCAACATATTGTCGCAGTTCAATACTCACTGCCCACTCTTCCAGTGTATGTATATCATCAGTATTAGATTCCTCAATTGCTTACCTCGCATAAATTCCTATTAGGGTCTTATTGACTTTACCGTACATCTTTTACCCTTTTCATTGAGTCCACAATTAGTGTATCTGCAATTTCTTTATGAAAGTGTCACTACATCACCTCATTGTCAGTTTCCCTTTTGAACCTCTTGTCTTCATTTCAGTTACTCTTTTTCATTTTCTCTTCGCAATTGTTTTCATATCATTCATATCAACATATGTTAATACCTTGTCATCCATATTTAAACCTCCAAAATTTCCATTTTATTTTAGTACCTCACTTCTCAGTTCGGAACTCTTTTATTCTTCGTTTCAAATCTGGATTCCTCAACAGTTTTGCATCATAACTGGAGATCGATTTACTTCACATTGCAATAGGATTACCTTCAATTAAAATTTCACTTATATTGGATACTTTACATTTCTGTACATACAGTGCAGATAACCTCAACTATATGAGCTATGTCCCAATTTCACCTTTAATTTTGTCCGTACTTCTATCCATTTGACCGTTCGTCTTGATACCATCTTTATACGGTTCACAAAAGTCTCATCAATCAATTATTATCCCTAATTGCTTTTCAATCCTTCTTCACTATACGTACAATCTCAATTAGAACAATTTTATGCCATAACTTAAATATCAGAACATTCCTTTCACGAAGGTTCCTTATGACAGTCACTTAAATACTTTCTTTCACACTTATTCAGTAATCTATACCGTAATCACTTTTGATTCCTCTCATACGTGTACACTCAGTCCACTTTTGTCTTACTTTAACCCTTACGAACTTCACACTTATAATCACTCTAAACATTTATCGCTCATTTCCTCTATGGTTTCCATATGTCTGTAACATATATTTCATTAGTCACAATCGATATTACTATCCAATAAATATCCCCAACAAAGACATCGACTTAAATACAACAACTCTCTTCATATCTTGCTATTGTGGTTTCATTTTTCAAGATCGTTATTTCATTCTCCCGTATCATTAAACCGTATGACTCATTCCCATATCCGTTCATGCAACTTGACCTTGTAAGGTCATATCAACTTGGCTTATCGACTTATGATCCTATTTTTTTATTCTATTTTACGCTACTTATCTTCTATTTTCCTCAAACGATCTATAATCGGTGTTCACGGTCCCAATACCGACAAAATCGTTGATACCACTCCATTTTATCTCTATCTATATGCCTATCCATTTCCCATTTTAGCATTTCCGATACACCATCGGAGAAATCATCATCTGCTTTTTTTTCCTTTATGACTTTATCATACAATTTCCAAACTTCGTAACACAATAATCACATAACCATTTCACAAATTCTTCAGTTTATCTCACACTTTTATCTCACTCTAATAGGCACTTGGGCATCATACTTTTTCAGTTCTTTTAGTTCTCGATAAACCGTTCTGATTACTCTATTGAGCTTCTTTCCATCTCGCTATCATCTTCCGCTTATAATATCTCTCGATCTCTAACTCTCGAATCGATGAATCAAAAATATGCCCGATCGGACCATCTACATTTTACTCAATTCCAATATTTCCCCTTTCATGACATATATAGTCAGAACTGTAATTACCTAACCATCCCGGGCTTTTTCATTTCACTTAGATCTACTATAACCAATATGCTTCCCATATCTCTAATGGACCTCTCCAAGTTCTCAACATCTTTTTTTTTTCTGGCACCATAATATTGTCAACTTAATTCGGAAATTCTTAATTAGTCTAGGCCAACACAGTCATTCTGCTATCACATATGAGGGTTTCTAACCCAGTACAATATCAAAATTCTTATCCATTTTTCCTTTATCCTTTCCTAATTGATTATCCCCTTTTAGGGATTTACACTCTAATCCCGTTTCACTCTTCTCTCACTTAGTCACTTGACATTTATGCACCCGTAGGATTTATCCTCGTCGACTCGACTAGGATCGATTACCACGATGCGCAACGACGCGACTCAAATGCATGCAACCTATGTTCCAAATCGTGCCCGGATACATTACGTCTTCTTGGGCTCGATACCACCTAATGTAGCACCCCACTCCCGCGAGACCCGAACCCGACATCGACGGTGATATCCGAGCCAGCGACCATGAGGGTAGTATGCTAGAGCGATCCTGCGGTGTTAAAACTCATTATGATTTTTTTGAAAAACCAATCGAGTCTTGCTAAATTAAAATAAGCGATTCGGACCCATGATACAAAAACCCTTTTAGTCATACACTTTATCAAAGATCACATGTCAAATAATATTTATCAATTAGGGCCCTCAATCAATTCAATACAATTTTGCGGAATATAAATTTACATAAGTCAAGATAACACGAATGCAGACGTGAATCGATCCCTACATCGGACAATCGACTCTCTTGTAGTAACCATACACCCGGTTCACTAACGGGTACTCTTCAATTCTGAAAAATAGTTGCAATGTTGGGTGAGTTTGCGAACTCGGTGAGAAACCATCATCGATGGTTCACCCAATTCATGCATATTCACATTCACATAGCTATATCACTCAAACACATTCAGAAGTACCACATGATTATCACGTTATCAGTCAAAAGAATCCAATTCAAATGCACATGAAATGTGTATGAGACGCTTTTCCAATTTAATTTGTTGTTGTGATTGAGCGCCTGAAACTGTCCCTTAAAGGGCGCATTAATCGGTGAGCCATAGGCTCTAAATCACTGTGGACTCAAGGCCCAATCCCGTTGAGCTTAAAGCTCTCGTTGGCTGCTCTGGTCACAACTGCCAATTACTGATCATGCAATTATGTATGAATGTAAATATCCAAATCCACACCATAACCGATTCCTATTTAACATATTCACATATGTCTATCCCAAGTAGTCACATGAACATCAATTCCAGCACTTCCATATCTCATTCCAAATATTTCAGACACCCATGGTCCGAAATCATTCAAAATCAAACACACATGTTCCCATCCATTATCTCCACATGGCATAATTGCGAGATATTAAACACATAAAAATTGAGAAACCATCTAGGTTACTCACCTAATAACTTCCGAGCTATTGCCGGGAAGTCTCTGCCAAGTCCGTGGATCTACGGTCCAACTGAGCCTCTATAGCAATTAAAATAGGCAAACATTACTAACTGTATAGTTAGAGTGACCAACTAATGCACATGGAATAATTAAAACGTGTATAATGCATGTTCATGAATTCCCGGCCCTAATCTCTTTTTTTTTCCTAAGAAAAATCCGTCTAAAAATTAGAAAACTATTGGCGTGACGGTAATTCTGGACCTCTATAGGTCCCCAATTAAATAAAACAGTGATTACCGAACAATTATCCGGGGCCATGTCAATTTCCCGTCCAAAAATTCCCAAATTCCCACAAAATGAAATTAAATATTATACGAATCCGATGCCTCAAGAATCAGGTCAATCGGACGTCGGACGGAAAAGAAATTAACAAAGGAAGCAAGAAATCCTAAAATACCCATTTAACAAATCAAAATAATAATAACAAAATAAATAAAATAAAAAAGAAAACCAGCCTCGCTCCAGCGAGGCTGTTTTATCCAACCTCACACTAGGGTGAGGCGTCACCCTAGTGACGCTGCCCCTCATTAAGCCTCGCCACTAGGGTGAGGCGTCACCCAGTGATCAGGCAAAATTCCCATTCCCCTTCCCCTTTTTCCTGATTTTTAATCCAACTTTCAATACCCATAATTCTTAGCACACAATCCAGAAAAATACAAAATATACCTTGTTGGAAAGCTTATGAAACCCTCTACAATTCTCAAGAAGACCATAAAAATCAATTCCACCCCTAAGGGTGTCAAAACTCCTATCAAAGATGCTGCCTAGTCCATACCTCTTAAAACAGAACAGCACATGGTAAATTTAGTAACTCTCATTCTGTTCAGTCAAAAATTGCACAATAAAGATGCTCATCAAGATCACAATGTCATCTACAAATTTCATGAACAACCTAAAATCAAATTCCATTGCTAAACAAGTCAATTAATTCACTCAATGCTGCTGTTCCTGAAATCAGTCAATTTGAGCAGTAAACTTTGAACAAACATAACTCCCTGTATACAAGTCAGAAAAATCAGAACTTTATATCCCTGTAAAGATAACATCTCAAACTTCAATTTTTATGAAGCACTCATCATCCAATTCGATCTCTAACAATTTCAAAACTGTTATGGAAGATACTGTTATGATCAGTCATTCATAACCTAATGTAGGGTCAATCTTTGCAAAATCATAACTCCCAATTCTGAATTCTAAAAATTACACACCATATATCATTTTCAAGGTAATCTCTTCCTCTACAACTTTTCAGAAGTTCACTCACACCAATTCAGTTCACATAAAATGTTAAAATTGCCTCCAATCAGTAAACTCACAAAATCACACTTAAGCTAGGTTTCATCCAAAATGCTCAAAACCAGTCCATAGTAATCAATTCATATCTCCCAATATAAAATTCTAAAAATATCAATATCAGTAGCAATGGAAAGATAATTCAATATGCTACAACTTCCATAGAGACCATTTCTCCTAATTCCATCTCAATTAATTCATACAAATCAGCAAAGTTCATATGTTGTGGTCTCGGTTACTGTTCACAGGCAATGGAACAGTAACTTTCCATGCAAAAATTCACCCTTCTATCATTGAAATTCAACAACACCTATTTCACACTAAATTGAAGCCAACATTCCAAAGTTTCAGTGGCCACTAACCTTACCTCATTTTCATTTCTACACAATAAATTATGAATAAAACAGTAACATCAATTTCAACTCTAATTTTCCAGATTTAAGGTTAATCTTAGTTCTAACATTTCCAATGCCTTTTTCACATCACTAAACATCCAAATAAATACAAATTAAATATTCCTACAGTCATACATATACTAGGGCTAATACTGAAAAATTGGCAGCATTAAATTCCTCAATTCATATACTCAAATAATCATCCATACTCAACTCAAAATCAAGCCATAACCACTTCTAACCACTATTTTCAATTCATAATTCAACCTAACCTTATACCCATTAATTCCATCCATATAAGTCATCAATTTAATGCATCCCTAAGAATAATAAGTGCTCCATTTATGACTCCTAACTACCATGGCATTCAATTCATCATTAAACCAACATGTACAACTTAATTAAAGCTTAAAACCTTCAATTAACACTTACCTCCTATAAAGCTTCCAATCTTCAATTCCTTTCAATTCTTTCTTTGCTACCTACCACAACCACTTCTCCACTCACTTCTAACCCCAAACATGTGTAGGTTTATCAAGAAAAGGAAGTGGCTTGGTAAGATTTGGAGGAAGGATTTCTTAAAGAGAAAAAAATCGATGGAGAAGAGAAACGAGAGTAGGTTTTCGGTGGATGAGTAATATAAACAATAAAAATTCCTCCTTTCCTTCTTTTCTAAGGCAATAACCGAGAGAGGATAAGTAGGCATTAATTAGTGAGGGCTAGGTGGCGATATGAGAGTAAAGAAGAAAAGTCAAAGTTCATTACTTTAATGAACTTCATTAATAAATTCTAGTAATGACATCATTAATGCATTATCAAAGGGTCCCATGGAATATTCCAAAATATTAAACCCAATAGTCCAAGCCCATGAAATCAGCAAATTGCGGTTCTGAAAGTCGATCGGTTCGCCACTTGGCGATTTTTTTCCGATCAGGAAATTTCCGGGAATTTTCCCCGAATTATTTTTCTCGAGAATTAATGAAATTCCCAAAATTATAAAACATGTAACAATGCACTCCAAATAATTTTTCAATCACGAAAATCACCTTTTCTCCCCAAAACATATTTAGGCGATTCTGGCGATTTTGCGGTCCGAAAGTTTCTTGAAAAATTCCAGAAAAATTCCTATAAATCCCAAAAAAATGTAAAACGCTCAATGACGTACTCAGAATAATTTTTCAAATCCCATAACCCCGTTAATCACAATAAAATGCCGTTAGGCCCAATTACCGGGAATGTCATGAATGCATATACCGTAATTCCATGTGCACAATTGATACTGTGTATCAATCCTATTATGCATGAACAGGACTAAATATTCCCTATCAGTCTCATCATATGCCAATTTTACTATTTTACCCTACCAGGAGGGGGTGGGATGTTACAATTAAAATAATTTTCCCCCTTTTTTAAAGCTCATCTGGTCGGGCTTGTGGCCAGAACATATTCAAGGAAATAAAATTTTTATTTTTCATCACCATATGTCGTGTTAAATTTGGACGATCTTTTTCAATTGCGGGTAGTAAACGAACGCACTCAATATGCGTCGATCGGTCGTAGTGTCCGAGAGAGTCATAGTTGATCAAGGCAATAGAACTTGGCCGAACGATTGCGAAGTCGCGCGATCCGAGATTAATCTTCTCTGCATCGCCTGATTTCAAGGATCTCGTCTTAGCAACTTGGCCGAGAGTAATCGAGGCCGAGCCATGGTTCTAAGGATCTTCTCTTGGCAACCTGGCCGGGCGATGTCGAGGCTGAGTCATGGTTTCAAGGATCTTGTCTTGACAACCTGGTCGGGCGATGTCGAGGCCGAGCCATGGTTCCAAGGATCTTGTCTTGGCAACCTAGCCGGGTGATGTCATGGCCGAGCCATGGTTCTAAGGATCTTGTCTTGGCAACCTGGCCGGGTGATGTTGAGGCCGAGCCACGGTTCTAAGGATCTTGTCTTGGCAACCTGGCCGAGCTGATGGGGGGCGAGCGATCAGTTGATGGAATCTTCCTCTTTTGAACAGTTTAGTGAGATTTTGCTTGCCAAGAAAATTGGAACCCTTTATTGACGATGATAGGGCGTGGGCCGTTAAAAACCTGACTGACAGGGCCAAAAAAAAGGTACCCACAAGTTATGTAAAATAAACAATAATAAACAAAGATTGAGAACTAAAATAAAGCTTATCTACTGGTAGAACGCCTTCAGGTTTTGAGAGTTCGAAGGCCTCGGTAGAATCTTCCCGTTCGCATCGTGCAGGATGTAAGAGCCATGCCCGGCTTGCTTGATCACTTGATAGGATCCTTCCCACGCCTGTCTGAGCTTTCCAGAATGCTTTCCAGGATGCTTTCCAGCCGCCTCGGCCTTTCGCAGGACGTATCCGCCGACTTTTATATCGCTCGACTTTACCCTTCTGTTGTAGAACTTCGTTGCTTTTTGCTTGACAGCTTTCGAACGAGCGGCTTCCCTATCCCTGTCTTCACTGAGAAGCACGAGTTCTGCACGGCGGGTTTTATTATTCCGCTCTTCTTCATAGCTCGACACTCTTTGGTTGTGCAACACCACTTCTACTGGAACTAGGGCTTCTTCCCTGAAGGTCATCCTGAACGATGTTTCCCCTGTGGCTCCATTTGGGGTAGTCCTGTAAGCCTATAATACTTCATCTAGTTCGTCTACCTAAGTCTTACGTTCATCTAAGCGCTTCTTGAGGGCGCTCATTATCTTTTTGTTAGTGTTCTCCGCAAGACTGTTGCTTTGAGGGTGAGCTACTGAAGTCAATTGGAGCCTTATCTTTAGTCGCTCGCAGAAGTCTCTGAACTTGTTGTTATCAAACTGTCGACTGTTGTCTGTAACCAACACCATAAGCATCCCAAAGCGACTTAGTATATTACTTCTTACAAAATTTTCCATCTTCTGCTCAGTAATTGTAGCGACCGCTTCAGCTTCTACCCACTTGGTGAAGTATTCAACTGTTACTATCAAAAACTTCTTTTACCCAGGACCGAGGGGAAAAGGTCCTAGTATATCCATTCCCCATTGAGCAAAGGGGATAGGATGGCTCACGATTTTCATCCTCTCGGTCGACTGGTGAGGCAGGCTACTGTTTTTTTCGCAAGCCTCACATTGGTTGACTTTTTCCTGGTAGTCTCTCTTCATTGTCGGCCAGTAATACCCCTGTCTAATCAACCTATTAGCCAACACTCTGCCTCCTACGTGATTTCCTCACATTCCTTCGTGGAATTCGACCATTGCCTGTTCTGCCTCTTCTTCACTCAGGCATCGCAGTAGTGGTCAGTCATAAGATCGCTTGTACAAGGTTCCATTAACAATCGCATATTCGACCGCCTTTATCCTTAGTTTCTTGGCCTCCAAGGTATCTTCAGGCTGCATTCCCCCAAGGAGGTACTGTCTGATCGGTTCCATCCAACTCGATCGCTTCGCATTTGCGTCAAGGACTTCATTGACTTTCTGAATGCTAGGCCGATCTAGTCGCTCGACCAAAATGTTATTTCTCGCATTTCGATCAGAGGCCGTTTAGAGAGTGCATCTGCCTTGGAATTTTGAGTCCGCTCTATCCTGCTGACCGAGTATTGCTCGAAATTACTCAACTCCTGTTTTACCAACTCCAGGTACTTGATCATACTGTTCTCCTTGGCCTCGTACTGCCCGGTGACTTGACCAACCACTACTTGGCTATCACTATACACCTTCAGATGTTTTACCCCCATCTCCTTTGCCAATTGGAGGTCGGCTATCAAAGCCTCATATTCTGCTTCGTTATTGGAGGCTCTAAATTCTAACCGAAGAGCGTATTCTACCTTTTCTTCCCTGTGCGGGTTGATCAGTACCACTCCTGCACCGCACCCCTTAGCGTTGGACGACCCGTCGACAAATAGGCTCCAGGCAGGGCGTTGCTCGCCCTACAAGTCAGATTGACTCATTTCTACAACGAAGTCTGCCAACACTTGAGCCTTGATCGTAGTCCGAGGCTTATATTGTATATCGAACTCTCCCAGCTCTACCGCCCATTTTATTAATTGCCCCGAGGTCTTAGGCTTTTGAAGGCACTGCCTGAGGGGTTGGTCGGTCCATACCTCAATGATATGACTCTGGAGTAGGGTATTAGCTTTCGTGCCACAGTTATCAAGGAGAGAGCAAGCTTTTCTATAGGCGTATATCGTGTTTCTGGTCTGCTCAGCACCTTACTGACGTAGTAGATCAGGAATTGCTCATTTCCCTCCGATCGAACAAGGACTGCGCTAGTCGCCCCTCTGGATCGCCAAATCTGTAATCGATTCTCCCTTAGCTAAGCTCTGTAAGACAGGCGGACTAGTCAGATACTGCTTCAAGTGTTGGAATGCTCTTTTGCATTCATCCGGCCAGTGGAATTGGGTCACATCTGCTTTCCTCAAAATTTTGAAAAACAGGAGGCACTTGTCCCCCATCCTGGAGACAAATCTGCTCAAAGAAACTATCCGCCCGGTCAGTATCTAAACATCTTTTAAGCACCGCAGCGAGGGCATTTGGACAATAGCTTCGATCTTTTCTGGATTGGCTTCGATCCCCTGTTGAGTAATCATAAACCCCAGGAATTTTCCAAATGCCACACCAAAGACGCATTTTTTCGGGTCCAGCTTCATCTGAAATTTGTTAAGGGTCTGGGAGACTTCTTTGAGATCTTCCACATGCTCAGCGGCCGTCTAACTTTTGACCACCATATCATCTACATAGGCCTCAACTGATCGACCGATCTGTTTCTTAAAAACTTCCATGACGAGCCGCTGATAGGTAGCCCTCTCATTCTTCAAACTGAACGGCATTACTTGGTAGCAATACGTGCCCTGGTCAGTTATAAAAGCTATCTTCTCTTCGTCTTCGAGACTCATTTGAATCTGATGGTAGCCCGAGAAGGCATCCAAGAAGCTGAGGAGTTCATGCCCTGACGTGAAGTCTACCAGCTGATCGATTTTGGGCAAAGGGAAACTATCCTTTGGGCACGCTTTATTTAAGTCGGTGAAGTCGATGCACATTCTCCACTTTCTATTTTTCTTCTTCACAAGTACAACATTTGTCAGCCATTCAAGGTATTTGACTTCCCAAATGAACCCAGCATTAAGCAGTTTTTCTACTTCCTTCTCAATCACTTCCTGCCTTTCTTTACTTTGCCATCGCTTCTTCTGTCTAACTGGCTTGCAATCTTTTCGGATACCGAGAGAATGCGATGAGACCGATCGAGAAATTCCAGGCATATCGCTCGGTGCTCAGGCGAAGACCGATCTGTTTTCTATCAAGCAATCCGTGATTTCTTTGACTAGGCCCTCCTGAAGCTCGGAACCTACATTTGTGAACTTGGAGAGGTTTGCTTCATGTAATATTACCCGTCGCGTTTCTTCCACAGGGTTCATTTTCTTCGTCTCTTCATCAGCTCTCACATCGAGAGAGCTCGTCAAGACTACCGCCCCTTCTAGTGTCCTTGTTTCTGCTAAGTAGCATTCCCTAGCAACTCTCTGCTGACCTCTGGCAACACTGATTCCATGGGGCGTTGGGAACTTCATTGCTTGGTAGTAGGTGGAGACAACTGCTCTGAGGGCGTTTTGAGTGGCTCGATCGATTATCGCATTGTACGCCCCGCCAAATTTCACAACCAGGAACTCAACGTCCTTCTCTATCTGACACAACTTTTGTCCAAATTTTACTTTCAAAAAGACTCAGGCAAATGGGTAGGCTGATGCTCCAGTTACCCCTTTAATGGGTCCTTCTATAGGCAGTAGTCGATCCTCTGATGTCTCCATCTGCTTGAAGGCATCATAATACAATAGGTCGACCGAGCTGCCCGTATCGATCATTACCTGTTTCACTTCGTTATCGTCCATGTTCAGATTTACTACAAGCGCGTCATCATGAGGACAATTAACACCATCTAGATCAGATTCGTCGAATGGGATGACCTCATCATGCTGCTTCTTTCTTTTGGCCGACAAGTCTTCACTGACCTGTCTGGCATACCTCTTTCTTCCTTTAGCGGTGGACCCGCCTGCTGCACTACCACCAAAGATCATGTTAATGACCCTAACCGGTCGATCGTCCTGCTGTCCGGTGTTTCTATCGCCTCTTGTCCTGGGCTGTCCTCTCGCTTCGCGTCGATCGCCAGTATTCCCATTCTGCCTCCCTCCATCATTCCTATCATTTCGCCTCCAAGGTTGTCGCCAGTTATCGGGCCGATCGCTCTTATTCTCATTGTCTCAATCGACATTCTTTCCGTGCTTCAAAAATCGACCCAGTCTTCCCCTTTGGATAAGGAATTCGGTTTGTTTTTTCAAGTCCCAGCAATCCTTCGTGTCGTGACCGATGTCTCTATGGAAACGACAATACAAGTCAGGATCCCTTCTTTTGAAGGAAGTCTTCAACTTATTGGGTTCTTGAAGGGGTTCCCTATCTGCTCTCATGGCTGCTAACACTTTTGCATACCACCTATTGAGCAGGGTGAAGAATTCTCGTCAATTTCCCTGTCAATCGGTCGGCTTTCTCCAGCTCGACTGATCCTTCTGTCGCTTGTGGGAATCATCCGATTGACCGCTCGGCCTGCAGTCGTCAGCTCTACGTTTTGTGTTTTTTAACACTTCCTCGAGCTGGATATACACTTGTCCGCCTAATTTCTTATCTCTTTAATAGACTTGGGCTGGTCGAGGGCCAGTGACATCTGAAACTCTTCATCTCGGGTGTTGCTCATCAGTGCCGCCAACATGGACAAGCAAGTGAGGTCGGGGACTTCGACAGCTTCATTATTAAACCGAGTGAGGAACTCCCGTAAACTTTCGTCCTTCCTTAGGTCAACTACATCACTTCCAAAGCGGTCTTCTGCGACCGTTTACTTGTGGCGAACTGGTTGAGAAAAAGCGATTTAAAGTTTTCAAAACAAGTGATGCAGCTCGGAGATAAACTGTTGAACCATCACCGAGCCCCTTCTTGAAAGGCGGTACAAAATTCCTTACATTGAATGGCGTCGGGGACGCAGCGTAGGTTCATCATTGACTGGAAGTGCTGCAAATAGTCTAGGGGATCGGTCTTTCCAGTGTATTTTTCAGGTGTCGGTATTTTGGTGCCGACCGCAAGGAGGCTATCCAAGATCGTCAGGATGAAGGGAGAGCTATATTGCACTGATGGGCAATCGGGGTGAAAATTCATGGTCGCATTGATCCGATTGTCCACGATTTTTTCTAGGGATTCAGTAGAATGACGATCGGTCATCATTCCAATCTGTCTTACGGGCGGCTACTGTTGTTCCTGCTGAGACTATAAAATTTGACGAATCAACAGATCCGTCGTTTCCTCGATCTGTTTTCGGGTGAGGGAGGTATGTTGTGGTGTAGGAGGATTTGCACCTAGGGGGTGCTGGAGATTTGGATGTGTGTTGATCTCAGCATTGTCCTCCAGGGCTACGCTCTGTTCTTCTTAATTTGGGTTTTGAGGTTGTAGTTGGTGTGGTTGATCATTCGGGTGTGAAGATTGTGCGCGGGAATCATGGTGTGTTGGCGGAAGAGTGGCAGGTAACTGAAAACCCATCCGTTGTAGTGCTAGTGCTGCAACGGCAGCTATATCAGGGTTGGCTACTGCCACCTGATTGACCTGCGTGTTTCTGGACGTGGTGCCCTGATGCCGGGCCCCACGGTGGACGCCAACTAGTTCTGCCTAATTTTGATGAGACTGAACGTTGTTGTTTGGATCCATGAGATTGTCTTCTTGAGTGAGAGAGTACCTGCAAAACAGAACAAGGCACGCCGGGAGTTGATAACCGACAGGCCCCTCCGACGCTCAAGTTAGTCTTTCAGGTGAGGGTCTGATAGCTATGAACAGAGAAGCTAGGGTTCTGATCACATACCCGTATCCAGGCAACATAATACCTTATATGTCGAATAGATGCTAGGTTTTAGGTCTTTACGTATGCATGAGAGACTTCCACCTGCGGATGGGTCGTGGATGCGTGAACTGGGGCCTGGGCCTAGCATAGTCGATAGGAATTAGGTCAATCCTTGAGGGGTGGACCGATCAGTCCATGAGTCGTTTTGAGTGGGTTTGGGCCTAGCACGACCGACCCAACCAGCTTTAATTTGTACTGGTTCAAGCTTTTGGGGATTATACAATACATTTCTTTTAACTTCCAAAATAAAACCCTATTATGTTTTTTTTACTTTAGCTCCTAAATTTTAAAAACCACTAATTACCCACCTGAGGTTATTTTTTTTGTATTTTTCGTACCCTTTTATCTCATTCTCTGTTAGAAATTTTAACACAGAATGGAAAAATGATATTAGTGATATTAATTTAATATCACTAGTCAATTTAGTAACTAACTTGACTAGTGATAACATGAAATGTCACTGCTAAAGTAGCGTTACCTGCGGGGTGGATTTCTCTCGAAGAATAGTCTAAACTCCTTATAAGATATAAACTTTGAGATTTGTGTGGCACACGTACCAATCAAAGATTTTGAAATTGTAAACCATATTAATTCGGCCAGTATCATTCCATGGCATCCTCAGGTTACTCATAAACACAATTCCATGGCATCTTCAGGTTACTCATAAAAACACTCTTTTGAACATTTTACTTTGAGCTTCTTAATTTGCTCGCAATAAAAAAAGCAGGCTAATAGAATTTATTGTCATTTTTACGTAACTTGCCACAATTTTATTAACTAAATTGACTAGTGATATTATTAAAATCAAGTTAGTACTTGATGAATATCAAAAGAAATTAAGAAATGATCAATTGTATGAAAATTTTTTTGTAAAATTTTTATTGTTGATGAATAAGAAAATATAGAATCGTCTTACAAGTCATTAGTTTTTAATTGCGAGTATATTTTTAATCTTTTATTTAGTGCCAAATGAAGCATCCCAATTTTATTTATAATACTTAGATCCTTTAGGACGTAGGAAAAAGGCAATTTCCGACAATATTTTCAACTATATTTTGGAGGATTCTAGGACTGATATTTCACCAAAATATTACCCCCAAAGTCTATTTTGACCATTTTTTAATGCAACCTTTGTTCATAATCAATTTAAACAACAAATATGCAATTTGTATAAGTAAAAATAGATTAAATTTTCTAATTTTCTTATGGAAAATTTTGAAATTTTTTGTTCTAATTTATACAATTATAAAACATCTCCATAGCACATTTTAGTCATAACACAATCTTTAATTATGGACCGAGGATCAACCATGAACTTGTATTAATGGAGAAAATGAAAAAAAAATATTTGTTTTGCTAGCCATCGAACAATGAACAAGTTGATGAACTGTTTAGACAAGCTCCTGAAACTTTCAATCAATCTTTATAAAAATTGTATATCTTTATGTCGTTAAAATCTTTTTGTGCATTTCTTAATGCTTTGACCTCTTAATAAGTTAGAGTAAGTGAACATCCACAAACTTATTAAGTAGATAACAAGAGACCTTAGCAATTATTTATAGTAATCATAATAGTTGTCCCCATCACAGGTCAAATAAATAATCAACTGACAATAATTAAGGTTCATTTTTTTATTGAACTTCTACACATTTAATCAAATCATTTATTGAGCTTTTTATTATCTTTAATCAAGATAAAATTTAATTTTAAAAATCCTAATTAATAATTATCCAATTAAAGGATCTCTAACTGTAGCACCCCACTCCCGCGAGACCCGAACCCGACATCGACGGTGATATCCGAGCCCGCGACCCGCGAGGGTGGTATGCTAGAGTAGTAAATACAGTTTAAAACTTGGTAATATATATAGATATTTTTAAAACCCATCGAGTGCGCAAATATCAGCAAATAATTTGGGCCCGTTCTAATACGAAATCATTTTCAATCAGAACATTATTTCGGTAATCAAATTACAATACAACATTAATCAATCGGGCACTCAGCAATACCAGTACAAATCTTGCGGAAATACAAATTTACATATAATTCAAAAGACACAAATGCAGACGTGAACTGATCCCGACCTTAACTCTGACTTGCAATCAATACTCATACTCCCGTGCCCAACGGGGTACTCTTCGATCCCTGAAAAATATTTGCAATGTTGGGTGAGTTTGCGAACTCAGTGAGAAACCATCATCGATGGTTCACTCAAATCATGCATTACGCATATGGCGTATCGCATAATACAGTAATATTCAGTCATCAGTATAATATCACAGTTTATAGCATTATATAACAATTTGCAGTTATTCACAGTAGCATGTAACACTTTACAGTACCATATCGCAGTTTACAGTAATTTATGTCATCACGTAAGCAGTAATTGTCATAAAACAGTCATTCAGGTGTATGCAATGCATATGTGACTCTTTTCGCTTATTCAATGTTGTGCCCAAGTGCTCGGTCAATGAAATGAGGGACGCGTAAGGATTTTCTCCCTGCTAAGCTAAGCAAGACGATGCGATGTGAGCTCGAGGCTCTTTTCGATGATAATAGCAACTTGGACACATCCATTATCCGATCATGCATTTATGCATGCGATGCGATGTTCGATGATTCAATAATTATGGCTATAAAAGCCCGAGATATCGGTTCCTAGTATTACACCGTGATCCACCGATCGACAAAGAAAGCATGCAATTCAATCCAATAGATTTCATAATCATGTAATAGTCCAATCCAATTCAGTAGTAGCATGCAATTTGATCCTAAACACGCCAGTGATCATACAGTTCACCTTTGCAAGTAATTCATACAGAGCATGTAAGCAATCAGGAATTTGAGAAACCAACTAGGTTACTCACCTGTACTTCCGAGCTAATATCTGGAAGTCTTGGTAACGTCGGTAGATCGACGTTCCAAATGTGCCTCTATAACAAGCAGAGAGGAATCCGATCACTAATTATCCAATCCGAACTAGTAATAATGCACATGTAAGTGTAGAATGCATGTTCATGAGATTTCCAGCCCTAAATCCAAATTTTCCCATAATAAAAATTCCATCTAAAAATTAGAAACCTACTGGCGCTGACGGTGCGCAATTCGGACCTCTATAGGTCCCCAATTAAACAAAACAGTGATTAAAGGCTCCGTTACCCGAGGCCACGTCAATTTCCCGTCCAAAAATTCCCAATTTCTCACAAAATAAAATTCAATAAGTTACAAATCCGATGCCTCAAGAATCAGGTCAATCGGACGTCGGACGGAAAAGAAATTGACAAAAGAATCACCAAATACAAAAAAAAATCAAATAATAATTAAAATAGCATCTGCCTCGCGGGGGCGAGGCGTCGCCCTCGCGAGGCCGACTGATCCGACCTCGTCACTAGGGCGACGTGTCGCCCTAGTGATGCTGGCCATCCGAGCCTCGTCACTAGGCGGGCGTCGCCTAGTGACGGGCATGATTCCACATTCCCATTCCTTTTCTTTCTGATTTCTAATCCAACTTCCAACACTCATAGCTCTTAGCACACAACTCAGAAAAATACAAATCATACCTTGTTAGAAAGATCATAAAAACCTCTACAATTCTCAAGAAGACCATAAAAATCAATTTCACCCCTAAGGGTGTCAAAAATCCCTTCAAAGCTACTGCCTACTCAAATCCCATTAAAACAGAACAGTACATTGCAAATTCCATAACTCTCTGATTCTTCAGCCAAAAATTACCACATAAATATGCTCAATAAGTTCATAATGTCATCTACAACTTTCATGAACAACCCAAAATCAAATTCCATAACTAACTAGGTTAAACAATTCAACAAAGAATCTGTATACTGAAATCAACCAATCTGGACAGTAATTTTCTAATCAGCATAACTCTTAGCACAAATGTCACAAAATTCACTACCTTATATCCCTGAAAAGATAAGATCTCAAACTTCAATTTTCATGAAGAACTCAAAATCTCTTTCAATTTCGAACAATTTCAAAATTGTCATGCAAGTTACTGCCATGATCAGCAATTCATAACCTAATGCAGGTTCAATGTTTGAAAAATCATAACTCCCAAATCTGACCTCTAAAAATTACACACCATATATCATTTTCAAGATAATTCCTTCCTCTGAAACTTTTCAGAAGATCACTCACACCAATTCAGTTCACATAATTTTCTCAAATTGCTTCCAATCCGTAAGCTCACAAACTCAACACTTAGGCTAGGTTTAATCAAAATGCTCAAAACCAGTCAATAGTAATCAGTTCATATCTCCCAATATACAACTCGAAAATTAGCAAGATCAGTGGAAATGGAAAGTTAACTCAATATGATACAACTTCCATAAAGACCATTTTCCCAAATTCCATCTCAATTAATTTAGAAAAATCAGCAAAATAATCAGGTCATATATGCGGGTACTGTTCACAGACCCTACAAACAGAAACTTTCCATGCAAAGATTCACCCTTCTAACATTACAATTTAGCATCACCTATTTCACACAAATTTGAAGCCAACATCCCAAAGTTTAATTGGGCATAAACCTCACCTCATTTTCTTACCTACACAATTAGTTATGATCAAAACATTACAATAGGTCAAAGATTCATTTTCCAGCTTTACTTCTCCATTCAATTCCTAACACTTCCAATACCAATACCACATGCATAAGCATCCTAATGACACAAGAATTTAGCCAATAGATTATCATAAATCTTGATTAATGACCAACACATACCAATCAATGCATCTAACAACCAATTTATTCATTAAATGCATAAATGAAAGCTTTAAAAAAAAACAACTTACCAAATCAAGTTTTTCCTTCTTCCTTCACTTAATACTCCAAATCATGACTTTCCATTCACCCCACTCTCACACACGATACTCACCAAAGGAAGACAAAAGTTTAAACTTGTATGGTATGCAAAAGGTAGGAGAAGGAGTAGAACTTGCTTAAAACCAATGAAGAAATCAAAGAAAGAAACCAAGGGGGAAAGGCTTCGGATGAAGGAAGATGTAAGCAAGAATAATGAGTTTTTTCCCTTCTTTCACATTGAAGTAGCCGTAAATAGGAGATAGGAACAAATGGTGGGGGCATTAAATGGTGAGGACAAGTGTAAAGTTTAAGAAAAGACAAATTAGGAAAAAAAAAACAAATTAGTAAATAGGAATTCTAATGCAATTTGACCCATTCTAGTCCAATGGCCCTAATTTCAATCCCAAAATAATATATCCAATATTGTAGTGCCATTGGATAAAATTTTCGATACCAAAATCAACCGTTCGCCACTTGGCGATTTTTTCGGTCCGAAATTTTCGGGAATTTCCTCGAATCATTTTTTTAAAAAATTACCTAAATTGCCCAAAATTGTAAAACATATGACAGTCCACTCCCAATAATTTTTCAAACACGAAAACCACATTTTCCACAACAAAAACACATTTAGGCCATTTACCGGCGATTTTGCCGGTCCGAAAATTTTCTCTGAACAATTCCAGAAAAATTTCCATAAATCCCTAAAAATGTAAAACACTCAATGACACACTCTATATAATTTTCCAAGTACAATTATCCCATAAATTTCACAAAAGATCCCAATTTAAAACCTAAGCCGGAAAATGTCATGAATGCATGTTTACCATGTGCAAGTGCAACAAACCATCAATCATAGAGGTAATAAGTTGTATGTGCATGCCGAGATATAATTTAATACTCCTAACCCGTCCCAATTTATGATAAGACCCTTCCCATCGGAGATGGGATGTTACAATTATCCCCTCCTAATAAAAATTTCGTCCTCGAAATTTCATATACGATTTATCAGGAAGGCAGGGGAGTCTTTTGATTAACACCCTCTGTTTTCCACTGTTTTCACTACACGACCAAATTCGGTCATTGAACGGAAATCCAAAACAATCAATTACTTTTTTTTTCCCTTTCTCAAACTTTACATGATTTACAGCTTTCTCATGATTACGCGCAATTCGTCACTTTCAATATCAAACACATATATATCGAATCCTAACAATATTTCCTAATTCTAGCTATGAAACACGTTGTGAATCTGAATCATTTTTTAGGTTTTAGCCTAACTTACCAATCTATAATGCTATTCACACCACAGTCGCATAGAGGCCACTTCTCACGAATTCAATTCCTTAATTACACCTTTATTTCCATCTAAGTAAATTTTGGCCGAGGCCATACCCTTCAAAATATTTCATTTATCGCTTATCAGATTTCGTTATTATCAAAACACAAATCTCATGAGAGTTATAACCTCAGTGTAAATCAATTCAACGCAATGTCACTATCTTATTTTACTTAGCCTATCACTTTATTGCCTTGATCACATAATATAGGGATCACGACTCCTTTTGGACAGTAAGACCCCTTATACACTTTTCGAATGGTGACACCAATATAATGATTTTCATGCCATAATCCCTTTGCACTATACATCAATCTCATATCCTAATGAAGTCCAAAAATACCTGTTGGTTAATCACACATGTCATCGTTCACTTTGACAGACTATAACATCAATTGCTTTTCCACAATACTTTTACTAGAACGTAACGCTTCGATTGTTTCTTGTGCTTTCTCGAACCATTCACTTATAATCATTTGATTTCCCATTCTAACCTTTCAGTTACTCTTTCAATATGCTCTTGCTAGAACATAAAGCTTCGATCATTCCTTACGTCTTCACTAACAGTTCCCATAATGAGTATCACCCATATTTCTTAATTTGAACTATATCTATCACTTTCCTCAACAATTTGAGTTATCTTCAGTTCTTCGATACGGTTTACAATTTCTACATCCTCAATTCAGGTTTTGCCAATCCGTTTTCATGCACACCAACTTGAAATTCCAATAACTAATAATACTTTCTTTTGCCCCTTTTTTTTTCAGTTCGACTATAACACTCAATAATACACTAAATTTGATAACCTTATTACCCAAATTTTGATCTTCTGCAATTGAATTTATACCACAAATATAGCACCCCACTCCCGCGAGACCCGAACCCGACATCGACGGTGATATCCGAGCCCGCGACCCGCGAGGGTGGTATGCTAGAGTAGTCAATACAGTTTAAAACTTGGTAATATATATAGATATTTTTAAAACCCATCGAGTGCGCAAATATCAGCAAATAATTTGGGCCCGTTCTAATACGAAATCATTTTCAATCAGAACATTATTTCGGTAATCAAATTACAATACAACATTAATCAATCGGGCACTCAAGAATACCAAGTACAAATCTTGCGGAAATACAAATTTACATATAATTCAAAAGACACAAATGCGACGTGAACTGATCCCGACCTTAACTCTGACTTGCAATCAATACTCATACTCCCGTGCCCAACGGGGTACTCTTCGATCCCTGAAAAATATTTGCAATGTTAGGTGAGTTTGCGAACTCAGTGAGAAACCATCATCGATGGTTCACGCAAATCATGCATTACGCATATGGCGTACCGCATAATACAATAATATTCAGTCATCAGTATAATATCACAGTTTATAGCATTATATAACAATTTGCAGTTATTTACAGTAGCATGTAACACTTTACAGTGCCATATCGCGATTCTGATAATTTATGTCATCACGTAAGCAATAATTGTCATAAAACAGTCATTCAGGTGTATGCAATGCATATGTGACTCTTTTCCAGTTATTCAGTGTTGTGCCCAAGTGCTCACCAAGAAGCGGTAGGGACGCGTGTAGGATTTCTCCCCTGGGCTAAGCCCGGCGAAGACGATGTGAGAGCTCGAGGCTCTTTCAAGTGATAATAGCAACTGGGACACATCCATTATCGATCATTCATTTATGCATGCGATGCAAAGGTTCAAGATGATTCAAGAATTATGGCTATAAAGCCCAAGATATCGGTTTCGATATACACCGTGATCCACCCAAAGATAGTGAAAGCATGCAATTCAATCCAATAGATTTCAGTAATCATGTAATAGTCCAATCCAATTCAGTAGTAGCATGCAATTTGATCCTAAACACGCCAGTGATCATACAGTTCACCTTTGCAAGTAATTCATACAGAGCATGTAAGCAATCAGGAATTTGAGAAACCAACTAGGTTACTCACCTGCATTCGAGCTAATATCCGAAGTCTTGGTAACGTCGGTAGATCGACGCTCCAAATGTGCCTCTATAACAAGCAGAGAGGAATCCGATCACTAATTATCCAATCCGAACTAGTAATAATGCACATGTAAGTGTAGAATGCATGTTCATGAGATTTCCGGCCCTAAATCCAAATTTTCCCATAATAAAAATTCCATCTAAAAATTAGAAACCTACTGGCGCTGACGGTGCGCAATTCGGACCTCTATAGGTCCCCAATTAAAAAAAAAGAATTAAAGGCTCCGTTGCGAGGCCACGTCAATTTCCGTCCAAAATTCCCAATTTCTCACAAAATGAAATTCAATAAGTTACAAACCGATGCCTCAAGAATCAGGTCAATCGGACGTTGACGGAAAAGAAATTGACAAAAGAATCACCAAATACAAAAAAATCAAATAATAATTAAAATAGCATCGCCTCATGAGGCGGCGTCGCCCTCATGAGGCCGACTGATCCGACCTCGTCACTAGGGCGACGCGTGTCGCCTAGTGATGCTAACCATCGAGCCTCGTCACTAGGGCGAGGCGTCGCCCTAGTGACGGGGCATGATTCCACATTCCCATTCCTTTTCTTTCTGATTTCTAATCCAACTTCCAACACTCATAGCTCTTAGCACACAACTCAGAAAAATACAAATCATACCTTGTTAGAAAGATCATAAAAACCTCTACAATTCTCAAGAAGACCATAAAAATCAATTTCACCCCTAAGGGTGTCAAAAATCCCTTCAAAGCTACTGCCTACTCAAATCCCATTAAAACAGAACAGTACATTGTAAATTCCATAACTCTCTGATTCTTCAGCCAAAAATTACCACATAAATATGCTCAATAAGTTCATAATGTCATCTACAACTTTCATGACAACCCAAAATCAAATTCCATAACTAACTAGGTCAAACAATTCAACAAAGAATCTGTATACTGAAATCAACCAATCTGGACAGTAATTTTCTAATCAGCATAACTCTTAGCACAAATGTCACAAAATTCACTACCTTATATCCCTGAAAAGATAAGATCTCAAACGTAAATTTTCATGAAGAACTCAAAATCCATTTCAATTTCTAACAATTTCAAAATTGTCATGCAAGTTACTGCCATGATCAGCAATTCATAACCTAATGCAGGTTCAATGTTTGAAAAATCATAACTCCCAAATCTGACCTCTAAAAATTACACACCATATATCATTTTCAAGATAATTCCTTCCTCTGAAACTTTTTAGAAGATCACTCACACCAATTCAGTTCACATAATTTGCTAAAATTGCTTCCAATCCGCAAGCTCACAAACTCAACACTTAGGCTAGGTTTAATCAAAATGCTCAAAACCAGTCAATAGTAATCAGTTCATATCTCCCAATATACAACTCGAAAATTAGCAAGATCAGTGGAAATGGAAAGCTAACTCAATATGATACAACTTCCATAAAGACCATTTTCCCAAATTCCATCTCAATTAATTTAGAAAAATCAGCAAAATAATCAGGTCATATATGCGGGTACTGTTCACAGACCCTACAAACAGAAACTTTCCATGCAAAGATTCACCCTTCTAACATTACAATTTAACATCACCTATTTCACACAAATTTGAAGCCAACATCCCAAATTTTAATTGGGCATAAACGTCACCTCATTTGCTTACCTACACAATTAGTTATGATCAAAACATTACAATAGGTCAAAGATTCATTTTCCAGCTTTACTTCTCCATTCAATTCCTAACACTTCCAATACCAATACCACATGCATAAGCATCCTAATGACACAAGAATTTAGCCAATAGATTATCATAAATCTTGATTAATGACCAACACATACCAATCAATGCATCTAACAACCAATTTATTCATTAAATGCATAAATGAAAGCTTAAAAAAAAAACAACTTACCAAATCAAGTTTTTCCTTCTTCCTTCACTTAATACTCCAAATCATGACTTTCCATTCACCCCACTCTCACACACGATACTCACCAAAGGAAGGAAAAAGTTTAAACTTGTATGGTATGCAAAAGGTAGGAGAAGGAGTAGGACTTGCTTAAAACCAATGAAGAAATCAAAGAAAGAAACCAAGGGGGAAAGGCTTCGGATGAAGGAAGATGTAAGCAAGAATAATGAGTTTTTTCCCTTCTTTCACATTGAAGTAGCCGTAAATAGGAGATAGGAACAAATGGTGGGGGCATTAAATGGTGAGGACAAGTGTAAAGTTTAAGAAAAGACAAATTAGGCGAAAAAAAACAAATTAGTAAATAGGAATTCTAATGCAATTTGACCCATTCTAGTCCAATGGCCCTAATTTCAATCCCAAAATAATATATCCAATATTGTAGTGCCATTGGATAAAAATTTTCGATACCGAAAATCAACCGGTTCGCCACTTGGCGATTTTTTTTCTGTCCGGAAATTTTCGGGAATTTCCTCGAATCATTTTTTTAAAAATTACCTAAATTGCCCAAAATTGTAAAACATATGACAGTCCACTCCCAATAATTGTTCAAACACGAAAATCACATTTTCCACAATAAAAACACATTTAGGCCATTTACCGGCGATTTTGCCGGTCCGAAAATTTTCTCCGGACAATTCCAGAAAAATTTTCATAAATCCCTAAAAATATAAAACACTCAATGACACACTCCATATAATTTTCCAAGTACAATTATCCCATAAATTTCACAAAAGATCCCAATTTAAAACCTAAGCCGGAAAATGTCATGAATGCATGTTTACCATGTGCAAGTGCAACAAACCATCAATCATAGAGGTGATAAGTTGTATGTGCATGCCGAGATATAATTTAATACTCCTAATCCGTCCCAATTTATGATAAGACCCTTCCCATCGGAGATGGGATGTTACACTAACAAATAAGATCTCTAATTGGATTGACTACCCTGAAACACTAACTAAAAAAGATTGGGAAAAGGGATTGTTTATTCCTATTTTCTTAATTTTTAATATTTAAGCTAATATGACAATAATAGGTCGTGTGTCTAATGAGTTGCTAATGTGACACTAAAAATAAGTAAATAATTAATAATAAGGCGGAGTTAAGTGAAAAGTTATAAAATTTTACTATGCATGGTAGCAAAAACATGTAGTTGATAACGAAAATAAAGTTTTAAGGTTGGTAAATTGATGTATTTAAACTTCATAGATTACGAGTTTCTTAATTAAGTATAGTATTAGTACCCAAAGAAAGAATTGATAAATTGTATGAAAAAAAAAGTATAATTTTATTGTAAGAAATCATATTTGCAGTGTATCAAAAGTGTTGTCAATTTAGGAATACTAGTTTTTTATATTAACTTTTAAAAGTGAAAAGGGAAAGGAATCCTTGATCAAGTGCAACAAGGTGAGTACGTTAGAGTCTTGCTTATAATGAAAATTGGGCCGAAAACATACTAATGTTCCATCTTTTTTTTTTGGGTGAAAAGATGGGGCATAGCCCAATGCATTAACGGAATAAAAAGTTACATAGGCTAATGTTCCATCTTAGTTTACTTTTTTTTTTAATCAGCGAATCATGAGTCATTCGTGAGCGAGAGAGTGGGATAGCCACAGTGCAATCATACCTGTGGGACCCCAGAGGGGTGCACAGACAGGACAGATCCCACTTGCGCTGGCCATCGAGAATGTCCGCCACCCGGAGGTGTTGGTCTTGACTAGCATGGCTATGTTATTGTCCCGAGCCATGCGCAAGCCAAGTCCGCCCATGGATTTGTGGCTGCATACTGTCTCCCAATTCAGTAGATGGATGCCCTTCCCAACACTGCCATAAGAACTGGTGACGATGTTTATCAATATTGTTGCACACCCCTCCAGGTAACCAACAAGTTTGCACGATGCAAAGGGGGATTGTGGACAAGGTAACCTTTGTCAATGTCAATCAACCCGCGGTATTCAGGAGTTTCACTCTCTAGCCTTGTAGTCGACGATTGAATTTATCGATGACCATTGAAAAATCTTCCTTTCTATTAGTCCCATTGATCGGGACTCTAAGGTAAGTCCCCAAGTTGTCGTGAAATGCAGGCGTAACTTGCATCATAGACGTTCCTTGTGCTGACGATTAGCATGGGGGGGTAAGAAAACTCTAGATTTTTTCTCATTAATTTGCATGCCCGAATATAAACAGAATTGCTCCACAGTCGACAAGACCACCCGACAGCCTGGAATCGAGGCAATGGAAAAAAAAGCATGTTGTTCGCGAACAGCAGATGGGAGATAGGCGGCCCATCAGTTGAGACTTTAATGACGTTCCACTATTTGGCCACGCACCCTACTTACTAATACATACTTGAATAAACCAATTTTGAGTTATCATTCAAGTAACCTTCTAATTTCCATTCCAATTATAAGAAGCTTTTAAGTTAGAACCTTGTAAATATAACAAAAGAATGCAATGTTAGGCTATATATATAATTATAATTGTAGCATTCCACTCCCGCAAGCCCCGAACCCGATATCGATGGTGATATCCGAGCCTGTGTCTCACGAGGGTGGTATACTAGAACAGTCAAACTGTTCAAAAACTCAGTAACACATTTTTATTTTTGAAAACAATCGCGTGTGCGGAAATCAGTAAACAATTTGGGCCTGCTTTAATTCGAAAACAGTTTCGACTAACAACACAATTTCAATCAGCAAAAAGGCACTCAACAGTATTTGAATCAATTCATGCATAAAAATCCATAGCCAAATTGGGCCCAATGCTAATCCTGAACACTTTCGGTGATCACATTACAAATCCAACATTTACCAATTGGGGCACGCTGTAATAACAGTACTATTCTGCCTAAATTGCAGAAATACAAATTTATACATGAACAGAATAATACTAATGCAGACGTGAACTGATCCCGACCTTAAAATCTGTCTTGCATGCAGAAGGCATACTCCCGTGTGTCTAACGGGGTACTCTTCGATTCCTGAAAAATAGTAGCAATTTTGGGTGAGTTTGCGAACTCAATGAGAAACCATCATCGATGGTTCACTCAATTCATGCATATACAAACAATTTACAGAGTATCACATACGTTCTCATTTTACAAATATAAGGCGTTTCGCCTTTCACACAGTCCACATTTAATCATTTGTATATGCGATGCACATGTGACACTTTTCAGTTTATTACGACGTTGTGACCGAGCGCTTAATAGTGATCAGAATTCAGTGGACGCGTCTAGGGAGTAGGAGAGCCCTCTGAGAATGCACTAACTCCCCTCGAGCTCGAGGCTCGGTTCAGTAACAGTGGCGTCTCAGGTTATAACTATCTTTATCTGAACATGCTTTTATGCATGAATGCATATGTCCCAATTTACATTTACAGTCAGTTTTCATTTCAATGCCCAATTCCCATTCCTTCGGACCTTCGGTCCGGTATTTCAGTCATAAACAGTTTTCACATTCACTAACAATTTTGCTTCAATGTCGAATCACCACATTCCTTGGACCTTTGGTCCGAGATTTCAAACATAATCATTAACAAGTTATTTCACTGAAACATTCACAAACAGTTACACACAAATAGCACTTCAATATCAAGTTCCCAATACTTCGGACACCTATGGTCCGAAATCAATCAAAAGCAAACACACATAACCCTCCATTATCTCCGCATGGCATAAGCACCTAATTTTAAACACACATAGATTGAGGAACCAACTAGGTTACTCACCTGTACTTTCGAGCTACTGCCTGGAAGTCCCAGCAATATCCGTGAAAATTTCGATCCAACGGTGCCTCTATAACAATCAAATAATTTTCATTACAAAATGCACAATCAAAATAATTCAATGAAGTCCATGTCTTAAATAAAAGATGTACAATGCCTATTCATGACCTTCCCGGCACTATTTCTCATTTTCCACTTTCTTTTGTCACAGTCTAAATTTTCACTCAATTGATCAATAATGACTCATCTCAATTCAATAATATGTCATGGGACTCCACAATTTCATTTCTAACATTCACCCAATTTACCAAGTCATACCCACTAGGATATCCTCAAGAAAGACCTCAATTTCAGTGTCACTATTCTCTAAATCAAAATTCACCCTTTATACTTAGTTTCTAAAATCCCAATAGCATTTCCTTAAATTTAGAATTCTCACAATTATACCCCAATTATCATGAAACAATCCTTGAGGTTGTAAAAACCATATAAACCCAACTTTCACTCACAATTTGAGGTCTTAAAACCCTGAATTCAAACTTTCATTCTTCAAATCAATTGTAGAACTCTTTCTCTAGATTATAACGAATTAAGAATCACCTCAATTGGAGGTCTACAACATTAGTTATGACTTAAAAACTAAACCATCTTAGTTCAAAAAAACCATTCTCGCAGCGACGTAAGGACACTAGCCGTGGCGTCCCATCGTTCCAGAGTTGCTCGCCGCGACGCACGAGAAGACTCGCCGCGGTGCGATTTTCACACTCACCGCGATGTCCAACTATGTTCGTCGCGACGTCCCGCTTGTCGCGGCGAACCGCTCGTCGCGGCGTACGCTCGTCGCGGTGTGCAATCATCCTCTCGTCGCGACGTGCGGTCGTCTTCTCCGATTCTCTTTTTCATTTCTCTCTTCAAAACCAGTCACAACTCACCCATAACTACCCCAATCTTTCACAATTAAACCCATGTATGCATTTAACTAATAAATAACCAAAATACAATCAAGTTACTTACCAAATCAAGCTCAAATCTTCAACTCTCGAAAAATCCTCCAATTCCTTTAACACTTACGGGCTCTCTCTCAAACCTCAAAATCTTTATCTTCCTTAGGGTTAAAGCTTGGCTTTGCAAGTAGAGAAGAAACAAGCAAGCAAGCAACGAAAATCACAAAGGGAGGAAGAAACAAAAA
The DNA here is from genome assembly GCA_029891385.1 of Erythroxylum novogranatense. NCBI lineage: Eukaryota > Viridiplantae > Streptophyta > Magnoliopsida > Malpighiales > Erythroxylaceae > Erythroxylum > Erythroxylum novogranatense. Next base: position 57,472,019 of record CM057226.1, on the reverse strand, counting down.
TCACCAAAGAAAGGAGGAGGAAGCTTGCCCTAGGTGGAGGAGAAAAAGCTTTTGCCAACATTTAAAACCTAAGGCATTTAAAGGTTAAACAATCAAGCCTCTTGTCTTTGTCCTCACAATACAATTAAATCTCTTTCTCTTTTCACAATCATTTCCAGTCCAATTTGTTTCCAGATTCTAATAGCTCGACATATTAAAACTCCTAAAGTCATATATCAAATTGTCCCCATTGCCATAGGACCGTTATTTCAGTACTATATAATCAATCAGTTCGTCACTTAGAAAATTTCCGGTCTGGATTTTTTCTCCCGAATCATGCAGAAAATTTCTAAGGGTCACTATCACGTGACAAACACTCTAAAACAGTTCCAATTCCAATTCTCAAGCACAATTTTTCTCAGAGATCACAAGACAAATCATATTCCCAATAAAATGTCGGGAAATGCCATGAATGCATGTACACACAAATGCAGTGCAAAACCGACATTCCTCTAAAATTTAGAGGCCAAATGAATGCTCACATCAAGATATGCAATGCAACTACTAGACTGTCCCAATTTACCAATTTACCCTCTCATCGGTGATGGGATGTTACAATAATAAAATATTCTTTAATTAATAGTAAAATATTTATTAATTAATATTCCAATTACTTTATATTCTATGACTTATTTTATATGAATTATATTATATTTTCTATGTTTAGTTTATTGTCTTGTAAGTGTTGAATACGAGGAGTAAACAAAAGATTTATTGCATCTATCTCAATAATTATTCAATTAAGGAGATTTTATAATAATTTGAAAGATAAGAAATAGAAAAAATTGAACAATTATTGCTTTACTTAAATATTTTTTATATACTAATTTTGAAATTTTATTACCAAATTATGAATACTAAATTTTCTTTAAAAGTCCTAATACATAATTGGTCGGGTTGTTAAAGCCCCCAAAATCATTCCAATTCTCCAAACTTTTGTAGTAGTTATGGAACCAGGTCGAATCCCCTAGAGAATTAAATAATAACTGGGGGTTTTTTATTAAATAACTTATTAACTAAAATTAATATGAAAAAATTAAATCAACTGAATTTAAAATTGAGAAAGTCAAGATTACCATACTCCTATTTAAAGGAAAGATCTCATCTAATTGCAACATTGATCATTGGTCTAAAAAGAATATTTTCACGATTCAAGTTGTTAGTCTGAAACATATTAGTATAGCCATAATAAGTCTTAAAATTTTCTAAATTAATTTATTTAAAACCACCATCCAAACCAAAACTTATCTCTATTGGTTGAGTATGATGTCATTCCATATTAATAAATGATAGCAATAGGCTTCGTGAAAAAGACTAAACCCTAAATTAAATAATCGAGATAGTTGTAACTATTTAATTTAGTTTTCTTGTTTATCATAAGTTAAATATATAAATTCATAAATAACCTATTTGCTACTTGTACCATTCCTTCATGACAATTACAAATTAGTGAATTCCTAAATAGCAATAGAATAATCAATAATAAATTAAATTGTTAGATTAATCGAATATTAATCATTTATAAAATATGAGAATTCAAAATAAGATATAGCTGAATTGGAACGTGAATAAAAGTTTGGAACACAAAGCCTCTCAAGGTTAAAACTAGAATATCGAATCTCCTTGAATCAAAATGATTGAGTTTAGCCATATATGACTTTCGCTCCATTAACAAAACTTAAAGAAACACTAAAAATTGTGAAAAAAAATGTGCGAGGATATAACTTCTTTCTGTTGTGAAGAACATCCCTTTTATAAGATTTTATAATCTAATCCTAATCCAATTCTATCTTATAAAGATGTCTATCTAAAACAAATTCAAATTCAAACTCCTACATGATAGGATAAGAAGAAGCTTCCCAGTTACACTCCAACTCTTCAAGTGATCGACCTTATCCACTGCAACAATCTCTTCACTTCATCAATAGAGTCCCAATTTAATGCAATCCCTACGTTTATCTCCTAAACAAAAAAATCATTAATTTCAATATTTAAGCATCAAAATAAATCCAAAACAAAGGAGATAATATCAAATAATACAACAAGATGATATCCTATTAAATTCCCCCACACCGGACTCATTCTTGTCCTCAATCACACATCAATTCAATATATTAATCATCTTCATAACAACCTCTCGTCTCCTTTCATGTTATCTAGAAATTTCCAAAAGCTAATTCACATTTAAAGCTTAAGATAAAATAACAATCGAGAGAATAAATATTCATAAGACACATTGATAAAACTTAGCATCTCATCAATTCCATCAAAATCAAATGAACAAGACTTGACACCCTCACAAGGATTTCATTCTATACGTTCAAAGTGTTTATGGTTCATTAAGCTCTCAAATAAAAACATAGTAAGTTATTTCTATATGCTTTCTCAAGAATCATATCTCCACCACTAAACAAAATGAACCTAATGTATAAATCAAAGGGACTTAATAGAAGTTGTATCGTGGCTTAGGTAAGGTATGAAAAAAGGAACTTTTTGGCTAAATAAATTGAAAGGAATCATACATTCTTATCCATATAAGTTTTAACTTAAATCAAAATTCACCTTATTCAAATAGTATTTCTTTCAATTACTTTTTCTTTTTCTTTTATTATTCTTTTCAACAACTATATTAAAGAGGAGATTTCATTTTATTTCCTTTTTGTTTTTTTAACTTCTCCTCCATTTTTTAAAAAATCAAAACAATGCAACTTGAATCATCTAATTTACTTTTCATGCGATTAATCAAAATCCTATGTAAATAAGCTAATACAATTCCTTCAATTTAGGGGTTCAAAATTGTTATGGTTATTAACAACAAAAGGGTAAATTTGGCTTTTAACATGGTTATTATACAAGAAAAAAAAGAGTAAGCCTCAAATTTTTTCTAGGGGTAAAAATTAAGATAGGCTTGTTCAGGTAAAAAATGGTTATCCTAAATTCCCTCATCATCCTTATACATAAATTCATCAAAAATGTGGCCTCAACAAGCATTCAAAAGTAAGCTCTAGTGTAGACAAGATTTGTTTGATAACACATAATATATAAGCATATATGTGATGAATGCTCTTAGACTTAAAGCTAAAGTAGGTGTCAAAAAATGCATCAATTCTTGCATACAAAATTCAACAAAACCAATGAGATACTTGAAAAATTTTAATGAAAACACTAATCATGGTTGTCTCTCTCATGCATTAGATCTTAAACTGAAAATGCATCCTAACTTAAGAATTAATCATGAACAACAATAAGAAAATTATGAAGTTATCATGAGGAAAAATTAATATATGAATCAACATATCATGAGTCCAAGCACAAATCACAAAGTTTATTGTAATGAAAACTCACTCCTCCCCCCACCTAAATCATACATTGTACCTAACATTTGCATAAGATACTCGTAGCTCAATAAATATAATTAGAAAAATAAAGCACAAAATAGAGGAGTCCCATGAATTATAAATATCTAAAAATTATCCACGCGCGCTTCTTTTCATTACTGTAGATTAAGGGTGTGAATTAGCATTCATCAACGATTTTCCTTTTGTTGCAACCTTGGTATTAGCTTCAGAATGCCTCATAATACTGAACAAGATAAACAAACTACTTGGAAAAAGATTAAAAACAATGTTATCATAATTAAAATTGAACTAAAAAGAAAATAAAAGAATTTAATTAAAACTTAAAGAAAGAGTGGGGGCATGAAGGTGCTTTTATGATGCTACTACCACTACTTGCTGTGTGAATTTTTTTCCTCTATCATGTTGGCTTAGTGTTATGTGTTTGTGGAGGGCAAGCTATAGGCATGCTACCAATTTTGTATGACTAGTGACGGTGTGGGTTGAACAGGGAAGCATTGGGTGTGTTGTGCATTGTCAGAGTGGGTTTGATGATTGGTTTTACGCATCTGCTTAGTTGTTGTTGCTATATGCTTAGGAGAAGTGGTTGAGTTTGTAGTGAAGCTTTGGGTTGCTGAGTGAGAGGAGGGCTACTTGTGGTTGGAAATTTTCTTTTAATTTCCTGCAAAGACAAACAAGCATATTAGGTTTTTTAAGTTTTTTTGAATTAAAAAAATTAAGTAAATAATTAAATGAGAAAAGAAAAAAGAAAAAATTTCAGAACACTAAATGTTTTAAGGCAAGATCAGATCTCGCCTTATGAGATTTTGTAGTCTGGAATTTTAAGTTCTTCAATCTAAAACACTAAATTACATATGGTGAGGTCTCGCCTTATGAGATTTAGTAATATGGAATTTTAAGACCTACTTTTTTTATGCTAATAAATTTATTTTTCAAAAGCAATCAAATGTAAGTTATATATATAACTAAAATAAAGTAAAATAAAATAAAACAATCATATTTTGGGTTGCTGCCCGACAAGCACAATTGTTTAACGTCATTATGCTCGACATGGCTGGTTTTTCCTAAACTTCTACGTAATTGCAGTTTTGTACTCTTTAAATAGTCAACCTTTTTGAAATTATTGTTGGTAATGACTTTCCCTCACCTAAATAGACATGCTTAAGGCAATCAGGTTACACCTTTAAATTTATCTTCAGAGTCTGCAAAATAGAAGGTAAAATTTTCTTGTGAGTTATATTAACTTCATCATTTAAAGTTTTCGAATTTATTAGCATTGCTGACAATGATTCTACAACTTCGTAAGTTGCATCAATTTGCTTGCTCACTTTCCATTTATCCTTACACTCCAACTTATCTTCAACAATCTCTTCTTTAAACATATCCTGCACGAATTAATCCACAATATCCATATGATAAATGGATTGAAAATCATCCGAGTACTTCATTGCTTCAAAAATATTGAATTTACTATTTCTCCATCAAACTCTACAGAAAGAGTCATGCACATTGATTATCGTCTTTTCCGTCTTCATAAATGGCCTTCCTAATAAAACAAAACTGGATTTTCAACATTATCACCATCCATTTTCAAGATATAAAAATTCATTGGAAATATTAAACCGTTAACTTAGACTAAAACATTCTCAATAAATCCAATGGGACGCATATACGAACGATCAGCTAGTTAGATAATCACATTAGTTTCTTATAAAGAATTGATATTTAAAGCTTGATAAATTGAGTATGGCATGACAATAATAGATGTACCTAAATCTATCATGGTACATTCAATTTTTCTATTACTAATAACACACGAAAGTGTAAACATACCTAGATCTTTACATTTTTGCAGTAATTTCCTATTTATTACAGCTGATATATTTTTATCTAAAATTATTCTCTACTTGTCCTTCAACTTTCTTCTATTTGTGTATAAATCCTTTAAGAATTTTGCTTATTTCGGAACTTACTTGATGGCTTTTAGAAGTGATATATTGATTTTCACCTTTTTTAAAGTTTCTAAGATCTCTGTTTCATATCCATCATCTTTTGGTTTAGCCAACCTGCTCGAAAAATGAGGTAAATGTGCATTAATTGATATTGATGAAGATGAATCATTTTTTACCTTTGTTGATTCATAACTTGGAAGTTCATCCTTCTTTTCTCTATCGTCATGCTTTTGTACCTATATTGGTAAAGAAGTTCCAGATCAAATTTCCTTATCACTTCTCATTGCACTCATATTCTCCTTATGATTCACCACTGTTTGGGAAGGTAATTTCCCATATGCTTGCACTTGCAATTTACTTACCAAGGTGGCTAATTATGTGATCTGATTTCCAAAGGTTTGAAGGCTATCCCTTGTTTCTTGTTGAAATTGTTGAGTATTATTAGCAAGCGCCCTAACAATTTCATCTAAAGACATAACTAAATTTGAAAATAAAGGTTGAGCATATGTAGGAGCTTAAGGTTGTTTAAAAATGTGAGGTTGATATCGTTTTAATTGATTTCTATAGCTCAAATTTGGATGATTCTTCTATCTTGGATTGTAGTAACTGGAATAAGGGTTATACTTTTGTTGAGGTTAACCATGAAAGTCCCCTGTTTCGTTAGCTTATTGAAGAGAGTCTTGTTGCGATGTGGGGCATATATCATAGGATGTCGAAAGAGTGAGTGTATTATGCACACTCTTGCTTATTGCAATTTTCTTGTAGCCATTTGATGAACAAGAGCGGTTAGATCAAAAATTTTATCCTTAAAGTGCGTGTTACTTACCTCATTCACACGCCTAATAGCTCAATCCATCCTTGTCCCAAATTATTGAGAATTTTCGGTTGTAATTTATATCAACTATCTGGTTGCCTTAGGTGTTTTGTTTACCAGAGCTCCTACACTAGCTGCATCAACCATACTTCGATCCATTGGTAATAGTCCTTCATAAAAGTATTAAATTAGAAGTTGATTGAGAATTTGATGATGTAGACAGCTGGCACATAGCTCCTTAAATCTTTCCTAATATTCATATAATGTTTCTCCTTTAATTTATGTTATTCTACATATCTCCTTTATGATATTCGTTGCTCTTGATGCAGGAAAGAACTTTTCCAGAAACATTCTTTTCATCTCATTCCATGTTGTTACGGAACCAGGTGGAAGAAAATATAGTCAATCTTTTGCCTTATCTTTCAATGAGAACGGAAATGCCCTAAGATTAATTTATTCTTCTGTAACCCCTTGTGGTTTCATTTCAAAATAGACAATATGAAATTCTTTCATGCGTTTATGTGGATTTTAACCTACAAGACCACGAAAAATAGGCAATAAGTGAATCAAACCAGATTTCAATTTGAAATCTACCTCAACATCTGGAAATTGAATGTATAAGGGTTCCTGATTCAAATTCGGTGCCGCTAACTTCCTCAACATTCTCGGGTTGAGATTTGTCATCTTTTTGTCCACTTCTTGAAAATTAGAGTCTTCACCAATTGTTAGATCTACTTTCACTTTCACGTTTGAAGATGAATGCCCACTTTCTTGCTTAGTCTCTTTCTCAAACAACTTGTTGTCTTCTCAATTTCTGGATTATATTATAATTTACTTGTTTGAGAAGCACGAGTCATACAAGACAAAAAGTCAGTAGTAACTGTAAAAATAAAAATGCAAAGAAACTAAGAAATTTGAAATAGTTCCCCGATAATGGCGCAAAATTTTGGTCGGGTTGTTGAAGCCCTCAAAATAATTATGATTCTTTAAACTTTTGTAGTAGTCATGGAACCAAATTGAATCCCTAGAGAACTAAACAGTAACTTCTTAATTTCAAGTAAAATTAAATGGGATTTTTTATTAAATAACTGATTAACTAAAATTAATACAGATATAAATTAATTCAACAAAATTTAAAATTGAGAAAGTCAATATTACTACACTCTATTCAAGGAAATATCTCATCTAATTATAATATTGATCATTGGTCTAAAAGAATATTTTGTGATTCAAGTAGTTAATCTAAAATATATTAGGATAGTCGTAATAAGTCTCAAAATTTTCTAAATTAATTGGCATTCCATATCAAATAAATGATAACAATAAGTTTCGTAAAAAAGACTAAACCCTTTATTAAATAATCAAGATAACTGCAATTATTCAATTTAGTTTTCTTGTTTACCATAAGTTAAATTTAAAAATGCATAAATAACCTATTTGCTACTTATACCATTCCTTCATGACAATTACGGATCATCGAATCCCTGGATAATGATAAAATAATCAATATTAAATTAAATTGTTAGATTAATCGAATATTAATCATTCATAAAACTTGAGAACCCAAAACAAGAAATACTTGACTTAGAAAGTGAATAAGAGTTTGGAACACAAAACTTCACAAAGTTACAACTAGAATATCAAATCCCCTTGAATCAAAATGATTGAGTTTAGTCACATATGACTTTCGCTCCAATAACAAAAATTGAAGACTAACAATTGCAAAAAACATAATAGGAGAGAACCTCATTCTGTTATGAGGAACATGCCTTTTATAAGGTTTTCTGATCTAATCTTAATCTAATTCTAACTTGTAAAGATTTCTGTCTAAAACAAATTCAAATTCAATCTCCTACAGGATAGGGATAAGAAGTTTCTCAGTTAAACTTGACTCTTCAAGTGATCAACCTTATCCATTGCAACATTCTCTTCACTTTATCCAAAATTTGTGATTATCATTAATAGAGTCACAATTTAATGCAATCTCTACGTTCATCTTCTAAAACAAATCAATCATTAGTTTCCATATTTAAGCTTCAAAATAAATCTAAAACAAAGGAGCTAATATCAAATAATATAGTAAGATGTGATCTTGTCAATAATAAAAAAGTTGAAATATTATTCTTATACATTAATTTAACAAAATCTAATGGTATAATTTTTGAACTATCCAATGGAAAAATAATAATCTATTGCAATTAATTAGTAACTAAAAGATTAGATTACGAGTAATTTTGAGTCCCAATATATTATTCTTTAAGGTGATAAAATAAAACTATTTTAATAAAATTTAATATGTTCTTAATTTGATCATGCTTATACCAATATAATTGATTTAAATAAATTATTAAAAATCTCATTTACCATAACTATTCTACGTAAGGATTTACTAATACATTCAATTATTGATATGCCTTTTTTTTTCAAGGGTAGACCGTAGTAAAAAAACCCACAACCAATCTATAAAACCCACGAAATATTGAATATCAATCATCTCCATTGACAAAAAGATAACTAATATATATATATATATATATATATATAAACACCCCTTATAATTAGATTTTTTTTTAAAAAATGCCTTATCGTTTGTAGTTCTTAGGAAAAAAAAACTTTTATAATTTGAAGTTGTACAGAAAAACTCCTTAGGATTGACTTACACTAAAATTAAGAGACATGGAACATTTTGACCCAAAGTTTCAACTTATTTATTTACTAAACTCCATTCATCCCTTTAAATAACCTAACCCGCGCACCCACCTAACTATATCCCCTCACTTTTTAACTGGTTCACTAACTGGAATCTCAGAGGACACAAACATGTTAATGTCATAACTAAAATTGGTATTTGGTGATTCTACCGACAATGTGGACCAGATGAGCCATCTTTATTATTGGATTGAACTTGAAAGTTAGGGTTTGATAAAGATCTAAACACAGGAACTGTATGTCAACCCAGGACCACCAACTTCACCTCCCCTATGATTGTAATAAGACCTGAAGAAAACCAAAGAGGTGGTAGTTTCGCAAACTCTTCGATTTGATTGTAATTATTTGTAAGGTTCTATCGTAGTTACTTATAACTGTATCTGTCGGTTACTAGATATAAAGTAACTATATCAACAATTGTTAATTTTTTTGTACCAAACGAAAACAGAAAAAAAAAAACGAATTTAAATAACTTAACACTCGAGATTTGTTAACGTAGTTTGACACACCTTGCTTACATTTGTGAGGCCCTCACTATCTTAATACTTACACTGAAGTACAATAGATTTACTTAAGGCTTTGCTAAGCCGACACCACTCAACATTTGACACTATTTCTTAATCTCACTTCTTATGAAAAAATTTCACACTCAATAATACGACCGCAGTGACCTGAATAAAAACTCTTATCCGTGATTTCCATGTAGGATAATTGGAATCGTCCAACAGAAATGACCTGATAATTGATATTCCTTCTCTCATGGCCATAATTGCGAAACCTAGATCTGTACCAACTTTATGTACTAAGTTTTGAATCGGTGACCTTGCTCTGATACCAATTGAAAAAAAAAAACAGAAGGGTAGTTTTGCAAACTCTTCGATTTGACCGTAGTTACTTGTAAGATTCTGTCGTAATTACTTGTAACTATATCTGTCGATTACTAAATATAAAATAATTGTAAAAACTAGTAAAAATTTCATCAATAACACGAAAAGTCTGAAAAATCTATGAATATACGGTCTTATAAAAAATAAGGCTAAAATGATATTAAATTATGAATAATTTATCATCACCTAGTCGTATCTTTGTTCAGTGAAATGACTGCAGATTAGAGTCTAGAAGTTCAAAACTTTTATGGCTTTTTGAGTATTCTTCAAAGAAATCTACCCCACAGGAACCACTGAACATTGACATTGCATCTTAGGTAAACAGATGTATTGTTTGATACTTTGGGCTGACACTTAAAATTAACTAAACCAGAGCCTAGTATTTATCCAAGTATTAACTTGATAAAAAATTATTTAAAAAATCTCTCTCAAATTTTAACATCTAAAAATTTTAAATTGAATCATAAATTAAATTAATATATTGTAAAATTCAAAATATCTTTTACTTAGACTGCTATAATGCCTCAATTTCATTTAAAACAGATAACATAAACCGAATTATGATTTTCGTAAATCATGTCTCAATTTGCGTGGAAGATATGGATTGTTGGCCGTTAGACAACATGAAAGGATACAATGAGCAGCCACATAACATAACCTCCATCGGTTAGGTTTATTCTCATATAAAAAAGAGAATTCAAGGAGTGGAAGGTAGTGTGTTCATTGTAATAAATGAGAAAACTCTCTCTTTCTTCCTCAGAAAAAACAAACCATCAAAAACCTAGAGTTTGAAAAGTAAATTAATCGGTAACTCTAGTAACCAACCGTAATACGAAGATTATCAATCAGCAAATCGATCCAGTATTTTTGCATTAAGGTTAGTCCTTAAATATAAATCTACATTAGTATCTGAGCCAAATTTACGTTTCCCATTGATTTGCGTATTTTGTTATGTTCATATGTTCTCATGGATTTACATTAAAATTATTTTTTACGAAACCAGAAATTTTTCGTTTCATGTTATGTACGGGTATGAACATAAGAGTGCAATTAAGACCAATGGTTAAAAACACAACACACAAATCCTTGATTTTGTCAAATTATGTACAGTAAATGCATTTATAATCTTGTCTTTATTACATGAAATAAGAGATCATTTCATGGGTCTTGCTTTTTCGGTTTTTGTGTGTAAAGATACATAAAAAGAGAATTGTTATGTTATTCAATATACTTGCATGAAAAACCAGAAAAAAGAGAGCGTTCTTGATTAAATACGCAAGAGATTATCGTGGTTTTAATTTTGTAATTGGTTTTACAGAAACTGAAAAGTTTTGTTTCTTTCTTCTTTAAAGCATTCTCTCATTTTCGTATGTTCCTTTGCTTAAAGAAAGAGACCAACAGTTAACACAATTAAAGGCTTTATGCATGAAGATTTCTTCATTTTCGTGTTTGTATGGTGATGAGAGTGTTCATTAAATGCATGAGAGTGTCCATTAAAGGCTTTATGTATGGTGATTTTCGTGTTTGTTTTTGCATTTTAGTATTTGTGCATTAATACAAGAATCAATGACGGATCCAGAAATTTATAATAAGAAGGTCTAAATATTTAATTTTTTAAATTTTAAGGAGCCCAATACACTACTAGCCCCTCAAATAACTTCATTCTTATATATATATATATATATATATATATATTATTTAATTTTTTAAAATTTTAGAAGGCTCAGTACACAACTGGACCCCATGTAACTACGTCCCTGACGAGAATCCTTGCTTCACTGTGAATCTGTGATGTCTTTCAAATGCATCAAGTAAATGGGTTTCCAAGACATTCTCCACACAAAAGACTCACTGAATGCATGTGTAAGAGCTGTATAAATATTTAATACGTTAAATGATTTCAAAGGATCATCCTCATATATGTATATATATATTTCAGTCTTGTTTCGAAAGTTAATGTGTTAAATATTTTTACAGAACTTTAACACAGATGTTTGATTTTTCCTGTTTCAAACAATTTGTGCATGAACGGGTGTTCATGTATAATAAACGTTCATACACAATTAAAAAAAAATCTTTTGATAGAAAACCGAAAACATTTTTATAAACATGTACCTATATGCAAATATCGTTTTGCTTGTTATGTTTGTGCATAAAACTGAAACATGCTTGAGTTTATCATAAGCATACGTGAGTTTATATTGATAAACGGTTTGAATGTGTTTTATTTGAAATATTTCATAAATATGATTTATGTGTAATTTTGTATTATATTTCAAATAATATTATATAAATGATTTTATATAATTTTGTATGTAAACTAGTTTTACATATAAGTTTTTTTGGCATCTTTGTGATATGTCAAATTAAAATAGGTTAATTAAATTATAGAAATTCCTAATTCATTTTTTAGTTATATAAATTTATTTTTATTTAAAATTAAAATTAAATAAAAATGTTAATATGTTTTCATTTGGATCGATTATGTTAAGTGTTTTTTTTAATATGTTTCATGTGAATAATTAATTAAAAAAATATTCTAATTTATGTCATAAATGATGATTATGAGCTTAGTGAAATTTTCGATCTTATGATATGAATGATGATATTTTTGATAATTTAATTATTCGGATATGTGCCTCATATCATGTTTATATATACTTGTAGATATGGCAACTAAAATTTTGATCGGTGATTTGTCCACCACTGAAAAATTGGATGGGTCCAATTATGATATGTGGCAAAGGAAGATTCAGTATCTTCTAAATGAATGAGAATTGCTCGAACATTTGACCATAATAATGATTGTGCCTTCAGTCAAGGACAAAGATGGAAACAATATTGATACTGCTAGTGAGCAATATCAAGCATCCTTAAAGGCTTATGCAGATTGGTCCAAAAAGGATCGTAAGGCATGTTATACTATGTTGTATTTCATGCATGATGATCTAATTAGAGAATTTGAGGATTGTCCCACTGCTAAGGACATATGGGACAAACTTAAGATCACATTGGGTCAAACATCCGCTACAAGGCTTCGTGCTTTACACCTTAAGTGGATGAACTACGAGATTAATACGACTCGTAATATGGCTAAACATTTACGAACCATAAGTGCAATGGTTCATGATCTTAAGGCAGTTGGTCGGGCTATCTCTGAAGAGGAGCAAGTCCTAAATGTGAATCGAGCTCTTCTAGATCATACTGAGCACTGGAAGAATGTGAAACTTGTTTTGACACATAATGAGAATGTCAAAACTCTTTCAGAGATCACTAAGCACCTCGAAATGGAGGAGGATCGCTTAAAAGCATCTGACTTCGCCAATGTGGCTCTTGTTGCTAAAGGCAAAGGATCAAAGGGTAACAATGTCAAACGAGGTAAAAGAAAAGGTTCTCGGCCTCCTCAAAGGAATGGAGCAAAAGATCATATTGTCAAGAAGCACAAGGCTAAGGGCCAAGGAGAGAAAAACATGGCACATGTGAAGTGCTATAGTTGTGAAAAGAAAGGTCATTTTGCTCGGGATTGTCCTAAACCTAAGAAGGTACCTTTCTTATCCATAACTCATGAGTTATATGTTTGTTCTCATGCATTAGTTGCTAATTCTCTTCCTAATTGGATTGTAGATACGGAAGCAAGCAAGCACATAGTTCCTGATCGAGCTGGCTATGTAGACTTTCATCAATATCCAGTGGGTTCACAAACTGTTGTGTTAAGAAATGGCAGTGAAAAAGATATTCTAGGAATAGGGACATATAAGCTCAAGTTACATGGAGGACATATGTTGCTTCTCCATGATGCTCTCTATTCACTTGGGATGCGTTGTTGCCTTGTGTCTCTTGTAACTTTAATGAAATTAGGATTCGGTTTTAGTTATAATCATTATGGATTGGATATTATGTATAATGGCAATATTTTTGGCCATGCTACATTGAAAAACGATTTTCTAATTCTTCATTTGGATGCTTGTTATGATAATTCGTCTTCTGTTTATATTTCATATTTTGATCCTGATTCTGAATCTTTTAAATGGCATGCTCGACTTGGTCACATTAGCTAAGATCGATTGAGTAGGCTAGCTAAAGAAGGTCTTTTAGATCGAATCACTAAGGTTAAGTTGCCTAGATGCGAGTCATGTTTAGCTGGTAAGGCAACCGCGAAACCTTTTGGTAAGGCTTCAAAGGTGTCTAAACCTTTAGAGCTTATTCACTTTGATATTTGCGAGCCCATGAATGTTAAGGCACATCATGGGGCTATATATTTTCTCACTTTGATTGATGACTATTGTCACTATGGATATGTGTATCTTTTAGCTCATCGTTATGAAGCGTTTGATATGTTTAAACATTTTGTAACTGAAGTTGAGACACAATTGGATAGAAGAGTTAAAACTCTTTGGACTGATCGTGGTTGAGAATATCTATCTGATATGTTCAAAGAATTTTGTGAGAAAAAGGGTATAATAAGACAACTAACGATTCCTTAAACTCCACAACAAAACGGTGTTGCAGAGCGTAAGAATCGAACATTGCTTGACATGGTTAGGTCAATGATGGCACACGCTCGTCTTGCAATTAGTTTTTGGGGAGATGCGTTGCTCACGAAAACTTATATTCTTAATCGTGTGCCAAGTAAAAGTGTACCCGCCACTCCATATGAGTTATGGAATGGAAGAAAGCCCTCTTTAGATCATTTGTGCCCATGGGGTTTGGCTGGTTATGTACACAACCCAACTCATAAACATGGAAAACTTGGTCCAAGAGCCACTAAAATGGTTTTTATAAGATACCCTGAACATTGTAAAGGGTATGTTATGTATGGTGAGCACCCGAATGGTGGCATGACAGAAATTGCTTCCCGCAATATGGAGTTTCTTGAGGATAAGTTCCCAAGCATAGGTGAAATAAAAAAGGACCTAGATTTGTATGAGTTACAACCGGATACTCTAAGTGAGGGGGAGAATTTAGTTATTCCCCATCCAAGAGAACCAAATCGAGAATGAGATTCGTCTTCCATCTCTAAACCACGAACCTGTAGATGGTCTACATGTTCCAAATCTCACATCTCAAGGGGATAATGTGAGTGGTTCTCATCAAGATCTGGACCCCATATCTCCAAGAGTTAGGGGGAGAGATCCTGAATCAGGGCAGAAAAATGTTGGTCCTAGACTCCAAAGAAGTGAGCGTGGAAGAATTCCTTGACGATATTTCAAATCAAAGAGGAAATCTTCCTTTGTACTCCTTTGGAAATCGACGAACCAACCTCTTTTCAAGAGGCTATTAATTCACCTAACCATACAAAGTGGATGGATTCCATGAGGGATGAAATGGACTCAATGACACAAAATCAGGTTTGAGAACTAGTTGGTCTTCCGCTCCAACGAAAGTCCATTGGAAACAAGTGGGTTTTCAAGATAAAACGTAAAGCGGATGGAACGATCGACAAGTTTAAGGCCCGTTTGGTAGCAAAATGCTATACCCAAATCGAGGGTATAGACTATGAAGAGACATTTTCTCCTGTGGTGAGATTTGCCTCTATTCGCTTACTTCTGGCTCTGGTTGCCCATTTGGACCTAAATTTGTTTCAAATGGATGTAAAGACTGCTTTCCTCAATGCTAACCTTGAGGAAGAGATTTATATGAATCAACCTATTGGTTTTGTGTCAAAAGGTCAAGAAGACAAAGTGTGTCATCTTAAAAGATCCATATATGGTCTCAAACAGTCTTCCAGATTGTGGTATTTTAGATTCCATGAAGCCATTACTTTTTTTTGTTGGACCCCGAATTTTTTTTATGATGTCATTAAGCATGAATTGTGTTAATTGTGTGATTATGCCTTAGTTTGATTTAAATTGGGAGTGTTAGTGGATAATTGAGATTAAGTTGAGTTTTTGTGTTTTGAATGGAAAATTAAGGATAAAATGTTTGAGGGCATTTTGGGAAGGTTACTTGAGTTAGATAGGTTAAGGCTTGATAAGAGGGGTGTTTTGGTCTTTTCCTTTCCTTTAGGCTTAAGTGATAAAATTAGAAGGAGAAGATAGAAGAAAAAGAAAAGAAGAAGAGGAAAGTGTCGTAGGTGAGGAAGAGGAAGAAGAGAAAGAGAGTTATGTGATCCTTGCGATTTCCAACAGATTTGAAGTCATTTCCGGGTAAGTTTAGCTTCATTCCGTTGTATTGTGGTTAGATTAAACCCTAGAATAGATTTGAATGTGTTAGAATCGGTGGTTTAGGGTTTAAGGGGAAAATGGTTGGAATCCTTGGGTTATTGGGTTTGTGGCTGATTTTAAGGTTTGAATGAGTTAGAAATGTAGTATTGATCTTGAATCAAGGTTTAGGTGTGTTGCATTTGTGTTTGGGGAAGGATTGAAGCCTGAAAAAGCTGGAAAATCGAGTTCGTGGTCAGTTCCCCGACCCGCACGTCGCGACGTGCTCAAGAGCACGCCGCGACGTGTGAAGGGAGGCATGGTGCACGCCGCGACGTGCAAGAGATGTGCATGCCGCGACGCTCATACAGGTGCACGCCGCGGCGATCAAGGGGCATGTTCGCCGTGGCACACGCATTTTCCAGCAGCGAAGAGTTTTGGTAATTTGAACATATCTTGGGCTGTAGATGTCCAAATGAGGTGATTTTGGATTCGTTGTGAACTAGAGACAAAGGGCTACAAGTGTTATGAAGAAGGGAAGTTTGGAACTAGTCTCTAAGGATCCGAGAATTTAGAGGGTGTCTAGTATAGATTGTTCGTGTTAGCGTTTTTTATTTTTGAAGCTTTGATTTATTTCCTTTGAATATTGTTTGAATGGAAACTTGGTTTGTTATAGGAAACCAAGCCGACCTGATCCAATCGCAAGAGGAAGGACAACATTGAGTTGGATTCTCGAGCGATATTAGGTGGGTAATATATTTATGGTTGTTGTGTGTATGAGCAATATGTGTATGCTTGCTTGCATGTGTGTGACACTGCTTGTGTTGAATTATAAGAAATATTGAAAATGCATTGTAATCATGATTACGTACTGCCTTGATAGGCATTATGACATTTTGCAAGAATGAAAAGAATGAAAAGTATGAAAGATTTGATAAAATGTTTTGAGCATGAAACGAATTGTTATGTGCTTTGTTTGGGTGAGAGAGTAACGGATGGATAGTCACATGCACGTCGACGTATAGCCTTCTCCCGGCTGCCCGCTTGAGGCCACGAGATCTTTGAGAAATCGGACTTGTTTTGTTTATAGTATAAACTTTGGTTTATCCGGATCGTTTTACGGAACTGTCGAACCATTTGTGTGCATTCATTCTTGATTTGTTGGGCTTGATGCATGATGAATTGTTGTATTGTGTAATCATATGACATATTCTTGTGAGAATTGTAAATTGATAGATTGATAACTTGCTATATGCTTGTATATATATATGTATATGCTTGAATGTGTGACTCGTTGCCAATGGCTATAAATGTATATGCCACTGAGCTTCGCAGCTCACCCCTTTATCTCCCACTCCTCAGGTGCAGAATGAGACGATCGTTGATCTTGCAAGGCATCGGAAACTCCAAGATGGTTAGGAGCCTTGTATTAAGTTAGTATTTTTGTTGGCCCTCCGAGCATATCATCATGGAACATTTTCATGTATTTTGGATTTAGACTTTATTCTGTAATATGCTATTTTTGAGAATGCTTGTTTGAATTTCCTTCGGATTGTAATGGCATGAAGCCCCTTGGTTTATGGGGTGTTCAATTCTTAGATGGAATGCATGTGTAGAATGTGTGTATGTATGTGTATATGTTTGTGTGAATCGAAATTATGTATGGATGTTAGGATCAGGTTTGATAGTTTTGGGGAGCTCGTCGCTGGCGCAGCGCAAGGGGCCACCTTTGGAATGGGAATTCGGGACCCGGGCCCAACATGTTTGGTATCAGAGCTTTAGGTTATGTGTCCTCGGCTTAGAATGCATAGTAGGATGAATTGTTTGCTATATGATTATTTGTTGCATTTGATTGAGTGCATTAAGTGACATCCATATCATGCATACATGTAGGAATTTAGATTGACATGTAGCTAATCCTTAGTGTTTATCTTTGAAGGAGTACGATGCCACCTCGTAGAAGGACACGAGGAGTTTTGTAAGGATTCGTTGCACCTGACTCTCCGACAAGAGAGGAGAGGACTGATGAGTCGGTAGCCCCAGGAAATGATGAGGCTTCTGTAGGGCTAGGTAGTGAGCCTCTTCCATGGCAGACGCAGGAGTCGCGGGCTATGCAGGAGCAAGTGCCTCCGCTAGATCCGAGGTTGTTTTAGACGTTTACTCAGGCGTTTGTTCAGGCTATGGGTCAGATACCACAGCCTTTTGCTTCAGCCCTAGCAAAAAAGGGCAGACGATTTGACAGATTGAGGAAGTATGGAGCAGTGGACTTCTATGGAACCACTGATCCAGAAGAAGCTGAGACATGGTTGAGAAAGACCGAGAGAGTCCTAGATCAGATGGACTGTGAGGATGACGAGAGAGTCATTTATGCTGCCAGTTTGCTTCAGGGAGATGCTCTGCATTGGTAGGAGACTGTGCCAGGGAGTTAGATGAGACCAGTAGGGTTGGCATGGCAGGACTTCCTTGCTACTTTCAGGAAGAAATATCTGTCTGAGGTGTACATTCAGCAGAAGCAGAGGGAGTTCCTCAGTCTTACTCAGAGGGAGATAACAGTCAGTGAGTATGAGCGTCAGTTCACTCAGTTGGCGAGGTATACTTCGGATCGGATGCTGAGTGAGGCTACTAGATGTCGCCGGTTTGAGTCAGGACTGCACTTGGCCATCAGAGAGAAAGTGATAGTGTAGAACTTCTGTGATTTTCAGCAGTTGGTTGAAGCAGCTTTGAGGGTGGAGAACATAGAGAATATCAAGAGTGCAGTGAACAAGAAAGGAAAAGGAAGAGAGCAATTCAAAAGAGGAGGTAGTACTAGTACTCCTATGCCAGACAGGAGTGCCAGAACCTTTCTTATGCAGTATGAGGAGAGGAGCAGCGGTGCTAGCTGATCTCGACCTATGAAGACTTCTACTGTTTCTCACCAAGCCTCAGCAGTGGGCGGCAGTAGATGGGGAGATAGGGATAGGTCATTTATTCCAAAGTGTGAGCATTGCGGGAGACCCCATAGAGGAGAGTGCTACAGATTGACAGGAGCTTGCTTTAACTGTGGGGAGAAGGGGCACATTGCTAGAGAGTGTCCTCAGCCTCCACGATAAGAGACAAGTCAGATGTAAGCTTCCAAGAGAACAGAGACTGTGGGACAGAGGACTGTAACAGAAGTGGGCAGTTCTGATGCGACTAAGAGGGTGAACATTCCAGGGAGACCCAGGGGGCAGGCACCAGCTAGGGTGTTTGCATTGACTCGGGAGGATGCAGAGACCGCTCCTGATGTTGTCACTGGTATGGTTCGACTCTTTTCTGATGATGTGCTTGCTTTGATTGATCCGGGTTCTACTCATTCGTTTGTTTCTTCGAGTAGACCTGTGTGTGATAGGAATTTGAGCCCTTTGGATACTCCGCTGATGGTGAATACTCCAATCGGTCAGTATATTATTGTTAGTCAAGTGTATAGAGGTTGTGAGCTGTGTATTGGTGGAGAACTTCTGGTGGTGGATCTAATGCCACTGAATATGGGAGGATTAGATGTGATTTTGGGTATGGACACGTTAGAGAAGTACAATGCCCCGCTGAATTGTAAGCAAAAGATAGTAGAATTTGAATTGGATGGCGGCAAGAGAGTGGTGTTTTCTGGGGACAGAAAAGCAAGTCCACCCAGGATTGTTTCAGTTTTGACAGCAGAGAAGATGATGAGAAAGGGTTGTGAGGCATTTTTGGCCTATGTGGTAGACACCAGGGCAGATAGAAGGAAGCTTGAGGATATTCCAGTAGTCAGGGAATTCTCGGATGTCTTTCCCGAGGAATTGCTAGGACTACCACCAGCTAGGGAAATTGAGTTTCCCATTAAGCTTCTTCCAGGTACGGCGCCGATTTCAATTCTACCTTATCGGATGGCTCCGGCGGAATTAAAGGAGCTTTAGGAGTAGTTAGAGGAAATGTTGGAGAAAGGGTATATTCGGCCGAGCTCTTCACCTTGGCGAGGTCCGGTTCTTTTTGTAAAGAAGAAAGATGGATCGTTGAGGATGTGTGTAGACTACCGGAAGCTGAATCAGGTTACTGTGAAGAATCGATATCCGCTTCCTCGCATTGATGATCTGTTTGATCAATTGCAAGGGGTGAAAGTGTTCTCCAAGATAGATTTGAGATCGGTTTATCATCAGTTGAGGATAAAGGAGTCAGATGTGCCAAAGTCTGCTTTCAGGACGGGATATGGGCATTTTGAGTTTTTGGTGATGCCTTTTGGATTGACAAATGCTCCTGTAGCATTTATGGATTTGATGAATCGAGTCTTTAAGCCATTCTTGGACCAATTTATCATTGTCTTTATTGATGATATATTGGTTTATTCCAAGAGTGATGAGCAGCATGAAGGGCATTTGAGGATTTCTTTGGAGACATTGAGGAGAAATAAGTTGTATGCCAAATTCGATAAATATGAATTTTGGCTGAGAGAAGTTGCATTTCTTGGACATGTGATCTCAGAACAAGGAGTGCATGTGGATCCAAAGAAAATAGAAGCTGTGGTAATTGGGAAGCCCCAAAGAATGTAGCAAAGGTGAGCAGTTTTCTGGGTTTGGCAGGTTATTACAGGAGATTTGTGGAGGGATTCTCTGTGATCGCAGCTCCGAAGACGACGTTGTTAAGGAAGAATCAAAAGTTTATTTGGAGTGATGAATGCCAGAAGAGCTTCGAGGAACTTAAGCACAGATTGACGAGTGCTCCGATTCTGATTTTGCCTTCCGAAGATGAGGGTTATACCATGTATAGTGATGCTTCGAGGAAGGGTCTTGGTTGTGTTTTGATGCAAGGAGATAGGGTGATTGCTTATGCTTCGAGGCAGTTGAAGCCATACGAGTTGAACTATCCGACGCATGATTTGGAGTTAGCAGCTATGATCTTTGCCTTGAAAATTTGGAGGCATTATCTGTATGGAGTTCAGACGAGGATCTTTACTGATCATAAGAGTCTTAAGTACTTGTTGAGCCAGAAGAAACTAAATTTGAGACAACGAAGATGGATCGAGTTGCTTAAGGATTATGACTTACTGATTAAGTATCATCCGGGCAAGGCCAATGCAGTGGCGGATACTTTGAGTAGGAAGTCTTCGATTGCTCATGTTCAGATGGTTTATCTTCCTTTATTGGAAGAGATGGCCAAGCTTAAGATAAGCTTGAAGCAGGAGGAGCCCGATTGCCTTCTAGCTAACTTCCGAGTGAGACCGATACTCAGGGAGAAAGTCAGGGAATTGCAGGCTCAATATGCAGATTTGAACAAGCTTCGAGATAAAATTCGGAATGGTAAGATTTCTGAAGTAGAGGTGAGGGATGATGGACTTATGATAGTGGGGAACAGGCTGTGTATCCCAGAGGTGCAGGAGGTTAAGGCTGAGATTATGGATGAGGCACACAATGCGCCTTATGCCATTCATCCAGGTAGCACCAGGATGTACAGAGATTTGAGAGATCATTTTTGGTGGAAAGGCATGAAGAGAGATGTAGCAGAGTTTGTTAGTAAGTGTCTAGTGTGTCAGCAAGTCAAGGCTGAACACCAGGCACCTTCAGGTAAATTGAAGTCGTTGCCTATTCTGGAATGGAAGTGGCAGAGGGTGACTATGGATTTTCTGATGGGTTTGCCTAAGACCAGTAGGAAGCACGATGTCATTTGGGTTATTGTGGATCGGTTGATGAAGTTAGCTCACTTTTTGGCGATTAAGCAGACTGATTCTTTGCATGTATTAGCAAAGAAGTACATCGATGAGGTAGTGAGGTTGCACGGGATCCTGGATTCGATTGTTTCTGATAGAGACCCTCGGTTTACTTCAAGATTTTGGGGTAGTTTGCAGGAAGCTTTGAGAACTAAGTTGAATTTTAGTACTACTTTTCACCCTCAAACAGATGGTCAATCTGAGAGGACCATTCGGACACTTGAGGGAATGCTTAGGGCTTGTGTGATGGACTTCAAAGGAGCTTGGAATGAGCATTTGCCATTGGTAGAATTCGCCTATAATAATTCGTACCATTCGAGCATTCAGATGGCTCCATTTGAGGCTTTGTATGGGAGGAGATATAGAACTACGATCTGTTGGGATGAAGAAGGAGAGAGGAAACTGGTAGGACTAGAATTGATTCAGATGACAGTTGATAAAGTTAATCTGGTTAAACAGCGACTTAAGGCAGCACAGGATAGGATGAAGACCGAAAGGAGATAGAGTTCGAAGTCGATGAGAAAGTGTTTTTAAAGACGTCTCCTTGGAAAGGAGTAATGAGGTTTGGCAAGAAGGGTAAGTTGAGTCCGAGGTATGTGGGTCCTTATGAAATTCTTGAGAGGATTGGACCGCTCGCCTATAGATTGGCGTTACCTCTAGAATTGTCTCAGATTCATGATGTGTTTCATGTTTCCATGTTCAGGAGGTATAGATCGGATCCTTCTCATATTATTCAGACTAGTGAGGTTCAGCTGAGGGATGATTTGAGCTATGAGGAGCTTCCAGTATAGATTTTGGATTTGAAGGACAAGGTTCTTAGGAACAAGACGGTTCAGTTAGTCAAAGTCCTGTGGAGGAATCATTCGGTAGAGGAGGCTAATTGGGAGCCCTTGGAAGCCATGAAGGAAAAGTATCCGTATCTCTTCGATGATTTAGGTAATAATTTCGAGGACGAAATTTCTTTTAAGAGGGGAAGAAATGTTGGACCCCGAATTTTTTTTTATGATGTCACTAAGCATGAATTGTGTAAATTGTGTGATTATGCCTTAGTTTGATTTAAATTGGGAGTGTTAGTGGATAATTGAGATTAAGTTGAGTTTTTGTGTATTGAATGGAAAATTAAAGGTAAAATGTTTGAGGGCATTTTGGGAAGGTTACTTGAGTTAGATAGGTTAAGGCTTAACAAGAGGGGTGTTTTGGTCTTTTCCTTTCCTTTAGGCTTAAGTGATAAAATTAGAAGGAGAAGATAGAAGAAAAAGAAAAGAAGAAGAGGAAAGTGCCGTAGGTGAGGAAGAGGAAGAAGAGAAAGAGAGTTTTGTGATCCTTGCGATTTCTGACAGATTTGAAGTCATTTCTGGGTAAGTTTAGCTTCATTCCGTTGTATTGTGGTTAGATTAAACCCTAGAATAGATTTGAATGTGTTAGAATCGGTGGTTTAGGGTTTAAGGGGAAAATGGATGGAATCCTTGGGTTATTGGGTTTGTGGCTGATTTTAAGGTTTGAATGAGTTAGAAATGTAGTATTGATCTTGAATCAAGGTTTAGGTGTGTTGCATTTGTGTTTGGGGAAGGATTGAAGTGTGAAAAAGCTAAAAAATCGAGTTCGTGGTCGGTTCCCCGACCCGCGTGCAAAGGGAGGCACGCCGTGTGCACCAGGGTGAACGCCGCGGCGTCCAAGAGATGTGCACGCCGCGGCGCTCATACAGGTGCACACCGCGGTGATCAAGGGACGTGTTCGTCGCGGCACACGCATGTGTGCGTGCCGCGACACACACGGGTCGTTCGCCGCGGCGAGCCCCTTTTTTCAGCAGCGAAGAGTTTTGGTAATTTGAACATATCTTGGGCTGTAGATGTCCAAATGAGGTGATTTTGGATTTGTTGTTAACTAAAGACAAAGGGCTACAAGTGTTATGAAGAAGGGAAGTTCGGAACTAGTCTCTAAGGGTCAGAGAATTTAGAGGGAGTCGAGTATAGATTGTTTGTGTTAGCATTTTTGATTTTCGAAGCTTTGATTTATTTCCTTTGAATATTGTTTGAATGGAAACTTGGTTTGTTATAGGAAACCAAGTTGACCTGATCCAATTGCAAGAGGAAGGACAACAGTGAGTTGGATTCTCGAGCGATATTAGGTGGGTAATATATTTATGGTTGTTGTGTGTGTGGGCAATATGTGTATGCTTGCTTGCATGTGTGTGACACTGCTTGTGTTGAATTATAAGAAATATTGAAAATGCATTGTGATCATGATTACGTACTGCCTTGATAGGCATTATGGCATTTTTCAAGAATGAAAAGAACGAAAAGTATGAAAGCTTTGATAAAATGCTTTTAGCATGAAACGAATTGTTATGTGCTTTGTTTGGTTGAGAGAGTAACGGATGGATAGTCACGTGCACGTCGACGTATAGCCTTCTCCCGGCTGCCCGCTTGAGGCCACGAGATCCTTGAGAAATCGAACTCGTTTTGTTTATGGTATAAACTTCGATTTATCCGGATCGTTTTACGGAACTCTCGAACTATTAGTGTGCATTCATTCTTGATTTGTTGGGCTTGATGCATGATGAATTGTTGTATTGTGTAATCATATTACATATTCTTGTGAGAATTGTAAATTGATAGATTGATGACTTGCTATATGCTTGTATATATATATGTATATGCTTGAATGTGTGACTTGTTGCCAATGGCTATAAATGTATATGTCACTGAGCATCGCAGCTCACCCCTTTATCTCCCACTCCTCAGGTGCAGAACGAGACGATCGTTGATCTTGCAAGGCATCGGAAACTCCAAGATAGTTAGGAGCCTTGTATTAAGTTTGTTAAGTCAGAATGACTTTACATAAAAATGATTTTGATGTATAACAAAGAGAGATCATATACAAGATAAACAAAACAGACACAGACGTACACAGACGAAGTCCGAGACAGACGAAGTTGGAATAACTCAAAACTCAGACACAGACGTGGACAGACGAAGTTGCAAGAAAATAGTCAGACGCAGACGCAGAGCAGACGCAGACGCAGATGCAAAAACAAAACAGACGCAGAGCAAAAGCAAAGCGAGCAGAGCCTTAAAAGCAAAGCAGACCAGACGCAAAGCGAAGCAGACGCAGACGCAGAAAAAGAAACAGACGCAAGAGTCGGTTTGAGTTGAGTTCTGAGAACTCAAGCGATTAACCGTTTCTTTAAAAGATTCAAGATTCAAGAATCAAGAAGTAGTTACAGACGAAGGCTATAAATACAAGTCGAAGTCGAAGACTGTAGAGTTAGTTGTTTTGAAAAAAATTACACAAAGTGAAAAAGCGATTAAGTGCGAATTAGTGAACGCTATCTTCTTTGTAACAAAGTGTTCAAATACTTTTCTGAAAAGAAAGAGTTGTACAGATAGCCTGCAGAGGCTAAGTGTGAAAGAATACTGGTGTAGAGACCTGAAGAGGCTCGTGAAAGAATACTTGTAAAGTTTGAAGAGATAGTGAAATCTCAGAAGATACTCGGGGGACTGGCGTAGCCCACGGTTTGGGGTGAACCAGGGATAAATCTGCGTGTCTACTACTCTCACTCTCTATCTCACTTTTAGTTTCAAAGTTGATCTTTATTTACTATTCATATACTTAGCATTGAAAAGTTTGATCAATCGGGATTAATAAGAATTCTGTAAAGAATTTTTATTTCTAACAAGTAATTCGAAAAAGATATTAAAAAGGGGAATACACAATTCAACCCCCCCTTCTCGTGCATTCTATTATCATTTTATAAGTGTTGTATTAACTTGTGATTCACTTCAATTGGTATCAGAGCCTGGTATCCAAGAATCACTTTGACGAAGTGTGGATTAAAGATAATGGCGGAGTCACATGTATACATCGCTGAAGGTGCCTCAATCACTAGACCTCCAGCATTCAACGGAGAAGACTATCATTACTGGAAAGATAGGATGCGGTTATTCATCGAATCCACACATGTAGACCTTTGGGACGTAATAGAGAACGGACCCTATATACCTGTAGATGAAGAAGGCAGTTCTATTCCACGAAACAGATGGACGGCTGATCAGAAAGCAAGAATACAACTGAATTCTAAAGCAAAATTCTTCTTAACATGTGCCCTAAGCAGAAGCGAATACGACAAAGTACATGGTTACGACACTGCAAAAGAGATGTGGGACACATTGTCCATTGCTCATGAAGGCACTAGTCAAGTTAAAGAATCCAAGATAAGTATTCTTGTACATCAATATGAACTTTTCAGGATGGAAGATGAAGAATCTATTGATCAAATGTTTGGAAGATTTCAAACAATTGTCAACGGATTAAAAGCTCTTGGAAGGACTTACAATAACCAAGATCATGTTCGAAAGATCCTAAGAAGTCTTCCTAAGAGATGGAGACCTAAAGTAACTGCAGTGCAAGAAGCAAAAGACTTGAGCGTGTTGAAGCTAGATGAGTTGTTGGGATCCTTGAAGATTCATGAAGTAGAACTCAATGCTGAAGACAAGCCCAAGCGAGATAAGTCAATAGCACTGAAGGCCGGACAGAAGAATCATAAGACTCAGAGAAGGAGGAAGTCATCGAAGGCATTGAAGATTGAAGAATCAAAGGATGATAACTCCAGTCAATCTGAATCAGAATCAAGTGATGAAGATGACGAATTATCTTTCATTTCCAGGAAGATAAGACGTATGTGGAAGAAGAAGCCCAGAAGTAACCAGACATTCAGAAAGAATGGAAAAGATGAAGCTAAGCCAGAAAAGTCTTTTATCATTTGCTACGAGTGCAATCAGCCTGGATACTACAAGTCAGAATGCCCTACTCTCAAGAAGAAACCTAAGAAGAGTAAAGAAGGCAAGAAAAGCATGATGGCAACATGGGAGGACCTAGATTCATCTGAATCAGATACAGGCTCCGAGTCATCAGAACATGCAAACATTTGCCTAATGGCTGAAGAAGATAGTGATGAGGAGGTAAAATCAGATTATGATAATTTGCATGATGCTTATTCAGAATTGTTAGAAGATTCTCATGCTATTCGAAACAAAGACAAGTTGTTGAAGAAAAAGTATGCAGAGAATATTAGACATACTGAGAAAATAGAGAGAGAAAATATTTACTTAAAAAAAGAGTTAGAAGTTAAAAGGAAACTTGTAGACAGATCAGATGAGATTAATCAGCTTAAGCTAAGGATCAAGAATCTATCAGCTGATCTAGCTACTTTCACAGAGAGTACAAAGAAAATGAATGATATGCTAGGAAAATGTAGACATCCTAGTGATAAGACTGGATTAGGGTTTACTAGAAACAATACTCAGTCTCGTAATAAATTTGTCTCTAAAAAAGGAAGAAATAGGACAACTCATTTTAATCAACGTCCGAGTAATATGCATTATAGATCACATCATGTGCATACTACTAACCATAAAGGACCCAAGAAAATTTAGGTACCAAGAAATAAAATAGTTTCTCCTGCAGATATCCTTCCTTGGAAGATACGGCAAGCACCATTGGTATTTAGACAGTGGATGCTCGCGACACATGACGGGAAGAAGGTCTATGTTCCTAGATCTTCAGTATAAGAAAGGAGGATCAGTAACTTTCGGAGACAACCAGCAGGGCAAAATCATTGGAATTGGAAAAATAGGTAAAGATTCTTTTGCATGCATAAATAATGTACTTCTTGTTGATGGTCTAAAGCATAACTTGATTAGTGTAAGTCAGTTGTGTGATTCTGGTTTTACAGTTACATTCAATCAAAATCTTTGCGAAGTTAGAAACAAAGATGGGTCTATACTTTTCTCTGCCAAGAGAAGAAACAACCTTTACAAAATCAATTTAGAAGATTTTCAAAATCAAAATATTTCATGTTTTCTATCTTCTGAAGAAGAAAGACTAATCTGGCATAAAAAGCTAGGTCATGTCTCTTGGAAACACATTTCAAAATTAGTAAAACATGATTTAGTAAGAGGTTTGCCAAAAATAAGTTTTGATAAAGAACTTTTCTGTGAAAATTGTTTAAAGGGAAAACAAGTTAAAACCTCTTTCTCTTCTAAAAGTTTTGTAACGTCTTCAAGACCTTTAGAACTATTACATATGGATTTATTTGGTCCTACAAGGACATTAAGTCTTGGCAGAAAGAAATATGGATTTGTCATTGTTGATGACTTTACTCGATTTTGTTGGATATTATTTTTATCACACAAAGATGAGTCTTTTAAGTGCTTTAGAACTCTATCCAGAAAGTTACAGAACGAAAAAGGAATGTCCATTGCTAGTATCAGGAGTGATCATGGTGGAGAGTTTGTAAATGAGAAGTTTAGAGTTTTCTATGAAGAGAATGGAATTTCCCACAACTTCTCAGCCCCTAGAACTCCTCAACAAAATGGAGTTGTTGAAAGAAAGAATAGGACGATTCAAGAGATGGCAAGGACCATGTTATGTGAGACGAATCTTCCTAAGTATTTCTGGGCAGAAGCTGTGAACACAACATGCTATATTCAGAACAGGATCTTGTTGCGACCTATATTGAAGAAAACTCCTTATGAGTTATGGAATGGAAGAAGACCAAGCATATCGTACTTTCATCCATTTGGGTGCAAATGTTCCATTCGAATCTGAAAGAGTCATTGGATAAATTCGACTCAAGACCTATCCAGGAATCTTTCTAGGCTACTCATCATCGTCTAAGGCTTTTCGAGTTTACAACTTGATTTCAAAGACTGTTGAAGAGACGATCTATGTCAAGTTTGATGATAGTTCTCAACCCCATAAGGAAGATGACATAGAGAACGAAGGTCCTTCAAAGAACTTAGATGATACGTCAGAAATTCCCTCATTAGATACTCATGAGAACAAAACTGAAGATATTCCAGAAACTATAGAACTAAGACGAGATTGGAAGTACAAAAGTTCTCATCTAGAAGAGTTAATTATCGGTGAGACCTCGAGAAGAGTTAGGACTAGGTCCGTTAGACGAGAAGCTAATGTAGCTTTTATCTCTCAAGTAGAACCTAAGAAGGTTGAGGAAGCTCTTCAAGACGAAGCTTGGGTGTTAGCCATGCAAGAAGAGCTGAATCAATTCACAAGGAATAACGTCTGGTCCTTAGTTCCAAAACCTCCTAAGAAATCCATTATAGGAACCAGATGGGTTTTCAAGAATAAGTTAGACGAATCAGGAAGAGTGAGTCGTAATAAGGCTAGATTAGTAGCACAAGGCTATAATCAGCAAGAAGGAATAGACTATAATGAAACATACGCTCCAGTAGCGAGACTTGAAGCTATAAGGATTTTGTTGGCATATGCAATCTGTCACGATATAAAGTTGTTTCAGATGGATGTAAAGAGTGCATTCCTGAATGGTTTTATAGACGAAGAGGTGTATGTAAAACAACCACCTGGCTTCAAAGATGTTAAAAATCCAAACCATGTCTATAGACTTCACAAAGCCTTATACAGCCTGAAGCAAGCTCCCAGAGCTTGGTATGATCGTCTTAGTACCTTCTTAATAGAAAATGGATTCAGTAGAGGCCAAGTTGATAAGACGCTTTTTAGAAAAAGTTCTCAGAATGATTTTATCTTAGTACAGATTTACGTTGATGATATCATATTTGGCGCTTCTTCAAAAAGGTTATGCTTGAAGTTTGAGAGTCTAATGAAAAGAGAATTTGAAATGAGTATGATGGGTGAATTAAAGTTCTTTCTTGGGTTGCAAGTTAAGCAGACCGAAGAGAAGATCTTCATTCATCAACAGAAGTATGTGAAAGAGCTGTTGAATAAGTTTGACTTGAATAATGCGAAGCCTATGGCAACTCCAATGCATCCTTCAAATCTTTTGTCTAAAGACGAACTTGGTAAGAAGGTGGATCAAACCCTATATAGAGGGATGATCGGTTCTCTATTGTATCTTACAGCAAGTAGACCTAATATTCTGTTCAGTGTATGCTTGTGTGCAAGGTTTCAAGCCGATCCTAGAGAGTCTCATCTTACTGCTGTTAAAAGAATTTTGAGATATCTCACAGGTACTACTGATCTTTGCTTAATGTTTAAGAAAGGTAAAGATTTCAGGTTAATTGGATATTGCGATGCGGACTATGCCAGAGATAGGATTGAAAGAAAGAGAACAAGTGGAGGATGTCACTTTCTTGGAGGAAATCTTGTCTCATGGTCAAGCAAGAGACAAAGCTCAATTGCCCTATCAACCGCTGAAGCGAGAATATGTCTTCCATGATTCTTTGCTCACGACAGCTGTGGATCAAATACCAGCTTGAAGACTATTCAACAAAGAGAGGAGATTCCAATTTATTGCGACAACACCAGTGCTATAAATCTATCAAAGAATCCAATTCAGCATTCCAGAGTGAAGCATATAGAAGTCAGACATCATTTCCTGAGAGATTATGTTCAGAGGAAAGTGGTGATTCTACAGTTTGTTGAAACAGAACTTCAATGGGCAGACATCTTCACTAAACCACTAAGTGAAGAACGTTTTCAGAAGATAAGATGCAATCTCAATATGGTGATGCTTAATGAGCAGTCAGGCTAAAGTAACGTGAGAAACTAACGGCGTTATATACAGTAAGTTACAGCTGGTAACTTCTCTCACACGGAAGATTTTTGGGGGGAAAAATCTGATAAACTCGAGGTTCTTAATGATTCTAGAACCCATCGGACCATAACCCTATATGTAGACTGAAGATGAGATTATAGCAGTCTTTTCATCATCTCCTGACTATTCATCTCTACTTTACCAATTCTCTCAAAATCTTCTCACTCAAAAGTTCTTCAGAAGATAATCTTTCGCTCTATACAATGGAAGCAGCCATGGTTTATGGAAGACTTGTGGATTTTGAGTCACTAAGAAGGGACGGCATGGATGTAGAACTAGAGATCACAAGAGCTGGCTGGAAGAACTTCTTTCAGATTCGAGAATCTGTCTATACAAACGAGGTTTATGAGTTCTGGAAGAAC
Source organism: Erythroxylum novogranatense (assembly GCA_029891385.1). Taxonomy (NCBI): domain Eukaryota; kingdom Viridiplantae; phylum Streptophyta; class Magnoliopsida; order Malpighiales; family Erythroxylaceae; genus Erythroxylum; species Erythroxylum novogranatense. The sequence goes on along the minus strand of CM057226.1, from coordinate 57,441,469 downwards.
GCTCATCTGGTGGATAACACTATTGTATCCTCTGTGGATAGAATATCAGTTGTTGTCACGAAGGATTTAATAAGGAAGGTAACTAATTGCCCATCGGTTGGAGAGAAACTGTCTACCAAAGCCGAATGGATGACCTCAGTTGGAACGAGAGAAGAAGATATCAAGAAGAAGCTTTATGGAACAAATGATTCCAGAGAGAGGAAGACATCAAATCTGATTCCGAAGGCCAGAGTTCTTCATGCAATCCTGTTCAATTGCATTCTTCCCAGGGTTGGTTCGAGGCATTTGGTGACCACTCTAGAGGCGAGCGATTATGGTTCATTCTTTCTCCCGAATGAAATCCCATAGATCTACCATTCTTAATCTTTCATTATATGGTTAAGGGATTAAAGGAAACTACAAGTTATCCTTATGGTATGATTTTGACGAGGATTTTTATGGAATCGAGTATTCGTCTGCACCACGGCATCAGACAAACTATTTCTGTGAAGAGCAAGATCGATGCACACACGATTCGGTGAATGGGTCTGAACACAGCAGACAAAGACCAAGCCGACTCTTCAAAGAAGCCAAGAACTGAGGGGGAGCGTGTATTGAAGAAGACTCCTGTCTCAAGTTCTCAATCGCCTGTAAGTATAAAATCACCCACTGCTGAATTAAGGAAGAAGCTAGGGAGACCTCTTATGAAGATGGCGAGTCCTCTTTTCGAAGCGAATCAACCCCAGAGGACAAAGCAAACTGCACCAAAGAGACAAGGAGAAAGTCTCTTGAGCGAAGTTGTGAAGAAAGCCAAGAGATCTCCAAGAATCAGGACTCTGAGGCAACAGGAAGAAAAGATTGCCAGAGAACAAAGGTGAGAAGAAACTTCTAAATCTTGTGCAGCCAAAGCCACAAGATCCTTAGTCTCAATTCTGGAAGAGGATACGGCCAGAAGATCTAAAGAGACTGAGAGGAAGAGAAAAGCAACAACTGATAAAAGAAAATCTCCTGTGAAGAAATCAGTGAAACTAACGGAAGCAGAGAAAAAGACTAAGAAGGTTAGTCGAAAGAAGAACATCTCAACTGCTAAGGACGTTAGTCAAAAAGAAGCTACTGATACTGTTCAAGTAGAAAAGAAGTCGAAAGCAGCGGTTCTGATTCAGATACTCTGTGGTTCAACAAGAAGAACCAGTTGAAGAAAGCACGGTTCATGAAACACCTAATGCTCAAGAGGAGGAGCTAGTAGAGGAACCTTCACTGGAAACACCTTTTGGTTTAAAGAAGGAGCCAGAAGACGAAAGCCCAGATCAGGTGACGTTTACTGTAGCACATCGAAGAGCAACAGCAATTTCAGACTCGGATGGTGAACCATGTCTGAAGGTATACAACTACCATAGGTTTATGAGGAAACAGAAGCTGAAAATCAAAATGGTGGAAGTTGTTACCAGACAAAGAACATCTATTGCAATCGGTGTTCAACCAGTAAGAAAGATAGTGGCAATGGTACAACCAATGGTGATTAATAGTGACACATGGCGGCTACTCAAAGAAAACGAAAGGATCTTCTATGATACTTTGGGATTTGCTGCTACAATGCCATATCCTATAAAGCATCCCTGCCATCCGTGTACTATTTTCCCAATCACAAAGAAGACAGAGATATTGATTGCACCAGACATTCAGCCAAGACGTCCAAAAGACTTCACTAGGGGGAAAGCAAAATTATATCCTGAAGATGATGACAATGATGATCTGTCCGCAGATCAAATTGCAGAAGAAGTGCGGAAAATTGATGAAGCATGCGCGTCTGCACAAGATCCAGATCAAGTGAGCTGCAACCATACTAATCATTATGACTACTGTCCAGTGGGAGGAAATATAAGAACAGGAACATTTACAGAGTACCTCGTTCAGACAGTTCTTCGTATTAGGCCTCTGTCTAGTACACTGTCTACAGAAGCACAAGCTTTATCCCTGCATGGAAGACGATTCGATGTCTTGCCGATCTGCTTGATTTAGATCTTCCCGGTTGAAACGCTCATTCGTCCACCTACTTTTGAGATCAATGAAGACTACACTCCATCCTCTGATGCTTACACTACTTCAATTCCTTTCGCTCCTCCATCGCCAGGCGATCAAGCCTCTTCGTCGCTTGATCCACCGATGAAGTCGATGAGATTACGGTGTGAACTCAATGACATGAAGGAGACGGTGAATGATCTCGAGAAAGATGATAGCGAGAATCATGAAGTACCGTAATCGTTAAATCATTTTTATTATAACAAATAGGGAGAGCGGGAAAGAAGATAATCAATGTAAGAGGAGAGGATGTTCAGATGAAGAAGGTGTGACCACAACAGATTTAAGAAAGGAAGAAGATAAGTTTTTTGCAACATCAACATCTCAGAATTTTGTTTTCTTTTCTTGTATGTAATTTGTTATATTCAAAAAGGGGGAGATTGTTAAGTCAGAATGACTTTACTTAAAAATGATTTTGATGTATAACAAAGAGAGATCATATACAAGATAAACAAAAGAACCTGAGCATACGTATTTAAATGCACGAGATGACTAAGTTGGAATAACTCAAAACTTAGACACAGATGTGGACAGACGAAGTTGCAGAAAACAGTCAGGCGCAGACGCAAAAGCAAAGCAAACGCAAACGCAGACGCAGACGCAGACGCAAAAGCAAAACAGATGCAGACGTAAAAGCAAAGCAGACGCAGACGCAAAAGCAAAGCAGACGCATACGCAGACGCAAAAGCAAAACAGACGCAGACACAAAGCGAAGCAAACGCAGACGCAGAAAAGAAACAGACGCAAGAGTCAGTTTGAGTTAGTTACAGAACTCAACTGATTAACTGTTTCTTTAAAAGATTCAAGATTCAAGAATCAAGAAGCGATTCTGAGATTTAAGGCTATAAATACAAGTCAAGTCAAGACCGTAGAGTTAGTTGTTTTGAGAAAAATTACACAAAGTGAAAAAGCGATTAAGTGCGAATTAGTGAACGCTATCTTCTCAGTAACAAAGTGTTCAAATACTTTTCGAAAAGAAAGAGTTATGCAGATAGCTGCAGAGGCTAAGTGTGAAAGAATCTTGGTGTAGAGACTGAAGAGGCTCGTGAAAGAATACTTGTAAAGTTTGAAGAGATAGTGAAATCTCAGAAGAAACTCTGAGGACTGGACGTAGCCCACGGTTTGGGGTGAACCAGGATAAATCTGCGTGTCTACTACTCTCACTCTCTATCTCACTTTTGGTATCAAAGTTGATCTTTATTTACTATTCATATACTTAGCATTGAAAAGTTTGATCAATCGGGATTAATAAGAATTCTGTAAAGAATTTTTATTTCTAACAAGTAATTCGAAAAAGATATTAAAAAGGGGAATACACAATTCAACCCCCCCTTCTCGTGCATTCTATTATCATTTTATAAGTGTTGTATTAACTTGTGATTCACTTCAAAGTTAGTATTTTGGTTGGCTCTCCGAGCATATCATCATGGAGCATTTTCATGTATTTTGGACTTAGACTTTATTCTGTAATAGCTATTTTTAAGAATGCTGTTTGAATTTCCATTGGATTGTAATGGCATGAAGCCCCTTGGTTTATGGGGTGTTTAATTCTTAGATGGAATGCATGTGTAGAATGTGTGTATGTATGGGTATATGTTTGTGTGAATCGAAATTATGTATAGATGTTGGGATCGGGTTTGATAGTTTTGGGGAGCTCGTCGCTGGCGCAGCCCGAGGGGCCACCTCTGGAATGGGGATTCGGGACCCGTGCCCAACACTTTTAACTTAGTCATGGTTTCAGAAGACCATTGTGTGTATGTCAAGAGAATAACAAGTGGAATTTTGTTTCTCACTTTGTATGTTAATGACATATTACTAGCCGGTAATAATATAGAGAAGCTCAAGACCACTAAAGAGTGGTTGTCCTCTATTTTTGATATGAAGGACATGGGTGAAGCTAGGTATGTCCTAGGTGTGGAAATAACAAGAAATCGTCCCAAGAAGCTTCTTGGTTTAAGTCAAGAAGCGTATATTAATAAAATCTTGGAACATTTTCGAATGCATTATTTCAAACCCGACACTCCAGTTGAAAAGAGTTGTATCTTTAGTCTTGATCAATGCCCTAAAACAGCGGAGGAAAAAGAAAAAATGAGTAATGTTCCCTATGCTAGTGTCGTAGGAAGTTTAATGTATGCTATGTTGTCTACACGACCTAACATTTGCTTTGCGGTTAGTTTGGTAAGTTGTTACCAAAGCAACCAGGGACCTGCTCATTGGCAAGCAATCAAAAGAATTTTTCGATACCTTCGTGGTACTTCAGACCTGGTCCTTTGCTATTAAGGCGTGGATTTAAGGTTAAGGGGATATTCGGATGCCGATTGGGGTGGTGACCTGGATGAGTCTAGGTCAACCTCAGGATATGTTTTCACCTTGGGAGGGGGAGCCATATCTTAGTGCAGCAAGAAGCAAGACTGTATATCATTATCAACAATGGAAGTAGAATACGTTGCTTGTTGTCTTGCCACTCAGGAGGCAATATGGTTGAGAAGTTTTCTCCAAGATCTTAATCTTACTCCTAAAATTAATGATCCTGTTGAAATGTTATGTGACAACACTGCAGTCATACAGTTTGCTAAAGATCCGAAGTTTCATAGAAAATCTAAGCATATCAAAAGGTGTTATCATTTTGTAAGAGACGCCATAAAAAATAAAGAGGCTGTCATAAAGTATATACCTACTAACAAGATGGTAGCTAATCCCTTAACGAAACCTATTCCTCGAGATTCGTTTAAGACTCATGTGATGAGTTTAGGTTTACGTAGGGTTTAGTTTGTTCCATTGAGTTATATCTTGTTGTATAATGGACATGTTTTCAATTGTATCAATTTTTGTTTAATAAAATTTTATTTCTCAAATATTCATTGGTACGTAATTACATGATAAGGCACATAGTAATGTCACTACACACGAGGCTTCTGATTGACCTTATCATACAGGCAATCGCCCTAACGCTTGAGTAGCAAGTAGGATGAGACTTCACAATATTAATATTGAGTGTATGTAATATTGTGTTATCTTCATACTTGTGAAGTATGCATGATAAGTTTATATATTTGAATAGTCACCTTAGTAAGTCTAAGATGAGACTCTAATGAGTCGGATGTGAAAGATTAAGATTTCACATTGAAGCCTTAAAGCCAAATCTTGAGTGTCAAGATTAGCATTAGGTATGTTAATCTAGTGGCTCGAATTAGTTTTTAAGTAAAACTAGATCCGTGATCTGCATAGCATAAAAGAGTGACATGCCTAACTTAGTGGGAGCTATGCTATGACACACATTTCATACTGTGTGTACTATATAACGACCCTCTTGTGGAGTGACGATAAATCCCTTTCTCTGTCACTGTATGATCCCATAGACTTTAATGTCTAATTGAATGAAACCCTTCGACTTAGAATTGTGATATGAAGTCAAGGCTTGGTGTTGCTACTTTAGTTTGTTTTTTCACGGGTTAAGTTGTATACTGTCCAACGAAGTACATTAGGAAAGCAGTTAAGCTAAGATGGATTATTATGAGTGTCTAAGGAATATTTTTTCCTTCATCACTATATCAGCCCGTGCGATTATACTTGATGTATAATCATATGATATATCTATGAGCATAAAGGGACAATGTATGCGTTTGGTGATATTTTGGATGATTTGGGGTACATGACTATGTGAAAGTGTTATGTTAATTAGATGGTGATTTAATATAACACTACTGGTTTTTTAATGGTAGCACATCCCATTATTAGTATGACACGTGGAATTTTAGAGAGAGGATTAACTCGTGGCTTATGTGGCCGAGTGGGAGTTGTTGGCAATTAGACAACATGAAAGGACACAATGAGCAGCCACATAACATAACATCCATCGGTTATGTTTATTCTCATATAAAAAAGAGAATTCAAGGAGTGGAAAGTAGTGTGTTCATTGTAATAAACGAGAAAACTCTCTCTTTCTTCCTCATGAAAAACAAACCATCAAAGACTTAGAGTTTGTGACATGGATTAATCGGTGACTCTAATAGCCAACCGTAACACGAAGATTAGCAATCAGCAAATCGATCTAGTATTTCCGCATTAAGGTTAGTCCTTAAATATAAATCTACATGGATCATAGAATTAGTATCAGTCAAAATGGGACCTCACGTTAATCTTGGATTCAATTTTTATTATCCACAATACGTGTCGACACTAAACTCTAAATTCTAAATTATTTTCCTAATATTGTTCAAATTTCTCCTTCCATAGAGATATCCACGGCATACCACTGAAAAACCCTTTCTCAGATTCTTAATTTATGTTGTCGATTTGCTCATTATCCTAACAAACATTACGGGAGAGAAGTATTAGGAAATAAGAAGGAAATAATCTCCATCATCATGATGAGAATATTTTATTCTCAAATAGTTATGAAGATGTAGAAAGGTCCCTTTGGAGTTAAAGTTTACAGAAAATCTGAAATAGCTATAATTACTCTATCCTAAATATGACAAAAAATATATTAGTAACGTGACTCAATATACTAGAGTTCTCCTAATACTATTACGTACAATTCATCGTGTTGGAGTTAAAATGAAGCTTAAAACGGTTGTTTTTAGTGAGTATAAGATTAAGGGAGGCTATAATCCTTTAAAGAAAAGGGTACATGACCTCCTATTCTAGTTTAGATGTAATTAAGAGCATAATCTAATATGTTAAAATCTAAATAATTATCACAAGACTATATTAAAATATTAGTAATTCACATAAATGATTAATATTACATTTATAAAACTTATTTGTAAGAGTCTTCTATAGCGTGATCCATGAAACGATCGAATGGTCCCTTCAGAGCATCCAACATAATGACACCCATGCCTTAGAATTCCAGTGACAGAAAAATTGCCCCTTTCTAAAATATCTAATAAACCAAGATTGACCAAATAAATGTAAAGTGACAATCAACAAAGACCAATATCTATACATAATATATATTTAATAGAACCAAATTTTCCAATGAATTATAAGAAAATATTTATTTATTAAGATGACAAAATTTTCTATTCTTCTATTATACTCAATTTTTAATTGAATATTTTTACTATTTTTTATTAAATCTTCCAACATTCAAGTAATTATGATTTTAGTATGTCACGTAAATATACATGTAGCATTTTATAATTCACAAAAGTCATATCAATATGCTATATCTTTATGATACTGGTTGGTCTGAGATTGCATTAACATTTTAAATCAACGTATTAATATTAAATTTGCTTTTACTAACTCTTCATTTAGTAAAAGCATATTAATATCTAGACGTTCCCTGGAGGATCATAGTTGCAGCCAATGAAAGTGCCTCCATTACCGCATCTCACCTTAGCACAACCTATGCGAACGGAGTTTCTCCACACCACCTGAGTGTAGTGCCCACAAACCTTGCCTTCTGCGCAAGAGTTGGAGCCGTAGTCGTAGAAGGGTTTCTCGTCAACCCACAGTTTCACTGCGTCTGTACCAGATAAGTCGCCGGTGCTCATTGCGATGTTTTCACCGTATGGTCCACCGGAATGAACAAGACCGCAGTCTCCGACACGTTGACTGGCGTAGTTTTGGGCAAATGCAGCTACCTTGTCGTCCTAAGTCACCGATCCGACACCCACTGCTGCGCGAGCGGCATTATGTGCCTGGACATAATCGTTGGGTGCGTCTTGAGCATGAATCATAGTTATTAAGGACAGGCTGGTTATGCAGAGAACAACAAGAGATATCTTGAACATTACCATTTTGGCTTTTGAACACTAACATGCATGGAGTTTAAGAGAAGTTTGATAGGTATTTATAGGCATAAAATTGTGATAAGTTACGTAAAAATGATGATAAAATCCATTACCCTGCTTTTTTTATTGCGAGTCAAATTAAGAAGGAGACTGCCGGTGATTGGGATTTCTTTTCCCATTTTTGTCTCAACTATGAATCTTTAGATTTTTAGTTTGAAATGTTGCCGTTTTATGCGTGTCTGGCTTTTAGGTATTGACCCTTGTCATTTTTTGGGTTGATCGAAGAGTGTTATGACTCCCTCAAATTTGTATTTCTCTTCTATTTTTAATTTTTCAAAAAAAGAAATCTCAAAGTACCATGCCCACATGCAAATGTTCAAAAGAGTGTGTTTATGAGTAACCTGAAGATGCCATGGAATGATACTGGCCGACCTATACTATGGTTTACAATTTCAAAATCTTTGATTGGTACGTGTGCCAAACAAATCTAGAAGTTCAAACATTAAACGTATAGACATTTAATTTTTAATTGATAAAATTAGAAATAGTATTTCAGCATCTAAACATTAAAGCAACAACTCTTCAAATTCATCATTTATTTCCATTTTTTCCTTTTATCATTAAGAATCAATATTATTTATACTAATTTTGAAATTTTATTACCAAATTATGAATGGTAACTTTTTCTTTAAAAGTCTTAATACATATTTGGTCGGGTTGTCAATGCCCCCAAAATCATTCTGAGTCTCCAAACTTTTATAGTAGTCCTAGAACCATGTCGAATCCGTAGAGAACTAAACAATAACTAAGTAAAATTAAATGGGAGGTTTTTGATTAAATAATCGATTAACTAAAAATTAATACGAAAATAAATTAAATTAACTGAATTTAAAATTGAGAAAGGCAAGATTACCACACTTCTATTTAAGAAAAAGATCTCATATAATTGTAACATTGATCATTGGTCTAAAAGAATTTCACGATTCAAGTTGTTATTCTGAAACATACTAAGATAGTCATAATAAGTCTTAAAATTTTCTAAATTAATTAGCTTAAACCTACCATCTAAATCAAAACTTATCATCTATTGGTTGGGTGTGATGACATTCCATATCAATAAATGATAGCAATGAACTTTGTAAAAAAGACCAAACCCTAAATTAAATAATCGAGATAACTGCAACTATTCAATTTGTTTTTCTTAGTTATCATAAGTTAAATATAAAATTCATAAATAACCTAGTTGCTACTTGTACCATTCCTTCATGATAATTACAGATCATTGAATTCCCAGATAGTGATAGAATAATCAATATTAAATTAAATTGTCAGAATAATCGAATATTAATCATTCATGAAATATGAGAACTCAAAATAAGAAATACTTGAATTAGATCGTGAATAAAAGTTTGGAACACAAAACCTCACAAAGTTACAATTAGAATATCAAATCCCCTTGAATCAGAATGATTGAGTATGACTTTCGCTCCATTAACAAAAATTGAAGAATGACTAAAAATTGCAAAAATCATAAGAGGATATAACCTCTCTTTGTTGTGAGGAATGTCCCTTTTATAAGATTTTCTGATCTAACCCTAATCTAATTCTATCTTTTAAAGATGTCTATCTAAAACAAATTCAAATTAAAACTCCTACATGATAGGGATAAGAAGAAATTTCCTAGTTAAACTCCAACTCTTTAAATGATCAACCTTATCCACTACAATAATCTCTTCACTTTATCCAAAATTTGTGATTATCATCACTAGAGTCCCAATTTAATGTAATCTCCATGTTCATCTCCTAGAAAAAAAAACAATCATTAATTTCCATATTTAAAACGAAGAAGATAATATCAAATAACATAGCAAAATGAGATCTTATCAAATCCCCCCACATCGGACTCATTCTTATCCTCAAACATACATCAATTCAATACATTAATCATCTTCATGACAACCACTTGTCTCCTTTCATGTTATCTAGAAATTTCCAAAAGATAATTCACATTTAAGGCTTAAGATAAAATAACAATCGAGAGAATAAGCATTCATAAGACACATTGTTAGAACATAGCATCTCATCATTTCCATCAAAATCAAATGAACAAGACTTAACACCTCATGGGGATTTCACTATATACTTTCAAAGTATTTATGGTTCATTAAGCTCTCAAATCAAAACATAGTGAGTTACTTCTATAAGTTTTCTCAAGAATCATATCTCTACCACTAAACAAAATAAACCTAATGGATAAATAAAAGGGAATTAATAAATTAAGGTTGTATCGTGGCTTAGGTAAGGTATGAAAAAGGAAATTTTTTGCTAAATAAAGTGGAAGGAATTATACAAACTTATCCACAAAAGTTTCAACTTAAATCAAAATTCACTTGATTCAAATATCATTTCTTTCAATCACTTTTTCTTTTTTTAAACTTTTTTCAACAACAATATTAAAGAGGATATTTCATTTCATTTTGTTTTTGTGTTTTTTTACTTCTCCTCCATTATAAAAAAAATCAAAACAATACAACTTGAATCATCTAATTTACTTTTCATGCGAATAGTCAAAATTCTATGTAAATAAGCTAATACAATTCCTTCAATTTAGGGTTCAAAATTATTACAAATATCAACAAAAAAAAGGGTAAATTTGGCTTTTAACAAGGTTATTACTCAAGAAAAGAAAGAGTAAGGCTCAATTTTTTTTCTTGGGATGAAAATTAAGGTAGTCTTGTTTAGGTCAAAAATGGTTATCCTAAATGCCTCATCATCTTTATACATAAATTCGTCAAAAATGTGGTCTCAACACGTATTCAAAATTAAGTTCTAGCATAAACAAGCTATGTTTGATAACATATAACAAAAATATATATATAAGTGGTTAGGCTCAAAGCTCATGTAACACCCCATACTAGGGGTTAGAATATTAAGAAAATTCAATACATTTTATGTTTTGCATATTTGAATATTTGCTTATTTGTGTATGAGCATTTTGGACTCATACAAAATTTGTGCATATATTTATGACATTTCGAGTGTAATTGGTTTAGAATTTTGATTAAGGTGAGAATTGTGGTTTATTAGTGATGAAAATTTATTTGGAAAGTATTGGTATTACTTTGAAATTTTTGGAAAAATATTGAAATTTGGACCAATCCTATTGTGACACATGGATGATTTAATATTGACAAGTGGTTTACATTTGTGGTGACTTATGGTAGTCTTAATTGGATGACACGTGGATTACATGCAAAGTATACACGTGTTTGAGGAAGGGAATTTCTGCAGCTGGAGTTGTTCTTAATTGGCTTTATTTTTCACCAAAAAATACCAAGTTGGTTTCGGTTGTGTATCTGGCTTCTTCAAAGTAAATTTTTGTGCTTAATTACCTTCATCCACTGCAATCACTACTAGAGCTATTGTTGATTCAAGTAAGTGAATTCAATGATGTTTTGCTGTGTAAATGAATGCATGCATGTGAAGGTATAGCAGCAGAGTTCGGAGAATACATGTCCTAAATGACTCTGATGAGGATTTGAAACTGTGAATGTGAGGAAAATGCTAGAAATTTAAAGTTGCATGTGTGTTAATCGGATGTTCATGCTAAGTGTGAAGTTTCGATTTATAAATTGTATGTGTGTACGGATGAGTTAAGAAAATGAGTTAGAGGAATTATTTACAAGTATTGGAGTTATATTGAAGTGAGATTGAGTTCTGGAAAAGTTACAGTAGAGAGAGGAAGAAGATGACCAGGGAAGTTTGCTGCGACGAAAAATGCCTTAGAATTCTGTTATCTAGAAAGTTCGCCAAGGGCAAAATTTCCTGACAACTTAAATATACTTTTGTATTTTAGGCATAACTATTAATGTAGTTATTCGAATAGAGTGATTTTTGATTTGGAGTAAACTAGAGACATAAGGATACAAATTGTTTGAAGAGATTGAATTCTAATTCTACCTCTAAGAATTTTATAATTTGATTGGAAGTTGAGATAAGAATTTTGATGAAGCTCAAGAACAGCCTGAAATATTTTGAGTATAACTTTTAGTATACTAAACCAAATTGGACGAACTTGGTATCATTGGAAACCTAAGATAAAGAGGGAAAACTTTATAGAAGGAAGTATTGCCTAATTTGTTGGGCCCGGGCCTCGGATCCCCGATTCCCAAGGCGGCCCCTCGGGTCGCGCCCGTGCCGAGCTCCCAAACCGCGGACCCGATCCCAACATCCATACACAATCGATCATTCGATACACACACGTACATTCGCATATACTACAAGCTACACATGCATTTCCATAACATTCATAACGATAAATTTAAGGACCCCATAACCTTAGGGATTTCATACTATTGCAAAGTAAAGAGAAATTCAACAATTGTTCTCTAATGCAGCATGATACGAAATAACATTGAAATCCAAAATACATGAGTATGCTCCATGTTGATATGCTGGCGGCTAACCCAAAATACTAACTTAATAAAAGGCTCCTAATTAGCTTGAGGTTTCTGATGCCTTGCAAAGTCGACAATCGTCTCGATCTGCACCTGAGGAGGGGAGAGTAATGGGGTGAGCTGCGAAGCTCAGTGGCATATACGTTTATAGCCATTGGCAATGAGCCACACAATCAAGCAATATACATATATCACTAGCAAATCAAGATTCATCAATTTATTCACATTCATATAAACATAGGTCATGCATTTTCTATTTCTCAACATAACAATCATTATGCAACAAGTCTATCAAATCCATCATAAGTTATGCTCATCAAATCAATCGTGTATGCACAAACAATTGGCTCGAGAGTTCCGTAAACGATCCGGATAAACCAAAGGAAAATCCGTAAACTATCCGAGTCCGATTTCTCAAGGATCTCATTGCCACAAGTGGGTAGCTGGGAGAAGGCTTTACTGTCAACGTGCACGTGACTCCATCCGTAACTCTCTTACCCAAATAAGTCACATAGTCCATTCGATTCATGCTCAAAGTATTTTTCATATTTTCTCAATTCTCATTCTTGTCCATTGCCATAAAGGCCTATCAATCCATGCATAATTATAATCAAAAGCATATTCAATATTTCTCATGTAATTCAATACAAGTAATATCACATAATGCAAGCAAGCATACATCAGGCAATTTGCCCATACACACAATAACCATAAACATATTACCCACCTAGTATCGCTTGAGTATCAGACTCACTGCTGTCCTTCCTCTTGCGATTGGGTCAAATTAGCTTGGTTCCCTATAATAAACCAAGTTTCCATACAATTAATATCCATAGCAAATATTCAATAAAGGTCGAAAAGCAAAAAGGTAAAGCATTAAAAGTCTCCATCCGACTCCCATCTACATTCCCGAACCATTCGAAGCAATTTCTGAACTTACTTCTTCATACAACTCGTAGTCCTTTATTTCTAGATCACAACGAATCCAAAATCACCTCAATCGGACATCCACACCCAAAATATATCCCAAAAAATATGAAAATCTCACTTTCGAAAACAGGGGGCTCGCATGGCGGGGACGCCGCCACGACGAACGACCACCTTTCGCGGCGTTAGGCGTGGCGAAGGCTTGCGCGTGTGCACTAAGTGTGCGCCCGCGGCGTACTATGGTGCACGCGTGTCACCTATTCGCCAGACGCCTTGAAGGCTCTTAAAGACGTCGCGACGTGCGGGTCGAACTTCGACTCAACCCCGATTTACGCATTTTCCGACTTCATTTCGTTCCTAATCTCAAATGCAACACGCACAAGCCTTAGATCAAGTCTCAAGCTACAATTCTAACCCATTAACAACTCAAAAACAAGCACAAATGCATCAACCCAAAGATCTACCCATCTTTTCACCCAAAAACCCTAAATCGTCGATTCTGCTACATATCCAACATATCTAGGTTTAAATCTAACCATAACAAGTTTAAAGGAGGTGAAACTTACCAGAAATCGCTTCAAATCAGTCGAAAGACTCAAAAATTGCTAAACCTCTCTTCTCTTCTCCTCTTCTCACCGTCGGTGCTTCCTCTCTTCTTTCCTTTTTTCTTCTTTCCTTCTTCTAATTCCTTTCTCTTAAACCTAAAGACATGGGACAAAGACCATAATACCCTTCTTAGAAAAGTCCAAATCCATTCCAACTCAAGTGAACTTCCCAAAATGCCCTCACATAATTTTATCCTCTAATCCTCACTTAACCACAATTAAACCTTAATTATCCATTAATATTCTCAAGTTAATCAAATCAAGGCATAAAACCACAATTATCACAATTCATACTTAATGTCATCATAAAAAAAAATTCAGGATCTAACATTTCTCCCCCTCTTAAAAGAAATTTCGTCCTCCAAATTTACCTGAATCATCGAAGAGATGCGGATACTTCTCCTGCATGGCTTCCAATGGCTCCCAAGTAGCCTCCTCTACCGAATGGTTCCTCCATAAGACTTTGACTAACTGAACTGTCTTATTCCTGAGAACCTTGTCCTTGGTATCTAAGATTTGCACTGGAATCTCTTCATAACTCAAATCATCTCGCAACTGAACCTCACTAGTCTGAATGATGTGAGAAAGATCCGATCTATACCTTCTCAACATGGACACATGGAAAATATCGTGAATCTGCGATAACTCCGGAGGTAACGCCAATCTGTAGGCGAGTGACCCAATCCTCTCTAGGATCTCATAAGGACCCACATACCTCAGACTCAACTTACCTTACTTGTCAAATCTCATCACTCCTTTCCAAGGCGATGTCTTAAGGAACACTTTCTCACCGACCTCATACTCCATCTCCTTTCGGTGAGCACCAGCATAACTCTTCATCCTATCCTGTGCTGCCTTAAGCCGTTGCTTAACCAAATTAACTTTCTCAATTGTCGTCTGAATCAATTCTGGTCCTTCCAATTGCCTCTCTCCTTCTTCATCCCAACAGATCGGAGTCCTGCATCTCCTGCCATACAATGCCTCATATGGAGCCATCTGAATGCTCGAATGGTACGAATTGTTATAAGCAAATTCGACCAACGGCAAATGCTCATCCCATGCTCCTCAAAAATTCATCACACAAGGCCGAAGCATCCCTTCAAGAGTCCGAATGGTCCTCTCAGATTGACCATCCGTCTGAGGGTGAAACGTCGTACTAAAATTCGGCTTCATCCCCAAAGCTTCCTGCAAACTACCCCAAAACCTCGAAATAAACCGCAGATCTCGGTCTGACACAATCGAATCTGGAACTCCATGTAGCCTCACTATCTCATCGATATACTTCTTTGCTAGCACATGCAAAGAATCAGTCTGCTTGATCGCCAAAAAGTGGGCTGACTTGGTCAACCTATCCACAATCACCCATATGGCATCATGCCTCCTACTAGTCCTAGGCAATCCCATCAAAAAGTCCATCGTCACCCTTTGCCACTTCCACTCCGGAATAGGCAACGACCTCAACTTGCCTAAAGGTGCCTGTTGTTCAGCCTTGACTTGCTGACACACTAGACACTTACTAACAAACTCTGCAACATCTCTCTTCATGCCCTTCCACCAAAAATGCTCTTTCAGATCTCTGTACATCCTGGTGCTACCCGGATGCATGGCATAAGGCGCATTGTGTACCTCATCCATAATCTCAGCCTTAACCTCCTGCACATCAGGTGTAGCGCCCCCTCATCGTAGGGTACACATCGGGAAACCCGTAGGTCGCTCCGACACGTATCCCACGATAAAGGTTCACTACCAGAAAATTTCGCTAAAATCCACATGGCATCGCAGTAATAATAGCAATAAATCAGAAATCAGAAAATTAATATCCAAAAAGTAATTCATCCAATACAATCATTCAATCCAGAATAGACAAGTCTATCGGTCCTAACAAAATCAAAAGGAAACCGACATGCGTCTATCCTAAGTCACCCCTAAAAATCCAACCCAGCTGACCAACCTGTGTGCCATCACGATCCTCGCCAGCAGCTCGCACAGCAGGAAAGAAAGATCTTCGGAGCTAGGAGTCTATTCTAACAGTCCTGAAAAATAGGTTGCAATTTGGGGTGAGTTTATAACTCAATGAGAAACCATCATCGATGGTTCGCTCAAATCATGCGTTCTACGCTGGCGACAAAGATAATACAAGAATATTCATTACCAATATAATATAACGATCTATAACGATTCGCGAGATCGGTAGCCACTTACAAAGACAAGTAACAATAAACGGTAATTTAGAACGATTTGCAATAACAATGAGATACCAAGATTTCATATTATCACGTATTTCAAGAGTCGTCATAACGCAGATCAATCATGTAAATGCAATGCATATGTGACTCTTTCCGCTTATTCGATTTTGTGCCCAAGTGCTCGGTCAAGATATCAAGATGTGGACGCTGTGTGATTTTCTCCCTGCAAGCTTCCCACAAGACAAAGGTACGAGCTCAAAGCTCCTTTCGGTGAAAATAGCAACTGGGGACACATTCCATTACGTGATCATGCATTTATGCATGCGGTGTCATGTTCATAATTTACGGTGTGTGGCTATAAAGCCCAAAGGTAATAAAGCTCAATAGTTCAAAGGTATGGCTATAAAGCCCAATATTTAGTCCAAGATCACGTAATAAAGATGCGATTGATTCAAGAAACATGCAATTCAATCCATTACATGCCAAGAGTCATACGGTAGTCATATAATTCACCTTTCCATGTAATTCACAAGAAGCATGTAAGCAACCAGAAATTTGAGAAACCAACTAGGTTACTCACCAGAACTTCCGAGCTACACTCGCTGAAGTCCCAAAGAATGTCCGTGGAACGACGGTCCAATCAAGCCTCTCGTAATAAAGAAAGTACGGTCCCATTACTAGATGCTCAATTTACGTCAAGAATGCATATGTCTCAATGAAATGATGTACAATGCATGTTCACGATTTCCTACTAATACCCAATTTTGGACTCTTAGGTCCAATTCCCGACTCTTAGTTCAGTTGATCGACAAGAATTGCCCCATTCCTATAATTCACCAATTTCCTCAATTCATACTCTATAACAATTTCCTATTCATTTGGTCAAAACCTCTATTGCAATTTCCAATTAAAACTCCAATTTGAAATTAATCCTTAGTCGATCGAATTTGTAAATTCCTAAGTCCCAATTCCAAAATCTCAAACACACCTCTTGGACAACTAGGGTGGAGGTCGCGACCAGTGCTTTGGTGCTCACCCAGATGCCCATAGGCCCTCGAGTTATCGCTCCTCCACCAGCCTCGCCTGTCCCACCGAGCTCTCGCCTCTCACCACCACTCGCCCGTCCACCGAGCTCTCGCTCCTCTGCAGCCTCGCCTGCCCACCGAGCTCTCGCCTCCCACCAGCCCTCGCCCGTCCACCGAGCTCTCGCTCCCACTGCCCGCCTCTTGCCCACCTACCGCCTCTCCTCCTCCCACCTCGCCTGGCCCACCGAGCTCTCGCTCCTCTGCCACCTCTCGCCCGTCCACCGAGCCTCGCCTCCTCTGCCGCCTCGCCCGTCACCGAGCTCTCGCTCCTCTGCCACCTCACCTCTACCACCTCTGCCGGCCCACCGAGCTCTCGCTCCTCTACCACCTCTCGCCTGCCCACCGAGCTCTCGCCTCCTCTGCCATTCTCGCCTGTCTCACCGAGCCTCTGCCTCCTCTACTAATTCTCACCCGCTCACCGAGCCTCGTTCCTCTACCACCTCTCGCCTGTCTCACCGAGCTCTCGCTCCTCTACCAATTCTCACCTCTGCCAATTCTCGCCTGCTCACCGAGCTCTCGCTCCTCTACCAATTCTCGCCTGATCACCGAGCTCTCGCTCCTCTACCAATTCTCGCCTGCCTACCGAGCTCTCGCTCTCTACCAATTCTCCTTCTTCCCAACACATCCTTAAACACAATTCCAAAGGTTCCGGATCCCCGACTCAAACTCTAAATCCAAATTTTCCTCTCATGAACAACTCTCAATTAATTCGATACACAAAATACAACAAATCCTTAGCTTCTATTCCTTCCAAGAACCATTTCCCTTAATTCTTACACACTCACGATAACACCCAGAGTAAAACCCATCAGTAAACACTCTCAACCACCCAATCGACATAATAAATGCCATAAAAGCAGAGAAACCATTAATGACAACATTAAAACCATAAAACTTACCAATCACGATCGAATCCACGATCTCTCAAAACCACCGAAACCCTAGAAATCCTTCAAAATCCTCGATCTACCAATCTCAAGGCTTCCAACCTTTATCAATCAGTAGAGACATATTAGACTAATTACCATAAGGAAGAAGCCAAAAGAAATCAAAGGATCTCTCACCATTGGGAGGAATCGAATCACCGTAAAGGGAAAGAAGAGAAACCGGAAAATGCCTTAGCAAACTTTTCCCAAATTTCTTTCAACCCTAGTATTTATAGGCCCAACTCTCCAAATCAGTCCAAATTTCAATCTCAGAATTTCAATGGCTTAACACATAAATTTTCTATCAGAACAATTCTAATTTTTACATTGCCATCGACGCTTCTTCCAAGATTATACTCGATCAATCACCAATTGCTCAATTATTTCCATTCCGCATTTTCTCCCGAATTTCTGAAACTTTCCTATAAGTCACTATAAATTACCAATACTCATAAACAAGTGTTAAACCAAATAATTGCACTCGATTACTCTAATTTCTCGCTTAATCCCCAAACCAATCACCCAACAAGATACTCATAAACTAATCCGGAAATCATGAACGCATGTACCAATAAATAAATGCATATGCAATAAACTGCTCCTCTTATAATTAGAGGCCGATATATTGCTCAACAATGAATGCAAGGCAATCCTATCAAGATGACTCATAATTACCAAAATACCCTTAATGACAAAGAACGGATGTTACAATTCACCCTCCTAATAAAAATTTCGTCCTCGAAATTTCATACCGTCCCATCGAATAAATGAGGATACCGATTCCTCATATGCTCCTCGCCTCTCCATGTAGTTTCCTCAAGAGAGTGGTTCTTCCAAAGGACTTTCACCAATGGAATCACCCGGCCTCAATTGCTTGACCCGTGATCCAATAATCCGCACTGCCCTCCACATAACTCATATCACTTTGGCTATCTCAATGTCCCGAGCCTAATCACATGTCGGGTTTGAACGGTACCGTCAGAGCATACTAACATGAAATACATCATGATCCGGGACATCTCACTCAGTAAAGCCAATCAGAAGCCAATGGTCCTATCCTCTCAAGGATCTCATACGGACCAATGTACCGAGGGCTCAACTTGCCCTTACGGCCAAATCTCAAGATTCTTTCCAAGGAGACACCAAGGAACACTCGATCACCCACACTGCATCTATATCTCTCGATGTCGATCCGCATAACTCTTCTCATCTCGTCTTGAGTTGCCTTGATGCGACCAATCAATCAGATCTTATCTATCAGATCTGGATCACCTCGGGTCCTCTATCAATCTCGACCCTCTTCATCCCAATACAATGGTGATCTACACTACCGCCATACAAGGCCTCATACGGTGCCATCCCAATATTTGCTCGACATCGGTTATTGTATGCAAACTCTATCAATGCCAAATACTTGATCCCATGCACCTCAACTCCAATACACACGCTCAAGCATGTCCTCAACAGCCTTGATTGTCCTCTCACTCATCCATCACCGAGGATGGAACGGAGTCTTGAAATTCGATCTAGTACCATAGGCGATGCAGGCTCTTCCGTAACCTCGATGTGAACTCGGATCCTCGTGCGAAACTATAGACAACGGAACCCCATGCAACCGCATAATCTCATCACGCATTTCGGGCCAACTGATCGAGAGTATTACTCTCCTCATCGGCAAGAAGTGAGCCGATTTAGTCAATCGGTCCACTATGACCAGATAGCATCATGTTGCCTCGGTGTCCTAGGCAACCCCATCACAAAATCTATAGTAATTCGCTCCCACTTCCACTCCGGAATGGGCAACGAATGCAACTTTCCCATCGGAGCCCGATGCTCCGCCTTAACTCGCTGACATATCGCACACCGGACACATACTCGCCACTTGCTTCTTCATACCGTGCCACCGTGTGTCGCCTCGCTGTATTATACATCTTGGTCGCATCAGATGCATAGCATACGTGACTACATGAGCCTCCTCTAGGATCTGCCGTCTCGAGTCATCGATATCCGCACACATGACCTCCGTCCCATCCACAATGTCCCATCTCTCAACTCAAACTTTGAATCAAGATCGACCCGAACTCTATCAATCGGTCCTCATCAATCTTTGGGTCCCGATCCCGAACCCTCCGAATCTGTCATGTAGCATCGGCCTAAGCCTCAATGTAGCAATCGGTGCTCCATCCCGACCTAGATCCATCTGCATATCAGCGCTCAATTTGAATCGGACTAGGCAATCTATCAACTCAATCGAAATTGCACTCCCAAAAGATCTCCTACTCGGTGCATCGCCACCACATTGGCCTTTCTGGGTGGTACTCAATCGCATAATCATAATCCTTGAAGAACTCTACCCATCTCCTCTGTCCTCGATTGAGATCCTCGGCTCGTGAGATACCTCAAACTTCAGGATCGGTGAAGATCTGAACGCCTCACCATACGATAATGTCTCCAGATCTTCAGAGCAAATACCACTGCAGCTTAACTCCAAGTCATGGATCGGATAATTTACCTCGTGAGGCCTCAATCGCCTCGAGGCATACGCTTATAACTCTCCCATGCTGCATCAATACATCCCAATCCTCGATGCGAGGCATCATCAGAAACCCAAAGCCTCCAAATCCCGTAAGGAATACCTAACACCGACGATGTCGCCAACCGATGTTTCACTCCTCAAAGCTCTTCCGGCATTCCTCACCCATCCGAACGGTACATTCTTCCTCAACAACCCGTCGAAGGGCGGAGATCAACGAAACCCTCGATTTAATCTCCGATAATATCCGCCAATCCTAGAAAACTCCGCAACTACAGCGCATCCCTAGGGCCTCCCACTCATCATCGCTTCTATCTTGTGAGGATCCACCGGATACCCTCACCGGACACCACGTGTCCCGTAAATACAATCTCATCAAGCCAAAATTCGACTTAGCGAATTTGGTGAATAATCGCTATCTCTCATGACTGCGCAGACAATCCTCGGATGCTCGGCGTGCTCTCGACTATCCCTCGAATAAACCAGTATGTCATCAATAAATACAATCACAAATCGATCCAGGTAGGGCTGAAATATCCTATTCATCAAAGCCATGAAGGCTGCCGGGGCATTAGTCAACCCAAACGGCATCACTAAGAACTCGAAATGCCCATACCTACTCCGGAAAGCACTCTTAGGCACATCGACCTCTGCAATCCTCAACTGATAGTAACCCGATCGCAGGTCTAACTTAGTAAACACCTGAGCTCCCTGCAACTGATCAAATAGATCATCAATCCTAGGCAGTGGATACTTATTCTTCACTGTCACCCGATTCAACTGCCTATAGTCAATACACAGTCTCAGAGTCCCATCCTTCTTCTTTACAAACAGTACCGGAGCTCCCCATGGCGAAACACTCGGTCTGATAAACCCCTTATCCAATAGCTCCTGTAACTGAGCCTTAAGCTCTCTCAGTTCCACCGGTGCCATCCTATACGGAGGGATCGATATAGGAGCGGTACCGGGAACGAGATCGATCTCAAACTCTATCTCTCGCTCTGGCGGCAATCCCGGTAACTCCTTGGGAAAAACATCCGAAAAGTCCCTCACTACGGGAACCTCCTCCAATCTCCGCTCCACTCTAGAATCCACTACGTGAGCCAAATAGGCCTCACATCCTCCCTGAATCAATCTCAGGGCGCTCATAAAGGATATCATCCTCGCAGGCACTGCCTGACTGACTCCTCTAAACACCACTCTGGGCTGGCCAGGAGATTCCAACTCGACCTCCTTGGTGTAACAGTCCATAACAGCCCTATGCACAGTCAACCAATCCATCCCCAATATCACGTCAATCTCTCTCAGAGGCAATATAATCAAATCAAGACTCAATCTTTGCTTTGGTCAATCAGGACCGGACATCCTATACATACCTCTCCCAATACAACAGATCGTACCCAGAGGTGTACTCACCTCCAACCCATCTCAGTAACCTCCGCCTATTCCCATACAATCTACATGCTAAATGCGGTAATGAAAGAATGGGTGGATCCAGATCCAACAATGCATATACTTCTATGCCGAAATAAGAAGCATACCCGAACAACATCCGGTGAGTCCTGGCCTCCCGCCGTGTCATGGCATAGACCTACTTTGTGATTTTGCCGCCACTCGGTCCCTCTGACCTCTACTGAATCCTCTTCTCGGCCTCGGCCTCGGCCTCGGCCTCTCCACTGGTCCACCACCACGGCTCTGCTTTGGACTGTGGTATTCTTGCCGATCCGCCATCATAGTAGATTGGGCTCCCAATGTCTCAGGCGGTTCCTCACTAAATGCTCCATCGAGCCACACCTCAAGCAGTTCCAGATAACCATCGGCACTCTCCACGGTGCCTCTTGCCACAATGCTCACGATGCAGGGCGATCGTCTCGACCCTCTGGCGCTACACCACCACTAGCGATCTGTGCGAATCGCCCTCTGCCCATACCCACTGTTCGCCCTCCAATGGACTGAAGGGCCCGCTCGACGCTTATTATAACCTCTGCCAAGACTTTACGCTCGCTATCACTAGTCTCTTATGTCGGGTCCCTGTCGGCCTCGATCGCGATTCGTCAGAGTAATTGCTTTATCCGACACAAATGCAGCTCTCAACTTCAGTAAATGAGCTCATATCGATCTGCCACCAGTGCGGATCTCGAAATTGAGTCCACCCTCAAATCTCCGGCATCTGTCGGCCTCAGTAGCAATCAGTGCAGAAGCATAGCCCATCAACTCGTTGAACTGAACTTCATAGTCACCACAATCATTTGTCCTCCTCAACTCTAGGAACTCTTGCATCTTCATCTCTAAGTAGACTTGGGCATGTAATTGTCCTCAAGGCCCTCGGAAAATCGTCCCATGTCGAGTGCAGGCCCGGTGGTACTTGCCGGACAGCCCTCCACCACCGATATGCAGGACCCTGAAGCAAGGAGACAGAGTAATCGAACCTCTCCTCAGGGTCGCAGTCCATCTGGTCGAGGACTCGCCGATCCTCTCAAGCCATCCTCACCTCCGCAAGGTCGATGCTACCATAGAAGTCAATCGCCCCACTTGCGCGATCGATCGTCTGCGTCGTTCCGTCTCACACAGAACTCGAGGAGGTAACTCCTCCGAAAGAGGCATAGGGACTCCCTACTAGCTCCTACAGATTCGTGTCACCGTCGCTCTACTCGATCTCCCAAAGACGGATGACCTAAAATGTATAAGGAATTACGATCGGTTCAAATTATTCTTACACAAAGGATTCCAGCCTAATATTACTCTATGCCCAAAAGATGCCAAACCATGCTTTGATACCACTTAATGTAGCGCCCCCTCATCGTAAGGTACACATCGGGAAACCCGTAGGTCGCTCCGACACGTATCCCACGATAAAGGTTCACTACCAGAAAATTTCGCTAAAATCCACATGGCATCGCAGTAATAATAGCAATAAATCAGAAATCAGAAAATTAATATCCAAAAAGTAATTCATCCAATACAATCATTCAATCCGAATAGACAAGTCTATCGGTCTCTAACAAAATCAAAAGGAAACCGACATGGCGCCTATCCTAAGTCACCCCTAAAATCCAACCCAAATGACCAACTCAGGTGCCATCACGATCCTCGCCAAAGCCATTCGCTTGCACAGAAAGAAAGATCTTGAGCTAGGAGTCTATTCTAACAATCTGAAAAATAGGTTGCAATTTGGGGTGAGTTTATGAACTCGATGAGAAACCATCGCCGATGGTTCGCTTCAAATCATGCGTTACTGGCGCTGGCGTCTGACATATACAAGAATATTCATTACCAATATAATATAACGATAATATAGCAGATTGCGATGTCGGTAGCCACTTACGATAAGTAACAATAAATGTAATTTAGAACGATTTGCAATAACGATGCGATCTACAAGATTTCATATTATCACGTATTTCAATAGTCGTCACAACGCAATCAATCATGTAAATGCAATGCATATGTGACTCTTTCCAGCTTATTCAGCTTGTGCCCAAGTGCTCGGTCAAGATACAATTGTGGACGCTGTCGATTTTCTCCCTGCGGGCTAAGCAAGACGAAGGATGTCGAGCTCAAAGCTCCTTTCGGTGAAAATAGCAACTGGGACACATTCCATTATGTGATCATGCATTTATGCATGCGGTGTCATGTTCAAGAATTTACGGTGTGGCTATAAAGCCCAAAGGTAACAAAGGCTCAATAGTTCATGGTATGGCTATAAAGCCCAATATTTAGTCCAAGATCACGTAATGATGCGATTGATTCGAAGAAACATGCAATTCAATCCATTACATGCCAAGAGTCATACGGTAGTCATATAATTCACCTTTCCATGTAATTCACAAGAAGCATGTAAGCAACCAGAAATTTGAGAAACCAACTAGGTTACTCACCAGAACTTCCGAGCTTGCTCGAAGTCCCAAAGAATGTCCGTGGAACGACGGTCCAATCGGTGCCTCCGTAATGAAGAAAGTACAATCCCATTACTAGATGCTCAATTTACTGACAAGAATGCATATGTCTCAATGAAATGATGTACAATGCATGTTCACGATTTAGGTGTTAATACCCAATTTTGGACTCTTAGGTCCAATTCACGACTCTTAGTTCACTGATCGACAAGAATTGCCCCATTCCTATAATTCACCAATTTCCTCAATTCATACTCTATAACAATTTCCTATTCATTTGGTCAAAACCTCTATTGCAATTTCAATTAAAACTCAATTTGAAATTAATCCTTAGTCGATTGAATTTGTAAATTCCTAAGTCCCAATTCCAAAAATCTCAAACACACCTCTTCTGGACAACTAGGGTGGAGGTCGCGACCAAAGGTGCTTTGGTGCTCACCCAGATGCCCACAGTCCGCCTCGAGTTATCGCTCTCTCACCAGCCTCTCGCTCCCACCGAGCTCTCGCCTGCCACCACTCGCCGCGTCCGCTCCACCGAGCTCTCGCTCTCCACCAGCCTCGCCCGTCTCACCGAGCTCCGCTCCTCTGCCAGCCTCGCCTGTCTCACCGAGCTCGCTCCTCACCAGTTCTCGCCCGTCTCACCGAGCTCTCGCCTCCTCTGCCAATTCTCGCCTGTCCACCGAGCTCTCGCTCTCTACCGGTTCTCGCTGGCCCACCGAGCTCTCGCTCCTCTGCCAGCCTCGCCCGCTCTGGAGCTCTCGCTCTCTACCAATTCTCGCCCGTCTCTGAGAGCTCTCGCTCCTCTACCAATTCTCGCCTGATCTCCGAGGCTCTCGCTCCTCTACCACCTCGCCGTCTCACCGAGCTCTCGCTCCTCTACCAATTCTCACCTCTACCAATTCTCGCCCGTCTACCGAGCTCTCGCTCCTCTACCAATTCTCGCCCGTCTACCGAGCTCTCGCTCCTCTACCAATTCTCCTTCTTCCCCAACACATCCTTAAACACAATTCCAAAGTTCCAGATCCCCGACTGAAACTCTAAATCCAAATTTTCCTCTCGTGAACAACTCTCAATTAATTCGATACACAAAATACAACAAATCCTTAGCTTCTATTCCTTCCAAGAACCATTTCCCTTAATTCTTACACACTCACGATAACACCCAGAGTAAAACCCATTAGTAAACACTCTCAACCACCCAATCGGACATAATAAATGCCATAAAAGCAGTAGAAACCATTAATGACAACATTAAAACCATAAAAACTTACCAATCACAGATCGAATCCACAGATCTCTCAAAACCACCGAAACCCTAGAAATCCTTCAAAATCCTCGATCTACCAATCTCAAGGCTTCCAACCTTTATCAATCGGTGAGAGACATATAGACTAATTACCATAAGGAAGAAGCCAAAAGAAATCAAAGGATCTCTCACCATTGGGAGGAATCGAAATCACCGTAAAGGGGAAAGAAGAGAAACTGGAAAATGCCTTAGCAAACTTTTCCCAAATTTCTTTCAACCCTAGTATTTATAGGCCCAACTCTCCAAATCAGTCCAAATTTTAGTCTCTGAATTTCAATGGCTTAACACATAAATTTTCTATCAGAACAATTCTAATTTTTACATTGCCATTGGACAGTTCTTCCAGTACTATACGGTCAATCAGTCAATTGCTCAATCTTTGAAAAGACTCTCACTCCTTGCAATTGATCAAACAGATCATCAATGCGAGGAAGCGGATACTTGTTCTTCACCGTGACCTGATTCAGCTTCCTATAATCGACACACATTCTCAATGAGCCATCTTTCTTCTTCACAAATAGGATCGAAGCTCCCCAAGGCGAAGAACTCGGTCGAATATATCCCTTCTCTAATAACTCCTCCAACTGTTCCTTAAGCTCTTTCAATTCCGCCGGAGCCATCCGGTAGGGCGGAATCGAAATCGACCTTATGCT
Source organism: Erythroxylum novogranatense (assembly GCA_029891385.1). Lineage (NCBI taxonomy): Eukaryota > Viridiplantae > Streptophyta > Magnoliopsida > Malpighiales > Erythroxylaceae > Erythroxylum > Erythroxylum novogranatense. Next base: position 57,415,093 of record CM057226.1, on the reverse strand, counting down.
CGACAAAAGCAATGGAAACTCAATTTCTCGGTGGCGAGAGTCCCGCAATTCCTCGGGAAAGACGTCTGAGAAATCCTTGACTACTGGAATATCCTCCAACTTCCCTCTATCAGCTCTGGAGTCTATCACATAAGCCAAAAACGCCTCACAACCCTTACTCATCATCTTCTCTTGCCAATCTTTGAAACAATTACAGGTGGACTCGCTTTCTTGTCCCCAGTAAACACCACCCTCTTTCCACTATCCAATTCAAACTCCACTGTCTTCTGTTTACAATCCAAACGGGCATTGTACTTCTCTAAAGTATCCACACCCAAAATCACATCTAAACCGCTCATCTTCAGTGACATCAAATCTACCACTAGAAGTTCTCCACCGATGCGAATCTCACAACCTCTATACACTTGACTAATCACAATGAACTGGCCGATTGGAGTACTCACCATCAGCGGAGTATCCAAAGGGCTCACAATCAAATCACACACGGGTCTACTCAAAGAAACAAACGAGTGAGTAGAACCCGGATCAATCAAAACTATCACATCATCAGAAAATAAGCTGCACCGTGCAGTGACAACATACAGTGCGCCTCAAGATCCTCCTAGTCATCGCAAACACCATAGCTGGTGCCTGCCCTCTCGGTCTCCCAGGAAGATTCACCCTCTTAGCTGCATCTGAACTACCTACTTTTGTATCAGTTCTCTGTACCATGGTCTCTGTCCTCCTCGGAGCTTGCATCTGACCTCTCTCCTGTCGTGGAGGCTGAGGACACTCTCTGACAATGTGTCCCTTCTCCCCACAGTTGAAACAAGCTCCTGTCAATCTGAAGCACTCTCCTCTATGAGCTCTCCCGCAGTGCTCACACTTCGGGACGAAAGATCTATCTCCATCTCCCCTTCTACCGCCACCCACCGTTAAGGCATGGTGAGAAACAGTAGAAGTCCTCATCGGCCTCGGTGGGCTCGCACCACTGCTCCTCTCCTCTGACTGGACTGGGAAGCTCCTAGCACTCCTGTCTGGCATAGGAGTACTAGTGCTACCTCCTCTCCTGGATTGTTCCCTGCCCTTTCTCTTCTTGTTCACAGCACTCTTGATGTTCTCTATATTCTCAACCCTCAGAGCTGCCTCAACAAGCTGTTGGAAATCACAAAAATTCTGCACAATCACCTTCTCTCTGATGGCCAAATGTAGGCCCGACTCAAACCTACAACATCTAGCAGCTTCACTCAACATCAGATCGGAGGCATACCTCGCCAACTGCGTGAACTGACGCTCATACTCGCTCACTGACATATCCCTCTAAGTCAAACTGAGAAACTCCCTCCGCTTCTGCTGAATATAAACCTCAGGCAGAAACTTCTTCCTGAAAGCAACCAAAAAATCCTGCCACGCTAACCCTACTGACCTCATCTGACTCCCTGGTACAGTCTCCCACCAGTGAAGTGCATCTCCCTGAAGCAAGCTAGCAGCATAGATGACTCTCTCGTCATCCTCACACTCTATCTGGTCTAGCACTCTCTCTGTCTTTCTCAGCCAAGTCTCAGCTTCTTCAGGATCTGATGTCCCAAAGAAATCAACTGCCCCATACTTCCTCAATCTATCAAATCGTCTGCCCTTTTGAACTGGGGCTGACGTAGAAGGCTGTGACATTTGACTCATAGCCTGCACGAATGCCTAAGTAAAGGCCTGGAACAATCTCGGATCCAAAGGAGGCACTGGCTCCTGTGGAACTGGCGACTCCTGAGTCGGCGACAAAACGGGCTCACTACCTAGCCTACGAAGCCTCGGCATTCCACAGGCTCTCGACTCATCAGTCCTCTCCTCTCTCGTCGGAGAGTCAGGTGCAGCAGATCCTTGTATAACTCCTCGTGTCCTTCTACGAGGTGGCATCGTACTCCTTCAAATGGAAACATTAAGGATTAGCTATATGTCAACCTACATGTATGCATGATATGCATGTCACGTAATCAATGCAACAATTAATCATAGGTCACACAATCCTATTATGCATCCTAAGCCGAGGACACCTAAACCTAGGGCTCTGATACCAAACATGTTGGGCCCCTCGGGTCGCGCCCATGCTGAGCTCCCAAACCGCGGACCCGATCCCAACATCCATACACAATCGATCATTCGATACACACACGTACATTCGCATATACTACAAGCTACACATGCATTTCCATAACATTCATAACGATAAATTTAAGGACCCCATAACCTTAGGGATTTCATACTATTGCAAAGTAAAGAGAAATTCAACAATTGTTCTCTAATGCAAAGATGATACGAAATAACATTGAAATCCAAAATACATGAGTATGCTCCATATTGATATGCTGGCGGCTAACCCAAAATACTAACTTAATAAAAGGTTCCTAATTAGCTTGAGGTTTCGATGCCTTGCAAGGTCGATAATCGTCTCGATCTTTTTGAGGAGGGAGAGTAATGGGGTGGCTATAAGCTCGATGGCATATCGTTTATAGCCATTGGCAACGAGCCACACAATCAAGCAATATACATATATCACTAGCAAATCAAGATTCATCAATTTATTCACATTCATATAAACATAGGTCATGCATTTTCTATTTCTCAGCATAACCATCATTATGCAACAAGTCTATCAAATCCATCATAAGTTATGCTCATCAAATCAATCGTGTATGCACAAACAATTGGCTCGAGAGTTCCGTAAACGATTCGGATAAACCAAAGAAAAATCCGTAAACTATCCGAGTCCGATTTCTCAAGGATCTCGTTGCCACAAGCGGGCAGCCGGGACAAGGCTTTACTGTTAACGTACACGTGACTTCATCCGTAACTCTCTTACCTAAACAAGTCACATAGTCCATTCGATTCATGCTCAAAGCATTTTTCATATTTTCTCAATTCTCATTGTTGTCCATTGCCATAAAGGCCTATCAATCCATGCATAATTATAATCAAAAGCATATTCAATATTTCTCATGTAATTCAATACAAGTAATATCACATAATGCAAGCAAGCATACATCAGGCAATTTGCCCATACACACAATAACCATAAACATATTACCCACCTAGTATCGCTTGAGTATCAGACTCACTGCTGTCCTTTCTCTTGCGATTCGGTCAAATTAGCTTGGTTCCCTATAATAAACCAAGTTTCTGTACAATTAATATCCATAGCAAATATTCAATAAAGCTCGAAAAGCAAAAAGGTAAAGCTTTAAAAGTCTCCATCCGACTCCCATCTACATTCCCGAACCCTTCAAAGCAATTTCCAAACTTCCCTTCTTCATACAACTCGTAGTCCTTTATTTCTAGATCACAACGAATCCAAAATCACCTCAATCGGACATCCACACCAAAAGATATCCCCATAAATATGAAAATCTCATTTTCGGAAACAGGGGCTCGCGCAGTAGTGAAGGGACGCCATCATGACGACCACGATTTCATGCTGCGTTAAGACTGTGGCGAAGGCTTCTGTGTGCTCCAAAGTGTCTTGCATGACGTGCACATGGTGCACGCGGCGTGTCACCTATTAGCCGCACGTCCGCACGCCGCGGCGTGCTCTTGTGCTCATCGCGACGTGCGGGTCGGAGCTTCGACTCCAAACCCCTGATTTATGCATTTTTCAACTTCATTTCGTTCCCAATCTCAAATGCAACACGCACAAGCCTTAGATCAAGTCTCAAGCTACAATTTTAACCCATTAACAACTTAAAAACAAGCACAAATGCATCAACCCAAAGATCTACCCATCTTTTCACCCAAAAACCCTAAATAAATCGATTACGCTACATATCCAACATATCTAGGTTTAAATCTAACCATAACAAGTTTAAAGGAAGTGAAACTTACTAGAAATCGCTTCAAATCAGTCGAAAGACTCAAAAATTGCTAAACCTCTCTTCTCTTCTCCTCTTCTCACTGTCGGCGCTTCCTCTCTTCTTTCCATTTTTCTTCTTTCCTTCTTCTAATTCCTTTCTCTGAAACCTAAAGACATGTGACAAAGACCATAATACCCTTCTTAGAAAAGCTCAAATCCATTCCAACTCAAGTGAACTTCCCAAAATTCCCTCACATAATTTTATCCTCTAATCCTCACTTAACCACAATTAAACCTTAATTATCCATTAATATTCTCAAGTTAATCAAATCAAGGCATAAAACCACAATTATCACAATTCATACTTAATGTCATCATAAAAAAAAAATTCGGGGTCTAACATTTCTCCCTCTCTTAAAAGAAATTTCGTCCTCGAAATTTACCTGAATCATCGAAGAGATGCGGATACTTCTCCCGCATGGCTTCCAATGGCTCCCAAGTAGCCTCCTCTTCCGAATGATTCCTCCATAGGACTTTGACTAACTGAACCGTCTTGTTCCTGAGAACCTTGTCCTTAGTATCCAAGATTTGCACTGGAATCTCTTCATAACTCAAATCATCTCGCAACTGAACCTCACTAGTCTGAATGATGTGAGAAGGATCCGATCTATACCTTCTCAACATGGACACATGAAAAATATCGTGAATCTGTGATAACTCCGGAGGTAACACCAATCTGTAGACGAGTGGCCCAATCCTCTCTAGGATCTCATAAGGACCCACATACCTCGGACTCAACTTACCTTGCTTGCCAAATCTCATCACTCCTTTCCAAGGCGATGTCTTAAGGAACACTTTCTCACCGACCTCATACTCCATCTCCTTTCGGTGAGCATCAACATAACTCTTCAACCTATCCTGTGCTGCCTTAAGCTGCTGCTTAACCAAATTGACTTTCTCAACTATCGTCTGAATCAATTCTGGTCTTTCCAATTTCCTCTCTCCTTCTTCATCCCAACAGATCGGAGTCCTGCATCTCCTGCCATACAATGCCTCATATAGAGCCATCTGAATGCTCGAATGGTACGAATTGTTATAAGCAAATTCGACCAACGGCAAATGCTCATCCCATGCTCCTCGAAAATCTATCACACAAGCCCGAAGCATCCCATCAAGAGTCTGAATGGTCATCTCAGATTGACCATCCGTCTGAGGGTGAAACGCCGTACTAAAATTTAGCTTCGTCCCCAAAGCTTCCTGCAAACTACCCCAAAACTTCGAAGTAAACCGCGGATCTCGGTCTGACACAATCGAATCTGGAACTCCATATAGCCTCACTATCTCATCGATATACTTTTTTGCTAGCACATGCAAAGAATCAGTCTACTTGATCAACAAAAAGTGGGCTGACTTGGTCAACCTATCTACAATCACCCATATGGCATCATGCCTCCTACTAGTCCTGGGCAATCCCAGCAAAAAGTCCATCGTCACCCTTTGCCACTTCCACTCCGGAATAGGCAACGACCTCAACTTGCCTAAAGGTGCCTGGTGTTCAGCCTTGACTTGCTGACACACTAGACACTTACTAACAAACTCTGCTACATCTCTCTTCATGCCCTTCCACCAAAAAAGCTCTCTCAGATCTCTGTACATCCTGGTGCTACCCGGATGCATGGCATAATGTAACATCCTGTTACTATTAGCAAGGGTATTTTGGTCATTGGGACAGACTGATAGGATTTCACTGCATTCATTAACTGAGCATGTTACTGGCCTCTAATTATAGAGGAATAGGTTTATTGCATATGCATTTATTCATAGGTACATGCATTCAAGATTTTCCAGGATTTGATTGTGAGTATGAACTGACTGGACTGACTAGATTGGGGGTTAATTGAGAAATTAGAGTTATTGGGTCCAATTGACTGATTTAATATTGGTTACGAGTGACTGGTAAAATTTAGTGGTTTATAGGAAATTTTCAGGAAATTCGGGAGAAAATACCCAGACCGGAAGTTTTGGAGTGACAGACCGATTGACTGTATAGTACTGAAAGAACTGTTCAATAGCAATGGAAAAATTAGAATTTTACTGATAGGAAATAAAAATGTTAAACCATTGGAAATTGAAGACTGAAATTTGAACTGAATTGGAGACCTATGCCTATAAATATCTAAGTGGAATGGGGAGAGGGAAAATACCTTAAGGCATTTCATCGTTTTCTTTTTCTCTCCCGCGGTGTTCTCCGATTTTCCTTAGGTAAGGATTCTTCAATCTTCTCTCTATGGTTTTCCTCTCATTGTGATGGGTCATCTGATGTAGTGTGATTGATGAAGGTTGAGAAGGATTTGGAGAGTGTTAATCGGTGTTGGGGAAGATTTTAGGGTTTACGGTGCTTGAGGATCGATCGACGATTTGGTAAGCTTTTAATGGCTTTAAAGTTGTTTCTATTGGTTGTTACATGTATTTATGGCATTTATTGGGTTAGATTGAGTAGTTAAGATGTTTTTTTGGAGGTTTTAATATCATTAATGCTTGAAAAACCGATCGGAGAAGACGACGGCGCTACCACACGTCGCGGCGAGAAAATTTTATGCTCGCCGCGACGTGCGCGGCGAGATGTCGCGACGAGCCTTTGGTTAACGTCGCGGCAAGCTGCAAGGAAGACGCACGCCACGGCGAGCGTGCCTCTCTTCGTCGCGGCGAAGGCCGCAAGGTCGCGGCGAGGAACTGTTTCATTGGTTTAGATTATGGTTTATTTGGGCATATCTTTTGGTGTAGACCTCCAATTGAGGTAATTCCAGATTCGTTATGAACTAGCAAAAGAGGTCTACATCTGAGGATAATTATGGGAATTAGATTTGATTTAAATGGTATTGAATTATAGAGATTAAGGTCAATCATGGGTCATAGTGTGACCTAAATGTCAAATTGAGACTATTGGAGTTTTGATTAGGAATTGTAATTGAGGTTTTGACCCGATAAATAGGAAATTGCTATAGGGGATTCGAATTGAGGAAAATTGACTGGATTTTAGGAATGGATCAAATAATTGTCGACCCATTGAACAAAGAGATAGAATTGGCCTTAAAGTACCGAAATCGGGATTTAGTACCGGAAAATCGTGAACACGCATTCTACATCATTTCACTGAGACATATGCATTACTGTACTGTTTAATTGGGCAATTAGTAATGGACTGTACTTTACTGTTATAGAGGCGCCGTTGGATCATCGTTCCACGGATATTGCTGGGACTTCCAGGCAGTAGCTCGGAAGTTACAGGTGAGTAACCTAGTTGGTTGCTCAAATTCCTGATTGCTTACATGCTCTACGTGAATTACTTGCAAAGATGAATTGTATGATTACTGTGTGATTACTGGCATATATTGGATTGAATTGAATGTTTTCTTGAATCGAATGTCTTCGCTACATGACACTTTGAGATCCGAATCTTCGGGCTTTTATAGCCATATCATAGTGATGACTGAACACTGTAATACTGGGCTTTTATAGCTGTACACTGTGAATCATTAAACACTACATTGCATGCATAAATGCATGATCAGATAATGGACGTGTCCCAAGTTGCTATTTTCACTGAAAAGAGCCTCGAACTCTCACACTGTACTGATCGGGCTTAGCCCGAGGGAGAAAATCACGACGGCGTCCCTCATTTCTTGATTGAGCACTTGGGCACAACACTGAATAACTGAAAAAAGAGTCACATGCATTGCATTCACATGAATGACTGTGTTGTGACAATTACTGATTCTGTGATGACATGATTTACTGCAAAATTGTTACATGTTACTGTTAATTATTGTTATTGCTGCAAACTGTTATAAATTGTTATATTATACTGATAAATGAATATTACTGTACTATGCTGTATGCCATGTGCGTAATGCATGATTTGAGTAAACCATCGATGATGGTTTCTCACTGAGTTCGCAAACTCACCCAAAATTGCAACCTATTTTTCAGGACTGTTAGAGTAGACTCCTAGCTCCAAAGATCTTCTTTTCTCCGCCATGAATTTCTTGGCGAGGCGCGATGGCACACAGGTCGGTCAGCTGAGTTAGCTTTTGAGGATGACTTAGGATAGATACTTGTATCAGTTTCATTTTTGGTTTTGTTAGGAGACTGATAGACTTGTCTATTCTGACATTGGATGACTGTACCAGATGATTATTATTGTGGATTATAAATTATTGATTTCTGTTATATTGTGATTTAAATTATTGCGATGCCATATGGATTATTAGCAAAATTTTCTGGTAGTGAACCTTCATCGTGGGATACGCGTCGGAGCGACCTTCGGGTTTCCCGATGTGTACCCTACGGTAAGGAGGCGCTACATTAAGTGGTATCAGAGCATGGTTTGACATCTTTTGGGCATAGTGTATTATTAGGCTGGAATCACTGTAAGAATAGCAGAATTGATCGAAATTCTTGTCTGTTTTAGGTCATCCGTACTGGGAGATCGAGTAGAGCAGCCAGCTGACCAAGAATCGGTAGGAGCTAGTAGGGAGTCCCCGATGCCTCTTTCAGATGAGTTGCCTCCTCGAGTTCCTGTGAGACAGGAACGACGATACGATCGACTGCGCAAGCAGGGGGCGGTTGACTTCTATGGTAGCACCGACCCTGCGGAGGCTGAGGGATGGCTTGAGAGGACTGAGCGAGTCCTCGATCAGATGGACTATGAACCGGATGAGCGTTTCGATTACGTGGTTTCTCTCCTCCAGGGTCCTGCATATCGGTGGTGGAGGACTGTTCCGGGCATTACCACCAGGCCCTGCACTCTGACATGGGATGAATTTCTGAGGGCCTTTCGAGACAATTACATGCCCAAGGTCTATTTAGAGATGAAGATGCAAGAGTTTTTAGAGTTGAGGCAGGGGAAGATGTCGGTAGCCGACTATGAGGTTCAGTTCAACGAGTTGATGGGCTATGCTTCTACACTGATTGCTACTGAGGCTGACAGATGCCGTAGATTTGAGGGTGGACTCAATTTTGAGATCCGTGCCGACCGCCGATTGGACATGAGTTCATTCTTGGAGAAAGCTTGCTTGCTATCGATATAAAGCATTCTTGGCGTAATGCTATTGAGACTGGACAAGGAATCTGGCACAAGAGATCTAGTGATAGCTGTATGGCACAGCGAGAGGTATAACAATGACAGTAGGCCTTGAGTCCATTGGAGGGCGCAGACAGACGGATTGGGCAGAGGCGATTCACACAGACTGCTAGTGGTGGCGGTAGCGCCAGAGGGTCGTGACAGTGTCCGTCTTGTGAGCATTGTGGCAAGAGGCACGATGGAGAGTTAGATGGCTGTCTGAGCCTCGCTGAGGTGTGGCTCGATGGAGCACCTAGTGAGGAACCGCCTTGAGACATTAGGGAGCCAGTCTACTATGACCGGCGGATCGAATAGTAATACCACTCTGCCCAGCCGTGGTGGTGGTGGTATCAGCCGGAGAGGCCGAGGCCGAGTCCGCGAGGGTTTTGTAGTGAGGTCGGAGGGACCGAGTGGCGGCAGCGATCCACAAAGTAGGTCTATGCCATGACACACAACAGGAGGCCCAGACTCACCGGATGTTGTTGGGGGTATGCTTCAATTTCGGGCTTAAAGCATATGCATTGTTGGATCTGGATCCACCCATTCTTTCATTACACCGCATCTAGCATGTAGATTGCATGGGGATGGCGGAGGTTCTGATGCAGGTTAGGAGGTGAGTACACCTCTAGGTAATCTGATCTGTATTGGGAGAGTTCTGTGGGGTGTCCGGTTGGATCGACCGAGCAGTTCTGAGTGCCGATCTGATTATTTTGCCTCTGAGGGAGATTGATGTGATATTGGGGATGGACTGGTTGACTGTACATAGGGCGGTCATGGACTGTTACACCAAGGAGGTTGTATTGGAATCTCCTGGTCAGCCCAGAGTGGTGTTTCGAGGAGTTAGTCAAGTCGTGCCTGCGAGGATGATATCCTCTATGAGTGCCCTGAGATTGATGCAGGGAGGTTGTGAGGTCTATCTGGCTCACGTAGTGGATTCCCGAGTTGAGCAGAGATTGGAGGATATTCCCGTGATCAGGAAATTTCCGGATGTATTTCCCGAGGAGTTACCGGGATTGCCGCCAGAGTGGGAGATAGAGTTTGAGATTGATCTCGTTCCCGGTACCGCTCCTATATCGATCCCTCTGTATAGGTTGGCACCGGTGGAACTGAGAGAGCTTAAGGCTCAGTTGCAGGAGCTTTTGGATAAGGGGTTTATCAGACCGAGTGTTTCGCCATGGGGAGCTTTGGTACTGTTTGTAAAGAAGAAGGACGGGACTCTGAGACTGTGTATTGATTATAGGCAGTTGAATCGGGTGACAGTGAAGAATAAGTATCCACTGCCTAGGATTGATGATCTATTTGATCAGTTGCAGGGAGCTCAGGTGTTCACTAAGTTAGATCGGCGATCTGGTTACTATCAGTTGAGGATTGCAGAGGCCGATGTGCCTAAGAGTGCTTTCAGGAGCAAGTACGGGCATTTCGAGTTCTTAGTGATGCCGTTTGGGTTGACTAATGCCCCGGCAGCCTTTATGGCTTTGATGAATAGGATTTTTCAACCCTACCTGGATCGATTTGTGATTGTATTTATTGATGACATACTGGTTTATTCGAGGAATAGAGCGAGCACGCTTGGCATCGAGATTATCTGCGACCGGTCATGAGAGAGAGAGACAGTTGTTCGCCAAATTCACTAAGTGTGAATTTTAGCTTGACGAGATTGTATTTCTAGGGCACGTGGTGTCCGGTGAGGGTATCCAGGTGGATCCTCACAAGATAGAGGCAGTGATGAGTTGGGAGGCTCCTAGGACTGTGCCAGAGTTACGGAGTTTCCTAGGATTGGCCGGATATTATCAGAGATTCATCGAGGGGTTTTCATTGATCTCTGCCCCTTTAACGAAGCTATTGAGGAAAAATGTACCATTCAGATGGACTAAGGAGTGCTAGAAGAGCTTTGAGGAGCTGAAACATCGGTTGACGACCGCACCGGTGATGGGCATTCCTTCTGGGACTGGAGGCCTTGTGGTTTCTGATGATGCCTCGCATCGAGGATTAGGATGTGTATTGATGCGGCATGGGAGAGTTATAGTGTATGTCTCGAGGCGATTGAGGTCTCACGAGGTGAATTATCCAATGGCATGACTTGGAGTTAGCTGCGAGAGTATTTGCTCAAGATCCGGAGACATTATCCGTATGGGAGGCGTTCCGGATCTTCACCGATCATAAGAGTTTGAGGTATCTGCGAGCGGAGGAGCTCAATCGAGGCAGAGGAGATGGATAGAGTTCTTGAAGGACTATGACTGCACGATTGAGTATCATCCAGGGAAGGCCAATGTGGTGGCCGATGCACTGAGTAGGAGATCGCATGGTAGTGCAGCTCAGATTCAGGTTAATAGATCGCCTAGTCTGATTCAGTTGAGAGCTCTTAATGTACAGATGAATTTGGATCAGGATGGAACACTGATTGCTACACTGAGGCTTAGGCCGATACTGTATTACACGATTCGGAGGGTTCAGGATCAGGACCCAGTGTTAGTGAGACTGATTGATAGAGTTCAGACTGGTATTGATTCCGAGTTTGAGTTGAGAGACGGGACTTTATGGATGAGACAGAGACTGTGTGTGCCCGATGTTGATGATCTGAGACGGGAGATCCTAGAGGAGGCACATGTAGCCGCCTATGCTATGCATCCTGGTACGATCAAGATGTATAATACACTGAGACGACATTTCTGGTGGCCTGGTATGAAGAAGCAAGTGGCAGAGTATGTGTCCAGGTGTCTGACATGTCAACAGGTTAAGGTAGAGCATCAGGCTCCAGTGGGAAAGTTGCATTCGTTGCCCATTTCGAAGTGGAAATGGGAGCGAATTACCATGGATTTCGTGACAGGGTTGCCTAGGACACCGAGGCAACATGATGCTATCTGGGTCATAGTGGACCGATTGACTAAATCGGCTCACTTCTTGCCGATGAGGGAGAGTAATACTCTCGTCGGTTGGCCCAAGTATGTAGCGTAGATTATGCGGTTGCATGGGGTTCCGTTGTCTATAGTCTCGACGGGGATCCCGAGTTCACATCGAGGTTCTAGAAGAGCCTCTGTTCGCTATGGGTACTAGGCGAATTTCAAGACATTTCATCCTCGGGCGGATGGGCCAGTGAGAGGACGATCAAGCTGTTGAGGACATGCTTCGGGCATGTGTACTGGAGTTCAGAGGTGCATGGGATCAGTACTTGGCACTGATAGAGTTCGCATACAATAACCAGTATTAGAGTAGTATTGGGATGGCACCGTATGAGGCCCTGTATGGATGACCGTGTAGATCACCACTGTATTGGGATGAAGAGGGTCAGAGATCGATAGAGGGTGCCGAGCTGATCCAGGATACGATGATAAGATCTGATTGATCGAGTCGCATCAAAGCGGCTCGGAGATGAAAAGAAGAGTTATGCGGATCAGCATCGGCGTGATATGGAGTATAGTGTGGGTGATCGAGTATTCCTCCGAGTGTCTCCTTGGAAAGGAGTTCTGAGATTTCGTCGTAAGGGCAAGTTGAGCCCTCGATATATTGGCCCTTATGAGATTACTGAGAGGATTAGACCACTGGCTTACAGATTGGCTTTACCGAGTGAGATGTCCCAGTTGTATGACGTGTTTCATGTTAGTATGCTCCGACGATACCGATCAGACCCGACACATTTGATTCCGGCTCAGGACATCGAGATAACTAGTGATATGAGTTATGTGGAGGAGCCGGTACAGATCATTGGATCACGGGTCAAGCAATTACGGAACAGGGTGATTCCATTGGTGAAAGTCTTTTGGAAGAACCACTCTACTGAGGAAGCTACAAGGGAGACTGAGGAGCATATGACGAGCCAGTATCCTCATTTATTCGATGGGACAAGTATGAAATTTCGAGGACAAAATTTTATTAGGAGGGGTGAATTGTAACATTCCGTTACTGTTAGCAAGGGTATTTTGGTCATTGGGACAGACTGATAGGATTTCACTGCATTCATTGACTGAGCATGTTACTGGCCTCTAATTATAGAGGAATAGGTTTATTGCATATGCGTTTATTCATAGGTACATGCATTCATGATTTTCCGGGATTTGATTGTGAGTATGAACTGACTGGACTGACTAGATTGGGGGTTAATTGAGAAATTAGAGTTATTGGGTTCAATTGACTGATTTAATATTGGTTACGAGTGATTGGTAAATTTTAGTGGTTTATACGAAATTTTCGAGAAATTCGGGAGAAAATACCCGGACCGGAAGTTTTGGAGTGACAGACCCATTGATTGTATAGTACTGAAAGAACTGTCCAATGGCAATGGAAAAATTAGAATTTTACTGATAGGAAATAAAAATGTTAAACCATTGGAAATTGAATACTGAAATTTGAACTGAATTAGAGACCTATGCCTATAAATATCTAAGTGGAATGGGGAGAGGGAAAATACCTTAAGGCATTTCATCGTTTTCTTCTTCTCTCCCGCAGTGTTCTCTGATTTTCCTTAGGTAAGGATTCTTAAATCTTCTCTCTATGGTTTTCCTCTCATTGTGATGGGTCATCTGATGTAGTGTGAATGATGAAGGTTGAGAAGGATTTGGAGAGTGTTAATCGGTGTTGGGGAAGATTTTAGGGTTTACGGTGCTTGAGGATCGATCGACAATTTGGTAAGCTTTTAATGGCTTTAAAGTTGTTTCTATTGGTTGTTACATGTATTTATGGCATTTATTGGGTTAGATTGAGTAGTTAAGATGTTTTTTTGGAGGTTTTAATATCATTAATGGCGGAAAAATTTGATGCTCGCTGCGACGTGCGCAGCGAGACGTCGCGGCGAGCGGAGAAAAAGTTACGTCGCGACGAGCCTTTGGCTAACGTCGCTGCGAGTAGCAAGGAAGACACACGCCGCGGCGAGCGTGCCTCTCTTCGTCGCGGCGAAGACCGCAAGGTCGCGGCGAGGAACTATTTCATTAGTTTAGATTATGGTTTATTTGGGCATATCTTTTGGTGTAGACCTCCAATGGAGGTAATTCCAGATTCGTTATGAACTAGAAAAAGAGGTCTACATCTGAGGGTAATTATGGGAATTAGATTTGATTTAAATGGTATTGAATTATAGAGATTAAGGTCAATCGTGGGTCATAGTGTGACCTAAATGTCAAATTGGGACTATTGGAGTTTTGATTGGGAATTGTAATTGAGGTTTTGACCCGATAAATAGGAAATTTCTATAGGGGATTCGAATTGAGGAAAATTGACTGGATTTTAGGAATGGATCAAATAATTGTCGACCCATTGAACAAAGAGATAGAATTGGCCTTAAAGTACCGAAATCGGGATTTAGTACCGGAAAATCGTGAACACGCATTCTACATCATTTCACTGAGACATATGCATTACTGTACTGTTTAATTGGGCAATTAGTAATGGACTGTACTTTACTGTTATAGAGGTGTCATTGGATCATCGTTCCACGGATATTGCTGGGACTTCCAGGCAGTAGCTCGGAAGTTACAGGTAAGCAACCTAGTTGGTTTCTCAAATTCCTGATTGCTTACATGCTCTACGTGAATTACATGCAAAGATGAAGTGTATGATTACTGTGTGATTACTGGCATATATTGGATTGAATTGAATGTTTTCTTGAATCGCTGTCTTTTACATGACACTTTGAGGTCAATCTCGGGCTTTTATAGCCATATCATAGTGATGACTGAACACTGTAATACTGGGCTTTTATAGTCGTACACTGTGAATCATTAAACACTGAATTGCATGCATAAATGCATGATCAGATAATAAACGTGTCCCAAGCTGCTATTTTCACCGAAAAGAGCCTTGAGCTCTCACACTGTACTGACCGGGCTTAGCCCGAGGGGACAAATCCCTGACGCGTCCCTACTATTTACTGATTGAGCACTTGGGCACAACACTGAATAACTAGAAAATAGTCACATGCATTGCATTCACATGAATGACTGTGTTGTGACAATTACTGATTCTGTGATGACATGATTTACTGCAAAATTGTTACATGTTACTGTTAATTGTTGTTATTGCTGCAAACTGTTATAAACTGTTATATTATACTGATAAATGAATATTATTGTACTATGCTGTACGCCATGTGCGTAATGCATGATTTGAGTAAACCATCGATGATGGTTTCTCACTGAGTTCGCAAACTCACCCAAAATTGCAACCTATTTTTTCAGGACTGTTAGAGTAAACTCCTAGCTCCAAAGATCTTCTTTTCCTGCCGCACGAGCTGCTGGCGAGAGGCGCGATGGCACACAGGTCGGTCAGCTGGGTTAGCTTTTGAGGATGACGTAGGATAGATACTTGTATCAGTTTCCCTTTTGGTTTTGTTAGGAGACTGATAGACTTGTCTATTCTGACATTGGATGACTGTACCAGATTATTATTATTGTGGATTATAAATTATTGATTTTTATTATATTGTGATTTAAATTATTGCGATGCCATAAGGATTATTAGCGAAATTTTTTGGTAGTGAACCTTCATCGTGGGATACGCGTCGGAGCGACCTTCGGGTTTCCCGATGTGTACCTACGGTGAGGAGGCGCTACACATAAAGCGCATTGTGTGCCTCATCCATAATCTCAGCCTTAACCTCCTGCACATCTGGAATACACAAGCTGTTCCCCATTGTCATAAGCCCATCATCCCTCACATCTATCTCAGAAACTTTGCCATTCTGAATTTCATCTCGAAGCTTGCTCAAATATGCATCTTGAGCCTGCAATTTCCTAACCTTCTCCCTGAGTATCGGCCTCACTCAGAAATTAGCTAGAAGACACTCCGACTCCTCCTGCTTCAAGCTTATCTTAAGCTTGGCCATCTCTTCCAATAAAGGAAGGTATACCGTCCGCACATGAGCAATCGAAGACTTTCTACTCAAGGCGTCCGCCACTACATTGGCCTTACCCGGATGATACTCAATCAATAGATCATAGTCCTTAAGTAACTCGATCGACCTTCTCTGCCTCAAATTCAATTCCTTCTGGCTCAACAAATACTTCAGACTCTTATGATCGGTAAAAATCCTCGTCTGAACTCGATACAGATAGTTCCTCCAAATCTTCAAGGCAAAGATCACAGCTGCTAACTCCAAATCATGCGTCGGATAATTCAGCTCATAAGGCTTCAACTGCCTCGAAGCATATGGAATCACCCGATCTCCTTGCATCAAAACACAACCAAGACCCTTTCTCGAAGCATCACTATACACCGAATAACCTTCATCTCCTGAAGGCAAAACCAAAAACGGAGCACTCGTCAATCTGTGCTTGAGCTCCTCGAAGCTCCTCTGACAATCCTCACTCCAATCAAACTTTTGGTTCTTCCTCAACAATTTCATCATCGGAGCGGCTATCATGGAGAATCCCTCCACGAATCTCCTATAATAGCCTGCCAAACCCAGAAAACTCCTCACCTCTCCTACATTCTTCAGGGCTTCCCAAGTTACAACCGCTTCTATCTTCCTCTGATCCACATGCACTCCCTGTTCTGAGATCACATGGCCCAGAAATGAAACTTCTCTCAGCCAAAATTCGCACTTCTCGAATTTGGCATACAGCTCATTGCTCCTCAAAGTCTCCAAAGAAATCCTCAAATGCTCTTCATGATCCCGATCAACCTTGGAATACACCAATATATCATCAATGAAGACAATGATAAATTGGTCCAAGAATGGCTTAAAGACCCGATTCATCAAATCCATAAAAGCTGCCGGAGCATTCGTCAATCCGAAGGGCATCACTAAAAACTCAAAGTGCCCATACCGAGTCCTGAAAGCAGACTTCGGCACATCCCACTCCTTAATCCTCAACTGGTGATATCCCGATCGCAAGTCTATCTTTGAAAAGACTCTCGCTCCTTGCAATTGATCAAACAGATCATCAATGCGAGGAAGCGGATACTTGTTCTTCACCGTGACCTCATTCAGCTTCCTGTAATCGACACACGTTCTCAATGAGCCATCTTTCTTCTTCACAAATAGGACTGGAGCTCCCCAAGGCGAAGAACTCGGTTGAATATATCCCTTCTCTAATAACTCCTCCAACTGCTCCTTAAGCTCTTTCAATTCCACCGGAGCCATCCGGTAGGGCAGAATCGAAATCGGCCTTGTACCTGACAAAAGCTCAATGGGAAACTCAATTTTCTGAGCTGGCGGTAGTCCTGACAATTCCTTGGGAAAGACGTCTGAGAAATCCCTGACTACTGGAATATCCTCCAACTTCCCTCTATCAGCTCTGGAGTCTATCACATAAGCCAAAAACGCCTCACAACCCTTACTCATCATCTTCTCTGCTATCAATGTTGAAACAATTCTGGGCGGACTCGCTTTCCTGTCCCCAGTAAACACCACCCTCTTTTCACTATCCAATTCAAACTCCACTGTCTTCTGTTTACAATCCAAACGGGCATTGTACTTCTCTAAAGTATCCATACCCAAAATCACATCTAAACCGCTCATCTTCAGTGGCATCAAATCTACCACTAGAAGTTCTCCATCGATGCGAATCTTACAACCTCTATACACTTGACTAATCACAATGAACTAGCCGATTGGAGTACTCACCATCAGCGGAGTATCCAAAGGGCTCACAATAAAATCACACACGGGTCTACTTGAAGAAACAAACGAGTGAGTAGAACCCGGATCAATCAAAACTATCACATCATCGTAAAATAATCATGCACTGCACGTGACAGCAAATGGTGCGTCTCAACATCCTCCCTAGTCATCATGAAACACCCTAGCTGGTGCCTACCTCTCGGTCTCCCAGAAGATTCACCCTCTTGTTGCATCCCAGGCGCCCACTTCATGCAGATTCTACATACCATGGTCTCTGTCCTCCTTGGAGCTTGCATCGACCTCTCTCGCATCGTGGAGGCCGAGGACACTCTCGGCAATTTGTCCCTTCTCCCACAGTTGAAACAAGCTCTGTCAATCAAGCACTCTCCTCTATGAGCTCTCCCAAAGGCTCACACTTGAGGGAAAAGATCTATCTCCATCTCCCTTCTACCGCCACCCACTGCTTGAGGCTTGGTGAAAGCAGTAGAAGTCCTCATCGGCCTCGGTCGGCTCGCTGCTGCTCCTCTCTTATGATCGGGTGGGAAGCTCCTAGCACTCTGTCAGCATAGGAGTACTAGTGCTACCTCCTCTCTAGATTGCTCCTGCCTTTCTCTTCTTGTTCACAAGACTTCTTGATGTTCTCTATATTCTCAACCTCGTAGCTGCCTCAACAAGTCTGCTGGAAATCCACAAAATTCTGCACATCACCTTCTCTCGATGGCCAAATGCAGCCCAGACTCAAACTGCGACATCTGGCGGTTTCACTCGACATCGGATCGGAGGCATACCTGCCAAGCTGCGTGAACCGAGCGATCATACTCGCTCACCGACATATCCTCTCGAGTCAAACCGAGAAACTCCCTGCCTTCTGCTGAATATAAACCTCGGTGAAAACTTCTTCTGAAAGCAACCACAAAATCTGCCACGCCAACCCTCATCGCCTCATCGACTCCTGCATGCAGTCTCCCACCGGTGAAGTGCATCTCCACAAGCAAGCTGGCAGCATAGATGACTCTCTCGTCATCCTCACACTCCATCTGATCTAGCACTCTCTCTGTCTTTCTCAGGCCAGTCTCGACTTCTTCAGGATCTGATGTCCCAAAGAAATCAACGGCCCTATACTTCCTCAATCTATCAAATCGCTCGCCCTTACAGGCGGGGGTGGCGCAGAGCTATGGCATCGACCCATAGCTTTGCATTTAATGCTGAGTAAAGGCACAGAACAATCTCGGATCCAAAGGAGGCTTGGCTCTGTGGGCTGGCGACTCCTAAGTCGGCGACAAAACGGGCTCACTACCTAGCCTTACAGAAGCCTCAACATTCCCTGGGGCTACTGACTCATCAATCCTCTCCTCTCTCGTCGGAGAGTCAGGTGCAGCAGATCCTTGCATAACTCCTCGTGTCCTTCTACGAGGTGGCATCGTACTCCTTCAAATGGAAACACTAAGGATTAGCTATATGTCAACCTACATGTACGCATGATATGCATGTCACGTAATCAATGCAACAATTAATCATAGGTCACACAATCCTATTATGCATCCTAAGCCGAGGACACCTAAACCTAGGGCTCTGATACCAAACATGTTGGGCCCGAGCCCTGGATCCCCGATTCCCGAGGCGGCCCCTCGGGTCGGCCCCGTGCCGAGCTCCCAAATCACAGACCCGATCCCAACATCCATACACAATCGATCATTCGATACACACACGTACATTCGCATATACTACAAGCTACACATGCATTTCCATAACATTCATAACGATAAATTTAAGGACCCCATAACCTTAGGGATTTCATACTATTGCAAAGTAAAGAGAAATTCAACAATTGTTCTCAAATGCAGCATGATACGAAATAACATTGAAATCCAAAATACATGAGTATGCTCCATGTTGATATGCTGGCGGCTAACCCAAAATACTAACTTAATAAAAGGCTCCTAATTTGCTTGAGGTTTTTGATGCCTTGCAAGGTCGACAATCATCTCGATCTGCACCTGAGGAGGGGAGAGTAATGGGGTGAGCTGCGAAGCTCAGTGGCATATACGTTTATTGTAGGAAAATCCCGGTGTGAGCATCACATGCCCACGGTGCGGAAAACAAAAATTTTTTATTCCAGGACCTTCCCGAAAGCCAGGATCCATGTGTATATATAACAAACTCAAACCGAACGACCAAAGGAGACCGTCTCTAACGGTATCCACGCAGAGATCGGAGAACCTAACCGGGACAAACCCTTTGACCCGGGAATAGCTAGAACAAATTAAAGACTGCTAAATCTTACCTTTGTTCTGTGGAGAGCTTGAATCAACAATGGAAAGGGAGAAGCTTGGTAAAGAAAAGATGAAGCTTTGGATGAAAGATGATGAACCTTAGGTTTTAGAAACACTTTCTTCAACCCACAATCACCATGGAGAAAAATCGTTGATAAAGATCAATGGAAAAACACTTTTTCCTTTCTCCATTCGACACCCATCTCTCCACCAACGAGCATCATCTTCTTTCATCCATTCTCCACCAACGAGCATCATCTTCTTTCATCCATTCTCATTTGTCTTTTAGTCATTAATGGCTTTTTAATGACTAAGCATGTAAAAGAGAAGCTTCCAATGCTTCTTCCATTCCCTTTCCACGTAACTAGCATATATATATATATATATATATATATATTAATTAATCATATATATATATGTATATATATTACTGAAGTGGTCCAGTCACACTGGTTGGTCCCTGAGGGTCCCTATGGGAAAACCCCTAAACCTTTTTCAAAGAATATCGATGTCGCGATCTCATCGGGACATATCTCGATCTCATCGGGATCCATTTAATCCGATTGCTCTCCATATATTGGATCTCTATCTAAAACTATTTTACAAATTCTCTGAGATACTCTAATGCGTGTGACCCATTAGGTTCCCGGTTATGTTGGCCACTTAGATTAACACTTAATCTAAGCAAGTTATGAGCGGTATCTAGCAACACATCATGACCCCCAATTGACCGGAAAGTAATTGGTTTGAAGAATGAACATATATTCATCAGGAACCATATCACGAACCTTTCCATAGACAATTACCGTGCAATTCATCCTTTCACCATGCTATACCCCACTTGGTTATAAGTATGGGCAATGTGTCAACTCTTTACTAGACTGACTATGTCAAATCTAGTCCAAGTGATTTCAGTTCTTATCCTGGGACTCATTACTTTATATGTCACTGAAGACACTCTTCATGACATACATACTCGACGAGATTTTAAGTAATGACCACGACAAGAGGCCATGGGTATCATCTTACGCTATCACGAAGTGGTGAATCCTCTATTGGCTACTCAATTACCTTGAATACCTCAAACTGCACCCAAGCACCACCCTATGAGCGACCTCGTAAGGCAACAAAGAATGAAGTCAAAGCACGAATCAAGATTCAAGATATCCTTGAGCACCTCAAGTCTAAGGATACTTGCACCATTGCTATGATGAGATTATCACGACATTAGAATAGGACATCCATGTGATGATCTCATGGCGGGTCATCGAATGTACTTACTACCTCTAGTAAGCATCCACATCTCAACCCTAAATATCTCATATTTACGGTTTACGAGATCCTTTGCTTGATCAAATCAAGGAGCTTGAGATGTGCTAGTCTTTCCGGATTCTTAGATGTCCAGCTCGGTAATCCTATGACTAGGGATAATTTAGATCTTGACATAATTACATGATAGGAATCACAGTAGTATGATCACATCATAATTTCCTTCATGCTATGTCATATATCATGGACTTCATTAATTTGATTACAGATCTATATCAGTTCATAAATAATGAACAACAAATTAATGAAATTTGCCTTTTTTTATTTATTCATAAAGACTATACACAAATTTGTACAAAATGCGCTAAAGGCGATTGCCTTTAGGGCACTACTCTAACATTTATAGCCATTGGCAACGAGCCACACAATCAAGCAATATACATATATCACTAGCAAATCAAGATTCATCAATTTATTCACATTCATATAAACATAGGTCATGCATTTTCTATTTCTCAACATAACAATCATTATGCAACAAGTCTATCAAATCCTTCATAAGTTATGCTCATCAAATCAATCGTGTATGCACAAACAATTGGCTCGAGAGTTCCGTAAACGATCCGGATAAACCAAAGAAAAATCCGTAAACTATCCGAGTCTGATTTCTCAAGGATCTCGTTGCCACAAGCGCGCAGCCGGGAGAAGGCTTTACTGTCAACGTGCACGTGACTCCATCCGTAACTCTCTTACCCAAACAAGTCACATAGTCCATTTGATTCTTGCTCAAAGCATTTTTCATATTTTCTCAATTCTCATTCTTGTTCATTGCCATAAAGGCCTATCAATCCATGCATAATTATAATCAAAAGCATATTCAATATTTCTCATGTAATTCAATACAAGTAATATCACATAATGCAAGCAAGCATACATCAGGCAATTTGCCCATACACACAATAACCATAAACATATTACCCACCTAGTATCGCTTGAGTATCAGACTCACTGTTGTCCTTCCTCTTGCGATTGGGTCAAATCAGCTTGGTTCCCTATAATAAACCAAGTTTCCGTACAATTAATATCCATAGCAAATATTCAATAAAGCTCGAAAAGCAAAAAGGTAAAGCGTTAAAAGTCTCCATCCGACTCCCATCTACATTCCTGAACCCTTCGAAGCAATTTCCGAACTTCCCTTCTTCATACAACTTGTAGTCTTTTATTTCTAGATCACAACGAATCCAAAATCACCTCTATCGGACATCCACACCAAAAGATATCCCCAAAAATATGAAAATCTCACTTTCGGAAACAGGGGGGGCTCGCCGCGGTGTGCACCAAAGTGTGCACCCGCGACGTGCACATGGTGCACGTGGCGTGTCACCTATTCGCCGCACGCCGCGGCGTGCTCTTGCGCACGTCGCGACGTGCGGGTTGGAGCTTCGACTCCGAACCCCTGATTTCTGCATTTTTTGACTTCATTTCGTTCCCAATCTCAAATGCAACACGCACAAGCCTTAGATCAAGTCTCAAGCTACAATTCTAACCCATTAACAACTCAAAAACAAGCACAAATGCATCAACCCAAAGATCTACCCATCTTTTCACCCAAAAACCCTAAATCGTCGATTCTGCTACATATCCAACATATCTAGGTTTAAATCTAACCATAACAAGTTTAAAGGAAGTGAAACTTACTAGAAATCGCTTCAAATCAGTCGAAAGACTCAAAAATTGCTAAACCTCTCTTCTCTTCTCCTCTTCTCACCGTCGGTGCTTCCTCTCTTCTTTCCTTTTTTCTTCTTTCCTTCTTCTAATTCCTTTCTCTTAAACCTAAAGACATGGGACAAAGACCATAATACCCTTCTTAGAAAAGTCCAAATCCATTCCAACTCAAGTGAACTTCCCAAAATGCCCTCACATAATTTTATCCTCTAATCCTCACTTAACCACAATTAAACCTTAATTATCCATTAATATTCTCAAGTTAATCAAATCAAGGCATAAAACCACAATTATCACAATTCATACTTAATGTCATCATAAAAAAAAATTCGGGGTCTAACATAATTACCTCAACTACTTAATGAGAATAATTGAGCAACGTGGACTCAAAATTTGAGTGTAAAATAAATCTAGAATGAGGAATTGAGTTTGGTTTCATATGAATGATAATGTGATAAGATTAGGGATAAGAAACCCAGATTTGTGTCATGAACATGCATCATACATATTTAATATACATGAGTGAGCATAATGGAATTCATAATTGTGCACAATAGTAATATATGTTTGTATTGAATGTTTTAGAGGAACCATTAGAGCGACCGATTTCAAATATTGCCGAGACTTCAAAGCAATAAACAATAAGGGATCTTTTGTAAGTAATCTTAGATGATATTTTTGTGTAAGTAATTTAGATGGTCAAATTTGATAGTTTTGCTTTGACTGTTTTGTTTGCTACTACTTTTGGTCCATTGAATGATTTGCAAAGTTGTCAGATTGATATGTTGAATTTTTAACATGGAAGCCATAATTGGCTAATTTTGTTGAACATGAAATGAATTCGTTTGGTTTTAAAACTGTCAAATCCTAGTCGTGGGTAAAAAGACATGTCTAGAAGGATTTGCAGTTGCTCCTGTTATTGACACTTCGGTGTCCCTTGTATCGACACTTCGGTGTCTCCTATATTAACACTTCGATGTCTCCTGATATCGAGACATATGTCTCTCCTGCCGATACCAATCATGGTATCTCCTATATAAGTCCCTTTATCCGCTTCTATAAATAGATTTTTCAATCATATGATTTTATATTCTGATTTCTGTTTGACCCTGATATAAATAAAGAAATTGTGTTCTGATTATGAGGGGTTTATAGCCTCTCTTGAGACTTAGTTCTATTTTCTATACAATCCGTTTGAGATCGAATGTTATATGTTTGAATTGTTTGTTCTGATAAACTGTTAATGCATGCTTCTAATATATCATGATTGCGTATAATTAGTTGTCAGTTTATGCATAGATTAGTTATTACTCACTAAGCTATATGCTTAGCTCGGTGGATTTTCCCCTTGTAGGTTTAGAGAGAAGAATATAAGGACTGGGACGAGACAACCGCAGTGGTCAATGGAGTCTGAGTCTTGTTTTGTTAAAATTGTATTTTTGGAGTTTTTTTTTGGCTTGTCTTTGATGTATATGACTTTAGATTTATTTGAAGGTTTGTAATAACCTTAATTTAGGCTGGTTCCAGTTTGGAACAAATTGTAATTAAGCTTAGTGTATTATGATGTATGTTTTCTCTGAATTGCTTATGCTTTGAGCTTAAGATTGCATGATCAATGTTCGAATGTTTTGGTTTTGTTTCAGTTCTGTATGCATGTATGTTATGTTGTCTATGTGACGCTCTCGTATTCTCCCAGGGGGTATTAGGGCATCACAACTCATATAGGTGTCAAAAAAATGTATCAAGTCTTTCACACTTTCATTCAACAAAACCAATGAGATACTTGAAAATTTTTAATTAAAGCACTAACCATTATTGTCTCTCTCATGCATTAGATCTTAAAATGAAAATGCATCTTAACTTAAGAATTATTCATGAACAATAATAAGAAAATTATGATGCTATCACGAGGAATAATTAATATATGAATCAATATATCATAAGTCCAAACACAAATCACAAAGTTTATTGTAATGAAAACTCACTCCCTCCATACCTAAATCTTACATTGTCCCTAATGTATGCATAAGATATTCATTAATAAAGATAGTCTGAAAAATAAAGCACAAAATAGAGGACTCTCTTGAATTATGAGTATCTGAAAATTATCCACGCACGCTTCTTTTTAGTGCCAATTTCAAATCTTGTCATAGATTAAAGGTGTGAATTAACATTCATCGATGATTTTCCTTTTGTTGTAACCTTGTTATTAGCTTTAGAATGGCCCATAATACTGAACAAGATAAACAAACTACTTGGAAAAAGATTAAAAACAACATAATAATTAAAATTGAACTCAAAAGAAAATAAAAGAATTTAATTAAAACCTTAAAAAACGAGTGGGGGCATGAAGATGATTTTGTGATGTTACTTCCACTGCTTGCCATGTGAATTTTCTGCCTCTATTCTGTTGGCTTGGTGTTATGCATTTGTGGAGGGCAAACTGTGGGCATGCTGCTAATTTTGTATGACTGGTGACTGTGTGGGTTGACTGGGGAAGCATTGGGTGTGTTGTGCATTGTTAGAATGGGTTTGGTGATTAGCTTTGGGCATCTTCTTATGATGTTATTGCTATATGCTTGCGTGAAGTGGTTGAGTTTATAGTGGAGCTTTGGGTTGCTGAGTGAGAGAAGGGCTACTTGTGGTTGAAAATTTTCTTTTAATTTCCTACAAAAACAAACTAGCAGATTAGGTTTTTCAGGTTTTTAAAATTAAAAAATATTTAAGTAAATAAAGAAAGTAAATAATTAAATGAGAAAAGAAAAAAAGAAAAAATTCAAAACACTAAATCACATTAGGCAAGATCTCGCCTTATAAGATTTAGTAGTCTAGAATTTTAAGATCTTCTTTCCAAAACACTAAATTACATAAAGCAAGGTCTTGCCTTATAAGATTTAGTAATCTAAAATTTTAAGACCTCCTTTTTCCATTATGCCAATAAATTTATTTTTCAAAAGTAATTAAATGCAAGTTATATATAACTAAAACAAAGTAAATTAAAAAAATCATATTTTGGGTTGCCTCTCGAAAAGCACAATTGTTTAACGTTGTTATGAACGACATGGGTAATTATTCCCAAACTTCTATGTAATTGTAGATTTGTACTCCTTAAGTAGTGCTACTAGCCTTTCTTCTTGCTCTTTAGTCAACCTTTTTGAAATGATTGTTGGTAATGACTTTCCGTTACCTAAATAGACATACTTGAGGTGATCAGGTAACACCTTTAATTTTATTTTCGGAGTCTGCAAATCAGAAGGTAAGATTTCTTGTGAGTTATAGTAAGTTCATCATTTAAAGTTGTCAAATCTATTAGCATTGTTGACAATGATTCTACAACTTCACAAGTTGCAACAATTTGCTCATTCACTTCCGATTTAGCCTTACACTCCAACTTATCTTCAGTACTCTCTTCTTTAAACATATCCTACATGAATCAATCCACAATATCCGTATGATAAATGGATTGAAAATCATTTATGTACTTCATTGCTTTAGAAACGTTGAACTTACTATTTCTCCATCAAACTTTACGGAAAGAGTACCCTCGTGCACATCAATTATTGTCTTTGTCGTTTTCATAAATGGCCTTCCCAACAAAAATGAAGCTGAGTTTTGAAAATTATCTCCCTCCATTTTCATGATGTAAAAATCCACTGGAAATATCAAACCATTAACTTGGACTAAAACATTCTCAATAACTCCAATAGGACGCACATACAAATGATCAGTTACTTGGATAATCACAATAGTTTCTTGCAAAGAATTTATGGCATGACATTAATGGATGTACCTAAGTCTAGCATGGGACACTCAATTTTTTTTTACCAATAACACACGAAAGCGTAAACATATCTAGATCTTTGCATTTTTCGTAATTTCTTATTTATCTGGCCGATACATTTATTATCCAAAATTATTCTCTCCTTATCTTTCAACTTCCTTTTATTTGTGCACAACTCCTTTAAGAATTTTTCATATTTCAGAACTTGTTTAATGGCTTTCAAAAGGGGTATATTGATTTCCACCTTTTTGAAAGTTTCTAAGATCTCTCTTTCATAACCATCATCTTTTGGTTTAGCCAACCTGCTAGGAAAACGAGGTAAATATGCATTAATTGATATTGATGAAGATATATCTGTAAACGATCTAGAAGGAGGGTTGAATAGATCTATAAAGATTTTCGTAAAGTTCTACAAAAAATCAAAAGTTAATTCACACAAAACAATTTAACCAAATTTAAATGCAATGAGTAAGGAAGAAGAACAAACACTGTTTTTATAGAGGTTTGGGGCTAAGACCTACGTCCTCTACCTAAGCCCACTTAGGATTTGGCAAATCACTTTATTGCACACTTTTTAGCTTAGTGTGAACTTTTACAACACCTCTTGATTTCCGGCTCAAGCTACCTTTACAATTGATTTGTCTTCCGGCACAAATCCTACCAACACCACTTGATTTTTGGCTCAAGTAACCTTTACAATTCATTTGTCTTCAGGTAAAAATCCTACGTCATAAGTGATTTTTCTCTAATCACTCAACTCACAATAACAATGATAGAGAATTGAAAATAATAACTCTCGATACAGATGAATGGAATTAAGACCAAGCTAAGAGTAGAATGAGAGCAAATTGATGGAACAATAATAGTATGCTTTGATTTAGACTCGCCTCAATCAATCCCTTGATGTTTCTCCTTTTATTTGCAGAGTCTAAGATGATTGTAGCCATTTGAGAAGTCTACTAGCCATTGCTGATTGTTCATAGACGTTGCTAAATTATTTCCTTTCCATTTCTAATGATTCGGATAAAGTTTGGTCAACTTCACTTGATAGTCGACTAGTCGAGCTGTTATAATCGACTAGTACCTTATAGTCAGCTACCTGATAGTTGACTAGTCGAGGTGTTATAGTCAACTAGTATTAACATTTTTCACTGCAGGCCTCAACTTCGCTCTTTGATCAGTCGACTAGTGACATGATAGTCGACTAGTTTTCCTATTCAATTGATTTGTAGTCGACTTGTAACATATTAGTCGACTTGTTTCAACCCCCATCTGATGATCTTTAAATTATTAGTCGACTTATGAAATACTAGTCGACTTGTTGCTGACTCCAACGGATATATTCAGTCAAATCTTCTATAATCTTCATGTTTAATGTCTCTAGCATGATGAAGATTATTTCCTTCTTGATTTTACCATGATTTATGTCTTGCCCATTTAAGATTGATGCAGTCTTGATTTATTTCAATCCAAATCACCTGAAATAATTTCTTAACTAATTCTATACATTTTATTTTTATCAAAACATAAGTGGGATTTAATTTGTCAACCACCATTGGTCCAACAATATCCTTTTTTACCTTCATTGATTCTTAAGTTGGAAGTTCATCCTTCTTTTTTCCATCATCATGCTTTTCAGCCTCTATCGGTAAAGAAGTTCCAAATTGAATTTCCTTACCCCTTTCCGGATTGAATTTCCTTACCCTTTCTCAAAGTCATTACACTCATATTCTCCTTAGGATTCACAACCGTTTTGGAAGTAATTTCCTTGATGTTTATGTTTCCAATTTGTTTACCGAGGTGGCTAATTGAGTGAGTTGATTTTCTAAGTTTTGAAGGCAATTATAAGGCCTCAAAGTACTCTCTAGTTGAAATAATACATGTTTATGAAAGTACATGTGTGATAGGAGTTAGAATTGCGCTATGATTAGAATATGTAAGAAATATGACTTGAATTTTTTGTTAAGTGGATCATAGTTAGTGAATTATAATTAATTGATGCCACTAGAGAATTGACATATATAAATGTACATTTGGTTTAGAAAAAATTGTCAAGTGACAAGTTAAATTGGTACATGAAAATTAGAACAATTAACTTATGAATTAGTGACGTTTGGCATGGTTAAAGCATTGATAAATGACATAGTTGATACATTGACAAATGGCAGCATTAAGTGTGTGACATGTGGCCTAATGTATCATTGACATATGGCATCCCCTGCATGGGACACATGAAGCTCATGCATGGAGACATATGTTGTTCCAATTCAATGACACCTAGCTTTAAATGTTGCAAATTTTGCTAGAGCAATTTCTTCTCTCCACCGAAATTCTCCTACTCCCCTAATCAACTTTTGGAACTTTACTGAATTTTGGACATCATCTTCATAAGTTATTTCATCAAGAAGTAGGTCTTGTAACTCTATGTATTATTATCTAGTTGGTGCCGAAAGTTACACCTTGATCATAGGTATATGTTGATTGCCTAGAAGCTTAGTGTAGCTTGATCTTGGAGTTGTTCTTTGAAGTTTAAAGAGGTAAGGGAATAATAAACTTGGTTTCATGTTAGAATATGCATTGTTTGATGTTTGAAGTGGATAAAATGTGTACTGAAACAATGAAGAATTAAGATTTAGAGACTTGATACATGCTGGATACTTGTTAGAAGGAGTGGTTCCACTAAATAGGTATCGGTATTTTAACCATATCTTAACCTGTAGGTATCCAAATGAGATGATTTTAAATTCAGAATTAAACTAGTCTACAATTTCATGAAGGAATAGAATTTGATTTCTATCATTAAGGGGTTTTTAATTTGGCTTGAAGTTGAGTTCTAGTTACAATCTATAGTTGAGAACATTTTATAGTATTTTGGGCATAACTTTCAGAATAGTGAACCAAATTGCATTATCTTTATTTCGTTTGAAACTTAATACATATAGGAACAATTGTTTAGAAAAATATATTGTCTAAAAACATCAATTTCTAGGTCAGAATGGCCATAAAAAAACTAATCCAAAAACTTGTCTAGTGAAAACAGCCATTTCGAGCTTTTGGGTCACTTATCCCACAATAGTAGGAAATGATTAGGAGGGTTAAAAAAAATGGATTTTGTCCAATTAATGAAATATATATTGTTAAGTTAATTTAATTGGTATTATAAGACTTAAATGGAGTTATTTAAGGTGTGTTATAAACTTAAATTTGTATTCAATTTAATTAGCACTTAATTTAATTATGCATTATTAATTGGGATGATAATATAAAGAATGTATGGTTTAATAATAATGAATAAAATATTGAATTGCTTGGTGTGTTCATGAATAATGAGTTCCAAAGGTTTATGTATTACGAATTGGATATAGATATCTGGGAATTGGGAATTTCTGCGATGATATTGTGTTAATTTTTTAACCATCAAGTGTAGCATCCCACTCCCGCAAGGCCCGAACCTGATATCGATGGTGATATCCGAGCCCGTGCCTCACAAGGGTGGTACGCTAGAGCAGTCAAAACAGTTCAAATACTCAGTAATGCATTTTTCTTTTGGAAAACAATCGAGTGCGCGTAAATCAGAAAACAAGTTGGGCCCACGATACGAACATATTTTCAATCAAAACACTATTTCAGAAATCAATTTACAATTATAACAATATCCAATTGGGGCCCTAAAACAAGACAGTACTATTCTGCGGAGTTTTCAGAGTTACAAATTTACAATAATACCGAATAACTTAAATGCATATGTGAAACTGATCCCGACCTCGAACTCTAACTCTCTTGCAGTAATCATACTCCCATTTGTCTAACAGGGTACTCTTCGATCCCTGAAAAATAATTGCAAAGTTGGGTGAGTTTGTGAACTCAATGAGAAACCATCATCGATAGTTCACTCAATTCATGCATATACACACAATTTACCAAATATCACATACGATCACATTTCTCAAATGTGAGGCGTTTCGCCTTTCATACAATTTATATTCAGTCATATCAGGTATGCAATGCACATGTGACACTGTCTAATTTATTACGGTGTTGTGACTGAGCGCTTATCAGTGATCAGTAATCAGACTCGTCTAGGGAGTAGGAGAGCCCTCAGGGTATGCACTAACTCCCCTCGAGCTCGAGGCTCGGTTTAGTACAGTATTTCGGTAGGCTTAAAGCCCTAATACAATGAGCCTGTGGCTTTAATGTTGGCTGCTCCGGTCATAACTGTCATTATCTGATCATGCTCTTATGCATGAATGTATATGCTCCAATTTCCATTTACAGTCATTTACATTTCAGTAACCAATTTTTGTTTCTTCGGACCTTCGGTCCAGTATTTCAATCATATGCATTTACCAGTTGTTTCATTGATGCATTCATAATCGATTACACACAATAGCACTTCTATATCACGTTCCCAATATTTCGGACACCCATGGTCCGAAATCAATCAAAATCAAACACACATATCCATCCGTTATCTCCACATGGCATCAATGCATAATATTAAACACACATAGATTGAGGAACCAACTAGGTTACTCACCTGTACTTCCGAGCTATAGCCTGGAAGTCCCAGCAAAATCCGTAGAATATCGATCCATCGAACCCTCTATAACAGTCAGATAATTTCCAATTACTAATGCATAGTCAAAATAATTTGATGATGCACATGCTTTGAATAAAAGATGTACTATGCCTATTCATGACTTTCCCAGTACTATTTCCCATTTTCCACTCTCTTTTGTCAAATTCTAATTTTCCACTCAATTGTTCAATAATAATTCACTTCCAAATCAATAACATATGATGGAATTCCATCAATTCCATTTCTAATATTCAGTCAATTTATCAAGTCATACTCGCTAGGGTATTACCTTATAATCAATATCACTATTCTCTATATCAAATTCATCCTTTATGCTCAGTTCTAAATTCCCAGTAACATTGAATTTATTTTTAAAGTCTCACACTATACCCCCAATTATCAAGAACAATCCTAAGATTTCAATTCAGTCACATTTTTAACTTTCTTTCTATAATTGAGATCTCAAAAACCTGAATTCAAACTCTCATTCTTTTCCTCAATTGTAGAGCTCTTTCTCTAGATCATAACGAATAAAAAATCATCCCAATCGGAGGTCTACACCAAAAGTTATGCCCCTAAAACCAAACTATATTCATTCAAGAAAAACAGCCTCGCCGAGACGTGAGGACGTTCGTCGCGGCGACAAGGGGCGCTCGCCGCGGCGACAAAGATAGCTCGCCGCGGCATGGAAGGTTGGGGAGGCTCGTCGCTACGTGCTTCAGTAAGCTCGCCACGGCGAGAAAATGAAGGCTCGCCGTGGCGAGGCCTTCGCGTGCGCCACGGCGAGAACACAATTTTCTCGCCGCGACGTGCGGCCTTCCAGTCGTCTTCTCCGACGAGTTTCTCCCTCTTTTCTCTCTCAAAACTCAGTAATAATTCAACCAACTACCCCAATCTTTCACATTTAACAACAAAAAATGCATTAAACTCACTAATAAACAACATATATCGAAATCACTTACCAAATCAAGCTTTCCTTCAAAAAATTCCGAAATCATCCCAACTCTTTCAACACTCACGACCCTCTCTTCTCCTCTCCCACTTCTTCATCTCTCAAGGCTCAAGCTAATTGTTCTTCCACCATATAAGAAGGATCAACAATAATCTCAAAGGGAGGATCGAAAACCAGCCAAGGAAGAAGAAGAGGTGATCGTGCCTGTAGCACCCCCTTACCATAGGAGATGTACCGGAACGCCCGTAGGTCATTCCGATACACACCCTACGATCAGGGTGCGCTACGAACAAACTACCAACTCCACATGGCATCAATGTATTATAAAGCAGTAGTATGGAATTCACTAATTTTCAAGACATAACTTTCTCATTTCATATCCTCAAAGCGAGAATTTATACAACCGAAAGTGTCTCAGACATGTCTCCAAAAGAAAATCAAACAGAAAGCTAACTAGGTCATCCCTCCAAAAGTGCCAAATGACCGACTCACGTGTGCCATGACTTCTCTTGCCAACTCAATCTACACGGCAGAAAAGTCTATCCGAGCTATGAGTCAACTGTCTCGGTCCCTGAAAAATAATTTGCAATTTTGGGTGAGTTTGCGAACTCGGTGAGGAACCATCATCGATGGTTCACCCAATTCATGCATATACACAGTCACATAATTATTTCACCAAATCACATTCAATAATACCACGTAATTATCATATCACCAAGGGAACCAATTTAAATGCATATGAAATGTATATGAGACGCTTTTCAGTTTATTACATTGTTGTGATCGAGCGCAAATCGTCCCATTAAGGATATTACTCGGTGAGCCATAGGCTCAGATCACTTTAGGGGCTCGAGGCCCAATCACGCCGAGCTATAAGCTCGCGTTGGTCGCTCCGTCACAATCGCCAATTATCGATCATGCCATTATGCATGAAATGCATATGTCCAATATATCCAAACCAATAGCGACAGATCCAAATTCATATAAGACACTCATAGGCAATCCCATGAAATTCATACATAACTCTTCTATATCACAGGTCCGATATTTCGAGACACTATGGTCCAAATCGAGCAAATCAAACACATATAAATCCTCCATTATCCCCACATGGCATAGTTGCAAAATAGTAAACACATAAAGGTTGAGGAACCAACTAGGTTACTCACCTAATAACTTCCGCTAATGCCGGAAGTCTCCGCAACGTCCGTGGAACAGCGGTCCAATGAGCCTCAGAGCAATTGAAATAAATTCACATTACCAATCAGATAATTAAAACGATCAAATAATGCACATGGAATCCTTAAACGTGTATAATGCATGTTCATGGCATTCCGCCCTAAACCACATTTTCAATTTCTAAAAATCCATCAAAACTTAGAAATCTCATCAAGGCCGACGGCGCTCAATTTGGACCTCTATAGTCCCCAATTAAATAAAACAATGCTTACAGGAAGAATTACCCGGCCCACGCCAATTTCTCGCCTAAAATTCCCAATTTCTTAAATAATGAAATTAAATGTCTTACTAATCCGATGCCTCAAGAATCAGGTCAATCGGAGTTCGGACCAAAAGTTATGCACGAAAGATCGGAGGAAGGTCAAAATGGAAGGAAAACCAAATCATTTGCCCTTCACCAAAACGGCGTCAGAGGCTCGTGGTGCGCGCCTGGGCGCACTCAGCCCGCTTGGCTCGCACGCTGGGCGAAGCCCCCCGCCCTTCGCGCAAGGGCATGGCTACGCCCACCCCATGCGACCTCCTCTCTTTTCTCCAACTTTAACTTAAAACCTTTCCTTGTTCCCCAATACATATCTTTTAGTATACACATCCAAATGACACAAATTTGGATTCGTTGGAAAGGTATTGAAAAATTCTACAAGTTTCATGAAGACCCCGACAAGTAATTTTACCCATAAGGGTGTCAAAAATCCAATCACACCAACTGCCTACACAAAACCAATCACAACATATCAGTACAATACAAATTCGACAACTTGTCATTTCTTCAGTCACAAATTACCACAAAAATATATTCAGTAAGTTCACAATGTCATCTACTACTCTCATGAACAATCCAACATCAAATTCACTTGCTAACCACCTTAAACAATTCACTGAATGTTGTTGTCCCTGAAATCATGCAATTTGAGCAGTAAATTTATAACCAACATAACTCCCTGTAGACAAGTCATTAAGATCAGAGCTTTGTATCCCTGAAAGATAAAATCCCAAACTTCAATTCTTCCTGAAATAAACAAACTCCAATTCAGCCTCTAACATTTTCAAATCTGTCATGCAAGTTTCTGACCTAAACAACACTTAACATCACAATGTAGGTCCAGATTTTGAAATTCCATATTTCCCACATCTGACCTCCAAATATTATAAGCCATATACCATTTTCAAGATCAATCTGATATATAAAACTCTTCAGTACAATGCAAACCCCAAATCAAATCACAAAAATTCCTAAAATTCCTGCAAACCCGAAAGTGCACTAAATGTGCCAATCCAGCTAGGTTTCAGCCAATGCATAAAAACAGTCATCAGTAATCAGGTCATGTCTCCTAACATACAACTCGAAAAATTGCAAGATCAGTGGCAATGGAAAGCTAATTTAATAGGCTACAACTTTCATTAAGA
This sequence comes from Erythroxylum novogranatense, assembly GCA_029891385.1. Taxonomy (NCBI): domain Eukaryota; kingdom Viridiplantae; phylum Streptophyta; class Magnoliopsida; order Malpighiales; family Erythroxylaceae; genus Erythroxylum; species Erythroxylum novogranatense. The sequence continues at coordinate 57,380,378 of CM057226.1, read as the reverse complement.
CCATTTTCCTAACTCCAAACCAATTAATTGAGAAAATCAACAAAACTCATTGGACACATTTGCGGGTACTGTTCACAGACAACAGAACAGCAACTTTCCATGCCAAATTTGGACCTTCTAGCATTATAATTTAACAACACCTATTTCACACTAAAATGAAGCCAACATTTCAAAGTTTTATTGGCCACTAACTTCACCTCATTTGCATTTCTACACAATTAATTATGATCAAAACAGTACCATAGGTTCAAAACTCAATTTCCAGCATTCAACATTAATCTAACTCCTTTCACTTCTAACATCTATAACACTTCACTAAGCATCAAATTTTACCTCTAATTCATCCACAAGCTCATTTCAACATACACTTCTAGAATTATACATAATTGGCAGCAACCACACAATTCATCTTCCTAAGGTTTTCCATTCATCTAAGCTAACAAACTCAATCCAAACCAAGCCAAATTCAAGGAAAACTATAATCATTTATTCATCATTCATTCATCCATACACAAGCACATAATTACACCCATTAAAACCTACCCCTATGATGATCAAGTTCATATATATATAGTCTCCATGCATGCTTCTACCTACCAAAAGCATGTAAACAACTATATTTCTTACCTTAGACAAGTTCACTCTCTAAATTCTCCAAGTCTTCAAGTCTTTAACCCTCTCCTCTTATACTCTTATAACACCTTAATCACCACCCACGGCTACCCCACTACACATGCTCATCATCACCTTCTCAAGCTTGGTCTTAGATGTGCTCAAAGGAGAAGCAAGAAAAGAACCATAGAGGACCTTATAAGGAATGAGAAGAAGAACTTTGAAGGAGAAGAAGAACACTCACACCAAAGGAATGAATCAAGTTTGGTGAGAAGGTTTTAAGCTATGGAAGAGTTCTTTTCACTCTTTAATACCCACATCACCGAAACTACAAGGATGGAAGCATTAAATGAAGGATCTAAGTTGGCTAAATATGATTGGCTAATGGTTTTAAAGAAAAGTCAAAGTATCTTTGTTTAATCCAAATCAAAATGTTACTCCATTTAACTCTAATGACCCTACTTTCAGTCCCAAAATAATATACCCCATATTATCGTGCCATTGGGTAGTGATCTTTGCTCTAAAAATCGTGGATTCGCTAATTGGCGATTTTACGATCCCAGAATTGTCTCCTAAAAATCCAGAAAATTCCTAAAATCCTAAAATGTAAAACAATTTATGGCGCGTTCAAATAATTTTCCAAACTCAATTACCCCATTAATTTCACACAGAAGTTTAATTTTAACCCTAGTAGGAAAATGTCATGAACGCTTGTATACTCGCATGTGCAACCAAATCAATACTCATAAAAGCTATATATTGCATGTTCATGCCGAGACCTAAGTCAATACTCCTAACCCATCCCAATTTACCAAAATAACCCTTCCTATGGGAGTTGGGATGTTACAATTCTCCCCTCCTAATAAAAATTTCGTCCCCGAAATTCTTACCGATTGATCGAAAAGATGAGGATATTGTCTCCTCATATGCTCCTCGGTCTCCCAGGTAGCCTCCTCAGTCGAGTGGTTCCTCCAAAGAACCTTTACCAATGGAATACTCTTATTCCTCAACTGCTTAATCTGTGACCCGACAATCAATCGGCTCTCTACATAACTCGACACTCGACACCTCAATCTCCCGAGCCTAATCACATGAGTCGGATCGGCGACCGATATCTCATGAGCATACTCACGTGGAAGACGCTATGCAACTGAGACATCTCACTCGGCAAAGCTAACCGATAGGCCAAAGGTCCTATCCTCTCAGTGATCTCATACGGACCAATGTACCTAGGGCTCAACTTGCCCTTCTTGCCAAATCTCAGTACACCTCGCCACGGTGACACCCGTAAGAAAACTCTGTCGCCTACATCATACTCCATCTCCCTCTTATGCTGATCCACATAGCTCTTCTGCCTATCCTGAGCCGCCTTGATGCGACTCCGAATCAGCTTCACCTTATCAACAAGATCCCGAATCACCAGACCTCAATCATCCTCACACCCTCTTCATCCCAATACAAAGGCGATCTACACGGTCGCCCATATAACGCCTCATAAGGTGCCATCCCGATGCTACTGTGAAAATGGTTATTGTATGCAAACTCAATCAGGGCTAGATACTGATCCCATGCTCCTCTGAACTCCAATACACATGCCCGAAGCATATCCTCAACAGTTTTAATCGTCCTCTCACTCGCCCATCATGCGAGGATGAAAAGTCTTCAAGTTCACCTAGTCCCCATAGCGCATCGCAAACTCGCTGAACCTCGAAGTAAATCTGGGATCCTCGCCGACACTATCGACATTTGGGACCCCATGCGGCCTCACTATCTCACCACATACTTCGGGCCAACTGATCCATGGTATTAGTCTCCTCATCGGCAAGAAATGGGCCGATTTATCAACCGTCCACTATGACCCAGATAGCATCATCTTTGCCTCGGCCCTAGGCAACCCCATAATAAAATCCATAGTAATTGCTCCCATTTCCACTCCGGAATGGGCAACGAATGAAGCTTCCCTACTGGAGCCTGGTGCTCAGCCTTAACCTGCTGGCACGTCAAACATCTAGATACAAAATCAGCTACCTGCTTCTTCATGCCAGGCCACCAGAAATGTTGCTTCAGGGTGTTATACATCTTGGTAGTACCAGGATGCATAGCATAAGTGGCCATATGAGCCTCCTCCAATATCTCTCGCCTCAGATCATCCACATCAGGCACACAAAGCCTCTGTCCTAACCATAAAGTCTCGCCTCTCAAAACAAAACCAACTCAATCGCCTTTTACTCTCCATCACCTCACCATAACAGATCCTTGTCCTGAACTCTCCCGATCTGTCCAAGAGCATCGGTCTCGGTCTCAAAGTAGCCAATAACACTCCATCCCGATCCAGATTCAACGCACATTCAAAGCCCTCAATCAATCAAATTAGGCAACCTCATTGCTCAATCGAGCCGTATACTAGAATGTGACTTTCTACTCGAGCATCGGCACTACATTGGCTTTCCCGGGTGATACTCGATGGTGCAATCATAATCCTTCAAGAACTCCAACCATCTCCTCTGTCTCAAATTTAACTCTTTACGCTCAACAGTACCTCAAACTCTTATGGTCTGTGAAGATCCGAAAGGTCTCACCATCTGTAATGCCTCCAAATCTTCAGTGCAAACACAACTGCAGCTAATTCCAAATCATGAACAGGATAGTTTACCTCATGAGACCTCAACTGTCTCGAGGCATAGGCAATGACTCTACCATGCTGCATCAGAACACATCCCAATCCCTGATGTGATGCATCGCTATACACCTCAAATCCTCCAGTCCCAGATGGAATAGCCAACACCGGTGCAGTAGTCAACCGATGTTTCAGCTCCTCAAAGCTCCTCTGGCACTCCTCACTCCATCTGAAAGGTACATTCTTCCTCAGAAGTTTTGTCAGAGGGGCTGAGATCAATGAGAACCCCTCGACAAACCTCCGGTAATAACCTGCTAATCCGAGGAAGCTCCGAATCTCAGACACATTCCTAGGAGCCTCCCACTTCAGCACCGCCTCAACCTTACTAGGATCCACCTGAATACCCTCTCCAGTCACTATATGCCCCAAAAATATCACCTGATCCAGCCAAAATTCACACTTACTGAATTTGGCATACAACTGTCTCTCCTTCATCGTCTGTAATACAATCCTCAAGTGCTCACTATGCTCCGCTCATTCCTCGAATATACTAAAATGTCATCAATAAAAACAATAACAAACCGATCCAGTAGGCTGAAATACCTTATTCATCAAGGCCATGAAGGTCGCCGGCATTAGTCAACCCAAACGGCATCACTAGAAACTCGAATGCCCATACCTGCTCCTAAAGGCGCTCTTAGGCACATCGGCCTCTGCAATCTTCAACTGATAGTAACCAGATCGCAGATCTAATTTGGTGAATACCGAGCCCCTATGGTGATCAAACAAGTCATCAATCCTAGGCAAGGGTACTTGTTCTTTACTGATCCCGATTCACCGCTATAATCGATGCACGACCTCAAAGTCCCATCCTTTTCTTTACAAACAAAACGGAGCTCCCATGGTGAGACACTAGGTCCGATAAAGCCCTTCTCCAATAACTCCTGAATCGAGCCTTCAGCCCTCGATTCCACAAAGCCATCCTATATGGAGGTATAGATATAGAGCAAGACTGAACGAGGTCAATAGTAAACTCGCCTCTGATCCGCGGCAAACTCGGTAACTCATCAGAAACACATCCGAAATTCCCAACCACGGAATATCCTCAAGCCTCTGCTCAACTCGTGTCAACCACATGAGCCGATATGCCTCACGACCTCCTGCATCAATCTCGTGGCACTAAGGAAAGAGATCATCCGGCCGGTACTTGCTGACTAACTCCTCGAACACCGCTCTAGGTGACCAGAGACTCCAAAACAACCTCCTTGGTATAGCAGTCCATAATAGCCCTATGGGCCGTCAACCAGTCCATCCCCAAAATCACATCGATCTCTCTCAGAGGCAACACTATAAGGTCTGCCCGTAACACGGCTTGATCAATCTGGATCGAGCATCCCCTGCAGACCTCTCCTAATGCAGTAGTAGTACCTAGAGGTGTACTCACCTCTAGCCCATACAGTAGCCTCTCCCTATCCCCATGCAACCTAGATGTCATATGAGGTGCAATAAAAGAATGCGTGGATCCAGGATCCAGCAATGCAAACGCCTCAATATCGTAAATAAGTAACATACCACCACAACATCGGGGAATCTGGGCCTCCACCTCGCGTCATGGCGTAGACCACGGCACTGGATCGTGGTTGGCTGCCCCGACCCTCGGTCCTCACAAAGATCCTTCGCTTCTACCACGGCCTCTACCTCGGCTCTCTCGCACCGATCCACGTCCGGATCCACCCACTCTACTCACAGACATACAGTGGTGCTACTCCCAAATTCGGCCACTACCAAGCAGATCGAGCTCCCAATGTGGTGGGCAATCCCGAATCGATGATCCATGGAGCCGCATTTAAGGCAAGCTCCAGTCAATCGCCAAGACTTCCAAAATGTCTCTTCTCACAAGGTGCTCACGTAATGGGGGCATCTCGCCCAAAACCTCTCGCCACTACCACCGCCATCGCCACCTGCATAAATCTACCTCTACCCCAAAACCGGATATGCGGACCTCACGAAGATCTAAAGGTCCCGCTCACGCCGCTAAAACTCCTACCAGAGCTACCTCGATCATCACTAACTCTCTTCCTCTGGACCTCGACCCATCTCTCGACTCGTCTCTGTCTCACAATCGCTTACTACTCACAAAGCAGCAGACTCTCAACTCTATAAAGAGCCCATATCGAACGAGCCATCCGCGCGGATCTCCAAATTCAACCCCATCTCAAACCTCCGACCTATCTGTCTCGGTAAGAGAAACCACGAGAGCCGATACCCCATCAACTCATTAAACCTCACCTCGTACTCTGCATCATCATCCTACCTGTCCTCAATTCTAAGAATTCCTGCATCTTCATTTCCAGATACACCTTGGGCATATAGTTATCTCGAAAGTCCTCAAAAGTCCGCCCATGTCAAGAAGCAAGGCCCGGTGGTACGCCTAATGCCTTCCACCATGTATAAGTCGGGCCCCGCAGAAGAGATATCGCATAATCGAACCTCTCATCAGTTCGCATCCATCCGGTCGAGAACTCTCTCGTCCTCTCCACCAACTCTCACCTTCGCGGGTCTCAGATCGCCATAAAGTCGATGACCCCCAACACGTAGCAAATCATATCTCCTCTCCGTCTCACGGGACTCTAGGAGGTAACTCCTCAGATCGAGGCACCGAGGACTCTCTGCTAGCTCCAACAGATCCACGTCACCGGTTGATCTATCTGATCACCAAATACGGATGACCTATAACAAACAAGAACTCTGATCAGTTTATGCGTTTATCACAAGAATCCAAGCCTAATTATATACTAGTCCCAACAGATGCCAAACCATGCTCTGATACCACCTAATGTAGCACCCCCTTACCATAGGAGATGTACCGGAACGCCCGTAGGTCATTCCGATACACACCCTACGATCGTGGTGCGCTACTTAACAAACTACCAACTCCACATGGCATCAATGTATTATAAAGCGAGAGTATGGAATTCACTAATTTTCAAGACATAACTTTCTCATTTCATATCCTCAAAGCGATAATTTATACAATTGAAAGTGTCTGTACATGTCTCCAAAAGAAAATCAAACAGAAGCTAACTAGGTCATCCCTCCAAAAGTGCCAATGACCGACTGCAGTGCTATGACTTCTCTTGCCAACTCAATCTACACTGGGAAAAGTCTATCCGAGCTATGAGTCAACTGTCTCGGTCCCGAAAAATAATTTGCAATTTTGGGTGAGTTTGCGAACTCAAAGAGGAACCATCATCGATGGTTCACCCAATTCATGCATATACACAGAGTCACATAATTATTTCACCAAATCACATTCAATAATACCACGTAATTATCATATCACCGAGGAACCAATTTAAATGCATATGAAATGTATATGAGACGCTTTTCCAGCTTTATTACATTGTTGTGATCGAGCGCTACCAAATCGTCCCATTAAGGCGCATTACTCGGTGAGCCATAGGCTCAGATCCTTTAATGGGCTCGAGGCCCAATCACGCCGAGCTATAAGCTCGTTGGTATCGCTTCCGTCACAATCGCTAATTATCGATCATGCCATTATGCATGAAATGCATATGTCCAATATATCCAAACCAATAGCGACGATCCAAATTCATATAAGACACTCATAGGCAATCCCATGAAATTCATACATAACTCTTCTATATCACGGTCCGTATATTTGATACTTTATGGTCCAAATCGAGCAAATCAAACACATATAAATCCTCCATTATCCCCACATGGCATAGTTGCAAAATAGTAAACACATAAAGGTTGAGGAACCAACTAGGTTACTCACCTAATAACTTCCGCTAATGCCGGAAGTCTCCGAACGTCCGTGGAACAGCGGTCCAACTGAGCCTCTCAGAGCAATTGAAATAAATTCACATTACCAATCAGATAATTAAAACGATCAAATAATGCACATGGAATCCTTAAACGTGTATAATGCATGTTCATGGCATTCCGCCCTAAACCACATTTTCAATTTCTAAAAATCCATCAAAACTTAGAAATCTCATCGGCCGACGGCTTTCAATTTGGACCTCTATAGTCCCCAATTAAATAAAACAATGCTTACGGAAGAATTACCGGGCCCACGCCAATTTCTCGTCTAAAATTCCCAATTTCTCAAATAATGAAATTAAATGTCTTACGAATCCGATGCCTCAAGAATCAGGTCAATCGGAGTTCGGACCAAAAGTTATGCACGAAAGATCGGAGGAAGGTCAAAATGGAAGGAAAACCAAATCATTTGCCCTTCACCAAAGCGGCGTCAGAGGCTCGTGGAGTGCGCCTGCCAGCACCCAGCCCGCCTGGCTCGCTCGCTGGGCGAGCCCCCCCCCTGCTCGCCCGCATGGGCGGGCTGCGCTCCACCCCATGCGACCTCCCTCTCTTTTCTCCAACTTTAACTTAAAACCTTTCCTTGTTCCCCAATACATATCTTTTAGTATACACATCCAAATGACACAAATTTGGATTCGTTGGAAAGGTATTGAAAAATTCTACAAGTTTCATGAAGACCCCGACAAGTAATTTTACCCATAAGGGTGTCAAAAATCCAATCACACCAACTGCCTACACAAAACCAATCACAACATATCAGTACAATACAAATTCGACAACTTGTCATTTCTTCAGTCACAAATTACCACAAAAATATATTCAGTAAGTTCACAATGTCATCTACTACTCTCATGAACAATCCAACATCAAATTCACTTGCTAACCACCTTAAACAATTCACTGAATGTTGTTGTCCCTGAAATCATGCAATTTGAGCAGTAAATTTATAACCAACATAACTCCCTGTAGACAAGTCATTAAGATCAGAGCTTTGTATCCCTGAAAAGATAAAATCCCAAACTTCAATTCTTCCTGAAATAAACAAACTCCAATTCAGCCTCTAACATTTTCAAATCTGTCATGCAAGTTTCTGACCTAAACAACACTTAACATCACAATGTAGGTCCAGATTTTGAAATTCCATATTTCCCACATCTGACCTCCAAATATTATAAGCCATATACCATTTTCAAGATCAATCTGATATATAAAACTCTTCAGTACAATGCAAACCCCAAATCAAATCACAAAAATTCCTAAAATTCCTGCAAACCCGAAAGTGCACTAAATGTGCCAATCCAGCTAGGTTTCAGCCAATGCATAAAACAGTCATCAGTAATCAGGTCATGTCTCCTAACATACAACTCGAAAAATTGCAAGATCAGTGGCAATGGAAAGCTAATTTAATAGGCTACAACTTTCATTAAGACCATTTTCCCTAACTCCAAACCAATTAATTGAGAAAAATCAACAAAACTCATTGGACACATTTGCGGGTACTGTTCACAGACAACAGAACAGCAACTTTCCATGCCAAATTTGGACCTTCTAGCATTATAATTTAACAACACCTATTTCACACTAAAATGAAGCCAACATTTCAAAGTTTTATTGGCCACTAACTTCACCTCATTTGCATTTCTACACAATTAATTATGATCAAAACAGTACCATAGGTTCAAAACTCAATTTCCAGCATTCAACATTAATCTAACTCCTTTCACTTCTAACATCTATAACACTTCACTAAGCATCAAATTTTACCTCTAATTCATCCACAAGCTCATTTCAACATACACTTCTAGAATTATACATAATTGGCAGCAACCACACAATTCATCTTCCTAAGGTTTTCCATTCATCTAAGCTAACAAACTCAATCCAAACCAAGCCAAATTCAAGGAAAACTATAATCATTTATTCATCATTCATTCATCCATACACAAGCACATAATTACACCCATTAAAACCTACCCCTATGATGATCAAGTTCATATATATATAGTCTCCATGCATGCTTCTACCTACCAAAAGCATGTAAACAACTATATTTCTTACCTTAGACAAGTTCACTCTCTCTAATTCTCCAAGTCTTCAAGTCTTTAACCCTCTCCTCTTATACTCTTATAACACCTTAATCACCACCCACGGCTACCCCACTACACATGCTCATCATCACCTTCTCAAGCTTGGTCTTAGATGTGCTCAAAGGAGAAGCAAGAAAAGAACCATAGAGGACCTTATAAGGAATGAGAAGAAGAACTTTGAAGGAGAAGAAGAACACTCACACCAAAGGAATGAATCAAGTTTCGGGTGAGAAGGTTTTTAAGCTATGGAAGAGTTCTTTTCACTCTTTTAATACCCACATCACCGAAACTACAAGGATGGAAGCATTAAATGAAGGATCTAAGTTGGCTAAATATGATTGGCTAATGGTTTTAAAGAAAAGTCAAAGTATCTTTGTTTAATCCAGTCCAAAATGTTACTCCATTTAACTCTAATGACCCTACTTTCAGTCCCAAAATAATATACCCCATATTACTGTGCCATTGGGTAGTGATCTTTGCTACCGAAAATCGACCGATTCGCCAATTGGCGATTTTACCGGTCCAGGAATTGTCTCCGGAAAAATCCAGAAAAATTCCTAAAAATCCCTAAAAATGTAAAACAATTTATGGCGCAGTTCAAATAATTTTCCAAACTCAATTACCCCATTAATTTCACACAGAAGTTTAATTTTAACCCTAAGCCGGAAAATGTCATGAACGCTTGTATACTCTGTGCATGTGCAACCAAATCAATACTCATAAAAGCTATATATTGCATGTTCATGCCGAGACCTAAGTCAATACTCCTAACCCATCCCAATTTACCAAAATAACCCTTCCTATGGGAGTTGGGATGTTACAGTGCCCTAGGAGAAGAAAAGGATTTCTTTCCTTTTTAAATTTTTGAGAACCAAAGGCATATAAAGGTTAACAATTAAACCTCTTGTCGTTTTCATCACAAAACAATTAAATCTCTTTCTCATTTCAATTTCGTTTCTAGTCCAATTCGTCTCCAAATTTCAATGGCTCGACATATTAATTTCTAAAATCATAAACTCTAATTTTCCATGGCCATTGAATAGTCATTTCGGTCCTATACCCTCAATCAGTCCGCCACTCGGAAAATTTTCGGTCTGAACTTTTTTTCCCGAATTTTCCAGAAAAATTTCGAAGAGCCACTATCAATTGGCAATTTCTCCAGAACATTTCCAATTCAATATTCAAACTCAATTCATATCAATATCACACTTAAAAGCTGGGAAAAAAAGTCATGAATGCATGTACGTGCTAAAAGACTCAGTCCTCTGCAATTAGAGGCCAAATGAATGTTCAGTCAATAATACGCTGTAAAATCCTGTCTCAATTCTCCCCTCCTAACAAAAATTTCGTCTTCGAAATTTCATATACAATCGATCAGGAAGGTAGGGGAATCGATACGATCACCATATACTGTTTCCCATCTACTTCAATACAGGACTAATTTCTACCAATTCACTAAAATTAATATAATCACTTAACACTGTCTTAACTATTTCCTCAAGATTACACGCAACTCTACACTTTCGGTATCAATAACACATATATCGGATCATAATAATATTTCCTAATCCTGTCCATGTAACACTTATTAAATTCGGATCCTCTTTTTGGTTTTATAATGACTTATCGATCCATAGTTCTATTCATAACACTGTCACATAGAAGCTACTTATAACAAATTAAATTCTCTGATTTACACACTTATCTTCATCTCAGTGCACTTAGGTCGAAATAATACACTTCAAAGCATTTCATTAGCTGGTTATCGAATTATATCTCTTTAGAGTTAAAACACCAATTTCCTAAGATTCTAATTCCCTCGGTGTAATTAACTCAATTCATTGTTATTAACTTTGGATTTCTTAATCCCTATTACAGATTCATTTCACTTATCAATTTTGTCTCAAATCAATCATGGCCTTCAACTATCATAAGCCCTAATCACTTTAACATAAGGGTAAACAATTCCTTTTTGGTTATATGGCCTTTTATACACTATTTAAATAGTATCACCAATAAAACAATTGATATGCTCACAATCAATCTGAACTAAACATCAATTTCATATCCCACTGTACTCCCAAAATATCAGTCTCACATATATCTCCAGCAGTCAAATCTGTTAGTTAATCACACATATAATTACTCGACTTCCCATTCTACTTTTTTATTACTCTTTCAATGTACTCTTACTATCACCTAGAGCTTCGATTGCCTCCTAAAATTTTCACTAACAGTTCCTTTGATGGGTTTTACCCATACTTCTTAGTCTAGTCACAATTCTCATTTTTCTCAATAGCTGAATCCATTCGCAATGCCTCGATAAAGTCCATATATTCAAAATTCTCAATTCGGATTTTGCCATTCTTTCTATACACACGTGCACATCTGATTTGGAATTCCAATAGTTAATACCTTTTTTTTGTCCTTTGCTAACTCGACAGCTTGCACTCAGTCTTACACCAAGTTTCATAACCTTATCGCCCAGATTAATCTTCTACCACTGACTTTTCTATTCAATACTTTAAATTGCTTCATTAGCTAAATTTTGAAATCCTCAAACGCATAATCCTTTCAATTCTTTCAAATTCTCTAAAATCACAATCATTATTGCTTTGCATAATCATGGATATATCCAAAATGTTTCTGTCCGAATAAAGTCTCCAAGCTTTCATAACAATATCCAGTATCATAAATTTCAAGTCATCGCGTCACAATTCGACCCATGAGATTATACTTATCTCTATGCACAAAAACCACTTTACACTATTTCCATAGATTGCATCATAACCCTTTTTGGGACACTTTGGTACATATTGCAAAGTCTCGAAATTAAAACAATACGATCAATACTCAATTTGTAAATTCTCTTCAAATGTCTCCCTTTATAACATTCACACATTTTCCTCAAACATTCATGTCAATTTGCTAAGACTAGTAAATCTTTTAAAAAATTTTTTTTGGACGTATCCAACATTCAGCTAGTTCGAATAACTCCAAATTCCGTATACATATGTCTTTTGAAATTTTGCATTTTATCATTACCTCTATCGTCATTAAGTCTCCCAATACACCATATTCGTATACTAATTCCTCCACTATTCATTCAATCAGGTTAAAGTTCACTCTTATGCAACTTGCATAATAATCAATTTCCCCCACTGTTTAAATACATTTAATCGATCATCTATGATCGTAGTCACTTTCCAATACAATTGAGACACTTTACTCTTCAGTAATACATTAGACTTCTTATACCCATAATTGATTCATATAACTCTTTAAATACTGAATGTCTCCGATGAGGAACAATTTTCTCTGTTTCATCATAACATATTCTGATACATGTTCCTTTACCCTAATTTCTCCACATAACCAAATTTATTTGCGATAGATCACTCCCTGGGTTAAATAAACGTTCATTATATCAATCGCATACTGTCAGAACATAATTACACAAAATATATACGAACCTATATATATTCATTCTCTTACATAATCGGAGTCATCTCATCAACATGATGTACACTTTTCCAGTAGCATATTCTATCTCTTACACTTGAGTCTCCACTAAGATTAGGACTCCCAAAACGACTTTTAATTCATTTCAAATCAACCTCAGATTTGTCCTTACATTGATATTTCATTCAATTGAATCTTCTGATCGACTTAATTCATTTAAAAGAAGCTCTTCTTTGCACGAAGATTTCTCAATACTTTCCTCAATACCGCTCATAAAATTCCTAATCATCAACGGTCATTACATTTCTTGTCAGTCAATCTCAATGCTTTAGGAAATCAATTTAGCTATAACTCATAATATCCCATAAAGATCAATTATGCCTCAATTCATGTAAATCAGGACATCCTTTATAATGAGGCTCTATAGGGCACTTAAACAATTGCATTTATTCTAATATTTTGGTATACATCGCCATAATCATCACGTTTCATCAGAAAATGTATTCACATCATTTACCCATCAGTGACTTCTACTACTAAGAACACTTTAATCCTATTTCATTCTGGATAAACTTTCTCTTTTTGGTACCAATTCTCGATCATGGGGACTTTGCTATGCTCATGTCCCTCTTTTATTCCCTCAAGCTCATCACCTGGGCTAACATCATTATCTGTCTCACTTCTTTCCCAATTGATCACTATAAGCACTTTCATTTCTTATTCCGACTCGAATTGAACTTTAAACTATGAGAACTATGACTGGCGGTTATCCACTAATTCGTCAATTAATTCTGATATCATCTCTATACATATGATACATATTACTCTTGCTATGGCCTTCCTACTATCAGATGTGCATTCACAGAGATAGATCAACTTAACCTTGACATTTATTTCATCTATCCTTATCATTATTTTACATTTCGATCTTTTCATTATTGCATCATACCCATGTATGTTCACACCCAAAGCAATTTCATAGTTATACAATCGTTCTGGATTTCCCCCTAACATAATTTGACTCAAAGTCATACATCATTATTCATAACTCTCGTCACCGCAATCAAACCCAATTATAACATTTTATTTCCATCCACTTTATATACTTGAAATCTTACCCTCTCTATCGTATCTCTACTTTCCTCTATCAATTCACAACTATAACTTTATTTATATTCCACATTCAAGGATATACCAAATATAACTCTAATATTGTATTTCATAATACATCCACCAATATCGATACACTAAATCTTAAACCATACATGTTTTCCGATTCCTCGATATCCACAACTTCCTTTTATTACATTCTAACACATTATCATTTCCCTCACTTTTTCTAACCGCTTAAAAGATTGATACATACTTATGCATGTAACTCATATGCTAGACTGGGGATCAGTTATCACTGTCTGCCGTGACATGACTTAAATGCATGTAACTTGACACATTTTTCAGAAAGTCAATGTAAGATTGTACTTCTGGGCTCTGATACCACAAATGTAGCATCCCACTCCCGCAAGGCTCGAACCCGATATCGATGGTGATATCCGAGCCTGTGCCTCACAAAGGTGGTATGCTAAAGCAGTCAAAACAGTTCAAATACTCGGTAATGCATTTTTTTTTTGAAAACAATCGAGTGCGCGTAAATCAGAAAACAAGTTGGGCCCACGATACGAACATATTTTCAATCAAAACACTATTTCAAAAATCTATTTACAATTATAACAATATCCAATTAGGGCCCTAAAACAAGACAGTACTATTCTGCGGAGTTTGCAGAGTTACAAATTTACAATAATACCGAATAACTCAAATGCAGATGTGAAACTGATCCCGACCTCAAACTCTAACTCTCTTGCAGTAATCATACTCCCGTTTGTCTAACGGGGTACTCTTCGATCCCTGAAAAATAATTGCAATGTTGGGTGAGTTTTCGAACTCAATGAGAAACCATCATCGATAGTTCACTCAATTCATGCATATACACACAATTTACCAAATATCACATACGATCACATTTCTCAAATGTGAGGCGTTTCGCCTTTCATACAATTTATATTAAATCATATCAGGTATGCAATGCACATGTGACACTGTCCAATTTATTACGGTGTTGTGACCGAGCGCCTATTAGTGATCAGTAATCAGACGCGTCTAGGGAGTAGGAGAGCCCTCAGGGTATGCACTAACTCCCCTCGAGCTCGAGGCTCGAGGCTCAGTTCAGTACAGTGTTTCGGTGGGCTTAAAGCCTTAATACAGTGAGCCTGTGGCTCTAACGTTGGCTGCTCTGGTCACAACTGTCATTATCTAATCATGCTCTTATGCATAAATGTATATGCTCCAATTTCCATTTACAGTCATTTACATTTTAGTAACCAATTTTCGTTTCTTCGGACCTTCGGTCCAGTATTTCAATCATATGCATTTACCAGTTGTTTCATTGATGCATTCATAATCGATTACACACAATAGCATTTCTATATCACGTTCCCAATATTTCGGACACCCATGGTCCGAAATCAATCAAAATCAAACACACTTATCCATCCGTTATCTCCACATGGCATCAATGCATAATATTAAACATACATAGATTGAGGAACTAACTAGGTTACTCACCTGTACTTCCGAGCTACAGCCTGGAAGTCCCAGCAATATCTGTGGAATATCGATCCATCGGAGCCTCTATAACAGTCAAATAATTTCCAATTACTAATGCATAGTCAAAATAATTTGATGATACACATGCTTTGAATAAAAGATGTACTATGCCTATTCATGACTTTCCCGGTACTATTTCCCATTTTCCACTCTCTTTTGTCAAATTCTAATTTTCCACTCAATTGTTCAATAATAATTCACTTCCAAATCAATAACATATGATGGAATTCCATTAATTCCATTTCTAATATTCAGTCAATTTATCAAGTCATACTTGCTAGGGTATTACCTCAGAATCAATATCACTATTCTCTATATCAAATTCATCCTTTATGCTCAGTTCTAAATTCCCAGTAACATTGAATTTATTTTCAAAGTCTCACACTATACCCCCAATTATCAAGAACAATCCTAAGATTTCAATTCAGTCACATTTTTAACTTTCTTTTTATAATTGAGATCTCAAAAACCTGAATTCAAACTCTCATTCTTTTCCTCAATTGTAGACCTCTTTCTCTAGATCATAACGAATTAAAAATCATCCCAATTGGAGGTCTACACCAAAAGTTATGCCCCTAAAACGAAACTATATTCATTCAGGAAAAACAGCCTCGCCGCGACGTGAGAACGTTCGTCGCGGCGACAAGGGGCGCTCGCCGCGGCGTGGAAGGCTAGGGAGGCTCGCCGCGACGTGCTTCAGTAATCTCGCCGCGGCGAGAAAATGAAGGCTCGCCTCGTCGAGGCCTTCGCGCGAGCCGCAGCGAGAACAGAATTTTCTCGTCGCGACGTGCGGCCTTCCAGTCGTCTTCTCCGACGAGTTTCTCCCTCTTTTCTCTCTCAAAACTCAGTAATAGTTCAACCAACTACCCTAATCTTTCACATTTAACCACAAAAAATGCATTAAACTCACTAATAAACAACATATATCGAAATCACTTACCAAATCAAGCTTTCCTTAACAAAATTCTGAAATCATCCCAACTCTTTCAACACTCACGACCCTCTCTTCTCCTCTCCCACTTCTTCATTTCTCAAGGCTCAAGCTAATTGTTCTTCCACCATATAAGAAGGATCAACAATAATCTCAAAGGGAGGATCGAAAACCAGCCAAGGAAGAAGAAGAGGCGATCGTGCCCTAGGAGAAGAAAAGGATTTCTTTCCTTTTTAAATTTTCGAGAACCAAAGGCATATAAAGGTTAACAATTAAACCTCTTGTCGTTTTCATCACAAAATAATTAACTCTCTTTCTCATTTCAATTTCGTTTCTAGTCCAATTCGTCTCCAAATTTCAATGGCTCGACATATTAATTTCTAAAATCATAAACTCTAATTTTCCATGGCCATTAAAAAGTCATTTCGGTTCTATACCCTCAATCAGTCCGCCACTCGAAAAATTTCCGGTCTGAACTTTTTGTCTCGAATTTTCCAGAAAAATTCCAAAGAGTCACTATCAATTGGCAATTTCTCCGGAACATTTCCAATTCAATATTCAAACTCAATTCATATTAGTATCACACTTAAAAGCCGAGAAAAAAAGTCATGAATGCATGTACGTGCTAAAAGACTCAGTCCTCTGCAATTAGAGGCCAAATGAATGTTCAGTCAATAATACGCGGTAAAATCCTGTCTCAATTTACCAATATAACCTTCCCATCGGTGACGGGATGTTACATCAACTGTCTGAGGAGTTTGAATGTTAGGCCCTGGAATTTTTTTCTCTAGTTAAACATGATTTAAAAGCATTTTAAGGTGTTGATAGATTAATTTTTGGAGTTAATTTGTTATGACAAGGTTAGTAGGATTTTATGATATAGGTTAATTGAATTGAAGTATTAATGTTATAAGAATGAATGAAGGGCATTATTGGAAGTTAACTTAAGGGTATAAGACATAACGCATGAAAATAAGGGCAAAATGGACATTTAACATTCATTAAGAGTATAAAAAGAAGAAGAAGAAGATGTGTCTCGCATTTGAGAGAAGAAAGAAACGAAAATAAGAAAGAAAGGGAGAGGAAGAAAACATGGAAGGAAGAAGAAGAAAGAGGATTTGTTAAGGTAATCATCTTTCCTTCTTGCTTTGTTAGAAAAGGGTTTAGAGAAATGGATTTGTGTAGGGTTTGTGTGTGAAAAAAGAAAGAACTAAAGAATAATTTTTTATTTTTAGGGATTTCTAAGCTAGGGTTTCACGGTGATTGAAAAAGCTTTGGATAAACAAGTAAGTATAAGCATCCTTCTTTTTGATATGTTGAATGAAGCACATTTAGTGATGGTTAGAAGTGAAAATGTAGTTGAATATGTGTAGGAAGTTGTTGATGAATGGTTTATGTAAATGTGTTAGAGTTTGGTTAATGATCAAAAGTAGATTATGAATTAGTTGTGAATCGTATTGGGTTGAAATGAAGTTGAGAATGAGGTAGAAGAGATGGTTTGGGTTTAATATGGGTTATGTATGAAAGAGGGGAGGTTAAAAGGTTAAAAATGGAGCGAAACATGTTCTTGGAGCATGTTTCTGGACAAGTTCGCCGTGACGAACTCCTGACATCGCCACAGTGAACTTTTCAACACAGAACATGCTTGGGTATTTTGATGATAACTTTTTCTGTAATGATCCAAATGGAGTGATTTTTAATTTTGAGTAAATTAGAGACATATGGCTACAAATTGTATGAAGGATTTAAGTCTTAATTCAGTCTTTAAGAATTTAAATTTTCGGATGGAAGTTGAGTATAAAATATTATTTCAGTGTAAGAATAGTCTGAAATTGTTTGGGGTATAACTTTTAGATTACAGAACCAAATCGAATGATTTTAGAGTCATTAAAAACTTAAGACAATGGGGAAATATTGTTCTACAACAAAGTATTATCAAATTTCTTCATTTACCTAATCATAAATTGGAATTCCTATTGAATGGAATTTTTGGCTATTGTTAAAGGAAATCAAGGAAGGCAAGAAGAGCAAAGGGTGAGGCACCTTTGATCAAGTCTTTAAGCAAGTAAATCAAGGTGGGTTACATGTTTATAATTGAGTAGTGAGCCATGACTATGTTTTCAAAGGAAAGAGAATTAAATGTTTTCAATGGCTATATAATTGTTGCATTATAACTTTTGAATGGCTTGAGAAATTGTTATATGTATGGTATATGAATTTGGTTGATGGAAATGCATGTGACATATTTCATGTTCATGGACAATTCTGTTTCGGAAATATCTCTTTATGGAAAAATGTTAAGAGAATCATGTTTTTGAAAAGTGCCTTTATTTTAAAAATTATAAACTAATTTCCTTATTTTAAAATTAGTTTAAAATATATAAAATAAATATTACTTTATAAATAATAATTTTAAATTATTTATTTTAAAATAAAATATTTTATTAATAAATATTATATAAAATATTAAAATAAATTTAAATAAAATATTTTTAAGTTTTATTTAATTTATAATTATGATTAGCAATAAAATATTTATTATTATTTTAAAATAAAATTAAAATTCATAATAATTATAAAAGTTGAAATAAATAAAATAACTAATTAAAAACTTTGAAAAAGGGGAAGGAGAGATAAGAGGAGGTAGGAAAATTTTAAATTTTTTAAAATTTTGCAAAAAATTCCTTATTTTAAAAAATTTCCAGATCGACCAAGATTTAGATTTTGAATATTTTTGCTAGAAGTTTCAATCGATAATGTTCGTGTTCATTTGTAGGATATAATTGTAAATATAAGTCAAAATTAAATTAGATTATATAAAATACTGTTACATACCAAACACTATAATAAGAATCCACCCAACTTTCCTATTAGAATTCTTACAAGTATCCAAACATATGAACATCTTTAATTTCCATAGATTTATTTTCCAAAGAATCATATTATAAATTCAGTTTACTTTCCTGCCAACCAAACGGAGCCTAAGGAGATTTTCATGGAATAAGCTTCCGTTTTCACGACTCAAGAGTTGGGCTCCGAAAATGGGGTCCAACATTGATATTTGGTATTGTTTTGGAAGTGTTTTCTATTTGTGTGAATATACATAATTTGTGATGACTCAATATCTCTATTGATGCATTGTTGCACATACTTGTAATTATATGACATGTTAATTTGTTTGGAAATCAATGAATATGTCAAGTTGAACAAACGGAATAAAGTGGTATGTGTTGCAATATGTTCCTCATATGAGAATTTTGAAATGAACCTGTTTTGTTTTCAAACTGTTAAGTCCTAATTGTGGGTAAACAAGCATACCTAGAAGGGTCTGCAGTTGCTCCTGTGGCACTTTAGTGTCTCATGTTATTGATATTTCGGTGTCTCCTGTTATTGAGACATAAGTCTCTCCTATTTTGTGATTCCGATCTCGATATCTCTTATATTAGTCCCGTTATGCACTTCTGTATAAAGGATTAACACATTAACTTGTTTTGTATTATGTTATATGCTCAGTTCTGATATAAATAAGCTCTGATCTGAACATCTGAGCTCCGTTATGATAAGCAAATTTTGTTTTGTTATAAATAAGTTTTGTTATGGTATTATAATATTCAACTTTGAAATTGGTGAGTTTTGCTCTGAAACTAAATGCTTAACCCATTCTGATATGTTATATTTTGTTTTGAGAATCATGATATTTTGGTTTGGTTTTAAAATAGATAGGTAGGCATTGCTTATAATATAATGTGATTTAAAATATGTGAATGTTTGGATGACTATTTGAAATAGTTATCTGCTTATATCCTGTTTAGTTTATTCCCCACTAAGTTTTATGCTTAGCACGATGGTTTTGCCCCATGTAGGTTCAAATAGGAGGGTTTAAAAACTTGGACAATAACAACCGTAATGGCCAACGAAGAATGTGTTTTGTTTTGGGAATGTATGTTTGAGTGGTATATAATAATATGAGACATGATGTATTTTGTATTTTGTTAAAAGATTGTAAATATTATAATATAGAGTGTATTTGAACTTAAGATATGTATTGTTTTGTTTTAGGGTTTGTAATGTAAACACTTTAATTCAGGATGGTGTTGTAATTGAAACATGTATTCGGATAAATTCAGTGTGCTAGTTAAATTCTTTTTAAAGTGGAATATGTATGGAAAAGTAATGATTGGTTGTTTGAATTTCTAGCAATGCTTTGTATTGTTTTGATATGTTTAAGTTCTATTTTAGGTAACATTTGCATATCCTTCCAAGGGGTATGTGGGTACTACAGCTTGCTCTTGTTTCTTGTTGAAATTGTTGAGTATTATTAGCAAGAGGCTTAACAATTTCATTTAAAGGCATAGCTGAATTTGAAAAATTAAGGTTGAGCATAAATAGGAGCTTGAGGTTGTTTAAAAATGTGAGGTTGATATTGTTGTTTTCTTCCTTAATTTCCATAGATCAAATTTGGATGATCCCTCTATCTTGGATTGTAGGAATTATAATAAGGGTTATACTTTCATTGAAGTTGACCAGGAAAGTCCCCTATTACGTTAGTTTATTGAAGAGAGTCTTGTTGTAATGTAGGGCACATATTGTAGGGTGTCCAAAGAATGAGCATGTTCTGCACACTTTTGCTGATTTCAATTGACCTATAGCCATTTAATGAACTATAGCGATTAAATTAGAAATTTTATCCTCAAGGTCCGTGTTACTTACCTCATTCACACCCCTAATTGCTCCATCCATCCTTGTCCCAAACTGTTAAGAAATTTTGGTCATAATTGATATCAACTGTCTAGTTGCCTTAGGTGTTTTGTTTACCAGAGCTCCTCTACCAGCTGCATCAACCATATTTCAATCCAATGGCAATAGTTCTTCATTAAAGTATTAAATCAGAAGTTAATCGGGAATTTGAAGATGTGGACAGCTGGCACATAGCTCTTTAAATCTTTCCTAATATTCATATAATGTTTCTCTTATAATTTATGTTATCCCACATATCTCCTTTATGATATTTGTTGCTCATGATGCAGGAAAGAACTTTTCCAAAAATATTCTTTTCATCTCGTTCCATGTTGTTACTAAGTCAAGTGGAAGATAATATAGCCAATCCTTTTCCTTATCTTCAATGAGAATGGAAAGGCCCTGAGATTAATTTTTTCTTTTGGCAACCTTTGTGGTTTCATTTTAGAGCATATAACATGAAAGTTTTTCAGGTGTTTATGTAGATCTTCACCTGCAAGACCACGAAAAATAGGTAGTAAGTGAATCAAACCAGATTTCAATTCGAAATCTACCTCAACATATGAAAATTGAATGCATAAGGGTTGTTGATTCAAATTCAGTGTGGCTAACTCCCTCAACATTCTCGAGTTGAGATTTGTCATATTTTTGTCCGCTTCTTGAAAATTAGAGTCTTCACTAATTGTTAGATCTACTTCAACTTTCATGTCTAAAGATGAATGCCCACTTCCTTGCTTAGTCTCTTTCTCAAACGATACATTGTCTTCTCAATTTCTAGATTATATTATAATTTACTTATCTAAGAAGTACGAGTCATACAAGATAAAAGGTCAACAGTAACTATAAAAAAAACACAAAGTAACTAAGAAACTTAAAATAGTTCCTTAACAATGGTGCCAAATTTTGGTCAAGTGTCGAAGCCCACAAAATAATTCTAATTCTCCAAACTTTTGTAGTAGTCATGGAACCAAATCGATTCCCTGTAAAACTAAACAGTAGCTTCTTAATTTTAAGTAAAATTAAATGGAGGTTTTTGATTAAATAACTGATTAACTAAAATTAATAAAAAAAAATTAAATCAACTAAATTTAAAATTGAGAAAGTCAATATCACCACACTCCTATTCAAGGAAAAGATCTCATCTAATTGTAACATTGATTATTGGTCTAAAAAGAATATTTTCGTGATTTAAGTAGTTTGAAGCATATTAGGATAGCCATAATAAGTCTAAAATTTTTCTAAATTAATTGGTTCAAACCCAGCATTCAAACCAAAACTTATCATATATTGACTGGGTGTGATAGCATTCCATATCAAATAAATGATAGTAATAAGCTTTGTGAAAAAGACTAAATCCTAAATTAAATAACTGGGATAGCTGTAACTATTCAATTTAGTTTTCTTGTTTATCATAAGTTAAATATATAAATTCATAAATAACCTATTTTCTAGTTGTACCATCCCTTTATGACAATTACGGATCATTGAATTCCTAAATAGCTTAGAAAATCAATATTAAATTAAATTGTCGATTAATAGAATATTAATCATTCATGAAATATGAAACTCAAAATAAGAAATACTTGAATTAAAATGTGAATAAAAGTTTGGAACACAAACCTCATAAAGTTACAACTAGAATATTGAATCCCCTTAAATCAAAATGATTAAGTTTAGTTATATATGACTTTCGCTTCAATAACAAAAATTGAAGAAAGACTAATAATTGCAAAAAATATAAGAGGAGAGAACCTATTTATGTTGTGAGGAACGTCCCTTTTATAAGGTTTTCTGATCTAATCATAATCTAATTCTAACTTGTAAAGATGTCTATCTAAAACAAATTCAAATTCAAGCTCCTAAATGATAAGGATAAGAAGAAGTTTTTCAGTTAAACTTCAACTTTTCAAGTGATCAACCTTATCTACTACAACAATCTCTTCACTTTATCCAAAATTTGTGATTATCATCAATAGAGTCTTGATTTAATGCAATCTTCACATTCATCTTCTAAAACAAAACAATCATTATTTTCCATATTTAAGCATCAAAATAAATCTAAAACAAAGAAGATAATATCAAATAATATAGCAAGATAGATCTTATCAATAATAAAAGAGATGAAATATTATTTGTATACATTGACTTAACAAAATCTAATGGTATAATTTTAAGATCTATCCAATGGAAAAATAATAATCTCTTGTGATGAATAAGTAAATAAAAGATTAAATTACAAGTAATTTTGAGTCCCAATATATTATTCCTTAAGATGATAAAATAAAACTATTTTAAATAAAAATTATTTTGTTCTAGATTTGATCTTGTTTATACAAATATAATTGATTTAAATAGAGTATAAAAATCTCATTTATCATAACTATTCTAAATTAAGAATTACTAATACATTCAATTATTGATGTGCCTTACTTTTTCTTTCAAGGGTATATCGTGGTAAAAAATCCCACAACCAATCTATAAAAGAACACGAAATATTGAATATCAATCATCTCCCATTACCAAAAAATCACTAATTAAAATATAAATAATAAATTATATATATGATAATACAAATTTGAACCAAAAATTATTTAATTGAAGATTCATATTCGTTACATTTTAAAGATATGCTTTAATTTATTGTTTTATTTATATTTCTTTTGATTTCAACTTTATTTTAACATTTTATTCACATTCTTACTTATTATTAATAGGCTTTAAAAATTTTAACAAATCAATAAATAAATCATCTAAATAGTTATTATCTTAAATATAAATATAACATTTATATTATTGATAGGATAAACAACAACCCTTATAATTAGGAAAAAAATTTTAAAAATGCCCTATCTTTTGGAGTTCCTAGGAAAAAAAGCTTTTATAATTTGAAGTTATATAAAAAAAACTCCTTAGAATTGACTTACGCTAAAATAAAGTGACATAGAACATTTTGACCTAAAGTTATACTCAACTTATTTATTTACTAAACTCTATTCATCCCTTAAGATAACCTAACCAAGGAACCCACCTAACTATACCACCTTACTTTTTCACTGGTTCACTGACTGGAATCTTAAAGGGAACAGAGATGTTAATGTCATGACTAAAATTGGTATTTGGCGATTCTACCGATAATGTGGACCAGATGAGCCATCTCTATTATTGGATTTAACTTCAAAGTTAGGGTTTGACAAGGATCTAAACCCAGGAATTGTATGCAGACCTAGGACCACCAATCTCACCTACCCTATGATTGTAATACGACCCACTGGATAATATGAGAGTTTCTCGTCCATCCATTTATCTAATAAGAAGAATAGTACAATATTATATTAGCAGAAGATCACAGGTTAAGAAACAAAACTCATTACTTCAATGGGTTAACTAAAAAATTGGAATTCTAATATACCTAAACTAAGAACTAGAATAGAGGTTATACATATCAATGGCAGAGTATGTCAAACTTGGTAGGCAAGTTAGGCACCGAAATTCAGCGCCTAACTTGACTAATAGGCAGGAGATGAACAAAGAGAAGAAGCAAGAAAGCAGTAGAGAAAAAGAGAGAGTGAGGTGAGAGAGAAAAGAGAGAAAAAGAGAGGCCAAAAAAATATTCTGTGTATCTTTTAAGTTTGGTTTTTTCTTATAATTCTCCAGTTTTTTCTCAGTAGTAAAAGTCTTCTATCCTTGCCCATGGTTTTTACCCTAATTTGGGGGTTTTTCATGTAAAATCTATGTGGTTATTACTATTCCCTCAATCCTATTTAGCTGCGAACTTGCTTTAATCCGGTTAATTTTCACAGCAAGTGGTATCAGAGTGAGGTTAGAAAATTACGATGAATTTTTTGGCGTAATTCGTTCGAAGTTTCGGTGAGCATAGTGAAAGTTGGTGAATAGTAACCAAAAGGTGACAACTATTCATTCATTTAATTTTGCATTATACTGTGTAGTTATTGTAATTCAAGCATACAGTACTATTCATACGCACGATTCTATTCATACATATGACACTATTCACATATATGATACTATTCGCGTGTACAGTACTATTCATACATACGATACTATTAACGTGAAATAGTGGGAGCTAAATTCTGTTCGTGATAAAAGCAATGGCAGCAAAATTTGAGATTGAAAAGTTCAATAGGAGTAATTTCTCATTATGAAAGTTGAAGATAAAGGCAATCTTGAGGAAAGATAATTGTCTAGTGGCCATTAGTAAACGGCCAGTTGGAGTCACAGATAAAAAATGGAACAAGATGGACGGGAATGTTGTAGCTAATCTTCACCTAGCTTTAGCTAATGGAGTATTATCTAGTATAGAGGAAAGAAGACTGCAAAGGAAATATGGGATCACCTCACAAAATTATACGAGGTCAAATCACTCCACAACAAAATTTTTCTGAAGAGGAAACTATACACTTTACATAATCCACTTTGGTGACGGAGCACTTAAATACTTTAAAGACTCTATTTTCCTAACTCACATCATTGGGGCATACAATAGAGATAAGTGAATGTGCGGAACTGCTACTCAAAAATCTATTAGATTCGTATGATCAACTTATTATCAATTTAACAAACAATACAGACACTCTAGTCTTCGACAATATTGTAGCTACTATTTTGGAAGAAGAGAGTCGACACAAAAGTAAGGAATACAGGCTGGCAAATTCACAACAAGCAGAAGCCTTGATGATTACGAGAGGAAGATCAATGGAACGTGCCCCAAGTGGGAGTTATAGTCATGGTAGATCAAAATCCAGGAGTAAGAAGAATTTCAAATGCTACAATTGTGGCAAAAGAGGGCACTTGAAGAAGGATTGTTGGAATCTGAATAAGAAAGATTCTATTCCTCAAGAAAATGTGACAAATACTTCAGATGATGGAGGTATAATGGTCTGTGAAGTAGCAATGACTATTGTACATAAGAGAAGATTTGTTGATGTATGGCTTCTCAATTCAGCAGCTACTTTTCATATGACCTCTCAAAGATAATGGTTCCATCAGTATGAATATATCTTTGAGGGATCTGTGTACAGCTGTAATGATCAAGCTCTAAAGATCATTGGTATCGACACCATCAAGCTAAAAATGTATGATGGGACAACTCAGACTATTGAAAAAGTGCGACATGTGGAGGGCCTAAAGAAGAATTTGTTGTCTATAGGACAACTAGATGATCTCAGTTTCAGATTTGATATTCAAAACAAGATCATGAAAGTGATTAAAGGAGAGCTAATATTTATGAAAGCAGAAAAGATTGTTGCAAATCTATACATACTAAAAGGAGTAACTTTGCAAGACGGAGAAGCATCCATTGCGGTGACTAGTCCAGACCACAAAAATTCAATGATGTGTCATAAAAAGCTTGGACATATGTTAGAACAAGGAATGAAGATACTTGCAGAGAAAAATCTACTTCCAGGTCTCACAAAGGTATCACTACCCTTCTGTAAGCATTGCATTATGAGTAAGCAACATCGATTGAATTTCAACACATCAAAGTTAAAAAGCAAAGAAATTATAGACTTGATTCACTCTGATGTATGACAAGCACTAGTTACGTCCCTAGAAGGAGCAAATTTCTTTGTATCCTATATTGATGATTATTCAAGGAGATGTTTGGTGTTTCCCATCAAGAGGAAGGCAGATGTATTTCCAACTTTCAAATTTTACAAAGCGCGGATGGAACTCAAATTTGGTAAGAAGATCAAGTGTTTACGCTCAGATAATGGAGGTGAATATACTGGGAAAGAATTTGATGAATTCTACAAGCAAGAAGGTATCAAAAGGCAATTCATTACAGTATACACTCCTCAACAAAATGGAGTAGCAAAGCGGATGAATACAACTCTGTTAGAAAGAACAAGAGTGATGTTGAGAACTGCAAGCTTAGATAAGAAATTCTAGGCAGAAGCAATCAATACCACCTATTATGTGGTGAATTTGAAGACACTGATGGAATGTAGACTGGTAAACTAGTGGATTATTCTAACCTCCATATATTTGGAAGTCCGGCCTATGTGATGTTTAATGCCCAAGAAACTACAAAGTTGGATCCAAAATTTAGAAGATGCATTTTCTTAGGGTATGTTGAAGGTGTGAAGGGGTATCATTTGTGAGATCCCATTGCCCACAAGATTTTTGTCAGCAGGGATGTTATCATCATAAAAGATAAGGATCAAGAGCAAGTAAAAAATGTTGGCATTGTACAAGAGAATCCAAAAACTATAATAGTACAAGTGGATAGGGAAGTTAATCAAAATGATTCTTTTGAAGCTGCACCAGAGCACGAGGAGCAAGAACCAATTGAATATGATGTTTTAGATACTCAAAGACCAACTCGCATAAGAAGAACACCGAGCTGGCACACAGATTATATTATGGAGAGTAATATTTCATACTGTCTTTTAACTGAGGACAGAGAGCCATCAACTCTTCAAGAAATAATGACTAGTTCAGATGCATCTCAATAGATGGCAGTAATGCAGAAAGAAATTGAAGCTCTACATAAGAATAAAACATGGGAGCTGGTGTCACTACCACAAGGAAGAAAGCCTATTGGTAATAAATGGGTTTATAAGATCAAGTGAAGTGGTGATGATCAAGTGGAGCGATATCGTGCTAGACTAGTGGTAAAAGGATATGCTCAGAAAGAAGGTATTGATTTTAATGAAATATTTTCTCCTACAGTTTGACTCACTACAGTTCGAATAGTTCTGGCAATGTGTGATATATTTGACTTGCATTTTGAGCAATTATATGTGAAAACTGCATTTCTTCATGGAGATCTTGAAGAAGAAATCTATATGCTCCAACCAGAAGGTTTTGAAGAAAAAGGAAAAGAGAACTTAGATTATAGGTT
The DNA here is from genome assembly GCA_029891385.1 of Erythroxylum novogranatense. Classification (NCBI taxonomy): domain Eukaryota; kingdom Viridiplantae; phylum Streptophyta; class Magnoliopsida; order Malpighiales; family Erythroxylaceae; genus Erythroxylum; species Erythroxylum novogranatense. The sequence continues at coordinate 57,352,554 of CM057226.1, read as the reverse complement.
GAACAAATCTCTATATGGTTTAAAGTAAGCATTGAGTTGTTGGTATAAGAGATTTGATTCCTTCACCATGAACCTTAGATACAGTAGGCTGAATGTAGACCCTTGTGCATATTTCAAGATGTTTGAGAAAGAAGATGTTATAGTGTTGTTGTTGTATGTGGACGACATGTTGGTAGCAGGCCCTAATAATGATCGTATCAAATAATTGAATCCTCCGTTGGCTAGGAAATTTGAAATGAAGGACTTGGGACCAGCAAACAAGATTCTAGGAATGCAAATTCACCGAGATAAAAATAATAGGAAGATTTGGCTTTGTAAAAAAAAATTTGAAGAAGATCTTGCGGCAATTTAACATTCAAGATTGTAAGTCAATTTTGACCCCTCTTTCTGTTAATTTCAATTTATCCTCAAGTATGAGTCCTAGCAATAAAGAAGAGAGGATGGAGATGTCTCGAGTACCGTATGCATCAGTAGTGGGGATCCTAACGTTCGTTATGATTTGTACAAGACCAGACATCACATGCAATGAGAGTAATTAGTAGATACATGGAGATTCCTGGTCAAGAGCATTGGAATACTGTTAAGAGGATTCTCAGATATATCAAAGGAATCTCAGATGTTGCATTGTGTTATAGAGGATCAGATTTTATTGTCAAAGGATATGTTGATGCTAATTATGCAGATGATCTTGATAAAAATAAATCCATTACAGGATATGTGTTTACACTAGCTAAAGGAGCTGTGAGATGGGTTTCAAAACTACATTCAGTTATGGCTACGTCAACAATAGAAGCAGAATATGTAGCAGCTACACAAGGTAGTAAAAAAGCAGTGTGGTTGAAGATGTTGTTGGAAGAACTTGTGAATAAACAAGAGAATATTACTCTGTATTGTGACAATCAGAGTGCTTTGCATCTTGCAAAGAATCCAGCATTTCATTTAAAGTCAAAACACATCCTAGTTTAATATTACTTCGTTCATCAGAAAGTGGAAGAAGGAACGGTGGATATGCAAAAACTTCATGCAATGGAGAACCTGGTAGATTTTATGACAAAAGCAATCAATGGTGACAAGTTTATATGGTATCGATCCTTGTGTGGCCTGATAAAGACGTAAACAACATGAAGCGACATGGTAGAAAGAATAGTGTGAAGATCTGATTGACTCTCAATCAAATATTCAAGTGGAGAATTGTCAAACTTGGTAGGCAAGTTAGGCACCGAAATTCGGTGCCTAACCTGACAAATAGGCTAAAATAGTGGTTGGCCAAACATCTTCCTTCTCCTGCCTATAAATAGGTAGGAGATGAACAAAGAGAAGAAGCAAGAAAGCAGCAGAGAAAAAGAGAGAGTGAGGTGAGAGAGAAAAGAGAGAAAAAGAGAGACCAAAAAAAAAATTGTGTATTTTTTATTAGTTTGATTTTTCCTTGTAATTCTCCAGTTTTTTCTCAGTAATAAAAATCTTCTATCCTCGCTCGTAATTTTTACCCTAATTTAAGAGTTTTTTTACGTAAAATCTGTGTGGTCATTATTAAGGAACACTCCACTACTGTATGACGTCCCTGTAGACAATACTTGCCCTCCTACCAGAATCTATTATTGTAGAATATTTCATACATATTTTTTGTCCGTTTTCTATATATACTCTTGTATATATATTCTGTCCTCATGTATGAACAGTGATCAGATTAGTAAAAACAATTCTCATTTCCTCTTTATGGTATCAGAGAAGTAAGCGTAACTGTCTTTTTTTCCACTCACCGATCATGGCTTCTGATGCTTTCCCGAGTCGACAAAGACCTCCAACCTCATCTCCTTGAACATGCAGGTCCATTTTCAAACTCACTGGCTCAAATTATCCAGCCTAGCGTGTCCAACTATCCTCATTACTCATCGGTTATGATCTAATGGGATATGTTGATGGTAGCCTACCTTGTCCCATTGAATATGATGACTCATATAAGCAATGGGTCAGTCAAGACAAACTCCTTCTGTATGCCCTTACCGCATCGGTGGATGCTACAATCGTCAACATGCTTGGCTCTTTCACTTCTTCTCACCAAGCCTGGGCTTTTCTAGCTCGGATGTATGCCAATAAGTCTCTCTCACGACTTATGTCTCTCAAAGAATGCCTCATCTCTATCACCAAAGGTGATTCTTCCATCCCTGACTAGCTCCAGCATATCAAAGGTATAGTTGATGAACTCGCTATCATTGGCGGACCGGTTGATGACACCGATCTTGTCATCCACACTGTAACATCCCGTTACCGGTGTGACGGGTATGTTGGTAATTTGGATCGGCTTAGGATAGAGTACAGGCAAAAGTGGCATTGCACATGCATTATAGTTTTAATAGTCATTTGCAAATGATTATTGACTTTACAAGTATATATATATGTACATACATGTATGACAAATTCTCGACTTGATTGCGTAAATCGAAAATTTGGTTATAATCGGACAGATAAGGATTTGGATTGTGCAAATTGGAAATTGAGAAAGTGTATAAATTAGGTTTTGATTATGGAATTGGAATGAAATGGAATTCAGAGAAATGGAAATTGAAATTTGAGTATAGGAATTGGTATTTCCTAATTTTGTGAATTTATGGGAATTTTTCCAGAATTTTTAGAGTAATGGATCCTAACCAAAAATTGGCTTAGTGACCATTTATTTAATTCCGGTCCTAGATCGCTGGCAAGTGATATGAAACAATTTGAATTATGATTTTGGGAATTATTAATTATGATTATTGCGAAATTGGGAGAATAAGAATTTGGATTGATAGACTCTAAGAATTGGGCATGTGGTAGGTGATCAGCCAAACATGCCTTAGCCTTTAAATCATTTCTATATATATATATATAAGCTGAAATCGTTTGTTATCGCCAAAAAGAAACGAAGCTTTGTCGTGGGTGAGCATCTTGCGATTAGGAGTTTCTTGAAGGGATTTTCAACGGATTGAACCTTGAATCAAGTAAGTTTATACTTGTTTGTGCTATTTGATCGTAGATTTGAGTAAGAAATTGTTTAGAAATTTGGAAAATGTCGATGATAGGGTTTTTGTTGGTTTTGATTTGGGTTTTTGATGAAAAATGGTTTAAATGATGGATTGAGGATAGAAATAAGTTGGGTTTAAGGTTTAAAACTGATTGAGAGTGTTTAGAATGGATTTGGATGAGTTAGATCAGAAAAATATGAGAAATTTCTGGGTTTCGGACGCGTTTCTGGGTTCGCACGTCACAACGTGTGATGAACACGCCGCGGCGAGTCAACCCAGTGTGCACGTCGCGACGAATATTAAATATTTAATGTAATGCGCCGACGACGAGGTAAGTTGGTCCACACGTCATGATTTAACAACGTCGTCGTCACGACGAGCAATAATTTCACGCCGCGACGAAGGATCGGACGTCACGGCGAAGGAGACTGATTTCCGAGAAGTAGATTATTGAGGTTTTTGAATTTGAGAATTTTGGGATTCAATTTGGATTAGTAGTGGATCAAAATGGCATTTGAGAGAATAGGAATTGCAATTTAGAAGAAATGAAATTAAGTGATTATAAGATGATTGTTACAAGTAATGAATTTAAGGCTGATTCCAAATGAATTGGTTCCTAAATGATTAATTGGAATTTGGAGACTAAGAATATAGAATTGATAAGGATGGGAATTCGGAATGCAATTAGATGATTATCGGAGTTGAGTGGTAAATGAATAGTGATTGTGATTTTAATTGAAATGTGACCTAAGAATATGGAAATTAGTAAATTGATTAATGATATCTGGAATTGATATGGATTAGAGTGAGAGTGATTAAATTGGGAAATTCGGGAATTTGGATCGGGAATGTCATAACATGTATAGTATTTATCGCATTTGTTAAATATGTATTATTGATTGAAATTGGTATAAGTGGTAATGTGTGATTTATTTGATTTGATTTAAAGGTTCTGATGGATCGACAGTCCACGGATATTGCTGGTACTTCCAGGCAATAGCTCGGAAGTTACAGGTGAGTAACCTAGTTGGTTTCTCAACCTTGTGTGTTTAGTTATATGCACTGATGCCATGAGGAGTTAAGGATGGATACATGTGTAATTGTTTTGATTGATTTCGGACCATGGGTGTTCGAAATATTGGTAATGTGTTATTGAAGTGCTAATGTGAGTAAATGTGTATGAATGCATGAGTGAATCGAATTGTGAATTGCATATGACTGAAATACCGAACTAAAAGTCTGAAGACATTGGTAAATGACTGAAATTGAAAATGACTGACAATTGGAAAGTGACACATGCATTCATGCATCACTGAATGATCAGATAATTGGCAGTTGTGATCGGAGCAGCCAATGAAATGCCGTGGTATCGCTTGCCCCCTGAGGTGGTGCATACCGAGGGCTCTCCCACGCAGATTTTCGGATACCACAGCCCATCAGACAGGGGCTTCAAGCCCAACGAAACATCATATCGAACCGAAGCCGAGCTCGAGGGAGTTAGTGCATACCGCAGGGCTCTCCTACTCCCTAGATACGTTCGATTCCTGATCACTGATAGGCACTCGATCACAACAACGAAAAGAAAATGAAAGTGTCACATGCATATTGCATATATGAATGATCAATGGTGTACTGTGTGAAACCGAAATTGAATGCATGTGATTTTATGAATGTGTTAACATGTGATATACTGTGTATATGATTTGTGAATGCATGAGTTGAGTGAACCATCGATGATGGTTTCTCACTGAGTTCGCAAACTCACCCAACATTGCATCTATTTTTCAGGAATCGAAGAGTACCCCGTTAGTAAAACGGGAGTATGTCTCTTGCAAGGAGCCAAAGTTAGGGTCGGGATCGGTTCACGTCTGCATTAGTGTCAATTTAGATTATTTGTAATTTGGCATTTCCATATTTTGGTATTGAAATGGTATAAGGCCCGATTTAGTGATGAGTATATGTATATGAAATGATTTGAAGTTTGAGATAGTGATTGATCGAAATTGTTTTTGTATGGAAATGTTTTAGTATTGCGGGCCCAAATTTGTTTATCGATTTCTATCGCACTCAATCGCTTTTAAAAGGAAAGTGTCATAACGAGTTTTAAAAGTTAGTGATCGTTTTAATCGCCACCCATGGTCACGGCCTCGGATATCACCGTTGATGTTGGGTTGGTCTTGGCGGGAGTGGGTGCTAATTAATGGTATCGAGCCCGTAAGTACAATCTTACATGGGCGCTACGAGAAAATGTGTCTAAGTGCATGCATTTAAAGTCATGTCTCGGTAGACAGTAACGACTGATCCCCAGTCTAGCATATGAGTCTCATACATGAGCCTGTACTAGTGGTTTACGTGATTAGAAATAGTGCAGAAAAGATGATGTATAGAATGTGATAAATGGAAGTTATAGATATCAAGGAATAAGAACAGGTATATGGTATGATATGATAATTGGAGATTTAGTGTATTGGTACTGATGGGCGTATTATGAAATACGACATTAGAGTTATATTGGAATATATCTGTGAATGTGAAATAGATGTAAATATGTATAGAGGAAGTATAGAGATATGTGAAAGATGGCAAGATTGAAAGTGTATAAGTAAAGTGAAAGGAAATAAAATGTTTTATGATCAAAGTTGCGCAGCGAAGACGTGATGGGAGTTATGATTGGAAGTCTATGACTTAGAGTCAGGATATGTTAAGTGAGAAAATGATATTGGTAGATGGAAAAGTTGAACAGTTGTTAAGGTTCCATGGATTTGCCTATGCGAATGCACACCTGATAATGGAAATGATATCCGAAATCAATTGGTGAGTCAGTGGATAACCGCCAATCATAATTGTGTAGTTAAAATTTATGTGAGTTAGAGTAAGAAATGAAAGTGCTTATAGTGATTAATTGGAAAATGAATTAAGACTATAATCAGGATATTATGGTAAAAAAAAATCCTCATGATCGAGGATTGGTGCAAAAGGAAAATGTGGTCAAAATCAAATGAGATTGAGGTATCCTAAATGTAAGTGACATGAGTTGCTTTACGTCTATTTCTCGATGAGATGACGTGAAAAGGATGTCCTACATGAATTGTGGCATAATTGATCCTTCTGAAATATTAAGAGCTATAGTTAACATTGATGATTAAAGGCATTGATAATGACTGATAAGGAATGTGATGACTGTTGATGATTAGGAATTGAAAGAAGAATTTCCCTGAATTGGATTGAGTCGATTAGATGATTCAAATTGAAAAGTTTAGCAATGAAAGGAAAAATTGGAGATAAATGTGAATGAATGAAAAGTTGTTATTGGGAGTCCTGATCCTGCGGAGACTCATGTGTAAAAGATAGAATAAAAGGTATGTGTTATGGTAATGTAAAGAATTTGATTGTATAATATGATTATTGAACAGTAAAGAGATATTAGTTGTGATTATGAGGAGAATATCGGTGCAGGTATATTCTGTGTGAATATGTTCGTGAAGCATAAAGAGAATTTGATGAATGTATTATTAACCCAGTTTATAATGATAGCGAATAAATTGAAATAGGTGGAGAAGTTAGTGTAAGAGAATCTGTGTCTGAATATGCTAAAATGAGATTGAGGAAAATGGTTAGAACATCGTTCCTCGTTGAAAACGTATGATAATTAAAGAGTTTTGCAAATTGATCATAGGTGTAAGGAGTTCGTTATTTTATTGAAGAGTGAAATGTTTAGATTGAGTTTAAAGTGGATAGTGACTGTGATCATTGATGATCGATAGAATACATTTGCAAAGTGAAGAAGATAAATTGGCACAGTTGAGGAAATTGTATAGCATGTAAGTTTCATAAGAGTGAATTGATCTTGATTAAATAATTAGGGGATGAATTATTATTCGAACATGGTATTGGGAGATTAAATGAAAATAGAGGTATTGATAAATGTGAAATTGTAAAGGACATGTATATATAAGGAATTTTGAGTTATTTTAGAATTGATTGTCTATTGGATACGCCCGAAATTGGTAAATGTCTTTTGACTTTAACGATAAGGAAAGTGTTAGAGGAAAATATGTGAAGTGTATGATTAATGATTGTAAGAAGAGATGCTTGGAGAAATATTCAATTGGTGTTGATCGATCATTTTGAATTTGGAGGTGTTATAATATGTAATGAATTGTAAAGATTCAAGTGTGATCTATTGAAATAGTGTAAAGAGATTTTATATGTGTGAGATCAAGATAATCTTATATGCGAGTATTGGTAATTGATGACTTGGAAATTTAGTGTATCGAACGTGTTGTAAACATTTGGAGGTTCTATTCGCATGTAAATTGTTTGGATGAATATGCATTTGTGAGCAATAATGATTAAGATATATAAGTGAATTGGGAAAAAGGATTATGTGTTTGAATGTTTCAGAATTTTGTTAATAAAGCAAATAATTAGGCGATAAGATTGTGAAACCTAATGTAAGACTGAGTGTAAACTTTCAAGTTGGTAAAGTACAGAAAGAACGTATTAGCGATTGGAATTTCAAATCAAGTGTGCGGGTGTGTATTGAAAGCATGGCAAAATCCGAATTGAGAATGTTAAATTTGTGGACTTTATCGAGGAATTGTGAATAGCAGAAAGGTGACTGGACTAAGAAGTATGAGCAAAATTCATTAAGGGAACTGTTACTGAAAATCTAAGGAGAAATAAGTGAGAGTATATTAGAAGAGTAATAGAAAGTAAAATGTGACATTGAGAGATTATGAGTATGTTTAACCTACGTGGTTGACTGTGCGTTAAAACAACTATTTTGTTAAAGTTTATAGGATTATGAGATTGATGTATAGGTAAGATTGATTGTGTTAAATTGGTGATATCAATTCGAATAATGTATAAAAGATCATATATTCAAAAAGGAGTTGTTCATCCGGATAGTGAAGTGAACAGGACCTAATCTATCCAAAGGCCCTAAAAGATTTGAGTTAAGATTGATAAGTGATTTGGATCTGTAATACGAGTTAAGAAATCCAAATTGATGAGAATGAATCAGATCGATGATTATCGAGATTATTGAAACCTTATGAGATTAGTAATTGGCATGGGAGAGATGCAATATGATAAGCGATACATGAAATGTTTCTAAATGTGTCACCTCGACCAAACTATGTATTGCTTGAGATAACAGGTAAATTGGGAAATTAAATTCGTTATTACGTGGCCTCTATATGATTGTGGTATGAATAGATTTGTAAGGCAAGTTAATATAAACCGAAAAGATGAATTGGATTCGTAAAATGCTTTATGAATGTAAATAGGAATATTGATATGATCGGATGTGTGATCGGATATGTGTGTTATTGGTCGTGAATATGAAGAATTGCAGTAATTATAAAGAAATCGTTATAGTTGAAGAAAGGAAAAGAGATAAGTGATTGCATAAATTTATAGTACATTGGCGTAAATTATTCAGATAGTGGAATAAGTGGAAATCAGAGAATCAATGATCGAAAAGACTCCCCTATCTTCTTGACAAATCGTATATGAAATTTCAAGGACGAAATTTTTATTAGGAGGGGAGAATTGTAACATCCCGTTACCGGTGTGACGGGTATGTTGGTAATTTGGATCGGCTTAGGATAGAGTACAGGCAAAAGTGGCATTGCACATGCATTATAGTTTTAATAGTCATTTGCAAATGATTATTGACTTTACAAGTATATATATATGTACATACATGTATGACAAATTCTCGACTTGATTGTGTAAATCGAAAATTTGGTTATAATCGGACAGATAAGGATTTGGATTGTGCAAATTGGAAATTGAGAAAGTGTATAAATTAGGTTTTGATTATGGAATTGGAATGAAGTGGAATTCAGAGAAATGGAAATTGAAATTTGAGTATAGGAATTGGTATTTCCTAATTTTGTGAATTTATGGGAATTTTTCCAGAATTTTTAGAGTAATGGATCCGGACCGAAAAATTGGCTTAGTGACTGATTTATTTAATTCCGGGTCCGAGATCGCTTGGCAAGTGATATGAAACAATTTGAATTATGATTTTGGGAATTATTAATTATGATTATTGCGAAATTGGGAGAATAAGAATTTGGATTGATAGACTCTAAGAATTGGGCATGTGGTAGGTGATCAGCCAAACATGCCTTAGCCTTTAAATCATTTCTATATATATATATATATAAGCTGAAATCGTTTGTTATCGCCAAAAAGAAACGAAGCTTTGTCGTGGGTGAGCATCTTGCGATTAGGAGTTTCTTGAAGGGATTTTCAACGGATTGAACCTTGAATCAAGTAAGTTTATACTTGTTTGTGCTATTTGATCGTAGATTTGAGTAAGAAATTGTTTAGAAATTTGGAAAATGTCGATGATAGGGTTTTTGTTGGTTTTGATTTGGGTTTTTGATGAAAATGGTTTAAATGATGGATCGAGGATAGAAATAAGTTGGGTTTAAGGTTTAAAACCGATTGAGAGTGTTTAGAATGGATTTGGATGAGTTAGATCAGAAAAATCTGAGAAATTTCTGGGTTTCGGACGCGTTTCTGGGTTCGCACGTCACGACGTGTGATGAACACGCCATGTGAAGTCAACCCAGCAGTGTGCGTCATTTAATATTAAATATTTAATGTATGCACCGCGATGACGAGCGAAGCTTGGTCCACACGTCATGATTTAACAACGAGATCGACGTCGCGACGAAAGAAGAGATTTCACGCCATGACGAAGGATCGGACGTCATGCGAAGGAGACCGATTTCCAGAAGTAGATTATTGAGGTTTTGAATTTGAGACTTTGGGATTCAATTTGGATTAGTAGTGGATCAAAATGGCAGTTGAGAGAATAGGAATTGCAATTTAGAAGAAATGAAATTAAGTGATTATAAGATGATTGTTACAAGTAATGAATTTAAGGCTGATTCCAAATGAATTGGTTCCTAAATGATTAATTGGAATTTGGAGACTAAGAATATAGAATTGATAAGGATGGGAATTCGGAATGCAATTAGATGATTATCGGAGTTGAGTGGTAAATGAATAGTGATTGTGATTTTAATTGAAATGTGACCTAAGAATATGGAAATTAGTAAATTGATTAATGATATCTGGAATTGATATGGATTAGAGTGAGAGTGATTAAATTGGGAAATTCGGGAATTTGGATCGGGAATGTCATAACATGTATAGTATTTATCGTATTTGTTAAATATGTATTATTGATTGAAATTGGTATAAGTGGTAATGTGTGATTTATTTGATTTGATTTAAAGGTTCTGATGGATCGACAGTCCACGGATATTGCTGGTACTTCCAGGCAATAGCTCGGAAGTTACAGGTGAGTAACCTAGTTGGTTTCTCAAATTGTGTGTTTAGTTATATGACCGATGCCATGAGGAGTTAAGGATGGATACATGTAATTGTTTTGATTGATTTCGGACCATGGGTGTTCGAAATATTGGTAATGTGTTATTGAAGTGCTAATGTGAGTAAATGTGTATGAATGCATGAGTGAATCGAATTGTGAATTGCATATGACTGAAATACCGAACTAAAAGTCTGAAGACATTGGTAAATGACTGAAATTGAAAATGACTGACAATTGGAAAGTGACACATGCATTCATGCATCACTGAATGATCAGATAATTGGCAGTTGTGATCGGAGCAGCCAATGAAATGCCGTGGTATCGCTTGCCCCCTGAGGTGGTGCATACCCTGAGGGCTCTCCCACGCAGTGCTCGGATACCATAGGCCCACTGTATTAGGGCTTCAAGCCCAACGAAACATCATATCGAACCGAAGCCGAGCTCGAGGGGAGTTAGTGCATACCCAGAGGGCTCTCCTACTCCCTAGATACGTTCGATTACTGATCACTGATAGGCACTCGATCACAACAACGAAAAGAAAATGAAAGTGTCACATGCATATTGCATATATGAATGATCAATGGTGTACTGTGTGAAACCGAAATTGAATGCATGTGATTTTATGAATGTGTTAACATGTGATATACTGTGTATATGATTTGTGAATGCATGAGTTGAGTGAACCATCGATGATGGTTTCTCACTGAGTTCGCAAACTCACCCAACATTGCATCTATTTTTCAGGAATCGAAGAGTACCCCGTTAGTGAAACGGGAGTATGTCTCCTACAAGGAGCCAAAGTTAGGGTCGGGATCGGTTCACGTCTGCATTAGTGTCAATTTAGATTATGTGTAATTTGGCATTTCCATATTTTGGTATTGAAATGGTATAAGGCCCGATTTAGTGATGAGTATATGTATATGAAATGATTTGAAGTTTGAGATAGTGATTGATCGAAATTGTTTTTGTATGGAAATGTTTTAGTATTGCGGGCCCAAATTTGTTTACTGATTTCTATGCGCACTCAATCGTTTTTAAAAGGAAAGTGTCATAACGAGTTTTAAAAAGTTAGTGACTGTTTTAGTACGCCACCCCGCGGGTCACGGGCTCGGATATCACTGTTGATGTCGGGTTCGGGTCTTGGCGGGAGTGGGGTGCTACACACACACTCAATGGGCTTCCATCTGATTATCGTGAAGTCAATGCTGCCATTCGTGCTCGTGAGACGCCCATCATGTTTGATGATCTATTTGATAAATTGACAGATCATGAGTCGTTTCTCTTGCCCCAATCTCAGCTCGCCGATGCCACTCCTATCCACACTGCCAACTCTGCTACCCGGGTTTGACACTCCTCTCCTCGCTCCCCTGCCAGATTCAACCACCACAATCTTCCTACCCGACAACCCAATCCCTCACCACACTCTTATCGTAATATTATTTGCCAGTTTTGTGAAAAACCCGATCATACCGCCAAGGTCTGTCAGAAACTTAATCGTCGTTGTCCTGGTTTTCCTCTTAGTAACTCTGGTTTTACCTCTACCCCATCTGCTCCTTTTGTTGGCTTTGCTGGCCACTGGGCCGATTCTTCTTGGCCCACACCTCGTTCCCATATTCCTCTCACCCCTCCGTCTGCCCTTATCACTGGCATCGCCCGCCCATTTCCTCACCTACTGGTGTGACAAATTTGCCTTTGGTCCCCCATCCTACCTCCTCTCCGGCTCAAGAGTGGATTCTCGACTCTGGAGCCTCCCATCATGTTACCAATGACCTCAACAACTTGCACCTCCGATCTCCATACTCAGGTAACACTCAACTTCAAATGGGTGATGGTTTCAACCTCCCTATTTCTCACACTGGTAGCTTCCTTCTCACCTCTCCCTCCAAACCATTACTTTTTGATAATGTTCTTCATGTGCCCAATGTTCACCGTAATCTTGTCTCTGTTAAGCGGTTTTGCACTATCAACAATGTTTCTATTGAACTTTTTCCCACTCGTTTTCAAGTGAAGGATTTAAGGATGAAAGCGGTGCTTCTCATGGGGAGGTGTCCCGGTAATCTCTACCATATACCCATCCCTTCCGTGGCCCCTGTTGCTCATTTTATCACTGTGTCCAGTCCTGTTGTTCTTCATCATCTTCTCGGTCATCCCTCCATTCAATTCTGTCGCATATTTGTTCTCGTCTACCTCTCCGCTCTCTCTCCTCACCTCTGCCTCTCTGCGTTTCTTGTGCCTGTGCCAAGAGTCACAAACTCCCCTTCTTTACTCAACGTCTTCGCAGCTCCCGACCACTCGAGTTGATCTTCTCGAATGTTTGGGGACTTGCTCCTGTCACCTCATTTGATGGATTTCGTTATTACCTCATCTTTGTTGATCATTTTTCAAAATATGTCTGGCTTTATCCATTACAACACAAATCTGATGTTTTTGCTGTTTTTTGTTTCCTTCAGATGCTTTGTTGAAAAATTGTTCGGTTTTCCCATAAAATCATTGTATATCGATAATGGTGGTGAATATATCAAACTTCGTTTATACCTCTCCAAACATGGCATATCTCACTTTACTACTCCTCCTCACACCCCAGAACTCAATGGCGCTTCTGAATGAAGACATCACCACATCATTGAAACCACTAGGTCACTGCTCCATTTCATTCATTTACCGTCCAAATTCTGGACCTCTGCTGCTCTCACCGCCACTTACCTCATCAATCGGTTACCGACTCCCCTACTTTCCATGAAATCTCCCTTTGAAATCCTTCATCAGACCCCACCCACGATACTGTCTCCATGCATTCGATCGTCTCAGGCTTCCCTTGGCTTCACAAGATATGGATCACAAACTTCAACCTCATTCACTGCCCTATATTTTTCTTGGTTATTCTATCAATCAATTTGCCTACCGGTGTCTTGATCCTAAAATCCAAAAAGTCTATACCTCTCGACATGTTCGCTTTTTTATGATATATTTCCATATCAGTCTCTCTCCACCTTCTCCCACTTCTGTCGGCCTCCCTCCTGTCCTTACACCCCCTGCCCACTATATTCCCCTTAATCCGGTCCGCTCCTCCCCTAAGCCCACACTTCTACCGTCTGCCGATACTTCGCCGTCTGCTGCTCCACCCAATACCTCCACTCTAGCTCCAGTAGAGGTCCCACATTCCTCCTCCCATCGTCGTCATACGATGGTCACTCGCTCACAAAACAACATCTTCAAACCAAAGATTTACACTATTACCAAACATCCACTACCTGACTTGGAGGAACCTCGCACCATCACGGAAGCTCTTCGGCACCCCTGTTGGTGTGCCTCTGCGTCTGCTGAGTATGATGCCCTTGTTCGGAACGACACATGGGAGTTAATTCCCGCCTCTGCCGCTACCAATTTGGTGGGATATATGTAGCTTTTCCGAATCAAACAACACCCTGATGGCTCTGTGGATCGCTACAAGTCTCGCCTTGTTGCTAAAGGCAACAATCAATGCCTGGGTATTGACTACAAAGAAACGTTCTCCCCGGTTGCCAAACATCCAACCATCAAGGTGATCCTTACAATTGCACTTGCCAAGGCTTGGCTCCTCCACCAGATGGACTTCAATAACGCCTTTCTTCAGGGTCATCTTCAGGAGACGGTGTACATGAAACAATCTCCAGGCTTTGTCCACTCGAACTTCCCCCTTCATGTTTGTAAACTTCGTAAACCCATTTATGGCTTGAAACAGGCACCGAGAGCCTGGTATACTGAACTTCATGGCTTCCTTGTGCGCTATGGCTTCCGGGTGAGCACTTGTGACTCTTCCCTCTTTATTTATCATCTTAACGATATCACTATGTACTTTCTAGTCTATGTTGACGATTTGTTACTCATAGGCAACTCCCCCTCTCATCTTCGGGACTTCATGACTATCATTTCTTCACGCTTTTCCGTGAAGAATCTTGGCACACCCAACTACTTTCTTGGCATTGAGATCACTCCCACTACTAATGGCTTATTTCTCTCTCAACAAAGATACGTCCATGATCTCTTACACCGGTTCCGTATGGATGCTTCGAAACCATGTCACACTCCATTATGCACCACCACCGCTTTAAAGCTTGATGATGGTTCAGCTCCGGTTGATAGCACCTTGTACCGCAGTATTGTGGGTGCGCTATAATATGTTACAATCACTCGCCCTGATCTTTGTTTCTCCATCAATAAACTAGCACAGTTTATGCACCGACCCCTAGCCACTCATTTCACCCAGCTAAAGCGCACTCTACACTATCTCAAATTCACTCATGATTATGGACTCCTCCTTCGTCAGTCGGTGCATCTCTCTCTCACTACGTTTAGTGATGCCGACTGGGGTGGCAACTTCGACTCCAAAATGTCCACTTTATCTTGGCGGCAACCCGATCTCTTGATTGTCTCGGTGTCAACGCACGGTTGCTAGGTCCTCCACCGAAGCTGAGTACCGGGCGGTTGCCACCACCTCTACTGAGGTCATATGGCTTCGCAATCTGCTCGACGAACTTCACATTTCACCTGTGGCTCCACCAACTATCCTCTGTGACAACATTGGTGCAACCTATGTTTGCTCCAATCCTATCTTCCACTCCCGAATGAAGCACCTCGCACTAGATTATCACTTTGTAAGGGAACAAGTTCTACTTCAATGACTTCGGGTATCCCATATTTCCACTTATGATCAAGTTACTGATGTGTAACATCCCATCACCGATGGGAAGGTTATTTGGGTAATTTGGTACAAGGTAGGATCATACTGCATTTTGTTAATTGAGCATTCATTGACCTCTAATTATAGAGGAATGAATTAATTACACATGCATTGATAGGTACATGCATTCATGGCATTTTCTGGCATTTAATTGTGATCATGAATTGATTGTAAATTTTCAAGATAATTAGGTTTAATTATGATTTATTGGGAATTATGGCATAATTGGGTTTGTATAGTTGAATTGTAGTGTCTTAGGAGTGATTGGCAATTGATAGCAACCTATAGGAAATTTTTTGAAAATTTAGGAGAAAATGTCAGGACCGGAAATTTTGGAGTGGCAGACCGGTTGATCGTATGGTACCGAAATACTTGTCTAATGGCAATGGAAAATTTAGATTTGTGAGTTTAGGGATTTCTATGATGAGCCATTGGAATTTAGAGACTGAAATTTAATGAAATTGAGGACTTATGTTTTATGAGCTTTAGGTTAAATTAACCCTATATATTGCCTAAGTTTAAAATTCTTCTTGGTTACATCTTAAAAATCCAAGGCTTTTCCCCTTCTCCTTCCTCTTCCCTTCGACGATTTGATCTTTCCCCTTGGAGATTCTTGCTTGTTTTTCTCTTTCATTGTGGTTGAAGACCAGCTGAAACCTTGGAGATGTTGAAGTTTGGCTTGGCTATGGAAGATCACCATGGTTGTTAGAAGTTGAGAGATTTTTCGGAGATTTAGGGTTTAAGGATTTGAGCTTCGATTTGGTAAGTTTGATGGCTTTAATGTTGTTATTTATTGTTGTTTGATGCATTTATGGCATTTATTGTAAAAGATTGGGTAGTTTAGGGTGTTTAATGCTGATTTTAGAGAGTGGAAATGGAGGAAAAATCGAACGGAGAAGAAGGTGAGACCCGCACGTCGCGACGTCTGAAAAAGGCTATGCCGCGACGAGAAAATGCGTGCTCGCCGCGGCGAGCCACGCGAGACGTCGCAGCAAGCAAATGGATATTTCACCGCGACGAGGTTATCTGTAGGCGTCGTGGCGAGGCGCAGAAAGGTGCTCGCCGCGGCGAACGTTTTCCACGCCGTGGCGAGGGATGTGAGGCCGTGGCGAGGAGCAAAATTTTGATTGGATGTATTTCAATTTATGACGCATAACTTATGGTATAGACCTCCAATTGAGGTGATTCTTGATTTGTTATGAACTAGAAAAAGAGGTCTACAATTGAGGAATTGAATGAGAGTTAGAATTTAATTTAGCATGGTCCCAATCATAGAAAGAAAGTCGATTATAGTTTCCTTTTGCAACCTAAGGATAGTTTCTTGATAATTGGAGATTTAATTGGAGGTTTATGAAATCAAAGGGTACTATTGACCTGGTGAATAGTGAATTTTGGTTATGAGGCAAGAGATTGCGGAATTGGGTTATAGTGCCGGAAAATCATAAATATGCATCGTACATATTTTTAATTAAGACATATGCATCATTGAATTGTTTTAAATTGAATATCTAGTAATGGGGAATTATTTAACTGTTATAGAGGCATCGTTGGATCGTCATTCCACGAATATTGCTGGGACTTCCAGGCAGTAGCTCGGAAGTTACAGGTGAGTAACCTAGTTGGTTCCTCAATTTCTGATTGATAAATGCCCTATATGAACTGTTTGCAAATGTGCATTGTATGAGTATGTGAATGCTTAGGATCGAAATGCATGCTTTTGATAAATTGGATTTCACTGATACGTGATTATGGGAAACTGTGTTAAATGGGCTTATAGCCATATGACTGTGAATTATCGGACATATGCATTACATGCATAATTGCATGAACAGATAATGGACGTTGTGACCTGAGTCGCTACTATTACTGAAAAGAGCTTTAAGCTCAAA
Source organism: Erythroxylum novogranatense (assembly GCA_029891385.1). Lineage (NCBI taxonomy): Eukaryota > Viridiplantae > Streptophyta > Magnoliopsida > Malpighiales > Erythroxylaceae > Erythroxylum > Erythroxylum novogranatense. The sequence continues at coordinate 57,335,586 of CM057226.1, read as the reverse complement.
TACTGTCACTGAACCGAGCCTCGAGCTCGAGGGGAGTTAGTGCATCCTGCATGAGGGCTCTCCTACTCCCTAGACGCGTCTACTGATCACTGTCACTAAATAAGCGCTCAGTCACAACAATGAAATAAACCTGAAACGAGTCACATATGCATCGCATACAAATGTGTTAACTGATTTGTGAGTATTACTAAATTCCCTTATGACATGAGAAATTGTAGACTGTTATATGATATTTTAAATGTTACTGTGATGTGTTGTACGCAGTTTGCGTAATGTATGTATTGAGTGAACTATCGATGATGGTTTCTCATTGAGTTCGCAAACTCATCCAAAATTGCATATTGTTTTTCAGGACTGATAGTTTAGACTCCTAGTTCCAGAGTTTCTTCTCCTGCCGCGTGAGCGTTCTAGTGAAAGAGGCGATGGCTCACAGGTCGGTCAGCTGGGATTGGATTTTGGGGATGACTTAGTATAGACTCTTGTATCAGTTTCCTTTTTGGATTATTGTATTTAGACTGTAGGGAACTGATAGACTTGTCTATATTTCTTATTGATTTTATGAAACGAGAAAGGCTTTATGGTTTTTAAAATTCAGTGATTTTGTTGTTGCGGATTTCATTGTATTGATGCCATGTGGATTTTAGTATTGATCGATCGTAGTGCAACCTTGTCATAGGATATGTATCGGAATGACCTACAGGCGTCCCGGTGTGTACCCTACGGTAAGGAGGCACTACATGATGCCTTAACTAAACCCCTTTCTTGCACAAAATTCGATTCCCTTCGATCCAAGATGAATGTTCACTCTAAACAGTTCATCTTGCGGGGGTGTATTAAGGAACACTCCACTACTGTATGGCGTCCCTGTAGACAATACTTGCCCCTCTTCCAGAATCTGTTATTGTAGAATATTTCGTACATATTTTTTGTCCGTTTTCTGTATATACTCTTGTATATATATTCTATCCTCATGTATGAACAGTGATCAGATCAGTAAAAACAATACTCATTTCCTCTTCAATCATTACTATTCTTTCAGTTCTATTTAACTGCGAACCTATTATAATCTGATTGATTGTCACAATAGAGTATAGGAGCAAAAATTGGTTTTAGAAGAACAGTTTTACATGTTTTTTTGACTGACTTGAGCAAATGTTAGATAAAACAAAGGTCAAATCTTTATCATTAAAAAACTGAAAGGGAAGGAAGGTCGCAAAGCAAGAAAATCTATAAGAAGAGTCAACAAGTTCAACTTTAACTTAATAAAACAATAAAAATTTCACTAACATAACAGGTCTGAAAAAATCTAATGACACGCAGTCTTATCAAAACTAGGACTAAAATGATATTAAATTATAGGTAGATATCATATCAATGTTAATTTTAGTGTAAATTTTATTAGTCATAATTGTTTTCTCTAATCAAGTTGAACGTGTTTAGATAAAAAGTGTGAGCTTTCTATGCCTTGTACTGAAAATTTTGTCTTATTTATTTCATATTTCTCAAATATCACACCTCTTATCTATTTTAAATAACTTTCGATCTTTTATACGAGTATATTTGATCGGCTCTACTCATTCTACTATCTTCTCCTAATTATTTTCTACACTTGATTTTGCAAAAACAAAAAAAAAGTGCTTGATTCTGATAAATTTTACAAAAACAACAGTTAAAGATTCAATGTTTCAAAGATTGGGTTGTATAATTTGCATATGTTGTTGACAATGAAGTTGTCTTTAAGCCTATATATTGTGTTAACTCTTTGTTTAATCTCTAACCATAAAGTAAATAAAACTTTAAACATATTTTCCTTAAAAGACCAATTTTCTTCATGCAACTTTTGAAATTTTGCTTTGAAAAGCAGCATACAAGTTTTGCTTGTGAAGACTTTAGAACTGTGTCGTCACCGTATCATTTTGTCTATTATCCCTAGGTTGGGTCTGTTGAAGGCAATGAGGACATAGTGGCAAAGAATCTTCTATAGGTGCAATGCTATGATTGTTCTTTTATCTTTCACAGCCATGACTTGACTCTGAATTTGAATTGATGTTGTAGTGTGTCTATTAAGGGTGAAATTAAGTTCAGGCAACTTGGATAATTCAGAAAGGTTAATTGCACTGATTAGTTAGCTTTAGGCAAGTGATTGAAGACTTATAAGAACGCATGATTGTTCTAATAATTATACTTCGAAACTTTATTCATAAATATGGGTGTATTTAGAGCGTCACAAAGTGTGATCATAAGCATTATTTATAAGTGCAACACCTTCTAAAACATAATATTTAGGCGCTGATTCTTCAATAAGGTTGCTGGCCAACGTAGTTTCCTGGAGGATCATAGTTGCAGCCAATGAAAGTGCCTCCATTACCGCATCTCACCTTAGCACAACCTATGCGTACGGAGTTTTTCCACACCACCTGAGTGTAGTGCCCACAAACTTGGCCTTCCGCGCAAGAGTTGGAGCCGTAGTCGTAGAAGGGTTTCTCGTCAACCCACAGTTTCACGGCTTCCGCTCCGGAGAGGTCTCCTGTGCTCATTGCTAGGTTTTCTCCGCACGGCCGATTTGTAGAATGCACAAGATTGCAGTCGTCTGCACGTTGACTGGCGTAGTTTTGGGAAAAGGCAGCTACCTTGTCGTCCTAAGTCACCGGTCCGACACCTACTGCTGCACTATGTGCTTGGACATAATCGTTGGGTGCGTCTTGAGCGTGGATCAGACTTACTAAGGACAGGCTCATTAGGCAGAGAAGAGTTAGAGCAATCCTGAACGTCACCATTTTTGGCTTTTACACACTAACAAGCATGCACTACAATGAGCAATGTCTTGAATATGGACGGGAGTTCATGAGGAGTTTTATAACTATATATAGGCGTAAAATTGTGAGAAGTTAAGTGAAATGACTATAGATTAGTACGTGTGCCCGGCCCCATAATATATATTTAATAGAACCAAAATTTTCCAATGAATTATAAGAAAACATTTATTTATTGAGATGACAAAATTTTTATTCTTCTATTATACTCAATTTTTAATTGAATTTTTTACTAATTTTTCAATTAGATCTTCCAACATTCAGTAATTTTAATTTTAGTATGACAAGTCAATACATCGGGTTATATATAGCATTTTGTAATTCACAAATGTCATATCATTATGCTATATCTTTATGATACTAGTTTGTCTAACATTGCATTAATATTAAATTTGCTTTTATTAACTCTCCATGTAGCTCTATTAATTACTCCTCTTAATTAGAAAATCATTAATGATAAAAAGACATAATTGAGGAAATTTTTAACCGGTCCTATTGTCTAATATATATGAGGTTTTGATATTAATTTATGATAAATGCAAATTAACAAAAGAATAAAAGACCTCATAACAGAAACCTCATAGTTCTTATGTATTTAGCATAAACAGAAATGATGTATAAAGAATATTAGGTACTTATATAATTTGATAACATTATATAAAAGAAATTTGTCTATAGATCTAAAATTGGTCTATATTTATAATTTGTACCCATTAACATAGTAATAATTTTATGTTGTATGATTTATTAATATTTATTATTATTTTAGGTACATTTGTAGTAATTGAACTATAATGATTTTGACAATTTCTCAATTGAGTCCTTCTACTATTAACAACTTTTTAATTAAGTACCTTATATTAAATTGAAAGCAATTATTAATAGAATTTTTAAGTTTCACAGTGTTATGTATAATTTTTATTATTAATAAATTGATTTAAAATAATGACATATTGTTGGGCCCTGAATCCAGGTCCGAAACCCAACCCACTTGCTTACTTAAGAATCGTGAATCATACATATATGTATAGACAAACACAGAAATCAAAAGTGAAGCAAATACGAATCGGATTATCAAATGACAAATACGGGAAATAATTACGGATCGAATTCAACTTGGAAGCAAAACATACAAATGAAGACAAATCAAGTAGCATGACAAGTGTTCGACATCCGGGATTAATTAACTTAAAGAAGCGTCGCGTTGAATACTTTAGACTTAACCTATCCGAATCAGTATAATTTTTTTTTCTTTCTTGCTTTCTTATACAATGTAATTCATCTATCATACTTGGAAACTTATCCTTAAACTCATACTAATCTCAATTTTCTTGATTCTTCTTAATCATCATATTCTGATTTCTTACCATAACAACCTCACACTCATGTCAATAAAATCCATATATTTATTCCCCAGTTCATAAAATCCATAAACTATCATACATAATTCCGACAGCATAACGGCTGCATTTTCAATACCACAAACCTGCAAATGACTTAAATACACTTCTAATTACCAGTTCAATCAGTTCAATTCATCCGCATCCAAATCACATTCATACTCAATTCAATATACCAATCATAATCCAATCCAAAACACATTCATATTAGATACCGAAACATAATCCCATACAATTACATTTTTAATCCATAACCATCCACAATTTGTATCATTCCATATGCAACTTCCCCATTCATATTCCATCATCATACACATTCATCCATATCTATACATATCCATCTCACATTCATAAGATCAAATCAATATATGATTTCATAACCATCCACAAATTCATAAATCATCATACACCTTGAAATAAAATGCTTGTAATACATTAATGGCAAATCAAGCCAAAAATCAAGACTTATACAACATCGATATCAACCTCTACTTTATACAAATCACATAATGTACAAAATGAACATAAAATCTTGACATGCTTTCATCCAATCTCCTGCTCGAACACCTGGAGATGGGGATGAAAGGGGGGGGGTGAGGTACAGAGCTCGTGGATAATATGCTTATGGATTGAAAAATAAACAAAAGCCATTTCTCAAAACTTTATCATCTTATAAAGAATTTCATAGTAGGAATTTCCTCCAATGTTTATTTCACAAACACTTCTTTTTTCAAAACACTAATACACACTTTCCAAAAACTGTCGTAGTTAAAAACCTCACTTTCTTAATTCTCGTAAAACTCAAATTCTTCTTTTCACAAAACATGAACAATTTCAAAGATATGAATGCATCACATTTCATACAACATCATATCATATGACACATCAAAATGGTTTGGCAAGTCTATAATTCATGACGAACTACACAATTCCATAATATGGCCTTGTGTAGTCGTATACACATAAGGGAGTCCTAAAAGGAACTCCGTGCCACTTGCGGGCAGCCAGGAGAAGGCTTTACACATGATGTCAACGTGCACGTGACGGTTTCTTGAGGGACTATGCCGCACCCACATGACATGTAATTCATGATCTTGAAAACATGTGGCCCATATGGCCTATTTTTGAAAAGCTTGATTTCATGAACATGACATATACATATGCATTTCTAGCATCACTTCATAATTCACACAATTTGCAAATCATAATTCACTTAAAAATTCTCAATCATTCCAAACAAAGAATGCATACTTTAGAACGTTGCAAAATAAGTTAAACTTCATGTCCCATAAGTTCACATATTGAATTTGCAATCAATTTAAATACAATGAACTCAAACAAGCATTTTAACTTTATAAAATCATTTGGAATCCATGGGATAAACAATTCAAACCATTCATGAAAACTTATTCAAAAATAATCCATTTGAAACCATGAACTTAATCATTCATAATCTTTCCAAAATCACTTGATTCAATCCTTTAAAAATCATTGAATGAGCAATTTAAATCATTTATAAAAATTGTTCGAAAACAATTATAGGAATTTCTTAAACCATTTAAGAATAATGAACTTAACAATTCATCATATTTTCAAAATAAATTACAAACCAATAGCTTAGAAACATGCTTACTTTCTTGATTCTTCAAAACTTGTAAATAACTTAAAATTTGAAAAACAAACATATTACCCACCTTACATCCATGCCATAAGCTTGTCCATGCTTCAACTTGATCTTTGCTTCTCCCTCTCTTCCCACTTAAAATTACCTAAGCCATAGTCCACCAAATCCAATATCATACTCATTATATTTCTCAAAATTGATTTCATAATTTACAAGCCCATAAGATTTCTAACTTCTCTACATCATAATCTTCCAAAATCCCCACTCATATAATTTGGCATGAAGTATAACTCATTTTTCATCCAAAATCAAACATAACTTATGACATAATTATCAAACTAACTTCAACAACCACAAGCCCATATACATCTTATGTCAAATCAACCAAAAACCCAAGAAAATCTCAAAGCTCATAAAGTTATCTTACCTTATTTTCCACCATTTTCGAATTTCTTCTTGACCCATCTTGTAGCTTTCACCTCCTTCCATGTTTTTCTCCTTGAATCATGTAAAAATCATGCTTATAGCCCATGGAAAACAAAACCCTAGCAGCATCTCTCTTTTCTCCCTTCTTCTTCTCCAACGAACTCTCCTTTCTCTCTTTCTTCTTCTTATTTCTTCTTTCTTCTTCTAGAATTTTCGTAGGCCTCTTTAAAAAATGACTCTCCCCTCTTCTTTATAAGCCAAGTCGTTAAATGGAGTATAAAAGACCCTTTTGCCCCTTACTTATAAGCCTTAACTCAAATCTTTTAGTTAACTCTCTATTTTGCCCCTGAACTTTCTTTCCATACAAAATTACTTTGGGACATTAATTTCATCATCAAAAAGAAGGAATTAGCCAAAACTTCCTTCTAGAGAATTATTCCTCTATGTCTTAATTTCATAATGCCTTAAGAATCATCCAATTCGGAGCACTATATCAAAAGTTATAGTCCAAACATGTCGGACATATCATTTGCTAACACATTTTCTAGCAATTCACTTCCTTCCACAAATAGACATTCTTAAAAGCTAAATTGAAATTTCATTTTTTCATATGACTTGTAGCCCCATGTCTTAATTTTTTTTTCCCTCAAAGATCACTTCAATCGGATCTCCACAGATCTCGAATTTCATAAAACACTGAACTATGTTCAGAAACTTTCCTGTCTCACTTTGATTCAAATAATCTTGCTCAATTAAATCCCTAAAATTTATAATTTTTCATTAATATGAAATTAAGTGTCTTAGGAATCCAACGCTTCGAGAAGTAAGTCATTCGGATGTCGGACGGAAGAGATATCAACAAAAGATTGGACATAAGTCAGATGAGGAAGGAAGATAGCAAAATCGGAAAGAAACAAATTGTTCCGATTATCATAAGATTCAATCAAACTCTTTTAATTCAACTCCAATTGATACAAATGTTCATGGAGAGAAAAACACATGTGTTAGGAATTCAATGCTTCAAGAATCGCCTCAATCAGAGGTCGGACGAAGGAGTTATGACCCGACAAACTCAACATGTTCATGTTCTGATTCCTATCAAACATACTTTGGTGCAAATGCCATAACTTTCATTATAGATGTCGTATTGACTTCTTTCTTAGACGGTTAGAAAGTAGACATCTAGGGCTACAACGTTCATGAAGACCAAAATTTGAAATTCGGACATTATGGGGGTCAAATTACACTGGCCGTGTGAAATCACAAGGTCAGCCCGTGTAACCTTCGGGTGAAAACTGTCTCCTGCGCCCAGATTTACACAGCCCGTGTAAATTCACACGGGCAGGCCGTGTAACCTTCGGATGAAACAAATTTTTCATCCTTCAAGACTCCTCAAAAGGATCCTAAACCAACCCTAACTTCCTCTTTACTCATATCTTACCTAAAATCAACTCTTTCGTGTCCGGGATCACGTCACAAACTCTAAAGGTTCGGGAATTTCAATTACCACGACATCCTAACTTGTAATAAGCATAAATCTCAACTCCGATCTCAAAAACTTGCAAACTTAGTCTCGTTGGAAAGATAAAAGAACAAGCTACAACTGCAAAGAAGGCAACTTTGGCCAATTCTATTTAAATCATTCCTTAATTTCCCTTGAATCAGCATACTCATTTTCATTCTTATGCATAACTTAACATTCATGCTAACTACACTTCTTCTTAATTTCACATCATTTATAACAATTCAACTATCATTTGGAATTCATCCAAAACTCAACCTCAATTCAATAGCATCTTGTCATTTATAATTTCTTACTTTTCCATAATATCTTACATATCTAATCATGGGTCATGCTTAAAGTTTCTCAGCTCATCATCCATTAATAACACATTCTAATATCATAATCATCTATAACATAATTCATATACAAAAACACTCATTTTATTTCATTTTCATATTTCTAATTTCCACTCAAGGTTCGGGGTCCAACACATATCATCACTGTAATGATATAATTTGTTGAAGTGGCATTTGCAAGGCTCTAAATGGTTGATATGATATATATTACGTTTACCATTATGTTAAGTCTAAATATTTCATACGATATTTTATCATTATTATGCAATAAATTATATTTTAACGACACTATATTGTAGTTAACTAAAAGATACCATTGTCGTATCCTTATAAGCCTTCAATCCCTTATTCAAGTTATCAATCACAAGGTCAGAATTCTCAATAATCAATTCAAATATGGAGTTCCTAATCATTTTAAAGCCAGAACAACTGAAATTTACATAGTTCTTCTGCGTGGTGAGATTTTTTTGTAATATTCAAGTCATGTGTTATGTAAAGTGTTGTATCCTCTGTTATCCCTGATTCAATACTCATGTTAGAATAGAGTGATTAGAAACACCAATATGGTGAAATTGACAAAAAAAAAAGTGAAGTACTTATATACATAAAGAGTTCTACGCAGTTTAATAAAGCTGTCTTTTTTCAAGGCATTACTTTTCTTTTGGAAGAATAACCTTTTATATTTCTCGAACCCAAAAACCTTATATGTCCACTCTCAAACCCCTAAAATACATTTTTGATAATTAATTAAACCAATTAATCTTCCTTCTCAGATTATAATTCTAACTTGATGTTCTCTTTCGGTTGGTTTTGAAATTTAAGAGACAATGGCTATATATGTATAGGAAAATTTGGGAGGATGAAACCAAGTATTAAGTTTTCATTTATGAAGTAGAACAAATGAATAATATGTTTAACCTCAAAACTTGTAGGAGCCAAGAATCCTGACAAGATCAACCATCTTTATGGATACGGGAGCATACGGACATGGACATGTAACATGACACGGATATGGTTACGAGAGCATACCAACTTCTAAAATTTAGTGGACATGGACACGGCATATATATATATATATATAATTTAGAATTAAGAAAAAAATTTAGAATCCATAATATGATATATATTGATTGATGTGTTTCAAGACTTCCAACATCTTGATAGTTCATACATATTTGGTATTTTATAAACCCATTTAAAAAAACATGGAGCATATATATGCACTCTTTATAGGTGTCCTTATCAGACGCATATCCGACACGAACATATATGTGTCCGACATGCGGACACGACTCTATTTTGTTGTGTCTGTGCTTCTTTAAGGTTTGACAAAGTGACCTTACAAAAGTCTAAAACCAGAACATGATATTGCGGAACTCACTGACCAATAGTGCATAATTCAATGCATACTTCACAAAGTCATGCGAAATTGCGAATGTAAGGCTTCCCGTAAGTCTACTAAAGTCATCGCTTTTGGGACTGGAATCCCAATAGCTTTAACCCGACACGCTACTTCTTTTCTTTTCCTTTTTTCACATGGCCTTACTAGTAGGCCTTGAAAAGATGGTAGTCAATTTTTGAAAAGAAAGTAACGGCTGCAATCAGGAATCAGAAAAGAAAAAGAATAGCATTGCCCTCACTTAAACAAGGAGACAATTCAAAATCTGAATCCAATGATTGTTACCTAGGGTCCAATTGTTTCATGTTTTTAACTGGGGCATGCACGTTCATTGTCGTTGAAGCTTGAGAAGAGTTCTCTCAAAATGTTTGAGGAATTCACATGTTACAGCGCAATTAATGGAGCAAAAGATCAGGATACCATAAAAAAAAGGTGCGGGAGCTTATCTTGTGATGGAATCAACAATATTCACAGTGGAAATAACCCAAAATCAGAAATAAACATAGAGGCAAACCAATCACAAGAATCGAAACAAGACAAACCTGTTAAAGTATAGAATCGCTAATTGATCTTCTTTCCACAAAAACTTCTTTCCGCAAATCTTCTTATCCTTACAGCTTTCTTTCGTGTAACGTTAATCGTTTCTGTAACCCTTGTTTCTGGGTGAGCAGAAAAAATAGATCATGTATTTTTAGAGAGTTTTTGAGAGAGTTTCTGTTTTCTCTCTAAGTTTTCTAATAATCATCATACCCCTTCGATAGGAAGAAAAGCTTATATATATATATCACAAAACCTCTCCTTTTCGCATAAGAATTACCGATAAGATTATAAGATTTTTCCTATGCGGTTTATAATTCATATCAATAGATTTTTCTATTTAATTTAAAATTTTAATGAATAAAATTTTAATAAGACAAAATTAATAAGACTAGAATTATAATAAGAATCTATACAAGACTAGTATATTCTTATTATAATTAATCATATATTATTCCAAAATTTATGATTGAACTCCTTATTAATTTTAACTTTCCTCAACATAATAAATTATGTTCCCCATATTAAGATTACAGATGCTTGTCAAATAAAATAAATTACTGAAAATTTATTTAAATAACAATTTTAATCTTTAAGATCGTCGCTCAACATATTTCATGTGTCGGATTAAAAATTCACCTGCAGGGTTTACATAATGAAACCTTATAAGCTTACTTAAAGTGCATCATCATTCTCTATACCAAGACATAGATTCCATCATTAATTAATATTTCACAAATACAAATTGTTTTTGTCAAATTCACCAAGTATTATTGTCTCGATAATTGAAACTCACTCTTTAATGAATTAAAGTACAAGACAATGTATATTTGTTTATATTAACTTAATCAAGATTAAGAACATAAATCTTATTTTTAATGTCCTCAAGAATTTGTTTTAATAGTCAGTATAAAACAACCATTCTCAACTTGGTCCAGTTAGATACATATAAAATGTACTAACACATATTCATATGCAAATCTCCAATTGAATACAATTCAATAATTGTTCAATGAAAAACATCCAACTATTACATTTGCATGGTTAATAGTATATATCTATCAATCTCCCACTTAGAGTCATAACCATGCATCTATTATTTAACTCTCATTCCTTCCACATGACTATCAAAAGTCTTTGTTGGTAAGCTCTTTGTAAAAGGATCAGTCAGGTTGTTTTCTGATGCAATCTTCATTACCACCAAATCACCCCTTTGAGCTATGTCTTATATGAGGTGATACTTCCGCTCAATGTGTTTTTCCCTTTTATGGCTCCATGACTCCTTTGAGTTTTCAACCAGCCCACTATTGTCACAATAAAGTTTAATAGGCGATTGAACTATTGGAACCACACCCAGATCTATTAGGAAGTTCGTAAGCCACACGACTTCCTTGGTTGCCTCAGAGGCTGCCACATATTCAGCTTCCATGGTAGAGTCCGCAACACAAGTTTACTTAATACTCCTCTAACTTATGGCTCTGCCTCTTAGAACAAAAACATTTCCTGAGGTAGATTTCCAAGAGTCCTTGTTAGACTGAAAGTCTGAATCTATATAACCTATGGGTACAAGGTCTTCTGACTAGTAAACCAATATATAATCTCTAGTCCATTTTAAGTAGTTCATTATATGTTTGATTGCAGTACAATGTTCTCACCCAGGGTTAGACTGAAATCTGCTAACCATGCCAACAACAAAACAGATATCATGTCTAGTGCACAACGTTGCATATATGAGGCTTCCTACTGCAAAAGCATAAGGAATTGCCTTCATTCTCTTTATCTCTTCAGATGTCTTAGGACATTGATCCTTAAATAGAGTAATTCCATGTCTGAAAGGAAGAAAATCCTTTCTTAGAATCCTGCGTATTGAAACGAGCAAGAATAGTATCAATATAAAAGTGCCTGTGATAAGCCAATCATCCTTTTCTTGCGATCTCACATAAACTTGATCCCAAGAATATGAACAGCTTCTCCCAAGTCCATCATATCAGAATGCTCAGATAGCCAGTCCTTGACAGAAGTTAACATACCTATACAATTTCCTATAAGCAGAATATCATCCACATATAATACCAAAAAGACTACCTTCTTACCATTCCACTTCCCATGCACACAAGACTCATCACGACACTGATCAAAACCAAAAGTTTTGATCGATTGATCAAAACAAATATTCCAAGACCTAGATGCCTTTTTAAGTCCATAACTGGACCTATTCAATTTGCATAGCAAATGTTCTTGGCCATTAGCAATGAAACCCTCTGGTTGTTTCATATAGATGCATTCATCAAGACTTCCATTTAGGAAACCTATCTTGACACCTATTTTCCAAATTTTGTAATCCAAATGAGCTGCAATGGATAGAAGAGTTCTAATAGACTTAAGCATGGCTACTGGTGAAAAAGTTTTCATCATAATCAATCCCTACTTTCTGAGTATACCCTTTCGCAATAAGGCTCGCCTTATAATTTTGTACTTTACCGTCTATACCCCTCTTTTTCTTATAGATCCACTTACATCCGATGAGTTTAACTCCTTCAAGTGGTTCTACAAGTTCCCAGACTTGATTAGAGTACATAAAATCCATCTCAGATTTCATAGCTATAAACCAATTATCAGCATCTTTATCTTGTAGTGCATCGTCGTAACATAATGGTTCAGTATTCACTTCTTCAGGGATTCTGTCAAATGCTTCTCCCAAAAGTGTATGTCTAACCAATAGTTGTCTTATTCTCCCACTACGACGAAGTACGACGGGCTATTCAGCCACACCTACATCTTGTTGTAGCTGTAAGGCCGACAAGTCTATAACTGGTGGAACCATATCCTGGTCATAGTTGAGAGTCTCAACATGTCCGTCATTACCAATAGGCAATGAAAAGTTAGGGACTCCTACTTCTTATTCGTGTAGATTTGGATCAATATCTGCTACGTCAATCCCAACATAACTCCCACTACTTTCAGGCTATAGTGGAATGTTAGGAACTGACTCTTGGGGCAGATGTTGAGCTTGTGGTCCACTAACATTTCTCCCACTATGATGAGGCAATGGAATGTTAGCTCCGACCAAGAATGGTTTAGGTTCATGTTCTGTTGGAAATAGTCTAACTGGTATGTTTTCTCCTCTCAACTCATGTAAGGCTAATTGACTTTTGGGAATATGGGTTACAATATAGTCCTCCTCAAGGTAATGTGCATTGGTGCTAACAATGATCTTTTTATCCTTAGGACTATAAAATAAACCACCTTTCGTTCCTCTAGGATATCCAATAAAGAAACATAACTTTGATTTGGATTCCAACTTGTCTGCTTTCCCATATAGGTTAGGCAACCCCACATCCGAACATGTCTTAGATTAGGCCTACGCCCAGTCCACGGTTCTGTAAAAGTCAGAGGTACTGACTTAGAAGGAACAAAATTCAGAATGTATGCCACTGTTTCAATTACATATCCCTAGAAAGAAATCAACAAATCTGAATTACTCATTATTGACCTAACCATTTCCATAAGCGTCCTATTTCTCCTTTCTACTACACCATTTTGGTGTGGCATACCAAGTGCAGACAATTGTCAAGTAATTCCTTGTTATGATAAATAAGCAATGAATTCCCTAGAAAGGTATTCGCCACCATGATCAGATGGTAATGACTTGATATATTTTCCATGTCATATCTCCGTTTTTGCCTTAAATACTTTTAATTTTTCAAAGCATTCAGACTTACAGCGCAATAGGTAAATATATCCATACCTTGAGTAATCATCTGTGAAAGTCACAAAATACTAAAAACCACCCCTAGCTTGGACACTCATTGGGCCACACAAATCAAAATGAATTAGTTATAAAACATCATTAGCCCTATTACCTTTTAAGGGAAAAGGCCTCTTAATCATTTTACCTTCCAGATAGGATTCAAAGGTTAATAGTGCTTTCACTTTCAATGAACTCAAAGGTCCATCTTTGACCAACTTAGAAATTCTATCTAAGTTAATATGACCAAGCCTTAAATGCCAAAGATAAGTGTGATTGAATTCAATAGGACGTTTTCTTTTTAATGGTCATTTCTCCTTCACTTAACTGGCGTGTTACCTGAAACCCTTGCAAAGAATTGCAGACATGATTAGTGTCTCCTGAGTCTACACACCATTGGAGTGTAATCAATACCGCTAAACAAGTTTCAATAACCAGCAAATAAAAAAAAGATGTACCTTGCTTTTTCTTGGCTATCCAGGTTGGACATTGCTGCTTCCAATGACCTGGTTGTTACAGTGAAAACATTTGCCTTTTGACTTTTTCACGACACCCTTTGCACTATTAGCTGCACCATTCTTTTTAGGACACACCTTACTGAACACAACCTTGTACTTTTCAGTAGTAAGCAAAATGTCTAAATTCCTTTTTCAATCCACATATTTAGGACCCTTAAGCTTGTTTTGGGTTATGATGTTAGCTAGAGCATTGAAGGATGTCATATTGAACTGAGATTAAACATAAAATCAATATCATATTTTCTTAATTTTAACACATAATTGAATAAAAAAAATATGACCTTAAAATTCACTTATGCATATCTGACATTCATAAACATCAATCTTGATAGGAGAATTAAACTAACCATATGTCATGCATAAATAATAAAATAACTGACATGCACTACTCGATAAGAGAAACATGCCAGAAAACTGTTATAAGTGAAAAACTATTACATCCGGTCCATGCCCCTAATTAAATTACTCATATAGAGAATTAAAATAATACAAACAAAACTAGACTAGATCCAGTGATACACAAACATTTATCATCTTTTGACGGGAAAGAATATGTAAATAGTCACAACTAGCAAGTAATGGAAAACACCTTTTAATTTTGTTTTTTAATAATAATAAAAAAAACAAATTCTATTTGTCTGTATTATTTAATAAACAGCAAATTTCCAGAAGAATTTAAAAAAATCACAAAGAATTTAATTTGCAAAACTAAAAATATTTCTAGGCCATTTTCAAAAATAAGAAATATTTTAGATCATTTTGGTTAGCACATTGGGCCTTTGAACCCAGCGTCCTGGGTTTGAGTTCTAATAGAACAATTGTTAGAAAATTTTTACAACTTTAACCATCCAGAAAACTTCCACTTCATCGTCTACCTCACGATGAAGACAAAACCAGTCGGTTTTTTTTAAACAAAAACAACTTTCACTCTTGCATGAAAACATAAAACGATTCTGTTGAATATGTTCATTTGTCACATCACAAGATGTTCATCTTCCACGTTAAGCAACAAAATCGTTTTCAACAGAAAACGATTATGTTGAAAGCGATTTTTGTATTAAAAACAAAAAACGTTTTCAGTTTTCATGCAAAGGATTTTTATACATTTTAATATAAAAACAATGTTCTTCATGCAAATGATGTTTATAGAAAAACCGTATCTCTCACAGATTCATGCAAGAGGGAAAACAATTGTTGTATTATTCATGAAAACAGAAAATGGCATTTTGCTTAACGTGAAAATAGAAAACGATTTACAAGAGTTTCTTTTTTCATGTTAATTTTTTCATGTTAATAAAAAAATGTTTTTCTCCATTCTTCACATAGACAAATCGTTTTTTCATTTTTTGAAACAAAAAAATAAAAACTACTTTCATTTGTTGAAGTAAAACGATAACATTTTTACATGAGTTTCAAGTTTCATGTTAAGCAAAAAAAACGACTTTCTCTATTCTAACGAAACATGGTTCGGAAAAACGAATTGAATAGGAACACATAGGAAATCGTTTTTCACATAAACGAAAAAAAGCAAATGCAAATTAAAAACAAAAAAATTTTCCACATCTTTACTAGAAAAATCGATTTCATAAAATACACCATACACAAAATGTTTTTCCGAAACACATAAACATAAGTTTTCATGGCAACGTTCAAAAGTATTTCTAGGTCTTTGATATCAATTGATGGGATGAACAGTATTCACAACGGAAGCAACCTAAATCAGAAATACATATACAGGCAAACCAATCACAATAATCGAAATAAGACAAACCTGTTGAAGCACAGAATCGCTAATTGATCTTATTTCCACAAAAACTTCATTCCACAAATCTTTTTATCCTTACAGCCTTCTGTCGTGTAATCTTAATCGTTTCTGTAACCCTTATTTCTGGGTAGACAGAAAGAATAGATCATGTGTTTTCAGAGAGTTTTTGTTTTTTTCTCTAAGTTTTCTAATAATCATATACCCCTTCGATACGAAGAAAAGCTTATATATATCGAAAAACCTCCCCTTTTTGCATAAGAATTACCGATAAGATTATATAGTTTTTCCTATGCGGTTTGTAATTCAAATCAACAGAATTTTCTATTTAATTTAAAATTTTAATAAATAAAATTTTAATTAAAATAATATGTTGCTTATTTAAATTACAAATAACACACGTGTTGTCCAAATAATTAAGGCATGACAGGGATTGCAGAGAAAAATTAATAAGACTAAAATTATAATAAGAATCTATACAAGACTAGTATATTCTTATTATAATTAATCATATATTATTCCAAAATTTATGATTGAACTCCTTATTAATTTTAACTTTCCTCAACATAATAAATTATGTTCCCCGTATTAAGATTATAGATGCTTGCCAAATAAAATAAATTACTGACAATTTATTTAAATAACAATTTTAATCTTTAAGATCGTCGCTCAACTTATTTCATGTGTCGGATTAAAAATTCACCTGCAGGGTTTACACAATGAAACCTTATAACCTTACTTAAAGTGCATCATCATTCTCTATACCAAGACATGGATTCCATCATTAATTAATATTTCATAAATACAAATTGCCTTTGCCCAATTCATCAAGTATTATTGTCTCGATAATTGAATCTCACTCTTTAATGAATTAAAGCACAAGACAATGTATATTTGTTCATATTAACTAAATCAAGATTAAGAACATAAATCTTATTTTTAATGTCCTCAAGAATATGTTTTAATAGTCAACATAAAACAACCATTCTCAACTTGGTCCAGTTAGATACATACAAAATGTACTAACACATATTCATATGCAAACCTCCAATTGAATACAATTCAATAATTGTTCAATGAACATCATCCAACTATTACATTTGGATGGTTAATAGTATATATCTATCATCTTAAAGCTACAAAGATATCCTCATCTCACTTGTTTTATGTAAGTTGTGATGGTTTCGCTGATATTTGAAGGTTGATGGAGACACTTATAATCATAATGAAACAATATAAATCTAGACAACAGCCTGTGAAACATAAAATGTTATATTCGTTTAAGTAGACTAAAAATTCCTAATGATATAGTTTCTCACAAATTATGAATCAGTTGTAGCTGAAGATAAATGAGGCTTCGTAAGCCTAGATCAATTGTATTAACAGTATATATAGGAATACAGGATACAGAATATGCTTAAGGAATAAACCTATTCTAGATATGTATAAAAGGATATAATTAAGGGATACATAAATATATACACTGACAGTGGCTATGATTAATGCTACGTTTGGTTAGTGTCCATGTCCCTGTGGACAATGGACAAGGACAAGAAAATCCTATCCATCATTACGTTTGGTTAATGTCTATGGTTGATTTTTGTCCTGTCCAACCTAGACATGGACATAGAATTCTTGTCCGATCCAAATTAGTGGTACAGAACATTCTGTCCGTTGGATAGAAATTGGAAATGTCGGATTTGCCCCGACTTATGAATGGCTGAAACCTAAACTATCCTTCGTCTTCGTCTTCCCTTTCTTCCTCCGTCTTCGTCTTCCCTTTCGTCTACGGTTTCCTCGCCACTACCAAACGCACGGTAAGCGTTGAGATACCAGATTGTTCTCTTCTCTTCTCCCTTTATTATTTCCTTCTAACGCGTAAACATGTTTCCATTTGCGTCTATTTCGCCAGATCTGGAATCTGTCGAAGGAGATCCGGTCTTCGCCAACCATCGTCCGTCTCAGTGGCCATCGTCCGTCTTTGTTAGGTTAGAGTTCATTTCATTTCGTTGTTGTTTTTCAATCACTTGTGTTCTTGCCTCTGCCTACTCGTGTTAATGTTTGCAACGTTAATCGCTTTTATGCCTTTGGGTCTGTTGGTAGGTTTTATAGATTTGATTTATTTTTGCCGCATCAAAATCATCTCTAGGCATTGTGATCATCTCTCTCACTTCTAATCCCAAATCTTTAAAATTAATCGAATCTAACCTCCTCAGACATTCCATTGTTTCACCGTCATTTTGCCTCAACAGTTGAGCTACATTTCCTCTTCTTCTCATTTCTCTGTCAATCTCCACCGCTACATCTCACGTATGTGCGACGGAAGGGGATGAAGGTTAGGGCTTGCAAAATTATATGAATGTCTAATTAGGCATGGCGGTATAAATGCATGTGATTTCTGCCCAGTTCTTGTGATTTGTGCATCCGCCATAGTGTTTTTGAAGCTAAAGACAAAAATAGCAACTATATGGGTTTTCATAATCTCTTCTCTTCTATATCAGCAACTATCGTGCTTCAAGTTGATAAACCATATGAATGTAGTTGTGAATGAAACCAGATCTGTGATCAAGCTGATTAACATTGACTCTATTATTAGTTAGAATTTTGTAAACTATGTTCAAGGTTGACTCTATTAGTTAGAATTTTGTAAACCAGATCTATGTTGAAGGTTGACTCTGAAAATAGACTTGAAATAGACTTGAAACCTGAAACTAAAGACTCTGAAAATAGACTTGAAATAGAGTTGAAACCTGAAACTAATAGCTAATGAGTAATTTTATAACTTTTAAAATTCCTTTTCAATGAATTCAAAGAGAAACTGGATTCTGAATAAAAACAGATCTCCATTACTAATTAGTCAAGTAGTCACCCCATTGTTTCAATTTCAACAGATGTTTGATAACATTTAGAACTTTAAATTTCTTTATCTTTCTGATATTTAAAAAACCCATCAGGTTATGTGTTTGTAATAAATCTACGAGAAGATTATAATGTATTTCCTTAATACTGATCTTAAACTTCCTAATGTTTGTATATATATAGCACTCACAATCGAACTATGTAGTAAACTATTTTATAGGTTTATGTAGCTATATTACAAATGTAGTAAACTCTTTTGTAGTAAACTCTTTTAATAGCTGTAAACTCTTTACAAATCTAGAAGTAATCAATCAAGTAAGTTCCTTGGTGGGCATATAGTACTTCCATACTACGGAAAATCAAGAATCAATCAAGTAAGTTAGCACTTGAATGAATAAGTGACAGTATGTGTGTGTAATCTAGTCACCATAGTCTAGTAAATATTTGAGTTTAAAAATAACAGAAAATGTGACAAGAAATGGTCAATACAAACCTAGAACCAAATGTAGTTGAACCAAAGCATCAAAGAAGTTAGATTTTCCTTAATTATGAGAATAAAATGATGTCATATGACACAATAAGCATAAATTTTTTCTGTTAATACTTGAACTACCTACTGTTTATGAATGGAATTTTATAAGCATCAAGTGAGCATGATATTGATCTTCATCTGCGGATTCATTTCCTTAATTATTATGAAATACCTATTGTATTGAAAAGCATCAGCAGCATCATGCATATTTCTTTATTAGTTTAGTTTATCTTTCAAATATGTTTGGTTTAGTATTCAACAGATACGATTGTCTGATTAAAAGCAACACTGATGTTGTTTGTTGATTATTAGGTCTTTGATTAAACTTTTCTGTTTATATACAAATTGATAATAGTTTCAAACTTTTGTCTTACTTGTCAAACAACGTACAATAATGACTAAATTTAATAGACTACATACAATGAAAAACATATAAACAGAGTTCAAATATGCCAATGAGCATAAGCATTCACTTACTGTTGATGTAAATATAATAATAATGGGTGAAGCCAATGTGTAGGTGCTTCCTTGCTTGAAATATATTCGTGATTGGGAGTAAACATATTGTGCTGGCTGATTAACCATTCAAACCATCATATGACTATTTTAATGGGCATATTAACAAAGTATCTTTCATTTCTACCATTGATATGATTCCGAAGGACAGTGACAGTAAAATTGATGAAAGTAACTTGTATTCTCTTTCATTTTTATTGTTGTGAAATGTGAACTGAATCATTCTATTAAATGTGATTGCAAATGGAATCTGATGTGAGTGATGCACTGCAAACTTAGAAGTTTATTCAAATACAAGTCAAATACATATTAATTGAAGGTATATAGAGCCAAGTCATATCATTGTTCAATTATTATGAGATGTACAACTACTCAGTATTGTTGACTGTCTTTGTATTGAATTACATGTTTCTTTAATACAAATGCAGTATATGATCAATGAATATTTTCGCTTTGTTGATGCTTTGTTTTAAACAAAGTTGGAGGCAATGGATGATGATGATATGTTTAATCGCTTGGCTTTTTATGAGATTTTGAAACAAAGAATTGGATATAATGAGAATTAGTATGTTGTTATGCTTATATGTATACACCAAAAATGGCGTGAGACATGAAAATGCTCAAGAAGGTGGCATTAGCGTTACAAATAGGAAAGCCAATATATATAGGATTTTGCATAAGGGAGATAGGAATACCCAAGGGATTTAAGGATGGACACGAATGCATTTAAATTGTTATGTGAAATGCTTCAGCTCCATGGTGGGTTGATGACATCGGACATGTGCCCATTGAAGAAAAAGTTTTAATCTTCCTAAGAATATTAGCACAAAATGAATCCAATAGAGTTTTACAAGTGCGGTTTATGAGGTCAAGAGAAACAATAAGTAGGGTATTCCATAATGTGTTGAAGGCTGTAATCATGCTTCAACATCTCCTGTTTGTGAAGCCAATACCAATTCCTGAGGATTGCACAGACAATAGATGGAAATGGTTTAAGGTCAGTTAATTTAATAACTTAGCTACAATATGGTGTCTGATTTAACTCTATGCAATTAGTTAACGAGAACTTTTGTATTATGGCATTTTAAACATAGGGTTGCCTTGGTGCTCTAGATGGAACCTATTTAGACATAATAGTTCCGCTAGCAGACAAACCAAGATACAGAGGTAGGAAAGGGAGAATATGCACTAATGTTTTAGGAGTATGTGACAAGGACTGTAACTTTGTCTATGTCCTTGCTGGATGGGAGGGTTCAGCAGCAGATTCAAGGGTTCTGCATGATGCTGTAAGTAGGCCGAATGGACTTCAAGTTCCGAGGGGTATGTAAGAAACGATTTGTTAGACATTTGCAATTTCTTTTTTTAAGGCATGATTGGATATCCAAAGGTAATTGTGTTTGTTGTTTATAGGAAATTACTACTTAGTAGATGCTGGCTATACCAATGGTCCTGGTTTTCTTGCACCTTTTAGAGGAACAAGATACCATATTCAAGAGTGGGCAAGAGATGGAAGGGCACCTAGGAATGCAGAAGAGCTTTTTAATAAGAGACACTCGTCTGCCAGAAATGTGATTGAACGTGCATTTGGTTTACTGAAAAAAAGATGGAAAATCCTACGCAATCCATCTTTTTATCCTGCAGCTACTCATGTGCACATAATTCTTGCATGCTGCCTTCTGCACAATTTTATTAGGTTACATATAAGTGAAGATCCAGCAGAGCAGAGTCCTATTGAAGATGAGGAAATGCCAATTGGGGAAGATACACCATTACCAGAATTTGTTGATCGTGTTGAGATAAGTAATGAATGGAGTCAATGGAGAAAGGATTTTGCGAACAACATGTTTGCTGACTGGAGAATAAACCATTAAATTGTATACTCGTATATTTGGATGGCCTGCATTGTAACTGAATTGAGGCATTGCTTAAATTTTTCTTCATATTGTTGACTCTATTGTATTGAATTACATGTTTCATTTAAGTTAATGTTGTCTTCTTTAATATCATGCACATTTCAAATTACATGTTAATTATTCATGTTAGTTATGATTTGCAATGGTTTGGGGTATGACATTGCATGGTTTAGGTGCAATGTCACGGGTTTGGACAGATGATGAAACAAATGCATTTGTTAACTTCTTGGAAGCGGCGGTGGTTGCTGGACAAAGAACCGATAATGGCCAATTTAAGCCTGGGACTTTCCAACTTCTTGTTACACAACTTGGTGAGAAGTTTCCTGGGTGTGGCATTGAGAAGAGACATGTACAAAATAAAATCAAGAGGTTGAAGGAAAAATATCAGACAGCCTATGACATGTTGAACTGCAGCGGGTTTGGGTGGAATGACAGCAAACAATGCGTTGAGGTCGACAGCAAGCAAGTGTTGGAAGAATGGATGAAGGTTAGTTGTTAATATACGCATCATGACAATAGTTATTGTTTGACATGCTAACAACAGGGTGCATTTGGTTTACAGAAGCACCCTAATAAGTTCTATACTCCTGGGAAGCCGTTTCCAATGTACCCAAGACTAGAGTTTATCTTTGGGAAAGACAGAGCCACAGGGGCCGCTGCTCAAGACGGGCACGAAGCTCAATCTCAGTTTCAAGCTGATGACATGGAAGCCGATAGGACAGTAGCTTCACCTGTTCATGGTTCCCCATTGATCGAACCAGTGTAGCGAACATACGCTGCACCAATCGCAACCGTCCATGTACCTGGTTCTGTCGCCTCTTCTTCCAACACTGACGCAAATCGAGTAACTAAAGCGAGAAGGAAGATGAGGGACAGTGAAGTGCTAGAAACTATTGCTGACACACTTGCACGTGCAACGGACAACAGTGTTAGGAGTGCACAAATTATGACAGATGCTATGGTGAAGCGGGGACAACAAATTCCCCAGCTAGGTGAGGAGCTTGAGAGTTTGGGTTTTAGCACCGAAGACGTTGCTACGATTACAATGATTTTCTCGCAGAATCCTCATGCTGGGAATCTATTTTGGGGTTTAAAAGCAGAACAAAAGCAGGCTTATGTGCGGAGGCTCTTACGTCAAGATATCTGATTTTATGTTTCTTTCGTCAACATGTCTGTGAATCTCAACTATTATATGGTCATGTCTGATGATAACTATGCGTGTAACTTTATTTATTTGTGGTACTGCCAAGTGATGTTAACTGCTGTGATATACCTTTGACTGTGTTTGTCTACATGTTTATCAATGATGAATGTTGTTGTTTTATTAAATATTTAATTAATTTCTTTTATGCACGTTTATGAATGATTAGAGTATGATTCATTTACAGGTACATCACTATGGGCAGATACAATTTCTATGTTGTATTCGTTGGACGAGAAGTCGGAATTTTCACAAATTGGGATGAAGTTAAATTGGTAACTGATGGTTATCCTAATGCTAAATTCAAGGGGTTCATGACATTTCTTGACGCAGAAAATGCTTTTGCCATCGATCAAAGTAGGCGCAGTCGCTCCAATGAAGAAATTGTTCCTATCGTCAATGACCTCTCATCAATCCCGCATCAATTACCACAACCAACAACTGAAGAACCAAATGAAGTTGCTACTTTAAAGCAACAAATGGCTATTTTACAAGCATTGTTACTAATTGCCATTGGAGTAATTGTGGGAAACATTATCAACAAAATTCTTGACAAATTCTAAAACTTGAATGTAATTAATGTTTATGAATGCGTAGATGTTTAATTAAAATACTATGTATTAGGATTTCTTTATTGTCTGACTTATTTGAACCTATTATGTAATCAATTATATGAATCCTTAGATGTTTTATTATATTATTTTCCCTAAATAATAATATAATAATAATAATAATGATGATAATAACAATAAATAAATAATAATAATACTCATAATAATCATTATATTATTACCATACCAATGATTATGACGATGACATAATTTTACTTAATAAAAATATTCATATTAATTTGATTATTTTGTGATTACAAAATTATAATAATAACATAATAATTATTATTAGAGTTGCAAATAAAATTCAATAAAATATTTTTACACTTATATAATAACCAATGAATTATACTAACAACAATTACAAAAATTAATATTAATTGGATCAATAATTAATTTTATAAAAATATAATTAATAAGAAAATTAATGTTAGTAGGGTTGCAAATACGCTTCATATAACTATTGACACAATAATGTAAATAACCATTGAAATACATACTGAAATAACCATTGAAATACATCTTTCCAATACATTATACTGCAGGGCTTTTTGACATTTTGTTACATTTTTGTTCGCATCGCAACCAAACACATTTCGTCCGCAGGACGAAGACAATTCCTCTCGTCTCACCATGCAACCAAACATCTCACTGCCTTTCAATTCTTGTCTCCGCTTCGTCTGTCTCGCATCTGTCTTGTCTCGTCCCACCTGCTGCAGACGCTAACCAAACAGACCGTAAGAGATACTGAACTATATACGCTAACATCCCCTCGCAATCGGAACGGGAGGTGGCTGAACGTTCAAATTGGAGCGCAATTATGAGAATAAGGCACTAGGTAAACCCTTTGTCATGATATCAGCAAATTGAAGTGATGAAGGAATATGAAGAACACGAATGGTCCCGGCAGCCACTTTCTCACGCACAAAATGAAGATCAATCTCAACATGTTTAGTGCGTGTGTTCTGAACTGGATTAGAAGCTTGGAAAATAGCACTAACATTGTCACAGAAAACCAGAGTTGCAGATGGTAATTTATAGCCAAACTCAGACAATAAAGAATGAAGCCATGACACTTCAAATACAGCATTAGCAACAGCACGATATTCAACTTCAGCACTAGAACGAGAAATAATAAGTTGGCATTTTGAAGACCAAGAGATGAGATTTGAACCAAAGAACACACAATAGCCAGAAGTAGATCGACGAGTATCAGGACATCACCTTGATCGAATCAAAGATCGAATAGACTACCATTTTATCGAAAGAACCGGAGAGAGTAAAAGACCATAATCAATAGTACCCTTAATATACCGCAAAATCCTTTTTACGGCTTTCATATGACTTGTGTGCGGGGCATGCATAAATAAATAAACTTGCTGAACAACAAAGGCTAGGTCAGGACGGGTGAAAGTGAGGTACTAAAGAGTGCCAACAATACTACGATATTCAGCAGCATCAGATAAAGGTTCACCATCAGTTAATGATAACTTACACTTAGAATCAATAGGAGTGGAGACAGAATTGGCAGTAGACATATGACAACGGTCAAGTAGTTCTTGAACATATTTCGACTTTGATAAAAATAAGCCAAAAGGAGAATGACTAACAGAAATGCCCAAAAAATAGTGCAAGTTACCCAAATCTGAGATGGAAAACTCTTGTTGTAAAGAATTAATAATGGAAGATAATAATGACGCCGTGGAACCTGTAAGAACAATGTCATCCACATAAAGAAGAAGAATATCCATGTCCTGACCTTGTCGAAAAACAAACACAGAGGAATCAGCTTTACTATTAACAAATCCCTTTGAACATATGAAAGAAGCAAACCGATGGTACCAAGCACGTGGCGCCTGTTTCAGGCCATATAAAGCTCGGTTGAGCTTGCAAACATAATCTGGATGGCTAGTGCTAACAAAACCAGGAGGTTGTTTCATAAAAATAGTCTCAGTTAGAAAGCCATGAAGGAGCGCGTTTTTTACATCCAACTGATGAATTTGCCAATTCTTGGATAGTGCATAACTCAAAACAGTGCAGATAGTGGCAGGTTTCACCACAGGGCTATATGTGTCACCACAATCAATTCCAGGCTGTTGATTAAACCCTTGTGCAACAAGGCTAGCCTTGTATCGTTCTAAGGAGCCATCAGCACGTTGTTTAACTTTAAAAACCCATCGAGAACCAATGACATTAACATCAGGTGGTCGAGGAACAAGAGTCCATGTCTCATTTTTGTTTAAAGAATTTATCTCCTCTTGCATAGCAGCTTGCCAATTGGGATCCTGACATGCTTCGTGAAAGGACTGAGGTTCCTGAGGAAAAGCATTAGAAATAGTGCCATGTAAAGAAAAAATAACTTTAGGTTTTCTGGTACCATCTTGTGTTCATGTAACCATGGGATGGCGTAGGGGTAAAGTGTGATCTAAGGACCAAGATGAGGTGATATTATCACGGGAGGCAGACACATGGGTAGCAGATGTTGGTGATGTAGTGTCAGAGGCAGAAACTGATATGGATTGGTTAGGTGTTGAAAGGCAGGTAGTTGGTCTTGCTGAACAGGTATCACAGTCCTGAGATGATTGAGACATGTTAGAAGTAGAGTGACTAGAAATTGCTAAAGGAATAAGATCTTGGGGATTGGGAATGGGAATAGAAGAAATGGGTGAAGGGGTTGTTGAATGAGCAAAAGGAAAAGAATGCTCATCAAATATGACATGACGGGACACAATGACTTTATGGGTATTGAGATCGTAACACCTGTAACCTTTTTAGTGTTGAGCATATCCTAGAAAAACATATAAAGTGGATCGAGGTGACAATTTATTTTGGGCTTGAGAAAGTAGGTTTGGATAACAGGCACACCCAAAAACCTGAAGATAATCATAAGATGGCGGTTTAAGGTAGAGAGTCTCATAAGGAGATTTATAATTTAGAAAAGGAGTAGGTAGAAGATTAAGAATATGATTAGCTGTAAATAGTGCTTCAACCCAAAAAGAAGAAGGCATGGAAGCTTGGATTAACAAAGTGCGAATCATATTTCCAATAGTGCGATTAAGGCGTTCAGCTTTTCCATTCTGTTGTGAAGTGTATGGACATGAAAAACGAAAATGAATGCCATTAGATTGGAAAAAATTCCGAAAGAGAGAATTAGAATATTCAGTACCATTGTCACATTGGAACATTTTAATGGTGGCATGAAATTGATTTTTAACAAGAGCATGAAAATGAAGAAAGTGAGTAAAAACTTCATTTTTGTTTTTGAGAGGATATATCCAGCAATAGTGAGAAAAATTGTCTAAAAAGGGGAGGAAATAACGATATCCACTATGTGAAGAAATGGGTGAAGCCCATACATCAAAATAGATTAGTTCAAAAGGAAATAAAGTGTGCGACTTGGATTAATCAAAAGGTAGGCGAACATGCTTCCCTAGTTGACATGCATGACAAAGACAATCATCTGAATTCTCAGATTTATTACAAGAAATTAAAGAGCTTTGAAAAAGATGAGAAACAACTCTAGAATTAGCATGACCTAAGCAACGATGCCAGGTAGAATTGTTGACACGGACAGCAGCAAGACCAAGCGACTTTGGTTGGTTGATAGAACTATGTAGAGGATAAAGATTATCTTGGCTAGTGGAGCTGAGAAGTTTGTGCTTTGTCTGTAGGTCCTTAACAAAAAAACTAGAAGGGTCAAATTCCACAGAACAGTTATTATCAGTTGTAAGCTTTCTAATAGAAATTAAGTCTTTTGTAAGAGCAGGAGAAACAAGTACATCTTTTAAGACAAGGTTACGAGAATCAGTTGGAATGATAGAAGATCCAAAGAATTTAATTGGTAACACAACACCATTTCCAACACTAATCATATCAGGACCATAATAAGGAGTAAGAGCGTGAAGCTTACCAGGATCATTAGTCATGTGAGTGGAAGCACCAAAATCAAAAATCCAACTGTTGTTGCTAACTTCAGAGGTAGGGAACACAGAAAAAGCCTGCGGATGATCATTAGATTTTGGAACAGAGGGACAAAGACAAGATACATGGCCAAAACCTCCACAGGTGTAACATTGCACACGATGTTGAAAGTTTTGAATTCCTACAGCACTTGAGGCATGAGGTGAAGGACCAAGAAGACCAGCAGAAGAATTTGTAGAAACGGTGGTGGTCCTTGGTCTAAAAGGTTGAAAATAACCACG
The DNA here is from genome assembly GCA_029891385.1 of Erythroxylum novogranatense. Classification (NCBI taxonomy): domain Eukaryota; kingdom Viridiplantae; phylum Streptophyta; class Magnoliopsida; order Malpighiales; family Erythroxylaceae; genus Erythroxylum; species Erythroxylum novogranatense. The sequence continues at coordinate 57,307,665 of CM057226.1, read as the reverse complement.
ACCACCTCTATTACGGCCCCCACGTCCGCCTCTATTTGTGTTATGTCCACCACCAGTGGTGGGAGGTCGAATTTGAGTAAGAAAAGCTTGATCAAAAATAGGTGAAATAGATTGTTGTTTTTGAAGTTTTGATTCTTCCATTAATAGGAAAGTCTTGCATTCTTCAAAAGAAGGTAATGGTTGTCGAGTAATAAGAACAGAGGTAATTGGATTATATTACAACCAAGGCCTATGACAATTTGCATGATAAGATCACGGTTGGAAACATCATCTCCAAGAGCGATCGACAATCAAATAAATCTTTCGACTTATTAAGGAAATCAGCCATTGATAATGTTCATTTCTCCAAATGATAAAACTCTTGACGAAGAGAAACAATTGAGACTCAATGTGATCTCTAAATATTTTTCAATTTTATCCAGGCATTACGAAAGCAATAAGAGGCTTACCAGAGAAATGATAGATCTTAAAATATCACGAGAAATGGTGGATTGAATCCAAGAAAGAACCAGATTTTCAATTTGTAACCATTGGCATAACTGGATCATCAATAGATGGAGGAGTGGTCGATTCATCAACATGTGAATAAACTTGATGGCCTTTCAAGACAGAATAAATATCTCTCTCAAATCGGTAATTAGAATAATCAAGCATTTCGAATACGTTGTTTAATATTGGTCGGTGAGAAAGCGGGATGAGGATTTCCAGTGGGAGAATGAGAATGTGGAGCAACTTGTGTTGACAGAGGAGTAGCATTAGAATGTGAAGAGGAAGAAGCGATGAGTGACATTTTGAAGGAAGAAAAGAACAATGGAAAAATTTGTAAAGAGGAAGAAAGGAACGCCGATTTAGAATCCCACTATGATATCATGAAGATAAATGAGGCTTCAGAAGCCTAGATGAATTATATAAAGATATATAGGAATACGAGGATACGAGAATATGCTTAAGGAATAAACCTATTCTAGATATGTATAAAAGGCTATAATTAAGGGATACATAAATATGTACACTGACAGTGGCTATAATTAAGAGATACTGAAATATATACACTAACAGTAGCAGTTATAAGCTTGCTGACAAATGCGAAAACAAAAAATTGATACAAAATAATTAAATCGACACCTGAAATTTGTTAACGCAGTTCGTCACATTTTGCTTATATCTACTGGACCCTCACCTAGCTTAATTATTTTTACCAAAGAACAACAATAGTTTTATACAAAGTTTTACTGAGCCAACTCATTCACCTCTTGGCATTATCTCTCGTCCTTACACCCCGTAAAAGTAATTCACACCAAATAACACGACCACTTCATGCTAACCTCAACAAAAGATTTTAGCAACAATGATTGATAATAAATATGGTAATAAAACAACTCAAGTGATTAAATTAATAAAGACATAAACAAGGAAAATACTTGAGATAAAAAAAAATAACTCCCCTAACAAAGTAGCTTTGTCAACGAAAGATTACGAAGTTGTCAACTAAGAAAGCTGCTGTCGATCTTTGATATTATCATTGTATCATCCCACGCACAACAACAGAAAAATCACCAACAAAACAAATATTTCTCCACTGAAATGTTACAACCAATGGAGATGCCAAACGCATGAAAACTACTAAAGATTTTCACCACAAAAAAACAACGAAGACCACCCAAAAAATTGCACAACCCAGGGAAAATGTAGCTACTGTGGAAGATTTCCCCGTGAAATCAACTACAAAAGATAATCTAAGATACCCCAAATTTTCAGCTACCAAGTCATAAATAATAGAACTACAAAAACACCAAGGATGTTTTTACCATATCAATACATTAATTCATGTCCAGCCAAAAAAAAATGCAACTACAACTATAGATCAATAGAACACACAATTGCTCGCCAAAAATACAAAAAAAAAACAGCTATACAATAGAACAAATTTTCTACACGTTTTCCCTAAAAAAATGATGGAGTAGCAGTCCAATTATTCACCCATATGTGCAAAAACGCAGTTACCAATAATAGCTCAATAGACCATGTAATTGCTCATATATAAAAAATACAGTTGCACAAATTAGTTAATTATGCCAATTTTCCCCAGCAAAAGCAATAAGTTGTCCAAAAATTTACTCACAGTTGCATGTACTAGACATGTTTTTCCACTCAAAAACAATAATTAGCTACACAAAAAATTTACACACACAGTGGAGAAAACGCCACTACCTAAAATGGATAAAATCACCAAAAAAATCCCACAAACATACAACTGCACATACACCAAAACTTCTACATATCTTTCCTTTAAAAGAATGATTATACAATAAGACCTTGTTTGGTTAGCATGGATTCTTGGTTAGGAAAATAATCTTTTTCCTAAAATTTATATTATCACGTTTGATGTTTTTTTTAAGTAGTTAGGAAAGTAAAAACTTTTCCAATCTAGGAAAAATAGTAGCATTTTACTTGGATTCTAAATCTCAACACCTCTTAGTATTTAGATTACTTTCCTCAGGAATTTAATCTAAAAATTATACTAGCCAATATAATCCTTTCTTCTTTCTCAACTCTACGACAACTCTTTTATAAAATCCTACCTCCTCTTCAACCAATGTTACGAATATCGTACCAGACTTGGTACTAGATTAGGTTATTGATACTAAGATTATACCAAGAACATTCCGAATAATTTTTAAATTTATGAAATAGTCTCTAAATTTTTATAAAATTACAAAATAGTCTATTGTCATATTATACATTTTTACCGTATATTTTTAACCTGTCTCTAAAAATCATAAAATAAATAATAATTACAATTTTAATTTATTTTTAATCTAATAATTATATAAATATAATTAAATTTAAAATATATTTTAAAATATATAAATTTCAAATAAATTTTGATTTAATAATTAAAATATATATAATAAATATTAGTTTATGAATAATAATTTTAAATTATTTATTTTAAAAATAAAATAATTGTCTTAATAAATATTATATAAATATTAAAATAAACTTAAATAAAAATAATTTATTTTTAAGTTTTATTTAATTTATAATTATTATTAGTAATAAAAATATTTATTATCATTTTAAAACAAAATTAAAAATTATCAATAATTATAAAATTTGAAATAAATAAAATAGCTAATTAAAACTTTGAAAAAGGGGGGAAGGAGAGGTAAGAGAGAGGAGGTAAATTTTAAAAGTTTTAAAAATTTTGTAAAAAAATCTCCTAATTTTTTAAAATTTTTGGTATTGACTGATATTGTGAATATCGAGAGATACTGATTGGTATTTAAACCATGTACGACCCACCTTTATTTCGTATTGGTTTTAGTCCAAGACGTACTCTATTCATAATATTATCTTTAATTATTCTTATTGTTCTCTCATTAGTAGGATTTTGAATATTTTTGTCAAAAATTTTAATCGACAATTTTCAGGCTCATATTTTTCTTATTTAACAATTTCAATTTTATTCATTTATAGGGATATAATTGAAAACACAAGTCAAAATTAAGTTACATTTCACAAAATATTGTAATACATCAAATACTATAATAAGAATCTACCTAACTTTCCTATTAGAATTTTTAAAAGTATTCAAATATATAAATATATTTACTTTCTATAGATTTGTTTTCAATAAATCATATTCTAAATTTACTTTACTTTCTTACTAACCGAATGGGACCTAAAGGATTTTATCCTTCATGTTATCTTATCTTCAAAAATCTCACGACAAGTAAAGTTCTTATCCTAATGAAATTTCATACATATCTAACTAATTGTAATTATAAATACTATCCAAAATTAATTTACAAAATATCTGCACAGATAACAAATTCATGAAAGTCACAGGAAGCAATTATTTTTCCATTCCTCGATTTCTGATTTTTTGAACCATTTCGCACAATAAGAGTAACTCAACTTTTTCTTCCCACTCTTACCTACTCAAAATGAGAATCTGAACATACTTCATTTCAAATTGCAAGTATGTCAAGATTTAGCCCTTCCCACAATGAAATTTATAGAAGATAAAACATGGATCGACATAATAGCCCAATCTTTTGATGGTCTTTCTTTGATCAAGCCTAGTTGTTATCTATGAGAGGCCCTTTTCTGTTTTCTATTTTCCAATTCTTTAGCCCAAATGCAAGCAGACTCATTATTCAAGAAAACTATGATCTTAACCCTTCTTCTCTAGTTATGAACAAAGCTGCATATGCATTCCATGTATAACATTTGATTCAGAAATCCATTAATTTCTCAACACATAAAACATTTTTCTCCAGGGTAAATGTAATAAATAAAGAACTAAGCATCCATGCTTCATACTACCATGTCCTTAGGTTTCCAAAATAAAAATGATAGTCCTATTTCAATTATTTACATTACCCTAATACTATTAGTTCCTTCTGTCACATTGAACTATTACGTTTTACTCAATGCCAACTGTATAAAAGATTACTCTGAATCGTTTAAAAATGTCGAACTTAAAGATTACTCTGAATCATTTTTTACATTATGTTATGATCTTCCCATTCCTTCTTGAAAGCCTACTTGTATCATTGCCATTATGGTTCATAAACATACAACGATCGACCCAGTGGAACTAACTCAACAGAACCAAAAATGGCAAGAAGCTGAAAGATAAGCCAACTTTTAGCAAACTAGCAGATAATAAAGCCAAAAGAGAAACCAGCTTTAGCAAACTAATTTATGGTAAATCAGCTTCGAGACTTAATTCTGTTTAAATACATAATCAACATGTCATTCCAAGTATCTGTTATTCCAAGTAAGCACAAATGCATATAGTCATTGTGTCTCTTTCCACCGGCTGTCGATGGATGGGCATCTGCTCTAAACTCACTCATGCGAGTTACATCCAATATATGAAAATTAGACCCCTAAACTGCCTTGAAGGCATGCTGATTCTTCACAGAAAATAGCTCTTCAACCTGAAAGGAAAATTCAGAATTTGACAACTTTTCATAATATTGTAGGATACAAGTCAAACCAACAAAGTATCTAACAATGGGTTGACATAGAAAAAATATTTTCAAAGGAAGGCAGCATCGTATATCCTTTGAATAAGATGGAACTATATATTCAAATGCATAACTCTAATGCAACTCACATGATGAAGTAATAATGGCTGTAATCGAGGGCAACAACCCCCTTAGTCCCAATCACCCCCTTCAAAGTGTCTTGGTGATTGTGTACAAAAGAACTTGATTCCACCAGGCTGCATTCCCTTATCAACATATTGCACCTAGAATGCATGGGAAAGAAATTTGAGAGAACAAGCATTGGAATTTTTCTAGCATTAGGGTGCAGGCAAATTTAATAAGGGCAATTTCAGAAAAAGTTTTCCACTTCCTGTCAATAGTCATTATCCTTTTTTTACGCACTCAAGAGCCAATGTATAGTCAGATAGTTTATTTCTTCTTATAAGATTTGCCAAGTACACCACCCCTTGAGACCCAAGGTGGATTATAAACATAATTACAGCAACAGAAAATATGATTTTGAACAAATAACCCCATTGCTCCATACCATGTGTTTCAATGCCTTGTCAAAGCCAACTTCAGTAGCTACTGGAGGGATCACCGGTTGCTCATTTTCAAAGAAAATCATGAGTGACTTTACGGGATCAAATTTCGAAGGAGCCCACCACCTACCATTAAGTAAGCATAGAAAACAAACATCAATGATAAAAGGAAGTCAAGTTATGAACTGATTATGCATATACAAAATTGACCACAAGACACCGAATCAAAGACATCAAACTCCAAATAAATCCCGGGGATACAAATTAATTGGAAAAAATTATGTCAATTACAAAGTGCATGACTCAGAAACATCTAGCCAAATAGATTGGCAGCTAGGCCCAACCAAAATTAGCTCGTATGTGCATGGTATAAAATTAGAACACCATGGATTTACATGTTCAACACCTATGTAAGTAACAACCTAGAAGCACATGTGGCCATCATGTGGAAAAAGATAATGCAGCACAAGAACTGATAGAAGTTGTCAATATTGGCAAAACATCCAAAAAAATTAGCCATTACACATCCAAATATGCAATATTACCAGTGTCCTGTGTTGAAGATCAAAATGTCATGGAAGCTAAGAGCACACCCGCCCATGTGCCATCCGGAATGTCAACATCAACTCTATAACCATCCTTATATCCAAGAGATTCCAACACACCACCACTAGCACTGGCTGACGAACTAGAACAAGACCAGAACATGTCTCAGTTGCAACTGGCAATGTTTTTACAGTGGTAAAAACTCACTTCAAATTATCTTCACTAAGAAAAGTGTAGCTTTTAAATTTCAAATCAGAAAAATCTAAGATGCAAATATTGCAATTCAAAAAACCAATACAAAGAAAATATGTGCATATTGTTAGGAGTCCTAGGATGCCAAATTTTAACAAGAAGCATTCAGATCCTGATGTCTGCATTCAAATCCACAAGATTCTAAATCAAAAATTACATATCGTAAGCTTGTATTCCGATTTCAAAAGCTTTAACATATGATTACAAGCAAGTAATGCTCCCAGTTAGAAATAGGAAAGGCCAACTGCGATATAACAAACAAAAGTGCAAACAATTATCATTTGCATCAGCAGAAGCAGTGAAGCTCCAAACGATGTTAGCCACCATTTCATTAAATAAGATTTTATCATGAACTAAGAAATTATGTAAACATGCCATTGCAATTCACATTAATAGTATCTTTATCTTCAGATAAAATGACTAAAATCACTCAAAGCGACAGAATCCTAAGCCATAAATCGGCAATCCTAGTGGTTTTGAGATTTATAAACAAAACTGAATAGAGTAAAACTGCAGGCGTAACATGTAAAGCAAGTATGATAATGGTAAGGGAAACATCAAGAGAGCATTTATCCAACCATTTCTAAAACCATGCGACATACTATGATAACCAGGGTCGGCCCTGGGCAGGGGCTAGCAGGGCAGCTGCCCAGGGCCCTCTATAAGAGGGGGCCCCTCAACCCCCTCTTTAAATAACTTAATGGCTACAACATTAAAGACGTGAAGTCATGACTTTAACGTTGTAGATGACTATAACGATATAGTTGACTATAACATTATAGTCATTAATCTAACATTATAACAAAAAAAATAAAGTAAAGGTAATTTTGTGGTCCTAATACTTATAAATAGTCTTGAAATATTGAATCATACTTGTACCTTCTAATTTCTTTATTTTATCATTATATATATTTAAAGTACTCCAACTCAAAATTAGCGACAAAAAATTTACGATTATGTCTTCCGAGTTACGAGTATAATTTAAAGGTAAATTTTTGATTTTAATATATTTTTATTCTTTGTTTTTATTTTGAATATTAGATATTAAATTTTGCTATTTATTTTTTCTTGTATTACAGATATAATATCATTTATATATCTTTGTGATATATTGTGAAACTATTGGAATTTAGTTGTGCCTATATACTTCTTCCAGTTTCATATAGGTGCTTTTGTTCTTTTTCTAATCCAACTGTGTTATAATTAGTTTATATTATGTTGCCTAAAAAGCATTTGTCTGGAAGTGAAAAAAGGAAAAAAAAAGAAAATAAGTAGCACAGTTGATAGAATCCCAAAAAGGAGCAATAAATAAATTTATTAAAAGAGTAGGCTCCTCTAGTGAGAGTCCTGAGGAATTAGGTGAAGGTGGTTTTGAACAACATAAAGAAAACTTAAGTGATGAGATTCATATTCACGAGGATATTAGAAATCTGAGTGAGGATGATCATGTACCAAATGCATCCACTTCAGAAAATTTACAGTATATTGAGTAAATAAGCCCTATATTGACTATACTTGTGACTGTAGCATCAGCTGAGAGAAGTTTTTCAAAGTTAAAATTATTAAAAACCTACTTGAGGTCATCAATGTCACAAGAAAGGTTAAATGGTTTAGCTATGTTATGTATTGAGAAGAATATGTTGGACAATATTAATCTTGATAATATTATTAATGATTTTGCTTCTAAAAATGCACGGAGAAATTGTTTTTCATAAATCATGATCCTCTGTGTATTTGTTAGTGTTATGATCATTTAATATTTAGTTGTTTATGTAAACTTATAAATTGAATCATTTATGTTTCATACAAATATGTAAACTTAACTATATTGTCAATTTATTGAGGCCCTTTTTTTTTAAATTTTGCCCAGGGCCTATAAAACTATAGGAACGACCCTGATGATAACCCGAAGAATGCATAGCTTACCTACCATAGCGAACCAAAAGATTTGTCCGATGATAAGCAATGGTAAGATTATAACGAAGAAACGTAAAGCCACGATCAGCCCCAACAGGACACCACTTCTTCACTTCACTGGACGCACTTTTCAGAATGCAGAAAAGAGAAACAAACATGTTCATGTTCAATGAATCACCAACAAATCCTGCACTGCGAAAGAGTATTACTAATCTCCACAAGCAAGAACCGTTAAAGTATAAAACCCACATAGATATCCAACATATCACCAAAATCTCAATACCCAGTTAACTTTTACCGTTCTCTACAAGACTAAATCTTTAAAAAACTTTCCAAAGAGATGGGTCAAACTTAAATTCCTTCCTATACGCTGAATAGCAACAAAGAGAAAGAAAAAAAAAGAAATAGAAACAGAGCGTGGTGAAAGTACCAATGTTGGTGTCTCTGTAGGTATGCAAGAAGACCTGTGGATAAAACACCGGCAGATCACAAGCCTTAGGCTGCCACCGCCATTTGTTGATCTCTCTAGCATTGGACTTATTGTTGGCTATGCAATTCCAACCTTTAAATATCTCCTTGCAAGTGTTGTCATACCTCTCGCGTCTCGGGTTCGATTCGTAGATCTATGATCCATCGGAGAAGTTGCAGGCGTCAGAGAACAGAGACGAGTGATGGTGCCGTTGGAACTGGGGTTTAAAGTGAAGGGTTTGCTTATATGTTGAATGATAAGCCAACTTTTAGCAAACTAGCAGATAATAAAACCAAAAGAGAAACTAGCTTTAGCAAACTAATTTATGGTAAATCAGCTTCGAGACTTAATTCTGTTTAAATACATAATCAACATGTCATTCCAAGTATCTGTTATTCCAGGTAAGCACCAATGCATATAGTCATTGTGTCTCTTTCCAACGGCTGTCGATGGATGGGCATCTGCTCTAAACTCACTTATGCGAGTTACATCCAATATATGAAAATTAGACCCCTCAACTGCCTTGAAGGCATGCTGATTCTTCACAGAAAATAGCTCTTCAACCTGAAAGGAAAATTCAGAATTTGACAACTTTTCATAATATTGTAGGATACAAGTCAAACCAACAAAGTATCTAACAATGGGTTGACATAGAAAAAATATTTTCAAAGGAAGGCAGCATCGTATATCCTTTGAATAAGATGGAACTATACATTCAAATGCATAACTCTAATGCAACTCACATGATGAAGCAACAATGGCTGTAATCGAGGGCAAGAACAGCCTTGGTCCCAATCACCTCCTTCAAAATGTCTTGGTGATTGTGTACGAAAGAACTTGATTCCACCAGGTTGCATTTCCTTATCCACAAATTGCACCTAGAATGCATGGGAAAGAAATTTGAGAGAACAAGCATTGGAATTTTTATAGCATTAGGGTGCATGCAAACTTAATAAGGGCAATTTCAGAAAAAGTTTGCCATTTCCTGTCAATAGTCATTCTCCTTTTTTAATATGCACATAGAGCCAACGTATAGTCAGATAGTTTATTTCTTCTTATAAGATTTGCCAAGGACACCACCACCGAGACCCAAGGTGGATTATAAACATAATTACAGCAACAGAAAATATGATTTTGAACAAATAACCCCATTGCTCCATACCATGTGTTTCAATGCCTTGTCAAAGCCAACTTCAGTAGCTACTGGAGGGATCACCGGTTGACCATTTTCAAAGAAAATCATGGGTGACTTTATGGGATCAAATTTCGAAGGAGCCCACCACCTACCATTAAATAGCATAGAAAACAAACATCAAGGATAAAAGGAACTCAAGTCCTGAACCGATTATGCATATACAAAATTGACCACATGACACTGAATCAAAGACATCAACCTCCAAATAAATCCAGGGGATACAAATTAATTGGAAAAAATTATGTCAATTACAAAGTGCATAACTCAGAAACATCTAGCCAAATAGATTGGCAGCTAGGCCCAACCAAAATTAGCTCGTATGTGCATGGTATAAAATTAGAACAGCATTGATTTACATGTTCAGCACCTAAGTAAGTAGCAACTTAGAAGCACATGTGGCCGTCATGTGGAAAAAGATAATGTAGCACAAGAACTGATAGAAGTTTTCAATATTGGCAAAACATCCAGAAAATTTAGCTATTATGCATCCAAATATGCGATATTACCAGTGTCCTGTGTTGAAGATCAAAATGTCGTGGAAGCTAAGAGCACCCACCCATGTGCCATCCGAAATGTCAACATCAACTCTATAACTGTCCTTATATCCAAGAGATTCCAACACACCACCACTAGCACTGGATGACCAACTAGAATAAGACCAGGACATGTCTCAATTGCAACTGACAATGTTCTTACAGTGGTAAAAGCTCACATCAAATTATCTTCACTACAAAAAGTGTTGCTTTTAAATTTCGAATCAGAAAAATCTAACATGCAAATATTGCAATTCAAAAAAACAATACACGGAAAATATCTGCATACTGTTAGGAGTCCTAGGATGCCAAATTTTAACAAGAAGCATTCAAATCCTGATGTCTGCATTCAAATCCACAGGATTCTAAATAAAAAATTACATATCGTAAGTTTGGATTCCGATTTCAAAAGCTTTAACATATGATTACAAGCAAGTAATGCTCCTAGATAGAAATAGGAAATGCCAACTGCGATATAACAAACAAAGTGCAAACAATTTTCATTTGCATCAGCAGAAGCAGTGAAGTTCCAAACGATGTCAACCACCGTTTCAATAAATAAGATTTGATCATGGACTAAGAAATTATTTAAACATGCCATTGCAATTCACATTAATAGTATCTTTATCTTCTGATAAAATGATTAAAATCACTCAAGGTGACAGAATCCTAAGCCATAAATCGGCAGTCTGATACGTTCCCTTCTTCATGGACTGACCTGCTCAAGACCAAGTCTAAAAGAGACCACTTCAAGAGTTGTTGCTGATTCCTTGCTGAATTATCATTGATCTTATTTCATGTTATCTGTTAGTTGCTATTTTCATGGGAGAAGTGTGCAAATTATGTAACGTGCTTCTGTTGGAATTGCTATATAAAGTGGTAGTAGCATCAATAAAAGCGAGCAGAAAAGATATTCACTTCCACTTTCTTCTCTATTGTCTACTCTCGATCTTCCCTCTCTATTTCTATTATCAAATTACCGCATCATTTGGTATCAGAGCTGGTTAGCTCAAATGAATACCCGTAACCAAAGTAATTCTGAGTTTCGCAATGAAGTGCATGAGGTATTGGGACGCCATGAGTCTAGTATCAACAAATTCACCAAACCTTGCAAACTATCCTCACCGAAATACAATCCATGAAAACCATCCAAGAGTCCCAGCACCACTAGATACAAGTCCTTATTGCTTCCCAAGGTGAAACTAACCCCTTTGCCCCACCAGAACCCACCACATCACAACAACTGCCCCACACTAGTTCACCACAACATAACCGCAGCAACACTCCCATCTTAGTAGGTTCCAATAACACAACCAATTTCAATTCTAACACCACCCACCATCACCTTAAACTCAATTTTCCCAAGTTTGATGGGAACAAACCGCAAGCTTGGATATACAAGGCGGAGCAGTATTTTGAATTTAAAGAAATAGTTCAAACCCAGCGAGTACAACTTGCTTCTTTTCACTTGGAAGGCATCGCTCTGCAGTGGCATCGGTGGCTCAGTAAATTCAAGGGACCAATGATTTGGGATGAATTTACCAAAGTTGTTCTTCAACTATTCGGGCCCACCGATTATGAAGATCCTTCAGAAGCATTAACAAGATTAAAACAAACTACCACTATGGCAGCATATCAGGAAGAATTTGAAAAATTATCACACAGAGTTGATGATTTATCAGAATCTTTTCTTGTGGGTTGTTTTATTGCAGGTTTAAAGGAAGAGGTGAGACTAAACGACAAAATCAAACAACCAAAGTCCGTAGCCACTACTATTGGAGTTGCTTGTTTAATCGAAGAGCGAAATACATTACAAAATAAAGCAATGCCTGCTGTCAAGACCCACGGGGTTGTTCAAGGAAACAATATGGCTGGATTACTTGGACCTGCGCCAATCACCAACTCCGCTGCTACAGACACCGTACCAGTCATGCTTGTTCGCCGAATATCACATCAAGAAGCAAAAGAGAGACGTGATAAAGGTCTGTGTTACTACTGCGATGAAAAATTTACTCAGGGTCATCGATGTAACCGTCCTCAATTATTCATGATAGAAGTTGTGGAGGAGGAAGATATGGATTTAAGCGAAGATTTACCGAACAGGAAAGGGGCATGACATAACTTCCTCCAATCTCTCCATCTGATTCATAACAATATCTAGAATTCATCCTTGCGGACAAGGATGTTGCTAGTGGAGGGGCATGATACGTTCCCTTCTTCATGGACTGACCTACTCAAGACCAAGTCTAAAAGAGACCACGTCAAGAGTTGTTGTTGATTCCTTGCTGAATTATCATTGATCTTGTTTCATGTTATCTGTTAGTTGCTATTTTCATGGGAGAAGTGCGCAAGTTATGTAACGTTCTTCTGTTGGAATTGCTATATAAAGTGGTAGTAGCATTAATAAAAGGGAGCAGAAAAGATATTCACTTCCACTTTCTTGTCTATTGTCTACTCTCGATCTTCCCTCTCTATTTCTATTATCAAATTACCACATCACAGTCCTGGTGGTTTTGAGATTTATAAACAAAACTGAACAAAGTAAAACTGCAGGCGTAACATGTAAAGCAAGTATGATAATGGTAAGGGAAAAATCAAGAGAGCATTTATCCAACCATTTCTAAAACCATGCGACATACTATGATAACCCGTAGAATGCATAGCTTACCTACCATAGCGAACCAAAAGATTTATCCGATGATAAGCAAAGGTAAGATTATAACGAAGAAACGTAAAGCCACGATCAGCTCCAGCAGGACGCCACTTCTTCACTTCACTGGACGCACTTTTCAGAATGCAGAAAAGAGAAACAAACATGTTCCTGTTCAATGAATCACCAACAAATCCTGCACTGCGAAAGAGTATTGCTAAGCTCCACATGCAAGAACCGTTAAAGTATAAAACCCACATAGATATCCAACATATCACCAAAATCTCAGTACCCAGTTAACTTTTACCGGTCTCTACAAGACTAAACCTTTAAACAGCTTTCCAAATAGATGGGTCAAACTTAAGTTCCTTCCTGTACGCTGAATAGCAACAAAGAGAAGGAAAAAAAAGAAATAGAAACAAAGCATGGTGAAAGTACCAATGTTGGTGTCTCTGTAGGTATACAAGAAGACCTGTGGATCAAACGCCGACAGATCACAATCCTTAGGCTGCCACCGCCATTTGTTGATCTCTCTAGCATTGGACTTATTGTTGGCTATACAATTCCAGCCTTTAAATATCTCCCTGCATGTGTTGTCATACCTCTCGCGTCTCGGGTCCTGTTCGTAGATCCATGATCCATCGGAGAAGTGGCAGGTGTCAGAGAACAGAGACGAGTGGTGGTACGGTTGGAACTGGGGTTTAAAGTGAAGGGTTTGCTTAGAGAGAGAGGGCCCTCTAGAGAGAGAAAGAAGGAGGAAAATGGAGATGAAGCAGAGGAGACAGAGTAAAGGACAACGTGGGATTTTCTTGAGTTGGTGGTCTATTTTAGCCATATCGGTAACTGAGACTTTTGAGTTTTGTTTTATAGGTCTCGTTTTAGATGGCTAATCCATAAGGAGATATTTGGTTGTAAGTAAACTTTCTAATGACCTTATCTATGCTGTAAACTCCAAGTCTTTAGATTTTTCTTATTTTGGTCTTATCATTTTAGACTGTAAGGATATTTTATGCACTAGGAACGATATCTCTGTTTCTTGGATTAGGCGTTCGGAGAATGGGAGAGTCCATTCTCTTGCTCGGGCATCTGTTCTCCATAGCCATTTTTAGGTGTGGGTTGATATACCTGCCTATATTTGGGATCATTATTCCTCGAGATAATAGCTATTTCTCTCTTTTCAAAAAAAAAGTAAACTTTGTAATGGAATATAACTTAATTAAATGAAATAATTTATCATAGAATGGAATATAAATAAATGAAATATTACAAAATTGTTGTTTGAGAGATATAATAGTTCATAACATACCGTTTGGTTCTACTTTTATTTTTACATTGTTGTTTTTAGTTTACATTTCCTATTTTTGGTTTCATTTTTTCTAAAAAATGAAAACATGTTTGGTTGAAATTTGTAATATAAAACTGAAAATAAAAACTGTTTGATTGAAATTTTAATAAACTCATTATTATCATTATTGTTATTATTAATTTTCTATTATTATTATTATTATTATTATTATTATTATTATTATTATTATTAATTGTTAATAATATTATTATTATTAATTATTTTATAAATTTTCTACTTACCAAATTAATAATATTATTATTAAGCTCATTATTATTATTATTATTATTATTATTAAGTTATTCTTATTCTTATTAATTTTATTTTATTAATTTTATTATTATATTATTAAACTCCTCCTCCTCCTCCTCCTCCTCCTCATTATTATTATTATTATTATTATTATTATTATTATTATTATTTATTGTTAATAATAATAATATTATTAATTATTGTTATAAATTTTCTACTTACCAAATTAATATTATTATTTTATTATTAATTTTATTATACCAAATTAATTATCTTATTATTATTATTATTACTTATTAATTATTATTATTATTATTTACTTTATTTATTTATTTATTTATTTATTATTATTATTATTATTATTATTATTATTATTATTATCGAGATAGAAAACAAGGATAGTTGATTTTCTGTTGAAGAAAACATGTTGTCAAAATTCAGAGAAACGATGTTTTCTGGTTTCTGTAAAACTGTTGTGGTTTTTTTATTTTTAGAAACAAAAAATCGCAACAGAGTAAACCAAACACGTTTTACTTGTTTTTCTTTTTACAAAAACGACAACAAAAAACAGGAAAAAAAACAGAAACAAACAACCCCTTAGAAAATTTTATTTAAATGAAGGGTTTATAATGTAATGTATTATGATGTTGTTTATCATTTTACATTCTATCCTAAACTCTCCACATCGAATACTTTTTATTTGTAAAATGTTATGATAGAATGAGATGTAACATGAAACCTTCCCTTTTATTACATTTTATTTCATTCCATTTTATTCTAATATAAAATCTCCTCCTAAACAATTGAATAATATTTCATTCTATTCCATTATAAAACTCCTAATTAAACATACCCTAATACCTATATATTGGTTAAAGATTAGCACGTAACATTGGCTTTAGTAATTATTAGTTAAAGAATTAAGATAAAATAAAAACTAAAAAAGAATTGTGATGAAATTTTATGTTATAATTAGTTATTTCAATTTTTGATCAGGCCTGAAATCTTAGACTCGAGCTTAAATTTAATTGAATTTGATTAAGTTTATTTTTTAATTTTTAAAAATAAAAATAATATTATTTTATATTAAAAAATTTAAATTTTGGATTAAATGAGTCCAAACAACTCAAGTCCAAATTCGAGGTTGTTGAAATGATGCACATTTTAATTGAAAAGTCTTAGGGAAATGCAAGGAACACACGAAGCTCTCACACAGTCGCTCACCTGGGTTCTTTAGGTCATCACTCCACGGTGTTGGAGACTTACTAGACTTTTCCTCTTCGACCAATAGACTCAGATCTCACACTGCTCCCTCCAAAATTGCCCAGATTTGTTGGCTTAAAGGTTGCACCTATCCCTATGAGAGGTAGGTTTGCGAAAAGGTGAGAAGAAAGATGCATCTGTGATCAGGGGCGGATCCAGAAATTATTTTGAGTGGGGGCAAAATATTTAAAGTACTCTTATAATATTAAAAAATACAAACATTTGTATATTTGATAAATAAAAAATTACATCATTGTCTTGAGCTTCTTACATATAACCTATTATAATCGTTCCCTACGAGTCCTCATATTTTGATATCGCTGTAAAATTTTCTCATTGTCAATACTATTGAAGATATCTTTCTCAATATATGTGATCAAGCAGTCATTCATCCAAGAATCTCCCATTCGATTGCGTAAGCGATTTTTCACTATCTTCATTGCAGAAAATGCTCTTTCCACCGATGCAGTAGCAATAGGCAAAATCAAAGCTAATCTCACAAGTAAAAACACTAAAGGGTACACAACATTCTTTTTTGTTTTGACCAGCTTCTTGGCAAGATTACTAATCCCATTTAATATCGAAAATCGATCATTAGATTGCATATCAACAATATAATTATCAAGTTGATTACTAATAGTAATAAGCTCTACTTTAGAGAAATCAGAAGGGTAAAATTCAGCAAGCTGAATCAACTTTTGCTTATCAAAAGCATAAAAAGAGTCACTTGGATTCAAGCATGCCACACAAATAAGCAACTTGGTATTTACCTCATTGAAGCGATTGTTGAGCTCTTGAAGTTGCATATCAATCACAGTGTAAAATAATTCCACTTGATAATGATGCATATTTGTCATTTTTTGTGCATTTCTCCTTGACCTTCCCCGATGTACAAAATTTTCATCCATATTTGGAATGGCAATATCATGGTTCTCACAAAATGAAGATGTTTCATCAAATAAGGACTGCCACCCATCATCCCTCATCATTTGTAGTCGTTGTTTAGAAACTTTAATCAAAGAAATTGCATTGATAATGTCTTGATCCTTCCTTTGTAATGCTTGAGATAATTCATTTGTGATGCCCAAGATTTTTTTCATCAAATACAAGCTAAACACAAATTCATAAGATTGGATAGAATCAAGCAAAGCATATGCTTCACCTTTTTGCTCTGAAGTTGTACCTTCTTCCATAATGATCTCTAGAACATCAACTATGGAGTCAAACATCACGATTAAGCTTGATAATGATCCATAATGTGTGCCCCAACGTGTGTCACCTGGTCTTTGAAGAGAAGTTTCTTGATGTAAGCCTTTACCACTTGAAAGTTCACCATTTTTCAGCCCTTCAACAATCCTACTAAATTGTTTCTCACGAAGAAGATCTTTTCTTTTACAAGAACCTCCAACTATATTTGATAAGCTTAAGACTGTGTTAAACAACAAAGCAACATGAACATGATTCTTGGCCACTGCTACAAGTGCTAATTGCAATTGGTGAGAGAAACAATGAACATAGTGAGCTGAATTGTTTTCTTTTAAAATCAAAGTCTTCAAACCATTAATTGCTCCTTGCATATTGCTAGCTCCATCGTAGCCTTGCCCACGTAAAGATGATATGATCAATCCATGCTTTGAAAACAATTCATCTATTGCAAACTTTAGTGATAAAGAGGTGGTATCACTAACATGAATAATACCAGTAAATCGCTCAACCACACATCCTTTTGCATTCACATAACGTAAAACAATAGCCAATTGTTCTTTGATTGAGATATCACGAGACTCATCAATAAGGATAGAAAATAACCCACCTTGAAGATCATTAATAATGGCATTGGAGGTTTCAATTGCAGCAGCTTTGACAATATCCTTTTGTATGTCAGGAGCAATGACTTTGAGATTTCCACGGGCATTGCTTAAAACAACATTGTTGATAACTTCATTATGGTCAGCCAAGAATTGTAAAAGTTGAAGAAAATTACCATTATTACTAGAAGTCTCTGACTCATTATGACCACGAAAAGCCAATCCTTGATGTAAAAGGAATCGAACACAATCCACCGATGCAGTGAGTTGGATACGATAGTCCTTTTGAACTTGGTTGGATTGATTAGCATAAGCAACTTGGTTATGTAGTTTCTAATTCATCAAATCTTCACATTTCTTCCAAGCTATATTGTGAGAGCTTTTAGGACCTCCTACATGAATATGAAATCTATCTTTTTTCTTCCAATTGTTAAATCCATTACATATGAAATCTATCTTTTTTCTTCCAATTGTTAAATCCATCAGTAACAAAAGTATCACCACTTGCTTGACTTTGAATATCCGACCTAAAAAGATAGTAATATAAGCAAAAAGTTGCATCTTTTGTAACACTGTACTCCAACCAATTAGCGTATTCTTTAAACCAAGATGGAACAAATCTATGATAAATATTTCCAAATTGTCTTTGTGGAAAATCATGCTCAAAAGGTTGACATGGACCCTTTTGCAAATAAGCTCTTCGTATTCTATCACGGTCATTAGGATGATAATCTGAAAAAAAAATTTCTGCAATCCTGGATCAGACTAAAGATCATCTAAATTGACTTCTAAAAGAGGATGCTTTAAAGGGTTGGGGCTAGAATCCTTATTTGTAAGAAGCCTTTTGAGAAATTTGTCCATAACTGAAATCAAAGTTAAGTAATTAGAGACAAATTGAATATAAAAAACAAAAATTATCTATTCACAAAATTAAGTAATTAAAACTATTTAAAACATTTTACACATATGCAAATAAGAAAATAATGTGGAAAATATTATTTTATATGTGGAATGATTTATAATTATGTATATTCTAATATTAGACTTCCTTCACATTTAAATTCGGGATAAGTAAAACCTTTCATCAAGTACAAACTTTTGGTGCCTTTTATAAATAATAATTGAAAGCTATCTATTAGAAAAAAGTTGTCTCATTTGTCCCCATGTATGACTTTGTTTATAAATAATTAACAATCACCTTTATAAACTATTAGAATTTAGATGCCAGAAAACACCGTATATAAACTATTACATATTTACATTTACATCATTACATGTCCCATTCAAAATAATAATAATAAACTATTAGATATTTAGATGCAATCACCTTTATCACCAATTCACCAGAAACTCTGCTTTTGTACCGTATATAAACTATTGCATCATTACATGTCATTCAAAATAATAATAATAAACTATTAGATATTTAGATGCAATCACCTTTATCACCAGAAACTCTGCTTTTGTGTCTGTTGTCTGCGACTGCGTGCAAGGACTTTGCTGTTGGACCCCGAACCTTGAAGCGAAATTTAGAAATAATAAATGAAATCAAATGAGTGTTTTATATGTGATTTGTGTTATAGATGAGGAAATGTGAATTATGTAAAGATATGAGTTGGGAAATCTTAAGTATGAATTATGGTTATATATGTGAGATCTTATGCAAAAGTAAGAGATTATGAATGACAAGATGCTACGGAATGTAAGAAAACATATGCATCGAGGTTGAAATTTTGGGTAAATTCCAAATCATGGTGAATTGTGATAAATGATGTGTATTTAAGAAAGTGAAGTTAGGATGATTGTTAAATGTATATGCTGATTTAAGAGAAATTAGAGAATGATTGAAATAGAATTGGCCAAAGTAGCCTTCTTTGAAGTTGTAGCTTGATCTGTTATTTTTCCAACGAGATCAAGTATGCAAGTTTTCGAGATCGGAGTTAAAAGTTATAGTTGATACAAGTTATGATGTTAATAAGTTTGATGTTAGTGACAGCTATGATACATGTTTGAGAATTGTGGTTTTGATGAGTCCATTTAGTTGAGATTTGAGAATTTCATAAATTGAAGTTGTAGCTTGCATTGTTATGAAGTGTTTAGGCCTATGAATGAGTATATATCTGAAGATTATAAGTGTATGTGATGGTAGTTTGAGTGTGAGAAGCTTTGGAAAAGGGTTGAAGAGTTTTTAAAATTTGCATGTCCGTTAAACGGACATGTAAGTCCGTTTAACGGACAGCCTTGGGTCAAAAGGACCCCTCCCCTTGCTCATGTCCGTTAGGCGGACATGTATGTCTGTTTAACGGACTGTCTCGGATGGTTTGGTGTTGTTTTGGCCGTGCGTGTCCGTTAAATAGACATGCCTGTCCTTTTAACGGACAGCTACGGGTCAGCTGGAGAAAAATGCGATTTTCAACAGTTTTGAGGCTGAATCTCGTTTTGGAGACTCTAATACGAGTTTTAGATCTTGATCTTATCTTTCAAATGGAATAAGAACGAAGTCATTTTAATATTTGTAGAGAAATTTATGGTATTTGCTCCAAAAGAGTTTCAAATCGATTTCTGTTTTGAGCATGTTGAGTTGTTTTGATCACAACTCACTCATCCGAACTCGGATTGAGGCGATTCTTGAAACATTGAATTCCTAACACATATATCTTTCTCTCCTTGAAAATTTGTATCAATTGGATTTGAATTGAAAGAGTTTGATTGAATCATATGATAATCAGAATGTTTTGTCTCATTCTGAGCTTGCTATTTTCCTTCCTCATCCGACCTTGTTAAATCATTTGCTTATATCTTCTCCGTTCGACATCCGAATGACTCGGTTCTCGAAGCGTTGGATTCCTAAGACAATGAAGTTCATGATTATGTGAAAATTATGGATTTTAGAGATTTAATTGAGCAAGATTAATTAAATCAAAGAGAGACAGGAAAGTTTATGAACATAGTTCAGTATTTTGCGAATTTAGGGATCTGTGGGGATCCGATTGATGCGAGGTTTGAGGAAAAATAAAGTTAAGACAAGGGAATACAATTCTTATGAAGAAATGAAATTTTAGTTTAGCCTTTAAGAATGTTTATTTGTGGAAGGGAGAAAATTCTAGAAACTGTGTTAGTAAAATGATATGTCCGACTTGTTTGGACTATAACTTTTGATACAGTGCTCCGAATTGGATGATTCTTAAGGCATTATGAAATTAAGACATAGAGGAAAAATTCTCTAGAAGGAAGTTTTAGCAAATTCCTTCATTTAGATGTGAGAATAATTGTCCAAAAGTAAGCATGACTCAAGGAAACATTCAGGGGCAAATTAGGAAGTTCACTTAAGGTTTTAAGTTTAAAGCTTATAAGACAAGGACAAGAGGGTATTTTGCACTTCATTAAATGACTTGGTCTATAAAAAGAGAGAGGAATGTCATGGGTTGGAGGGAAAGCTCACGAAAATTCCAGAAGAAAGAAAGAAGAAAGAAGAAAGAGGAAGAGAGAAGAAGAAGAATCGTGGGAGAGAAGAAGAAGGAGGAAGAAGAGAAAGATTTCTGGGTGTTTGCAAGCTTCTTTTTCCATGATTCTTGAAGGAAAAGAGGGAAGGAGAAGAGATTTCCTCCAAGCCAAGAGGAAATTTCAAAATTTAGGAGAGAAAGGTAAGAGTTAAGTTTTGATTTCTGAGTTTTTCTTGGGTTTATGGATGATTTAACTTAAGATTGAGGTGGGCTTGTGAATAATTAAGTTATGTTGGTGTTTTTCATCTTGAATTATGTTTAATTTTGAATTAAAAGTTCTAAGGGTTATACAAGTGGATAAGAGTTAGAGATTTTAGTTGATTTATCCTACGATAGTTATGGGTTTGTTATGTATGGGATTAATTTTAGTGTTTATACTTTGGGTTATGTTGATTTATGGATGAGAAGTGATTTGGAATTTATGCTAAAGTATATGAGTAAAAATTGTGGAAGATTATGATGTAAAGAGGTTAGAAATCTTATGGGCTTGTCAATCATGAAATCAATTTTGAGAAATATAATGAGAATGATTTGGATTTGGTGGTATATGACTTAGGTGATTTTAAGTTGGAAGAGAGAGAGAAGTAAAGATCAAATTGAGAAGAGGCTAAGGAGACTTGAGCTTTGGACAAGAACATGGCATGGATAAGAGGTGGGTAATATGTTTGTTTTACAAATTTTAAGTTATTTGTAAGTTTTGGAAAAATCAAGAAAGTAACCATGTCTTATAAGATAATGTTTTGGCAAAATGATTGAATCAAGTGAATTTTGAAAGGATTCTTAATGATTAAGTTCATTGTTTCAAATGGTTTAAGAAAGTTCTATGATTATTTTTTAACAAGTTTTTATGAATGATTTAAATTGTTTATCCAATGGATTTTGAATGATTTTTATAAAGTTGAAATACTTGTGTTAGTGCATTATGTTTAATTGATTGAATTTCAATATGTGAACTTGTGTGTTTAAGTGAATTATGGTTTGTGAATTATGTAAATTGTGAAGTGATGCTAGAAATGCATATATATATGTCATGTTCATGAAATCAAGTTTTTCAAGAATGTGCCTTTGGGCAATGTTTTCAAATGCATGAATTACATGTTATGTGGGTGCGGCATAGTCCCTCAAGAAACCGTCACGTGCACGTTGACTCATGTGTATAGCCTTCTCCCGGTTGCCCGCAAGTGGCACGGAGTTCCTTTTAGGACTCCCTTATGTGTACGACTACACAAGGCCATTTTATGGAATTGTGTAGTCATCATGTTTATGGACTTTGCCAAACCATTATGATGTGTTATATGATTAGATATTGATTGCAATGTGATGCATTCATATGTTTGAAATTGTCATTGCTTGGTGAAAAAGAAAATTTTGAGTTTTACGAGAATAAAAAGGTGAAGTTTTATTTGTGACAGTTTTTAGCATTTTGGTATAAGAGTTTTGAAAAGTTAAAGAGTTTGTGAAATAAACACTTGATAAAATTTATAATGAGAAGTTCTTTATAAGATGGCAAAGTTTTGAGAAATGACTTTTACTTATTTTTTCGCAAGAAGCATATTATCCATGAGCTCTCTAGCTCACCCCCCTTTCATCCCCATCTCCAGGTTTTCGAGAAGGAGATCGGATGAAAGCATGGCAAGACTTTATGTTCATTTTGTACTTTGTGTATTTGGTTTAAGATTTCTGGAAATGGCTTATAGCTTATGTTGCCGTTAGAGTATTGTAAACATTTGGTCCACAATGTATCTTGGATTATGATTTTTGTATAAGACTCTTGGATTATGGAATTGGAAATGCATTGGTTTTTGGATGTGTATATTGGAATTGTATATAATTATATTGGGTGATGAATGTATTGAAATATATTTATATGGATATGGATGAATGTACTGGATGTTGAGATATTAGTTTGAATGTGAAAAATGTGAATGGATATGAAAATGACTTGAAGTGGTTTAGAACCTAGGATTGCGTTACTGCTGAGATCCCGGACGGAGGGTCCGGTAGATCATGATGTATGTGTGATTGCTGAAAGTTATAGTAGTGAGTTTACTATTTGCAGGTTTGGGTTTTGTTCTTGTGCAGTCGTTATGTTGCCGGATTTTATATGGTAGTATATGGTTTTTTATGAGATTGTGTAAGAATTTATGAATTCTTTGACATGAGTATGAGGTTGCTTTGGTAGGAAATGAGAATAAAGATAAATGTTATGAAAATATTGAGTTATCGCATAAGTAAGAAGACCATGGTTAAGGATTGAGATTAGTACGAGTTGTATATGATAGATGAAAAGCATGATTAAGAAAGCAAGAAAAAAAAATTTACCCGGCAAGGATCCGTTCCTAATAGGAATAGTCCAGGATTTCCATCGCTATGATTAAGATATTCGTATCGGATGTCGGACTTCGGTTTTAATTGCTTCGATTAAATCCGTAATTGTCTTATATTTCTATCAAAACCACCATTTGCAATCTTTGATTTCAAGATCATTTTCTAGTTGCAGTTGAATTCATTTGTTATCAAATATTGACCGATTTGTCTCACATTTGTATTCGAACCTATTTCCTTCGTAATTGTTGCATTTCATTTGATTTGATTTCTGACTTCATATATGTTTCCGCTTCAGTTCAGTTGCTCTACTTGTTTGGCATTCATATTCGATTTTCATTGATATTCGATTTCAGTCGGATTCAATCCTTTTAGCTTCGCATTTGTTTCGTTTCACTTGCTTTGGCTTTCGATTTTCTTTCCGCTTCGTGAGTGATTATGAGCAGCGGGGTTATGAGTGTAGCGTTTAAGTGTAAGAAGTTGGGTCTCGGGAACGGGATCCAACATGTATGATATCAAAGCCCAGTAATATGGTCTTACTGGGGCATATGTGTATGAGTGACTTTGCATGAGAAAATAATAAGTGTTTTGCATGAATTATTCGAAGAACCTATGTGATTGTTATTATGTTTGAGTTTGGATTATGATGCTAGAAATTAAGAGTTGAAATTCATGGTGAAATTAGATGATGTGACTTGGAATATATGTGAGATGGAAATAAGATGCAAATGATACTTTTGTAAAGATGAGTTGATGATAGGAATATATGTATAGAAGTTAAAAGAGATTGAGATTAAATGGTTTTGGTCCATATCAAGGTTATCAATATTTGAACCATTGATTTGAGTGCATATGTGAAGACATAGTGTTTGATATGATAGTGATGATTTCAATCTCATAAAGAAGTGAAAATTTGTTAGTGAAATAAGAATATGTGTGATAAGAATTTGAGTGATTTTAGGTTTGTGAAAATGAAAGTGAGATTAGCATTTGATGATGAATTGGGTTGTTGATTTTGAATATGCATTTGTGAGAGAACTAAGGAAGATTTGAAAGTGAGTTAAGTATATGTACTTGTGAAATTATGATAAGATCTATTAGTGAGTAAATATGATATGGATAGTATATGATATGTAGAGGTGAAAAACATGAAGAATATATGTGGTGAGAATTTGCATATGTGAATGACTAGGATCATTTGAAAGACAAGAGCTAAGAGAATGTATTTACTTGGTGTTTTTTTAAGTATGAATTTCGAGGACGAAATTCTTTTATGAGGGGGAGAAATGTTGGACCCCGAACCTTGAAGCGAAATTTAGAAATAATAAATGAAATCAAATGAGTGTTTTATATGTGATTTGTGTTATAGATGAGGAAATGTGAATTATGTAAAGATATGAGTTGGGAAATCTTAAGTATGAATTATGGCTATATATGTGAGATCTTATGCAAAATTAAGAGATTATGAATGACAAGATGCTATGGAATGTAAGAAAACATATGCATCGAGGTTGAGATTTGGGTAAATTCCAAATCATTGTGAATTGTGATAAATGATGTGTATTTAAGAAAGTGAAGTTAGGATGATTGTTAAATGTATATGCTGATTTAAGAGAAATTAGAGAATGATTGAAATAGAATTGGCCAAAGTAGCCTTCTTTGAAGTTGTAGCTTGATCTGTTATTTTTCCAACGAGATCAAGTATGCAAGTTTTCGAGATCGAAGTTAAAAGTTATAGTTGATACAAGTTATGATGTTAATAAGTTTGATGTTAGTGACAGCTATGATACATGTTTAAGAATTGTGGTTTTGATGAGTCCATTTAGTTGATATTTGAGAATTTCATAAATTGAAGTTGTAGCTTGCATTGTTATGAAGTGTTTAGGCCTATGAATGAGTATATATCTGAAGATTATAAGTGTATGTGATGGTAGTTTGAGTGTGAGAAGCTTTGGAAAAGGGTTGAAGAGTTTTTAAAATTTGCATGTCCGTTAAACGGATATGTAAGTCCGTTTAACGGACAGCCTCGGGTAAAAAGGACCCCTCCCCTTGCTCATGTCCGTTAGGCGGACATGTATGTCTGTTTAACGGACTGTCTCGGATGGTTTGGTGTTGTTTTGGCCGTGCGTGTCCGTTAAACGGACATGCCTGTCCGTTTAACGGACAGCTACGGGTCAGCTGGAGAAAAATGCGATTTTCAACAGTTTTGAGGCTGAATCTCGTTTTGGATCCTCTAATACAAGTTGTAGATCCTGATCCTATCTTTTAAATGGCACAAAAACGAAGTCATTTGGATATTTTTAGAGAAACGTATGGCATTTGCGCCAAAAGAGTTTCAAATCAATTTCTGTTTTGAACATGTTGAGTTGTTTTGATCATAACTCACTCATCCGACCTCGGATTGAGGCGATTCTTGAAACATTGAATTCCTAACACATATATATTTCTCTCCATGAAAATTTGTATCAATTGGATGTGAATTGAAAGAGTTTGATTGAATCATATGATAATCAGAATGTTTTGTCTCATTCTGAGCTTGCTATTTTCCTTCCTCATCCGACCTTGTTAAATCATTTGCTTATATCTTCTCCGTTCGACATCCGAATGACTCGGTTCTCGAAGCGTTGGATTCCTAAGACAATGAAGTTCATGATTATGTGAAAATTATGGATTTTAGAGATTTAATTGAGCAAGATTAATTAAATCAAAGAGAGATAGGAAAGTTTATGAACATAGTTCAGTATTTTGCGAATTTAGGGATTTGTGGGGATCCGATTGACACGAGTTTTGAGGCGAAATAAAGTTAAGACAAGGGAATACAATTCTTATGAAGAAATGAAATTTTAGTTTAGCCTTTAAGAATGTTTATTTGTGGAAGGGAGAAAATTCTAGAAACTGTGTTAGTAAAATGATATGTCCGACTTGTTTGGACTATACCTTTTGATACAGTGCTCCGAATTGGATGATTCTTAAGGCGTTATGAAATTAAGACATAGAGGAACAATTCTCTAGAAGGAAGTTTTAGCAAATTCCTTCATTTAGATGTGAGAATAATTGTCCAAAAGTAAGTATGACTCAAGGAAACATTCAGGGGCAAATTAGGAAGTTCACTTAAGGTTTTAAGTTTAAAGCTTATAAGACAAGGACAAGAGGGTATTTTGCACTTCATTAAATGACTTGGTCTATAAAAAGGGAGAGGAATGTCGTGGGTTGGAGGGAAAGCTCACGAAAATTCCAGAAGAAAGAAAGAAGAAAGAAGAAAGAGGAAGAGAGAAGAAGAAGAATCGTGGGAGAGAAGAAGAAGGAGGAAGAAGAGAAAGATTTCTGGGTGTTTGCAAGCTTCTTTTTCCATGATTCTTGAAGGAAAAGAGGGAAGGAGAAGAGATTTCCTCCAAGCCAAGAGGAAATTTCGAAATTTAGGAGAGAAAGGTAAGAGTTAAGTTTTGATTTCTGAGTTTTTCTTGGGTTTATGGATGATTTAACTTAAGATTGAGGTGGGCTTGTGAATAATTAAGTTATGTTGGTGTTTTTCATCTTGAATTATGTTTAATTTTGAATTAAAAGTTCTAAGGGTTATACAAGTGGATAAGAGTTAGAGATTTTAGTTGATTTATCCCACGGTAGTTATGGGTTTGTTATGTATGGGATTAATTTTAGTGTTTATACTTTAGGTTATGTTGATTTATGGATGAGAAGTGATTTGGAATTTATGCTAAAGTATATGAGTAAAAATTGTGGAAGATTATGATGTAAAGAGGTTAGAAATCTTATGGGCTTGTCAATCATGAAATCAATTTTGAGAAATATAATGAGAATGATTTAGATTTGGTGGTATATGGCTTAGGTGATTTTAAGTTGGAAGAGAGAGAGAAGTAAAGATCAAATTGAGAAGAGGCTAAGGAGACTTGAGCTTTGGACAAGAACATGGCATGGATAAGAGGTGGGTAATATGTTTGTTTTACAAATTTTAAGTTATTTGTAAGTTTTGGAAAAATCAAGAAAGTAACCATGTCTTATAAGATAATGTTTTGGCAAAATGATTGAATCAAGTGAATTTTGAAAGGATTCTTAATGATTAAGTTCATTGTTTCAAATGGTTTAAGAAAGTTCTATGATTATTTTTTAACAAGTTTTTATGAATGATTTAAATTGTTTATCCAATGGATTTCGAATGATTTTTATAAAGTTGAAATACTTGTGTTAGTGCATTATGTTTAATTGATTGAATTTCAATATGTGAACTTGTGTGTTTAAGTGAATTATGGTTTGTGAATTATGTAAATTGTGAAGTGATGCTAGAAATGCATATATATATGTCATGTTCATGAAATCAAGTTTTTCAAGAATGTGCCTTCGGGCAATGTTTTCAAATGCATGAATTACATGTTATGTGGGTGCGGCATAGTCCCTCAAGAAACTGTCACGTGCACGTTAACTCATGTGTATAGCCTTCTCCCGGTTGCCCGCAAGTGGCACAGAGTTCCTTTTAGGACTCCCTTATGTGTACGACTACACAAGGCCATTTTATGGAATTGTGTAGTCATCATGTTTATGGACTTTGCCAAACCATTATGATGTGTTATATGATTAGATATTGATTGCAATGTGATGCATTCATATGTTTGAAATTGTCATTGCTTGGTGAAAAAGAAAATTTTGAGTTTTACGAGAATAAAAAGGTGAAGTTTTATTTGTGACAGTTTTTAGCATTTTGGTATAAGAGTTTTGAAAAGTTAAAGAGTTTGTGAAATAAACACTTGATAAAATTTATAATGAGAAGTTCTTTATAAGATGGCAAAGTTTTGAGAAATGACTTTTACTTATTTTTTTCGCACAAGCATATTATCCATGAGCTCTCTAGCTCACCCCCCTTTCATCCCCATCTCCAGGTTTTCGAGAAGGAGATCGGATGAAAGCATGGCAAGACTTTATGTTCATTTTGTACTTTGTGTATTTGGTTTAAGATTTCGGAAATGGCTTATAGCTTGTCATTGTTAGAGTATTGTAAACATTTGGTCCACAATGTATCTTGGATTATGATTTTGTATAAGACTCTTGGATTATGGAATTGGAAATGCATTGGTTTTGGATGTGTATATTGGAATTGTATATAATTATATTGGGTGATGAATGTATTGAAATATATTTATATGGATATGGATGAATGTCTTTGGATGTTGAGATATTAGTTTGAATGTGAAAATGTGAATGGATATGAAAATGACTTGAAGTGGTTTAGAACCTAGGATTGCGTTACTCGAGATCCGGACGGAGGTCCGTAGATCATGATGTATGTGTGATTGTTGAAAGTTATAGTAATGAGTTTACTATTTACAGGTTTGGGTTTTGTTCTTGTGCAGCCGTTATGCTGCCGGATTTTATATGGTAGTATATGGATTTTTATGAGATTGTGTAAGAATTTATGAATTGTTTGACATGAGTATGAGGTTGCTTTGGTAGGAAATGAGAATAAAGATAAACGTTATGAAAATATTGAGTTATCGCATAAGTAAGAAGACCATGGTTAAGGATTGAGATTAGTACGAGTTGTATATGATAGATGAAAAGCATGATTAAGAAAGCAAGAAAAAAAAATTTTACCCGGCAAGGATCCGTTCCGGATAGGAATAGTCCAGGATTTCCATCGTTATGATTAAGATATTCATATCGGATGTCGGACTTCGGTTTTAATTGCTTCGATTAAATCCGTAATTGTCTTATATTTCTATCAAAACCACCATTTGCAATCTTTGATTTCAAGATCATTTTCTAGTTGCAGTTGAATTCATTTGTTATCAGATATTGACCGATTTGTCTCACATTTGTATTCGAACCTATTTCCTTCGCAATTGTTGCATTTCATTTGATTTGATTTCTGACTTCATATATGTTTCCGCTTCAGTTCAGTTGCTCTACTTGTTTGGCATTCATATTCGATTTTCATTGATATTCGATTTCAGTCGGATTCAATCCTTTTAGCTTCGCATTTGTTTCGTTTCACTTGCTTTGGATTTCGATTTTCTTTCCGCTTCGCGAGTGATTATGAGCAGCGGGGTTTTGAGTGTAGCATTTAAGTGTAAGAAGTTGGGTCTCGGGAACGGGATCCAACATTTTCTCTGCGTTTGTCGACTGCTGTTGCATGACTGCGTATGGACTCTTGCTTTGGGTATGTCGCGTGCAGTAGTTTTTGTACAGTTAAGAAAAGAAGAAGTTAAAAGGACAAAAAAAAGTATGATAAAGATGCTAAAAGGGTTGAAATTTTGAATTAAAAAAGTCAATTAAATATGTAAATTTTATTTTTTTATTTGTAGGCTTTTATTTAAAAAAGTCATGGGCCCAAATAATAGTAATCTTAACAAAGTAGATGGACTCAAATTTTATTTTTATCTGATATCTTAATATATTTAAACTTTTTATTTTTTTGTCATAAGTTAAATAAATGGGGACAAAAATTTATTTTTATAAAATTAAAATTTAAAATAATAATTTTAAATATTTTAAATTAAAACTTTTGTGGGGCCAAGTGGGGACAGTGGCTCCGCCACTGTCTGTGATACTCATATATGTGATTTGTTGATCCTCCCCTCTTTTCACTGTAACTACAACCTTTTTTTTGCTTTCTTCGGCTTTTCCTTTCTAGGAAGGTCATCCCTCTCCTTTGAACTTCACATGTTTGATAAAATGAGACCCGATTCTTCTAGCTCACATCTCAACCAGACATCAGAGAATGAGGATTTTCCTCCTCTCCCAACCACCCCAACAAACTATCCCATCATCCTAGAATGTAGGAAAGCAGTCATGGAGCTGAGTTACTGGGGACCCAAAGACCTTCAGCAAACTACGGTGTATAGCTGGAAACAAGGATGGCCCTGTCACCCTTCTTGTAGATGTTTTATAGCAGGGAGCAGTTAAATGACAAGCTTCACTTGTCGAATACTTCCTCAAGAAAATATTGGCATACCCAAATGTGCAACATTGGGTTGATATAAATAGGAAGAAATGGGGTCTTCAATCAACATTAATAATTGTAGTTGAGTTATTCATTTTTTGATTCTCGTCAAAGGAAATGACTGCCAAAGTCAAAGATATGGAAACTTGGCATATTCAAGTAAGCCAACTTTCTTAAAGAAGTGCACTTCACGAAAATAACACATTACCGATAGAAAATTACCGCAGAAAATATTCTGTAGAAAATTAGCGATAGAAATTGATTCTCCATAAGTAAATTTGTCAAAAAAAAGTGTTTTTATGCGACCACCAAAATATTCATAGGTAAACATTGAGGGAAAATATTCCCATAAGTTTCTCGACGAAATATAGAGACAAAACAGTAAAATCTATTGTAAAAATAAGCGGGAATGGCTAGCGGGAAAAATAAACATCTTGAATACTGACGGAACCACATTTTCATCGGTAAAATACCGACAATAATTAATTTATGAACTGTCAAATTGTTCATAAATTAAAATGACGTCGTTTGGTTTTAATCCGTTTTAATCCAAGCGACGTCATTTTATTTACATACTTAACTACCCCAAAGGCTCCCTTCTCACTCCCTCTGTTATTTTTTCTCTTTTTCCCACCATCAACGTCGTCGGTACTCTTCCTTCCAAGCTTCCACTGTCGATTTTTGCTTCCTTTTTAGTCCAATGTGCATCATTTTCAGGTAACAAAACTATTGAGTTTATTTTGTCTCAAAAAAAGCGAACATGTTACATGCTTATATATATGACTGTGGGTTGGTGGGTGAGTTTTGTTTGGATTGTTGGTTTATGCGTCTTTACATTGAATTGTTGGTTTATTTGATGTTTGAATGTATTGTTGTTGGTAAATAATGAAATATTGATGTTGTGTTGTTATTAGTTAGAGATAATTCAGGTTGCCTATGAATTATTTGATTAAATGTTTCTTAGGGGCATATTAGTTGAATTAGAATTTGGGGCGACTTTAGTGTTTTTAACTAATGTAATTTATCTTATTTTCTTAACAAATATCTGAAAAAATATAGAAATAATTTAACTAATGATTTGGTTTACTTCTATGTTATGTTAGAAGCGTTGAAATTCAAACTCAATAAGAGAATTATACAATGTAAATTTCAACATCAGTTGGCATTTGTTTGTCAAATTACATAACCTAAATTAAGACTCTCAAACATTTTCCTAAGGACTCTTATTCATCTACATTGAGGCCAAATTTCCTATGAAGGGATTTATTTGAATTTAGATATATGAATGCAACTAAAAAGATTAATTATAAAATCTTTCTCAAATTAAATGGATCTTTTACTAATTAAACCTATTTTTGAAATTTTGAAATAAATATACGTAAGGACTTATTATTTGTATGTTATGTTGCATAGGATATCATGAATTTTTTTTCACATAATAGAACTTGAATAGGTGAAAACTAAATTCGTCGTGTGGGTGGGTGAACTCCATTGGGCAAAGGTTGGGGGATTTTTGTTGAGACTTTGTTGGCCTTGCTTTAAATGTTGGTATTAAACATAGTTTAGTAGAATAAAGTTTAGCTCGTTTATGACATAAACATCTAAGTAACATATCTAAAGAATGAAATCATTCTAATTTAGATTTTACTTATTTTGGTAAATATGTGCATGGTATTAAGAGAAAACAATAAGGCACATAATTTAGAAAACAAACACAAGAAGCACACGACACCTTGAACTTTTATATATTTTGATATATATGGGCCTTTTGATGTTTCATCTTTTAGTGGGAAAAAGTATTGTATCACTTTTATTGATGATTTTACGTTATTGATATGTCTAATTTCTATATGAACAATCATAATCAATAAATGCTTTAGAGGTGTTTATTAATAAGGGTTAAATATTCTTAGACCAAAAAGTGAAAGTTGTTAGTTTTATAAAGGTGGTAAATTTTGGGAAGGTAAATGAAATCGGATAATGTCTTGACCTATTTGTTAAATTATTAAAAAAGCATAATGTATCTATTTAATACATAATGTTCGTCACAGTAAAATACAAAAGTATTGCATAAAGGCATAAGCATACTTTAATGGAATTGGTTAAGAGCGTATTGAGTTGGACAATGTCTTGACCTATTTATTAAATTTTAAAAAGCATAATGTATGTACTTAATATATAATGTTCATCACAATAAAATATAAAAGTATTGCTTAAAGGCATAAGCATATTTTAATGGAATTGGTTAAGAGCATATTGAGTTATTCTTATCTTTCCTTATCATTATGGATATATGCTTTGGAAACTACCTTATGTTTATTAAGCATGATTCCTACAATACAAGAAAATTAGGAATTGGTGATTTATTTTATTAAAATTATCATAACATTAATTTTAACATTACTCCCACTAAAAGTCAACATATTTTATTTCAAAATAAACAACATTATATTTTGATTTGCTTGCTTTAATATATTAAAAATATAACAAAACTATTGAACAAGTGAATTATATTAAATACGAAAAATTATTTTTCACAGGCCTTATTTTGTGTTGAAGAGCATTGCTCATCCTTCTTCTTTGTATTCTGAAGTTGTCCGTCTATCCAGGTAAGTCATCCAACTAAGGTCTACCATATGTATTGCTTTAATAATACAATTATGATACGTTTAGGTTTTGTGTGAATGCAAAGGTCTTGATTTTGTGTTGTTGTTTAGAATATTCTTATAATCATTGATGAGTTTTTATGCTCTTCTTTCATAGTCTAAGTATTTACTGTATGTGAAATGAGTTTGAGATCTTATGGATGATTTGAGGCATTAATAAACCCCTAGGATAGTGTATAAGCTGAAAACTCGTGACGCAGCTCCCGTGAGGTTTATCGGTGAAAAATTTCACAAGCCTAGGAGTCACAGTAAGAATTTGTTTTTTTAATTCACAGTTGTAAACAATACCACTTACCATAGTATTGAAATCAATTATAGGTGATTAATTCAAACATAAATACTTCAATTTTAATGTGATTAATGCAAACTTAGTATTAACACAAGAAATTCATATGTTTAATAGACAAGACAGTTCTTTGCATATTAAACCCCTAGGACGGTATATAGGTTGAAAACCAGTGATGCAGCTCTCGTGAGACTTATCAATGAAAAAATTCCACGGGCCTAGGAGTCGTAGCAAGAACTTGCTTTTTTGATTCACAGGTGTAAACAATGCCACGTACCATAATATTAATGTCAAGTGTAGGTAATTAATTTAATTGATTAATACTTAGGGGATGTTGTGTAAAGTTTAGATGTTCTGTAAACTTAAGGGACATTAAGGATACTAACTACGAAATCACTCTTTTAAATTAATAGTTTTGCTTTAATGAGTAATTTTAGTAGATCTTGGATGTATAAATGATTGACCCCTAATGATTTCATTAATCCTGAGCTTGTTGAGGAAGTTGAAGCTTTTATTCATTATACATATTCTCAACCTGCATATATGGATGGCCCAAAGATCAAATACCCATGTAAAAAGTGCAAACACATTCGTTTCCTTCTTATTGATGAATTGAATAGGCATTTGTTGAGAAAATAGTTTGCCCCAAATTATTTTGAGTGGACACAACATGGGGAGCCATTGATTGTAACACCTCAAGGGGTAATGAAGTACAATGTCAATGAATATAGATGAGTATGAAGGGGGATTGGATTTAGAACAAATAATGTGGGTATAATTGGAAATCCTTACATGCAAATGATTTATGATGCAACTAGTTATACCTTTCAAAAAAATATAGAAAATCTTGAAGAAGAACCAAACCCACATGCAAAACAATTTTTTGATTTACTACACTCAACTAACCAAGAATTATGGTTAAATTGTGAGACAATGACTCAATTGCCTTCAATTGCTCGAATATTGAACATAAAGTCTGAAGTGTGTTTTTTTATCATAATTTTGATAAAATTCTTGAATAGTATAATGAATCATTACCTCCTGATTATACAATGATTGATAGTTTTTACAATATGAAGAAACTTATTAGGGGTCTTAGTTTGCCTGCTGAAAAGTTAAATTGTTGCAAATTGGGATGTATGTTGTATTGGGGGATGATATGGAATTACAAGAGTGCAAATTTTATGATCAATCTAGGTTCAAGCCTAGAAAGCGTTATATGAAACAGAAATTAGTACCTTAGAAGAAAATGTATTATTTCTCACTAACTTCGAGACTTCAAAGACTATACGCTTCTGATGTTCCTGCATCTCACATAAGATGACATAATGAATACGAATAGTAATATGGAATAATAAGTCATCTATCAGATACACTGATATAGAAACATTTCAATAACACCCATTATGAGTTTATAGTTAAAAGTCGAAATGTTAGGTTAGGATTGTCAACAGATGGATTCCAACCTTTTGGTCAATCCGACCAACAATATTCATCATGACCAATCATAATTACTCCTTATAATTTGCCTTCATGGATGTGTATGAATGAGGCATATATGTTCTAAACAGTGATTTTGCCAGGGCCTACAAATCCAAAGCATAAAATTGATGTATTCTTACAACCATTGATATCTGAATTGCAACATCTTTAGAAATATGGTGTTGAGACATATGATGTGTCTCTGAAATAAAATTTTGTGTTGAGAGCAGCTTTGATGTGGACCATTAGTAATTTTCCGGCATATGCTATGTTGTCTGGATTTCAGGTTGAAATATTCCATGAAAGAAAAAACAGGATATGATGCGACCAAGGTTTAGACCACGATTTGGAGTCAGTTATAGTCTAAGTGAAGCATCACATTTTGTAGTTGCAATCAAATCAAATGTTGTACCTCTAGCTACTACACTTACAGATGAGGCATTACCCTATACTAATAGAGATATCAAGGGTAACCGATGTAAATGAAGGAAGTAGCCTCCAACTTAGAGCTAAGGGAGTTGTTGGAAAAACTTACATCATAATTGTCAACAATTTGTAAGTGAAAATACACAAAACACTTTATGTTTATAATTAAGTATAGGTTTAAATTTAAAAATGATATAAAATTAATTGTTTTAATATTAGATTGATTCTGTCTAGACCGTACTCAAGAAACATGACATTCAAATTCAATGAGAAGATTGATCTTGAGGGTTATATCTGGAAGAATATCACTCAGGTCACAAAGGATTTTTATTATCAAGAGTTTAAGGTACAAAAAAATAATTAATTTGTATACATTAATCAGATAAATATTGTAGTTTATAAGTACTTACCGTATGTTTTTCCTTTTGTTTCAGAAAGAATTTTTTTGGGATTCTGAATTTGACGCGGTCATTTATAAAGTATGAGAGAGACGAGCATGTACACGTTATTGAGATTTTGTTGGTGTGATACACAAGACTGGTGTACGACTACCCTATATTTTTGAACAAATATAGAGTCGTTGGTAATAGTATTTGACATCACTCGAGGCAATGTCCATTTTAAATCATAATTCTACCAACAAATGTGGAGGGCTAGTGGGAGAGAGTCATCCTGTAAATACTAGAGGATATATTACTTACTACGAGCATGCAGAGAGACTTGTAAGTATCTACACTTTACTCTTATATTCTGATTTTTTATTTTGGTGTATTTCAATTTAATTTGATATGTAAATTTTTGGAATGAAAATATGTGTATTATAAAGAATAATAATGTTATAAATGTCCGGTGTCATATATGACTGTGTTATTGTTACTTTATTTGTTCAATAGGGGTAAATATCATGAAATAGATTAAATTGTGCAAAAAAATTTTGTAAATTGTAGCTCACTTATAACATTTTATTCTGATGCAGGAAAAGTCTATAGGAATGAAACCTATACCCCATAAACTCTTTTTGCACACTCACACTAAGAAGCATGACGGTATGACATTTGTCAACACATGATGTAGAGAACTAAATGTATGTGAAATTTATGCTTTAATATTAATGCTTAATAATTATCACTTATTAACATAAATATTGCCTTCTGAGAGGACCAAATATAAGAAAACATTCAACAACAGTCTCAACAATCTAAAGATGTTGATGAGCATCAAATCTATCTTTATGCAGTAGGTGGTAGGATCGTTGTAGAAGGATATTTAGCTTATGTTCATTTGCAAACACATGTTATTTACAATCCTCCACATCCAGTACAGCAGCATCTAGTAGGCAGTCTGCATCTAACGAAGTCCATGAGCTTCAGAGCACAGTATAGATATTGGCAACTCAATTTCAATGATTAATGGAGTACATAACTCATCTCCATAATAAGGTGGACGAGTTGAAGAGGAGGGGTGACACCTCATCGTAGCAGTCAGAGCATCCATATTCACCAAATGAATTGCATACTTGTAATCATTTTGTATGAATTAAATACTTATTATGTACAAAATAATTTTTTATTATCAATTAAGATAACTTTTACTTTATATCATCAATCAACTTTCTGTTTTAACAAATTAAATGTAGAAACAAATCAAAATATTATCAATAGATAACTGTATAAATTATGCATCAATCATAAGATTATCAAAAGAAATTAAATGGAGGGAAGAAATTTTAAAAACAATTTTAGTAAATTTACAGACAGAAAAATAAAGTTTGTTCGTAAAATCTATTCAATTTATCAACAGACAACTAAGTTCTGTCAGTAATGTTAGTTATAAACTTATCGATGGAATAACCAATTCCATCGGGTAAATTTAACTACGAACATGATTTTTGTGTTGGTAGATTTATCGACTGAAATAATCTTTCCGTCACTAAATTTACCAATAGTCCAAAATAATCGTTAGTATATTTATCGACAGTAACATAAAATATCCGTCGGTAAATTAGCAACGGAAAATTTGTGTTCGTCACAAATTATTACCTACGGCTGTTTCTCCGACGTCTTGGTCTGATGGTAAATTTCGTTGCTAACTTAGCTTACCGACGGAGTGTGTAGGATTTTTATCGATAATGTTCGTCGCTAAACTCCATGTTTCTTATAGTGGTGGAGAATGAGATTCAAACTTGACATAAGCAAAATCAAGACAATTCCTATTTAGGTAAATTTGCATAAAATTCACCTTAAATATTGGTCATCTGAAGGATTCAGCTACCTAGATAGTTACTTGGGTGTTCTTTTTGTTATGGATGAACATGCATCGAATATCAAAAGAGTTGGTTATGCAAGGGTGTGCATATAAGTGGAACAAGAAAATATTGCCTGAATAGATTCTTGTCAAGAAGTATAACTGTAGTGGAGAATTGGAGGAGAATAAAATCCTGTAGCTTATCCTTGAAAACCTTATATGAAAGAGGGTATCAAAGGTTCGATCCTTGAAGCTATGTTTGATTAGACGTAAGGTTTTTAATGGAATGGAATGAAATGAAATGAAATAATTTATAATGAAATGTAATGTAAACAAATGTAATATTAGAAAATTGTTGTTTGGAAGAGATGAAAGAGTTCATGATACAATATAATGAAATGTTGTTTGGATGAAAGGTTTATAATGTAATATAGCGTAAACTTGTTTATCATTTTACATTCCATTCTAAACTTTCAAAATCGAAGGTTTTTTATTTTTACTGTTTATGATAGAATGTGATGTAATATAAAACTCTCATCTTTCAACATATTCCATTCCATTCCATTATAAATCTCTTCTCAAATAATGAAATAATATTATATTCCATTCCATTCAATTAATAAACCTCCAACCAAGCATAGCCTAAGATGAATAGGAATGAGGAGGGTAATGAAAGAAAGGGGAAATAGGGCATATTAGAAAAATCAGTAGCTAAGCATGATATTGTTGCAGAGGACAAGAAGGAAAAGAATATGAAGAATCGAAATGACGCAACTGAAGTATGTGAAAGTGAAGAAATTAAAGAGGCCACATGTTTAGTTGATACTGGGGATTCTAGTGTTGTTATTTTG
The DNA here is from genome assembly GCA_029891385.1 of Erythroxylum novogranatense. Taxonomy (NCBI): domain Eukaryota; kingdom Viridiplantae; phylum Streptophyta; class Magnoliopsida; order Malpighiales; family Erythroxylaceae; genus Erythroxylum; species Erythroxylum novogranatense. The sequence goes on along the minus strand of CM057226.1, from coordinate 57,269,158 downwards.
AATGTAATTGTGAAAAGCAATGAAGAAAATGTGCAGAATGTTAAATATGTTATATGTGTAATTGGAGAAATTCAAGAGGAAGCAATTTCTATTTCTACAAAATCAAGTGCTAGACATAAGGATGTAGAAGCGGAGAAAATGGAAAAGAACAAGTAGCAATCTAATGGTAATCAACCAGTTAGGTTGAGGACTAAACAATTTGTTATACATATTTCCCAGGGAAAGACAACTCTTGACAATTACAGTGCAGAAAATATGGAGAATCTAGACAGTGGCTTGAATTATTTCACCTCCCAATATTTGAAGCATTGTCAAATGGATAGGGCCAAATGTTGACTGCAGGTGTAACTATTGAGCAAACTGAAAATTAGGGCATAGAGAATATTGAACAAACAGAAGACAGTAATACCCCACTAGTTGTAAACCACATCCCAGACATCCTTAGCAATTTTTGCTTGCAATCCAAATCTACAAAAAGGAAATCTGTTAGAAAGAGAAAGCAAAATCTCAAATACTAGAAATGGTGAATGAGCTTTTCCATGAAAATGAAAGTTTAGTGGTGCCTATAATTTTTTTTTGTTATCTATTATGCAGATAATCATACTATCTTTCTTAGGGAGTTTTTATTCTTGGATCATATGCAATATGATAGTAGGCTTAAAGCTTTGAGTTCGTTGTAACATCGATTTAGTTTTAACTATAATTTAAATTCTTTTTAATTTAAAAAAACTCAAGTTCAAATTTGAAATTTAAATTTATAAAAAAAATCCAAACCAAGCTCAAAACCTGATCAAATCAGACCTAGCTGAACCATTTTTGTCATTATTGAGTGGCATTAAAAAAAAGCTTCATCACCACTTGTTATATCATCAAGTGGATGATCTAGTAAAAAAGATGTGCAATTTAAAGAGATCCAATATATGCAATCTTAATCCTAACTACTAAAAAAGTTGTTTTCAAAATACTAATTATATGAGAAGAAGTAAAAAAAAAACTTATTAGAGTAAGAGTTGGTCGTGTCCTCCAAAGTCAATGGTTTTAATTAGATTAGACATAGTATTTATAAAATGAAAAAAAAACTTATCATTCTACAATTAACATTTTCAACTGTTTATTAACCATTAAAACAACAAAAATCATAGATATACTAACCAATAATTTAACAACAAACAAGTGCATTAGGGATAATTAATCCTTTGGATGCTAAGGCGGGCACTTGCACTTGTTCTCAATGGAATGACTTGAGGTGGAAAACCTGACAAACTGGCTTATATGACCCCTTTATCGAGGCCTGTTCAAACTTTTTGACAGCAACCTCATTCTCTTCTAAGCTACTCTGCATGAAGAACCTTATCCACCAAGATGAGCTCCTAAATTTGGCCTTCAAAACATCCAATACTTCATTACTCTGCTTCCACTAATGTCAGTTTACTTAACAATGAACCCAAATTTTAATCAGACTTACCGGACGACCAAATTTAGGCAACTCTGAAGCTTTCACTCTTTGCTGACCTGGAAGCCCTGTGCAACATTATATTAAAATGCAGAAATGATAGCTAAGAATTATCAAATGCTTTAAAAGGAAACTGACATTCGCATGTCTGCTTATAACATACCTGGAAAGTAGAAAAAAAAAAAGTACTTTGGTTGCATTGGCAATCTTAAAGCTATACAATAACTATAAAGCTAAAGGTTTGTGTCAAATTACCAGTAAACACGACAATGCCATCACTAGATACCTTTGCCAATTCCGGCAGGGTCATATTGAGATATCTTGGAGATAAGTAATCTAAAGCGTCTGACACTATAACCATAGAGAATGATTTTGCACGGTACGGCAGAGGATACTTAATATCAGCAACACGAACAAAACCTCTGCGAACAAGACTCTTGCAAGTGTCATCCACATCATCCAAGTCATAAGGAACAAGTATCAGGTCCAACATGTAGCACTTTGCGCATGCTGTCACCATAAGCCTTTTTCAGAATAGGTAAACCTCTTTGCACTTCTGATGTGCATGAAACATCTCCTGTGGATACATATTTAAAATCTTCAGATTGTTGTTTCATTAAATAGATGACTACCTTAGCAGCTACATCTATAGATAGTGCAATAACAAGATAAAATACTGATTTTACATGGCGAAACAAATGCTGTTTTCCATCCATTATTTTAAGATGAATAGGCAAGAAGGAAGTAGATTTCTACAAACTCAGGCATATATACTAGATATCTAGGATTTCCAAGTAAATGTTGTCTCGTGCAGAGTAATTGAGAATGATTGCTTCATGCAAGAATATGAAAAAAAAGGATCATACCCACAAAGTTTCAACACAGGAGAAAATTTTGCCAACATTAAGTTTTGAGTGCAATTTGGTTTTGAGTGCCGCGTCAATTTAAGAAATCAAATAGATCTGGAAAACTTGAGAACAAAAATCAACAGAAGTCAGTCATTGAAGCCTTGATTGAGGACACAAAGATGTTCAACAGAACGAGTCTCCCACTTGCTGCCAACATGATCTTTTTTTGGTATCTAGAAAAAAGTACTTGCAGACTCCCTCATCCCTTGCACCTACCAGGATTTGAATCCTGTTCAGACTAAACTCCAGATAGTTAATGCAACTTTGAAATGATCATTTAAAATAGTATTTTCCTTCAAATAAAACTAAACAAGACTTTACATATAAATAGAATTAAATATGCTCTCAAAGAAGAACAATGGCAGAAATTAAATGAATGCTCCCAATGTAAATTCATGTTCAAGTAGAACTATCTGCTAGATAGAATATCCGAAGAACAAGTCAATGAAACATCTCATAAAATTTTGGCATATTTGCAGTCACATTTAACGTACTAAAAGCAGTCACCGTCCAACAAGGGAGGAACTATATATAGACTAGCACAAAACTCACCTTCCACTCTATTCAAAGCTTCCTTATCTGCGATTCTTCTCCCTTTTAACATAAACATTAAAGATTCAGTTGAAACACTATTATGGCAAGTAAAAGTAAGACCAACAGTAAAAACGTGTGCCAATTAACCCAGCTGCAATAGTTTAGTACTTCAGTATATTAAAAAGAATAAGAAAAAACTCAAACATGAAATGAGCTAATTGAGTTCAGAGATTTGTTTCCTGTTATATCTTTGGAGACCAGTCCATGAGAAAAAAAAGAACCGATGCTCGTCAGGAGCCTCAAACAATCATTTCGGCACCAAAAGACTTCTAAATGCAATTTGATGGGGAAATCTAAAGAGGGGGGAAAAAAAGGTTCCTGGAGCATGTACAGACCCGACCCACTGTAGCAATAACTGATTAGAAGAATTCCACCCTGAAAGAAATAAAGCATTTCATCATTAGTTTCGTGACTAGAATTGGATCAGATAGTACCCAAGTGGGCATCCGCGCTAGTATGTCAATAAAAAGTCCCGAGAAAAAGCGATGTTTCTGCTGAACTAAGTCCGGTATTTTGTAAACCAATACCATTGCTTACAATATAAAGCTGAAAACTTAAAATGCAGAAGACACGCAACCAAGAAACCCACCACAACCATGAGTCCAATAGACAATAATGGAGGGGAGCGTGATCTAGAATTCACCAAAAATGGGATCCCTCCCTCATTTGCGAAACGTCTACCAGGGTTCCCGTGTTAGTTTATGCCCTTGCAGCCAATTTATTTTGGTTGTAAATAATTGTATGACATTATTATTTATTAATTAAAGGCATTTTTTATCTTTATGAATTTGTTAATTGTTTAATTATTATTTGTAAAGATAAAATCCTTTGAATAATTATTGTGTAATTGAAATTATGATAAGATCATAATTTATGAGATTCAATTTACACTTACGTATTATTCCTAAATGTTCCTAATTGTAGTTTTATCAAGACTGGATATTGATGAAATGGTAAAATTAGCACACATTATGTTTCTTTCTTATGAAGAAAGTAATTGATCTCATTAATTAAAGTCTAGAGATACTTAAACTAATGTGTGGGTGATTATTAGAGAATAAATCACTGAACTGACCCGATTATGAGAATTCTAAATGGAATATTACTTATGTGTCTATGGACTATCTCATAATGATGGTTGTATAATTAATCCTTAGACTTAAGATTACTAATATATCTAGTATGGGAATTATTGTATTTTGATACTACTTATGAATTGTCCTAGGATAATTCTGTCGGTAGTAATTGGATACAATATGATTCATATGTAGATAATTGAGTAAGTCGATAAAGGATTCGTCACTCTAAAGTAATTAGAGAGAATATTCTACTGTTTTTGATTGGTAATGATTTATGGAATTCTCTGGCCAGAGTGGATTGATATTTGAAAAGGAGTTTTCAAATTTCAATTATAAATCAATTACTAATTAGCAAGGATGAACATAATTGGATACTAAAGAGTAGACACTATATCCATACTCTGTCCAATTAGAATATTAGATGACGAAAGGATTAAATTATACATTATAGCCATGCGTGGACAGGTTAAGTCAATCACATTGACATTCCTAATGTTTGGGTAATTATGACATGTTGCTAGACGTCAATCATAATTTATGATTATGAATTGTTTAATTGGAGAATTAAAGATAAATTAAAAGGAATTTTAATTTATCTAATTCTAATTGTGAATTAGAATTATAATTTATAATCATTGCCAAATTATTAGGAACCTAATGGGTCACACATCAAAGAGCAATTTGTGAAAAAAAAAATCAATTTAATTAAGTTGGACTTAATTATAAAGTTTGAGAAACTTTGAGAATCAAATATAGAGATATTTGATTTTATTAAAATTAAATTAATTAGAATTAGAATTTGATTCTAATTATAATTAGAGAGTTTTAATTTTAATAAAAGACTATCTTGATTTTCCTATTTAAAGGAAAAAAGCTTTATGAAGCTAGCACTTTTTGTCTTCTTCCTCCAAAACAGTTTGGAAATTGCTCTGTGGATACCATCAGAGGCTGGACACGTGAACAGCTAGTGATTGATCATTCAGAGAAAATTTTCTAAGTTTTTCTCGAGAAAGCGAACAAGGTAGGATTTCTAATCCAAATATTGTTTTTATTCAAGTTTAATCAATTATCGGGATCCACTTGGAATCCGTAAAAATTTTTGTTTTCGCTGCGCCCGTGATTCGTTCACAGTTGGATTCCAACAGTGGTATCAGGGCATCCTTTAATTGTTAATCTTGGATTAGAGGCTTGATTTTTGTTGTTGATTTATTTGCAAAGCTTCGGTACATACGGATTGTGGAAATTGTTTCTGCTTTATATATGTCGTGTTCTGGATATAGTTTCCCGAATCTGGAAATTGTTTCCACTCTGATTTGTATTGATCTTTTATGCATGATCTGGACTTGTCTTCTAACGCATGTACGGTACTAAGTGGTTTTTGAAATCATTATTATACGATACTTGCATTGTGGTGATTCTGGATTTTTCATCTGTGGTTATGCGATGACCATGCTATGTGTTTAGGGATTTCTTAACTCTTTACGTTAGTTGCCTTTTAGGTTTGAAATCACCAAATTTTTCTTAACCCTAATTTACGATTTTTGGCTGCTGTAAGTGCTTGCGTTTTGATTGAATCACATGCTTGAGTTTCTGGAAATTATTTCCAGATTGTTCGTATACATCCCTGTATCTGCTATTTGCATTATTTCGTTTCTCCCTCTTTCTTGGATTTGCGTTTTTCTTCCCTTCCGTTGGTCTCTCTTGTGGGTTGCCATAGTTTCTAGAAAATCGATGGGAGAGTAACACCCATCGGTGACGACCCACCGTGTGCGACGCCATAGTTGGGCGTCGCACACCACCGACGATGGCATCTCCGGTGACGCCACCGGCTGCTGAAGAATGAAGCTTCACGTTTTCTTCTTGCAGACCCGACATGCATAGGATCGTGTGGGAACGTGGTTGCGGTTGATGGGTCGTGGAAACGTGGAAGGATTAGAGATGAAAACGTGGAGAAAGTGGAAGAAAAATCCAGAAGAAAAGGAGAGAGAAGGAGGAAGCTTGGAGAAGACGACGGGCACGTGTGGGACACGCGCCCGCGCCTTCCAGGAGCGTGGACACCCTCCACGCGTGCCAGCACTGGCGCGTGCTCCACGCAGCTGACCTGCGCGGCGAAGGCACGCGCCGATCTTTCCCCTTCCGATTTTAAATTTTTAATATGTTTTAAAAATTGTTTTAAAACCAATTAGTCTTTTATTAATTTAATAGAGATTAAATTAATAAATACTCCTAATAAAATAAAAGTTGTTTTATTAAATTTGAAAATTGTTTTCAAAGGATAATTTATTAGGAAAGGGTTTTGAAATTTAATTTAATTTTTCAAGAGTTGAATTATTAAATTAAATTTATTTTTCAAATCAACAATTAGAATCAAGCCACATTAGTAGATAATTTCTTTCATAATTGGATTATGTTTGAAATTATAAGTATAACGAGATTATATTATTTTGATGAGACCATACATTTTTAATTTTTAAATCCTCGATAAAATATTAAGTACACGTTATGAATGTGATTGTTGTCTTCCATTATTTGAGAATAAAACCAGAGTTTTGTTTAAAGTAAGATTTGTTGAGTAAACTCAAGATCTCTTTAACCCGAATATGTTTTAATCTCAAATTAATGGGTTCTACTTAACTAAAATTGTAAGATTTGGATGAGTAAACTCATGATCATATAATTTTAGAGACAAGGTTAGGAATAATATATTTGATATATTTTGGCAAAAGTTGTCACCTAACAGTACTAGGAGTCATATGAGATGTCATTGAAAATTGTTTTCTACCTAATTTATTTTAATTGGTTTGTTGAGCAAACTCAAGATCAATTAATTTTAAATGGGATCCTAGGCCACTAAGAAATTATTTTATAATTTTTCGATATAATAGTGAGGGCTATTATTTTGTAGAAAATAGTGGGAGTAATCAAATAAATTTAAAGTCCTTATTTTATTTGATTTTTGGATATAAACTGATTTACGCTCCTTTTATGTTTTCCCGGTTATTGAATTTGAAGATGAGTACGAACCTGACTTTGAGGAGCATTTTGGATGCTACCAAGCTGACTGAACACAACTATTCGGACTGGCTACGAAATCTAAGAATAGTTCTTAGGCGAGAGGAAAAATTGTACATTCTTGACACTGAGCTTCCACCTGAGCCTGCTCAAGATGCTGCCAATGAGGATTGGGTATGTTATCAAAGACATATAGATGATAATGAGCAAGTAACATATGTGATGTTAGCCAGTATGTCTCCCGAGCTTCAGAGGCATCATGAGAATATGAATGCTAAGGAAATGTTCCTGCACCTTCAAGAGTTGTTTGGTGCTCAGAGTCGGGTGGAGAGGTTTGAGACTTCGAGAGCTCTGTTTCAATGTCGGATGGCTCCTGGATCATCAGTGGAACTTCATGTTCTGCGGATGATTGGCTGCATTGAAAGATTAAGTCAATTGGGATATGACCTGGATCTCGAGTCGAGCATTGATTTAGTACTCCAGTCTCTTACCCCGAGCTTTTCACAATTTATTATGAACTTCCACATGAACACAAAGGAAGTCTCATTGGTTGAATTACTCAACATGCTCAAGACCGCTGAGGGATGCCTTAAGAAGGAATCTAGTTCAGCTCTTACTGTTGGCTCTTCTTCTTCCAAAGATAAGGGTAAGACCCTTAATAAGAAGAACAAGAAAAAGAACCAAAAGACTTCCGTTGAAGTAGAAAAGCCAGAAGATGGTGTCAAGAAGACGAATGATAAGGGCACTTGTTTTAATTGCGGGGTTGACGGACATTGGAAGAGAAACTACAAAGCTTATCTTGCTAGCTTGGAGGAAAAGAAGTTAAGCGTAACTTCAACTTCAGGTTTATTTATGATTGAGATCAATCTTTCTACTTCTGTTCCACACTCTTGGGTATTAGATACTGGTTGTGGTTCTCACTTGTGTAATAACATGCAGATGTTAACAAGGAGTAGATCATTGAAGAAAGGTGAAGTGGACCTACGAGTTGGCAATGGAGCAAGAGTTGTTGCATTAGCTATAGGGACTTGTAGTTTAGCTTTACCTTCTGGCCTTATATTGGAACTCGATAATTGTTATTATGTTCCTGTTATTACAAGAAACATCATTTCTATTTCTCATTTGGATTTGAATGGATTTGTCTTTATTATTAAGAATAACAGTTGTTCTTTTTATAAAGATGATATTTATTATGGATCTGGATTGCTTACAAATGGTTTGTATGAGTTAGATCTAGAAAGGTCAATTCTCAACTTAAATAGTAAGAAAACTAAATTAAGTAACCAAACTCCATCTTACTTATGGCATTGTAGGTTAGGTCATATCAATGAAACTAGAATCAAAAAATTGCATAAAGAAGGATACTTGGATTCTTTTGATTATGAATCATATGAAATTTGTGAATCTTGTTTATTGGGAAAGATGACCAAACTGCCCTTTAAGGGAAAGGGACAACGTTATAGCGAGTTACGAGAATTAGTACATTCAGATGTATGTGGACCTATATCCACAAATGCTAGAGGTGGATACACATATTTCATTACGTTCACAAATGACTATTCTAGACATGGTTATGTGTACTTGATGAAACAAAAGTCTGAATCATTTGAAAAGTTCAAAGAATTTAGACTAGAGGTAGAGAAACAAACTGGTAAAAGTATTAAAACACTTAGATCAGATCGAGGTGGTAAATACTTAGATCACGAGTTTCTTGGTTACTTAAGAGAGAATGGGATTCTCTCACAATGGTCTCCTCCTGCAACTCCACAGCATAACGGAGTTTCTGAGAGGAGAAATCGTACACTATTGGATATGGTACGTTCCATGATGAGACATGCAGGCCTTCCAATATCTTTTTGGGGATACGTAATTGAAACTGCAATATATCTTCTAAATAGAGTTCCATCTAAATCTGTTGATAAGACACCATATGAGATATGGACTGGTAGAAGACCTGGATTATCACATTTAAAGATTTGGGGATGTGATGCTTATGTGAAGCGTACAATATCTGATAAGCTTCAAGCTAAATCAGATAAATGTAAATTTGTGGGATATCCGAAAGAAACTTTCGGTTATCAATTCTATCATCCTATTGAGCAAAAGGTGTTTGTCTCAAGACATGCTACATTCTTAGAGAAAGAGTTTATTCTCAAAGAAAGTAGTGGGAGTGAAGTTGAACTTAGAGAAGTTCAAGAACCACATATTCACATCGACATGGAACAAGAACCTCAAGTTGATACATATGATGTACAACAAAGAGTTCAAGAAACACATAGTCCGCGACGAACTAGTAGGATACGTCGTCCTCCTGTTAGATTAGATTTACATGTTGAGCATGGAGAGGATAATGTATCACTCATAAAAGATGAACCGACTACTTTTAAAGAAGCAATGTCAGACATTGATTCTTTAAAATGACAAGAAGCTATGAAATCCAAAATGGAATCCATGTACACTAACCAAGTTTGGACCTTGGTGAATGCAACTGAAGGTATAGTACCTATTGGGTGCAAGTGGGTTTTTAAAAGAAAAACTGACATAGATGGTAATGTACATACGTACAAAGCAAGGTTGGTGGAGAAAGGTTACAGACAAAAATAAGGAGTTGATTTTAATGAAACTTTTTTGCCAGTAGCAATGCTTAAATCCATAAGGATTTTACTCGCTATAGCTGCATACCATGATTATAAGATTTGGCAAATAGATGTCAAAACAACATTTCTCATTGGGAATTTGCAAGAGGATGTGTATATGACACAACCTGAGGGTTTTGAATCCAAAGAATTTCCTAATCAGGTTTGCAAGTTGCAAAGGTCTATTTATGGCCTTAAGCAAGTGTCGCAGAGTTGGAACATCCGTTTTGATGAGATAATCAAAGAGTTTGATTTTATCAAAAATATGGATGAACCTTGTGTTTATAAGAAGGTAAGTGGGAGTGCAGTTGTTTTCTTAGTGCTATATGTGGATGACATATTACTCATAGGAAATGATATTTCAATGCTCCAGTCTATTAAGATATGGCTATCAAAGAACTTTTCCATGAAGGATATGGGAGAAGCAGCTTATATACTGGGTATAAAGATCTATAGAGATAGATCGAAAAGGTTGCTTGGATTATCTCAATCCACGTACATAGATAAAGTGCTAAAGAAGTTTAGCATGGAGAATTCCAAGAGGGGATTCTTACCCATGTCGCATGGGATTTCTCTTTCAAAGAGTATGTGTCCACAAACACAAAATGAAAGAGATAAAATGGATTGTATTCCATATGCTTCGGCAATTGGATCAATCATGTATGCGATGCTATGTACTAGACCAGATGTTGCTTATGATTTGAGCATAACAAGCAGATATCAAGCTAATCCTGGTGAAGGTCACTGGACAGCTGTGAAAAATATCTTGAAGTGCTTGAGAAGGACTAAAGATATTTTTCTGGTCTATGGAGGAGCTGAACTGAGAGTTTAGGGTTATTCGGATGCCAGTTTTTAGTCAGATCAAGACGATAGTAGATCGCAGTCAGGGTACATTTTCACGCTTTATGATGGTGCAGTTAGTTGGAAGAGTTCCAAACAACCAACCATCGCATATTCAACAACCAAAGCAGAGTAGATTTCAGCGTTAGAGGCGGCGAAGGAAGCAGTTTGGATCAAGAAGTTCATCACTGAACTTGGAGTGGTTCCTAGCATTGTTAAACCCATAATATTGTATTGTGACAACAATGGTGCTATTGCGCAAGCAAAAGAACCCAGGTCTCAGCAACGGTCCAAACATGTACTCAGGAAGTTTCACTTGATCAGGGAGATAGTGGAGCGAAAAGACATATCATTGGAGTGAGTTCCCACTGAAGAGAATCTAGCAGATCCTCTTACTAAGCCACTGTCTCAAAAGAGACATGATAGACATATGGATGGCTATGGTATTCGATACATTAGCAATTGACTTTAGTGCAAGTGGGAGATTGTTAGTTTATGCCCTTGCAGCCAATTTATTTTGGTTGTAAATAATTGTATGACATTATTATTTATTAATTAAAGGCATTCTTTATCTTTATGAATTTGTTAATTGTTTAATTGTTATTCGTAAAGATAAAATCCTTGGAATAATTATTGTGTAATTGAAATTATGATGAGATCATAATTTATGAGATTCAATTTACACTTATTTATTATTCCTAAATGTTCCTAATTGTAGTTTTATCAAGACTGGATATTGATGAAACGGTAAAATTATCACACATTATGTTTCTTTCTTATGAAGAAAGTAATTGATCTCATTAATTAAAGTATAGAGATACTTAAACTAATGTGTGGGTGATTATTAGAGAATAAATCACTGAACTGACCCGATTATGAGAATTCCAAATGGAATATTACTTATGTGTCTATGGACTATCTCATAATGATGGTTGTATAATTAATCCTCAGACTTGAGATTACTAATATATCTAGCATGAGAATTATTGTATTTTGATACTACTTATGAATTGTCCTAGGATAATTCTGTCGGTAGTAATTGGATACAATATGACTCATATGTAGATAATTGAGTAAGTCGATAAAGGATTCGTTACTCTAAAGTAATTAGAGAGAATATTCTACTGTTCTTGAATGGTAATGATTTATGGAATTCTCTGGCTAGAGTGAATTGATATTTGAAAAGGATTTTTCAAATTTCAATTATAAATCAATTACCAATTAGCAAGGATGAACATAATTGGATACTAAAGAGTAGACACTATATCCATACTCTGTCCAATTAGAATATTAGATGACGAAAGGATTAAATTATACATGATAGCCATGCATGGACAGGTTAAGTCAATCACATTGACATTCCTAATGTTTGGGTAATTATGATATGTTGCTAGACTTCAATCGTAATTTATGATTATGAATTGTTTAATTGGAGAATTAAAGATAAATTAAAAGGAGTTTTACTTTATCTAATTCTAATTGTGAATTAGAATTATAATTTATAATCATTGCCAAATTATTAGGAACCTAATGGGTCACACATCAAAGAGCAATTTGTGAAAGAAAAATCAATTTAATTAAGTTGGACTTAATTATAAAGTTTGAGAAACTTTGAGAATCAAATATAGAGATATTTGATTTTATTAAAATTAAATTAATTAGAATTAGAATTTGATTCTAATTATAATTAGAGAGTTTTAATTTTAATAAAAGATTATCTTGATTTTTCTATTTAAAGGGAAAAAGCTTTATGAAGCTAGCACTTTTTGTCTTCTTCCTCCAAAACCAGTTTGGAAATTGCTCTGTGGATACCATTAGAGGCTGGACACGTGAACAGCTAGTGATTGATCATTCAGAGAAAAGTTTCTAAGTTTTTCTCGGGAAAGCGAATAAGGTAGGATTTATAATCCAAATATTGTTTTTATTCAAGTTTAATCAATTATCGGGATCCGCTTGGAATCCGTAAAAAATTTTGTTTTCGCTGCGCCCGTGATTCGATCACGGTTGGATTCCAACACCCCGGCCGCCGGGATATCATTGTTTATCCCTGGAAAAGTAGCAAAACCCATAATTATTAGAAAGAAGCACCTTTTTATCATAATAAGTTATAAAGAAAATACAATTTTCTCGTATGCATTACAAAGAAAACATCTTTTATTCATATATCAACATAAATTGAGACCTATCTGTCCCTGTTCTTTATTTACATACAGATGGAAACGCGAGACCTTTATGAAAGCAATTCAATGACACATTACCCGCTAGAAACACCGAACAATGATACCGCAACACGAATGCCAACTTTACCTGGAAAATCCAGCAAGGTGCGAAACTTCCGACTCTTCAAAAGCTCGATCTAGATCTGCTTGTAATGATTTTATAGTTACGATGGCGGTCATGAGACATAAGTCAAGTTTCAGCTTGATTTTGTCACCGATCGATGATACATTATAGAAACAATTTAAAAATATCATATTATATGAATATAACACATATATACAAAATATATATTATACCATACCTTAAATAACGATATTATATATTAAAAGAAGTTGAAAATTTTCCGGTTTATGAGAAGGAAACCCAACTAAAAAGAAACAAGAAGAATGAAAACAAAAAAGCAAAGAAGCAAAATATATGGTACCTTTCTTGGTAGTGCATTATGCAAGGATGATTTACACCATAATCCAGATCGCCCTTTAACAAAGGAACGAAATGGAGAATCAAGCTCTATATGTATACCGATAGTTTTACGTAATATATATACACAACCCTACCTATAATTTAGCAAAGGAATCGTTAATTACAAAGTACTTGACAATTTGTATAAGGAAGTCAATGATACGTGTCTGCAATCGGGGATTCATGGGTAGCATGCTAAGATCAAGGGATCTAGTTGACTAATACCCCCCTGCAAGCAAGAGGATAATTAGAGAACTCGTAGCTTGGCCTTCAAGGAGGAAAACCGGTCTGTGGATAAGGCTTTGGTGAAAATATCTGCAATTTGATCGTTGGTAGAGATATGTTGCACAGTAAGCTTGCCTTGACTGCATTGTTCACGCACAAAATGATAATCACATTCGATGTGTTTGGTCCAGGCCTTGAAGACAGGATTGAGAGATAAAAACGCAGCCCCAAGATTATCACACCAAATGATGACTGGCTGATCTACTGTGTGTCCAATCTCTCTAAGTAAGGACTGCAACCAAATAACTTCAACTGTAGCATTTGCGACAGATCGATACTCTGCCTCTGTAGAAGATCGAGCCACTGTTTGCTGCTTTTTGGAGCTCCAGGAGATTAAGTTGTGGCCCAAATAAACCGCATAACCACTGGTGGAACGACGGTCTGTTATATCACCAGCCCAATCTGCATCAGCGTATACTTGAAGACGCGTAGTTGAACTAGGGACAAGCAAAGTCCTTGGCTGATTGTTTCTTTGACATACCTGAGAACTCGCTTACAGGCTTTCCAATGAATGTCCGTGGGGGCAGACATATATTGACTAAGTTTATTGACAGCATAGGCTAAGTCAGGCCTTGTGAGACAGGCATACTGTAAAGCCCCTATACATCGTCTATAAATGTATGGGTCTGGTAGAGAGTCACCGATAGAATGATCAAGCTGATGAGTAAGAGAGATGGGTGTTTTGACTGCCTTTGCCCCATCCATGTGTGTGAACTTCAAAAGATCAGTAAGGTACTTGTTTTGACTCAACAACAAACCATCTCCTCGAGGACTGACCTCAATGCCCAAAAAATATTTGAGGGCCCCCAAGTCGCGAAGGTCAAATTCTTCAGATAAGCGTCTGACAATATGATTAATGAGAGATTTACTGCTTCCTGTTAAAACAATGTCATCGACATAGAGTAAAAGATAAAGGACTTGGGAGTTTTCCTTCATAATAAACAAGGAAGCATCTGTGTGCGAAGATTGAAAACCAAGACGTAGTAAGAAAGAACTTAATATGTTGTACCAAGCTCTTGGGGCTTGCTTGAGACCATACAATGATCTTCTTAGGCGACACACATGATCAGAGCTTCTAGGATCAATAAATCCCTGAGGTTGAGCCATATAAACTTCTTCCTCTAAATAGCCATTTAAGAAAGCATTGGAAATGTCAAGTTATTGCATATGCCAGTGATTTGAAACTGCCAAGGAAAGAAGTAGCCTGATAGTGGTAGATTTTATCACAGGAGAGAACGTGGCTGAGTAGTCGACCCCCTCCTGTTGAGTATAACCCTTAGCGACTAAACGAGCCTTGAATCTTTCAATACTACCATCAGCATGATGTTTAACCTTGTAAAACCACTTGTTACCAACTATGTTAACTCCAATGGGTTTAGGCACAAGATCCCACGTGTGATGTTTGATAAGAGCTGCCACTTCACTGGTCATGGCCTGTCTCCACACACTATGTTTCGAAGCTTGCGTATAGCAAGTGGGCTCCAAAACAGTAGGTACATTAGATGCATTAGAAATATTTACTGCATATAAGACCTTTTTCTTTGGATGAGGACGAAGAATCATGGGATGTTGATGCTGTCTACTGGTATGCAAATTCAGATTTGGTGATTGAGGATCTTCCTGAGGCTTGAGGCTTACAAGAGATTCAACGTTACTTGAGTCTGAACAAGTAACTGGAGCTGATGAGGGGGCTGGCTGGACTAGAGTTTGTAAGGGAGATGTCATCGCTGTGATTGTTGGTTGTGAAGCAAGAGGAAGAGATGAGACAGAAACTGGAGAGGACATTACTGAAGGAGATAGATGCAGCATGAGCCATGGTTAGACATCAGTATCTGCGGCTAGTGGAAGTCCCAATATGGAATTTCGTGAAAGAGATGCTTCATAGTATAAGAATCTCTTTTCATCGATTTTATAATGCCTGCAAATATATGTGCGGTGAATTTGAGGATCAAAACAAATAATACCTGCATGATCAGTAGCATTTCCAAGATAAACACAAGGTGTACTATGAAAAGAGAATTTGTTGGCATTATATGATCTGAGGAGTGGGTAAGCAGTGCACCCAAACACCTTGAGAGCATTATAATCTGGAGGTTGAGCAAGTAGCTTCTCATGAGGAGAAATATTGTTAAGAACAGGAGATGGCAGTCGATTCACAATATAAACCGCAACAGCAAAGGCATAATTCCAGAACTTTAACGGGACCTTGGAATGAGCTAGCATAGATAACCCCGTATCAACAATATGCCGAATTTTCCTTTCCACAGTTCCATTTTGGTCATGTTTGTGAGCACATACAACTCTATGTACGATCCCTGAGTTTTTAAGAAATGTATTAACATTCCGAAATTCACCTCCCCAATCAGATTGAAAATACTTGATTTTTGTATGGAATTGCCTTTCAACCATTGCCACAAACTGACAGATTATGGAATACACATCACTTTTGAGCTTAATTGGATAAAGCCAAGTAAATCTAGAAAAGTCATCAACCAAAATCAAAAAATATCTTTCACCAGAAACAGAATTCATTGGGGCAGGACCCCATGCATCCCCATGGACCAATTCAAATTTATTGAGTGTAACGGTTCCAGTTAATGGCAAGTGAGATCTGTTGAGTTTACCAAGGCAGCAGGATTCACAAGTTTGTACTGGAGTGGCTTTTATTGAACAAGGTAAATTAAAAGTGTTGATAATCTTAGAAACAACTCCAAATTGAGCGTGTCCGAGCCGATCATGCCAGTCCTTCAGGCTAAGCTTTTCAGCCATAAAAACTTGTGGTCTCTTTTGTAGATTTTGTAACTATGCACCTGAGACCTTGTACACACCATCCTCAGCAGGTCCCTTTAAGAGAAGCCTCTTTGTGATCTGATCTTTCACAACAAAGTGTGAGTCATAAAACTTAAAATAGCACTTGTTATCTTTAGCTATTTTATTGACTGACATTAGTTGTTTTTGAATTGAAGGCACATGAAGAATTTCATTCAGAACTAAAGGCTTATGTTGTGTTAAGAGAGCAGACTTTCCAACATGTTCGATAGAGATACCTGAACCATTGCCAATGATAACATTATCTGATCCCTTATATTCTTCTGAGATTCCTAAACTGGCCAAGTCTGGTGTCATGTGATGACTAGCTGCCGAATCTGGGTACCAATCAGTGCTTTTGCTAGATGAACTACAAACAGCAACATTAGCAGTTGGTGGCTCATAGTTTCTGTCAAATCGTTTTCTACAGGTGTTAGCTTGATGATTATTCAAGTTGCAAATTTGGCAAGGGGTAGCGAACCATCTCTTAGATCTGCCATTGTTGAAGCTTCCCTTGTTGTTGTGCCTATAGTTATTGTTCTTACCATAATTGTTGTTTTTGGAGTAGGATGATTCATGGCGTGCCATATTAGCAACCATAGAGACTGGTTTTCTTAAACTCTGTAATAAAATCTCATGTGAAATAAGCATTCCAGATAATTCAGAAAAACTCACTTCATGTTTTCTCGATGAAATTCCAGCAAGAATAGGGTGATAATCCGATGGTAGCAATCTGAAAATGTTTGCATTGAATTCAGCATTTCCGATTGGCATTCCAGCTTGGGCAAGTTGATCTTTGATATTCTTGGCCTCTTTTAGAAATTGTGACATTGGTTTGTCTTCCGAAGATAAGTTCTGTAATTCCATGTGAAGTTGGACTTGCCTAGCGCTATATTGAGCGCTAAAAGCTTCTTTGAGAGCTTCCCAGATTTCATGGGCTGATTCCTGATTGACTACATAAGGAAAGACCTCCTCTGTAAGGGAGGAAAGTATCCAACCAACTAATAATTGATCTTGATAAACCCAATTCTGATATTCCGATTAGGAATGATGGTTTTAGTTTCTGATCAATGATTGTTCTTTGTTGGGGCACTGCTTCGCTTGATATGGGACGTGAGATCATAACCTTTCAAGATTGGATTAAATTGGGTTTTCCATATCGATAATTGGTAGGCTTTAGTTTAATGGCAAAGCTAAATTGTGCATGTGGCAAAGTGGAAGGACCGGTTGGTATAGGCGAAGAAGATGATAGGGAAGAGATTTTAGAGGATTGGATTTTGACGACATAACGATTCTAGCCATACCATAACAAAGGAACGGAGAAATGGAGAATCAAGCTCTATATGTATACCGATAGTTTTACGTAATATATATATACAACGCCTACCTATAATTTAGCAAAGGAATCGTTAATTACAAAGTACTTGATAATTGTATAAGGAAGTCAATGATACGTGTCTTTGAATCGGGGATTCATGGGTAGCATGCTAAGATCAAGGGATCTAGTTGACTAATATCCTTACAACAGGTGGCCCAGTTCCCCACTACAACGCGAGACGACAATGGATTTTAGTGTTTGATATAATATTTGAAAGACGAAGGCTTCAAGCTGTCCGAGTAATATTATTATATTATTAAACTTTTTATAATTTCAGTTAAAGAGAAATTACTTTCTTGAGATTTGTTTGGAGTGTTTACTTACGACTCATCTTTTTAGGTTGTTCTTGTTAAAGTATACCAAGTATATACGCAAGTTTTACTAGCTTTTGGTATCAATTGAACTTCAAAGTAAGTACTCTTCACGCCTTGTTTACAATGGCATTCAAGGATTGTCTTATCCTCATATATTATTGTTTGGTCCAACCATTATCTTAATCGATTGACTAAAAAATTATTTGTCGTTATTGACACAAGATCCTTATCAATCTCTCCGGTTACCGTACAACTAAGATAGGTTCACTTCCATTGCATGCGGATCATGAGGCTTAAAAGTGAAGGTCTCATATAGGCTCCTTCGATGTGGTTTGGTTTGAGAAAAGTATAGGTTCTAGCCTATATACAGTCAAGAATTGATCAGAAATGCTGATATCCACGCGTGTTTCTTCTGTACAGATGACATCATTCTCTGTCTAATATTATAATATCTTATTATGTTTTATAAATTTCAGTTATTTATTAATACTAATCTCGCATTTATTTATACAGAACCTATATAAGATTTACATAAATAAATAACTAAAATTTATAAAATAAAATAATTATCAAAAAAATTATAAAATAAAATACTATAAAATAAAAAAAAATCGAACTCGATTATGAAGAAGGTTGGCATTGACGGTCATGTGCATGGTTTTGAAACCCGGACCGGACCGGCCGGTCCGACCGGTGACCGGTCGGTGGTCCGGTCTGGTTTATGCCCCAAAATCGGTCTTCAATTGACCCGATGTGAATCGGTCAAAACTGGTCAATTGACCGATTTTTGATCGGTCGGACCGGTCCGGTTGGACCGGTTCGACAATTTTTTTTTATTTTTTTATTTTAATTTTTAATTTTTTTAATTTTTTTAAATATTTTAATATTATATATAATTAAATATAATTATTGCATAATTATTACGTCACACCGGTTCGACCGGTGGTTGAACCGGTCGAACCGGTCAAACCGGTAACCAGTAACGCCACCGGTTCGATGACCGGTCCGGGTTTCAGAACATTGGTAAGTATGTTAGCTTTGAGTAGTGTTCCCCAACATATTTCCCCACTTTACCCCTGAAATAATTCAATCTTCTTCTGGGAGAATGCTCAAAATTTGCACTTTCTCCTCCTCCAACCATCTTAAATCTCCATCCTCCATTGTCCCCTTAGAAATTAACACTTCACCTCTCTTTAAGAGATCCTAAACTCAAGTTCTTAGGGTTGCTAACCCTGATGTCAAGCTTTCCTATCTACGCCTAGGAACTCTAACACTCTTATAGTTACACCTCTTATTGAAGCTTTAAAAGTGAGTGTTGAACTTTAGAATGCCACCCTGATTGGCCTTTTTTAGACAAGAGAGTTTCCTTCCTTGTAGTGAAAGCTTGAGACTTAAACAATTGGAAATCCATAGGGTTCAAAGAGAATTTCGTCAATGGTTAAGACATATTTATGTTTAGATTCCAAAGCAAGGTTCGATGCCACAAAGGTTATTGAATCTGGGCCATGAAATGTTGCCAATAAACCACTTCTTCACAATTGGAGTCCAGGGATGGATTGTCAAGAACTTAAGCATTCAAACATACCTCTATGGCTATTTATCCATGGAATTCCCCTTGAGTATTGGATAACCACTGGCTTGAGTCATTTAGGTATGTTGGTAAACCAATATGCATGGATCAGGCCACATCTCAAACTAGTAGAATTAATTATGCTTGAATTTGTGCAATACTTGATTCTATAGCTCACTTGCCTAAAGAAATTCCCCTATTTAGATTCAATGATAGCACGGAACTTATAGAAGATGTTGTCAAAGTGGCATATGATTGGAAGCCCCCATCTACACCTGCTACTAAAATCTAGAAAGCTACAGGAAGGGTTTTTGAGTTTGGTTTGTCTCAAGATCGTGATTGCAGTGACAATATCCAAATCCCACTTTCAAATACAGATAAAGATAAAGCTACTAATATTTTATTGACTGACACTCTGCCAATTTAAAATCCAACCATAGAAGACATTCTAGCATAAGAAACAGATTTTATACCCTATAAAAGTCTAGAACAACTCACAGTTTTGAAAATTACCAATGGCACTCCCTCCCTAACTCCTAATAAAGAAAACTGACTTCCAAAATGTGGCATTGCTAATGTTGACTTTATTCCTACTACCAAAAAGAGATCCAATAGAAAGAAAAGGCCTTCTCTAGGCTAGGTCCCATGATTGTTTCAACTTGGAATATCAAGGGTCTTAATTCTCCTAAAATGAAACTTTTATTTAGAAATTTCATTTTGGACAAAAAGCCTTGTATGCTTGGCATTTTAGAGTCTTGAATTAAGACAAATGTGACATTCTCCAATTCTTGCCTAATGACTGGAAGCTATAACACAATTGTGAAGAGCATCACAATGACAAAATTCTTTTAGTTTATAATCCCAGGAAAATTGCCATACTCAATCATAAGGTTTTAGCTTAAATGATCCATCTTAAATTCCACCTATTAGAGCTTAAAACCATCATTCATGTCTCATACGTCTTTGTTTTCAACTACTCCTTCTAAATAATCTCCCTTTGGAATAACCTAAGAGATCTTTCACCTCACATCTGACCTCCTTGGCTCATTCTAGGTGATTTCAATGTCACCGTTCTTCTACCAAATCTGAAGGTGTTTCTATTAATAAACATTAATGTAAAGAGTTGAAAAGATGTCTTGAGGATATTGAAGTTTCTAACTTACCTTACGGGGGTAACTTCTTCACCTCGAACAACAAATAATTGTGGAATTCTTTTATTAGAACAAAGATGGATAGATGCCTACCCAACCTGGAGTGGTGTCATACCTTCCTACATTCCAAAGCTCTATTCCCTAACGCCACACTCTCGGATCACTCTCCTATCCTAGGACAAATAAACCCTCCAAAGTCTTCTCACTCACTATTTAGATTTAATAATTTTCTTATTGATATTGTAGGTTTTCCTAATGTGGTGAAGAAAGGCTCTAACATATCCTGTCATGGTTAAAAACAATTCATCCTCAAGAGGAAATTTCATTCCATCAAGGAAACAATCAAATTGTTCCACAAGAAAAACATTAGTAATGCATATCATCTAGTATCTATTGCTAAAGCTGCTTTTAAACAAGCTCAATCAGCCACCTATTGCAATCCTTCTTCTATTTTGTTTGCTGAAAAGGAGAGACATTCTCTTGATATTTTCTTACAAGCTCTAAAGTTTCATCATTCTCTATTGAAGAAAAGGTCCAGGGTTAATTGGTTGAAGCATGGTGACAAGAACTCAACCTTTGTCCACAAGGCAATCACTTCCAGGAAAGCTTCAAACAAGAATGTATTCATCAAGCATCTAAACTCTAATATGGACTTACAACCTCTAATCATGAAAGCAGTTAAAGATTATTTCACAAATCTACTAGGCTATCATCCAAGTTCATAATTGTTTTTTAGGTACATAAGTGAAATTGTTCAAGATCAACTTTCTCCTTATGAAGTTAGCATTCTTTCTGCACCTTTTTTCACTCAGGAAATCAATCATGCTTTTAAATTAATCCTCCCCAAGAAAGCCTTAAGTCTTAATGGTTTTAGTGCCAACTTTTTCTTCAAGACCTGGCACATTACTAGTGAAATGGTGGTTGATGTTATATTATAGTTCTTCAATAATGGCAAGCTTTTAAAGGAGATCAACAACACATTCATTACTCTTATCCCTAAAGGAATCAACCTCACTAGTTTTGGTGATTTACAATCTATAGCCTATTGTAACACTGTTTACAAGGTTATCTCCAAGATACTCTCACGTATACTTAAAAACCATTATTCTTAATCATGTTGATTACAATTAGGGTGCTTATATTCCTAGTAAATCAATTGGTGATAACATTTCCATTGCTCAAAAAATTTTCTAGCATTATACAAGGAAAAGAGGAAATTAAATTTATGCAATGAAATTTGACTTTTAAAAAGCTTATGATAAGTTGGATTGGTCTTTTATCATTAACACTCTACAAGCTTATGGTTTTCCTTTAAAATTTATCACTTATATTCATCAATGCATAAGTATTATGACTTTCAAAGTCCTAGTAAATAAAGAACCTTCTAGAATTTTCAAAGGTGTAAAAGGTATCAGGCAAAGGAGTCCTAAATTCAAATTTCATGGTTAATTAAAAAAGTTAAAGTTAATCAACTTAAGTTTTGCTTTGTTGATTATCTTTCCTATTCTCTCAAGTAGATTGCAATTCAATAGCTTCACTCTTTAATGCTCTTAAGTTGTTTAACAAGATGTCAGGTCTCATCATTAATTACGATAAGAGTGCTTTATTCATCTCTAGAAGTGCTTGCCCCAATTCTAGCATCAACTTTTGGATTCAAAAGTCAGTAACTTCCAATGACTTAACTTGGAGTTCCTATATCATCGGCTAATCCATGTCCATATGATTAGAAATGCTTGATTGATAATATTGTTAACAGGATCAATAGCTGGAGTTATAGAGAACTTTCCATAGTAAGCAAAGCTCAATTAGTTAACTTTGTTCTCTCCTCCATGGCTATTCATTGGGGATCCCATCTTATAATTCCCAGATACATTCATAAAAAGATTAACAGGATCTTTAAAAACTTTCTCTGGTCTGTATGCCATGTGAATCTAAAGGCTAGCAAAATAAAATGGATAGATGCATGTTTACCTCATAGATAAGGAGGACTTGGTCTCATCACTTCCAAATTGTTGAATCAAATATTGTTTACTAAGAAATTGTAGAGATTGATTCAAGACAGATAATCTTTGTGATTTAAAAGGGTCAATGCTTACTATACTAAAGAGATATCCATCTGGTGTTTCAAAATTCCTAGGAATGCTTCTGCTTTGATCAAATACATTGGTAAGATCTAAGAAAAGGTCATAATACATTATAACTATCAACCTATTAATGGAGAAACTTTAAAGTTCCGGTTTAATAGATGGCTCAATCCAAGGATACCCTATAACATTCCTTAATTTCATATGCTCGAAAGCTTCATTTGTGTAGCTCAAGGCTTAACTACTATGTAAAAACTCCACAACAGAAGTTCTCTCATGATTTTTTCCTTACTTTTAACCAATTTCACTCTTACCAGGCAAGTTGATAAGATGTTGTGGAAGCTAACAAATTCTGGTTAGTTCTTAACTTCTTCAGCTAGAAGCATATACAGAAAAGATTACCCCAATTAAAATAGTATCATATGGTATGGAGCAAGAACTTCAATCCTAGACTTGCTCATCTGATCTACAAGGCTTCAAAACTAAGCTTGCCATTTTGGTTAAAATTGATAGCTTCGAATGTATTCCAAATTGGTGTTCCTTGTGCAAGAACAATGCAAAATCTCATAACCATCTCTTCTTTTCTTGCACTTACTCGAATCAGATTTGGATATTCATCATGGATAAATGTGGAATTCATGACCCCCCTGTAATCTAGCCAAACATCATGAAGTGGAGTATTCAACTTAAAATAACTCACGAAGCTGATGTATGGTTAATATTCACTACTTTAGTTTACCCTGTAGTAGGCAATTGGACTGAGAGGAACAACAAAATATTCAAATACATTGCTAGCACATCATAATATAAATAAAAAATCATTTAAGATCAGATCAAGTCGCAAATATTCCTTTACAAACACAAGTATAGATTCAGTCACAAAATGTCTTCATAATGGAACTTATTTTAGTTGAATCGTGGCAATACCAGACGAAGCACTAAAGACTAAAGTTTATACTCCTCATCGTGTTTTGAACTTAATACAATCTGATGCACACTCGTACTTATTTAGGATCCTTTTAGGGGTTAGTCCCCTTTGAATTGTATTCTTGTTGTATTGTACTTTGTAGGCTTTTCTTTAGTTAAATAAATTGCCTTTTATTCAAAAAATAAAATAAAAAACTCTTTTGTGGTTTTCATAAAATTTGAAAAGTGAAAGAAATCAAAATAAAAATAATAATCATATAAACTAGTTTGTTTACTAAATTTTAAGACAGAAAAAAATCCAAAGTAAAAATAGAAGCAAATAGGTCCTCACAAATGAGAGAGTTTTTTTTTTAGTCTAAAGACCAAAGTTCCACCATTTTTTTAATGCACCTAAAAAGCATTATTATGTTATTGTTGTTTGTAAGGTCTTAATTCATTATTTTAACCTTATAACTATGCTAAATGTTTTCTTTTAAAAATACAAAAAGTATTTCTAAGTAAAGTTTTTCAACTTTCAATTTAAGTAATACTTGATTACTATATTCTATGAGTTTATATAACTTTTACTCGAAATGTTGATGAGTTTTTTAAGTTAAAGAATTGTCTTTATTTGAAGGCTAATTATTTCATTTAAAATTCTAAGACTTATTTTAAAATTATGTATGTTGTTTTGAAAATGGTCTAGATGCTATTATAAGTATGATTTTGTAGAAGAAGAAAATGTGAAAAGATAGAAAAGAAAATTTATTTTATGAAAGTCAATTTTCTTCATCAAATACAAGAAAAGTTTTCTTATCATTTTCTCTTTATTTTGCTATAAGTTTCATTTTTTCTACTTTTAATTTATAGTAATATAAGAGCTTCACATCCAAGTTGTGAGATTATTTGAATTCCAAATTGAGGGTGATTTAAGTATAAACTTGTGAAATTAAGAGTTAAACGTCATGACAGCAAGTGATAATAGCCTCATGTGGTTTTTCTTCAATACTTGTTCTAATAGTTAATGTACAGTTTGGATAGTAAAAATAAAGGCCTGTTTGAAATTAACGACTTTATAGAATCCATTAACATTGATCCTCCACCACTTGGAGCAAATCCTACTATATATGGATGAAAAAAAGAAGCATAAAGAAATGAAAAATAAGAAATCTAAAGCTCTCACTTGTATATATGTTACTTTAACTAATGTAATGTTCTTTAAGATTATGACATATGAGAAGACAATCTCTTCACATTCAAAACATAAGTTTCAAATGCTCAAAATAAAAAGAACAAAAGTCAAATAAAGAATATACCACTAAGTTCATGGAGTTGGTTAATGAAATTAGACTTTTTAGGGAAGATCTGACAGATCAAATGACAGTTGAAAAAGGCTATAATAAGTCTTTATGATAAATTTGAGGTAAATGTTGTAGCAATTGAAGAGTTACGTGATTTAATAAATCCCTCAATTGTTAACAAGGGTAAGGCCGCTGAAATCTTCAAGGAACTTGACAAAATAAGCCAAATTTTCTCCTTGAGGCATTTGAAAGAAGTCAAATCATACAATGAAGGATTATTGGTTTAAAACAAATATGTGTACCACTATAGATATAACATAATGGGATACACGAAAAGAATTTATAGAGCCAAGAAAAAGTAGAAACCTTAACAATTTCATCCACCAAAACATCCTCCTCAATAAGCCAATTATATAGAAGAGTTAAAAGAAAAGGATGTTCATTTATTTATTACAACTCAAAACTAATCTTATCTAGTTTATAGATTGTGAATGTACTAGTCATATGGAAAAAGATTCCATATGTCCAACTTACTTGATAGAAAAATCAAATCTAAAATTGTCTTAGGAAACGGAACTATTGTATAAACTAAAGCCAAAGGCTCAATAGCCATCAACATTAAGAAAGGTATAGTAAATTTCTCTTGTTCTCTTTATGACATAGTTGTCTTATAATTTTCTTAGTATGGGTTAAATGAAGTGTAAGAATTTCTCTCTTTATTTTACTTATATAGAATACACAAACTATAATCTTTATGGTGTTTAAACTGAAAAAAGTTTAAATAAGAGAGAATATATTTCCCTTAAATTTTCTTTATCTTAAGGAAAGTGCTCTTGTTGTCAAATTATGAAAGTTTTAAATAGCATAGGATATTTATGCATTTCAATTTTGTAGGAAAATCCCGGGGTGTCCATCACATGGACACAATGCGGAAAACAAATTTTTTTGTTCTGGGAAGTTCCCGAAAGCCAGGATCCAAGTGTATGTATAAATAGTCAAACCATAACGACCAAAGGAGACCGTCTCTAACGGTATCCACGCAGAGGTCGGAAACCTAACCGGGACAAACCCTTTGACCCGGGAAAAGCTAGACTAAGGAAAAGACTGGTAGGTCTTACCTTAGCCTTGGATAGCAAGTGATCAAACCTTGAGGAACAAGCTTAGAGATGAGAGAGAGATGAAGAGGAACCTTGAAAATCAAATTTTCCAAACCCTAAACCATGAAGTTTCGGTTCTTCCTCTCCAAAAGCCACGGCCTTCTCTTGCTTAGCCTTATTTTCCATGTCTTATAATTAATTAAAGACCATCAAAAGGATTGGATGGGAGGAGTTCACGTGGATGGCTATTAACCCATTAATAAATGAAGTTAATCATCATCTTTGACTTAGTCAAAAGTGACTAAGTCATCACTTTATCTTCTCCCATAAGCAATCCAACGAATTCCTTCAATCTTAAGGCTTCTCATATGTTCCTTTAAATCATTAAAGGGCATATAAAAGGCTTGAATGGGAGAGCCCCACGTAAGTGGGTGATAAAGCCATTAAAGAAATGGTTTAATGATGAAGTTTGACTTTTCAAACTTCATCTCCTCCCATTAGGTAATGACGCATGTCCATATATATTAATTAATTAATCTAATTAATTAATTGATATATATAGTTGCTGAAGCGGTCCAACACACACCTGGGTCGGTCCTACTGGCTGGCGGGCCCCGATCAAAAAATCGGCGGAGACCCTTTTCAAGAATGTCGATGTCACGATCACATCGGGACATATCCCAATCTCATCGGGATCCATTTAATCCTATTGCTCTCGGATATTGGATCACTATCCAAAACTATTTTACTGATTTCGAGTCACTCTTGTCGTGTGACCCATTAGGTTCCTTTATGTTGACCACTTAGATTAACACTTAATCTAAGCAAGTCATGAGCGGCGCCTAGCAACACATCACGACCCCTAATCGACCGGAAAGTAATTGGTTTGACTAATGAACCCGAGCTCATCAGAACCAAATCACGAACCTTTCCATGACAATTACCGTAATTCGTCCTTTCACCATCCTATACCCCACTTGGTTATGAGTATGGTCAAAGTGTCAACTCTCACTAGACCGAGTCTAGCCCAGTGATATCGGGTCTCGTCCGACTCATTACTTTATATGTCCATGAAGACCCTCTTCATGACACGGGTGTGCTCGGCGCCAGAGACTTCCAAGTAATGATCCCGACAAGAAGCTATGGGTATCTATTCGCTATTCCGTAGTGGTGAATCCTTTATTGGCTACTCAATTACCTTCAATACCTCAAACTGCACTCCAAGCACCACCCTATGAGCGACCTCGAAAGGCAACAAGGAATGGAGTCAAAGCACGTAATCAAGATTCAAGATATCCTCGAGTACCTCAAGTCTAAGGATACTTGCACCATTGCTATGATGAGATTATCACCGACATTATAATAGAATACCCATGTGATGATCTCATGGCAGTCATCCAATGTACTTACAACCACTAGTAAGCATCCACATGTCAAATCTAAATATCTCAATATTTACAGCTTCGAGATCCACCGCTGATCCAATCAAGGAATATGACATGTGCTAGTCTATCCAGATTAACAATGTCCACCTCGTTAATCCTATGACTAGGATAATTTAGATATCGACATAATTGCACATGATAGGAATCTCGGTAGTATGATCACATCATAATTTCCTTCATGCTATGTCATATATCATGGACTTCATTAATTTGATTAAAGATCAACATCAATTCATAACAAAATGAACATCAAATAAATGAAATATGCCTTGCTTTATTTATTCATAAAGTCCATATATGACTATGAACAAAATGTGCTAAAGAGGATTGCCTTTAGGCACTACTCTAACAATCTTATGGTACTAGACATACATAAGTCGACTTACATTTGGTGAACCAAAGCGACTTATCAAGATCGAAACAAGCATAAGTCGACTTACAGATGGTACAAGTCGACTTACACCTACAAATCTCCCACTTGACCTAAAGCCAATCGCCTTGGTATCTAATACCATAAGCAAGTACATGAGAATCAAAATTCTTCTGTGACAATGGCTTTGTCAACGGATCAGCAATGTTCTGCTCTGTGGGAATTCTCTCTATCAGGACATCACCCCGTGCAATGATCTCACGAATCAGATGGTATCGGCAGAGTACGTGTTTGGATCGTTGATGAGACCTTGGTTCTTTCGCCTGCGCAATAGCTCCATTGTTGTCACAATACAACTATATGGGCCCATCACAGCTGGGAACTACACCAAGTTCAGTAATGAACTTCGATCCAAACGACTTCCTTTCTTTGATCCGATGTTTGCAATGTACTCGCCTCGATCGTTGAATCGCCAGCGCCTCTTGCTTGAACTCTTCCAACCGATCGCTCCTCCATTCAAGCAGAAAACATAACCTGATTGGGACCTGGAGTCGTCCTTATCAGATTGAAAACTGGCATCTGTATGCCCGCTCACTTGGAGATTTCCATCTCCATATATCAAGAAAACATCCTTAGTTCTTCGCAAGTACTTTAGGATATTCTTGACAGCCACCCAGTGACCCTCACCGGGATCCGATTGGTATCTGCTCGTAACACTTAGAGCATATGATACATCGGGTCTCGTACATAGCATTGCGTACATGATAGATCCTACTGCAGATGCATACGGGATCATATTCATGCGCATCCTCTCATCCTGTGTCTTAGGACACATAGACTTCGAGAGCGATATCCCATGAGACATGGGAAGATACCCTCTCTTGGATTGCTCCATGCTAAACCTCTTTAGCATCTTGTCTATGTACGTTGACTGTGAAAGACCAAGCAACCTCTTCGATCTATCTCTATAAATCTTTATCCCAAGGATATAAGTTGCTTCTCCAAGGTCTTTCATGGAAAATTGTTTGGACAACCAAATTTTTACTGATTGCAGCATTGAGACATCGTTTCCTAGTAACAATATGTCATCTACATATAACACAAGGAATACGATTGCAGTTCCATTAACCTTCTTATACACACAATGTTCATCCGGATTTTGTGAGAAACCAAACTCTTTGATTGTCTCATCAAAACGGATATTCCAACTCCTGGATGCTTGCTTTAATCCATAAATGGATTTCTGAAGCTTGCATACCTTTTCGCCATCATAGAGATGAAGCCCTCGGGTTGTGTCATATACATCCTCGCCGATTTCCATTCGGAAAAGCCGTCTTCACATCCATTTGCCATATCTCATAATCATAATGAGCAAGAATGGCTAGAGTATCCTAATGTATTTAAGCATTGCTACTGGACTGAAGGTCTCGTCATAGTCAACTCCTTATCTTTGACGAAAGTCTTTAGCCACAAGCCTTGCTTTATAGGTAATCACATTACCATCCATGTCGGTTTTCTTCTTGAAAACCCATTTGCACCCTATAGGTTTTATCCCTTCAGGTGCATCAACCAAACTCCATACTTGGTTTTCGTACATGGAATCCATTTCGATTTCATGGCACGAAGCCATTTTCGAACTCAACTCTTCGTAACCTCTTCATAGGTGGTAGGCTCATCATCCTCATGAGCAATACGTCATTCTGTTCACTCACAAGAAATCCATATCTCTCAAGAACAGATCGTATCCTACTTGACCTACGAATTTCGTGTGTAGTAGAAGGTTGAACTATTACCTCATCTGTATGAGTTACTGATTTGAGTTCAGCAGCTGATTGATCTGCGTCGTCCGAGCATCTTGAACTTCTTTAAGCTCAATTTTGCTCCCACTGTCTTCTTGTAAAAGAAATTCTTTCTCTAAAAAGACAACATGCATCGAAACAAACACCTTTTGTTCCTCAGAAAGGTAGAATTGATATCCTCTTGTTTCTTTAGGATATCCTACGAATGTATATCCGCCGACTTTGCTTCAAGCTTATCTGACTTTGTCCGCTTCACATAAGTAGGACAAATCCAAACTTTCAAATAAGAAAGATAAGGTTTCTTGTTAGTCCACATCTCATATGGAGTAACATCAATCGCTCTTTGATGGAACTCGCTTAACAAGTAAACAAATTGCCTCGAAAGCATACCCCAAAAGGATTTTGGTAACTGCAAAGCCCATCATAGATTGAACCATGTCCAGAAGGTTCGATTTCTCCTTCTGCCACACCATTGTCTTTGTGGTGTGTAAGGTGGAGTCCATCGAGATAAAATCCCATTATCTCTCGAGATAATCCAAAACTCTTGGTCTAAGTATTCGCCACCACGATCGGATCGTAATGTTTTAATACTTTTCCCAAGTTGTTTTTCTACTTCATTTCAATTGTTTGAACTTTTCAAACGCGCTTGATTTGTATCTCATCGACTGTATACCCATATCGAGAATAATCATCGATAAAGGTAATGAAGTAACGACAACCACTTCGGCATGGATGGACATCGGACCACATACATCCGAATGTATTAGGTCTAATACTCCGATCGCTTGTTCACCCTTTCCTTTAAAGGGTAACTTAGTCATCTTGCCTAACAAACAAGATTCACATGTGTCATATGATTCATAATCAAATGACCCTAAACATCCACTCTTATGGAGCTTAGCGATCGTCTCTCATTTATGTGGCCAAGGCGACAATGCCATAAGTAAGTTGATTTTAAATTATCTCTTTTATGTCTTTTCTTGTCATTGACATTCAAAATTGGATGTGACATATCTAATATGTAAATTCCATTGCATAATGTACCAAGCACCATAGAGCATTCCATTTAAACTAATAGAATAACCATTGCTCCCAAAAGTTACATGGAAACCAAATCTATTTAAACAAGAAATGCATAATATGTTCTTTGTTAAAACCGTACAAAATAACAATCATCCAAATTGAATACAAGCCCACTGGGAGTGTCAAAACATAAGTCCCTACGGCTAATGCAAAGAACTTTGCTCCATTACCAACACGTAGGTCCATATCTCCCTTAATGAGCCGCCATCGTCCCCGAGGCCCTCAGATATCATTACATATGTGTGAGCCATAACCGTATCTAATACCCATATGTTGTGATCGAAAACAGATAACCTCAATGACAAACATATCGAAGAAGTCGAGGCATCGATGCCTTCTTCGCTTTAGAGACTCAGATAGACTTTACAGCTTTTGCCTCCAAAGGTGGCGGTCTTGCCACAATGGAAGCGAGTTCCTTTTAGGCGAGACCTTTGGTTTTCTTTTGTCGTTCTTCCTACTTTCGATCTCTATCGAAACATCAACAACAAGTGGATCAGAAGTGGAACATTGCCTAGTTCCTCGATCCGAGAACAATTCTCGATCATTCAACCAATCAAGAAAATTAAGTCCGGATAATTTGTTCGAGTCCATTAGTGGCGCAAGTTCACATTGGAAGACATCTTCAAACAACCTAACCATAGAGAGAGAAAGATCATTAGAATAGACTTAAATGCAGATTTAAGTTAAATGCATGATCATAAGGACTTAAATGACATGCATACAGCCCCACTAGTTTCATAGAATCCATAACCCTCATTATGAATCCAAGAAACAAAGTGACAAATGTCCTAGTGGGTCGATATCCGACATTGCTAAGAATGACCTTGGGTTTGCCCAACAAGCCACTTCTTAGGTCAATCGGTAGGTATCAGTCATACCAATTGCATCATCGATAACCGACATTAAGAATGACCTTGAGATTAGCTCAACAAGCCACCTTATGTCTCGGGAGGTATCAGACATACCAGTTACATCTTAGACACAACTATCGATCAGTGCTATCAACGGTTGATGTGTGCACAAACATTGGGTTATCAACACTTGATGCGCGTACATCCGATATACACTACCCAACTTCGCCTCATCCCACGCTGACGCGAGGTTAGCTCAACAAATCAACGCTTCTAGGAAAACCGACCCATTAATCTGAAAATCTTATTTTCATGGTTCAACATATTCGTATAGAGTGAGCTTGAGGTTAGCTCAACAACTCAACCCTAGAAGAACTCGGTTCTTACCATATTAATGGAAGGCGTTAGTTTTCATATTACGAGGAGGATTTCCAATTCAGTCTCATCCAAGCTATGGGATTATAGTACCATGACTATATGGAGTAATTTAGGGCATTGCATCAATCACATTGAATTTATACCGAAAATCATCCAACATCCAGCCAAGGCATGATATAAGTCGACTTATCCAATGCAAGTCGACTTATGCTGCTGCGCATGTACAAGTCGCCTTGTATCAATATACAAGTCGCCTTATACGACTTTGACATGTAAGTCGCCTTATCCAACTGAACAAGTCGCCTTACACAAGGAAAATTGCTATCTAGTCGGCTAATTCTCAATCCAAGCATTCCCAATTCACAACACCAATATAACAAGTATATAAACCTTTATATCAATGTGCTAATGAAACATTTTCATCAAATCATGCATGCCATATAGTCAAACTATATAGGAAAAACTTGAAACCGATTAATCACTATTAATCACTAGATTTCCACATAATTTTAAGAATATCAAATTCATGCTAAGTATCTCTAGGTAGGCTACACGTTATCAAGATTACTCCGGCACTTGTCACAAAAATTGCGACGGCCAAAATAACCAAGATAACGGAATAATCTAACAAGACGCTAAAGTGACCTATTCGACATCCAAAAATTATTGGAAACCAAATTTCAAGAATCTCATTTTGGCATGCATACCAGATCAATATAACACATTTTTAATCACATTAAAAATGATTCAAGGCATTGGAATTCAGAAATACACAACCAATCATTTCAAACAAAACAGCCCCAGCAACTTTCTCAAAACTGCCAAGCTCTGTCTTTTGCTCGAAATAATCATTGAAACAATTTCAATAAATGCTGAGAAACTTACAGAGGTTAGTAAATGTTCACAACATGCTCCATGAAGTTTTTTAGGATTTATTTCCAACAAAAACTCATCAAACCTCAGCAATCTAGCCGAAACAGAATCTGTGTTTTTCAACACAGACATTCCCAGCAGCATACAATAAATTCGGAAATAAATAGTAAATCACCTTGAAAACATTTTTTCATCCACAGAGACATTCAAAAACATCTTAGGGACGTGTCAGTGAAAACCCATCCGAAAAACAATTTTTCTAGAATTTATTCTCGAATTTACAAGTATACCTGTTTCAGAAATGTTCAACAGGACAGCATCCGAAACTTAGGGAATTAAATTAACAAAACCATATCAAACGACATTGATAAATTTTTTCCTTTTATAGACACATTCAGCAACATCTCATGAGCAGGTCTATGCAAGAAAATTTCGAAAACCCTAACTCTGTACAGATTTCGAAATATACATAGGAAGTATGCTACACAGCTCAATTCACAAAGGAACTCCGACCTAGTTATCATTTTAACTGTTTATACAACACAAGTGGCTCTGATACCATTTTAGGAAAATCCCGGGATGTCCATCACATGGACACAATGCGGAAAACAAATTTTTTTGTTCCAGAAAGTTCCCGAAAGCCAGGATCCATCTGTATGTATAAATAGTCAAACCATAATGACCAAAGGAGACCGTCTCTAACGGTATCCACGCAGAGGTCGGAAACCTAACCGGGACAAACCCTTTGACCCGGGAATAGCTAGACTACGGAAAAGACTGCTAGATCTTACCTTAGCCTTGGATAGCAAGTGATCAAACCTTGAGGAACAAGCTTGGAGATGAGAGAGAGATGAAGAGGAACCTTGAAAATCAAATTTTCCAAACCCTAAATCATGAAGTTTCGGTTCTTCCTCTCCAAAAGTCACGGCCTTCTCTTGCTTAGCCTTATTTTCCATGTCTTATAATTAATTAAAGACCATCAAAAGGCTTGGATGGGAGGAGTTCACGTGGATGGCTATTAACCCATTAATAAATGAAGTTAATCATCATCTTTGACTTAGTCAAAAGTGACTTAGTCATCACTTTATCTTCTCCCATAAGCAATCCAACGAATTCCTTCAATCTTAAGGCTTCTCATATGTTCCTTTAACTCATTAAAGGGCATATAAAAGGCTTGAATGGGAGAGCCCCACGTAAGTGGGTGATAAAGCCATTAAAGAAATGGTTTAATGATGAAGTTTGACTTTTCAAACTTCATCTCCTCCCATTAGGTAATGACACATGTCCATATATATTAATTAATTAATCTAATTAATTAATTGATATATATAGTTGCTGAAGCGGTCCAGTCACACTGGGGTCGGTCCTACCGGCCTGGCGGGCCCCCTGCATCAAAAATCGGCGGAGACCCTTTTCAAAGAATGTCGATGTCACGATCACATCGGGACATATCCCAATCTCATCGGGATCCATTTAATCATATTGCTCTCCGATATTGGATCACTATCCAAAACTATTTTACGATTTCGAGTCACTCTTATCGTGTGACCCATTAGGTTCCTGATTATGTTGGCCACTTAGATTAACACTTAATCTAAGCAAGTCATGAGCCGCGTCTAGCAACACATCACGACCCCAATCGACCGGAAAGTAATTGGTTTGACTAATGAACCCGAGCTCATCAGAACCGATCACGAACCTTTCCATGACAATTACCGTGCAATTCGTCCTTTCACCATCCTATACCCCACTTGGTTATGAGTATGGTCAAAGTGTCAACTCTCACTAGACCGAGTCTAGCCTAAGTGATATCGGGTCTCGTCCGGACTCATTACTTTATATGTCCACGAAGACCCTCTTCATGACACGGTGTGCTCGCCGCTAGAGACTTCCAAGTAATGATCCCGACAAGAAGCTATGGGTATCTATTCGCTATTCCGTAAGTGGTGAATCCTTTATTGGCTACTCAATTACCTTCAATACCTCAAACTGCACTCCAAGCACCACCCTACGAGCGACCTCCGAAAGGCAACAAGGAATGGAGTCAAAGCACAGAATCAGTATCCAAGATATCCTTGAGTACCTCAAGTCTAAGGATACTTGCACCATTGCTATGATGAGATTATCACTGACATTATAATAGAATACCCATGTGATGATCTCATGGCAGGTCATCCAATGTACTTACTACCACTAGTAAGCATCCACATGTCCAATCTAAATATCTCAATATTTACGGTTTCGAGATCCACCGCTTGATCCAATCAAGGAATATGACATGTGCTAGTCTATCCGGATTAACAATGTCCAGTCTCGTTAATCCTATGACTAGGGATAATTTAGATACTGACATAATTGCACATGATAGGAATCTCAGTAGTATGATCACATCATAATTTCCTTCATGCTATGTCATATATCATGGACTTCATTAATTTGATTAAAGATCAACAACAATTCATAACAAAATGAACATCAAATAAATGAAATATGCCTTGCTTTATTTATTCATAAAGTCTGTACATGACTATGAACAAAATGTGCTAAAGGGGATTGCCTTTAGGGCACTACTCTAACAATCTTATGGTACTAGACATACATAAGTCGACTTACACTAGTGAACCAGGCGACTTATCAGTACCGAGCAAGCATAAGTCGACTTACAGATGGTACAAGTCGACTTACACCTACAAATTTGAGATCATTAAAGAAGAAAAACAACATAAACACCCCTTTTATATTGATGGTGTGATGAGAACAAAACAAAAATTGGAGTTGGTTCATATTGATTTTTGTAAGTCAATAGGGCAACTATATTATGTCAAAATAAATATTTCATATTATTTATAGATGATTTTACAATAATTACTTGGGTCAATTTATAAGTTACAAAAGTCAAATTTTTGTGTTAAAAAATTAAAGCTTTAGTTGAAAACCTGTTAATGGACATTTTTGTATTAATTTTCGATACATAATTTGCTAAACTATTGTCCATTTAATATTTAAATTGTACTAATTAAGAGTTATTTATTTTAATTTTAGGTACACATTACACCAAAAGGAAGGCTCCACCAATATCACAACAAGGCAAAAAGAGGTTAGCATCATTGATAAATCAAGTGGAGGCAGTTGGTGATAGAAAAACAAAATACACCCAGGCTGGAGGAGAACAAAGAAGGAACGAAGCTGCTGGAATGAAAGAAAACAAAGTAGCAGTTGGCATTGAAACAAGGAGCATCCACGTTTCTGGAGAAGAGTGAAGTAGTTGGTGGCTTGAAGATAAAAAAAGACAGCTGGGAGGAGAGATTTAAAAGGACGTTGGTGGTGTGAAGAGAAGAAAACATTAGCTGGTGAAGAGAGGCTCATCCAAAGGGGGCCACACACCACTCAAAACTCCACATACACATTTGCTGTCTTTTAATTTTATTGAAGAGCTGGTGGGACGAAGGACAAAAGGCTAGCCACCAAGGAGTAGAACGTGACCTGAAGACAAAGGTGAGCTGTGCGTTATGGGGTGAGTAAAGTAAAGAAGATGTTTAGAGAGGAATAAAAAGAGCCACAAAGGAGAGGAAGAGTGTGTGTGTGCGGGAACAAAAAAAAGAGAAGAGAAGAGCTGAAGCAAGAGAGCTCCTCCATGACTGACGTTGGAACACACATACAGCCCTCACATACACTCTAAAACTCCTTACAAAAAGTGAGCTGGAAAATAAGAGAAGGCTGGAACGTTGCAGCTATGGAAGTGAACAACGCAGGCTAGGAGAGGAAGGAGCTGCGTGGAGCCAGGGGACTGACGCTACACACTTTCAACACAGCAGAGAGAGAGGAAGAAAGAAAACATGGAGAGGCTAAAAAAAAACATAACACCATAAAGAAGAAGACATCGAACTGGTGAGAGGGAGCTGAACGAAATACATGTTAGCAGAGTTTTCTCACACATCATCCCACTCAAGACTCTCCATCACTCATGTTGAAGGCAAGCAGGAGGTGGCGTTAAAACAGCTGCAGCAAGGAAGACACGTGGGAGACTCTTACATGCATACAGGGAAGAACTCTCACTCACGACATTAGAGTTAAGCAGCTGGGGCAAAGGGATAGCAACAAAAGCAGCAGATGGTAGACATGAAATGAAGAAAAATCGTGAGTAAAGGGGACGTGAGTAGCTGTTGAAGCAAGAGGACACGTTAGCTAGACTAGGAGACAGACATTGATAGCTGGTGGAGTTGAAGGTAGCTGATGGAGTGAACAAATGAAGTCAGCGTGAAAGGAGTACCCAGCCATAATTTTTATTGGTCACATGAAGACATAGGATAGTAAGTGGGAGGAGACAAAAGGGGACTGACGCACTTCCCTCAAAAGACACTCTCCACTCACATTTTGGTAGCATGTGGCTAAGGAAACTGGTGGTGGCGTAACATTAATGTGACAGCTGTGGAGAGAACAGCGTGAGTTGAAGGAGCACGTTACAGTTGAAGAAAAGAAGGGGTGTTTTCTTAATTTATTTTTATTATTCCTTATTTATTTTAATTGTGTTGATTTAATCAATGCAAACATATATTATGACCATGATTTATGTTACATTGATAAATACGTGTGAGTAAATTTTTCTTTTCGATTAAGGTTAAGATTGATATTGGATTAGGATAATTTTTGTGGTATTGATTTTTGCTTGATTAAATTCATATCTAGTCCTAATTTAGCCTGATCACCTAGATTAAGACCTTAGATGATTAAATGCCACAACCAATGGGATTTAATTTGTCAAAAAATTAATCAAGCGACATACTTGAGACTAAAGTGTAGACCAACCTTAGGATCTTGTGTGAGGATACCTAGAATTAACAAACTTAATTTTAGGCTTCTTGTATTTACCACCTTTTATTCCGAATTATCTATGGACCAAATAGTGACTCGGATTTAGAAGAGAAGGGAACACCATGAACATTGGGTTTGACTTGCTTAAGTGAAGTATTTCCTAAATCAATCCACAGTTATAATTTTATGTTAAATGTCTAATCCAATTGAAATTTGATACCTTAACCGAACCTTTGTCATTTGATTGAATCTAGTCGTTTTAATTCATACCTTGCAATTTTCATATTTCCTTGATTTACTTATTTTATTATTTTATTTTCAAATCAATCAATTCATGATTGTCTAAGTAATTTTTCATCGTTTAATTTAATTGTCTTAAATATCTGGTTCTCACCGATTTATATTACTTGTCTACGAGGTGCACTTGCCTCTAATTGGTCTAGATAGAATTCAATTTATATCGCTTTGTTTAGACCACAACAAGTTTTTGGCGCCATCGCCGGGGAGAAAAATTTCTGATTTTGAGTCATTAAATTAGACGATGTTAATTGTCTCAGATTTAATTTTTTCTTTGTTGATTATTTGGGTATTTTAGTTGTTTGTTTTATTGCTTTATTTCGGGTGTTTTATTTTTCATCCTTAGGTTTGTTATTATTTTTATTTTGTTCTATTTTGTTTATGCTCACTCGTGGACAAAAGCCCGGGAATTTGCTATTAGATACTGAAATTGAAAAAAATGCTCGCAAATTGCGTAAGGAAACTAGATTGGCTCGGAGTAGTACTTCAGCAGAAAGGACTAGAAAAGAGCAATTTTCAGAGATGGAACAACACGAGGAGAGGTTGATGCCGCATACTGAAGAGAGAAGGGAGTTAACTATGATGGATTTGACAATGGGGCACAATAATAGACCTATGCCTTCCATTATGAGGTCGACGATCACAGCTGCGAGTTTTGAGATTCCTCACAGCATTACATCCATGGTGAGGGCATCTCAATTTGGAGGATTGCCTTTGGAGGATCCAAATACCCATTTGCAGATATTTTTGGATATTTGTGATTTATTCAAGCAGAATGGAGTATCGGAAGACGCAGTGAGATTAAGGTTATTTCCATTTTCTATAAGAGATAAGGCCAGAGCATGGTTGGCTAGTTTGCAGTCGGGATCGATAACTACATAGGATGAGATGATGAGGTTATTTTTGGCAAAAAATTTTCCTCCTGCCAAGGTTGCAAAAATGAAGAATGAGATCACTTCCTTCACTCAATATGAAAATGAAAGTTTATATGAAGCTTGGGAGCGATTTCGGGATATGTTGACACAGTTTCCTAGTCATAGGTTCTCTACATGGCAGCAGGTCAATACTTTTTATACAGGAATGAACCCATCGACCAGGAGTACCATCGATGCTGCAGCAGGAGGTAGTTTAATGGGGAAAACGCTAGATCAAGCCTATAGGTTGATTGATGAGATGGCCACTAGCAGTTTCCAATATCATTCAGAAAGGCATCCCAAGCGACCTACAGGAGCTCGTGTAGTCGACAATACAGTGGCTTTATCTGCTCAGATGGATGTTCTGACGAAGAAATTTGATAATTTGATGCACAGTGTGAGAGGAGGAGCTAGCTCTTCATTAAGGAGTTGTGTTGTTTGTGAGCATTGTGGTGGAGATTCCCATGCATCTTCTGAATGTCAAGTCGGGAATCCTTTTGCTCAAGAGTTAGAAGAGGTCCATTATGTAGGCAATTATAACAGACAGCGATTGGACCCATATTCTAATACTTACAATCCTAGGTGGAGGAATCATCCAAATTTCTCTTGGCGGAATGATCAGGTGGCACAACCACAGTCATCCAATGTTCAAAGACAACCACATCTATCCCCAAGTTTCAAGGCTCCTAATCCTGCACCACCAGAGAAATCTAATCTCGAAGAACTACTGTCGAAGTACATTTCCACTACTGAGGTCAGGATGCAGAACCATGAATCTTCTATCAGACATTTGGAGAATCAGATGAGCCAGATTGCTATTTTGTTAAAGGAAAGACCTTCGGGTTCATTGCCTAGCACAACCGAGGCCAACCCGAGAGAACATGCAAAGGCAATTTTATTGAGAAGTGGAAGACAACTTGAAGAAGTTAAGAAGAAGCATAAGGATAAAGAAGTGGAAAAGAGTGAAGAAGATGAGAGTCGGGAAAGTGGAAAGGAGGCCACAGAAGTACCAGCTGAAAAGGAGGACCATCCAAGGTTATTTGCCGATCCCATTACACATCCGGTAAGACCTTGGATTCCTTATCCTCAAAGATTGAAAGGTACGCAATTAGATAAACAATTTGGTCGTTTTCTTGAGATATTTAAAAAATTGCATATAAACATTCCCTTTGTTGAGGCTATAGCACAAATGCCTTCTTATGCTAAGTTTTTGAAAGAAATTTTGTCTAATAAGAGGAGGCTTGAGGAGTATGCCACGGTGAAGCTGAATGAGGAGTGTTCGGCCATATTGTCGAGAACTCTACCACCGAAGCTTAAGGATCCAGGAAGTTTTACTATTCCTTGTATTATTGGTGATTTAAATATAGATAAGGCTTTAATGGATTTGGGTGCGAGCATTAATTTAATGCCTCTTTTTGTTTTCAGGAATTTAGGATTGGCGGAGCCCAAACCTACAACTATTTCACTTCAGCTGGCAGATAGGTCAATCACCTATCCGAGGGGAATCATTGAGGATGTATTGGTCAAGGTCGAGAAATTCATCTTCCCGGTGGATTTCTTAGTGCTTGATATGGAGGAAGATATAGACATCCCCATCATTCTTGGGAGACCTTTTATGGCCACTGCACGGACCATCATCGATGTGCAACGTGGAAAACTCATCTTAAGACTTCAAGATGAAGAACTAGTGTTTGATGTGTTCAATGATATGAAGCATCCTTATACTCTTGACTCTTGCCATTTTATTGATATTTATTCTTCTGATGCTAAAGATTCTTCTACTATTTGTGCAGATTTGTTGGAAGGGGAAGCACAAGGAATGATCGAAGAGTTAGGGAAAGAATTGCAAGAAAAGTTGAAGGATATTGCAGTTGCATTGGAGCAGGCATATTGGATACATTATAGAGCATACGAGTTTCTCCAACGTCCGGCCAAGCTAGTTCCGAAGCCTTCAATTAAAGATCCCCCTTATAAGGAGCGATTGTCTCTTCATGACACTTTGCCTCCTTGATCGCAGTGCATGTCTTTCAGTAGGACTGTAATTTTCTTTCTTTTATTTGCTCGTTGTTTCCTTTGCGCTTCTTTTTAGTTTAATGCATTTCTTCCAGTTGTTTTGAGTTTTCTTCAGGTTTGCGTGGTTGGTGAAATTTTTTTTTCTTGGCTGATTTTTCTCCAAAGAAGTTTCTTCTTTCTCTTCCCCTCTTTGTGTTTGATTGCTAACTACTTGAACATTAGGGACAATGTTCATTTTAAGTGTGGGGGTGTGGTTGAGATTTTATGCATGCTGATGATACTGATGTTGATGTTGAGAAATACACACTTGAATGGTTGCGACTCTTCTGGTAACTGTCTTGGGTCCTATTTGTGTTGAATTTGATCATATGATTCTGTCAAAGTAGTTGGATGGAAAATTGAGTTGTATGCATGAACTTGGAATAGGCAACTTAAGAGGATAGTGAAGCATGTCGATTAATTTAAGCTTAGTAGTCAATTGCATAAGCTTAGTCAATAACTGATGCTGAGTGATGAGGCAATGTATGAAATTTTGATGGATTTTCATTTCAACATTTGTGAGGTTTTGAACCATATGACTACATCTTATAGTCATCTATTTTCTTTGTCATGTGTGATGCTTCCCTATGTGGATTGCCTTCAGAACTTGCTCTGAATCTGTTTGATACTGCTAGTTACATGCTTTATGGACATGATAAAGGCCTTTTTTGTTTTTACCCTTTAGCTTAAATAACCCACCAAGTTATTTTTCCCTTGTTACCCCCTTTGAGCCTTTAACCTTGTTGTTTTCTTATTAATCGTATTACATTGAAACCTGAAAACTTTTAGCCTTACCCTTTCTCAAGTTAAATGAAGTACTAAGTTTGATTCCTTGATTTGGGGACTTTTGTTTTACATGTTATTCTGAGATGTTTTAGAGGCACGTTTACTCAATTGTTGTTGATTTTTGTTATGCTATCTTCTTTTATATTTATTGTTACAAAAAAAAGAAAAAAAAAAGAGAAAAAATCAAAATCGTAGCGTTTGATAGTGATGAGTAGTTGTAGTCTCGTATTTCTGTATGTAAATTTCAAAAGTTTTTTTTAATTGTCCCACGTCACTTAGTACTTTGTGAATGCTTGTGAGCAGCCTTTGTTCTTTTTACGTCACCTTAACCTAAATCCCATTACAACCCTTAAATAAAAGCCCTTTTGATCCATGAAGACATGTAGTCTATGTAGTGAAAAATAGGTGAATTTGCAAGCCTATGGTAGCGTAATCTCATAGAGGAAGTTTTGAGCGAAACACAACCCTTATACACTTGAGCAACATGAGTGAATATCGTGAGAAAAGTTCATTTTAATTTTATGCTTTCTTTTGATCAAAGGACTCTATCTTTGATTTTGTTTATGTGCATTGATGAAAATATTATGATACATATTGTCGCTTGATCCTTGAGTTCACCAAATTTTTAAGGAATTGCAAGCACTTGATCTTCGCTGAAACTAAAATGACAGAATATGTTGGTTGTGACATGAGTAAGTTTCTTGAGGACAAGCAACAATTCAAGTGTGAGGGTGTTGTTAAAGGACATTTTTGTATTAATTTTTGATACATAATTTGCTAAACTATTGTCCATTTAATATTTAAATTGTATTAATTAAGAGTTATTTATTTTAATTTTAGGTACACATGTTACACCAAAAGGAAGGCTCCACCAATATCACAACAAGGCAAAAAGAGGACAGCATCATTGATAAATCAAGTGGAGGCAGTTGGTGATAGAAAAAAAATACACGCAGGCTGGAGGAGAACAATGAAGGAACGAAGGTGCTGGAATGAAAAAAAAAAGTAGCAATTGGCATTGAAACAAGGAGCATCCACGTTTCTGGAGAAGAGTGAAGTACTTGGTGGCTTGAAGATAAAAAAAGACAGCTAGGAGGAGAGATTTAAAAGGACATTGGGGGTGTGAAGAGAAGAAAACGTTAGCTGGTGAAGAGAGGCTCATCCAAAGCGGGCCACACACCACTTAAAACTCCACATACACATTTGTTATCTTTTAATTTTATTGAAGAGCTGGTGGGACAAAGGACAAAAGGCTAGCCACCAAGGAGTATAACGTGACCTGAAGACAAAGGCGAGTTGTGCGTTATGGGGTGAGTAAAGTAAAGAAGATGTTTAGAGATGAATAAAAAGAGCCACAAAAGAGAGGAAGAGTGTGTGTGTGTGGGAACAA
This sequence comes from Erythroxylum novogranatense, assembly GCA_029891385.1. Classification (NCBI taxonomy): domain Eukaryota; kingdom Viridiplantae; phylum Streptophyta; class Magnoliopsida; order Malpighiales; family Erythroxylaceae; genus Erythroxylum; species Erythroxylum novogranatense. The sequence continues at coordinate 57,226,010 of CM057226.1, read as the reverse complement.
AAAAAAAAGAGAAGAGAAGAGCTGAAGGAAGAGAGCTCCTCTATGATTGACGTTGGAACACACATACAGCCCTCACATACACTCTAAAACTCCTTACAAAAAGTGAGCTGGAAAATAAGAGAAGGCTGGAACGTTGCAGCTATGGAAGTGAACAACGCAGGCTAGGAGAGGAAGCAGTTGCGTGGAGCCAGGGGACTGACGTTACACACTTTCAACACAGCAGAGAGAGAGGAAGAAAGAAAACGTGGAGAGGCTAAAAAAAAAACATAACACCACAAAGAAGAAGACGTCGAACTGGTGAGAGGGAGCTGAACGAAATATATGTTAGCAGAGTTTTCTCACACGTCATCCCACTCAATACTCTCCATCACTCACGTTGAAGGCAAGTAGGAGGTGGCATTAAAAGAGTTGCAGCAAGGAAGACACGTGGGAGACTCTTACATGCATACAGGGCAGAACTCTCACTCATGACATTAGAGTTAAGCAGCTGGGGCAAAGGGACAGCAACAAAAGCAGCAGATGGTAGACATGAAATGAAGAAAAATCATGAGTAAAGGGGACATGAGCAGCTGTTGAAGCAAGAGGACACGTTAGCTGGACTAGGAGACAGACGTTGATAGCTGGTGGAGTTGAAGGCAGCTGATGGAGTGAACAAATGAAGTCAGCGTGAAAGGAGTACCCATCCATAATTTTTATTGGTCACATGAAGACATAGGATTGTAAGTGGGAGGAGACAAAAGGGGACTGATGCACTTCCCTCAAAAGACACTCTCCACTCACATTTTGGTAGCATGTGGCTAAGGAAACTGGTGGTGGCATAACATTAATGTGATAACATTGGGTTTGACTTGCTTAAGTGAAGTATTTCCTAAATCAATCCACCGTTATAATTTTATGTTAAATGTCTAATCTAATTGAAATCTGATACCTTAACCGAACCTTTGTCATTTGATTAAATCTAGCCGTTTTAATTCATACCTTGCAATTTTCATATTTTCTTGATTTTCTTATTTTATTATTTTATTTTCAAATCAATCAATTCGTGATCGTCTAAGTAATTTTTCATCGTTTAATTTAATTGTCTTACGTGTTGAAAATTTTTCCCTTGGGTACGATATCCGGTTCTCACCGATTTATATTACTTATCGTGCACTTGCCTCTAATTGGTCTAGATAGAATTCACTTTATATCGCTTTGTTTAGACCGCAACAAAATATCAATGATTTCATAATCAAGACTCTTAAGTCATATAATGGAGAGGAGTACAACTAAAGTTAGTTTCATTAATTTTATAAAGAGTGTGGAATTGAACATCAATTATTAGGATATTCATAGATAGGACCAAATATATGTTATTTGAGAAAAACTTTTCAAAGAGATTTTTGTAAAATGCAGTTTGCATCTCCATTTATTTACTCAACATGTTACCTATAAAAGTAAATAATGGTATGACACTTATAAAAGCTTGGTTAGGCATTAAGTCTTCTGCTAAATATTTGAACGATGTTTGATCTCTTTGATACTATTATGTTCCTTTTATAAATATGTTTAAGTTTGACGAGAAAAGCCTTATTTGGAATATTTGTCAGTTATGATCCTAATTTAAAGGAGACATAAGTTATGATGTGAAATCCTAAAATATTTTACCACCAAATATGTACTATAGATGGATGCAACAATTGAGATTTTGAAAGACAACTAATATCTTGGAAGAAATTTGAGTCTTTAATTTAGACGTTGTTGTAACATCAAGCAGTTCTTTAAAGGCATTTGAATAACAATATTTGAGCTCAAATTCACCTCTTAACGTTGGCTTAATTATATATAAGGGTACAAAGTCAAGTCTCTAGCAAATATATACAAGAGATGTAATTTTGCTATTGTTGTACCTAGTAATTTTTAAGAACTTGACAAGTAATTGGAATAGGTAGTAACAATAAAAAAAGGAATATGAGATGATAAACAAAATGAAGATTAGGATTTGTTTGGGAAATTAGAAGATAATAAATTTATTATTTTCAAGTGGGTATATAGAATCAAATTAAATCTTAATAGTTTTATGCATAAAGTTTAAAGTAGGATTAGTAGTAAAAGACTATGCTTAACAACTTAGAGTTGATTTTAGGGATACATTTTTCTTGGTTGCAAGACATGACTCCAGTAGACTAATCATAACTTTGAATGAAATTTTAGGGTCAAGCTTTATCATTTGGATGTAAAATCTACTTTCTTGAAATGAGAATTAGATGAAGAGATTTATATTGCGAGGGGTTTAGAGATGAAGGATATGAAAATTTTGTCCACAAGTTCAACAAGGCCCTCTATAGTAAGAAGCCGAAAGCTTAATATAACAAAATAAACTTACATCTGATCCATCAAAGATTTATGAGGAGTAGTAATAAAGATATACTTTATGCCAAAAGTTGTACAAATGGGAAACGACTCATCATTTAACTTTATATTAATCATTTATTGCTTACTAGTAATGATCGTAAGTTGATAAATAATTTTACATAAAGAAATGAAACATGAATTTGAAATGTCATATTTGATTTGTTCATTATTTTCTTAGGACGGAAATAAATTAACACAACTTAGGGATTTTCATTTGTTAAAAATAATACATTTTTGATATTTTACAAAAATTTAAAATAAACACCTGCAACTCTGTAACTACACCATTTGCTCAAAATGAGAAAGTCTTAAATGATGATAATGAAAGATTACATGATGTAACTCAATCAAGGAGTTTATTTTACAGTTAGTTCATGAAGTCATATTATTGGGCACCATTTTTGGAACCCAACTCTTACTCTGATATCATACATGTTGGACCCCGATAACAGAGTCCAACAATCGATGTCATCATAAACGTGAGCTTAATCCAATGGAATTTCCTTAACTCATCATCGGTTCTTCTTTATGCTCTGATATCATAAGTCCAACAATCATTCCGGAGTCATAAAGCGTGAGCGGGTCTTCTTGTAGGGTTATTTCAATGAACCCTCTTTAGTCATCATCCAACAAGAGTGGTGTGCCCACACTCGTCAAACTCCAAAATCACAATTGAATTCTTCAAAACAAATGTAGATCTAAGTCTATAGTTTAATTTGAAGCAAGAATTATCTCAATTGGAACTATATAGAAGAAGTTATGCTTGAAAAGCCAAAGTATGTTCATACCACAATCGTGCTCTCTCAACTGACCCCTCACTATCTTTTCATCAATATTTTTCATACCAAACCCAAAAGAATCTAACATGTTTATGTCCTTAATCATTTTGTACCTGTCTTTGCGCAATTTCCATAACTTTTGATACATATGTCAGATTCAGTTTTCTTTGACTATTTGAAAGAAGAATTCTAGATCTACAACTTTTATGCAGACCACAAAGCGAGATTCTGCCTCTGGTCAAAAATCGAAATTTACTGAAGTTGTCCTGTGAATGTCCGTTTAACAGACATCCATGTTCGTTTCACAGACATCCATGTCCGTTTAATGGACATTGTCGGGGCTGAGAGCCATTTTTACCCGAGAAGGTTCGTTAAACAAACCTAAAAGTCTGTTTAAAGGACATGGGTGAAGCTGGGGGTCTTTTGACCCGTGAAGGTCTATTAAACGGACATGAGAATTTCCCAAACCCCTCCAAGCCCCTCCAATGCTTCCTACCTCCATTCTATCATCATATTCTCTTATAATATTCCTAAATCCAATTCTTCTATTTTAATATCACTTCTTAAACAACCAATTACCAAAATGATTTCATACTTCTCCCAAATTTCAACTCAAATGACTCATAACATACACAAACTCTCATCATTCACCATAGCTGTCATGTTCATACTTCCTATGCGGCATCATCACTTATAATGCTCATATCTCTCAACTCCAATACTCGAAATTTACATACTTTATAGTGTTGGAAATATAAGAGGATAAGCTACAATTTTCTAGAAGACAATTTTTTCTAGTTCTACCTATATTAGTCCAACTTTTCTCCCTGAATTCAGAACATAATTCCTACCCCCATGAAAAGATTTAAAATTGTCTCATTTTCACTTCCTCTATGCAACATCATTTTATAATCCTTCAAATTCCAACTTTTCTTCATCCACTCTTAAATCTCGACTCATTTGACTTGTCAAATTTAACTACATCTCATCATTCATAATTCCTATATGTCTTTTTTATAACCTCTCACTGATATTATATATATATATATATATCATGCTCAACATTCATCATGGTCATCCATACATTAACATTCCAAAATCTCCAAATTACACAAGCCACTTGAATAATCATTGCCCAAAATGCAATTATAGCTTTGTTTTACATAAACTACTCTAAAATAAGACAAAACATGCAAATTCGGATTTATGTCTTGATTCACTTTCACTTGATCTCTTGCTCATCACCTGAAGATGGGACGAAAAGTGGGGGTGAGCTTGAAAGCTCGTAGGTAACTGTAACAGCCCACTCCCGCGATGACCCGAACCTGACATCGATGGTGATATCCGAGTTCATGCCCCGCGAGGGTGGTGTGCTAAAGCACTCAATCTTTCAAAAGCCCACAATTTTTTTTAATCAATAACACAAAATGCGAAAATCGAAACTTAAATTGGGCCCACATTCATTCATAAATATTTTCACCTAACACAATTTTCAATAGCCATTCGGGCCCTTTCACAATTATAAAACACTTGTGTCATTTCAAAATATAATTTTATACAAAAAGATACGGAATATACAATTCAACACAAAATGTGAAAAACACAAATGCAGACGTGAACTGATCCCGACCTCTATCCTTCACTTGAATGCTATAAGTATACTCTCGTTAGCCTAACGGGGTATTCTTCTTACCTTGAAAAATAGTTGCAAATTTTGGGTGAGTTTTACGAACTCAATGAGAGACCATCATTGATGGCTCACCCAATCACATAAATCATAATTCACATAACACATACATCTCACATTTCACATTTCACATTATTTTACACTTCACATTCACTTTAACACTTCATATTCATTACACTTAATCATTCATATTATGCATATAAAATGCACATGAGACTCACTTTCATTTATTATTGTCGTTATGACCGAGAGCCATTTTACTAACTCATATCCCTTAGTGGATACCGAGCTGTGTCATATAACGTCCCATATCCCTTAGTGGATATCGGGTGCAGTCGCACTCGAGCCCGAGGTTCTAATCACATTCCGAGCTTTAAGCTCTTTATCTTAGCGACTCCGGTCATAACTTCCTTTATCTTGCCTGAATTTATGTAATGGAATGCATCACTTATAGTGCATGCTCTTATTCAGTCACAGACACTTATCCTCGAACTGTAGTCCGGCATTCAACATATAGTTGAGAATTCACACTTAACTTGCATGCAATATCACATTCAGAGTTCATTTAGCAAACACTTCTATGCACTTAGTTCATCTCATTCACATTGGCACTTCAATATCCAAATCACAATCACAATCATTGGACCTCCTGTCTGGAACCCAACATAATCAAACACATTCAAAATTTAATTAATATCAAAAAGGCAAACAGAACAAACAATAGAGACCGTCTAAGTCTACTCACAGTACGCTCCAGATTAGCATTTGTTTTCAATTTTTGGGAACGCCTGAATGCGGATACTTGACCTGCACAACCTATTTATACAAGACACCCATTGTACACTCATAAATAATTACACAAGTAAAAACGTTCATTTATGCACAATCGTAATAATGGACCATGTATAATACATGCTCAATGACAATCCCGGACATATGTTCTAGAACACACGTTATGCTCATTTCCATTTCAAAATTTATAGGTGTCTAAATTAACTTAGACTTACACTTCATTTGTACATGATCAATCTAAATTATCCTTTCAATCTTTTACCCATTTTATATGTCTAGCTTATTCATAAGCTTACACTTCAAGAACACTTGGTTACTCTATATCATAACTCAATTTCTCATCATCTCTTTTCTAACCTCACATGATCTCATAATGTTGGGACCCGATCTAGAGACCAGATCCTAACCGAAAAACGAAAAGAAAAGGAAACGAAAGCGAATGGAAACGGAAATTTTGCATCGAAATTTCAAATCGAAAATCAAAGCATTTGATAATGCGAAACAGAAAAATGAAGCGGAATCGAATCACAAAATATGGAAACAGAATAAAGTGAAAGTGGAAGCAAATCGAATAATCGAAACAGAAAGGTATCGCATCAAAACAAATTGAATAAACGAAAGCGGAACAAAAACTTAACAAAGCGGATCCGACATCTGAGAAAAAAGAACAGAGAAACACAATCGCGTTGGAAACCTAAAACTAATCCAATACAAAAATCTGGTATAAATTTTTTTTTCTTTTCTTTTTCCTTATTCCTTCTCTTTTTCATTCTGGTTCACTTTATTCCATCACATACAAAATCATCCATATACAAATTTCAATACTTAATCATATGCTTGTATACTCATACAAAATTCAATACTTGATCATATTCTTATAAATTCATACCAATCCCCAAATTACATTTTTATCCCAGATTTTATCAAAATTTTGGCAGCATAACGGCTGCATTTATTCTAACCCAAACCTGCAAAGTATCGAAATCACACTTCTATAATCTCCAATTAATCATACAATGATCAAAATCCACCGGACCTTCCGTCCGGGATTTCAGCATAAACAAACGCAAACCTATTTCTAAGCACTCAAACATTGATATCTTATCTCAAATCCACAATCTTTAGAATTTCAAAACATCACACTCTTTTATAAATACAATTTTATAATTCATCATATCCATAGCCAAATTAAAAATCATATCTTAATTCCATAAACAATCTCATAAATCAAAATCCACCAACATAACCAATTACAATCATGTGTAAATCGTAACTCAAAATCCCGAATTCATATCCTACATGCCCAATTACACATATAATCATATACACGCATGGCAATTCAAGCTATACATAGAATTAATACTAAAATCTAGTCTACACAAAAATCCAAACAATACAAAATCGAACCAAACGTCTTCACATTCTTTCATCCGATCTCCTGCTCAAAACCTGGAGATGGGGATGAAAGGGGGGTGAGCTCGACGGCTCAGTGGATAACATATTTATAAATTGAAAAATAAGCAGAAATCATTTCTTAAAATTTCTCAATTTTCCAAACAATCATGACCATTTTGAAAACATTTCACAGTTGAAAAGTCCATTTGCTTCACAAACATTTCTCGTTTGAAACTTCAATTTCTCATTTCTCAAACTTCATAAATCACTAGAAATTTTGAAACATGAATGTAGTACACAGAAACAAATCAAAAACACGTAACATATCATAATGGTCTGGTTCGGTCTAAAACAGAACGTACTGCACATTCCCGTATAGTGGTCCTGTGCAGCCGTGAAAAGAGGGGAGTCCAAAATCGGAGCTCCATTCCACTAGCGGGCAGCCGGGAGAAGGCTATAAATAAATAGAGACAGTGCACTAACTCATAGAAGGGACCTAACCAAACCCACTTAACACATAATTCAAAACTGAAACTTTCGGATTGCCCGAAGGCACAAATCGAAAACTTGATTTTCATGCGTGTCATACTAAATACATTCACAGTTCCACATAATTCATACAATTCAATCAACCAAGTTAAGCAATTCCATAAATTCAACAATTTGCATAATTTATCAATGCACTCATAACATATAAATTTTCAAAAATTCCTATCAATTTATCGAATCATGTAAAACAATGAATTTAAACTTGTAATAATTTTTCAAAAATCATTCGGAAACGAATAAAAATACGAAAATCTTTTCTTTCACTTTCTTGAATTTTCGAAAAGTCATATATGGCTTACAAATCAAAATATAAATATGCTACCCACCTCAATTCCATGCCAAAAACTTGTTCCAAGCTCCAATTTGATCAATTCTTCTTTCTTTCTTCCAATTGAAATTGTCCTAAACCAATTTAACCAAATTCAACATCATAAATCACTTAATCCTTAAAATTGAACTTTGAAAATAATTATTCCACATATAATTAAGCTATCTAAATCATCAATTTTGAAAATCCCCAAATTCCGAAATTGACCTAAACCGATTCACTCAAATTCAATATCATAAAAATCATAATTACTTAAATTGAGCTTAGGAAACATCAATTCCTCACATATTCAAGCTATTTAAATCGCCAATTTTCAAAATCCACAATTTCCAAAATTGGCCTAAACCAATTTACACAAATTCAATATCATAAATCCCATAATTTTCAAAATTGATATCATATTCTACAAACTCACACTATTATCTATGATTCTAAACCAATAATTCACAAAATCCCCAAATCACAATTTAGGCATAATCCCTAACTCACATAAATCCAAAATTAAATCAATTCATCATGAAATCTCCCAAAATTGATTATGGAATTAACAAACCCATACCCTTTTCCATATTTCTAAACCAATAATTCACTAAAAACTCAAAACTTAAAAATTTCTCTTACCTCATTTCTCTACCAAATTTGAATTTTCTTGGTTTCTTAGGAAGTTCTCATGCTCTTCCATCTTTTTCTCTCTTGGAACAACCTCAAAATCTTGCTCTAAGACTCATAAAAATAAAAACTTCCTTACTTTTTCTCTTCTCCATCGCCATCACTGACTCTCTCCCATTCAATTTTTATTTTTCACTCTTTCCTTTGTTCAAAATCTGCTCTCCTATGAATAAAAACGACAGCCCCTTTGTGTTTTTAAAGCCATGTCATTAAATGATAGATAAAAGACCAAAATGCCCCTAACATTTACTTTTAGTCATGCTTACTTTCGGATCTGATTCGCACTATCAATTTGAAGGAATTTGTCAAAACTTCCTTCTAGAGAAATGTTCCTCTATGTATTAATTTCATAATGCCACAAAAATAATCCAATTCGGAGGACTACATCAAAAGTTATGCTTAAAACATTGCAGATATGTTCATGTTCTAACACATTTTCCAGCACGTTATTTCCATCCAAAAATTTACATTTTAATCCCAAAATTGACATTCGATGTCTTCATAACAATTGTAGCTCTATTTCTCTAATTTAATTCAAATCAAGAATCGCCTCATTTCGATTACCAGATCAAAAGTTATGCCCAATATACTTTCAGATGTTCTTAATCCAAAACTGCACACTAATCCGAACTTTCATTCAGAAATTTAAAATCTTAGGGGCAAAATTGAAATTTCATTTCTTCATATGATTTGTAGTCCCATGTCTTAATTTTATTTTGCCTCAAGAATCACTTCAATCGGATCACTACAAATCCCGAATTTCTCAAAATACTGAACCATGTTCAGAAAATTAGTCCACTCACTTTGATTAAATTAATAATCCTTAATTTAATCTAAAAAATTCACAAATTTCACGTAAAAATGAAATTAATTGTCTTAGGAATCTAACTCTTCGAAAACCGAGTCAATCGGATGTCGGACGGAAAAGATATGAGCAAAAGATTGAAGAGAGGCCATATGTCCTAAAATCTGGAAATAATAATTAAATAAAGAAAAAAATAAAAATATGATTATATATATATATATCCGAATTTTTTTGAAAAATCGTAACTCTTGATTCCAAATTCTAAATTTGACAAATTTGGTCTCTATGGAAAGCTTGAAGGAAGCTCTTCAACTTCCATGTAGAACTCAAAGATCAATTTCATCTTTAATGTGATCAAATTTCTAATCAAAGATTCTCTCCATTTAAATTATGCCCTAAGCCATAACTCAACTTTGAAAAATCCTATCTTTCAACTCCAAAGTCGAAAAATTTCATATTTTATATCAATGCAAAGCTTGGAAAGTCCTCTACAACTTTCATGAAGGACATAAAAATCAATTTGACCTCTAAGGAAGTCAAATTTTCAGTCAAACCTTTTGTGCTCTAATAATCATGCTAAAACCATAACATAAACTTGTAAAAATCATAACTTATTATTCCTTGATCGAAAAATTGTATATTTTATGTCCAAATAAAGATCAAATCAAATCCTTCAATTTTCATGAAGAACTTCAAGGCTAAATTAACCTCTAACTAGGTAAATTTTTTAGTCAAAGCTTCAGCCATAATATAAGTCAACCTATAACACACCTAAACTTTGACTGATCATAACTTTCACTCCCGATATCAAAAAATTGCAAATTTTATTGCTACAGAAAGCTCTCAACATAATCTACAAGTTTCATGTAGATCATTTTCTCAAATTATGCCTAAATCAAAAGTCAACTATCAATGGCCAAAAGTCAAACTTTTCATGTTTTCTCACTTTTTCTCTTTAATTCTTGCTATTAAACTTCATTTCAATCAACTCATCCACTTTAACATTCACAACCAATCCTAATTTATTCAGAACCCCAAAGATATCAAAATCAAATCATTTGTTTTCTTATCAAGATCCTTTAAGTATTAAATCATCTATTACACAATACATACACAAAACACTCCTTAAATTTCATTTTACTTATTCTAATTTTCACTCAAAGATCGGGGTCCAACACATAATTTCCAAATTCCCATTCATAGCTTAACAATTTAAACATATGTACATATTTAAGCACATTGCCTACTTATACAATAACCATAAATATTTTACCCACCTAGTTTGCTTTCCAAAACTCCAAGTCAAGGGCATATCGGTAATCTGGATGGGTTAGAAATGAATGCATTCATATTATTGAATTTCATTGCATTTAGCCTCTAGAAATTATTGATAAATGTTTATGATTGCACTAGCATATGTATGTACATGCATGTATGATAGATTTCTGACTTGATTGTGAAAATTGGAGATTTTGTGATTTTGAGGTTAATTGTGCTTTGATTAGTGAATTGGAGTGTCAAATTGAATTTTAGAGATTTGAATTATGAAATTGGAGTGTAGGATTATGCAATTTATATTTTTGGGGATTTATAGGAATTTTTTTGAAATTTTCGGAGCAATAGATCTAGACCGGGAAATTCACTTAATGACCGATCAACTGGATTTACGGTTCCGAAATTTGATTAACCAATGGCAATGGAGATTAGAATTTTAAATTGAGAAATTAGGGTTTAGAGCCATTGGAATTCGGGGGATATTAGAATTAAAAATCGGATTGAGGTTGTTCGGATTGGACTTGTGGCAATTTAATTTTCCAAACAAGCCCTAAGTTCCTTAGGTTTATAACCTTTCTTCTTTGAAATTTGATAATCACGATGCTTGCTTTTGAAAGAAGAAATTTTCTCCTTCCTTCATCGTGATCTCTTCCCTTGATTGCTTCTTGGTCCCTTCTTGATATTTACTTCCTCTTCCATCCTTGAATCTATCCTTTAGTGTGGTGTTGAAGAAGATGAAGATATGTTTAGCTTTGGGTGTTGCCGTGGGTGGTGTTTGAGTTGGGAATTGGAGATTTGAAGTGGTTTTCGAAGGTTTAAGGTTTTAAATCAAGTAAGTTATTGTTTCTTTATGCTTTGCATAGTTTAATTTGATCATGGATTTGAGTATTTAATTGTTTGGAAAGTTTTAAGTTTTTGGATGATATAGGTTTTAAGGAAATATGTTGATTTTGATTTGGGTATTTGATGAATAATAATTAAATGATGGATTTGAGGTTAGGAATGGAGTGTAATGACTATAATTGTTTGGGAGTGTTTTAGACTGAATTAAATGGTTTCGAATCTGAGAAATCTGGAAATTTCTGGGTTTCGGGCATGTATCTGGGTTCGCAAGCCGCGATGTGTTCATCACACGCCACGGCGAGCAAATCCTCGTTCGCACACCGCGACATGTGCATGTACGCCTTGTGGCCAGCAAAAGGTCACGCCATGAAGGAGACAGACCAGCGTCTTGCCATGACGTGGAAGAGCGTCTCATGGCAATGAGCGATCTCACACCGCGGCGAGGACATCTGTTTTCCGAAGGAGAATTTTATGTTCTAAAATGATTTTTGAGGTTAAATTCTTAATAATTGATGAGTGATTAATGGATTTTGATTTAGAGACTAAGACTTTCAATTTAGAAGAATGAATGTCAGAATTTTAATTGGGTGAGTCTCGAAAATCGGATGTTGAGCGAATAGCTTGGAATTTGACTTTAGAGAGCTCAGAGTCTAGTCAATTGAATTATGGTATTAGGAATGGCTATGGATTAGAGTGAAAATGCAGAATTGAGATAATTTGAGATTAGGGTTAGAAATGTCATAATATGCATAGTACGTAAAACATTCGATACATATGCATCTTTGAATGACTGAAATTGTACCATTAGTAAAATTTGGATATTATGATTATTGTAGAGGCTCAAGTGGATCGTCGATCGTCGATCGTCCGACGTAGGCGAGACTTCCCGGCAGTAGCTCGGGAGTTCTGAGGTGAGTAACCTAGTTGGTTCCTCAATCTTTGATGTGTTAAATGCTTTGAATGATCTGTGTGACCTGAATGAATGTTGCTGTATGGGGTGTGTCATTATGAATTTGTGAACGCATGCTAGGCATGATTGGAAATCGGTAATTAATAGTTGTGACTGGAGCAAATTCTGATCGGACCTATAAGCTCAACTATTGTGAAAAGGGAATAGTGCATACCCAGAGGGCTCTCCTATCCCTAATGCACATGGGTAGTAGTGTATACCCAAAGGGCTCTCCTACCCCGAAAACGCGATTTCTGCTTAATGTGCCCAGAAATGGGATTATACTGATGCTCAGTTACAACACTAAAATGAAATGGAAATCATCATGCATTCCGTATGTGATTTTACTGTGAATTTGAAATGGGTTGAATGCAAATGTGTGAAAATTGTTTAGTAAATTATGATTGCTATTTTGAACGTGTTATTGTGTTGTTCTGTATGCAATTTTGCGTAATGCATGAATTGAGTGAACCATCGATGATGGTTACTCATTGAGTTCGCAAACTCACCCAACATTGCAACTTATTTTTCAGGACAGCGATAGTTGACTCTAGCTCGATTAGAGACTTTTCTGCTTTGTGTGAGTCTTTGGCGAGAAGAGCATAGCCTACAGGTCGGTCAGCTGGGATCTTTTGGGGATGACTTAGTTAAGAGTTTTTACTGTTCGTTTTGGGTTTGTACAGTTGTAATTATGACTGAATCGTGTAATTATGGTTTTAAAGAAATGAAATGAGAAACATCTTTGGATTTTAAAATTTAATAAATTCGATATTACTGCTTTATTTCATTGATCCCATGAGGTTTATAGAAATGATCGAATCGTAATGCACCCTCATCGTAGGTTATGTATCGGAACGACCCACGGGCGTCTCGGTGTGTAGCCTACAGTAAAGGGGCGGTATATTAGGTGGTATCAGAGCATGGTTTGGCATCTTTTGGGCATAGAATATTTTAGGCTTGAATTTTTCGTGAGAAAAGCAGAAATTGATCGAATTTGTTGTTTTATAGGTCATCTGTTCTTGGTGATCAGGTAGATCAACTAGCTGACCAAGGATCAGTCGGAGCGAGTAGGGAGTCTTTCGTACCTCTGCATGAGGAGCAGCCTCCTAGAGTTCCCATGAGACGGGAGAGGAGGTATGATCGTCTGCGCAAGCAGGGAGCTGTGGACTTCTATGGCAGCACAGACCCTGCTGAGGCTGAGGGATGGTTGGAGAGGACCGAGCGAGTCCTCAATCAGATGGATTGCGACCCTGAGGAGAGCTTTGATTATGTCGTCTCTTTGCTACAGGGTCCAGCATATCAGTGGTGGAAGACTGTCCCGGGTAGTTGCACCAGACCTTGTGTTTTGATTTGGGCAGATTTTCTGAGAGCGGGATAACTATACGCCCAAGGTCTATTTGGAAATGAAGATGCAAGAGTTCTTAGAGCTGAGACAGGGGTCGATGATAGTGGTTGATTATGAGGTTAGGTTTAATGAGCTGTCGGCATATGCTTCTGTTCTGATTGCCTCTGAGTATGATAGGTGCCGGAGATTTGAGGGAGGGCTTAATCTGGAGATCCGCACTAGGTTAGCCCGGTCAGATATGGGCACTTTTGTGGAGTTGAGAGCAGCTGCAGTGAGGATTGAGCAGCTTACGAGGCAGAGTCAGGCTGAGACTAGTCAGGGATCCGGAGGCAAGAGATCTAGTGACAGTCAGGGTAGCTCTGGTAGGAGCTCTAGCAGCCTTGAGCGAGTTCAGATCGATGGGAGGATCGAACGATCGGCTTTATCTGAGGGAAGATTTAGGCGGTGGCGATGTGAATGGCGATGGTAGAGGTTCCGGCCAGATTCCTCCATTGTGTGAGTTTTGTGATAGGAGGCATAGTGGAGAGTGCTGGAGATTTACTGGAGCTTGTCTCAGGTGTGGCTCTATGGAGCATCAGATCCGGAACTGTCCAGAGATTTTGGGAGTTCAGTCTGCTGTGAGTGGGAGAGCGGTAGTAGTTCCACAAGATCTGTGAGTCGTAGTGGTGGACTGGATTTAGGGGCGAGGCGAAAGTAGAGGTGGAGATTCCTTTGTGGGGACCGAGGACGAGGCGATGAGCCGCAGATCCCGTGCCGTGGTCTCGCCATGACTAGGCGGAGGCCCAGATTCTCCGAGATGTGGTTGCGAGTTAACCCGATTTACGATATTGAGGTTTTTACATTGATAGATCCAGGGTTCACGCATTCTTTTATTGCACCGTATGTAGCATGTAGATTGCATGTGGATAGGGAGATGGTGCAGTATGGACTAGAGGTGAGTACACCTCTAGGTAGTACTACAGTTTTGGGAGAGGTCTGCAAGGGGTATCCGATTATGATTGATCAGTCGAAGTTGAGTGCAGACCTGATAATGTTGCCTCTGAGAGAGATAGATTTGATTCTGGGGATGGACTGGCTCACTGCCCATAGGGCTGTTATGGATTGCTATACCAAGGAGGTCGTGTTGGAGTCTCCTGGTCAACCGAGAGCAGTTTTTTGGGGTGTTAGTCAGGCAGTGCCAGTCAGGATGATTTCGTTTATGAGTGCTTTGAGGTTGATGCGGGGAGGTTGTGAGGCCTATTTGGCGCATGTGGTGGATTCCAGACTGGAGAAGAGGTTGCAGGATGTGCCCATAGTTTGGGAGTTTCCATATGTGTTTCCCGAGGAGCTTTCGGGTTTGCCGCTGGATCGAGAGACGGAGTTTTCGATTGACCTCGTTCCAGGTACCGCTCCTATATCTATACCTCCATATAGGATGGCACCGGTGGAACTGAGGGAGCTTAACGCTCAGTTGCAGGAGCTTCTGGATAAGGGATTTATCAAGCCGAGTGTTTCACCGTGGGGAGCTCCAGTGTTATTTGTGAAGAAGAAAGACGGGACTTTGAGGTTGTACATCGATTATAGGCAGTTGAATCAGGTTACAGTTAAGAATAAGTACCCACTGCCTAGGATCAATGATTTATTTGATCAGTTGCAGGGAGCTCAGGTATTTACTAAGTTGGATTTGAGATCCGGATACTATTAGTTAAGGATTGCAGAGGCCGATATGCCTAAGAGTGCCTTTAGGAGCAGGTATGGGCATTTTGAGTTCTTAGTGATGCCGTTCGGGTTGACTAATGCCGCGGCAGCCTTCATGGCCTTGATGAATAAGGTCTTTCAGCCCTACTTGGATTAGTTTGTTATTGTATTCATTGATGATATTCTGGTGTACTCGAGGAGTAGGCAGGAGCATGCAGAGCATCTGAAGACTGTATTGCAGATCATGAGAGATAGACATCTTTATGCCAAGTTCACTAAGTGTGAATTTTGGCTAGATGAGGTGGTGTTTCTAGGCCACATTATGTCTGGTGAGGCTATCCGGGTGGATCCTCACAAGGTTGAGGCAGTGAGGAGTTGGGAGATTCCGAGGAATGTGTTAGAGTTGAGGAGTTTCCTCGGATTGGCAGGTTATTACCGGAGGTTTGTCGAGGGGTTTTTTTTAATCTCAGCCCCTTTGACAAAACTTCTAAGGAAGAGTGTGGCCTTCAATTGGACAGATGAGTGTCCGAGGAGTTTTGAGGAGCTGAAACATCGGTTGACTACGGCACCGGTGTTAGCTCTGCCATCTAGAGCAGGAGGCTTCGAGGTTTTCTGTGATGCTTCGTAGTAGGGTTTAGGATGTGTACTGATGCAGCATGGGAGAGTTATAGCATATGTTTCGAGACAGTTGAGGTCTCATGAGATGAATTACCCTGTGCATGACTTAGAGTTAGTTGTCGTTGTGTTTGCTTTGAAGATCTAGAGACATTATTTGTATGGTGAGACGTTCCAGATCTTCACCGATCATAAGAGTTTGAGATATTTGTTGAGCCAGCGAGAGTTGAATCTGAGACAGAGGAGATGGTTAGAGTTGCTTAAGGATTCTGTTGCCTTGTCGAGTACCACCACAGGAAGGCCAATGTGGTGGCTGATGCATTGAGTAGGAGATCTCATGGTAGTGCAGCTCAGATTCAGGTTTCGAGGTTACCGTGTTTAGTTCAGTTGAGAGCTCTTAATGTGCAGATGGACTTGGGTCAGGATGGAGCTCTGACTGCTACTTTGAGGCTTAGGCCGGTATTGCATGATCGGATTAGGAGAGTGCAGGATCAGGATCCATCGTTGGCGAGATTCATTGATAGAGTCAGATCTGGATGGCTTTCTGATTTTGAGTTGAGAGATGGGATTCTTTGGATGGGCCAGAGATTGTGTGTTCCAGATGTGGATGATCTGAGGCGAGAGATTTTGGAGGAGGCTCATTTGGTCGCTTATGCTATGCATCCTGGTGTCACCAAGATGTATCGCACTCTTAAGTTGCATTTTTAGTGGCCAGGTATGAAGAGGCATGTGGCGGAGTTTGTTTCTCGGCGTCTGACGTGCCAGCAGGTTAAGGCTGAGCACCAGGCTCTAGTAGGGAGGTTGCATTCGTTGCCCATTCTGGAGTGGAAATGGGAGCGCATTACGATGGATTTCATTATGAGGTTGCCTAGGACGCCGAGGCAGCATGATGCGATCTAGGTCATTGTGGACCGGTTGAATAAATCGGCTCACTTCTTGCCAGTGAGGGAGAGTAATACTCTCGATCAGTTGGCCCAGAAGTATGTGGCAGAGATTGTCTTGTTGCATGGGGTTCCGGTGTCTATAGTTTGAGCACGGGGATCCTGTGTTTACTTCGAGCTTCTGGAGGAGTTTGCAGTCGGCTATGGGTTCGAGGTTGAACTTCAGTACAACGTTTCATCCTCAGACAGATGGGCAGAGTGAGAGGACTATTAAGACTGTTGAGGATATGTTGAGAGCCTGTGTATTGGAGTTTCGAGGTGCATGGGATCAGTATTTGCCTCTGGTTGAGTTTGCTTATAATAATCAGTACCAGAGTAGTATTAGGATGGCACCGTATGAGGTGTTATATGGGCGACAGTGTAGATCACCTCTTTACTGGGATGAAGAGGGTACGAGGATATTAGAGGTTCCCGAGTTGATCCAGGATACAGTGGATAAGGTACAGTTGATTCGGAGTCGCATTAAGGCGACTCAGGATAGACAGAAGAGTTATGTTGATCAACATCGGAGAGAGATGGAGTACAGTGTGGGCGATAGAGTATTTCTCTGAGTGTCTCCGTGGAGAGGTGTTCTCAGATTTGGCCGTAAGGCAAGTTGAGTCCTCGGTATATTGGTCCCTATGAGATCCTTGAGAGGATAGGACCGTTAGCGTATAGATTGGCCTTGCCGAGTGATATGTCGCAGCTTCATGATGTGTTCCACGTGAGTATGCTCAGACGGTATAGATCAGACCCGACCCATGTGATTTCGGCTCAGGAGATTGAGATAGCTAGTGATTTGAGTTATGTAGAGGAGCCGGTACGGATTATAGGATCGCGGGTCACGCAGCTCAGGAGCAGGGTGATTCCATTGGTGAAAGTCCTTTGGAAGAACCACTCCACTGAGGAGGCGACTTGGGAGACTGAGGAGCACATGAGGAGGCAGTATCCTCACCTGTTCGATCAGTAAGGTAAGAAAATTTCGGGACGAAATTTTTTATTAGGAGGGGAGAATTGTAACATCCCGTTACCGGTGTCAAGGGCATATCGGTAATCTGGATGGGTTAGAAATGAATGCATTCATATTATTGAATTTCATTGCATTTAGCCTCTAGAAATTATTGATAAATGTTTATGATTGCACTAGCATATGTATGTACATGCATGTTGACAGATTTCCGACTTGATTGTGAAAATTGGAGATTTTGTGATTTTAAGGTTAATTGTGCTTTGATTAGTGAATTGGAGTGTCAAATTGAATTTTAGAGATTTGAATTATGAAATTGAAGTGTAGGATTATGCAATTTATATTTTTGGGGATTTATAGGAATTTTTCTGGAATTTTCGGAGCAATAGGTCCGGATCAGGAAATTGACCTAATGACCGATTAACTGGATTTTCGGTTCTGAAATTTGATTAACCAATGGCAATGGAGATTAGAATTTTAAATTGAGAAATTAGGGTTTAGAGCCATTGGAATTCGAGGGATATTAGAATTAAAAATCGGATTGAGGTTGTTCGGATTGGACTTGTGGCAATTTAATTTGCCAAACAAGCCCTAAGTTCCTTAGGTTTATAACCTTTCTCCTTTGAAATTTGATAATCACGATGCTTGCTTTTGAAAGAAGAAATTTTCTCCTTCCTTCATCGTGATCTCTTCCCTTGATTGCTTCTTGGTCCCTTCTTGCTATTTGCTTCCTCTTCCATCCTTGAATCTATCCTTTAGTGTGGTGTTGAAGAAGATGAAGATATGTTTAGCTTTGGGTGTTGCCTTGGGTGGTGTTTGAGTTGGGAATTAGAGACTTGAAGTGGTTTTCGAAGGTTTAAGGTTTTAAATCAAGTAAGTTATTGTTCCTTTATGCTTTGCATAGTTTAATTTGATCA
The DNA here is from genome assembly GCA_029891385.1 of Erythroxylum novogranatense. Taxonomy (NCBI): domain Eukaryota; kingdom Viridiplantae; phylum Streptophyta; class Magnoliopsida; order Malpighiales; family Erythroxylaceae; genus Erythroxylum; species Erythroxylum novogranatense. The sequence continues at coordinate 57,207,104 of CM057226.1, read as the reverse complement.
TGGATTTGAGTATTTAATTGTTTGGAAAGTTTTAAGTTTTCGGATGATATAGGTTTTAAGGAAATATGTTGATTTTGATTTGGGTATTTGATGAATAATGATTAAATGATGGATTTGAGGTTAGGAATGAAGTGAGTGTAATGACTATAATTGTTTGGGAGTGTTTTAGACTGAATAAAATGGTTTAGAATCTGAGAAATATGGAAATTTCTGGGGTGTGTATCTGGGTTCGCACGCCGCGATGTGTTCATCACATGCCGCGTCGAGCAAATCCTCGTTCGCACGCCGCGACGTGTGCATGGCACGCTGCGGCGAGCGGATGATCTTCGCACGCCGCGACAAGCGAAGACGCACGCCGCGACGAGTGCAAGAGGTCACGTCGCGAAGGAGACAGACCGCGTGCGCCGCGACGTGGAAGAGACGTCTCGCCGTGGCGAGCGATCTCACGCCGCGGCGAGGACGTCTGTTTTCCGAAGGAGAATTTTATGTTCTAAAATGATTTTTGAGGTTAAATTCTTAATAATTGATGAGTTATTAATGGATTTTGATTTAGAGACTAAGACTTTCAATTTAGAAGAATGAATGTCGGAATTTTAATTGGGTGAGTCTCGAAAATCGGATGGTGAGCGAATAGCTTGGAATTTGACTTTAGAGAGCTCGGAGTCTAGTCAATTGAATTATGGTATTAGGAATGGCTATGGATTAGAGTGAAAATGCGGAATTGAGATAATTTGGGATTAGGGTCGGAAGTGTCATAACATGCATAGTACGTAAAACATTTGATACATATGCATCATTGAATGACTGAAATTGTACCATTAGTAAAATTTGGATATTATGATTATTGTAGAGGCTCAAGTGGATCATCGATCGTCCGATGTAGGCGAGACTTCCTGGCAGTAACTCGGGAGTTCTGAGGTGAGTAACCTAGTTGGTTCCTCAATCTCTGATGTGTTAAATGCTTTGAGTGATCTGCGTGACCTGAATGAATGTTGCTGTATGGGGTGTGTCATTGTTAAATTGAGAACGCATTTTAGGCATGATTGGAAATCGGTAATTAACAGTTGTGACTGGAGCAAATTCTGATCGGAGCTATAAGCTCAACTATTGTGAAAAGGGAATAGTGTATACCCAGAGGGCTCTCCTATCCCTAATGCGCGTGGGCAGTAGTGCATACCCAGAGGGCTCTCCTACCCCAAAAACGCGATTTCTACTTAATGTGCCCAGAAATGGGATTATACTGATGCTCAGTTACAACACTAAAATGAAATGGAAATCATCATGCATTCCGTATGTGATTTTACTGTGAATTTGAAATAGGTTGAATGCAAATGTGTGAAAATTGTTTAGCAAATTATGATTGCTATTTTGAACGTGCTATTGTGTTGTTCTGTACGCAATTTTGCGTAATGCATGAATTGAGTGAACCATCGATGATGGTTACTCATTGAGTTCGCAAACTCACCCAACATTGCAACTTATTTTTCAGGACAGCGATAGTTGACTCCTAGCTCCAGTTAGAGAGACTTTTCCTGCTGTGTGAGTGCCGGAGAGAGGAGCATGGCCCACAGGTCGGTCAGCTGGAATCTTTTGGGGATGACTTAGTTAGGAGTTATTACTGTTCGTTTTGGGTTTGTACAGTTGTAATTATGACTGAATCGTGTAATTATGGTTTTAAAGAAATGAAATGAGAAGCATCTTTGGATTTCAAATTTTAGTAAATTCGATATTACTGCTTTATTTCATTGATTCCATGAGGTTTATAGAAATGATCGAATCGTAGTGCACCCTCATCATAGGTTATGTATCGGAACGACCCACGGGCTTCTCGGTGTGTAACCTACGGTAAGGGGGGGCTACAGTTATACTCCAATATCTCCGGACTGCTTTTATTCTGAGACAGTACTCTATACTCAACTTCCATCCAAAACTTGAAACTCTTAGAGTCCGATTCAGAATTTGATTTCTCCATATAAGTTGTAACCCTATGTTTCTAGTTTACCATAAAACAAAAATTGTCTCATTTGGACTTCTACTGATCAAGAAAACATCAAAATACTGAAGTATGTTCAGTGAGATAACACCAGTTCATATTATTGAAGAACACACTCACTGTACCTGTCCCACTCTTTTCACTAAATATTTCTCCATTAGTTTCATATGACTATGATTCTTGGTGGAGATGTAGGGAAATGTCTTACGAATCCAATGGTTCAAGAATCAAGTCATTTGGAGGTCTAGAGAATAAGTTATGGGCAAAAGAATCCAACATGTTCATATCTTTACTAGTATTGCATATGTCTTGGCGCAATTGCTATAACTCTCACTACAAATGTCGGATTAACTTTGTTTTTGTACTATTGGAAAGAGGACTTCCAAATCTACAAATTTTCTAAAGACCTAGAAGGCCAATTCTGTCGTTTGGCTTCTATATCGTCTCACTTTCCTTTCATCCCAGTTCTATCGTCTCATTTCCATCGTCTTATTTCTATCATCTGCTTTTCTTCTGTCTCATTTCTATCGTCGGCTTTTCTTCCGTCTCATTTCTATCGTCTGCTTTTCTTCCATCTCATTTCTGTCGTCTTTTTTTCTTCCGTCTTATTTCTATCGTCTGCTTTTTGCGTCCAGAACTTTTCCACTTATACGAATCATAACTTTTGATTCCGATGTCAAAAATTTTAATATAATATACCATTGGAAAGATAAAAGAATGATTTACAACTTTCCAGAAGAAAATTTTGCCAAAATCTATCTATATCAATCCCAAATTTGCCTTATTTTCTTCCGTCTCATTTCTATCATCTGCTTTTCTTCTGTCTCATTTCTATCGTCTGTTTTTTTTTTCGTCTCATTTCTATCGTCTGCTTTTCTTCTGTCTCATTTCTATCATCTGCTTTTCTTCCATCTCATTTCTATCGTCTGCTTTTTGCGTCCAGAATGTATCCACATATACAAATCATAACTTTTGACTTTGATGCCAAAAGTTTTATATCAAAAGTTTTCATATAATATACCATTGGAAAGGTAAACAAAAGATCTACAACTTTTCAGAAGGTACTTTTGCCAAAATCTATCTATATAAATCCCAAATTTGCCCCTAAAATCCAAAGATAAATTTTTCATTGATACACCAACACTACACCCAATTCTTCACTTAATGACAATTTTTGAGACTCTTAGACATAGAATTGAAATTCGATGTCTTCATACAAAATGTAGCCATATATCTTTAGTTTAACCCAAATTAAGAATCATCTCGTTTGGATTACTAGAGAAAACGTTATGTATAAAAGATTGAAGCATACTCAGTCAACATTGTCCATATCACTACCAAATCTTGTTTCTAAATCTTTCCTTATCACAACTCATACCAAGATCACTCTTTCTACTCCTTCTACCCATAATTTTCAATAAAATGATATTTAATACCATTTATACCCAGAAGTTATCAATGAATGCATGTATCACTTCTTATGTTAAAACATTCCGTATTTATGTGCAAATATGCTAAGATGTGTAGGAAAATCCCGGTGTGAGCATCACATGCCCACGGTGCGGAATTTTTTTTTTTTATTTCGGGACCTTCCCGAAAGCCAGGATCCATGTGTATATATATAACAAACTCAAACCGAACGACCAAAGGAGACCGTCTCTAACGGTATCCACGCAGAGATCGGAGAACCTAACCGGGACAAACCCTTTGACCCGGGAATAGCTAGAACAAATTGAAGACTGCTAGATCTTACCTTTGTTCTATGGAGAGCTTGGAAAATGATGGAGGAAGATGAAACACTTGAGAGGAGATGAGCTTAACCAATGATGAAGATGAAGAGATGGCTATAGAAACCCTTTCTAAAACCTCCAATCTTCATCCATCGTTTTTCTCTTGCTTCATGGCCACGAAGATCGTCATCTTCTTGCAAGAAACTCTTTCTTTCATCTTGTTTTTCCATAAGCCACGATCCTCCTCTTCTTCACTTTATTATTTTGTCTTTTAGCCATTTAATGAAAGTGATGACTAAGCAAAACAAAGGAAGCTTCCATGCTTCTTCTCCTCCATCCACGTACACACTATATATATATATATATATATTAATTAATTATTTAATTAATTAATCATATATATATATGTATATATATTACTGAAGTGGTCCAGTCACACTGGGGTCGGTCCTACCGGCCTACCCGATCCCGGTATGGGAAAAATCCCCGGAAACCTTTTTCAGCAATATCGATGTCGCGATCTCATCGGGACATATCTCGATCTCATCGGGATCCATTTAATCCGATTGCTCTCGATATATTGGAACTCTGTCCAAAATTATTTTACGAGTTCTCCGAGACACTCTTATGCGTGTGATCCATTAGGTTCCCGATTATGTTGGCCACTTAGATTAACACTTAATCTAAGCAAGTCATGAGCGGTATCTAGCAATACATCATGACCCCCAATTGACCGGAAAGTAATTGGTTTGACGAATGAATATATATTCATCATGGACCATATCACGAACCTTTCCATAGACAATTATCGCAAATTCGTCCTTTCACCATCCTATACCCCACTTGGTTATGAGTATGGGCAATGTGTCAACTCTCACTAGATCGACTACGCCAAATCTAGTCCAAGTGATTTCAGTTCTTGTCACAGGACTCATTACTTTATATGTCACTTGAAGACACTCTTCACGACATACATACTCGACCAGAGATTTCTAAGTAATGACCCCGACAAGAGGCCATGGGTATCATCTTCGCTATCACGTAAGTGGTGAATCCTCTATTGGCTACTCAATTACCTTGAATACCTCAAACTGCACTCCAAGCACCACCCTATGAGCGACCTCTCAGCAAGGCAACAAGGAATGGAGTCAAAGCACGTAATCAAGATCCAAGATATCCTTGAGCACCTCAAGTCTAAGGATACTTGCACCATTGCTATGATGAGATTATCACTGACATTAGAATAGGACATCCATGTGATGATCTCATGGCAGGTCATCCAATGTACTTACTACCTCTAAGCATCCACATCTCAACCCTAAATATCTAATATTTACAGTTTCTGAGATCCACTGCTTGATCAAATCAAGGAGCTTGAGATGTGCTAGTCTTTCCGGATTATCGATGTCCAGTCTCAGTAATCCTATGACTAGGGATGATTTAGATACTGACATAATTGCACATGATAGGAATCACAGTAGTATGATCACATCATAATTTCCTTCATGCTATGTCATATATCATGGACTTCATTAATTTGATTACAGATCTATATCAGTTCATAAATAATGAACAACAAATTAATGAAATATGCCTTTCTTTATTTATTCATAAAGACTTTCACAAATTTGTACAAAATGCGCTAAAGGCGATTGCCTTTAGGGCACTACTCTAACAATCTCCCACTTGACCTAAAGTCAATCGCCTTGATATCTAATACCATAGGCGAGTACATGAGAATCAAAACTCTTTTGTGACAATGGCTTCGTCAACGGATCATCAATATTCTTCTCGGTGGGAACTCTCTCGATCTGGACATCACCACGTCCTATGATCTCCCTTATCAAATGATATCTGCGGAGTACGTGTTTGGATCGTTGATGAGACCTTGGTTCCTTCGCCTGCGCAATAGCCCCATTGTTGTCATAATACAACTGTATGGGCCCATCATTGCTAGGAACCACACCAAGTTTAGTAATGAACTTCTTGATCCAAACGGCTTCCTTTGCTGCTTCTGAAGCGGCAATGTACTCTACCTCGGTTGTTGAATCGGCAGTCGTCTCTTGTTTGGAACTCTTCCAACCGACCGCCTGCCGCTCAGTGTGAATACATAACCTGATTGGGATTTGGAATCATCCTTATCGATTGAAAACGGCATCTGATACCCGCCACTTGGAGATCTCCATCCCGTATATCAAGAAACATCCTTAGTCCTTCGTAAGTACTTAAGGATATTCTTGATACCATCCATGACCCTCACCAGATCCGATTGGTATCTGCAGTAACACTTAGAGCATATGATACATCGGGTCTCGTACATAGCATAGCATACATGATAGATCCTACCGCTGATGCATACGGGATCATATCCATGCGCATCCTCTCATCTTGTGTCTTAGGACACATAGATTTCGAGAGTGTTATCCCATGAGTCACGGGAAGGTACCCTCTCTTGGATTGCTCCATGCTAAACCTCTTTAGCATCTTGTCTATGTACGTTGATTGTGAAAGACCAAGCAACCTTTTTTATCTATCTCTATAGATCCTTATCCCAAGGATATAAGTTGCTTCACTAAGGTCTTTCATGGCAAATTGTTTGGACAACCAAATCTTGACTGATTGCAGCATAGAGACATCGTTTCCTAGTAATAATATGTCATCCACATATAACACAATGAATACGATTGCAGTCCCATTGATCTTCTTATACACACAGTATTCATCCGGATTTTGTGAGAAACCAAACTCTTTGATTACCTCATCAAAACGGATATTCCAACTCCTGGATGCTTGCTTCAATCCATAGATGGATTTACAAGCTTGCATACCTTTTCGCCATCATAGGAGGTGAAGCCCTCGTGTTGTGTCATATACACATCCTCGCCTAGATTTCCATTTAGGAAAGTCGTCTTCACATCCATTTGCCATATCTCATAATCATAATGAGTGGCAATGGTTAGGAGTATTCTAATGGATTTAAGCATTGCTCTTCGGGTCAAGGTCTCGTCAGTAGTCAACTCCTTGTCTTTGATTTAAAACCTTTAGCCACAAGCCTTGCTTTATAGGTAATCACATTACCATTCATGTCGGTTTTCTTTTTGAAAACCCATTTGCACCCTATGGGTTTTATTCCTTCGAGTGCCTCAACCAAAGTCCATACTTGGTTTTCATACATGGAATCCATTTCAGCCTTCATGGCATGAAGCCATTTCTAAGACTCTGAACTCTTCAGAACCTCTTCATAGGTGGTAGGCTCATCATCTTCTATGAGCAATACGTCATCCTGTTCATTCACGAAATCCATATCTCTCGGAACAGGCGTATCCTCGTGACCTCTGAACTTCGTGTGTTGTAGAAGGTTGAATCTGCTACATCATCTCGTATGAGTTACGCTTTGAGTTGAGCGATTGATTTGCGTCATTCGAGCATCCTAAACTTCTTCAAGCTCAATTTTGCTCCCACCGCCTTCTTGTAAAAGAAACTCTTTCTAAAAAGACAACATGCTTGAAACAAACACCTTTTGTTCTTCAAATAGGTAGAATTGATATCCCATTGTTTCTTTAGGATATCCTACGAACAAACACTTGTCGATTTTGCATCAAGTTTATCATTGTGTCCGCTTCACATAAGGTGACAGCCCCAAACTTTCAAATGAGTAAGATAGGGTCTTTTGTTAGTCCACATCTTATATGGAGTAACATCAATTGTCTTTGATGGGACTCTGCTTAGCAAGTAAACAATTGTCTCGATTGCATACCCCAAAAGGATTTTGGTAACTTTGCAAAGCCCATCATTGATCGTACCATGTCTAACAAGGTTCGATTTCTCCTTTCGCCACACCATTATCTTTGTGGTGTGTAAGGAGGAGTCTATTGAGATAAAATCCCATTATCTCCGAGATAATCCAAAACTCTTGGTCTAAGTATTCCCCACCACGATCGGATCGTAATGTCTTGATACTTTTCCCAAGTTGGTTTTCTACTTCATTTCAATTGTTTGAACTTTTCAAATGCTTCAGATTTGTATCTCATCAGATACAAGTACCCATATCGAGAATAGTCATCGATAAAGGTAATGAAGTAAAGATAACCACTTCTAGCATGGATGGACATCGGACCACATACATCTGAATGTATTAGGTCTAATACTCCGATCGCTCGTTCACCCTTTCCTTAAAGGGTAACTTAGTCATCTTGCCTAATAAACAAGATTCGCATGTGTCATATGATTCATAATCAAATGACCCTAAACTACCACTCTTATGGAGCTTAGCTATGCGTCTCTCATTTATATGGCCAAGGCGACAATGTCATAAGTAAATTGATTTTAAATTATCTCGTTTATGTCTTTTCGTGTCATTGACATTCATAATTGGATGTGACATATCTAATATGAAAATTCCATTGCATAAAGTACCAGTTCCACAAAGCATTCCATTCAAACTAATAGAACAACCATTGTTACTAAAAGTCAAATGGAAACCACTCTATTTAAACAAGCAATGCATATGTTCTTTGTTAATACAGGTACAAAATAACAATCATCCAATTTAATTACAAGCCCAGTGGGGAGTGACAAGAAATAAGTGCCTACGGCTAATGCAGCAACTCTTGCTCCATTTCCCACACGCAGGTCTACCTCTCCCTTCATGAGTCGCTCATCGTCCCTCGAGGCCCCGCATATCATTGCATATGTGAGCCACGCGGTATCTAATACCCATATGTTATGATCGAAACAGATTAACCTCAATGACAAACATACTCGAAGAAGTCGAGGCATCGATGCCTTCTTCTACTTCATTCTTTCAGATAGACTTTCTGATTTAAGCTTGGGTGGCGGTCTTGTCACAATGGAAGCAAGTTCCTTTTGGTGCAGTCTCTTTGGTTTTCTTCTTGGCTATACTTCCTTTTTGTTTCTTAGACCTTTTCTTCTTCTGTTTCTTTTCTTTGAACCAGAAGAAGAGGATGCCACCATATTCACTAGCCTATGATAAACTTTCTGATCCTCATCAGAAGCATCAACAGCAAGTGAATCAGGAAGTGGAAGATGTAGGACATATCCTAGTTCCTCAGACCTGAGAACAATTCTCAGATTTCTCAGCCAATCAAGAAAATTTGGTCCAGTTAACTTGTTGGATTCCATAAGCGAGCGCAAGTTCACACTTGAAGTCATCTTCAATAACCTAAAGGGAAAAGAGAGAAAGAATGTTAGAATAGAATTACTTGCATGATCATAAGGACTTGTATGACATGCATATGGCTCCCACTAGTTTCAAAGAATCCATTACCCTCATAACGAATCCAAGAAACATTATGACAAAATGTCCTAGTGGGTCGATATCCGACATTCCTAAAAATGACCTTGGATTTGCCCAACAAGCCACTTTAGTTCAATCGGTAGGTATCGGTCATACCAATTGCATCATAGATAGATATCCGACATTCCTAAAATGATCTTGGGTTTGCCCAACAAGCCACCTTAGTTCAATCGGCAAGTATCAATCATATCATTTCCATCTTAGGTGCAACTATCGACTAGTGCTATCAACTTTTGATGTATGCACACACATTGGGTTATCAACTCTTGATGCGTGTACATCTGATGTACACTACCCAATTTCACCTCTGTCCACGTTGACCTTGAGTTTGCTCAACAAATCAACGCTTCTAGTGAAAACCGACCCATTAATCCGAAAATCTCATTGTCCATGGTTCGAACATATCCGTATAGAGTGAGCTTGGGTTTGCCCAACAACCCAACTCTATAAGAACTCTGGTTCTCCCCATATTAATGGAAGGCGTTAGTTTTCATATGATTTGAGGGTTTTCAGGTCTCATCTTCTTCTTCTCCAAGCCGTAGGATTATAGTCACTATGACTATATGGAATGATTTAGGGCATATGATCAATCACATTGAGTTTATACATAAAATCATCCATCATCCCTCCTTTGCATGTTATAAGTCGACTTGTGTATGTATAAGTGGACTTATGCCTCTAAATAAGTCGACTTATGCATGTATAAGTGGAAGATTTATGCAACAGATACAAACAAGTCGATTTGTACCATTGTGCAAGTCGACTTATCGTCTACTGATGCAACAAACAAGTCGAGTTATGAACGTATAAGTCGACTTGTGTAGTTGGAATTGCTATCTTAATTGGCTAATTTCTCAATTCGTATAGTTCAAATTCACAATACCAAGTCTAATACACTTTACCTTGATGTACCAATGAAACACTTTCATTGTTGCTTACCATATATAGTCAAACTATATATGAAGAATTTGAAATCGATAAATGTACTGTTATTCACTTGGATCACCAAATAATTCAAGAATATCAAATTATCACCCTAAGTATCTCTAGGTAGTCTACACTTTATCAAGACTACTTGACCTTTGGTCACAAAATTTGTGACGGCCAAAACAATCAAGATAAGGGAATATACTAACGAGACGCTAATGAGACACATTTGACATCCGAAAATTATTTGGAAACCTAATTTCAAAAAATTCATTTAGCCAAGCATACAAAATCAATGTAACACATTTTTAATCACATTAAAAATGATCCAAGGCATTGGAACTCAAATCTACACAATTTCTTAGTTCAAACAAAACAACTCCAGCAATTTTCTCAAAACTGTCAAGTTCTATGTTTTGCTTGAAAAACCCATTGAAAAAACTTCAATAAATTCTGAGAAAATTACAGAGGTCACTACATGTACCCAGTATGCTCCATGAATGTTTTCAGGATTTATTTCCATCAAAAACTCATTCAACCTCAGCAACAAAGCCAATGCAAAATCTGTGTTCCTTAACACAGCTATTCCCAGCAGCACACAATAAATTCTCAAATAAATAGTAAATCACCTCGAAAACATTTTTCCATCCATATAGACATTCATAAACATCTTAGGAACATTTAGGTGAAAGAAAATCCGAAAAAACATTTTTCTACAATTTATTCTCGAATTTATAAGCATGCCTGTTCAGTGAATGTGCACAAAGACAGCACCCAGCACATTAGGGAATAAATTAGCAAAACCATATCAAATCACATTGATAAATTCCGGGCTTCCACAGACATATGCAACAACATCTTGTGAACATATCTGGGTAAGAAAATTTCGAAAAATATATCTCATACTGAATTCGAAATTGTACACATACAACATTCATCATCATCACAAGCTATAGCAACTCCGACCTAGTCATGGTTTCGTTGTTATATACGACACAAGTGGCTCTGATACTACTGTAGGAAAATCCCGGTGTGAGCATCACATGCCCATGGTGCGGAAAACAAAAAATTTTTATTCCGGGACCTTCCCGAAAACCAGGATCCATGTGTATATATATAACAAACTCAAACCGAACGACCAAAGGAGACCGTCTCTAACGGTATCCACGCAGAGATCGGAGAACCTAACCGGGACAAACCCTTTGACCCGGGAATAGCTAGAACAAATTAAAGACTGCTTGATCATACCTTTGTTCTATGGAGAGCTTAGAAAATGATGGAGGAAGATGAAACACTTGAGAGGAGATGAGCTTAACCAATGATGAAGATGAAGAGATGGCTATAGAAACCCTTTCTAAAACCTCCAATCTTCATCCATCGTTTTTCTCTTGCTTCATGGCCACGAAGATCATCATCTTCTTGCAAGAAACTCTTTCTTTCATCTTGTTTTTCCATAAGCCACGATCCTCCTCTTCTTCACTTTATTATTTTGTCTTTTAGCCATTTAATGAAAGTGATGACTAAGCAAAACAAAGGAAGCTTCCATGCTTCTTCTCCTCCATCCACGTACACACTATATATATATATATATATATTAATTATTTAATTAACTAATCATATATATATATATATGTATATATATTACTGAAGTGGTCCAGTCACACTGGGGTCGGTCCTACCGGCCTACCCGGTCCCGGTATGGGAAAAATCCCCGGAAACCTTTTTCAGCAATATCGATGTCGCGATCTCATCGGGACATATCTCGATCTCATCGGGATCCATTTAATCCGATTGCTCTCGATATATTGGAACTCTGTCCAAAATTATTTTACGAGTTCTCCGAGACACTCTTATGCGTGTGACCCATTAGGTTCCCGGTTATGTTGGCCACTTAGATTAACACTTAATCTAAGCAAGTCATGAGCGGTATCTAGCAATACATCATGACCCCCAATTGACCGGAAAGTAATTGGTTTGACGAATGAATATATATTCATCATGGACCATATCACGAACCTTTCCATAGACAATTATCGTGCAATTCGTCCTTTCACCATCCTATACCCCACTTGGTTATGAGTATGGGCAATGTGTCAACTCTCACTAGACTGACTACGTCAAATCTAGTCCAAGTGATTTCAGTTCTTGTCCTGGGACTCATTACTTTATATGTCACTAAAGACACTCTTCACGACATACATACTCCGGCCAGAGATTTCTAAGTAATGACCCTGACAAGAGGCCATGGGTATCATCTTCTGCTATCACAGAAGTGGTGAATCCTCTATTGGCTACTCAATTACCTTCGAATACCTCAAACTGTACCCAAGCACCACCCTATGAGCGACCTCTGTAAGGCAACAAGGAATGGAGTCAAAGCACAGAATCAGTATCCAAGATATCCTTGAGCACCTCAAGTCTAAGGATACTTGCACCATTGCTATGATGAGATTATCACTGACATTAGAATAGGACATCCATGTGATGATCTCATGGCAGGTCATCCAATGTACTTACTACCTCTAAGCATCCACATCTCAACCCTAAATATCTCATATTTACAGTTTCTGAGATCCACTGCTTGATCAAATCAAGGAGCTTGAGATGTGCTAGTCTTTTCGGATTATCGATGTCCAGTCTCAATAATCCTATGACTAGGGATGATTTAGATACTGACATAATTGCACATGATAGGAATCACAGTAGTATGATCACATCATAATTTCCTTCATGCTATGTCATATATCATGGACTTCATTAATTTGATTACAGATCTATATCAGTTCATAAATAATGAACAACAAATTAATGAAATATGCCTTTCTTTATTTATTCATAAAGACTGTACACAAATTTGTACAAAATGCGCTAAAGGCGATTGCCTTTAGGGCACTACTCTAATAAGATGATGCATGAGCAAGAAAATACATTGTCTTAATTTCTCTTAGAGCTCATAAATACTGAAAGTTTGGGTCCTAACCCTTATTATGGGGATTGGATGTTACATTTCTCTCCCCTTTAATAAATTTCGTCCTCGAAATTCTCATCTGATTGATCAATACGGTAGAGGTGACAATTTCTCATACGCTCCTATATTTCACATACACTTCATCACTCAATTTCTCGTTTTCCAAAAGATCACAGTAGACAGACTCAATAAGTCTTCCAGTCACTTATTTAACTATCACACTATCTTGACTATTTCACCTGCATATTTCAATTTACTCACCAACTTTTACTTCGTATGCTATCAATCTATCCCTGTCGATCATGTGATTATTTCAGAACCTATTCATATATCACATTTTAAGAATCCAAGACTTCTTTCACCAGTAACACTAACTCATTATAGTTTTCATACAGACTAATTCATATAGCTTAACTTATACTTTCTCCTAATCTAAGCACAGCTTACCAAGGTGATACTCACAGAAATACTTCATCTCTTCTTTGACAATTTACTTCTCTTCGGTGTTAATACATTCAACTCTTATGTCCATTTCACTAATTCCATCTGTTTGCTGTTGATCCACCTAACCCACTTATCTTTCATAAGTCACTTTACTCTTATTTCGGATTCATTTCACTCACTAATAGTATTTCACATTTATTATGGCCTTATAACATTTTAGGCCCTCTTCATCTCAATGTTAGGGTGAATAACCACCCTTCTGTTATACAATGCCCCATACTGTGTCTAACGATGCTACTATGGTCACGATTGTAATGTCTGTAATCAATTTGAATTATACCTCAATCTCATCTTCCGATAAACTAAAAAATATAAGCTCTAAGCACATCCTCAACAGTTAAAATTGTTGGTAATTCAAACATGTAACCACTTATTTCTACATCCTTAGCAGCTAAAATACAATCTTAGCATATCCTTACTAGGATGTTTATCTTAGGTTGTTACTTAGGCTTCTCTAATACTTTCTTTGCTCAATCATCTTAATCGGATATACGTACTTCTTATTTCAATCACCAAATATCATTTTTCCGATTTCACTCGAAAGTTCAGATTCGTTTTCACTTTTTCCAAGTGATTCACAATTCTGAATCTTTAGCTTTTTGGTTTCTTACTTCTTTCCATTAGACTTGATCTTAAATTTCAATGCAAATAGCAACACTTTATTTTACCCCATATGCCACACAATATTCTTCACTCCTCATTACACTAAATTTGGAAACCTCAATATCTGAATGTGTATTATTCCATTATAGAATTGTCTGTTCAGTGTGTCAAATTATATACTAATTTTTTCCAATATAGCACTCATTTGTGCATTTCCTCCAAACTCAATAATTTCCTCAATCTTACATAATGTACATTCTAGACATGATTTGGCACATCTAATGTCTCCAAGACTTCAAAGCGATTTCTATCATAACACTTCTACCATGTACCAAAATCAACCCATAAGACCTTAATTGGCTCTATGCATGCAAAAACCACTTTACACTATTACAAAGGATTGTATCTTAATCTCTGATGTGAAACTTCATTATATAATGCATAATCTCCAAATCTAAATGATATTATTATCATCAGTGTCACATTCCTCAAATATTCAAAACGTTCCCTTTTTACCTTGCAAACACTCTCAAAATACCATCTATGATCACGGTCACTAATTAATACAATTTTGTTTGGATCACTTAAATCTTCAATATCATAATACCATTGGAGTATCATTAACTCCAATAGATATCACTCACATTTTTCCTTTTGTTAATTTCTTGCAATTCCTTAGGTGACTAATTCCCCAATGAAAATAATATTGTCTCATGTCATTTTTAGTCCCCCATTTGACATTTTGTCTCTAATTATTTTCTCTTTTCATTCGAATTCCTTTAATTCACATCGACTTATTCAAACGCCTATTCATTCGTACTAGTTCCTCTACACATTTCATTTTATTTGAATGCTTCACTTTGTGTGTTGGTATTTCATTCCTCATATTGAATTTATATCTCCCGAACATATTTACATCGAATATGAGGGGGACCTATATTTTCCTCACATTTGTAATAGTGTCATCTCATTCACATACAATTAGCACTTCAATATCCAAATCACAATCACAATCACAATCATCGGACCTCCTGTCCGGAACCCAACATAATCAAACACATTCAAAATTCAATTAATATCAAAAAGGCAAACAGAACAAACAATAGAATGAGATCGTCTAGGTCTACTCACAGTGCGCTCCATATTAGCATTTGCTTTCAATTTCTGGGAACGCCTGAATGCGGACACTTGACTTGCACAACCTATTTATACAAGACACCCATTGTACACTCATCAATAATTACACAAGTAAAAACGTTCATTTATGTACAATCGTAATAATGGACCATGTATAATACATGCTCAATAACAATCCCGGGCATATGTTCTAGAACACATGTTATGCTCATTTCCATTTCAAAATTCATAAGTGTCTAAATTAACTTAGACTTACACTTCATTTGTACATGATCTGTTGGACCCCGAACTTTCGGCGGAAATTAGGAATATTAAAATGGAATTAAATGAGTGTGTTTGTATAGGTATTGTGTTATAGATTTATTGTACTTAAAGGAGATTGATGAGAAATGAAGTGATTGGTTTTGATGACTTTGAAATTTGAGTAGAGTTGTATGAGTTGTGAAAGTTAAAATGAATTAGTTGATTGAAATGGAAGTTGAAAAGCAAGAAATGATTGGTGAAAGTGTTATATTTTGGAGAATTAAGAAATTTGACCTTTGGAGTAAAGAGTTAACTTTTGATTTAACTACATGAAATTTGTAGATTATGTTGAGAGCTTTTCGTAGCCATAAAGTATGCTATTTTTCGATATCGGGATTGAAAGTTATGATCTTTGAAAGTTAAGTGTATTTTACTTGATTTGAAAAATGCTATTAAGAGTAAGATTGTGTACGACTTTTGTGAAAGAGAAATCTGTATGTGCATATCCTTTAGTGTTGAGTTTGTTGTGGGGAAATAGCCTTGGAATAGTTTAATGGGGAGTTGAATGGTGTTTGATATGAATTAGTTGAAGAGTTTGTGGTAGTGGGTGAATATGTGAAGTTGATGTGTTGATATGGGAAGTTTATGTGTTGGAATGGTGTTTAGAGACTTCAATGGCAAATCTGAATTGATTTAGATGGATTTAGCCAAAGTGGTATTAATGAAAGTGGTAGATTATGTTTTTATCTTTCCATTGATATAAAGCACGAAATTATTGGACAAGGGAGTAGAAAGTTATGATTTTTAGAAGTTCTGATGTTGTTTAGTGTGAAGCTGATCGACTAGTCAGCTTTGTGTGGAGTTTTTGACCCATTTAGAGGTTGATCTGATTCTTAAGGCCTTCATGAAAGTTGTGGAGGGTTCTTTTACCTTTCCATAGACACCAAGTTTGTCAAATTTGGAGTTCTGGATCAAAAGTTATGATGTTTACAAGTTTTTTTACTGTTGAGAAATTATCGATCAGTCATCTTTGTGTAAACTTTTGATCCCTTTAGAGTCCAATCTTGCTTGTGAGTCCTTCTTGAAAATTGTAGATCTGTCTTTTATCTTTCCAACGAAGCCCTCCTTTTCCCTGTGGGAGGGTCCCAGTTGTTTCTTTTAATAGATAAGATGGCCCACCGTCACTTAGTCTGTTATAGATAAGAAAAATAACCGTCGTATAATGTTTTAATTTTTTAAGTTTTGTTAAATCTATCATCATGCATACATGCATCATGATTTTATACAAAGTTCCATAAATTTTTGACTAGTATGCTCATGTTTTAATAATTTATATTTTCAGACATAATCAACCACAAAATGAATCCACTCACCCTGCTCTTGACTAATAACAAATTGGAAAATGGAGACAAGTTTAATGAATGGAGACGTAACCTTGACATTGTTCTTCAACATGAACGTATTTCATGGGTGTTAACTGAAAATGAGCCTACACTTCTAAGTGGAGATGCAACTCTGAGCAAGTCCAACAACATGGCGTTGGCGTATCTTGACAAGACTACTAAGTGTTATATTAAAGCTACATCGTGGCGTGTTGCAAAAGCAAATTGCTTGTATGAAAACTGCTAGTGCAATGGTCCATCACCTAC
Source organism: Erythroxylum novogranatense (assembly GCA_029891385.1). Lineage (NCBI taxonomy): Eukaryota > Viridiplantae > Streptophyta > Magnoliopsida > Malpighiales > Erythroxylaceae > Erythroxylum > Erythroxylum novogranatense. The sequence goes on along the minus strand of CM057226.1, from coordinate 57,190,033 downwards.
ATGAGATGTTTGGTGTGAGGACTAGGTCTGCAAGAGTGAAAGCTATCCAAACCTTTCATAATCTCGGGAATGAAACCTCAGTGAACCGGTGCGGGATTATATGATGAAGGTAATCTCTGCGGTCATTGAGGTTTGAGATGCTTAGGGCGGATATGGATGCGGACACGCAGATGATTATGATCATCAATAGCTTAAACTCTTCTTTTCAGCGGTTTAAGTTGGACTATGAGCTCAACAAAGAAGGATTACACCTTGAGTGAGTTGATGAATACCCTCCGAGCACGGAGGAAATATTGAATATTAAGGCTCATGGGCGAGAAGCTAATGTAGCTTCTTCTTCTAAGCCAAGGTAAGGGCAAGGAAAGAAGAAGGGTCCAATGAAAAGAAGGCCCAAATAGGGTCAAGGCCAAACCCATGAAAAAGAAGGCCAAAGAGAACATCAAAGGAAAGTGTTTCCTTTGTGATGAGATGGGCCACCGAAAAGAAACTGTCCATCTACCTAGAATCCTCAAAGCAAACAAGGTATGGGCTTCCTAAGTTTGTTAGGAACTAGAAATGTGGCAGATTTATCTACTTCTTGGATATTAGATTCAGGAGCCACTAACCATGTTTGTAATTCTTTGCGGGGTTCCAAAGAAGGAAAAGACTTCCTAAAGGCCGGTTTCAAGTCAAGATAGCGAGATGGTTCCTATGTTTCAGCAGAATCGGTGGGAGTAGTTATCTTGGACTTTCTAGTGGTCATAGGTTATATTTGGAAGATGTTTGTTACATGCCAATGATTGTAAGGAACATGATTTACATTTTTGTCTAATAAAATCTGCTATTCCTTATATTTTGAAAAGGTTGTTTCAATATATGAGAATAAGGATTTTATTTGTGAAACGATAATTAAACAGGATTGTTTTTATAGAACCTATGAAGGCTCACTAAACACCACGAATTGATAAAACCAAGACAATCCAATATCTCTAGCATTAATTCAAAGTATCTGTGGCATCTAAGGATGGGTCATATCAATCGAAAAAGACTTGATAGGCTAGTAAAGGATGGGATCCTTATGGGCTTGGATAGTGATCCATTACCCACTGTGAATCTTGTATTGAAGGAAAATGACAAAAGCCTCATTTCCTTCTAAAGGAAACAGATTTGAATCCACATTGGACATGGTACATACTGATGTGTGTGGGCCCATGAATGTACAAGCTAGAGGAGGTTATGAATATTTCATAACTTTTATAGATGATTACTCAAGACATGGCTATTTGTATTTGATGCATAAAAAGAGTGAATCTTTTGAAAAGTTCAAAGAATTCAAAGCTGAAGCTGAGAAGCAACTTGGCAAGCCATTAAAACAACTTTTCGATCGATCGAGGTGGTGAGTATTTATCTGGAGAGTTCCAGCAATATTTAATTGACAATGGAATTGTTTCCAATTTGTCAGCTCCTCGTACACCTCAAAATAATGGTGTAGCAGAGAGGAGAAATAGAACTCTATTGGAAATGGTAAGATCAATGATGTCCTATGCTAGCCTTCGAGATCGTTACGGGATATGCCATACAAACGGCAACATATCTTCTTAACTTTGCTCCATCCAAATCGGTGCCTAAAACACCTAGGGAGTTGTGGACTGGCCGAGTGCCTTCATTAAGGCACTTGAGGACTTGGGGCTGTCCAGCCCATGTTCTAAAGCCCTGAATCCACAAAGATGGAACCAAGGTCGAAGTATGTTTGTTTGTAGGATATCCTACGGAACTCGAGGGTACTATTTTACAAATCCTCATAATAGGAAGGTATTTGTGTGACAAATGCAAACTTCTTAGAGGAAGAGTTTGTGAGAAATCAAAAGGAAGAAGTGAAGTAGTACTAAAGGAGTTAGCAATTTCATCCAAACCAAGAGTTGTTTTGGATATGACGAACAAGATGTCGAAATGGATTCAAGAGTTGAATCGAAGTGCAACTGAACATCATGATGTGCCTAGACATAGTGGGAGGTTGTGAGACAACCAGATAGGTATCGGGTTTAGGAGAAGGCTTAATTGCCATCTCGCACCAAGAATAAACAGATCTCGTTATGTATACACAAAGCTATTAATGATGTTGATGCGGAAAATGGCTCAAGGCAATGGAATCGAAATAGATTCTATGTATACTAATTAAGTTCAGGTCCTCAGAGATCTACCACCAGTCTAAAAGCCATAGGGTGTAAATGGATCTACAAAGGAAAAGGGATCGGATGGAAAGGTAGAGACCTTTAAAGCTAGATTGGTAGCTAAAGGCTATACTCAAAAGGAGGGTATAGACTACGAGGAGACTTTTTCTCCGGTTGCCATGCTTAAGTCCATCAGGATTCTTTTGGCCATAGCAGCCTATTTCGATTATGAAATATGGCAAATGGATGTCAAGACCGCATTTCTGAATGGAGATCTTGAGGAGACCATTTATATGGCCCAACCAGAAGGATTCATTGAGCTAGGTAATGAGCATAAGGTTTGCAAGTTGCAAAGGTCCATTTATGGACTTAAGCAAGCATCTAGGTCTTGGAACATTAGGTTTGATAAGGCTATCAAAACCTATGGGTTCATACAAAACCTAGATGAGCCTTGTGTTTACAAAAGAATACAAGAAGGTAAGGTTACTTTCCTAATCATGTATGTTGATGACATTCTGCTCATTGGGAATGATGTGGGAATGTTATTTGCGGTTAAGGGATGGCTAAATGAACAGTTTTCAATGAAGGATTTGGGAGAGGCTACCTATGTTCTAGGGATCAAACTTATAAGGGATCGTAAGAACAATAAGATAGCTTTGTCTCAACTAACCTACATTGAGAATATGCTCAATAAGTTCGCCATGCAAGATTCCAAGAGGGGTTTCACTCCTACTAGACATGGAATCAAACTTTCAAAGGAACAAGCACCTAAAATCCAAAAGGAGGTTGAACGCATGCGTAACATTTCATATGCTTGGCGGTTGGTAGTTTGATGTATGCAATGTCGTGCACTAGACCGGATATACATTACGCAGATGGGATAGGTAAGAAGATTTCAGTCAATCCAGAATGGAACATTGACTGTGGTTAAGTGTATACTTAAGTATCTTCGTGGGACGAAGAACTTAATGCTTGTTTACTCGGAAGTAATCTTATTCCGACGGGATATCTGATTCGATTTCCAATCAGATGTTGATTCAAGGAAATCAACTTCTGGTTCTATATTTACTTTAGGAGGTGTAGCCATAGTTTGGAGGAGTGTCAAGCAATCTTGTATTGCTGATTCGACTATGGAGGCTGAGTATGTTGCTGCTTGTGAAGCAAAGAAGGAAGCAATCGGCTCCTAAGTTCCTAAATGATTTGGAGGTAGTTCCAGAGGCAGAAAAAGCCATTACACTTTATTGTGATAATAGTGGGGCAGTGGCTAATTCTAAAGAACCTCGGAACCACAAAGCTGCCAAACACATTGAGTGAAAGTATCATCTCATAAGGGAGATAATACAATGTGTAGAAGTGGATGTGGTAAAGATTCCTACAGAGCAAAACCTTGCTGATCCGTTCACAAAGACATTGACTCAAAAGAGCTTTGAGGGTCACCTAGAAGGGATGGGAATGAAGGATATGTCAAACTTGCTTTAGGGCAAGTGGGAGATTGTTGGAGTTATGTAAATATAGTGCCCTGGAAAGCAAGTGTATTTACATGTAACTTTATCTTCTTGATTCTGCTTTGTAATGAAAATATTTATTATTAATAAAACAAAAGAGTTTGGTTTTATCTGTATGAGCATTATATATCTGGTCATAAGGTACCAAGATTCATTTGTAAGTAATATACATATACATAGAGATGTATGGGAAACATGTATATTATTAGAATCAATTAATTGATTCACAGTTGAATAATCAAGTTGGTCGTTTGATTATGGTTTAGACTTTAGTGTTGGGTTTATCTCCATATAAGTAAAGGAGTTTACTTAAAGGGAATGATGAGTTTCATATCATGATAGTAGTAGACTATCGATAATGGCACTATTAAATGAATCTAGAATCAAGTATGTTTTCAAGAATAAAGTGGGCGTTACTTTAATCTTAAAACATACAACTTAAGCATTCGCTTATTATGAACCACAATCTTGATGAGTGGTGAACTCATATGTGTTTCATTATAATTCTTGATATGATCGGAATGGATTTTTACAGGTATTAATCCGAGGTCTGCATGTTGGAATTATTAATTGAAACATGTATCGTGAACATTCACTCAAATAAAGAGTTTATAGTGTTATCATCTCTTACAGATGTTTTAAGGAGATTTGGTGATTAAACAGCGCCATGGTTTGATGGACTAGCTACCATCAAGTCTTAACACTAAGATGAGATCTTATGTGTTAATCACCATATAAAGTAAAATGAGAGATCTAGAAGGAAAACCAACATAAGGGCAAAACGGTAATTTTACCCTTTGTTGTGCGGATGGCTATAATAAGGTTCTAAATAGGGTTTGCAATTGGACATATTCTCATAATATTTAATAATTCAAGAGTTCAACTAATTGTCTTTAGTGGAATGACATTTAGTTAATAAGCTAGAATTAATTCCAATGAGATTGAATTATTTACGGGCTTATTGGAGCTTGAATTATCAAAGTCCAATAAGATTCCCCACTTGGCTTTAAAGAAGGTTATCAAGCTAAGTAAGAAGTAGTTTGGAGGCTTTAGAAGTCCATAATTGAATGATGGGCTTATACTAATTAATGGTTAATTAGAAGCCCATATGTTTATTTAGAAATGGGCTTGTTTTGGTTTAATGTAATTGATTAGATTAATTATATTAAAACAATTTTTTTAATGGAGAAGAAGCAATTTCGAAATTGTGTTAGGTTAGATGTGTAACCACATTTGACATTAAAATACTAAATAAATATGGTCTTTATTATGGTTCATCATTATTAAATGGAGTTATGAACTTACCATTAAATGGTTTAATGGTTGGCTTTTAATGTTGGCATGTAACCTATTTGCATTCATTAGATTAAAGATGAAAGATGTGCATTAGATGGACCATCTTCCTTCTTTCTTCTTGCCAAAACCGAAATGGGTATTCAATTATAGGTTATGGTCTTTTCAAATAGCCATTTTAAAGATAAATGAAGTAAGTCTCATTTATTGGCTATTTGATGAGTGATTAATGTAAGAAGTGATGCATGGGATGCATCTCACTCTTTCCATTGATGCATATTTCGAAATTGAGATGTAAGAAAGGCTTCTTGCATGTTTTTTACACATTCTCTCCTTTCATGCAAGGTAGAACCGAAATTCCTAAGTGAAAGAATTGAAAGAGTTTCAATTTTGGGTTCTTCTTCTTCTAAGAAAATCTCCTCCAAATATTTCTTCTCCTTTCCCACCAAAGGATTTTGTTAACCTAGTTGTCCTTGAAGAACAAGTGGTAAATCTAATTGGTTGAGGATACTACAACAAGGAAGAAGATAGATTGCTAAAGGAAAAGACTCAAAGGCAAAGGATTTGGATACTGAAGGAGAGGATAGCGCGAAGGATTTAAAGTCATAGCGAAGAGTCGGTAATTCCTTTTATCTTGTTCTTGGTTTTATTATCCTTATACCATATCATGTATGGATTAGCATGTTGATTTGGATATATTGCTTCCGCTGCAAGATGATTTCTTAAAAAGTTTTGAAATCTATCGTTTCTCCAAACTAAGCATGCTTTCTTTTTCCGATCCAAAAACTAATGCTTTCTTTAAACAAAGAGATTTTCCAATTTCAATTGCATCATTGTATTAATGATTTGAAAAAAAATCATTTTGATTTGATACATGAACTTTGATGAATTGCAAAATATATTTGTGATGTGCCTCGAAAGATTACATGGCATTTTGTATATTCGGAAAAGATCATGCGATAAATGATTTTGAGCATGATATGTGCTTTGTTTGGGTAAGAGAGTTACGGATGGAGTCACGTGCACGTCGACGTATGGAAAATTATAGCCTTCTCCCGGCTGCCCGCTTGAGGCCACGAGATCCTGAGAAATAGGACTCAGATAGTTTACGGTATAAACTTCGGTTTATCCGTCGTGTTTACGAAACTCTCGAGCCATGTGTTGATGTGCATTGCTTATGTGATTGCCATTGCATCTATGAATCGTCAAGTTGATGCATTCATGTTTTATAAACTTATGGGTTTATGGCTGAAAGCCTAAAAATCATACGTTTTGCAATTGTGAATTTGACTACAGCAAGAATGGAACTTCTAGAAAATGTGCTTTACGGATTTCAAAGAAAGGTTTTCTAAGACCAGAAAAGAAAAAGAATTTCAAGGATTTTGCTTATATATTTGTTATAAACTGTTACTCACGGGCTGTAAAGCTCACCCCCCTTCATTCCCATCCACAGGTGATGAGAAGAAGATCGGGTGAAAGAAAATGAAGATTTCTGTTTGCATGTGTTTATATTGGATTGTTGTTAAGTAAGATAGTGTTGAGAAATTCAAATTTGTTGTGTATTGTGTACTTTGGATTTTGGTGTTGATATTGTATATGGCCTGAATTGCCACGAGTGTATGAAGAGTAGTCATTCCAGGACATATGTGATTTATGAAATTGTGTATATAGTGAGTATAAGGTGTATGGACTTCTGGAATTATGTATTGATTTAAGTTATGTTTGGGATGTGTGTATGAGTATGAATGTGATAATTTATTTTGGATTGAGTTTGGTTATGAAAGAAATGAAAAGGAAAGGAATAAGAAAGAAAGAAAAGAAAAGAAAAGAATTTATACCGGATTTAGAATGTCTTAAGGTTTCCAACGCGACAGTGATTTCTAAGATTTTGTTCGCGGTTCTCAGTACTTGTGTTTCAGTTCGAATGTTTCAATTCGATTTATGATTCGTGATCGTTTGTTTGGTTTGTCTCTGAGCCAATTCGATTTGACTTTGTTTGTATGCTTCGCTTCCAAGTTGGCTTTCGATTCGTTAATGATTTGTTTCCCTTGTGATCAATCGTTTATTCATTCCGCCTCTTTGTGATTCGTTCCGTCTTCCGTTTTCAGGTTGGGGCGCCAGTCTCCGGATCGGGTCCCAACATGATCAATCTAAATGCTCCTTTCAATCTTTTACCCGTTTTATATGTCTAGCTTATTCATAAGCTTACACTTCAAGAACACTTGGTTACTCTATATCATAACTAAATTTCTCATCATCTCTTTTCTAACCTCACATGATCTCATAATATCCAAATTCCCATTCATAGCTTAACAATTTAAACATATGTACACATTTAGGCACATTGCCTATTTATACAATAACCATAAATATTTTACCCACCTAGTTTGCTTGCCAAAACTCCAAGTCACAATTGTCTTTCCCCTTGTTCTTGAGTAGGATTCTCTTGATTTCCTTGATTCTTCACCAAATGAAGAGATCTTTAGCTCAAATGGAAGCTCTTTTCTTCCTCTACCTTATTCTCTTCTTGAACAACTTCAAAATCTCTCTTGAAGGCTAAAGAAATTAAAATCCTAGCTTGTTTTCCCTTCCTTCTCTCTTTCATTTCTTTTTTTTATGTTCTCTCTCTCTGATCTCTTTTCTAATCCACTCATTTTGCTTCTCTAGAATCTTCTCATTCACGTTTCTCCTTTATTTATAAGCAAGACAACACTTCTTCTTCCACTTATGCCCTTAATGAGTGAGAATTGTCCCATTTATCCTTTCATTTGTGCCTTATGTCTTTTATACTTAAGTGTCTTACCAAAAACACCCTTGTATATTCTAACATAACACTTTCTTCTAGAATATTATTCTCTATTATCTTACGTTTCTAATGACACCAAAAGCATTCAATTTGGTTCAGTAGTGTGAAAGTTATACTCCAATATCTCCGGACTGCTTTTATTTCGAGAAAGTACTCTATACTCAACTTCCATCCAAAACTTGAAACTCTTAGCGTCTGATTCAGAATTTGATCTCTTTATATAAGTTGTAACCCTATGTTTCTAGTTTACCATAAAACAAAAATTGTCTCATTTGGACTCTACTGATCCAGAAAACATCAAAATACTGAAGTATATTCAGTGAGATAACACCAGTTCATATTATTGAAGAACACACCCACTGCACCCGTCCCACTCTTTTCACTAAATATTTCTCCATTAGTTTCATATGACTATGATTCTTCGTGGAGATATAGGGAAATGTCTTACGAATCCAATGGTTCAAGAATCAAGTCATTTGGAGGTCTAGAGAAGAAGTTATGGCCAAAAGAATCTAACATGTTCATATCTTTACTAGTATTGTACATTTCTTGGCGCAATCGCTATAACTCTCACTACAAATGTTGGATTAACTTCATTTTTGTACTATTGTAAAGAGGACTTCCAAATCTACAACTTTTATGAAGACCTCGAAGGCCAATTCTGTCATTTGACTTTTGTATCGTCTCACATTTTGCATCGTCTCACTTTACTTTCGTCTCAGTTCTATCGTCTCATTTCTATCGTCTCATTTCTATCGTCTGCTTTTCTTTTGTCTCATTTCTATCGTTTGCTTTTCTTCCGTCTCATTTCTATCGTCTTTTTTTCTTCTGTCTCATTTCTATCATCTGCTTTTTTGTAACATCCCGTCACCAATGGGAAGGTTATATTGGTAAATTGGGACGGGATAGGATTTTACCACATAATTCGACTGAACATTCATTTGGCCTCTAATTGTAGAGGATTGAGTCATTTGGCACATGCACTGATAGCTACATGCATTCATGACTTTTTTCCGGCATTTAATTGTGATACGGTTATGAATTGTGAAATTGTGAATAATTACGTTTGCTTTTGACTTATGGAGAATTGTGGAATAATTGGGATTGAAAATTTAATAGGAAATGTTTTAGAGTAATTGCTAATTGGTAGTGACTCTTCGGAATCTTTATGAAAAAATTCGGGAGAAAAAGTCCAGACCGGAAATTTTTCGGGTGACAGACTGATTGACCTCATAGTGTTAGAATAATTGGTAAATGGCAATGGAAAATTTAGATATATGATTTTAGAAATTTATATGTCGAGCCATTGGAATTTGGAGACTACTTGGAATGGAAATGATAGTGAATAGAGAAAGACATTTGAGGAAATCGACAAGAAGCTTAATTAATTTACCTGAAATGCCTTAAGTCTTATATAGTGGGAGGAAAAGAAATTCGTTTTCTCTCCTAAGTCACGACCGTTCTTCTTCCTTGGAGACTCACGATTTTTCTTCTGAGATTTTTCTTGCTATCCCTCCTTGTGCAAAGCCTTGCTTGTTGCTTAAGGGAGATGATGTTTTGTATGATTATGGGAGTTAACCGTGGATGCATGAGGAAAGGGGAAAGAGTTGAAGAAATTTCAGAGATCGGAGGTTTTGAGCTTGAGTTGGTAAGTAATTGGTTATATGTTGTTTATTTTGGTGCTTAATGCATTCATGAGGTTAATTGTTAAAGATTAGAGTGTTTGAGTTAAGTTAGGACTGGTTTTAGAGAGAGATTGGGCGAAAAATTGATCGGAGAAGACGACCTGCGACTCGCACGTCGCGGCGTGTGCGAAGCCTCGCCGCGGCGAATTAACATTTAATTCGTCACGGCGAGCGGGAAGGAAGACGTCGCAGCGAGCTTTAAAAGGTTGGACGTCGCGGCGAGCTCCTCTCGACGTCGCGGCGAGCGCAAGTCTTCCTCGCCGCGATGAGTCTTCTCCCGTGCATCGCGACGAGTCCCAAGAGAAATGTTCGTCGCGGCGAGCGAAATCACACGCCGCAATGAAGCTGCGAAGACGCCATGCAAACGATGAACTTGAGGTCGCGGCGAGGGATGATTTTCAGATTTGATTTAATTTGGTTTATGGGGCATAACTTATGGTGTAGACCTCCAATTGAGGTGATATTTGACTCGTTATGAACTAGAGAACGAGGTCTACAATTGAGGAAAAGAATGAGAGTTTGAATTTGGATTTTTGAGATTTCAATTAGTGGAAAAAAGTTAAGGATGTGAATTTATTGCAACCTAAGGATGGTTTCCAAAAATTGGGTTATGATTGTGAGAATTATGAATGCAAATTCAATGCAATTGGAGTCTTCAATAAGTGAATTTGATCTAGTTCAAATGATATTGGTTTTGAGATTTTTGTGAGATTAGCCTAGTGTATATAAATTGGCAAATGAGAAATAACGCCGGGAAGGTCATGAATAGGCATAGTACATCTTTTTAATTAAGACATGTGCATCATTAAATTATTTTAGATTGTGCATTTTAGTAATTGGAAATTGTTTGACTATTTTAGAGGCACCGTTGGAATGACAATTCCACGAATATTGCTGAGACTTCCAGGCAGGTAGCTCGAAAGTGCAGGTGAATAACCTAGTTGGTTCCTCTGTCTTTATGTGTTTAATATTATATGCATTGATGTCATGCAGAGATAATGGATGGATATATGTGTTTGATTTTGATTGATTTCGGACCATGGGTGTCCGAAATGTTAAATATGTGATATTGAAGTGCTATTGTGTGTAAATGACTATGAAGGCGTCAATGAAATAAATCGTAAATGTATACGATTGAATTACCAGACTGAAAGTCCGAAGGAATAGGAAATGGGATTGAAATGTAAATGACTGTAAATGGAAATTGGAACATCTGCATTCATGCATAATGGCATGATCAGATAATGACAGTTGTGACTGGAGCAGCCAACGATTTTCAGAGCTTAAAGCTCAACGCAATCAGGGCCTCGAGCCTAACGTATTTGTTAGAGCCACAGGCTCAATGATCAGGGCTTCAAGCCCAACGTAATACCGAGCTTCGAGCTCGAGGGGAGTTAGTGCATACCCTGAGGGCTCTCCTACTCCCTAGACGCGTCTATTGAATATTGATCACTGATAGGCGCTCGGTCGCAACACCGTAATAAATTGGAAAGAGTCACATGTGCATTTCATATAGGATATGACTAAATGATGTGATTAAATGTGAATTGTGGAAAAGGCGAAATGCCTTATAATCGAGAAATGTGATCATATGTGATAGTTGGTAAATTGGTTGTATATGCATGAATTGAGTGAACCATCGATGATGGTTTCTCATTGAGTTCGCAAACTCACTTAAATTAAAAAATAAAAAATAAAAAAATAAAAATGTCATACTAAGTATTTGAATTGTTTTGACTGCTTTAGCATACCACCCTCGCGGGTCACGGGCTCGGTTATCACTGTCGATGTCGAGTTCGGGTCTCGCGGGAGTGGGGTGCTATATTTGTGGTATCAGAGCCCAGAAGTACAATCTTCCATGGGCATTCTGAGAAAAATGTGTCAAGTACATGCATTTAAGTCATGTCACGACAGACAGTGACAACTGATCCCCAGTCTAGCATATAAGTCCCATGCATAGGCATGTATCAGTCGTTTAAGCGGTTAGAAATAGTGAGGAAATGAGAATAGGTTAGAATGTGATAAGAGGAAGTTGTGAATATTGTGGAATAAGGAAAAGTGTATGATTCGATTAGACAAATGAAAATTTAGTGTATTGGTATTGGTGGATATATTGTGAAACGCAATATCGGAGTTATAATGTGGTATATCCTTAAATGTGGAACGGATATAAATATAGAATTGTGGATTGATAGAGGAAAATAGAGATGTGTTAGAATTTGCAAGATTTCAAGTGTATAAAGTATATGAAAATAAAATGTTCTATGATCTAGAGAAGGTACAATTAGGTTTGATTTCTGTGACGAGAGTTATGGATAATGATTTACGACCTTGAGTCAAATAGATTAAGAATGATTGTATATCTATGATACTGATTGGAGTGTGAAAATATGTGGGTATGATGTAGTAATGAAAGGGACTGAAATGTAAGACACTAATAATGACAGATGAAAGAGTTGCCAAGGTTTAGTTGATTTGCCTGAGTAAATACACACCTGATTATGGGAGCCCCATGGCAAGTAAAAATATTAAGCTCAATTGTCTCATATGTGTAAAGATGACATGGGAAGAAATTGGTGAGTTCGTGGCTAATTGTTAATCATAATCCCTATCGTTTAAAGTTCAATATGAGTTAGAATAAGAGAAGAAAGTGATTATAGTGATCAATTGGGAATGAATGGAGAGTGTTTATGATCTTCACGATTGGGAACGACTGCAAAAAAAGGGAAAGTGTTGTCAAAATTGAATGAAAACAAAGTATCCTTAGCGTAAGTGACAAATTGGTATATTGACGTAATAATTTTCAATGGTATGTACCGTAATGAACAATATTAAAAGGATGTTCTTGGTATGTGGATTATGGCATAGATTGATCTACATGGGATATTGAGTATAGCTGGAATTGATTTCCTGTGGTATTGAAAATGATTGACAAGAAATAATGACAATAGTTAATGAGTAGAAATTTCATAAATGGTATCGATGAAAATAGTAAGAAATCTTCTTTCAAAGAAGAATTGACCTGAATTAGGTACAATGATCAGATGATTCGATTTGCAAGTGATTAACGAAAGGACAATATAGGGATAAATCTGAAATAAATTACAAGTTAACTTGGGAGTCATAATCTTAGCTGAGACTCAAGTGTAAGAAATAAAATCTGCTACTGAGAAGATATGCTCTATGTTAAGTGCAAGGAATCCGATTTTGTAATAGGATTATTGATCATTAAGGAGACATTATTTGCGAATTTGAGGAGAATATTGGTTCATGAATTATTGGTGTAAAATTGTTCGGGAAGTAGAAAGTCAATGTGATGAATGTTTATTCAACCCAGGGAGTGATCAATCGTAAATAAATTGGGTTATGTGGAGAAATTAGTGTAAAGGAACAGACGTTAAAACACGTCATTGTGGAATTGAGAGATTCCTCATTGGGAAAAATCAGATGCATAAAGAGTTATAAAAAAATCAATTATGGGTATAGGGAATTTTGGATTGAAATTGTCAAAGATATCAAGCCCCAGTAGTGTTATATTATTGAAGAGTAAAATGTTTCGATTATGTTTAAATTGGATAATGACTATGACCATTAATGATGTATTTATAGTATGTGAAAAGTGGAGAAGAATATTTTGCATGGATAGGGAAATTTTTCATATCATGAAAGCTTCAAAAAGGTAATCTTAGTTGATCAAATAAATTATGAATGTTAGACCCCGAATTTTTTTTATGATGTCATTAAGCATGAATTGTGTTAATTATGTGATTATGCCTTAGTTTGATTAAATTGAGAGGATTAGGGAATAATTGAGGTTTATTTGAGTGTAATGTGGTCTAAATGGAAATTATAAGATGAAATTATATGAGGGCTTTTTGGGAAGGTTACTTAGGTTAGAGTGGTTTAAGCTTTGCTAAGAGGGGTACATTGGTCTTTTCCCTACCCATAGACTTAAGTATTAGAAAAGAGTTAAAGAAAATAGAAGAAAGAAAGAAAGAAGAGAAGAGAAAGAGGAGAGTTGTCGTCGATAGAGGAAGAGGAAGAAGAGAATAGGTTTTTTTTTATCTTTGGGTTTTCCGACCGATTCGAAGCAACTTTTGGTAAGTTAGCTTCTTATAATCTTCTTTCAGTAAGATTTAACCTTGGATTCAAGTTGAATATGTGAGAATCGGTGGTTTTAGGGTTTTAGGGTAAAAATGGTTAGATTTCGTGGGTTGATGTGTTTATGACTTATTTTGAGTTGCTCCTGGGTTAGAAATGTAGTATAAGACATGATCTACGGCTTAGGTGTGTTGCATTTGAGTTTGGGAAAGGATTGAAGTTGGAAAATGCTGAAAATCAGGTTTCGGAGTCGTTCTCTAGGCCCGCACGTCGCGACGTGCGTATGAACACGCCGCGACGTGCGTGGAAAGGGAGCAACGTCGCGATGTGCGAATTAATATTCGCCACGAAGTGCGAGAGGGGTGACGTCGCGACGAGCGAAGAGATATTCGCCGCGATGTGCGAAGAGGTGTTCGCCGCGGCGCACGCTTGCGTGCATGCCGTGGCGAACCCCTGTTGTCAGCAAAGATGATTTTTGGTATTTGGGGCATATCTTTTGGTGTAGATATCCGATTGAGGTGATTTTGGATTCGTTGTGATCTAGAAATAGAGAGCTACAAGTGTATGAAAAAGGGAAGTTCAGAATTAGCCTCTAAGGGTTCGAGAATCTAGATGGAAGTCGGATGTAGACTTTTAGTGCTTTACTTTTGATTGTCAAGCTTTATGGAATATTTCTTTCGTGTGTTGATTGAATGAGAACTTGGTTTATTATAAGAAACCAAGCCGACCTGACCCAATCGCAAGAGGAAGGATACCAGTGAGTGGGATACTCGAGCGATATTAGGTGGGTAATACATTTGGTTATTGTGTGTATGGGCAAATTGCCTTATGTATGCTTGCTTGCATTATGCGACATTGCTTGTGTTAAATTGTATGAGAAATATTGAACATGCATTGTGATTATGATTATGCATGGCTTTGATAGGCTTTATGGCATTCTGCAAAAATGAAAAGAATGAGAATTTCGAAAGCTTTGATAAAATGCTTTGAGCATGAAACGAATGGATTATGTGTTTTGTTTGGGTAAGAGACTTACGGATGGAGTCACGTGCACGTCGACATAAAGCCTTCTCCCGGCTACCCGCTTGAGGCAACGAGATCCTTGAGAAATCAGACTCGAATAGTTTACGGTATAAACTTCGGTTTATCCGGATCGTTTTACGGAACTCTCGAGCCAATTATTTGTGCATACATGATTGATTTGTTGAGCATGACACATGTTAAAGTGTTATATTGTACACTCATATGACATATTTTGTGATGAATGCAAAGTGATAGATTGATGACTTGATATATATGTACATATTGTTTAATTGTGTGGCTCGTTACCAATGGCTATAAACGTATATGCCACTGAGCTTCGCAGCTCACCCCATTACTCTCCCCTCCTCAGGTGCAGATCGAGACGAGCGTTGACCTTGCAAGGCATCGGAAACTTCAAGCTAGTTAGGAGCTTTGTAGTAAGTTAGTATTTTGGTTAGCCCGCCAGTATATCATCATGGAGCATACTCATGTATCTTAGATTTTAAATTTTATTTTGTATTATGCTACATTTGAGAATATTTTTTGAATTTCCTCTAATTTGTAATGGCATGAAGCCCCTTGGTTTTATGGGGTGTTTACTTCACAGATGGAATGCATGTGTAGAATGTATGTATGAGTATATGTTGTGTGAATCGAGATATGTATGGATGTTGGGATCGGGTCCGACGTTATGGAGTGGCCGTCGTCGGCACAACCCGAGGGGACGCCTCGGGAATGGGGATCCGAGACCCGAGCCCAACAATGAATGAATTAGTATTTGGACATGGCATATTGGGAGACTTAATGATGATAGAGGTAATGATAAAATGCAAGGTTATAAGGGAATATATTTGGGATCTGGAGTTATTTAAATTAGTTGTATACTGGATACGTCCAGAAATTGTTAAAGATCAAAATTGTTTGAGGAAAACGTGTGAATCATACGATTGATGAGTGTAAAAAGGAAACATTTGGAGAAACTTGCAAATTAAGTATTGATCGTATCGCTTTTATGTGGAGATTTTGCAATATATGTACAGAAATGTCCCAATAAAGGTTAAGATGCAATTTGATGAAATTGTTGTACGGGATATTTCTTCAAAGTTTGGAGATTTCATTTGTACAAAAACATTTATGGATATGTCTATGAATATATAAATCAATAACGGTCACGAGATATTTCGAGAATTTGAAAGATTTGAAAAGGATTTTGCGATTGAGTATTTCACAATTAAGCTAGTGATGCAATTGACTGGATTGAATAGAAAATTCAAGGGCAGAAGATCATGAATTGAGCGATAAGGCTATTAAACCTAGTGTATTACGGAGTGCAAACTGACGAACTAATAAAGGGGCAAAAAGAAAGTATTATTCATTTTTGGAACTTCAAAAACTGGTGTGTATGAAAAGGGTGAACAAAACCCGAATTGAGGATTTAGAATTTGCGAACCTTATAAAAGAATTGTGAATGAATCCAGTTTTGAGTGAATGATATTTAGGATTGAATTAAGAGATATGGGTGATACCACTAAAGAAATTGGTAGAGAAATAGCGAGGAGCGATCAGAGCCCTATGGTTCAGTAAGAGTGAATTGATGGTTTAGAGGGAAAAATCAAATGATTATATGTGTGATTAACCAACAGCCTTGACTGTTGGAGACAAATGTAAAACTGGTACTTTTGGAGTTCATAGGAATATGAGATCAATGTATAGTTTAGATTGATTGTGGTTATAGCAATTGTTTTATTGATGACACCATTTGAATAGTGTACAATGTTTATAAGAGAAATGAATCTGTAATAGGGATTAAGAAATCCAAGGTAATGACAATGAGTCGAGTTGATTATTATCGAGGTTATTAGAATCTTATGAGATTAGTGTTTTAATACTAAAGTGGAGGTAATCTGATAAGTAACAAATGAAATGCTTCGTAATGTATCGCCTCGACCAAAATGAATAGATGGAGATAAAGGTAGATGGGGAAACTAAATTCGTGATTAAATGACCTTGATGTGATTGTGGTGTTAATAGATGGGTAAGACAATTTAAAACCAAAAAGATGATTCAGATTTGTTAAGTGTTACATGGACAGGATTAGAAAATATTGTTATAATCTGGTATATGTATTATTGATACCGAAAGTGAAGAATTGCGAGTAATCATGAGGAATCAATTACGATAGTGTAAAGATTGAGAAAGGAAAAGGAGTGATCGATTGTAATGATTCAGTATATTTGATAGGAATTGGTCATGTAGTGAAATAAGTGGGATACAGTATATAGTGATCGAAACAATTCCCCTGTTTCTCGGATCAATCGTATATGAAATTTCGAGGACGAAATTTTTATTAGGAGGGGAGAATTGTAACATCCCGTCATCGATGGGAAGGTTATATTGGTAAATTGGGACGGGATAGGATTTTACCCCATAATATCGACTGAACATTCATTTGGCCTCTAATTGTAGAGGATTGAGTCATTTGGCACGTGCACTGATAGCTACATGCATTCATGACTTCTTCCCGGCATTTAATTGTGATACGGTTATGAATTGTGAAATTGTGAATAATTAGGTTTGCTTTTGACATATGGAGAATTGTGGAATAATTGGGATTGAAAATTTAATAGGAAATGTTTTAGAGTAATTGCTAATTGGTAGTGACTCTTCGGAATCTTTTTGGAAAATTTCAGGAGAAAAAGTCCAGACCGGAAATTTTTCAGGTGACGGACTGATTGACCGTATAGTGTTAGAATAATTGGTAAATGGCAATGGAAAATTTAGATATATGATTTTAGAAATTTATATGTCGAGCCATTGGAATTTGGAGACTACTTGGAATGGAAATGATAGTGAATAGAGAAAGAGATTTGAGGAAATCGACAAGAAGCTTAATTAATTTACCTGAAATGCCTTAAGTCTTATATAATGGGAGGAAAAGAAATTCGTTTTCTCTCCTAGGTCACGACCGTTCTTCTTCCTTGGAGACTCACGATTTTTCTTCTGAGATTTTTGTTGCTATTCCTCCTTGTGCAAAGCCTTGCTTGTTGCTTAAGGGAGATGATATTGTGTGTGATTATGGGAGTTAACCGTGGATGCATGAGGAAAGGGGAAAGAGTTGGAGAAATTTCAGAGATCGGAGGTTTTGAGCTTGAGTTGGTAAGTAATTGGTTATATGTTGTTTATTTTGGTGCTTAATGCATTCATGAGGTTAATTGTTAAAGATTAGAGTGTTTCAGTTAAGTTAGGACTGGTTTTAGAGAGAGATTGGGCGAAAAATTGATCGGAGAAGACCACCTACGACTCGCACGTCGCGGTGTGCACGAAACCTCGCCGCAGCGAATTAACATTTAATTCGCCATAGCGAGCGGGAAGGAAGACGTCGCGGCGAGCGCAAGTCTTCCTCGCCGCGATGAGTCTTCTCCCGTGCGTCGCGGCGAGCCCTAAGAGAAATGTTAAATCATGGCGAGTGACATCACATCGTCATGCGAAGGCCTAAGACGCCATGAAACGGCTTGAGGTCGCGGTGAGGGATGATTTTCAGATTTGATTTAATTTGGTTTATGGGGCATAACTTATGGTGTAGACCTCCAATTAAGGTGATATTTGACTCGTTATGAACTAGAGAACGAGGTCTACAATTGAGGAAAAGAATGAGAGTTTGAATTTAGATTTTTGAGATTTCAATTAGTGGAAGAAAGTTAAGGATGTGATTGTATTGCAACCTAAGGATGGTTTCTGATAATTGGGTTATAATTGTGAGAATTATGAATGCAAATTCAATGCAATTGGAGTCTTCAATAGGTGAATTTGATCTAGTTCAAATGATTTTGGTTTTGAGATTTTTGTGAGATTAGCCTAGTGTATATAAATTGGCAAATGAGAAATAGCGCCGGGAAGGTCATGAATAGGCATAGTACATCTTTTTAATTAAGACATGTGCGTCATTAAATTATTTTTGATTGTGCATTTTAGTAATTGGAAATTGTTTGACTATTTTAGAGGCACCGTTGGAAAGACAATTCCACGAATATTGCTGAGACTTCCAGGCAGGTAGCTCGAAAGTGCAGGTGAGTAACCTAGTTGGTTCCTCTGTCTTTATGTGTTTAATATTATATGCATTGATGCCATGCGGAGATAATGGATGGATATATGTGTTTAATTTTGATTGATTTCGGACCATGGGTGTCCGAAATATTAAATATGTGATATTGAAGTGCTATTGTGTGTAAATGACTATGAAGGCGTCAATGAAATAAATCGTAAATGTATACGACTGAATTACCGGACTGAAAGTCCGAAGGAATAGGAAATGGGATTGAAATGTAAATGACTGTAAATGGAAACTGGAACATCTGCATTCATGCATAATGGCATGATCAGATAATGACAGTTATGACCGGAGCAGCCAACAATTTTCAGAGCTTAAAGCTCAACGCAATTAGGGCCTCGAGTCCAACGTATTTGTTAGAGCCACAGGCTCAATGATCAGGGCTTCAAGCCCAATGTAATACCAAGCTTCGAGCTCGAGGGGAGTTAGTGCATACCCTGAGGGCTCTCCTACTCCCTAGACGCGTCTATTGAATATTGATCACTGATAGGCACTCGGTCGCAACACTGTAATAAATTGGAAAGAGTCACATGTGCATTTCATATAGGATATGACTAAATGATGTGATTAAATGTGAATTTGTGAAAAAGGCGAAATGCCTTATAATCGAGAAATGTGATCATATATGATAGTTGGTAAATTGGTTGTATATGCATGAATTGAGTGAACCATCAATGATAGTTTCTCATTGAGTTCGCAAATTCACCTAACATTGCATTTATTTTTTAGGGATTCAAGAGTACCCCGTTAGACAAACGGGAGTATGAGTTGTTGGATCCCGAATCCGGAACCCAACTACTTAATCCGAACCCGTCATATTTATACATGATTCGGGATCCAACATTTATGGTATCAAAGCATAAAAAAAATCCTAATTACCATAAGATACACATGCTGGAAAATTCTAAGGCTTGGGAAAACCTGCATTTAACCTATTCTAATCTTCCCTATACCTTCATATTCACACTACAAACCACCATGTGTGAACAAAAATGCAAACCCTCACATATTCTCTATGCTGAAATTTTCAAACTTCATGTATTCTTCTTCTTTCCTTTTCCTTCCTAAATAATGTCTTCTTTAAAGCCTTAACTAAATAAATTCTTAAACTTTACAAATCTCACAATAAAATCATGAACTAGCTAACATTACTAATGCTGGAATTTTAAACCATCAAAGAAAACATGAAATTTCTTTGCTATCATCTTAGCTATATTTTATCTAAGTCATTGTCATCAAAACCTATCTCAATAAACCTCATTTTATTCCAACTAAAAGGAAAAATTCAAATTAATCCTCAAAAATAAATTAACACATACTTAATGTGAACCGGGGCCCAACATGAGCACTGTAAGAGTGACAGAGTTTGAAGTCGAGATCGGTTTCATGTCTGCATTTAAGTCATTCTGATTTATATGTGTAAATTTTTATTTCGCAGATAAATACTGTTATTGTATTGGGCCCAATTTGGCTATGATTATATGTATATGAACTGATTTGAGTACTGAAATAGTATTTGATTGAAAATGTTTTCATATTGCGGGCCCAGATTGTTTACTGATATGCGCGCCCTCAATTGTTTTAAAAAAAATAAAAATGTCATACTAAGTATTTGAATTGTTTTGACTACTCTAGCGTACCACCCTCGCGGGTCACGGGCTCAGATATCACCGTCGATGTCGGGTTCAGGTCTCACGGGAGTAGGGTCCTACATTTTTATTTTCAGAACATATCCACTTATATGAATCATAACTTTTGGCTCCGATGTGAACAATTTTCATATAATATACCGTTGGAAAGATAAAAGAAAGATCTACAACTTTTCAGAAGGAAATTTTGCCAAAATCTATCTATATCAATCCCAAATTTGACTTCTTTTCTTCCGTCTCATTTCTATCGTCTGCTTTTCTTCCGTCTCATTTCTATCGTCTGCTTTTCTTCCGTCTCATTTCTATCGTCTGATTTTCTTCCGTCTCATTTCTATCGTCTGTTTTTCTTCTGTCTCATTTCTATGGTCTGCTTTTCTTCCGTCTCATTTCTATCGTCTGCTTTTCTTCCGTCTCATTTCTATTGTCTGTTTTTTGTGTCCAAAATGTATCCACTTATACGAATCATAACTTTTGACTCAGATGTCAAAATTTTTCTTATAATATACCGTTACAAAGATAAAAGAAAGATCTACAATGTTTCATAAGGAAATTTTGCCAAAATCTATCAATATAAATCCCAAATTTGCCCCTAAAATCCGAAGACAAATTTGTCATTCATACACCAACACTGCAACTAATTCTTCACTTCATGACAATTTTTGAGACTCTTAGACACAGAATTGAAATTCGATGTCCTCATACAAAATGTAGCCATATATCTCTAGTTTAATCCAAATTAAGAATCATCTCGTTTGAATTACTAGAGAAAACGTTATGGCTAAAAGACTAAAGCATACTCAGTCAACATTGTCCAGATCACTACCAAATCTTGTTTCTAAATCTTTCCTTATCACAACTCATACCAAGATCACTCTTTCTACTCCTTCTACTCCTCATTTTCAATAAAATCATATTTAATACCATTTATAGCCAAAAGTTTTCAATGAATGCATGTATCACTTTTTATGTGAAAACATTCCGTATTTATGTGCATATATGCTAACATGATGCATGAGCAAGAAAATGCATTATCTTAATTTCTCTTTGAGCTCATAAATACTGAAAGTTCGAGTCCTAACCCTTAATATGGGGCGGGATGTTACAGTAACAACTTATAATAGAAAAATAAGAAAAACCATTTAAAAAGTTCATTGTCATAGAAAATTCTTGTTGAAATTCATAAAACACTTGTTTCTCAAATTTACAAACCATAAAACATGAATGCAGCAAACTTGTTCATATATCATAGGCACCTAAGCACATTAGAATAGTTTGGGTAAATCCATAAACATGATGAACTACACAATTCCACATAATGGCCTTGTATAGTCGTAAACTTGAGGCACTATCGCAATCCCGTATAGTGGTTTTGCGTAGGCGTAAACTTAAGGAAGTCCATAAAGGATCTCCGTGCCACTAGCGAGTAGGTGGGAGAAGCCTCAACTTGGTCAATATGCACGTGACAACTCTTGGATGGATTACACCTTACCCACATAACATGTATTTCAAAACTTGTTGTCCAAAATGGCATTTTTTGAAAACTTGATTTCATATACTTGATATATTTCGAAAACTCTTTTCGAAAACATCATTCCATAACATGCGATTTTTTCAAAAGAAATCATTTTCATAAATCATCACACAATTCACATATCACACATGTAGCAATTTTTCAATTCATTCTAGATATAATTAATGCAATAGTTATGATGCAATTTAAATCATTAAATTTCCTCGATTTAAAGAAAAAAAAGTGGCTTATTTACTCTATTATAAACATAAACCCACCTTAATTTTCTTGCTTGAAAACCTTGCTCAAAAAGCCTTTACTCTTACTCCTCTTGCCTCTCTTGGTTTTCTTCAACATTGACAAAAATGTCCAAATCAATAGGCTTTCCAATTGAGAAACCCATAAGACATATTCACTAAAATTGATCCTAAAATCTTTAACCCCATACATTTCTTAAGCTATATGAACCAAAATTCTTTCAAAAAAATCCAACAAATAAAAAATGCTCTTACCTTGATTCTTCACCAAATAATGTGTTTCTTGGCTCTAATTGAAGCTTTAACCTTCCTCTTCCTTTTTTCCTTCTTGCATAACCTCAAAATCACTCCTTAAGACTAGGAAAAATCAAAACCTAGCTTTTCTTCTTTCTTTTCTCCTCTTTCTCTCTTTTTCTTGCTTCTCTCTTTTTCTTGCTTCTCTCTTCTTTCTCTTTCTAATTCACGTTTTTGGCTTCTTCATATGCAAGCCCACTCTTTTCTTCTCCCTTTTATACCACTAATGATTGTACAAAGACCCTTCTACCCTTTCTTATATGCCTTGTAACTTAAATACTTAAGTGACTTGTCAATTTTGCCCCTCATGAAATCTTACCACCTTAACACTATAATTCAATTAACCCATGTCATAAAACCTTACTCACATTAACATGCTAATTAACTCCACAAAAATACTTTATTAAGATCTCAAAATTCATTTAATTCATTGCCTAACTTCTTTCAAAAATCAAGACCTTTTCTGATTAGGTAATTAAAGGAATTTGATAACACTTCCTTCTAGAAAAATGTTCCTCATTGTCTCAATTTTCTAATGACATCAAAATCATTCAATTTGGTTTCATAATCTAAAAGTTATACCTCAAACATTTCCAAACTATTTTTATACTGAAACAATATTCTGTGCTCAACTTCCATCCAAAACTTGAAATTCTTAGAGACTGAATTAGAACTTGATTTCATCAGACAACTTGTAGCACTATGCCTCTAGTTTACTTCAAATAAAAATCATCTCATTTGCATAACTAGAGAAAAAGTTAGGGCTAAAATACCGAAGCTTACTCAGTGAACATGTTTCAAACTAAATTTTCTAGCTTTTAAGTTCCAACATTTCACATACTATATTTCTTACTTCCAAGAAATGTTTGGGTTCCAACACATGTTCATTTTACTGTTATAATCGATGTTTATCAAAAAATGATACTTGACACACTGGTAGCTTTTCGGGCTTTAGTGCCGATCAATATTAATGATACGAAATCAGTACTGATCGGTACCAGTAATTTGGCCTAGAACCAGTCGATATCGGTCGACATTTGAAATATCGGTCAAATATTAGTCAGTACTGTAAAATTTTAAAAGTTGAGGGACTTATTTGTAAAAAAAATTAAAAATACCCCTCCTCTCGACAATCTCCTTTCCTTCTCTCTCACTCCTTTCCATCTCCAGCCAGCAATCCACTATGCCCAGCCCAGCCTCAACATCGTACTTGTCGGTCACCACTGTCTTGAGAGTTGTCGGTCATCGCCCACCATCACACCACACATCTCCACCGCAGATGACACATTAATTTACAAAAACATACAATGGCATGATATAAATTTGCTTTAGAGAAGGCGATGAATATGGAAAATATATAAATGGTAATTCATGGAAATGGTATAAAAACATATGATGTCTCATTTAAAAAATGAAAGAGAGACGATTGAGCCCTAAAAATTGGTCCACATTTAGGAGCACACAAGTTGCTAACAGAGTAGTAGTAAGAGAAAGCAAATTGGGATGAGGAACAAAAGGACATGGCTACCTTTCTATTGTTTGTCACCTAAGCTCCTAACTAACAAAACTCACAAAACCAATGCTTCTATTAGAGAGATAGAGATAAAGAGAGAGAGAAGTTACAAAGATGCTACAATATACCTTGCTAATGCATGTATATATATATATATATATATATATATGTACAAAGTTAGTATTTTTAGGATGGTAACTTTTTTTTGGAAGATGATAAATTTGGACTATATTGTAATTTTTAAAAAAATTAGGAACTATTTTATAAATTTAAAAAATTACCTAAAATGATACCTAAAATTGATCGGTATCGGTACAGTACTTTACCAAAACCAAATATCATACCAATACTAGTACGGTATTCATAACATTGAGTCTTAGACTGTAAAATTGAAAAAGTAGAAGAAGAAATTAAAGAACATATCAAAACTTATCTTAAATATAAATCACACAAGCCTGTCATCCTAATTCTCCTTTTCACACTCTCACAAAGCTTCTTCGTCCTCTTGTTGTTATACTCTTATCTCCTCACCGTCATCAGATTGTCACCATTACTATTACTACACTACGTGTCTCTCTTTGCTAGTGCTCGCCCGTCACTTCATCATCTCTTTATCCCTTTAATATACGCCATTATCCTCTTCTGCCTTTATAGTCTACATTGTGCTTATTGCTTAAAATATAACTCCAAGGGCAACATAAAAATACTCATATTAGTTGCCTGAGAGACATATTTAACCATTATTACTTCTCGGTAAGTGTTTTTTTTTTTTGGACAACTCTTGCTCCAAACTAGCTAACTGTACCTGTTTGTAGAAAGGAAAAGTGTTGAAGCTTCTTATTTAATTTTACAACAATCCAGAAGCAAAACATGTCTCTCTTAGTCCCCTTATTTTTAGTATTTATGCTTGAAGGCTAAAACGTTGAAACTAAGAAGAACTTAATTTTGTATTTGATTTATTATTATCATATTATACAATATTTACATTGTAGTTAAAATTGGATAAGTAAATATAGAGAGTTGATGTGGAGAAGTCCTCTACATATTACAAAATATTTTTAGATTTATCTTTTGTAAAACAATTAAGTTTGTGATAATTTAAAATCTTCACCATTTATTAGTAATTCAATTTTAAGTATACATACATCTAGTTTCAATGTTTTAACTAGTTATTCAACCGATGAAGTTTGTAATCAAATCAATTGTTCTTTTAAAGTTTAATATGATATATAGGTCACCAACCACAAATTTTATAACTAGTTTTCCATACAAATAATTAAACCTTTATACTAACAACCAATTTTATAAAAGAATTTCCATCACTTTATAAAAAGAGTATTAGTATCCTTTTCGCAAATCTTCATATATCTATTAATCATTTAATTCAAGAAAGTTGTAAAGATAGTAAAACTAGATTAACAACTTAGTAACCTTGAAAAGCTTTAGAATTAGTTTTACACCTTATTAGAATATGGTCAGCATTGTTTCAAGAAGAGGATTAGAAGAATAAATGAGTGTTAATATTTTTTTCCTAGGTTATACAGCAATACTAATCTATTTTAAAGATCTTGGTTGAGACTTTCTTAGAGGTGAAAAGAAATAGGGGGTATGGGAAAGACAAGCTAAAATGTTGCATTCATCTATTATGTGCCTCAATTCTAAGCCATATGGTTTAGGAATACATAATCTTTGGTGTGTGTTTTATCTATCTTAGTCCTTTATATTCATGTCATTAATTCCAAGTTTGAAGTTGAAGTCACTAACATGAAGGTCAAATACTTGAACTAGGAATTGATGTCTTCATAGCATTTTGTTAGATTTTCTATCACATTAACAATATTAATTTTATTTTTTAAGTATTTGTATATTATCAATATTATCATAATTGAATTTTAAAATTTTCTAATTAATGATGTTATATGTGAAAACTTTAGTTTTATATGAAGCTATTAATTTAATTGTACATATATGTTTATTTATTTTACAAATAAATGGAGAAAAGGTAAGGTAATCATGATAATTCAACCTCTTCAAAAAGATCCAATGATCTAGCTTGGGCTCATGTTAGATTGGTTCTTAGAATAAAGAATCATACCATTTGTTTGTATTGTAACAAGCATTTGAAAGGTATAGGAATCAACAAAATAAAGAAGCATTTAGCTGGAATCAAAGGTGACGTTAACCTTATAAGAAAGTTAGTCATGATGTGAAATGACAAAGGAGAGTTTTATTTGAATAGTATCAACATAAGAAAGAAAGAAGGCAAATACTAAATTATAAAATTGGCAGCGAAAGTCCTTTTGTGATGGTCAAGATGATATTGTAAATGTCAAAGGTGGTATTTCTACCCAACAAGAAGGGATTATTGTACCTAATGTGAGGAAGAGAGACAACAAGTGTTAACTTTTTTGTACCAAAAACTCCTAGTGCTCAACTTTAATTTTTAGTGCCTTACAATCTAAAGAAGCAACTCATAATGTAGAAATGACAATGACTAGATGGTGGTAAGATACAGGTGTATCATTCAATACTACTTAGTCTCATTATTACTAGCTTATGGTGGGTGTTATTTCCTTTAATGGTCCCAGATGCAAAGCTCCTTCAATTAACAACAATAGAGATAATCTTTTGACTAGCTCTATTTTTTTAATAAAAATTTATTTGAATAAAAGAAGAATGACTTGAAAAACTTATAGTTTTCAATGATGTGTGAAGACTGGACAAATAGAAGACATGAGCTTATTATCAGTTTCTTAGTTTATCATGCTAAAAGAACAATGTTTTTAAATTCTATTGATGCATTTAGCCTTGTTACAAATACTGATACGTTATTTCAATTACTGGCTAAATTTTTTAATGCAGTTGGATATAAAAATATTGTAGTTTATCACTGACAATCATTCTACTTATAAAGTTGTGAATGGAAAATAGTTACAAAGCAATTATAATTCTTTTTCTCGGACACGTTGTTCTTTATATTGCATTGTCCTAGATACTCTTTTATCATTGATAGAATTGTACAAAATTTAAGAAAAGTGACAATTTTATTTAAAATTAATGATTTAAAAACCCAATAGGTTCAATAGTAAAAATCTTAAATTATTTGACTTTTTAGTTTAGTTTTTAAATTTTGGTTTGATTTACTTTAATAACTCTTGTTGTTACAAAATAATTAATTTATTAATTAATCAACTAATTTTGTAAATTAATAAGTTCTTATAAACTAAAATGAATTATTTAATTTTCATTTAATAACCTCTTTTTCAAACTTCAAATTCTTTGATAAGTAAGGACAATCTCTTTCAATTATATTTCAAATTCTTAAATTTTATTCAATTTAGTCGGTTTTATGATGATCTAATATCGGTTAAGCCTTTTAGACCTTAAACATCTTGTTTTACATGTTTAACTTCCGATCTAGTTGTTAAAATATTGTTTATAATTATGCATGAGTCTTGAATTTGATGAAAAAGATTTTCACCGATGGTACAAAGTAGTATCATCCTGCTATTGCAAAATTTGCTACCAATTTCTTTTCACTTTAGTGTCTTATTCTAATAAAGAATGAGCTGAGACAAATGATCTCAGTATACTAGATCTAATGCTAGAATGAAAGTTTTTAAAATTATACTCAAAGATTATGAATGTTGGTCCCAATGTTAATATGTCAACCAAGTTTATGACCCTTTAGTGAGAGTTCTTTGTCTAGTTGATAATGATGAGAATGTAATAATGAGTTATTTTTATGATGTCACAAAGAAGGTGAAGGAAGCAATCAAGGTCAATTAAAAAAGGAGTCTTATTTATATTTATCTTATCTTGTAGTTATTAACGAAAGATGATAATGACAACTTTTCTGTTTGTTGTTTGCTATTGGCATGTTTTTGAAACCTAATGTCCATTGCAGACTAACTTCTACAAAGAAAGATGAAGTTAATAGGGGAATACTATTAACTATCACAACAACTATTACAAATGAGAAGATGCAAGATCTCCTTACCTCATGAATGAAGGCACACAAGGAAGCGTGCAGTGATTTTGAGATGCCCATTGCAATTCATCAAAGAGACAAACTGTAACATCCCGTTACCGATGGGATGTGTACAGTTCATTGCATTCGTATTTGGCATGCTCATGCATGATTTATTTATAGTATAATTGGTAATGATCATATTGGTATTTGTACGTACATACAAGTATGACATATTTTTGACTTAATTTGGATAATTTAAATTTGGATATGATTAGGTCATGTGTGGAAATTAGGTCATATTAGACTTGGAAATTGAAATTTGAATGGAAAATGAAAGTTAGAAAGTGGAATTATGGAATTGAAGTATATGATAATGAGTTTTCTATTTTTGAGGATTTATAGGAATTTTTCTGGAATTTTCGGAGCGATAGGCCCGGACCAGAAAAAATTGATAGATGACTGATTAATTGGATTTTCGGTTCCGAAATTGATTATCCAATGGCACGAACAAGTTAGAAATTTGAATTGAGGAATTAAGGTTTAGCCATTGGAATTCGGGAGAAACTAGAATTAGAAATCGTCTTGAGGTGGTTCGGATCAGATTGGTGGCAAATGACATTAGCCAAACAAGCCCTTGTTTCTCTATATATATATATAGCCTTACCTTTGAAATTCTTGTCCTCTACGAAGCTTTCTTCCTCTTCCTTCTTTCATGGTGGATCTTCCTCTTGGAGTTTCTTCTTGATTTCTTCTTGCCAGCTGCTTCTTCCTTTGTCATTGATCATTTTCCCCTTTGGCTTGGTCTGAAAGAAGATGATTTGTGGGTTGATTTTCTGTGATGTCGTGGGTGTGCGAGAGTTGAGGGATTGGTGATTTTCGAAGGATTCGAGGCTTTAATTTAGTAAGTTTGTTTCCTTCTTGCTTTAGATAGTTTGATTTGTTGATTTATTGAGTTAGATTGATGATTTAGTTTGAAAAATTACGGGATTTGGCATTAGGGTTTCCGATTATGGTTTTCGATTGGTTTTAGGGTTGAGATTTGGGGAAAACGATAATTTGATGAAATAAAATCTAAGGGTTAGTCCTATGATAGGTATGGAATTATTTGGGAGTGAATTGTGAAGTGAAAAAAACTAGATTAGAGGAGTTAGCAGTCAGAAATCTGGGATTTTCTGGGTTTTCTGGGCGTATCCGTGGTTGCCTTGCCAAGATGACGAACACGCCATGGCGAAGCTAGTCTCGCTGCACGCTACGCGGTGTCGTCGAAGGCGCCGTGGCGAGGAGGTGAAGGCGTCTTATTGCGGCGTAAGCGAAGGCGTGCGTGTGCCTTGGAGACGAGTTGATCTGCATGGCGTGGATGGCGAAAGGGAGCTTCGCATGGCGAAGGAGTTGATGTCGCGGCAAGGAAGCTTGTTCCTCTGAAAATGAAATTGAGTTTTTAAGTTAGGAGATTAAAGAATTTGATGGTTAAATTAATTAGGGATTAAATTCAATTTGGAAATTCGGAATTTGGGGATTAAAAATTGAGATCGGGAAATTCAGAATTGTGTCGGAAATGTCATAACACGTATAGTACGTACATTATTCAATTCATATGCATAATTGGACATTAGAATTGGCACAATTAGTAATGTTATTTATATTTGATTGTTATAGAGGCTCAAGTGGATCGTCGATCGTCCGACGTAGGCGAGACTTCCCGGCAGTAGCTCGGAAGTTCTGAGGTGAGTAACCTAGTTGGTTTCTCAACCTTTATGTGTTTAATTTTATGCAATTATGCCATGTGGAGTTAAGGATGGATTATATGTGCTTGATTTGAGTGATTACGGACCACGGGTGTTGGAATAATTGGGTATGCTATAGAAGTGTTAATTGTGCATAATTGTTCCTAAATGATTTTAAATGGTGAGAATTTGGCATAGGAAGTTCTATAGTGATGCATGTATTGTAAATGGGACATGTGCATACATGCAAATTAATATGATCAGATAAAGGCAGTTGTGACCGGTGTAGCCACCGTATTCAGAGCTTTATGCTCAACGTACAGGGCTTCGTGCCCAATGATTTTCAGAGCTATATGCTCAACGTATTAGGGCTTTTGAACCCAATGTTTTCAGAGCCTATGGCTCAACGTATATGAGCTCAGGCGCAAGGTCACAACAACGAAAGAAAATGAAAGAGTCACATGCACACTACATATATGAATGATTACCTGTGAATTATGTGAAAGGCAAATCGCCTTATAAATGTGAAATTGACTGCATGTGATTTCTTGAATGTGGTAGTATACGACATTATGTGATTATTTGGATATGCATGAGTTGAGTGAACCATCGATGATGGTTACTCATTGAGTTTCGCAAACTCACCCCGATTGCGACTATATTTTTCAGGACAGTGTTAGGTTGACTTCTAGCTCCGATCAGTGAGACTTTTCCTGTTGTGTGTGCCGGCAAGAGGAGCATGGCCCACAGGTCTGTCAGCTGGGAATCTTTTGGGTATTTTGTGGATGACTTGGCTAAGAGTTGTATTAGTTCTTTTGGACTTGTATGATTGTGTATATATGACTGATGATGTATTATGGTTTTAGGAAATGAAATGAGAAGTACGATTTGGTTTTAAAATTGAGCGAATCTGATATTACTGCTTTATTCATATTGATGCCATGAGGTTATAGAAATGATAGTTTGGTAGTGCACCCTTATTGTAGGTTGTGCACCGGTACGACCTACGGGCGACCCGGTGTATACTCTACGGTGAGGGGGCGCTACACAAACTTAATTCAGGTATATATTTCTTCAATTTTGTTACCTATTAAAAATTAATTATTATTTTATTTTATTTATAAAGTTAATATTATTATCTTACAATTGCTCAGTAGGACCAATTTGAAAGTTATGGTGCAGAATTGTAAAAGTTTGTAGCTCGAATTCTAAGTCAATACGTAAATGCAACTTAGTGTGAAAGGAATTAGAGCATATTTAAATTCTTCTATCCCAAGAAAAGAAATAGGTTAGAACTAAAAGGATTGAACAATTTGGTCTTTATTAGATGCTATTTAAAGCTTTAAAAAAGACATGTTATTATCATTATTAAGTTGAATATAATTTCTTATAATTTACTAATAATTTAATTTTATTTGTTTACTAGGAATTTTAAAATTAAGTAGTTAAGATCCAGTTTGACTTGAGCATATCAATCTTTTAACGGATTGAGTTTATGAGAAACCAAGTTTGATAGATAATAATGACGTAGAAGATAATCTTAAATAGAAAAATATTGACATACATTTGGTGTAATGAATTTAAATGATAGTGATGATGAGACTTTCCTCAATGATGAGGATTTTGTAAAAATAAAATTAGAGCTAATATGATTGGCGGATATTTCATTAAATGAAGCTCGAATTTTATTTTTCTATTTTCTTTTAATTTCACTTGTATTTGATGTATGTGTTAAATTTTATTCATGCAATATAAATATAAAACTTTTAATTATAATTATTTTCTTTCATATTTTATTTCTACTTGGTTATGTTCTTCAACATGAAATATTTTTTTAATCTTGATGAAGTACTCATGAACCTATATTATTCTTACTATATAGTATTTTGATGTAATTGTTCTTTATTATATGATGTAATTGTAATATTTTAAGTTCTTTTGTATTATTATTAGTTTTATATATGTATGATAATTAAATAGTATGTTCTTATATTAATTGTGGTTATTGTTTATATGTGAAATAAATGAAAAGTAAGAGGCGTGTTCTTAGAAACAATTTCCACTTTTCGATGTTCTTACCATTAATCAATCTCATTCAAATCAAACAAGCAATTTCCACTTTTAGAAATATAACCTCATGCAAAACTCAATGCTTGATCATATTCTTAGATGTCCATACACATTTTCTTATACATTCTCAAATCATACAAACTTTTTATACATGCAAACAAACCCAAAATTCCATTTTTTAGCTAAACACTTTTTCTAATTCTTTTTCTACCTTTGTCGTAACACCGATTTTATCAAAAATCGGGCAGCATAACGTGTTGGACCCCGAACTTTGAGTGGAAATTAGAAATATGAAAATGAAAGTAAATGAGTGTTTTGTATGTGATTTCTGTTATGGATGATTATGATATTGGAATGTGAATTATGTATGGATGGTGAGTTGAGGAACCTTAAGTAAGAACTATGGTGATATATGTGAGATCCTATGCAAAAGCAAGAGAGGAGTTTGGTAAATGGCATGATACTATTAAATGTGAGAAATCATATGCATTGAGGTTGAATGTAGAATAAAAATGTGTAAGTTGATTCGTGAGGAATTCGGGAATAATTGACACAGAATTGGCCAAAGTTGCATTCTTTGAAGTTGTAGCTTGCTCTTTTATCTTTCCAACGAGATCAAGTATGTAAGATTTCGAGATCGGAGTTAAGATTTATAGTTGATACAAGTTATGATGTTATATAAGATTGATATCAGTGACAGCTTTGATGACATGTTTGAGATTTGAGGTTTTGAAGAACCAATTTAGTTAAGTTTTGAGAAGATTGTGAATTGAACTTGTTGTTCGATTAGTATGAAGAGTTAGGCATTTGAATAAGTAAATTTGTGAAGATTAGAAGTGTATATGATGTTAGTTTAGATGTGAGAAGCTTTGGAAAGGGTTGAAGAGGTTTTGGAAAAACGCATGTCCATTAAACGGACCTTCTCGGGTCAAAAGGACCCTTTGCTGTGCCTATGTCCATTAGACGGACATGGATGTCCGTTAAACAGACTTTCTTGGATGGTTTGGTGCATTTTGGGCCGTGACTGTCCGTTAAACGGACATGCATGTCCGTTAAATGGACATTCACGGGTCAGCTTGTGAAAATGGTGATTTTTGACACTTTTAGAGGCCGAATCTGATTTTGTGGTCTTCATAAGAGTTGTAGCTCTTGAAGTCTAATTTCAAATGGTCCAAGAAAGAAATAAACCCGATATCTAGGTTGAAAGTTATGGCGTTTGAGGTAATTCTTGAAACACTGAATTCCTAAGACATGTATCCTTCTCTCCATGAAAATTTGTATCAATTGGGGTTGAATTGAAAGAGTTTGATTGAATCTTATGATAATCGGAATGATTTGTTTCCTTCTGATCTTGCTATTTTTCCTTCCTCATCCGACCTTGTCAGATCTTTTACTTATATCTTTTTCGTCCGACATCCGAATGACTTGGTTCTTGAAGCGTTGGATTCCTAAGACAATGAATTTGATTTTATGTGAAATTTGTGAATTTTAGAGACTTAATTGAGGAAGATTGTTTAAATCAAAGTGAGACAGGAAATTTCTGAACAAAGTTCAGTATTTTGCAAAATTTGGGATCTGTGGTGATCCGATTGAAGAGCGTCTTAAGGCAAAATAAAGCTAAGACATGGGGCTACAAGTCATATGAAGAAATAAATTTTCAATTTAGCCCTTAATATTGCCAATTTGTGGAAGGAAGTGAAGTGCTAGAAAATGTGTTAGTAGAATGATATGTCCGACATGTTTGGACTATAACTTTTGGTGTAGTGCTCCAAATTGAATGATTTTTTAGGCATTATGAAATTAATACAATGATGAACAATTATCTAGAAGGAAGTTTTGACAAATTCCTTCAAATTGATAGTGCGAAACATGTCCGCAAGTGAGCATGACTTAAAGTAAAGTGTAGGGGCAAATTCAAAAATTTGGCTAAAGAGTAAGGGTAATTTGGTCAATTACCACCCATTTTAATGACATGGCGTATAAATAAGAGGGGATTTTTGTCGGAAGAGAAGCAAGGCACGAAAATGAAAGAAAAGAGGGAAAGAAAGAAAAGAGAAAGAAGAGATTTCGTGGAGAAGAAGGAGAAAGAGGAAGACGAAGCTAGGGTTTCAGATTTTGGAGGTTCCAAGCAAGGTTTTTCGTTGGTTTATGGGGGAAAAACATGGAAAGAAGCGAGAGCTCCAAGATGAGCCAAGCAAAGCACGAAAATGGAGAAGGTTAAGGTAAGAGATAAGTCTTGATCATTGAGTTTTAGTGAGATTTTGGTTTCTTTGACTTAAGTTTAGTGTGGGCTTGTGATTCTCAAGCCAATTTTAGAGTTTTCATGGTTGAATTGATTTAATTGTGGATGTTTATGACTTAGGCCTTTTTTCTTGAATGAGAAAAATTGAGGAGAGGCTTAGGAGACTTGAGGATTGGAACAAGCTCCAAGCATGGATAAGAGGTGGGTAATGTGTTTATTTTTCAAATTATAAGCTAATTATAAATGTTGGTTTTATAAGCTATTGTTTTCAAATGATTTGAATCAATTGAATTTTGGGATGATTTATGAACTATTGGATTCATTGTTTTCTGAACGAATCAAGAATTGTTTCGGACTTTCAAATGAAATGATTCAATTAACTACTTTCAAAGTATATGAAAGATTTGATGAAATGAGCATAATTATTGAATTCTTTATGTTTGATTGTTTGAGTTTTCAATATGTGAATTTTGACTTTTTATGAGATTGATTAATAGTTTGAGAATGTGTTTGAATTGTTATATGCATGTATGCAAGTTTGTGAATGTGAATGTGTTGAATACGATACAATATAAAAAGTTGAATTTTCGAAAATGTGCCTTCGGGCAATAGGATTTTTCAACCATGAATATGTGTTATATGGATTTGGTTAGGTCCCCCAAATAGAATCAGTGCACTGGTCTCATGTGTTTAAAGCCTTCTCCTGGCTGCCCGCTAGTGGCTATGGAGCTCTTCACGGACTCCCCATGTGTTTCACGGCTGCACAGGACCGCTTTGCGGAAATGTGCAATACGTCCTATTTTTGGGACCGACCCAAACCGATTGATTTGTTATACGTTTTGCTTTGTGTAGAATGGGGTGCATTTATATGTGATTGTATTCCATGTGTTTCGATTATATTCATAAATTGTAAAAAGGTTTGGATTTTCGACAAATGAGAAATTTGGGATTTTCAACGATGATAGTTTTGGAAACTGTTTGTAAATGTTTATGAAAGTTTTGAAATTGAGAAGTTTTTAAGAAATAAACCTTCAATGTTTTCTTATTGTGATGTTTTGATCAACTGTGTTGGAACCCCTCCCCGGTGAGTCGCATGCCCGACGTCCAACGTGACATCCGGACGCGCATCTCACGAGGGAGGAATTCCTCACCACGAAAGAAACTTCAAATTGAACTTAATTTAACGACATCCAAATAAAACCTGATAACTTTACCCTAATGTTCCTCCAACAAAAATTAATCTGCTTAGGGCCCATGACTAAATCCGACTTCTTAGCTAAAATGAAATTCCATATCTCTCGTTCAATTAGAATCTGAATTCGCCTCAATCGGATCTCTATAGCTCACAAAATCGTCCAAAAACGGATTTACATCCAACTTTGTCACATAATTGATTCGCTTTAATCTTATCCGTAATTTCCGACTAAAACTCAAAACTCTCATTTTACTAAAAAAAGTACAAAATTTTTTTAGAAAACTTACGGTTCAAAAATCGTGCAAATCGGAGGTCAAACGGGGAATTTATAAGCAAAAGAGTGAGAGAGAGAGAAAAATTGGAAAAGAAAAAGGAAATAGAAAATAGAAAATCACCCAAAGCAGCGTCGAAGCGCTTGCAGACAGGCGCTGGACGCCCGGCTCGTGGGCGAGCCTCGCCACTGAGGGCGCGAGTTGAAGCCCGAGTGGCGAGGGCGAGCCTTCGCCCTCGCGAGGTGCACGCGGACGCCCGGGTTGCGAGGGCGAGCCTTCGCCCTCACGAGGGCGTATGCGGGCGCCCGCCTCGCAAGAGCGAGCCTTCGCTCTTGCGAGGGCGCTCGCGAGCCAAAATAAATTATATATTTTTTATTATTTTTTTTGAAAAAAACTGAAATAACCTCTCAACTTTGCAACCCTATAACTTTTCACCCCGAAATCGAAATTTTGCAAACTTAGTGTCATTAGAAAGATAAAAGGGAGTTCTACAACTTCCTAGAAGGATTTAAAAACTAATTTAGCCATTAGAGAGTCGTAAATAGCTTCAAAGGTACTGCTATAAACACTCATTTTTTTCCTACACAATGCTAAAATTTGAAAATTCATATCTCTTAGCACCTAAAAATGACACATTAGACCTCGTTGGATAGATAAAAAGAAGATCTAAAAGTTTCATGAAGAGAAAAAAAAAACAATTCAATCATTAAAGAGGGTAAAAACCTACGTGAAGTTTCAGCCTAAAAACTTAACCAATGGAACAGCAATTTTGCTCACATAAACAGTAACTGTCAACTTCCAAAGCTCATAACTTTTGATTCTTAACTTCAAGAACTGCAAATCATACCTCATTTTAAAGGTAGAAAGATAATCTACATTTTTCATGAAGAACACAAAAACCAGATCAGTCTCCAAGAGGGTGAAAAAGGCTTCTAAAGGTGCTGCAAAATTTCAGTGATTCCCACAGTAGCTGAAACCTTTCCATTTTCATAACTTTTTCATCCTAAGTTCAATAGAGACAAATTTTATGTCGTTGGAAAGATCTAATCATGCACTACAATCTTTAAGAGGCATCTCCTTGAAAATCTCACTCTAAGATACCCTAAAACTCAAAACAAGTTGCTGTTCAATTTGGGAAAAATTGGACAGCATTTCCCCTAAAAGTGCTCTAACCAACTCTTCAATCCAACACACAACCTGCATGAAAACTTATTCTTCCAATTTCCATAAAACACAATTCAAACCCAATATACTCAAATCAAAGGCAGTCACACACTCCTAGGGTTCTATTGCGTCCAAAACATAACATACTCCAATCTCACCTTATCTTTTGTCAACTTCAACCATACATCATTCCATGTTTAAGAAACAAACACAAAATACATTTCCAAATCCAAAACTCTTACAAATATGTGGAATTAAATTCATACAAAGCTTTAGAGGGCATTTTGGCCCAATTACATCAAAAGTAGCAAAAATGAATAAAGGCTCAAATGCGGCCTAAAGCTTGTTTTCTTAAAAACACAACTTCAAACACGACTTCAAAAGCAAAATTGCATCGGAGTTGCTTCAATCCCGATGCGGTGACTCGGTTTCTCGCTCGACACCTGTGGAGGAGAAAAGGGGGGTGAGCTCGACGGCTCCATGGGTAATAACTTAATAACGAGAAATAAGCATAAACCATTATACATTCTTTATATTCAAACAATATCACATTCATTAAAGCAATTTCACTTTACCACTCTTTTCACCGAATTTACTGTTTTGAACAATTTACAAACTTAGCATATCACAAAGATAACCTAGCCAATCACAACTTCACAAACAGAGTGGTTCGGGTGGATCCGAAACAGAACGAACAACACATTTCCGCGAAGCGGTCATGTGTAGTCGTGACGAATAGGAGTCCTTAAGAGGAACTCCACGGCCACTAGCGGGCAGGCGGGAGAAGCCTATAATAGACAGGTGCACCTGACTCAGACTGGACCACCACAAACCCAAAGAAAACATATAATTCACACAATTTAAAGACAATTGCCTCTATTGGCATTTACAAATTCATTTTCACATAAATTGCCAAAACGACAATCTTTTTCCGAAATCACAGTTTCTTATCGTTTTCACTTAACAAATCATTGAACCAACCATTCCAACATAAATTCATAAACAAGAATATCACATACGAGTTCAAACATCATCAAGCGTAATTCTTACAAACTTTCCAATTCATTTTAACACCTTAATTCGCATTTATTATAAAAACGGTAATATACCTATTAACTCAATTATTAAAGAATTACCCACCTTAAATTCCTTTATCTTTGATATTGATCCAAAGGCCTTGCTTCTTCCTCCAATTGCCTTAATTCACCTTCATTAAGCATGATTATCCCATAAGAACATAGGATATCAAAATCTGACAATTTTAAGGATACGAAAGCATGGAATTTTACCCATCTAACTTTACCCATAACCTTTCTAAGCTCTTTAAACTAAAACCTACCTAAATAAATCAAAGAAAATTCAAAAACCCCTTACCTTATGGAAACCCACGTTTTTCTCTTTTTGTTTCCAAGGAAGTTTAAACTCCTCCTTTCACTCTTTCTTCTCACATAAAACTCTTCAACCTTCCTTTCTAAAGCAACCTAAACCAAAACTCCTTCTTCTCTTCTTCTTCCTCTTCTTCTTCTTCTTCAACCGAAACCTCCCTCTCTCTTTCTCTATAAATTTCGAAAACTTCTCTTCTTTCTTGTAGTTTCGGAAGTTTCTAGGTTTAGAGACTTAAAACAATAAGTCTTAACTTAAAACTCATACCTAAACTACGTAGTTTTGGCTCCTTCCCACTTTTCCTTAACATTTTCATGCCCAACACATCATCATACGACTCCATCATTTTGCCTTCCTTTGATATTGTTTAAATGGTATTTAAATGGGCTAAAAGCCCATCTTTCTAAACCTTAAGACTTAAAAACCTAAACAACTTCTTAAATTAGCCCTACACTAACATATGCCTTTAACTTCTAAGAATTTCTCAAAATTCCAATTTTAACTAAATCCTTTCAATATATTATCATTAACTAAACATTAAAATCCCCAAATAATTTTATCTTAAAGCATTTAATCAATCTAAACTTCCAAATAAATCAAATATGCTTAAAGCGAATCGAGGCCCAACAAACTGAAAGTAAGGTTTGAAAATGTTTTGCTTATCATTTGATTGATAAACATGTTATCTACGAGCTTCCGAGCTCACCCCCCCTTTCATGCCCATCTCCAGGTATTCGAGTAGGAGATCGGATGAAAGACGTCAAGACATCAGTATTTGTGCATGTTTTGTACTTTGTGTATTTGGTTTATGATTATTGGAAATGGTCTATGGCTTGGAATGCCATTAGAGTATTGTAAGCATTTGGTTCATAATGTATTATGGATTATGATATTGTATAAGAACTTGAGTTATGGAATTGGAGAATGTGTATGACTATGGATTGTGTAAATTGGTTTTGTACGGAAAGTGAATAGAGTTATGAATGTAATTGGGATATATATATGTATAGATATGGATGAATGTGTTTGATGATGGGATATGAATTGTGATGATTTATAAATATGATTGGTTTTGGGTTTGATGGAAGCATTATTTTGTATATGAGTTAATGGGAATTGTATATAAGTTTGAATGTGATGAATATGAATTGAACATGAAAAATGACTTGAAGTGGTTTAGAATTTAGGTTTACGGTTATGCTGAGATCCCGGACAGAGGGTCTGATGGATTATGATGTATGTGTAATTGTCTGGAATTTATAGAAGTGAGATTTACACCTTGCAGGTTTAGGTTTTGTTCATGTGCAGTCGTTATGCTACCCGATTTTGTAGAGTAGCATATGGATAAGTGTATTAATATATATATTTATGGATTTATTGGCATGAGTGTGAAATTTCTATGGCAAGAAATAAGAATAAGGATAAGAGTATGTTCGTTATGAAGATATTAAGTTATCGTTTAATTAGAAGATTGTGGTTAATAATTGAGATTTGTATGAGGAAAACTTTCGAAGGGTGGAATTTATTTTTTTGATTTTGTATAAGATGGATTAAACGATGAAAGAAATGAATAAGAAGAAAAGGAAAAAAAATTTACATCGATTCAGATAGGTTAATTCCAAGGTTTCCAATGCGATCAGTTTTCTATGTTCACGCTTCGGATGTCAGAATCTGAATTCAGTACGAAACCACCGTTGGTATGCTTTGATTTCAATTTCACTTTCTATTTGCATTTGATTTCATTTGGTATCTGATGTGGATCCGTTTTGATTTATTTCAATTCGAATTGATCCGTTTGTTTCGCATTTGAATTCGATTTCCATTTGTATTCGATTCGACTTATTTGATATACGATTTCGGTTGGATTCATTTTCGCCTGGTTCGAATCATTATTTTTCGTTCCATTTCGGATTCGATTTAAGAGTGATCATGTTAAGTTTATATGCAGTTGGGTCACGGGATCCAACATAACAGTTGTATTTAGAACAGCCCAAAAATCTGCAAAGGATAAAACGCACTTCTATAATTCTCACACCATAACCAGAA
Source organism: Erythroxylum novogranatense (assembly GCA_029891385.1). Lineage (NCBI taxonomy): Eukaryota > Viridiplantae > Streptophyta > Magnoliopsida > Malpighiales > Erythroxylaceae > Erythroxylum > Erythroxylum novogranatense. The sequence continues at coordinate 57,150,070 of CM057226.1, read as the reverse complement.
TCACCAGACCCCCTGTAACATCCCGTTATTGTTAGCAAGGGTATTATGGTAATATTGGGTCAGACTGATAGGTTTCACTGCATTCACTGACTGAGCATGTTACTGGCCTCTAATTATAGAGGAACAGGTTTATTGCATATGCATTTATTCGTAGGTACATGCATTCATGATTTTCTGGCATTTTAATTGTGAGTGTGAATTGATTTGGATCGTGAACTGGAAACTGACTGGATTGCAATCGATTGAGAAATTATGAGTAATTGGGTTCAAATAATGGATTTAAAATAATTAAGAGTGATTGGTAATTAATAGTGGCTTATAGAAAATTTTCGAGAAATTTGGGAAAAAATGCCCGGACCGAAAATTTTGGAGTGACAGACTGATTGACTGTATAGTACTGAAAAGAATGTCTAATGGAAATGGGAAAATTAAAGTTATTCTGTTAGGAAATAAAAATGTTGAGTCATTGAAATTTAGAGACTGAAATTTGATCTGATTTGGAGATCTATGTCTATAAATAGTTAGGTTTGAACATTGGGGATTTTATCCTAAGGCAAATCGTTTCTTCTCTTCCTCCTCCCACGGTGATCTTCGATTCCTCCCATCGGTGAGGATTCTTCGATTTTTCCTTGCGGTTTTCTCTTCATTGTGCTAAGCTAACTGGTTTATTGTGATTGATGAAGGTTGAGAAAGATTGAGAGTGGGTTATCGTTGATTTCGAAGGATTTTAGGTTTTACGGTGATTTGTGATTTTGATCTTTGATTGGTAAGTTTTAATGGCATTAATGTTGTTATTAATGGTTTTTATTGCATTTATGGCATTTATTGTGGTTGATATGAGTAGTTCAGAGTGTTAATGGAGGTTTTAGAGAGATAAATGGACGGAAAAGCGATCGGAGAAGAAGAGGAATCCCCGCACGTCGCGACGTCTGGAGCGGCCTCGTCGCGGCGAGAAAATTTAGTGCTCGCCGCGACGAGCGCAGCGAGACTCCGCGGCGAGCGTCAAATTTGTTGACGCCGCGGCGAGCCTCTTTCGCCTCGCGGCGCGCCCAGAATGTATTGCACGCCGCGGCGAGCAGTCTTCACGCCGAGGCGAGCAAACCATTTTACGCCGCGGCGAGAGCTTCTTGGTCGCGGCAAAGGGACTTTTCTGATTGGATTGATTTTAGTTTATTGGGCATAACTTATGGTATAGACCTCTAATTGAGGTGATTCTCGATTCATTGTGAACTAGAGAAAGAGGTCTACAATTGAGGATAATTATGAGAGTCAGAATTTAATTATTACGATACTGATTCATAGAGAATAAGGTCAATTATGGTTTATAGTGTGACCTAAATATTGAATTGAGACAATTGGAGTTTTAATTGGGAATTTTAATAAAGGTTTTGACCCAATGGATAGGGAATTGCTATGGAGAGTATAAATTGAGGAAATTGAACTGAATTATAGGATTGGATCAATTATTGTCGATCAATTAAGCGAAGTGATAAAATTGGGCCTAAGAGTTCTAAATTGGGTTTTAGTGCCGGGAAAATCGTGAACATGCATTGTACATAATTTCATAGAGACATATGCATCACTGAATTGTTTAATTGAGCATCTAGTAATGGGACTGTATTTTACTGTTATAGAGGCGTCGTTGGATCGTCATTCCACAGACATTGCTGGAACTTCCAGGCAGTAGCTCGGAAGTTACAGGTGAGTAACCTAGTTGGTTTCTCAAATTCCTGACTGGATAAATGCCTAATGTGAATTACTTGTCAATGTGAAATTGTATGATTACTGAAATGTCTGAAATGCACATGATCGAATGACATGTTTCTACTGTACTAGATTGGACTACTATATTGGGTGGACTATCAGATGTTCTTGAGAAATACAATCTTGGGCTTTTATAGTCATACATTTGAATTCTTGAACAACAATTATCGAATTCTTGAGCCTTTGCATTGCATGCATAAATGCATTATCAGATAATGGATATGTGACCTAAGTTGCTACTATCACTGAAAAGAGCCTCGAGCTCGAACATCATCTCGACCGGACCTTGAGCCCGAAGGAGAAATCACAGCGTCCCTCACTGATTCTTGGGGCCTTGGGCACAACATTGAATAACTGGAAAAGAGTCTCATATGCATTGTATACACATGACTGATTGAATTGCAAATTTACTAAATTGTGCGACGACATGAAAGATTGCAAATTGTTACATGCTACTGCGAACTGTTGCATAATACTGTGAAGTGTGATATGATACTGTCAATTGTTATATGTTATTGTAAATTGTCATTTGATACTGCAAACTATTATGGACTACTGTAAATTGTTATATAATACTGTTAATTGAATATTACTGTGCTATGCTGTACGCAATTTGCGTAATGCATAATTTGAGTGAACCATCGATGATGGTTTCTCACTGAGTTCGCAAACTCACCCAAAATTGCAACCTATTTTTCAGGATCGATAAAGTAGACCCCTAGCTCCGGAAATAGTCTTTTCCTGCAGTGCGAGCGTGCTGGCAAGAGAAGCGATGGCACTCAGGTCGGTCAACTGGGTTGGACTTTTGAGGATGACTTAGGATAGATGCTTGTATCAGTTTCCTTTTTGGTTTTGTTTAGGGGACTGATAGACTTGTCTATTCTATTACTGGATAACTGTATTAAGATTCTTTTGGATTTTAAAAGTTACTGATTTCTGTTATATTATGGTTTAATTATTCTGATGCCATGTGGATTATTAGTGGAATTTTTTGGTAGTGCACCTTTATCGTGGGATACGTGTCGGAGCGACCTTCAGGCGTCCCGATGTGTACCCTACGGTGAGGGGGCGCTACATTAGGTGATATCAGAGCATGGTTTGGCATCTTTTGGGCATAGCGTATTATTAGGCTAGAATCACTGTAAGAATAGCAAAACTGATCGGAATTTCTTGTCTGTTTTAGTTCGTCCGTTCTTAGGGATAGAGTTGAACAACCAGCTGACCTGGAATCGGTAGGAGCTAGTAGGGAGTCCCCGATGCCTCATTCAGAGGAGTTGCCTCCTCGAGTTCCTGTGAGATGGGAACGGAGATATGATCGACTGCGTAAGCATGGGGCGGTTGACTTCTATGGGAGCACCGACCTTGCGGAGGCTGAGGGATGGTTAGAGAGGACTGAGAGAGTCCTCGATCAGATGGACTGCGACCCGGATGAACGTTTTGACTACGCGGTTTCTCTGTTACAGGGTCCTGCATATCAGTGGTGGAAGACTGTCCCGGGCAGTACCACCAGGTCTTGTACTCTGACATAGGATGATTTTCTGAGGGCCTTCAAGGACAATTTCATGCCCAAGATCTATCTGGAAATGAAGTTGCAAGGGCTAAGACAGGGCAGTTGACCGTGGCCGACTATGAGGTGCGGTTCAACGAGTTAGTGGTCTATGCTTCTCCATTGGTGGCTACTGAGGCTGACAGGTGTCGACGTTTTGAGGGTGGACTCAATCTAGAGATCCGTACCCTATTGGCTAGGTCCGATATGGGCAGTTTTATTGAGTTGAGGGCTGCAACAGTGAGGATCGGCATTCTTGAGACAACAGATGATGAGAATGGCCAGGGACCAGGATTAAGAGATCTAGTGATAGCTGAGCGATCTTTGCCGGAGAGGGTATATAAGCGCGAGTAGGCCCTTCAGATCTGTTAGAGGGCTAAACAGATGGTCATGGGCGAGGGGCGATTTGTACAGATGTTAGTGGTGGCAAGCTGCGAGTTTGAGCGATCTGCTCCTTTATGTGAGCATTGTGGCAAGAGACACAGTGGAGAGTGTCGATGGCTGTCTGGAGCCTGTTTGAGATGTGGTTCGATGGACCACTTAGTAAGGAACTGCCCAGAGACTTTGGGAGCCCAATCTACTATGACTGGAAGATCAGGCAGCAATACCAAGGTCCAGCAAAGTCTTGGTGGTGGATTGGGATGGAGAGGCTGAGGTCGAGGCCGAGGCCGGGCAGAGGGGTCCGCAGTGAGGTCAGAGAGACCGAGCAGCAGATAGCAGTCACAGGCTAGGGTCTATGCCATGACTCGGCAGGAGGCCCAGGATTCCCCGGATGTTGTTGCGGGTATGATTCTGATTTCTGATTTTGAAGCATATGCATTGTTGGATCCTGGATCCACCCATTCTTTCATTGCACCGCATTTAGCATGTAGACTGCATGGGGATAGGCAGAGGTTATAGTATGGGTTAGAAGTGAGTACACATCTAGGTAGTACGACTGTATTGGGAGAGGTCTGTATGGGGTGTCAGGTTCAGATCGATCGAGCAGTTTTAAGTGCCGATCTGATCGTTTTACCTCTGAGGGAGATTGACGTGATATTGGGGATGGACTGGTTGACTACGCATAGGGCTATTATGGACTGTTATACCAAGGAGGTTGTATTGGAGTCTCCTGGTCAACCCAGAGCTGTGTTTCGAGGAGTTAGTCAGGCAGTGCCAGCGAGGATGATATCCTTCTTGAGTGCCCTGAGATTGATGCAGGGAGGCTGTGAGGCCTATTTGGCTCACGTAGTGGATTCCAGAGTTGAGCCGAGATTGCAGGATGTTCCGTGGTCGGGAATTTCGGATGTGTTTCCTAAGTTACGGGATTGCGCGAGCGCGCATGTAGTTTGAGATTGATCTCATTCCCGGTACAGCCCGTATATCGATACCTCCGTATAGGATGGCACCGGTGGAATTGAGAGAGCTTAAGGCTCAGTTGCAGGAGCTACTGGATAAGGGGTTTATTAGACCGAGTGTTTCGCCATGGGGAACTCCGGTACTGTTTGTGAAGAAGAAGGACGGGACACTGAGACTGTGTATCGATTATAGGCAGTTGAATCGGGTGACAGTGAAGAACAAGTATCCACTGCCTAAGATTGACGAATTATTTGATCAATTGCAGGGAGCTCAGGTGTTCACTAAATTGGATTTGAGATCAGGTTATTACCAGTTGAGGATCGCAGAGGCCGATGTGCCTAAGAGTGCTTTCAGAAGCAGGTACGGGCATTTTGAGTTCCTAGTGATGCCGTTTGGGTTGACTAATGCCCCGGCAGCCTTCATGACTTTGATGAATAGAGTTTTTCAGTCCTACCTGGATCGGTTTGTGATTGTATTTATTGATGATATATTGGTTTATTCGAGGAGTAGACAGGAGCACGCTGAGCATTTGAGGATTGTCCTTCAGGTCATGAGAGAGAGATAGTTGTTCACCAAATTCACTAAGTGTGAATTCTGGCTTGATGAGATTGTATTTCTGGGGCACGTGGTGTCCGGTGAGGGTATCCAGGTGGATCCTCATAAGATAGAGGCAGTTATGAGTTGGGAGATTCCGAGGAGTGTGCCAGAGTTGCGGAGTTTCCTAGGATTGGCCGGATATTACCGGAGATTCATCGAGGGGTTTTCGTTGATCTCCGCCCCTTTGACGAAGCTATTGAGGAAAAATGTACCGTTCAGATGGTCCGAGGAGTGCCAGAAGAGCTTTGAGGAGCTAAAACATCGGTTGACGACTGCACCGGTGTTAGGCATTCCTTCTGGCACTGGAGGCTTTGTGGTTTACAGTGATGCCTCGCATCAGGGTTTGGGATGTGTATTGATGCAGCATGGGAGAGTGATAGCGTATGCCTCGAGACAGTTGAGGTCTCACGAGGTGAATTATCCAGTGCATGTCTTAGAGTTGGCCGCAGTTGTATTTGCTCTGAAGATCTGGAGACATTATCTGTATGGTGAGACGTTCCAGATCTTCACCGATCATAAGAGTCTCAGATATCTGTTGAGTCAGAGAGAGCTCAATCTGAGACAGAGGAGATGGATAGATTTACTGAAGGACTATGACTGCACGATTGAGTATCATCCAGGGAAGGCCAATGTGGTGGCTGATGCACTGAGTAGGAGAACGCATAGGAGTGTAGCTCAGGTTCAGGTTTCGAGGTTACCTGGTCTGATTCAGTTGAGAGCTCTTAATGTACTGATGGATTTGGATCAGGATGGAGCTCTGATTGCTACTCTGAGGCTGAGACCGATGTTGCATGATAGGATCCGGAGAGTTTAGGATCAAGACCCAGTGTTAGTGAGACTGATTGAGAGAGTCCAGGCCGGTACTGATTCGGAGTTTGAGTTGAGAGATGGGACTTTATGGATGGGACAGAGACTGTGTGTGCCTGATATTGATGATTTGAGACGGGAGATCTTAGAGGAGGCACATGTAGCTGCCTACGCTATGCATCCTGGTACGACCAAGATGTATAATACTCTGAGACAGCATTTCTGGTGGCCTGGTATGAAGAGGCAAGTGGCAGAGTATGTTTCCAGGTGTCTGATTTGTCAGCAGGTTAAGGCAAAGCATCAGGCTCCAGTGGGTAAGTTGCATTCGTTGCCCATTCCGGAGTGGAAATGGGAGCGAATTACCATGGATTTTGTGATGGGATTGACTAGGACACCGAGGCAGCATGATGCTATCTGGGTCATAGTGGACCGATTGACTAAATCGGCTCCCTTCTTGCTAGTGAGAGAGAGCAATACTCTCAATCAGTTGGCCCAGAAGTATGTAGCAGAGATTATACGATTACATGGGGTTCCTTTGTCGATAGTCTCAGACAGGGATCCCAGGTTCACCTCGAGGTTCTGAAAGAGCCTACAGACTGCTATGGGTACGAGGTTGAACTTCAAGATCGCATTTCATCCTCGCATGCATTTTACGAGAGCGAGAGGACGATTAAGACTGTTGAGGAAATGCTTCGGGCGTGTATATTGGAGTTCAGAGGATCATGGGATCAGTATTTGGCACTGATCGAGTTTGCATATAATAACCAGTATCAGAGTAGTATTGGGATGGCACCGTATGAGGCCTTGTATGGGAGGCCGTGTAGATCGCCACTGTATTGGGATGAAGAGGGTATGAGATCGATTGAGGGTCCCAAGCTGATTCAGGACACAGTGGATAAGGTACAGTTGATCCGAAGTCGCATCAAGGCAGCTCAAGACAGACAGAAAAGCTATGTGGATTAGCATCAGCGAGAGATGGAGTACATTGTAGGAGACATAGTGTTTCTCCGCGTGTCTCCTTGGAAAGGAGCACTGAGGTTTGGCCGTAAGGGCAAATTGAGCCCTCGGTATATTGGTCCGTATGAGATCCTTGAAAGGATAGGACCGTTGGCTTACAGACTGGCGTTATCGAGTGAGATGTCTCAGTTGCATGACGTGTTTCATGTCAGTATGCTCCAACGGTACCGTTCTGACCCGACGCATGTGATTCCAGCTCAGGAGATTGAGATAGCCAGTGATTTGAGTTATGTCGAGGAGCCGGTACAGATTATTGGATCACGGGTCAAGCAGCTACGGAACAGGGTGATTCCATTGGTGAAAGTCCTTTGGAAGAACCACTCTTCTGAGGAAGCTACATGGGAGACTGAGGAGCATATGAGGAGTCAGTATCCTCATTTATTCGATCGGACAGGTATTAAATTTCAAGGACGAAATTTTTATTAGGAGGGGTGAATTGTAACATCCCGTTACTATCAGCAAGGGTATTATGGTAATATTGGGACAGATTGATAGGTTTCACTGCATTCACTGACTGAGCATGTTACTGGCCTCTAATTATAGAGGAACAGGTTTATTGCATATGCATTTATTCATAGGTACATGCATTCATGATTTTCCGGCATTTTAATTGTAAGTGTGAATTGATTTGGATCGTGAACTGGAAACTGACTGGATTGCAATCGATTGAGAAATTATGAGTAATTGGGTTCAAATAATGGATTTAGAATAGTTAAGAGTGATTGGTAATTAATAGTGGCTTATAGGAAATTTTTGGAAAATTCGAGAGAAAATGCCCGGACCGGAAATTTTGGAGTGACAGACTGATTGACTGTATAGTACTGAAAAGAATGTCCAATGGCAATGGGAAAATTAGAGTTATTCTGTTAGGAAATAAAAATGTTGAGCCATTGAAATTTAGAGACTGAAATTTGATCTGATTTGAAGACCTATGTCTATAAATAGTTAGGTTTGAACATTGGGGATTTTATCCTAAGGCAAATCGTTTCTTCTCTTCCTCCTCCCACGGTGATCTTCGATTCCTCCCATCGGTGAGGATTCTTCGATTTTTCCTTGTGGTTTTCTCTTCATTGTGCTAAGCTAACTGGTTTAATGTGATTGATGAAGGTTGAGAAGGATTGAGAGTGGGTTATCATTGATTTCGAAGGATTTTAGGGTTTACGGTGATTTGTGGTTTTGATCTTTGATTGGTAAGTTTTAATGGCATTAATGTTGTTATTAATGGTTTTTATTGCATTTATGGCATTTATTATGGTTGATATAAGTAGTTGAGAGTGTTAATGGAGGTTTTAGAGAGAGAAATGGACGGAAAAGCGATCGGAGAAGAAGAGGAATCCCCGCACGTCGCGACGTTTGGAGCGGCCTCGCCGCGGCGAGAAAATTTAGTGCTCGCCGTGACGAACGCAGCAAGACGCCGCCATGAAGTCCAATTTGTTGACGCCATGAAGAGCCTCTTCGCCTCATGGCGCCTTGAATGGATTGCCGCCATGGCGAAGCGAACCATTTTACGCCGCGGTGAGAGCTTGTTCGTCGCGGCGAAGGGACTTTTCTGATTGGATTGATTTTAGTTTATTGGGCATAACTTATGGTATAGACCTCCAATTGAGGTGATTCTCGATTCATTGTGAAGTAGGGAAAGAGGTCTACAATTGAGGATAATTATGAGAGTCGGAATTTAATTGTTATGATATTGATTCATAGAGAATAAGGTCAATTATGGTTTCCAGTGTGACCTAAATATTGAATTGAGACAATTGGAGTTTTAATTGGGAATTTCAATAAAGGTTTTGACCCAATGGATAGGGAATTGCTATGGGGAGTATAAATTGAAGAAATTGAACTGAATTATAGGATTGGATCAATTATTGTCGATCAATTAAGCGAAGTGATAAAATTGGGCCTAAGAGTTCTAAATTGGGTTTTAGTGCCGGGAAAATCGTGAACATGCATTGTACATAATTTCATAGAGACATATACATCACTGAATTGTTTAATTGAGCATCTAGTAATGGGACTGTATTTTACTGTTATAGAGGTGTCGTTGGATCGTCATTCCACGGACATTCTTTGGAACTTCGAGCGATGCTTCGGAAGTTACAGGTGAGTAACCTAGTTGGTTTCTCAAATTCCTGACTGGCTAAATGCCTAATGTGAATTACTTGAAATTGTATGATTACTAAAATGTCTGAAATGCACATGATCGAATGACATGTTTCTACTGTACTAGATTGGACTACTATATTGGACTGGACTACTGTATGTTACTGAAAAATACAATACTGGGCTTTTATAGCCATACACCAATTATCAACCTTTGAATTATCGAAAGATCGCATTGCATGCATAAATGCATTATCAGATAATGGATATGTGACCCAAGTTGCTACTATCACTGAAAAGAGCCTCGAGTTCGAACACTGTACTGACCGGGCCTTGAGCCCGAGGGGAGAAATCCCTGACGCGTCCCTCACTGATTACTAACTGGGCACTTGGGCACAACACTGAATAACTGGAAAAGAGTCTCATATGCATTGTATACACATGACTGATTGAATTGCAAATTTACTGAATTGTGCGACGACATGAAAGATTGCAAATTGGTACATGCTACTGGGAACTGTTGCATAATACTGTGAAGTGTGATATGATACTGTCAATTGTTATATGTTATTGTAAATTGTCATTTGATACTGCAAACTGTTATGGACTACTGTAAATTGTTATATAATATTGTTAATTGAATATTACTGTGCTATGTTGTACGCAATTTGCGGCATAATTTGAGTGAACCATCGATGATGGTTTCTCACTGAGTTCGCAAACTCACCCAAAATTGCAACCTATTTTTCAGGATCGATAGAGTAGACCCCTAGCTCCGGAGATAGTCTTTTCTGCCGCATGCGGCGTCTTTGGCAAGAGAAGCGATGGCACTTTCGAATTCGATCACCGGGTTGGACTTTTGAGGATGACTTAGGATAGATGCTTGTATCAGTTTCCTTTTTGGTTTTGTTTAGGGGACTGATAGACTTGTCTATTCTATTACTGGATAACTGTATTAAGATTCTTTTGGATTTTAAAAGTTACTGATTTCTGTTATATTATGGTTTAATTATTGCGATGCCATGTGGATTATTAGTGAAATTTTCTGGTAGTGCACCTTTATCGTGGGATACGTGTCGGAGCGACCTTCGGGCGTCTCGATGTGCACCCAACGGTGAGGGGGCGCTACACCCCCCGTCCGGTATCCAAAACACAATCAAACATACTCGTAACCCAGCATAAACGACCTCAACAATCATAATTCAAGCACTTCTATTATCCTCATAATCAAGTCACAATCAAACTTCATCTTACCAATCATCATCCAAAATCAATATGTAATTTATAAACAAATCATAATCCACTTTCACATTCATATAAACTAACCATCATTTATTTACATAAACCAATTCCATAATCATTTACAAACTCAAATCCATACTCACTTTCAGCATTTAATTACATTCCGAAAGGAATATACTACAAAGTTTTATGTGGCTTTCCAAGCCATACACAAAACTAATACTAAAATCAAACTTTACACATAATACTAAAGACATGCAAAGATCGAACTAATATCTTGATCAACTTCCATCTGATCTCCTGCTCGAAAACCTGGAGATGGGGATGAGAAGGGGGGTGAGCTGAAATAGCTCGTGGATAACATATTTACAAATTGAAACATAAGCAGAAAATCAATTTTCAAACAGTTTGCTCTTTAGCCATTTTACGTCCGGAAATTTATTCAAAAACTCATTTTCAAACTTTTCAAATCATTCAAATCTTTCATACATCGTTTCCAAAACCTTCACAATTGAAAATCTCAAATCCTCATTCCTCGTAATTTCAAAACTTTTCACAATGTATAAATAAATCGAAAACCTAAATGCATCACATCATAACAAAACAAAAATCACATAACACAACAAAATGGTTTGTGTTGGTCCAAACAAAACGTACTGCACATTCCCGCATAGCGGTTATGTGCAGCCGTGAACAGAGGGGGGTCCGTAATTAGAGCTCCTATGCCACTAACGGGCAGGCGGGAGGAGCCTATCAAAGGGAGACCAGTGCACTGACTCATACGGAGGGGACCTAACCAAACCCACATAGCGGACATATTCATGCTCGAAAATCATATTTGCCCGAAGACACACTTTGAAAATTCTGTTTTCATGTCATGTCACATTTAACACAATTTCATTCAAAAATTTCACAACGACGAACAAATTCATATAACATAATTCCAATCATTCTAAAATGCACAATTTTAGCAATTAAATCAAATCATTCAAAATCTATGAATGTAAAAATTTTCGAAATTTAGCAATGTATTCATCAATAATAAATCTTCATAAATTTCATTTATCAAACCATTTAAAACAATAAATTTAACCTTGTAACAATTTTTCAAAATTATTTGGAAATAAATAAAATTCGAAAACTCTTTCTTAAATTTTCGAAAACACACAATTTACTTATAATTCAAAATGTAAACACATTACCCACCTCAAATCCATGCTAGAAGCTTGTCCAAAGCATCAATTCTCAAAAGCCCTTTTTTTCCTCCAATTTAAATTCACCTAAGCCATAATCATCCAAAATCAATATCATAATTAACATAATCCTCAAAATTAACTTCATAATACACAAACCCATCATAATTTCAACCCATCTAAATCAACAATTTCCAAAAACCCCAATTCCTAAAAATTGGGCATAAACCCTAACTCCCATTAATCCAACATTAATCATCAATCATAGTATAATCACTTCAATTAACCTTGGAAAACTCAATCCATAACAATATCAAGCTATCTAAACTAAGACTTCATCAAAAAAATTCAAAATCAAAACTTTCTCTCTCTTACCTTTTTCTCCTCCATTTTCGAATTTATTTAGGTCCAAAGGAAACTTTCATGCTCTTCCCTCCATTCCCTCTTAAAGAAGTATCAAAACCCCTTAGAAACCCATAAAAATCGACACCCTAGCCTTTGCCTTTCTTCTTCTTCTTCTCCTTCTCTCACCGAATGCTTGCTTCTATCTTCTCTCTATCGTTTCTTTTCCTTCTTTTCTTAAAACCATCGACTTCTCTCCTTCTTTAAAACAATAGCAGCTAGCCAAGTCATTAAATGAGGGTAAAATGACCATAATGCCCCTCCATCAAAGCCTACATTCTTACCCCTTTAAGTGATGTTCCAAATCTGCCCCTGCACATTTTATTTTAAAAACAACCATCTTGCTTCCTAATTTTGAGTAGGCAAACGAAATAATTTGGTAACACTTCCTTCTAGAGAAATGTTCCTCTATGTTTTAATTTCATAATGCCATAATAATCATCCAATTCGGAGCACTACATCAAAAGTTATGCTCAAAATATTTCAGATATGTCTTATGGTAAATCATTTTTCAGCACGTTATTTCCATCCAGAAATTTACATTCTTAATCCCAAAATTGACACTCAATGTCTTCATAACAATTGTAGCTCTATTTCTCTATTTTAATTCAAATCAAGAATCGCCTCATTTCGATAACCAGATCAAAAGTTATGTCTAATATACTTTCAGATGTTTTTAATCCAAAACTGCACACTAATCCAAACTTTAATTCAGAAATTTAAAGTCTTAGGGGCAAAATTGAAATTTAATTTCTTCATATGATTTGTAGACCTATGTCTTAATTTTATTTTGCCTCAATAATCACTTCAATCGGATCACCACAGATCCTGAATTTCTCAAAATACTAAACTATGTTCAGAAAATAGTCCAACTCATTTTGATTAAATTAATTAGCCTTAATTTAATCTCATAAATCCACAAATTTTCCATAAAATGAAATTCATTGTCTTAGGAATCCAACGCTTCAACAATCAACTCAATCGGATGTCAAACAAAAAAGTTATAAGCGAAGGAGAGATTCGAAGATTAGGCGTGGGCACGCCTAAGGATAGAATCTAGAGCTGTAGAAAATTTCAGAATTTTCAAATCATATCTTTTGCGCCTGAACTCCAAAATTAACAAATTTGGTATTAATGGAAAGATAAAAGGAAGCTCTACAACTTCCATGAAGAACTCAAAAATCAATTTCATCTCTAATGGGGACGAAAACCTAATCAAAGTTACTGCCTTGTTAAACATCACCTAAACAAACTCCAAATTTTCAAATTTCATATCTTCCAATTTCCACATCCAAAAATTGCATACTTTATAGCGTCGGAAAAATTGAAAGACAAGCTACAACTTTCATGAAGACCACTTACTTCAATTCAGACTAAATCCGTACGACGAGTGGCCTCAAAGTACAGCATACACAATCATACACTTACAAACATTCTCAAAGTCAAAGTGAAATAACCCTAACTTTGACTGATCATAACTTTCACTCCCGATATCGAAAAATATTAAACTTTATGGCGACGGAAAGCTCTTAACATAATCTACAAGTTTCCTAAAGATCATTTTCTCAAATTGTATCTAAATCAAAAAGTCAACTCTCAATGGCCAAAAAGTCAAACTTTCACAATTCTCCAAATTTTCACACTTTTACTCTTTATTTCTTGATTTTCAACTTCCATTTCAATCCACTAAGTCAGTTTAACTTTCATAACTATACAAATCTATTCAAATCCCAAAATTATCAAAATCCATCGATTCTTTCCTCACCACTTTCCTTTAAGTATAAATACATTTATACCTAAACATATACATAATAACACTCATTTCCTTTTACTTATTATTTCTAAATTCTACTTAAAAATCGGGGTCCAACAAACCCAACCGTCCACTCCCAACGCAAGAGTTGTTAGGTACCTGTCACCAAAACAAAAATCTCAGTCAGTGTACTAATAGGAGCAGAAAGAAGATTAATAACCTTAAGGGAGTCGACTTCCATCACCACTTGACGATAGCATAGGTCCCAAGCCAGTGTGAGACCCAAGAACACCCCCCATAACTTTGTGATTAACGGAGACCCTGTCCCGAGATTATGCTGAAAACCACCTCGTCACTCCCCAGTGGAATCCCGAATCAAACCCCAGAAGAAATCATTTTAGAATTGGGGTTCATAGCACCATCAGAATTGACTTTCACCCAACCTGCCTCAGGCTTCTTCCACCCTACGTAGGAACCCACTGGTAAGCCCTAAGCTAGAAACACGCAATTCTCCGTCATCCTAGCCCGGGCAATCCACCCCACGTAGTCCAACATAACTCTATGCCCCTCATCAGGCCAAACAAAAGACGATTCGAAGATGTTGTTGTTCCTCCATTTCCACGGGAACCAGCAAGCGACCCTAAAGACCATAACCCAGGCCTCCTGCTAGACCAGGGTCTGGTTGGTGAGGTTACCCGTCAGTCAAGTGTCCACCTCTTGCTGGAAGAAACACCTATCCACCACCTCTTCGGGAAAATGACTCCAGGGAGCTTGAACCCGACGGCAATTCCGAACCACATGAGCAGTGGTCTCGACCTGTCCACAGTGAGGGCAACTATCGTAGAGGGCAATATGCCAAGTCACTCTCTAGTGATTCGTCAGAAGTCTGCATTTGGCAACAAGCTAAAGAAACGCTCTAATGCGCTATGGGCTTGCCCATTTCCAGATGATCCCCCACAGTCTGTGCCGATTGTCCATTGAGGAATCCTCGATAACCTCATAGGCAGAAGCCATAGAGAACTCTCCGTGAGGGGTAGGGCCCCACTGCAGGCTATCCTCCCCGCGACTCCCATCAATAGGGCCCAATTCCACAATCGCCAAACAAACTGTGGACGGTAGGTACTGTTGGAACTCGGGGCAGCGCCACCCGCCGTCGTCTATAAGGATATCCGTAACGGTAGCCAACCGAAGGCGATCCGGTATCAGAGAGGATGCCACGTGAATAATGTAAGTGATAAGTCGACTTATACATGTTCGGTACCGATAAGTCGACTTGTTCATTGGATAAGTCGACTTGTTCAAGGTCGGTACTGTTTATTTGTGCCCTAAAGGCAATCCCCTTTAGCGCGTTTTATTCAAAGTCGTGTGCAGACTTTATGAATAAATAAAGAAAAGGCATTATTCATTAATTTGATATTCATAAACATTGTTTATGAATTGATTTGATCTTTAATCAAATTAATGAAGTCCATGATATATGACATAGCATGAAGGAAATTATGATGTGATCATACTACCGAGATTCCTATCATGTGCAATTATGTCAAGATTCAAATTCTCCTAGTCATAGGATTAATGAGACCGACATCATTAATCCGAATAGACTAGCACATGTCATATTCATGATTGGATCAAGCGGTTGATCTCGTAAACCGTAAATATGAGATATTTAGAATTGACATGTGGATGCTTACTAATGCGGTAGTAAGTTCATTGGATGACCCGCCATGAGATCATCACATGGATATCTTATCTAAGTGTCGTTGATAATCTCATCATAGCAATGGTGCAAGTATCCTTAGACTTGAGGTACTCGAGGATATCTTGAATATTGATCCCGTGCTTTGACTCCATTCCTTGTTGCCTTCCGAGGTAACTCATAGGTGGTGCTTGGAGTGCGACTTGAGGTATTCAAGATAATTGAGTAGCCAATAAAGGATTCACCACTTCGGATTAGCGTAAGAGATACCCATGGCCTCTTGTCGGGACCATTACTAAGGTGGCAAAGATGTATGTCATGAAGAGTGTCTTCATTGACATATAGAGTAATGAGTCTCGTGACGAGAACCGATATCACTGGGCTAGACTCACCTAGTGAGAGTTGACACTTTGACCATACTCATAATCAAGTGAGGTATAGGATGGTGAAAGGACGAATTGCACGGTAATTGTTCATGGAAGGGTTCGTGATCTGGTTCGTGATGAATACATCAAACCGATTACTTTCCGTCAATCGGGGTCATGATGTGTTGCTAGATACCGCTTCATGACTTGCTCAGATTAATTGTTAATCTAAGTGGCCAACATAACCGGAGCCTAAAGGGTCACACGCATAAGAGTGACTCGAGAATCAGTAAAATAGTATTGGACGAGTTCCAATTATGGAGAGCATTAGATTAAATGGATCCCAATGGATTGGGATATGTCCCGATGAGATCGCGACATCGATATTGCTAAGAAAGGTTTAGAGTCGTTTTGAAAGATCGGGCCCTGAGAGGCAGTAGGACCGACCCCAGTTGGACTAGACCTTAGCAAATATATTCTAATTAATTAATTAAGTAATTAATTAATTAATTATTATATATATATATGCATGTGATGTTCGTTGGTTAAATGGAGAAGAGATAAGAACTTTGAAAAGTCAAAGTTACTTAGTTTATTCATTAAAGAATAAATGGCTAATACACTTCCACTTGTCACAAGCTTATGGTTACATTTTAAGTGTTAAAATATAACCCTAATAAGCTTGTTTTGTAGTGTGGTCGACGGCAGCTCCTTGGAGAAAAGAAGAATGAAGCTTGAAATGTTTAAGTGAAAAGTTGAAAAGGGTTTTTCAATTTCTTCTTCTCTCACAAGCCACCATCGATTTCTCTCTTCTCCAAGCTTTGTCCAACGTCAGTCTGAAGCTCTCCAGGACAGAGGTAGGGTCTAGCAGCCTTTAATCTGTTCTAGCTATTCCCGGGTCAAAGGGTTTGATCCGGTTAGATTTTCTGATCTCTGCGTGGATCACCTTTAGAGATAGTCTCTTTTGGCTATTTAGGTTGATGTCTTCATATTGACACCTGGATCCTGGGTTTCGGGAAAGTCCTGGAAACAAAAATTTTTGTTTTCCGCTGCCAGTACATGTGATGTACATCCCGGGATTTTCCTACAGTGGTATCAGAGAGTCTGGTGTCCCGTATGAAGCTAAACCTAAGCGAGATCAGAAACCCTAATGGAATTTTCTGTTGATGCATGCTTGCTGTCCAATTTTCGAATTTATATTGTGATATGTTTTTCGAAATTTTTCTGCCCAGGATTGTTCATAACATGTTAGAGAATATGTCTATGAAATTTGAGAATTTATCGATTTGATTTGATATAGTTTTGCTAATTTAATTCCCTAAGTTTCGGATGCTGTTTTGTGAAACGATTCTGGAACAGGCAGTAGTATAAATTCGATAATAAATTCTAGAAAAAAAAATTTTCGGATTTTACTTCACCTACATGTCTATAAGATGTTGGTGAATGTCTATGAGCATGGAAATTGGATTTCAAGGTGATTGGATATTTATTTTCGATTTTATTCTATGCTGTTGGGAATTTCTGTGCTGATGAATACAGATTTTGAATCGGTTTTGTTATTTAGGTTGACTGAGTTTTTGATGGCTAAAAATCCTGACAAAATTCAGGTAGCATGTTCTGAACATGTACTAACCTATGCAATTTTCTCAGAATTTATTGAAATTGTTTCATTGATCATTTCGAGCAATGTACAGAACTGGACAGTTTTGTAAAAAATTGTTGGGACTGTTTTGCTTGGCTTGATTGAGTGTGCTTTTTCAGTTCCAATGCCTTGCACCATTTTTAATGTGATTAAAAATGTGTTATCTTGATGTATTATGATTTCCAAACTGAATTGCTTGAAGTTGCATTTCCAAGAATTTTCGGATGCCTAAGTGATCACATTAGCGTCTCGTTAGTATATTGCATTATCTTGTTTGTTTTGACCGTCATATTTTTTATGGCATGTGCTGAAGTAAATTTGATAATGTATGTGCTAGCTAGAGATGCTTAGGATGATAATTTGGGTGTTCCTACATTATTTGGAAATTAATGAGTTTTGACTCATTTCAAGCTTTTCATATGGTTTGACTATATAAGGCTTTCATGGTTCAATGAAGTGTTCATTGAGACATCAAAGTAGCAGATATTACCTTAGGTATGTTGGTATTGTGAATTGGAATTGCAAGGATTGAGAAATTAGCCGATTAGAGAATTATAGCAAATTCTGTTGGACAAGTCGACTTATTTGGAGTATAAGCGACTTGTTCAGTGGTCTGCATAAGTCGACTTGCAGGTACAAGGCGACTTGTGGCGCTGTAGGCATAAGGCGACTTATATCGATAAGTCGACTTGTGCGAAGAAGCGAAAAGACAAGGCGACTTGTATTATGATACAAGGCGACTTGTGTATAAACGAGGGCATAAGGCGACTTGCATTCGCTGTAAGTCGACTTGTGGCATGCTCAGGTTGGATGATGGATGATTAAAAGGATTGATTCAATGTGATTGATGAAACCTAAATCACTCCATATAGTCCTGGTGACTATAATCCTTCAGCTTGGAGTCGAGAATTCGAAATCCCTCCTCGGAATATGAAAACTAACGCCTTCCATTAATATGGTAAGAACCAGAGTTCTTTTAGGGCTGGGTTGTTGGGCAAACTCAAGTTCACTCTATACGGATATGTTCGAACCATGAAAATAAGATTTTCTGATTAATGGGTTGGTTTTCACTGGAAGCGTTGGTTTGTTGAGCAAACTCAAGGTCAACGTGGACAGAGGCGAAGTTGGGTAGTGTACATCGGGATGTACACGCATCAAAGAGTTGATAACCCAATGTAAGTGCACACATCAACAAGTTGATAGCACTGATCGATAGTTGTGTCTAAGATGTAATTGGTATATCTGATACCTCCCGAGACATAAGGTGGCTTGTTGGGCAAACCCAAGGTCAATCTCAATGTCGGTTATCGATGATGCAATTGGTATGTCCGATACCTACCGATTGACCTAAGTTGTGGCTTGTTGGGCAAACCCAAGGTCACTCTTAGCAATGTCGGATATCGACCCACTAGGACTTTATGTCACTTTGTTTCTTTGGATTCGTAAAGAGGGTTATGGATTCTAGGAAACTAGTGGGAGCCATATGCATATCATGTAAGTCCTTATGATCATGCAGGCAATTCTATTCTATCATTCCTTCTCTCTATCGCGTTTAGGTTGATTGAAGAAGTTTTTCAGTGTGAATTTCGCTCTCTATTCTGGACTGAATTTTCTTGATTGGCTAAGGAATCTGAGAATTGTTCTCAGATCTGAGGAACTGGGATACGTCCTAGATATTTCACTTCCAGATGCACCTGCTGTTGATGCTTCTGATGAGGATCAGAAGGTATATCGTAAGCATCTAATGGACGGGGACATGGCTACTTGCCTCGATGTCACCAGAGCTGCAGGAGCAGCACGAGTCCATGGATGCTCACACTATAGTATTTCATCTTAGGGAGCTTTTTGATGAGCAAGCTCGGTCTGAAAGGTTCGAGACCTCAAGGCTTCTCTTCATCACAAAGATGGCTCCAGGGACATCTGCTGTCCAGGATACCCTGAAGATGAATGGCTATATAGAGAGATTGGCTGTCTTAGGATTTGTAATGGCTTATGAGTTAAGTATAGACTTGATTACGGTTGGATTGTCCGACGGTTTTCACGATTAGTGTTAAACTATCGATGAACCAAATATCCACAACAATTCTGAAATGATCAATCGCTTTCGAGACAAATGAGCAAGCTATCAAGAAGGATAGCAAGCAAGTCTAGTGGTGGATGCTTCTTCTTCCGGTCCAAAGAAGAAAAGGGCCAAGAAACCAAATGGAAGTGCCATCAAGGAAAACCAAAGATTCTCGCCCCAAAAGGATTTTGCTTTCATTGTGGCAAGACCGCCACCGGAGGCAAAATCAGAAAATCTATTCGAGTTCTGAAGGTAAGAAGGCATCGATGCCTCTACTCCTTCAAATATGTTTGTCATTGAGGTTAATACTTGCTTCGATCAAAACATATGGGTATTTGATACGGTTGTGGCTCATACATATGAAATGATATGCAGGGCCTCGTGACGATGAGAAAGCTCATAAAAGGAGAACTAGACCTTTGTGTAGGTAATGGAGCAAGAGTTGCTACATTAGTCGTATGCACTTATGTCTTGTTACTCCCTACTGGGCTTGTATTCAAATTGGATGATTGACATTTTGTACCTGTTTTAAACAAAGAACATATTGTATGTTTTATGTTTAATTAGATCTGGTTTCCATTGGACTTTTAGTAGCAATGGTTGTTATATTAGTTGCAATGGAATGCTCTATGGTACTCATACATTATGCAATGGAATTGACATATGAGATATGTCATATCCAATTATGAATGTCAATGACGCGGAAAGACATAATCGAGATAATTTAAAATTAACTTACTTATGGCATTGTTGGCTTGGCCATATAAATGAGACACGCATCGCTAAGCTCCATAAGAGTGGATGTTTAGGGTCATTTGATTATGAATCATATGATACATGCGAATCTTGTTTATTAGGCAAGATGACTAAGTTATCCTTTAAAGGAAAGGGTGAACAAGTGAATGGAATATTAGACCTAATACATTCGGATGTATGTGGTCCGATGTCCATCCATGCCAGAAGTGGTTGTTTTTACTTCATTACTTTTATCGGTGATTATTCACGATATAGGTATCTGTATCTGATGAGATACAAATCTGAAGCATTTGAATAGTTCAAATAATTCAGAAATGAAGTAGAAAACCAGCTTGGTAAAAGTATGAATACATTACGATCTGATCGTGGTTGAAAATGCTTACACCAACAGTTTTGGATTATCTCAGAGATAATGGGATTTTATCTCAGTACACTCCACCTTGCACGCCGCAGCACAATGGTGTGGCTGAAAGGAGATATCGAACCTTGTTAGACATGGTGCGATTAATGATAGGTTTTGCATGCTTTTGGGGTATCGCCGAGACAAATTGCTTACTTGTTAAACAGAGTTCCATAAAGACAGTTGATGTTACTCCATATGAGATGTGGTGTAACACCCCACACCCGTAAGACCCGAACCCGATATCGTTGGTGATATCCGAGTCCGTGTCCCACGAGAGTGGCGTCTTACATCGGTCGATTTAAAATTCAAGATACATTTTTTTTCTTTTTCTTCAGTAGCCATTAACTCCACGCTCACACGGCGGACACGATAAGTAAATAAAATCCGTGTTCAATATACACCGCCAGCTTATTACGGTCATCCCGTAATAATTACAATCACCAATGCAAGAAAACATTAATACCACAAGGGCTCAAGAAAATACAATGCCTTGTTATACGTTGATTATGAATACGCTTTACTAAGACACTAATGCGCATACTAACTGATTCCGACCTCTAACCTTTACTCGCCTCTGAGATATACTCCCGTGTCGACCGGGTATTCTTCAGACCTGAAAAATAAATGCAAATTTTGGGTGAGTTTTATGAACTTCGGTGAGAAACCATCATCGATGGTTCACTCAAATCATGCATTACGCCCATGGCGTCTGATGCGATCGAGAATAATCAATTACCATGAAGATCAATAACAATGTCCAAGAATGTAAAACCATTCACGATAATTCATGCCATTACAAAAGCAACATATGTCATAGAATCATCATTTATGCGAATGCAATGCATATGTGACTCTTTCCGATTATTCAAGATATTGCGCCCAAGTGCTCGACGGTGTTCAGTGGGGACGCGTGTGATTTCTCCTCTCGCTCGAGGCGGTCGATGCAGATGAGAGCTCAAGCTCTTATCGATAATAATAGCAACTTGGGCACGCCCATTATCGATCATGCACAATTATACATGCAGTACAGTATGTAGTAAATGTAAAGTGTTTGGCTATAAAGCCCAGTGTATCAGTGAATCAATGATATGGCTATAAAGCCCAAGATAGCGATGTTGAAGACGGTGGCTATAAAGCCCGATCTATCAATATCGGTATCATTCAAGATAATCCCATACATTACATGCCAAGATTCATACAAAGGATCATTCAATTCACTTTTGCACGTAATTCACGCTGAGCATGTAAACAATCAGAACTTTGAGAAACCAACTAGGTTACTCACCTATTATTTCCGAGCTAATGCCGAAAACCTCTCGTGACGTCGGTCAATCGACGCCCAATTGGACCTCTATATGAATCGTAAAAAATACGAGTCACTAAATATGAAATTTGTGCTCATGTTGATGAAATATGCATGTTCATGAATTCGGTCCTAATTCAATATTTTCCCATAATAAAATTCTATCAAAATTAGAAATCCATAGGCGCCGACGGCATGCATTGGACCTCTATAGGTCCCCAATTAAATAAAACAAGTGTTTACAAGTTCCGTCGATAGGGCTACGCCAAATTCCGCCTAAAATTTCCGCTTTCATAATATGAAATTAAATATTCAACGAATCCGATGCCTCTGAATCAGGTCAATCGGACGTCGGACGGAAAGAAATTGACAAAGGAACAATCGGATCAATTAATGCTAAATAAAATTCAAAAATAATTAAAACAGAAATTCCCATACCGCCTCATGGGCGAGACGCCATCGAGGCTGAATCACCCTTCTTTGTCGCGAGGCGAGGCGTCCTCGCGACCAGCCTCTTTAAATCTCGCCCTGAGGCGTAACGTCGCCATGACACTACTTCTTCCGCTTTGCCCTTTCTTTCCAGATTTAAAACTTAATTTCCATCCACTCTATCTTTTAGCACACAAATCAGAAAAATACCCACTATACCTCATTGGAAAGCCTATGAAAAGCTCTACAATTCTCTAGAAGACCATAAAAATCAATTCCAACCCTAAGGGTGTCAAATAATCCATCAAACCTTCTGCCTTCACAATTTCCCTCAACACAGGGCAGTACATTTGCAATTTCATAACTCACTGATTCCTCAGTAATAAATTACCACAAAAATATGGTCAATAAGTTCACAATGTCCTCTACAACTTTCATGAACAACCCAAAATCAAATTCTATTTCTAAACCAGTCAATTAATTCATTTAATGTCACTGTCCCTAAAATCCTTCAATTTGGGCAGTAACCTTACAAGAGGCATAACTTCCAGTATACAAGTCAATAAATTCAGAAATTTATATCCCTGTAAAGATAACATCATAAACTTCATTTTTCATGAAGCACTCAACACCCAATTCGATCTCTAACAATTTCAAAATTGTTATGGAAGTTTCTGTTATCATCAGCCATTCATAACCTAATGTAGGATCAGTTTTGAAAATCATATCTCCCAATTCTGACTTCTAAAATTACAAACCATATGTCATTTTCAAGGTAATCTCTTCCTCTACAACTTTTCAGAAGCTCACTCACACCAATTCAGTCCACTTAAAATGTTAAAATTGCCTCCAATCAGTACACTCACAAAATCACACTTAAGCTAGGTTTCATCCAAAATGCTCAAAACCAATCATTAGTAATCAATTCATATCTCCCAATACACAATTCCAAAAATAGCAAGATCAGTATAAATGGAAAGATAATTCAATATACTACAACTTCCATGAAGATCATTTTCCCTAATTCCATCTCAATTAATTCATAAAAATCAACAAAACTCAGATGTCATGGTTGCGGTTACTGTTCACAGGCAATAGAATAGTAACTTTCCATGCAAAATTTCACCCTTCTATCATTGAAATTCAACAACACCTATTTCAAACTAAATTAAAGCCAACATCCCAAAGTTTCAGTGGCCACTAACCGTACCTCATTTACATTTCTACACAATAAGTTATGAATAAAACAGTAACATCAATTATAATTCCAACTTTCCAGATTTAAGGTTAGCCTTAGTTCACCCACTTCTAATTCCTTTTTCACATCACTAGACATCAAAATAAATACAAATAAAATATTACTCCAGTCACACATATACTAGGGTTAATACTGAAAAATTTACAGCATTAAATTCCTCAATTCAAAAACTCAATTAATTATCCCTATTCAATTCAAAAATCAAACCACATCATTAACTTCAATGCATCTTCATCTAACCTCATCCCCTTTTCATCAAATCATAATAACCATCACTTTAATGCTTACCTCAACCTAATACATGCTTTAAACCCTTTTAGTAACTACCCCACACTATCATGACATTTAATCCATATAAAAGACATCATTTAATCTCAAAACTATAATGAAAACTTACCTAACACAATTCTCCTTCAAAGCTCCAACTTCCAACTTTTACCTTCTAACCTTTATACCAAGCTACCACCTTTTCCTTCTCAAGTATATACAATACTCATCATCTAGCTTTGATGAGCTCAAAGAACTTTGCTTAAAGCTATGGAGAAAATGGAGAAAAGGAAAGCAAAAAAAATCGATGGTTTTCAATGGAGGAGAAGTTTGTGTGTTTGTATCTTCGGATGGCTATAAAACAAAGCCTTAAAAAAATCAATCTTTAAAGACCTTAAGACATACCCATCCGTAAGCATTGAAGGAAGCATTTATTGTCACTTTATAAATGGCAAAATACCATTGGTTACTTTGTATTTGGAAAGTCAAAATAGTCATTTAATAATCCAATTCAAAATTTTACTCCATTCAACTCCAATGACCCTACTTTCATCCCAAAATAATATACCCCATATTATCGTGCCATTGGGTAGCGATTTTTGCTACGAGAAACTACTGGTTCGCCAATTGGCGATTTTGCGATCCGAATTGTCTCCGAAAAATTCCGAAAAATTCCTAAAATTCCTAAAATCGAAAACGCTAAACAACAAGACTCGTAATAATTTTTCAAATCCCATAACCACGTTAATCACAATAAAATACCGTTAGGCCCAAATACCGGGAATATCATGAATGCATTTACCGTAATTCCATGTACACGATTGATACTGTGTATCAATCCTATTATGCACGAACAGTACTAATTATTCCTTACCAATCTCATCCTATGCCAATTTTACTATTTTACCCTTCCAGGAGGGGGTGGGATGTTACATGTGGACTAACTTAAAGCCCTATCTTTCTCAGGTGAAAGTTTGGGGTGTCCTGCTTATGCGAAGCGGACACAGTCAGATTAGCTTGATGCAAAGTCTGACAAGTGTTTGTTCATGGAATATCAATTCTACCTTGCTTAGGAACAAAAGTTGTTTGTTTCCAAGCATGTTGTTTTCTTAAAGAAAGAGTTTCTTTTACAAGAGGACAGTGGGAGCAAAGTTGAACTTGGAGAAGTTCAAGATGCTCGAACAAACATAGATCAACTGCTCAACTCAAACTGCCACTCATATAGATGAGGTAACAGTCAACCTTCTACTACACACTAATTTCAGAGATTAAGTAGGATACGACTTGCTCCCGAGAGATATGAATTTCGTAAGTGAATGTAATGACGTATTGCTCATATGAGATGATGCGTCTACTACCTATGAAACGAGTTACGAAAAGTTCGAGTCCGGAACATGGCTTTATGCCATGAAATCAAATGGATTCCATGTATGAAAACCAAGTATGGACTTTGGTTGTTACACCGGAGGATAAAACCCACAGACGCAAAGGAGTTTTCGAAGAAAACCTACATGGATGGTAATTTGATTACCTATAAAGCAATGCTTCGGTTAAAGGATTTCGCCACGCATAAAGAGTTGACTATGAAAAACCTTCACCCGTAGCAATGTTTAAATCCATTAGGATACTCCTAGCCATTGCCAATCATTATGATTATGAGATATGGCAAATGGATGTGAAACGACTTTCCGAGAGGAAATTCACCCGAGGATGTGTGACACAACCCGAGGGCTTCACTTATCGATGGCGAAAAGGTATGCAAGCTTCAGAAATCCATGTTTGGATTGAAGCAAGCATCCAGGAGTTGGATTATTCGTTTTGATGAGTCAATCAAAGAGTTTGATTTCTCACAAAATCCGGATGATCATTGTGTGTATAAGAAGGTTCATGGAACTGCAATCGTATTCCTTGTGTTATAAGTAGATGACATATTAATACTAGGAAAACGATGTATCTATGCTACAATCAGTTAAGATTTGGTTGTCCAAACCCTTTTGCGATGAAAGACCTTGGTAAAGCAACTTATATCCTAGCGATATAGATTTATAGAGATAAATCAAAAGGTTACTTCGTCTTTCACAATCATCGTACATAGATGAGATGCTAAAGAGGTTTAGCATGGAACAATGCTATGTACGAGGCCCGATGTATCGTATGCTCTAAGTGTTACGAGCAGATACCAATCGGATCCTGGTGAGGGTCACTGGGTGGCTGTCAAGAATATCCTCAAGTACTTGTGAAGCACTAAGGATGTTTTCTTGACACATGGAGATGAAAATCTCCAAGTGAGCGGGCATACAAATGCCAGTTTTAATCTGATAAGGATGATTCTGAATCACAATCAGGTTATATACATTCACACTGAATAGCGTGGCGGTCAGTTGGAAAAGTTCCAAACAAGAGAGGACTGCTGATTCATCCACCGAGGCGAGTACATTCCTCATGAGATGCATGAAGGAAGCGGTTTGGATCGAGAAGTTCATTATCAACTTGATCGGTCCCTACCGTGATGGGCCCATAGGATTGTATTGTGATACAATGGGGCTAGTCTTGTGAGCAAAGGAACCAATGTCTCATCACCGATCCGGACTCATACTCGCCGATTCCATTTGATTCGGGAAATCATCGGTTGAGATGATGTCCTTATAGAGAATTCCCAGAGCAAAGTGTTGTTTGTTCGCTGACAAAGCCATTGTCACAGGAGAATTATGATTCTCATGGACTCGCTTATGGTATTAGATACTAAGGAGATTGGATTTAGGTCAAGTGGGAGATTTGTAAGTGATAAGTCGACTTACACATGTTCGGTACCGATAAGTCGACTTGTTCATTGGATAAGTCGACTTGTTCAAGGCTCGTCTCGTTTATTTGCGCCCTAAAGGCAATCCCTTTAGCTGCTTTTATTCAAAGTCGTGTGCACTTTATGAATAAATAAAGAAAAGGCATTATTCATTAATTTGATATTCATAAACATTGTTTATGAATTGATTTGATCTTTAATCAAATTAATGAAGTCCATGATATATGACATAGCATGAAGGAAATTATGATGTGATCATACTATCGAGATTCCTATCATGTGCAATTATGTCAAGATCTAAATTCTCCTAGTCATAGGATTAATGAGATCGGACATCATTAATCCGGATAGACTAGCACATGTCATATTCCTTGATTGGATCAAGCGGTGGATCTCGTAAACTGTAAATATGAGATATTTAGAATTGACATGTGGATGCTTACTAGCGGTAGTAAGTTCATTGATGACTCGCCATGAGATCATCACATGGATATCTTATCTAAGTGTCGTGATAATCTCATCATAGTAATGGTGCAAGTATCCTTAGACTTGAGGTACTCAAGGATATCTTGATATCTTGATCACTGCTTTGACTCCATTCCTTGTTGCCTTCCGAGGTAACTCATAGGTGGTGCTTGGGTACAACTTGAGGTATTCAAGATAATTGATTAGTCAATAAAGGATTCACCACTTCGGATTAGCGTAAGAGATACCCATAGCCTCTTGTCGGATCATTACTAAGGTCGGGCGGATGTATGTCATGAAGAGTGTCTTCATTGACATATAGAGTAATGAGTCTCGTGACGAGAACCGATATCACTGGGCTAGACTCGGTCTAGTGAGAGTTGACACTTTGACCATACTCATAACCAAGTGGGGTATAGGATGGTGAAAGGACTAATTGCACGGTAATTGTCATGGAAGGGTTCGTGATCCGTTCGTGATGAATACATCAAACCGATTACTTTCCGTCAATTGGGGTCATGATGTGTTGCTAGATACCGCTCATGACTTGCTCAGATTAATTGTTAATCTAAGTGGCCAACATAACCGGAGCCTAAAGGGTCACACGATAAGAGTGACTCGGAGAATCAGAAATAGTATTGGATGAGTTCCAATTATGGAGAGCATTAGATTAAATGGATCCCAATGGAATTGGGATATGTCCCATGAGATCGCGACATCGATATTGCTAAGAAAGGTTTAGGAGTCAAGCTTGAAGACTTAGGGCTGAGAAGCCGTAGGATCGACCCCAGTTGGACTAGACCTTAGCAAATATATTCTAATTAATTAATTAAGTAATTAATTAATTAATTATTATATATATATATGCATGTGATGTTCGTTGGTTAAATGGAGAAGAGATAAGAACTTTGAAAAGTCAAAGTTACTTAGTTTATTCATTAAAGAATAAATGGCTAATACACTTCCACTTGTCACAAGCTTATGGTTACATTTTAAGTGTTAAAATATAACCCTAATAAGCTTATTTTGTAGTGTGGTCGACGGCAGCTCCTTGGAGAAAAGAAGAATGAAGCTTGAAATGTTTAAGTGAAAAGTTGAAAAGGGTTTTTCAATTTCTTCTTCTCTCACAAGCCACCATCGATTTCTCTCTTCTCCAAGCTTTGTCCAACGTCGACCAAGCTCTCCGGATGTAGGTAGGTCTAGCGACCTTTAATCTGTTTCTAGCTATTCCCGGTCAAAGGGTTTGATCCGGTTAGATTTTCGATCTGCGTGGATCACCTTTAGAGATAGTCTCTTTTGGCTATTTAGGTTGATGTCTTCATATCGACACTGGATCTCGGGTTTCGGAAAGTCCCGAACAAAAATTTTGTTTTCCGCTGCCGGTACATGTGATGTACATCCCGAGATTTTCCTACAAATAAGAGGTCCCTAACCAGCTAGCCAGTTATCCATCCAAAATAACACCCATCTCCCATTCCATAAAAAACATTTGGTCCCTTTTCGGACCCATTGCCAGGACGCCGAAATCCCTTTCCAAACTAACGACGCCCCTGGTCTGGAGAGCGTGAGGGGAAGATGGGTTGTGTCAATCCGATATTTAACCCGAAGGATCTAAACCCAGAGAGGCGTGTGGTTTGTGAATAGACCCCAACCCAATTTCGCTAGGAATGCGTCGTTGGTAGATCGAATGCGTTTTATGCCCAGTCCTCCTGCTGATTTCAGCTGACAAATCGACTCCCAATTGACCAGGTGTATCTTATGGAGATCAGGTGAGGACCCCCAGATAAAGTTGCCCATAATTTTCTCCAGGTCGTCGCACAAGCGGCGCGAAAGCCAAACCGTTTGCATGGTGTACATGGGTAACGCCGACAAAACAACCTGAGTTAAGGTAATCCGGTATACGAGGGACAGTAGCCTGGCACGCCACCCTGTAAGTTTCCACTGAGCAGTATTCAGGATATACTGGTAGGTGTGCCTGGACGTTCGCTCGTCGAGCAAAAGAACCCCTAAATATCGGCCTAGGTCAGAAGTGCGTGCTATTTGAAGCCCGTGGCTGAGACGCCTCGCAGTCTCCCGAGAAACATTCTTAGAGAAGAAAATCCGGGACTTGGTTTTGTTCACTTGCTAGTCGAACGCACTATAAAAAGTATCCAATGTGCTAGCTATGAGCTGAATCTGACTATCCTCGACTTCTGTGAAGAGCACCAGGTCATCGGCAAAGAACAGATGGGATATAGGAGGGCCCGTGCGGCCCAATTTAATTGGTTTCCAAGCCCCCATCCCAGTGTCGCCGAAATGAGGTGACCCAGACGCTCCATACAGAGAACAAACAGATAAGGCGAGAGAGGATCCCCTTGCCTAAGGCCACGTGAAGGCCGGAATGGCTTCAAAGTTGAACCTTGCCAGACTACCCGAAGGAAAGTAGTCGTGACACATTTCATAATGACCTAAATGACATTTGTCGGTATGCCAATATCCTCCAAGGTATCCTGAATAAACTACCGCTTAAGGCGATCGTACGCTTTCTCCAGATCCACTTTGATGGCTAGGAAACCGGTGTGACCCGACTTCTTCCGCATAGAGTGGATCACCTCCTGGGCGATAATAATATTATCCGTAATATGTCTGCCCAGAATAAAACTACATTGGATCTTCGCTGTTAAGTGGGGCATGAGGCCTTTCAGTCGGTGGAAGAGAACTTTAGAAACGATCTTATACAGCACATTACACAAACTAATCAGCCTGAAGTGGGAGACCTGAGTCGGAGAAGGGGTCTTCGGAATTAGGACCAAAACCGTGCGATTAAGGGCTTCGTCCCAACATTCCTGACGAAAAATTTGTTGAATGAAGACAACTATAGCTGGCCCAACCTGCCCCTATTGATTCTGATAAAAAAGAGCATTAAACCCATCCTCTCCAGTGGCTTTATTCAGATTCATTGCGAAAAGAGCACTCGAGACCTTAGTAGCCTGAGTAGGGAGGCGGAGAGCCTGTATTGGCACCAACTGGACAGATGCGAATGGAAAGGGCGATCGTGTGGTAATACTTGGTGTTTCGGTCACCTTTGGAAATCCATTCGCATCTGTCCAGTTGGTGCCAATACAGTTCCTCCTCACATAGGACCTGTAATAACTCGTTGCTAAGCTGATCCTCCAACTCCAGTAACGAGTCCGGAGCACCTGCCAACATAGCACGTTGGATCCCTTCCAGTCTAGCTATAAGGTGCTTCTTCCTATAGAATATGTTGTCGAACTCTCGTTGATTTCAGTTCTGAAGACAACCTGATAGCTGGCTTAAGGATTGACTTAAAGACCCCTCTACCGGGTTCCAGGACGCAACGACCACGTCCTGAAAACCCGAATGGGTCAACCAAGCATTCTAGAACCTAAACGGTGTTTCTTCCTGAATCCCCAGTGGAGATGAGAAAAGCCTGATAAGCATAGGCCTATAGTCTGAGCCGAGGAAAGGAAGATGCTGATTGACCGTACGAGGGAATTGCTGGACCTAGACAGTCAAATCAAACACCCTATCGAGTCGAGCTTGGACCTACCCTCTCCTCCAAGTAAATTTAGAGCCTAAGTACCCTAGATCGTGCAGCCCACACTGATGAACCCATTCCCAAAACTGCCTACTCACTACCTGGGTCGATTGGGATCTGCCTCGTTTGTCCAAAAGTTCCAGTTTAGCATTGAAATCCACCTCAATAAGCGATAGAGTTGCCAATCCAAATGAGGGCGGACCAAAGACTGGATTGTGAGGCCACTTGCGGACTAGCATACACGATGGTAAGGTTAAAAGAATGGGACCTAAAATTAACGGTAGTATGTAAGAATTGCCGATGAGCAATCCGAACAGCAATATCAAAGGCCTCGTCCCACAGGAGCCAGATACCCCCAAAAAATCCTTCTGCTTCGATTCTAAAGGAAAAATCATACCCTAAGGTACGAATAACCTCTTGGTCCCGAACACCACTTTTGCGGGGTTCCAGCAAAGCCAACATGCCTGGTTTATAACAACAAATGTAGTTGCGCATGAGGTTCTAAAACTTAGTCCCGCCTGCGCCTTGACAATTCCATACTAAAATTGACATAACGAGGGAAAAAGGAACCCTACCTCGGGGTCGCCACCAGGCTCTCAGCTGAACCATCCGTAGGCTCCCCAGAATCAAAGACCTAAATCTCGGGCTGCACCGGGCGTGGGCTCGAGGAATCCTCCTACCCCTCTAAGGCCATCGTTATATCCGACGGTTCGGTATTGGAATGGGTGTGGATGTCAGGAACGGCCTCGAGATCCTCCACCCCCTCCATTCCCTGGGGTTCGCCCACGATCACCTGAACCTGGTCCTCTAGGAGCTGGGGAGCACAAATCATTTCTGAGTGGGTCGGGATGGTGACAACGAGGTGTCACTCGAGGTCGGGAGTCGGATCAGGCACTCAGCCGACTCTGAACCGAGCCCACAGAATGCTACCCCGGTTCCTCCTTGAATCGTGTCGTAGCCTTGATACCTTTGCCCTTAGCTCCCCGAATAGCACTTCGAGGTCAGTCAACAGTCTTGGAAGCCCTGGACTGGGTTGGGGCACATCCTGTTCCTTTGAAACCGAACATATTGATTCTTTGTCCCAAACCAAAGGGATTATCTTCGGTATGGTTGCCTAAACAGGGTGTTGTCGCCTCTGCTACAGTAGCCTCATTAAATAACACCGTATATCGAGATCCTCCAGCCGACTTTCCAGCCTGTTATGTCCGCTCCCTTGCTTGCCCCTGTCCATTCACTGGTTTATCGCGTCTCCTTTGAACATGCGTCCACGACCCGTAGCCGTTAGAAGTCGCTGGAGCCTACTGCCCGCCTGACGCCTCCAACATGCCTCCCTGTTCTAATCCTACTACTCCAACGGTACGCGTCGGCATTGCTTCGTTCGTCACTGAGGGGGCTTGCTTGCACAAGCACTAGACGGATGTTCGAGCACACCACACTTGACACAGACTTGTGGAAGTCCCTCATAGGAGATGAAGAGTGTCTCGCCATCCAGTTCAACACTGGGCGTCAGAGGGCGGTGCAGGTCGTATAATTCTCTAATTATCGATTGTCTCCAATGAGGAACAATTTTCTTATAACTTTCTCAGTTTCATCATAATATATTCTGACACATGTTCCTTTACACTAGTTTCTCCACATATTTCAATTTATAGGTCATCTTTATTCTCTAGGTTGAATAACCCATTCATCATATCAACTTATACTTTACGAACATATTTACACAAAATATTCATGAACCGATATTCTCCTCATTTTCGCAATTAATGTCTCCTCGTTGTTCAATAATCCTATTACACGGTCAGATTCTTTACCTTAGCATAATACATATCCTTTCAGTAACATATTCTATCTCTTACTCTTGAGTCTCCGCTAGGATTAGGACTCCCAATAATGACTTTTTGTTCATTTCAAATTTATCTCCAATTTGTTCTTTCTTGGATAAATTTTTCAATTGAATCGATTAATCAACTCAACCCAATTCAGGGGAACTCTTCTTTGAAAGAAGAATTCTTACTACTTTCATCAATACCGCTCATGAAATTCTTAATCATCAACAGTCGTCTCATTTCTTATCAGTCATTCTCAATAGCTCAGGAAATCGATTTTTAACTATTCATAATATCACATGAAAATCAATTATGCTATAACTCATAAAATCAGAACATCCTTTTTAATACTGTTCATTGAGATACATACCACCAAGATCGTTTCATCGATATCGAGAGACAGATGTAAAATAATTCACCAATTAATCACTTACACTATCCAATCTATGCCTCCATTCATATCTTGTTTACAATCTCAATTCATTCCAATAGATCACTATAAGCACTTTTATTTCTTATTCTACTCATATCGAACTTTACACTATAAGAACTATGACTGGCTGTCATCCACTAACTCGCTAGCCATGGTACCCCCATTATCAGATGTGTGTTCCTATAGGCAAATCAACTTAACCTTGACATCTATTTCACCTTCCATTATCATTTTCTTACATTTCAATCTTTTTATGATTGTATCGTACCCATAAATTTTCATTCTCAAATCAATATCATAAATGTACAATCATTCTCGATTTCCCACTTAACACATTCTGAATTTAAGTCACAAACCTCTATTCATAACTCTCATCACAGAAATCAAACCCAATTGTAATCTCTATAGATCGTAGAACATTTATTTCCATCCACTTTGTTTATACACTTTCAATCTTACCATTCTTATCATATCGCTATTTTCCTCTATCAATCCACGACTATACATTCATATCTATTCTCCATTCCAGGATATACTCCAGTATAACACTGACGTTGCCTTTCATAATATATACACCAATACCAATACACTAAATCCTCATTTGTCAAATCGAACCATACACTTTCTTTTTTTTCCGATATTCACAACTTCCTTTTTATCACATTCTAACTTATCGCCCTATTTTCTCACTATTTCTAACCGCTTAAACAATTGAGACAGGCTCATATATGTGACTCATATCCCAAACTGGGGATCAGTTGTCACTGTCTGCCGTGACACGACTTAAATGCATGTAACCTGACACATTTTTCAGAAAGCCCATGTAAGATTGTACTTCTGGGCTCTGATACCACAAATGTAACATCCCACTCCTATGAGACCCGAACCCGATATCGACGGTGATATCCGAGCCCGCGACCCGCGATGGTGGTATGCTAGAGCAGTCAATGCAATTTAAAAACTCATTTTGATATATATTTTTTTCTCTTTTTTTTTAAAACAGTCGAGTGTGCGGAAAACAATAAACGATTCGGGCCCGCGATACACAAAACATTTTCATACGAAATCATTTTCGATCAAATAATATTTCAATCCTCAAATCAGTTCATATTCATACAATCATAGCCAAATCGGGCCCAATACAAATTTAGTACTAAAATGCGGAAATACAATTTACACATAAGCCAAATTAACATTAATGCAGACGTGAACTGATCCCGACCCTTTACTCTGTCTTTTTGCGGTAGACATACTCTCGTTTGTCTAATGGGGTACTCTTCGATTCCTGAAAAACAATTGCAATGTTGGGTGAGTTTGCGAACTCAATGAGAAACCATCATCGATGGTTCACCCAATTCATGCATATACAACCAAATTCACATTTTCATTCAATTACATACTCAGAATTCACATACATTCCAATTCACAAATATAAGGCATTTCGCCTGTCACATAGTCCATAATTTAATCCATGCGCATATACGTTTTATACACAATCTTTTCTCATTATTAACCGTCTTATTTCGAGTTGTGACTGAGCGCTAATCAGTAAACAGTATTCGATGTACGCGTCTCAGGGGGTGGAGAGCCCTCAAGGTATGCACTTCCGCCCTTCGATATTGCCCACTTTTGCGTGGTAAACCACCCTCACGGTTTTGTTTCGCCCCTACTCGAGGGATGCAAACGCGTCTGTCACTTTAATTGTAGGACCCCACACCCCACCCGTAGGTGTTTGCAGGTTTTACTGCGGCGTGTGTTTGCGAGTTTTACCGCGGCATCCTCAATTTTCAGTATCGTTCTCTTTGGTATTAATTGTAGGACCCCACACCCCACCCATAGGTGTTTGCAGGTTTTACTGCGGCGTGTGTTTGCGGGTTTTACCGCGGCATCCTCAATTTCAGTATCGAGCTTGTAGCTCTCAGTGGCAGCTCCAATCACAACCGTCATTAATCAATCAATTATGGAATTCATTTATCACAATTTCCCAGTATAACATAGCAGTCAGTTCCAATTAATCAAAAGCATGCATTTCAATGCTATTCATTTCCGTAATCATATAATTCACATTTTCAAACAGTTCACACAGAGCATTTAACAATCAGAAACTGAGGAACCAACTAGGTTACTCACCTGAACTTCCGAGTTACCTGCCTGGAAGTCTCAGCAATGTTCGTGGAATATCGATCCATCGGAGCCTCTATAACAGTCAAATAATTGCCCATTACAAAAATGCACAATTTCAATAATTCAATGATGCACATGACTTACTTGAAAGATGTACTATGCCTATTCATGATTCCGGTGCTATTTCCCAATTTCACTTCTTTTGTCAAATACTAACTTTTCGTTCAATTGCTCAATAATGGCTCAATTCCAATTTAATAACATAATACAGAACTCCCCAATTTTAATTCTCATATTCAGTCAATTCATTACGTCACACTCGCTAGGATATTACCTCAAAATCAATATCACTATTCTCTAGATCAAATTCACCCATTATGCTCAGATTCTATAACCCCAATTATCATAAATAATCCTTAGGTTGCAATTTAATCACATTCTTAACTGACTTTCACTAATTGCAATCCTACTAATTTAAATTCGAACTTTCATTCCTTTCCTCAATTGTAAACCTCTTTTCCTAGGTCATAACGAATCAAACATCACCTTAATTGGAGGTCTACACCAATAGTTATGTCCCAAAAACTAAATCATATTAATTCAGAAAAACGTCCCTCGCCGTGGCTAAGGAACTCTCGCCACGGCGTACAAAGGTTCGCTCGTCACGGCGCAATATCCATTCGCTCGCCGCGACGTCCCCCCTTGCTCGCCACGGCGAGCACGCATTTTCTCGCCGCGGTGAGGCCTTTATCAGACGTAGCGACGTGCGGCCCACATCGTCTTCTCCGATCGATTTTTCCACCATTTTCACTCTCAAAAATCAGCATTACACACCCTAAACTACCCAATCCTTACTCAATAAACCCCATGAATGCATTTAACACAATGATAACCAACATTAAACCATTTTACTTACCAAGTCAAACTCAAATCCTCAGATTTCTGAAAATCGCCCAACTCCCTTCACCTTCCTCTATCTCCCACGATTTCCGCCTTTAAAACTCAACAATCTTCATCTTCCTCAAGCATCAAGCCAGCTACGCACAGAAAGAGGAAGCAACAAGCAACAATCGTGGGTGGAGGAGGATCAAAATCGTCGAAGGAGGAGGGGAAACGATCGTGCCCTAGGAAGGAGAGGAGGAAAGCTTTTTTCTCAAATTTTAAAACCTAGGCATTTAAAGGTTAATCACTTAAGCTTCTGGTCTTTTTCCCTCGCAAACATCTAAATCTACTACTCTATTCACGATCATTTCCAGTCCAATTCATCTCCAAATTTCTATGGCTCGACATATTAAATCTCTAGACTCATAATTCTAAATTCCCAATATATACAATTTAAATCTAATTATCTCACAATTTCACGATTCATATCATTTATACAATCAAATGCCGGGAAAATGTCATGACTGTATGTACCTATATGTGCATGTGCCAAATGACTCAGTCCTCTACAATTAGAGGCCAAATGCAGGTTCATATCGAACTATGCAATGCAACAAACTAGCCTGTACCAATTGACCCATATATCCTTCCCATCAGGGTCGGGATGTTACATTTACCATCGATCACCTCTTTTCAAGGCTTTTTGTTCTTGTGAAGATCCAAATTTAGACATGTAATACTCTTTTTAGCAGGATGTCGATCTGACCAAAGGTAAGAACCGGTATTCAAAAGTTATAATTAATTACATCCGTCCCTAATAAGCAACCATTTATTCTACAATTTCTTTGCTAATAAAACCATGGAAGAGTATGTGTATTATATATATATCTTCTTTATCTGAAACCGCACCGATCAACTTGTTAATTAAGAGACAAGATCTAAAAAAAAAGATCATGCCACCCAAAGGACAGGGACGTGTTTCCTCTCCTTGAGTTAATTCTCATATGAATTGAAGCGTGTCTTATTCTAAGTAACACGCTTGATTTGATAATCTGTTTGGCTGACGCTTTCATTTTAAACTGAGAAAACAACACTTTCTTATATAGCCGTCAAGATATCAATGTTCATTATGAGGACAAACTATAACTACATATCCATTTTTCATTTGTAACTACTGGACTAGATAGTATTCGAAATCAGTGATCACCAAGAATGAGAAAATCTCATAATTCTTAAGATTAACAGAAATTTTACTAGTTTTTTTTTGGTCATATTCGTTTAGATTTATGTAGATTTGATCGTTTAGAAGAATCTGTGTTTAAAATGTAGATTAAAGCTATATTTAGGTTTCCTTAAACAACTCTTCTCCAAGGAGAATTAAAATTGTAGCAGTCTATTTTTTTTTTTTTTATCTACTAGAAGAATATATAAGTCGAATGGAATAAATGTTCGGGGTGGTAATGTTAAGTATATATACAAATATGGCTGTTTCAATGGTATATATTATAATTTACGCACCTGTTGGACTTCGACATTAGTATTTGATCCAAAAAAAAAAAGTAGTGCTGATTTTCATTAATCTCTTGATCTCTTGTGTAATTAGCCGAACATGAACCTGAACTTATGTTCTGATCTTCACGTTAATCATCATTAGTCCATTTAGAATCCCTCTTATATCTGTTACACTAATCCTTCTATTTGGTGAGGTAAGGAGCCGAACCTTGGCATTTGGGCTTTTGAAGTCACGGATGGACACTAAGTGAATCAATCGAAATGGTCACCTTGACTTTAACCTTTTCTGTATATGCTGTTTGCATTTGTGTTATTAATAATTTTTCCTTGTTAAAGGAACTGTCTCTGGATCCATTTTTCCATGGGACAAGAGTTCTTCTGTAGTTTATATATCATATGAAATAGTAGGCTACATCATTAACGAAACCATGGTTTTAAAAAGTTAGAATTCTATAACATGAACCTTTCAATAATCCCAATTATCTTTACTGCTATTGAGGGTATTGCAGCCAACATGGTACATATGAGTTATTAATTATTTGCTTTGGTTGTGCAGATTATACCACAGTCTGTTTGTTCTAGGTATGGCTTGGCAATTGGTGCAACGGTGGCCCCTTTTGTCCGTGTACTTGTTTGGATCTGCTTTCCTGTTGCATATCCAATAAGCAACGTGTTATATTTTGGTTAAATGGAACTTTTCCAGTGCTCATTGTCATTGAGATGATTGTAAATGAACCATCTTTTCCCAGCTTTTAGATTTTCTGCTGCGTCCTGGACATGTAGCACTCTTTCGCAGAGCTGAATTGAAGACACTTGTAGATTTTCACGGTAATGAGGTGTGTTTGTTATCCATTCAAATTTCATCATAACAGATGCTCATATTCAATACCCATTTATGTCTAATTGTTCGCATTTCCTCCACAGTTGAATATGCAGCCTTCATTTCAATTTTCATTTGTTGATTCTGCAATTCTTTTTTAATCTTATCTTATGTGATTCTGTTTATGCGATTTTCATTTTCTTGCTCCTTTTCATAATCCTTTTTTGTCAGCTTTATGACATTGTTGTGATCTTTAGAAGGCTGGAAAAGGTGGAGAACTAACCCATGATGAGACAACAATCATTGGTGGAGCACTCGAGCTTTCTGATAAAACAGCTGGTGATGCTATGACTCCTATGTCCGAGACTTTTGCTATTGATATAAATGACAAGCTTGATAGGTGAGTAATCGAGCTTGCAAAAGTACAAGTTACAAAAGTTGTTTACGCACTTTCATGTGTTACTCATTGGAAAGTGGTTCTCTTATGTACAGGGGTTTGATGAATTTGATACTGGAGAAAGGGCATAGCAGATTGCCTGTGTATTATGAGCAATCAACTAACATTATTGGAGTTATCCTTGTAAGTTACTGTGATGTATGTAAAAAAGAAAGCAGAGAATTTATTGTTTACTATTTAGCTTATTTTGCAACTTTAACCATTTTGTCTTTGGTACGACCTCATTTGTTTAAGGTGGAAGAATATTACTTTATATTTTCTGATTGATGTATGTCTATATGTGACATTTAGGTCAAGAATCTGTTGACCATTCACCCAGATGACGAATTACCTGTAAAGAATGTTACTATCCGAAGGATACCCAGGTATTCGCTGCTGGTGTTCTCCTGTACTGAAATTATGAATTTTAAGTTGTTTGTGCAAGCAATGAATGAAGAATGAAGATGATTCATCTTATGTGCTACTGATGCGGTCCGTGTTCTGCTGTAGGCTTCAAGAAAGTTTACCGCTATATGATATATTAAATGAGTTTCAGAAAGGTCACAGTCACATGGCTGTTGTTGTAAGACAGAGCAGCAAGGCAGATGAGCAGAGCACTAGCAGCACCCCATCCAGTAAGTGCCAACGTCATACTCTTATCTGTCTGTTTATTTTCCCAGTAACTTTTTCTGTTTGATTCCTGAACCTCTGAAATGGAAGTGGAGTTGTAATTATAATTCTTGGGACACTATAAAATATCAGTAAAAGTGGAATTGTTCAAAATTGCAAATTCTTCATTCTGACCCTAAGATCTGAAATTCTGTCAAAAATAATGTCTGGATCCAATGGAATTGAAATTTCTTTTTCCTGATTCTGAGAAAGAATAATTGTGTGAATTCCCTGGATTAAACTAAGGAATTGGGCAATTCCTTCTGACAAGCCAATGGGGCTCTCAAATGTCTTGAGTGAATTCTCCAGTCTATTAATCATCTCTTTTGTTTCTCACTACGTTCCCAAATAGATCCTGTTAAAGAAGTAAAGCTTGACATAGATGGTCGAAAGCCCTTTGAAAAGGCTACCAAAGAAAAGAGTTTAAAAAGCAAAAGATCATTTCAGAAGTGGAAGAGCTTTCCCAACAGTGGCAACAATTCGAACAGGAGCTCCAGTAGCAGGAAGTGGACAAAGGACTTGGACTCGGACATCCTGGACATAAATATCAATGGACTTCCAAAACTTCTTGAAGAAGAAGAAATAGTAGGTATAATAACAATGGAAGATGTGATTGAAGAGCTCCTACAGGTACTTACTATTGCTTGTCCTGTTTGCTCCACCAACTTACATTCTAATCCTGCTTTTGCATCATGCAGGAGGAGATATTTGATGAGACGGATCATCATTTTGAGGAATCATAACATTGTTACTGCTAGTGAGTCTTAGGAGCCAAATACCCAAATATCTTGTACAACTCTGATTTACTTTGTAATGGACAAACAAATTAGCCTCATTATATTTTATGCAGTGCGTGCACCAACCAAGCTCGTGCCAAGAGTTGTATTACACTCAAAAAGCCATGTTATGCAAATCCGGAAATCTGTTAATACACCAAGTTAAAGGAAAACGTTAGACAGAAGGACGGGAGAGAGATTTATTGCAAGAGACGTGAACGTATCAGGTTAATAGAGGAGTTTCCTGTTGCCTTCGCTTCGGCTTTTGATCCGCCCAAGTACAGGTGATGCAAACGAAAGAGATGGCTGAGGCAGTTCCTTGAGAAGTAAACAGAGTAGATGTTGAACCAAAAGTAGATGTGCCAAACATGGATAGAGATGTAGTGCCAGCAAATGAAAAAAGTATGGGTTGACGAAAACAAGACTGATGGAAATGGGTTGGATAAATATCCAAATGGTAAAGTGCTAAATGCAAATATGGTCAAAACTCTGAAGCCACGAGGTTTTGAAGCAAATGAGTTGGGATTTGTTGATGTACTACTGAATTCACTAGCAAATGATTAACCAAACAATGTTGATAGGGCTAAAGGATTTGATAATAGTGTAGATACGCCAAACTAATACTACCAAGAGCTTGACCAAGAGGAATTGTTATGAAACTTTGAGACATTGGTTCGAAATCAAAGGTTAAACACAAGATACGATAGGCGAGTTCTTGTTCGGCACGTCACAACACCACTAACAAGTCTCGTCAAGCAAGGATGGAATTCTGAGGAGGAAGAACAACAAGGTTAGAAGAAAGTGCTTAACAAAAAGGAAGAAAAATAACAAGCGCTTAGAGAGTCGTCTAGACGCCACGGAGGCGTAGAGGTGAGTATGAGTAACTAGAGGCATTTATAAAAAAAATGTTCAAAAGGTTAGAAGACACTCCAACCAAGCTAAACAAAAAGCATAACCTAGTTGAGAAATTGGAGGACATTCATAATAAGGTGTTTGCCTTCATGTCAAGAGAGTAGGTGATCGTTAAATAAAATCTAAAAAGATGGTGCTTACAATAAAATTAAACCTATTGATCTTTTAAAAATAATTTACCTTTTTAATTGATCAATAATAACAAGTTCATGCTTACAAGTATCATAGGTGTATGAATAAGGTGTTAATATTTTGATTTATTTGTATATTCAAATCAAAGCACTTAAACATGAAAGGAATAAGTTGGTATGCTGACAATTTTTAAGCAATTGATGTTTGAAGTTAATTCCATGAGATTTGATGTCATTGTATCATTATT
This sequence comes from Erythroxylum novogranatense, assembly GCA_029891385.1. Taxonomy (NCBI): domain Eukaryota; kingdom Viridiplantae; phylum Streptophyta; class Magnoliopsida; order Malpighiales; family Erythroxylaceae; genus Erythroxylum; species Erythroxylum novogranatense. Next base: position 57,108,555 of record CM057226.1, on the reverse strand, counting down.
GCATTGTTGCATGATTGTGTGTTTTTTTGTTTGTGTGTAGTTTTAATTTTGTTTAAGGATAAGCAAAGATTTAAGTGTGGCGATGTCGATAGGTGTATATTATAGTGTGTTTTTCTAGAGGTTTGAGTATGTTTTTAAGTGTTTTCTTAGATGATAATAATGTATTTCGGATCCAAAATTGTGTTCTTATTCGTGTTTTTATGTGTTTTATTGTTTTAGAGTAAGAATTTGATCTTAATTTTATGTTTCAAGATGTGCCTGATGTGTTTGATAGTGAGTAAAAACATAACAATTGAAGAAAATATAAAGAACTTGAAAAATGGAAGAAGTTATGATCGTGCACAATTGCTCTACCGTGCATGATGAGTCAACTGCATAGATTCAGTCTCTATCATAGGGAGTATGGATAACGTAGGAGTCACGATCATGATTCTATGCATGATTGTGACAAAATGTTTTCCAACACACAAAATTTTTGTATTCTTGACATTTTGAGGATATATTTAGAATCAAATTAAGTGGGGAAATACTAGAAAGAACCTTAGAAACTTCAAGAAGTGTTTAAGGATAAAAAAAACACCAAAAAGGAGGCTGCATATAAGAATTAAAGAGATCAAAGAGGAGACATCAATAATAACTTAGGATTTTTCAAATTTCCAGATCAAGATACCGAACTGTTTTTCATTCTTTTCTCTTCATGTATTTCATTTCTTAAATGTTGATTTGGATTATTAGGATGTTGAACATGATCATATGTTTCTAAGTCCATATTAGGGATTATTCATGATATCTTTTGTTAAACTTTATTCTTGTTGAATTCAATAGATATATTAATGCTTTGTGATGTTTGTTATGGTTATACTTGGTAATAAATTGAGAGATTAAATCAAGTCAAATATGTTAACGTGCGCAACAAGAATTGGTAACTTAATAGACCTGCAAATATCCGATTAATAAATAATTGAACAGAGATCTTAATTGTTAGTTAATTATCCTTAGGATTTTTCAAATCAAATTGAATAATTAGGAATAGTTTTGTTAATCAAGAGGTTGCAATTATATTTTTATCGATTTCAATTGGAATTACTTGATTAGATGTCGAGAGAGGATAATCAAAATCTTAGGATAACTAGGATCAAGTATAATTGAATCAATAAGATAAGAGGAAGACAAAATAAGAATTGAATAACCCTTAAGTTACCATCATTGATTAATTTTATTCTTATTATTAGTTTCAATTATTCAATTGCTTAGTGTTATTAGTTTATTTCAATATCTGTTAATTTGTTTGAATTCAATTCATTCAATCTTTGGTTACCCTAGACAAAGTGCATTCAAGTTGTTAGGTGACTAATTACTACGAGTTACGATTTGTATACTTACAGTACAAAAGTTTTTCTATATAAAACTTATCAACAATACTTATAAGTCCAGCTTGAAAAATACCTTGATACTATAAATTTCATCTAACTATTCATCAATAATAAGAATTAGGAAACGATTCCCGATCGTTTAAGGCATGATAGTCGTTATAAAAGCATTAAAAGTCTTTTTTTCTTCACTAGCAATACAAGAGAAGAAAAACGACTATTTTTTGGTTAAATAATACTCTCAATAAGCATCTCATAGATTATACCCTCTATTTATAATGTTTTTAAAGTGAGGATATCTATAAGGGTAGAGGTTAATAGTTGTTATTCCTAATAATAGAGCAATAGTGTGGCCAAAATGGCTAGATAGGAGAAGACCTTTTGGTTCGATAAAAACAAGAGCAAAGTAATTAAGTAAAGTTTGTAACTTAGGAATTATATTAGGAGTATAGTTTACTTCAATATTGGTGTAGATGGTGAAGATAAAGGAACTATCTTGATATAGAAAAAGGAGATAATGGCTTCAGTTTACTCTTTATGTTTGAGTTTATTCGTAGACTTATAATAGCAGTAGGTTGGTTTCATGCCTATGATAGTTAAATTTGATATATGATTTCTGATAATTAAAGAAGACTTTACCTAAATTCATTAGCCATTGGACCCTTAAGACCAAATGTGATCCATAAATAAGTAGTAAATACAAATCTATCGAGAAATAGGTATGGGCCAAGTGTAGGGAAACTTATGAATAGAGGCCCATTCATTAGAGAGATCACTACCTATAGTGACATTTAAATAAAGAGAGGATTTGATAGGAAGGCTCAAAGATTTTGGGACATACAGGTCTGAATAAAGTTATGGGTTGATGCATTATACATTAAAATGATGGTTGTCTATCCTGAAATGGTTCCTTCTAAACAAAGGACGTAAAAACAAATCTTCTTTCAAATGCACGAAGGGAGATTGTTGGAATATTTACAGAGTCAATAAATGACATTTTCTTAACCACTAATAAGGGAAGCTCTAAATATTAAAAAAGGGATCTAAATAGATAGAGATTTGATTACCATTCTTAGCTAATAAACATAAAATTTATGGTGATCTAAAATAGTGTCCAAGTATGAATTTCTTATCACAGTTAAAGCATATTCCTTTTTCATGATAAGTCACCATCTCTTTCAAAGTTGTAAACATTTTATGGAGTTATCCTTACATTGGTCAGATAATGGATTTTTAAGAAGAATCTCCGTAAGAAAGCATTAAAGCATTCGAACTCAAGAAAGCCCTCCCTTTTTGTACTTTTAGCTAACCTAACTTATTAAAACATTTAATTAGGAGAAGAGTGATTTGAGATGGAAGTTTTTGTGGTGATGCGAAAGTTGTAGTAAATGATGGAGGGAAACATAAAGTAGGGTTACAAGATGAAAGTGATTGTGATGCCATCACTTTATCCTCAATTGAGATTGTCATGCTTATTGCCTTAGGTAATATGGATGGTTTGAACAAAATAATTTGAAATTGATGTCATCTTATATATAACTTAAACAAAATAGTTCAGAATATTAGTATTGGTAAGGCCAATGTACTAGAGAGAGATTCAATTTTTACCAGATAAGCTATCATAGTGGTTGTTTTCTATAGTTTAAATAGAGGAATGTTATAGTTTTGAAAGGAATATTTAAATAGAGGAATGTTATAGTTTTCTATAGTTTAATTTCTATAAAACTAACTAGATTCGAAACATGTCTAATATCATAGTCTTATACACCTGATAGAATATGTAATCAAATGGGATAGTAGGTTGTCTCACTTTAGTGGATTTACTTAACTACATCAGATCTTGTACTCTTACCCTGTGTATGATTACTATCCCTGTATATGGGGACAGATAACAAAACAAACAAATCATATCCATCATATGTGCTTGGTTTCTGTCTCCAAGATTTTGTCCTCTGTCTTCGATAGACAGAGACAAACAAATCCTGTCATTCGAAAAATTACAGACAAAAAATGTTGTCTCTTGTCCCCGTATGAAAAACAAAAATACTGTCCAACTTACCCCTCTCGTCTGTCTCTCCCAAGCCCATCTCTTCGCTGTCGCACGCTTGGCATCGCTCTAGGCTTCTCTGTCGCACAGTGGGACTCTTTTCCCTAAGACGTTCACGAGGTTTGTCAAGTAAGTGATGGTTTGTTTTGCTGGAAAAATCTCGCCTTACCTGTTAGGTCTCAATTTGTTCTTTTACGATTTCTTGTCTTGAATGGACAGTGTGGCATTTTCTCCTTGATGTCTGGTTTGGGATTTTTTTTCCTTAGATCAGATTACCGAGGTCTTTTGCGACGTTGATTTCCAAAACATTTGCTGCAATTTTTCATGTTGGTCTCTGATTTCTTGTCCGAAATATGTAACTTTTGTCTTAGTTTGTGTTTAGGAATCCCGGGTGATAGGTTGGATCAGCCATTTCATTGAATCCCAAAAGCATATTATATATCTGCACACAGATTCTTCTTCCCCAACACACTCGTCAATTTTTCAAGGTCAAGTAAGTGTTTTTTCTGTTCTTTTTTAAATGTCGCTGCTTCCTTGATTGTCTTTCATCTGGTATGGTTGAATTAGGAGTACATTGTCTTCATCTTCTCATTTTCTTGTCTGGGGTTAGAAATGGGGGATGTTTGTGAGAAATGGAGAGCTCAGGTCTGTTGGGTCTTCGAATATGTGATCTGTAGCCTAGACCCTGAAATTGGAAACGTTGATAGAGGTTGAAATTCAGCTGACACGTGAAGCTATTAACTTCATTAAGACTTGAAATTAGCTGATCTAATATTTATGGGAATTTCCATCCAAATTGCTTGGTCTGAATACAGTTTAGTAACTGATGCATTGCATTGAGTGAAATGCATTTGTGCATAACAAAAAAAAACCAGAGAACATTATGATGTGTATGGGGATCGAGTAAGAGGGGTGTGTGTCATAGACAACAATTTTGTTAACCTTTGCGAATATATAATGTTGTGTGTGTTCTTGCATGCTGTTGTCTGTACATGCTACTCTGTTTTTTCTCATCTCTTTATATTCAGTGCTTGTAAATTACAATATTTATTGTTTTCACAGGTTGACAAGGGAGTAAATCTGTGCATTGTTTGCTCTGTTGCTAATTCCTTCTCAGGCTGCTAAGACACCGTACGAAGTAAGTTGCTATACCTGTCTTCACATTTAAATTTCATCAGTTGATTCTTTATGTTATTAATTTTACTTTTGGTAATATTTGAAGTTAATTGTTTGATTGTGTAGTGATTCAATAAAGTGAATGAATAAAGTTAAAACAATTCACCAAATATGAGGTTTAAAATTCTCCATTATGCATTCAATTTCATACTTATCTAGAGGAGCATTTGTCCATATATTCTTTTGATGTTCCTTTGTGAAGTAGTGTAGTTATAATTACATATCCATAGGAGATTTTTGTTATATCTTACTTATGACATGTATGTTCCAAATGTTTATAGTACATGTGCAACTTCAAATTTGCCTTCTTTAACATAATGTTCAACGTAATTTGAAGCTTCCCACTTATTGATTTATAATGTTTTGAATTTACACATGTATCTTCATAATAAGCAACTATGAATTACGTCATCTAATGAAATCTATTCATCAATGTTCTTATGTTTACCTTTAAATAAATGATAATGTTGTTGTAACCTTTTAGTTTAGACAATGGCTAATGTTCTTCACAATCACTAAACCCTTGACAAGGACAATAGATAACAACCTCACTAAACACTCAGGGGCAATGTCTTCCATTTGGTTTCCTTCAACTGGTGTGCTTCGAATATATTTGAAATTAAGTAAACAGTTAGCTGTTGTATTTTCTTGTATTGTTGGTGGTTGCTTATTTATGATCAATATGTGGCTTTGAATGTTTGCAGACAATATTTATTTACAAAATGGATAACAGGAAACGTGATGTTATCTTTAAGGCTCTAGTGCTTTTTGAGTTTTGGAATGGGCAATTGAACTTAATGAGAATGGTGATATTGCTATGCTTGTATGTATACACAAAAAAACGCAGGAGGAGTGAAAATGCGAGAGGTAGTAGGGTGTTGACAGTACCAAGTAGGCAAGCTAATATAAATAGGATTTTGAATGAGGGTGATCGGAATAGCCAATGGGATTTAAGGATGGACTTAAAGGCATTTCACATATTATGTGAAAGGCTTCAAGTCCACGGTGGCTTGGCTAATACTAGTCACGTGCCAATTGAAGAAAAAGTGTTAATCTTCCTAAGAATATTAACACAAAATGAATCTAATAGAGTATTACAAGTTAGGTTTATGAGGTCTGGAGAAACCATTAGCAGGGTCTTCCATAGTGTGCTGAAGGCTGTACTAAATCTCCAACATCTGTTGTATGTGAAGCCCATACCAATTCCAGAGGATTGCTTAGACATTCAATGGAAATGGTTTAAGGTTAGTCTATGTTATTAGTTACAATGAATTGCAATATTGACTTAATTTCATTACTAAACTATAACAGTTTATGATGGAAATTTTTTTCATAGGGTTGCCATGGTGCGCTAGATGGAACCTATATAGATATAACAGTCCCTCATTCAGACAAACCTAGATACAGAGGTAGGAAAGGGCGAATTTGCACTAATGTGTTAGGGGTGTGTGATAAGAACCTAAACTTTGTTTATGTTCTTGCTGGATGGGAGGGTTCAAGATCCATTCAAGGGTTTTACATGATGTCAGAATTAGCGTAATGGACTTCAAGTTCCAATGGGTATGTAAGATAAGAACTATTAGAAATTTTCTATTTTTTGGGAATGTGTGATTACAAATACAATAGTAATAGTGTCATTTGTTTATAGGGGATTACTACTTAGTAGATGCTAGTTATACAAATGGTCCTGGCTTTCTTGCACCTTATAGAGGAACAAGATATCATATTCAAGAGTGAGCAAGAGATGGAAGGACACCTAGGAACCCAGAAGAGCTTTTTAATAAGAGACATTCATCTGTAAGAAATGTCATTAAACGTGCATTTGTTTTGTTGAAAAAAAATGGAAAATCCTCAGAAATCCATCATTTTATGCAGCAGCCACACATGTTCACATAATTCTTGCATGCTGCGTGTTGCACAACTTTATTAGGTTGCATATGACTTCTGATCCTGCAGAGCATATTCCTCTTCAAGATGAGGATCTACTAATTGGGGAAGATGCATCCTTGCCCCAAATGGTTGATCGTGTTGTCACAACTAATGAATGGAGTCAATGGAGAGAGGATTTAGCTCAGAACATGTTTGAGGAATGGAGAAGGACCCATTAATTGTGTACTTTCATTTAGTTCATGTTATGTTTATTGAATTGAGGGTTTGTAATGAGATGGGTCCTAAACTGTTTACTTTGTTTGTTTAATTGAGCCAATTAACTGTTGTGCTTACTTCCTCTTCTATCCAACTTGATCATTAACGTTTTAACTTCATTACATGTTTCTTTTAATTCAATATTATATTCGTTACAACCATAAATTTTTCAATGTATGTTGCTTAATCATTTATGGAAATGGAAAGTTTTGGGAATGGCATTGCATGGTTTAGGTGCAATGTCAAGGATTTGGAGTGAGGCTGAAACAGAGGCATTTGTCACCTTCATGGAGGAGGTAGTTGTTGCTGGCCACAGAGCTGATAATGGCTAGTTTAAGCCTGGTACATTCCAACTGCTTACTAGAATGATGATTGAGAAGTTTCCTAATTGTGGCATTGACAAGAGGCATGTGAAAAATAAACACAAGAGGTTGAAGGATAAATATCAAACTGCCTTTGACATGTTAAATTGCAGTGGGTTCGATTGGAATGAAAGTAAGCAATGTGTTGAGGTTGACAGCAAGCAAGTGATGGACGAATGGATGAGGGTAATTTTTTTAATTGTTGTTTGTTTATTAAATTATCGTAATAATGAGAAGTTTGTAATGCTAACGTTTTTTGATGTTTTTGTCAGGGACACCCCAACAAGTATTATACTCCTGGCAAGACTTTCCCACTTTATCCAAGACTTGAGTTTGTATTTGGGAAAGACAGAGCAACGGGGGCAGGTGCTCAAGATGCTGCAAATGATGTTGCTCATCTTGACACTGATGACACTGAATGTGAAGGACCTGCTAATCCAATAGCGTCTGCTGCCCAATTTGATCCCATACCCCCATCGGTCACTCCTCCCCCAACTACTTCAGTCCATGTCTTTGGTTCAGTCGCCTCTTCTAGCAACACTGACGGAATTCAACAAACCAAAGGGAAAAGAAAGATGAGGGATATCGAAGTATTAGAAAACGTTGCTGCCTCTTTCCTTCTTGCGATTGATAGTGGGAAAGAAAATGCTAGGATCATTGCTGATGCTATTATAGGACGGCATGGGTCGAGGCTAGGTGATGAGCTGGGGAAGTTGGGTTTCTCTACTGAAGAAGTTATCGAGACCGCAAGGATATTCTCAAAGGATGTTCCTACTGCGAATTTTTTCTAGGATCTAAATGAAGAGCAGAGACCGGGTTATGTCAGGAGCCTGCTAGATGAAGATGTTTGACTTCATCAAGATGTTTGACTTGTTGTTTTTTGTGGAGCTACTACCTTTATAGTAGCTTAATATGGGAGGATGGCTTTGTACTGTTGACTTTGTTCTGGTTGATGTGTTGACTTTGTGTTGATGATGTGTTGACTTTGTGTTCTCAGTTGACTATTTATGATCAATGCTTGGTTAACTAACTTCTTAATGCTTGTCATTTATTTGCGTGTTTGAATGATGATAATATAATTCATTTTCAAGTACCTAAATATGGGCAGGTACAACTTTTATGTGGTCTTTGTTGGATGCCAAGTTGGTATTTTTACCAATTGGGATGATGTAAAATTGGTAACTGAGGGGTTTCCCAATGCTCGATTCAAAGGATATCGGACATTGGATGTGTTAGAGTAGTGCCCTAAAGGCAATCGCCTTTAGCGCATTTTGTACAAAGTTGTGTACATACTTTATGAATAAATAAAGAAAGGCATATTTCATTAATTTGATGTTCATTATTTATGAGTGGATATTGATCTATAAGTAAATTAATGAAGTCCTTGATATATGACATAGCATGAAGGAAATTATGATGTGATCATACTACTGAGATTCCTATCATGTGCAATTATGTCAAGATTCAAATTATCCTAGTCATAGGATTACCGAGACCGACATCGATAATCCGGAAGACTAGCACATCTCAAGCTCCTTGATTTGATCAAGCAAAGGATCTCGAAACCGTAAATATGAGATATTTAGGTTGAGATGTGGATGTTTACTAAGTAGTAAGTACATTGATGACTGCTATGAGATCATCACATGGATGTCCTATTCTAATGTCAGTGATAATCTCATCATAGCAATGGTGCAAATATCCTTAGACTTGAGGTACTCAAAGATATCTTGGATACTGATTATGTGCTTTGACTCTATTCCTTGTTGCCTTACAGAGGTCGCTCATAGGATGGTGCTTGGGTACAGTTTGAGGTATTCGAAGGTAATTGAGTAGCCAATAGAGGATTCACCACTTCTGTGATAGCAGAAGATGATACCTATGGCCTCTTGTCAAGGTCATTACTTGGAAATCTCTGATCAGAGTACATATGTCATGAAGAGTGTCTTCATTGACATATTAAGTAATGAGTCCCAAGACAAGAACTGAAATCACTTGGACTAGATTTGACGTAGTCAGTCTAGTAAGAGTTGACACTTTACCCATACTCATAACCAAGTGGGGTATAGCATGGTGAAAGGTCGAATTGCACGGTAATTGTCTATGGAAAGGTTCGTGATATGGTTCATGATGAAAATAGGTTCATTCGTCAAACCAAGTACTTTCCGGTCAATTGGGGATCATGATGTGTTGCTAGATACCGCTCATGACTTGCTTGGATTAAGTGTTGATCTAAGTTGCCAACATAACCGGGAACCTAATGGGTCAACGCATAAGAGTAACTCGGAGAATTTGTAAAATAGTTTTGGACAGAGTTCCAATATATGGAGAGCAATCGGATTAAACGGATCCCGATAAGATCGACATATGTCCCGATGAGATCGCGACATCGATATTGCTAAAAAAGGTTTTCGGTGATTTTTCCATACCGGAACCCGGTAGGACCGACCCCGATGTGACTGGACCACTTCAGCAATTATATACATATATATATATATGATTAATTAATTAAAGAATTAATTAATATATATATATATGGGTTTACGTGGAAGAAGGAGAGGGTGAGATTTGTCTTTATTATATATATATATATATATATATATATATATAAAGACTAACGTGGATGCTTTGTCATCTAAGCATTTAATGTCTTTAATAGTTAAAGACAAATGGCATTTGATGATAAGAAGAGAGGATAATCGTTGGTTTAAAAGGACAAAAAACGATGGATGAAGGGGGGGGGGGTGGTGTTTTAGAAAGGGTTTCTAAAGTCATACTCTCTTCTTCATCTTTCATCAAGCTCTCCTCTCCAAGCTCCATCGATTCTTTTCTTCCAAGCTCTCCAAGGACAAAGGTAAAAGCTAGCACTCTTTAATTTGTTCTAGCTATTCCCAGGTCAAAGGGGGGGGGGTGTTTTAGAAAGGGTTTCTAAAGTCATACTCTCTCTTCTTCATCTTTCATCAAGCTCTCCTCTCCAAGCTCCATCGATTCTTTTCTTCCAAGCTCTCCAAGGACAAAGGTAAAAGCTAGCACTCTTTAATTTGTTCTAGCTATTCCCGGGTTAAAGGGTTTGTCCCGGTTAGGTTCTCCGATCTCTGCGCGGATACCGTTAAAGACGGTCTCCTTTGGTTGTTTTGGTTTGACTTTATTATATAGTCACATGGATCCTGGCTTTCGGGAAGGTCCCGGAACAAAAAATTTTGTTTTCCGTACCGTGGGCATGTGATGCTCACACCAGGATTTTCCTACAGTGGTATCAGAGCCACTTGTGTCGTATATAACGAAGAAATCATGACTAGGTCGGAGTTGCCTATTGCTTGTGACCATGATGCATATTGTAAATGTCAAATTCGAAATCAGCATAGAGATATTATTTTTCAAAATTTTCTTGCTCAGATATGTTCACAAGATGTTGTTGCAAATTTTTGTGGAAGCTCGGAATTTATCAATGTGATTTGATATGGTTTTACTAATTTATTCCCTAATATTCTGGTTGCTATGTTTGTGCACATTCAATGAATAGGCATGCTTGTAAATTCGAGAATAAATTGTAGAAAAATTGTTTATTGGGTTTTCTTTCACCGACATGTCTCTAAGATGTTTATGAATGTCTATGAGGATGAAAAATGTTTTTGAGGTGATTTACTATTTATTTGAGAATTTATTGTGTACTGCTGGGAATAACTGTGTTGAGGAACACAGATTTAACATTGGATTTGTTGCTGAGGTTGGTTGAGTTTTTGATAGAAATAAATCCTAAAAACATTCATGGAGCATTTTGTGAACATGTTGTAACCTCTGTAATTTTATCAGAATTTATTGAAATTGTTTCAATGAGTTTTTCATGCAAAACACAGAGCTTGGCAGTTTTGAGAAAGTTGCTAGAGCTGTTTTGTTTGGAATGTTTGATTGTGTATTTTTCGGTTCCAATGCCTTGGATCATTTTTAATGTGATTAAAAATATGTTACATTGATGTTGTATGCTTGCCAAACTGATTTTCTTGAAATTGGGTTTCCAAACAATTTTCGGATGTCAAATGTGTCTCATTAGCGTCTCGTTAGTATATTCTCTTATCTTGATTATTTTGGCCGTCACAAATTTTGTGACCAGTGCCGAAGTAGTCTTGATAAAGTGTAGACTACCTAGAGATACTTAGGGTGATAATTTGATATTCTAAAATTATTTAGAAATCTAAGTGAATAATAGCGTATTCATCGATTTCAATTTTTTCATGTATAGTATAATTATACATGGTAAGCATGATACAATGAAAGTGTTTCATTGGTACATCAAGGTAAAGTGTTTTACACTTGGTATTGTGAATTTGAAATGCACGGATTGAGAAATTAGCTGATTAGAAAGCATTTCCACACATATAAGTCGACTTACACATGCATAAGTCGACTTGTATGCTCGGATAAGTCGATTTACACATGCACAAGTCGACTTGTTCATGCACTGTAGACACGTAAGTCGACTTGCACAATTGTATAAGTCGACTTGTATGTATACAGTAGTATAAGTCGACTTACACATGCATAAGTCGACTTATACAGTGCATAAGTCGACTTACACATAGACAAGTCGACTTACAACATGCAAAGGTGGGATGATGGATGATTTTAGGTATACACTCAATGTGATTGATCAAATGCCCTAAATCATTCCATATAGTCATGGTGACTATAATCCTACAGTTTGGATGAGACCGGAGTTTGAAATCCCTCACATAGAATATGAAAACTAACGCCTTCCATTAATATGGGGAGAACCAGAGTTCTTATAGAGTTTGGGTTGTTGGGTAAACCCAAGCTCACTCTATACGGATATGTTCGAACCATGAAAATAAGATTTTCGGATTAATTGGTCGGTTTTCACTAGAAGCGTTAATTTGTTGAGTAAACTCAAGGTTAACGTGGACAGAGGCGAAATTGGGTAGTATACATCAGATGTACGCACATCAAGAGTTGATAACCCAATGTGTGTGCATACATCACGAGTTGATAGCACTAGTCGATAATTGCACCTAAGATGTAACTGGTATGATCGATACCTTTCGATTGATCTAAGGTGGCTTGTTGGGTAAACCCAAGGTCATTTTAGTAATGTCAGATATCTATGATGCAATTGGTATGACTGATACCTACCGATTGACCAAAAGTGGCTTGTTGGGTAAACCCAAGGTCATTCTTAGTAATGTCGGATATCGACCCACTAGGACATTTTGTCATAATGTTTCTTGGATTCGTAATGAGGGTTATGGATTCTTTGAAACTAGTAGGAGCCATATGCATGTCATACAAGTCCTTATGATCATGCATGTAATTCTATTCTAACATTCTTTCTCTCTTTCTCTTTAGGTTGATTAAAGATGTCTTCCTGTGTGAATTTGCGCTCACTAATGGACTCAAACAAATTAACTGGACCAAATTTTCTCGATTGGCTGAGAAATCTGAGAATTGTTCTCAGATCTGAGGAACTGTGATATGTCCTAGATATTCCACTTCCTGATCCACCTGCTGCTGATGCTTCTGATGAGGATCAGAAAGTATATCGAAAGCATATCAAAGACAGTGACATGGCTACCTGTATTATGCTTGCCTCGATGTCACCAGAGTCGAGAAGCGATGAGTCTATGGATGCTCATACCATAGCGTATCATCTTAGAGAGATTTTTGATGAGCAAGCTCGGTGCGAAAGGTTCGAGACCTCGAGGTTACTCTTCACTACTAAGATGACTCGAGTTCATCTGCAGCAAGATGCATCAAGATGAATGGGTATATTGAGAGGTTGGCCGTCTTAGGTTTTGTTATGGATTATGAATTAAGTATTGACTTAATTCTAGTTGGATTGTCTGATAGTTATTCACAGTTTGTGTTAAACTATCGGATGAACCAAATATCTATGACAATCCCTGAGTTGATCAATCTGCTCAAGACAACAGAGCAAGCTGTCAAGAAGGATAGCAAGCAAGTGCTCGTGGTGGACTCTTCTTCTTCTGGTTCAAAGAAAAAGAAACTGAAGAAGAAAAGTTCTAAGAAACCAAAAGGAAGTACAGCCAAAAAGAAAACCAAAGAAACTGCACCAAAAGGAACTTGCTTCCATTGTGGCAGAATGGCCACTGGAAGCGAAACTATAAAGTCTATCTGAAAGAATTGAAGCAGAAGAAGGCATCAGATGTCTCAGCTTCTTCAGGTATGTTTGTCATTGAGATTAATACTATTTCTGACCATAACATATGGGTATTAGATACCGGTTGTGGCTCACACATATGCAATGATATGCAGGGCCTTAGAGACAGTAGACAGCTCATGAAGGGAGAACTAGACCTGCGTGTGGGAAATAGAGCAAGAGTTGTTGCATTAGCCATAGGCACTTACTTTTTGTCACTCCCCACTGGGCTTGTAATTAAATTGGATTAATGTTATTTTGTACCTGTTTTAATAAAGAACATATTGTCTGTTTCTTGTTTAAATAGAGCTGGTTTCCATTTGACTTTTAGTAACAATGGTTGTTCTATTAGTTTGAATGGAATGCTTTATGGTACTGGTACATTATGCAATGAAATTTACATATTAGATATGTCACATCCAATTATGAATGTCAGTGACACGAAAAGACATAAACAAGATAATTTAAAATCAACTTACTTATGGCATTGTCGCCTTGGCCATATAAATGAGAAACGCATAGCTAAGCTCCATAAGAGTGGAAGTATAGGGTCATTTGATTATGAATCATATGACACATGTGAATCTTGTTTATTAGGCAAGATGACTAAGTTACCCTTTAAGGGAAAGGGTGAACTAGAGACTGGAGTATTAGACCTAATACATTCAGATGTATGTGGTCCGATGTCCATCCATGCTAGAAGTGGTTCTCTTTACTTCATTACCTTTATCGATGATTATTCTCGATATGGGTACCAGATTCGATGAGATACAAATCAAGCATTTGAAAAGTTCAAACAATTCAGAAATGAAGTAGAGAACCAACTTGGGAAAAGTATCAAAACATTACGATCCGATCATGGTGGGGAATACTTAGACCAACAGTTTTTAGATTATCTCACAGATAATGGGATTTTATCTCAATGGACTCCACCTTACACACCACAGCATAATGGTGTGGCAGAAAGGAGAAATCGAACCTTGTTAGACATGGTACGATCGATGATGGGCTTTGCAAAGTTACCAAAATCCTTTTGGGGGTATGCACTCGAGACAGTTGTTTACTTGATAAACAGAGTTCCATCAAAGACAATTGATGTTACTCCATATGAAATGTGGACTAATAAAAAATCCTATCTTACTCATTTGAAAGTTTGGGGTTGTCCTGCTTATGCGAAGCGGACACAGTCAGATAAGCTTGACGCAAAGTCTGACAAGTGTTTGTTTGTAGGATATCCTAAAGAAACAATGGGATACCAATTCTACCTTGCTGAGGAACAAAAGGTGTTTGTTTCAAAGCATGCTATTTTTTTAGAGAAAGAGTTTCTTTTACAAGAAGACAGTGGCAGCAAAATTAAACTTGAAGAAGTTCAAGATGCTCGAACAGACGCAGATCAACTGCCTGAACCTGAAACTGTGACTCATACAGATGAAGTAACAGTTCAACCTTCTACAACACACGAAATTCGTAGGTCACGTAGGATACGCTCTGTTCCCGAGAGATATGGATTTCTCATGAATGAACAGAATGACGTATTGCTCATAGAAGATAATGAGCCTACCACCTACGAAGAGGTTCTGAAGAGTTCAGAGTCTGAGAAATGGCTTCATGCCATGAAGGCTAAAATGGATTCCATGTATGAAAACCAAGTATGGACTTTGGTTGAAGCACCCGAAGGAATAAAACCCATAGGGTGCAAATGGGTTTTCAAAAAGAAAACCGACATGGATGGTAATGTGATTACCTATAAAGCAAGGCTTGTGGCTAAAGGTTTTAGTCAAAGACAAGGAGTTGACTACGATGAGACCTTCAGCCCAGTAGCAATGCTTAAATCCATTAGAATACTCCTAGCCATTGTCACTCATTATGATTATGAGATATGGCAAATGGATGTGAAGACAGCTTTCCTAAATAGAAATCTAATTGAGGATGTGTATATGACACAACCTGAGGGCTTCATCTCATATGATGGCGAAAAGGTATGCAAGCTTCAGAAATCCATCTATGGATTGAAACAAGCATCCAGGAGTTGGAATATTCGTTTTGATGAGGTAATCAAAGAGTTTGGTTTCTCACAAAATCCGGATGAACACTGTGTGTATAAGAAGGTTAATGGGACCGCAATCGTATTCCTTGTGTTATATGTAGATGACATATTATTACTAGAAAACGATGTCTCTATGCTACAAGCCTTCAAGATTTGGTTGTCCAAATAATTTGTCATGAAAGACCTTGGTGAAGCAACTTATATCCTTGGGATAAAGATCTATAGAGATAGATCAAAAAGATTGCTTGGTCTTTCACAATCAACGTACATAGACAAGATGCTAAAGAGGTTTAGCATGGAGCAATCCAAGAGAGGTTACCTTCTCGTGACTCATGGGATAACACTCTCGAAATCTATGTGTCCTAAGACACAAGATGAGAGGATGCGCATGAATATGATCCCATATGCATCTGCAGTAGGATATATCATGTATGTTATGCTATGTACGAGACCCAATGTATCATATGTTCTAAGTGTTACGAGCAGATACCAATCGGATCCTGGTGAGGGTCACTGGGTGGCTGTCAAAAATATCCTTAAGTACTTGCGAAGGACTAACGATGTTTTCTTGGTATATGGAGATGGAAATCTCCAGGTGAGCGGGTATACAGATGCCAGTTTTCAATCTGATAAGGATGATTCTAAATCCCAATCAGGTTATGTATTCACACTGAACGGCGGGGCGGTCAGTTGGAAGAGTTCCAAACAAGAGACGACTGCCGATTAAACGACCGAGGAAGAGTACATTGCCGCTTCAGACGCAGCAAAGGAAGCAGTTTGGATAAAGAAGTTCATTACTGAACTTGGTGTGGTTTCTAGCAGTGATGGGCCTATACAGTTGTATTGTGACAACAATGGGGCTATTGCGCAGGCGAAGGAACCAAGGTCTCATCAACAATCCAAACACGTACTCCGCAGATATCGCCTGATCAGGGAGATCATTGGTCGAGGTGATGTGCAGATAGAGAGAATTCCCACAGAGCAGAATATTGTTGATCCGTTGACAAAGCCATTGTCATAGAAGAACTTTGATTCTCATGTACTCACCTATGGTATTAGATATCAAGGCGATTGACTTTAGGTCAAGTGGGAGATTTTGTTAGAGTAGTGCCCTAAAGGCAATCGCCTTTAGCGCATTTTGTACAAAGTTGTGTACATACTTTATGAATAAATAAAGAAAGGCATATTTCATTAATTTGATGTTCATTATTTATGAATGGATATTGATCTATAAGTAAATTAATGAAGTCCTTGATATATGACATAGCATGAAGGAAATTATGATGTGATCATACTATCGAGATTCCTATCATGTGCAATTATGTCAAGATTCTAAATTATCCCTAGTCATAGGATTACTGAGACTGGACATTGGTAATCCGGAAAGACTAGCACATCTCAAGCTCCTTGATTTGATCAAGCAGTGGATCTCAGAAACTGTAAATATGAGATATTTAGGATTGAGATGTGGATGCTTACTAGAGGTAGTAAGTACATTGGATGACCTACTATGAGATCATCACATGGATGTCCTATTTTAATGTCAGTGATAATCTCATCATAGCAATGGTGCAAATATCCTTAGACTTGAGGTACTCAAGGATATCTTGGATACTGATTATGTGCTTTGACTCCATTCCTTGTTGTCTTACAGAGGTCGCTCGTAGGGTGGTGCTTGGGTACAGTTTGAGGTATTCGAAGGTAATTGAGTAGCCAATAGAGGATTCACCACTTCTGTGATAGCAGAAGATGATACCCATGGCCTCTTGTCAGGGTCATTACTTGGAAATCTCTGATCATAGTACATATGTCATGAAGAGTGTCTTCATTGACATATTAAGTAATGAGTCCCAGGACAAGAACTGAAATCACTTGGACTAGATTTGACGTAGTCAGTCTAGTAAGAGTTGACACTTTACCCATACTCATAACCAAGTGGGGTATAGCATGGTGAAAGGACGAATTGCACGGTAATTGTCTATGGAAAGGTTCGTGATATGGTTCATGATGAATATAGGTTCATTCGTCAAACCAATTACTTTCCGGTCAATTAGGGGTCATGATGTGTTGCTAGATACCGCTCATGACTTGCTTGGATTAAGTGTTGATCTAAGTGGCCAACATAACCGGGAACCTAATAGGTCACACGCATAAGAGTGACTCGGAGAATTTGTAAAATAATTTTGGACAGAGTTCCAATATATGGAGAGCAATCGGATTAAATAGATCCTGATAAGATCGAGATATGTCCCGATGAGATCGCGACATCCATATTGCTGAAAAAGATTTTCGGTGGTTTTTTCATACCAGGACCCGGTAGGACCGACCCCGGTGTGACTGGACTACTTCAGCAGTTATATACATATATATATATATATATATGATTAATTAATTAAAGAATTAATATATATATATATATATATGGGTTTACGTGGAAGAAGGAGAGGGTGAGATTTGTCTTTATTATATATATATATAAAGACTAACGTGGATGCTTTGTCATCTAAGCATTTAATGTCTTTAATAGTTAAAGACAAATGGCATTTGATGATAAGAAGAGGATAATCGTTGGTTTAAAAGGACAAAAATGATGGGGGGGGGGGGTTTAGAAAGGGTTTCTAAAGTCATACTCTCTCTTCTTCATCTTTCATCAAGCTCCATCGATTCTTTTCTTCCAAGCTCTCCAAGGACAAAGGTAAGAGCTAGCACTCTTTAATTTGTTCTAGCTATTCTCGGGTCAAAGGGTTTGTCCCGGTTAGGTTCTCCGATCTCTGCGTGGATACCGTTAGAGACGGTCTCCTTTGGTCGTTTTGGTTTGACTTTGTTATATAGTCATATGGATCCTGACTTTCGGGAAGGTCCCGGAATAATAAAAAAATTTCCGCACCGTGGGCATATGATGCTCACACCGGGATTTTCCTACAGGATGAAGCACAAAGTGCGTTTGTCATGGATCAATATAGGCCAGCTCATTGCATTGAAGACATTGCTCCTATTGCCAATGAACCATCCTCCATTCCAGGTCCGTCCACACTTCCAACAAATGCACGAGTCAATGAAGCTCCTACTGTGCAGACAAACATGGCATGGACTGTTGCATTTTTATTCATGGCCATTGGAGTTATTTTGGGGATGGTTCTAAAGGACATTATGTATAAATTCTAAGGCGTTAATATATGTTGAACCAAATGTCATTACTTTATTTAATGCTTAGATGTTTGTTTTGAATGTATGTTGAACCTATTATATTATTAATTTAATGAATGCTTAGATTTTGTATTTGCACAGAATTATTATTATCAATATTATTATAATTAATTTTTAATTATCATTATTATTATTATTGTTATTATTATTAGTATTATAACATACTATTTATTATTATTATTATTATTATTATTATTATTATTATTATTATTATTTTTTTATTATTATTATTATTATTATTATTATTATTGTTGTTGTTGTTGTTGTTGTTGTTGTTGTTGTTGTATTAATTATTGTTATTGTTATTGTTAATATTATTATTATTGTTATCATACATTTTGTTTTGTAATTATCAATTTATGATTACTATTAATATTATAATTATTAGTAATGATAGTGGTAAGTGTATTATTATTATTATTAAGCATCATTTTGTATTTATTATTGTTATTACTATTATTATTATTATTACTATTATTATTATTATTATTAATAGGGGGGTTTTAGAAAGGGTTTCTAAAGTCATACTCTCTCTTCTTCATCTTTCATCAAGCTCTCCTCTCCAAGCTCCATCGATTCTTTTCTTCCAAGCTCTCCAAGGACAAAGGTAAGAGCTAGCACTCTTTAATTTGTTCTAGCTATTCCTGTTAAAGGGTTTGTCCGGTTAGGTTCTCCGATCTCTGCGTGGATACCGTTAGAGACGGTCTCCTTTGGTCGTTTTAGTTTGACTTTGTTATATAGTCATATGGATCCTGACTTTCGGGAAGGTCCCGAACAAAAAAAATTTTCCTCACTGTGGGCATGTGATGCTCACATCGGGATTTTCCTACGTGATGAAGCACAAAGTCGCTTATCATGGATCAATATAGGCCACTCATTGCATTGAAGACATTGCTCCTACGCCAATGAACCATCCTCCATTCCGGTCCGTCCACACTTCCAACAAATGCACGAGTCAATGAAGCTCCCATGCGGCATAAACATGGTAATGGATCGTTGCATTTTTATTCATGGCCATTGAGTTATTTTGGGGATGGTTCTAAAGGACATTATGTATAAATTCTAAGGCGTTAATGTATGTTGAACCAAATGTCATTACTTTATTTAATGCTTAGATGTTTGTTTTGAATGTATGTTGAACCTATTATATTATTAATTTAATGAATGCTTAGATTTTGTATTTGCACGTAATTATTATTATCAATATTATTATAATTAATTTTAATTATCATTGTTATTATTATTGTTATTATTATTAGTATTATAACATACTATTTTTTTATTATTATTATTATTATTATTATTATTATTATTATTATTATTATTATTATTATTGTTGTTGTTGTTGTTGTTGTTGTTGTTGTTGTTGTTGTTGTTGTTGTTGTTGTTGTATTAATTATTGTTATTGTTATTGTTAATATTATTATTATTGTTATCATACATTTTGTTTTGTAATTATCAATTTATGATTACTATTAATATTATAATTATTAGTAATAGTAGTGGTAAGTGTATTATTATTATTATTAAGCATCATTTTGTATTTATTATTGTTATTACTATTATTATTATTATTACTATTATTATTATTATTATTATTAGGGGGGTTTTAGAAAGGGTTTCTAAAGTCATACTCTCTCTTCTTCATCTTTCATCAAGCTCTCCTCTCCAAGCTCCATCGATTCTTTTCTTCCAAGCTCTCCAAGGACAAAGGTAAGAGCTAGCACTCTTTAATTTGTTCTAGCTATTTCCGGGTTAAAGGGTTTGTCCCGGTTAGGTTCTCCGATCTCTGCGTGGATACCGTTAGAGACGGTCTCCTTTGGTCGTTTTAGTTTGACTTTGTTATATAGTCATATGGATCCTGACTTTCGGGAAGGTCCCGGAACAAAAAAAAAATTTTCCTCACCGTGGGCATGTGATGCTCACACTGGGATTTTCCTACAGGATGAAGCACAAAGTGCGTTTATCATGGATCAATATAGGCCAGCTCATTGCATTGAAGACATTGCTCCTACTGCCAATGAACCATCCTCCATTCCGGGTCCGTCCACACTTCCAACAAATGCACGAGTCAATGAAGCTCCTACTGTGCAGACAAACATGGCATGGACTGTTGCATTTTTATTCATGGCCATTGGAGTTATTTTGGGGATGGTTCTAAAGGACATTATGTATAAATTCTAAGGCGTTAATGTATGTTGAACCAAATGTCATTACTTTATTTAATGCTTAGATGTTTGTTTTGAATGTATGTTGAACCTATTATATTATTAATTTAATGAATGCTTAGATTTTGTATTTGCACAGAATTATTATTATCAATATTATTATAATTAATTTTAATTATCATTGTTATTATTATTAGTATTATAACATACTATTTATTATTATTATTATTATTATTATTATTATTATTATTATTATTATTATTATTATTATTATTATTATTATTATTATTATTATTATTGTTGTTGTTGTTGTTGTTGTTGTTGTTGTTGTTGTTGTATTAATTATTGTTATTATTATTGTTAATATTATTATTATTGTTATCATACATTTTGTTTTGTAATTATCAATTTATGATTACTATTAATATTATAATTATTAGTAATAGTAGTGGTAAGTGTATTATTATTATTATTAAGCATCATTTTGTATTTATTATTGTTATTACTATTATTATTATTATTATTATTATTATTATTATTATTATTATTATTATTATTATTATTATTATTATTATTATTATTATTATTATTATTATTATTATTATTATTATTATTATTATTATTATTATTATTATTATTATTATTATTATTATTATTATTTATTCAACTTTATTATTATTATACATTTTAACTTATTTATTAATTCAAATTAATTATGTTATTGTTGTTGTTGTTGTCATTATTATTATTATTATTATTATTATTATTATTATTATTATTATTATTATTATTATTATTATTATTATTATTATTATTATTATTATTATTATTATTATTATTGTATCAATTATTTTATTGTTAATATTATTATTATTGCTATCATACATTTTGTTTTGTAATTATCAATTTATTATTACTATTGTTATTATAATTATTAGTAGCGTAGTAGGTGTATTATTATTATTATTGTCATTTTGTATTTATTATTATTCAAATTTATTATGATTATACATTTTGAACTTATTTATTAATTCAAATTAATTTTTTGTTCTTATTATTATTATTAAAATTATTATTATTATTATTATTATTATTATTATTATTATTATTATTATTATTATTATTATTATTATTATTATTATTATTATTATGCGATCTTAATTTGAAATTGTTATTACTATTTGTTAATTTGTTAACTAAAACAAATCATTCGTAATAAACTTATCAATTAATAACACATTTTTAATCATCTAAAGGATCAGGGGCATTTTTGTCATTGGCACATTTTTTGTTCTGTCCACTACAACCAAACACATTCTATCCTCGAGATGGATACAGTTTTTTCTGTTCTGTCCATCACAACCAAACATCCTACTGTCTCCAGTTTTTGTTCCGCTCGTTACGCTCTATTCCGCTCCAAATTACTAAAGACAAAGAATCATAATGCATGCTAGGAACCATTATGTGTACAGGTATGAATTCTTGTTCCTATATAGGTACAATATAAAGACGTAGATCCACCGGATCTAACAGTATGAGTAGCAGGTACATAATAATTGTAGTATCCACCCTGTTATCATTTGAATGGTCAAAGAGCCCACCATCATCATATAGATTGTATTCTAGAAACTTTGGTGTTTGTGATTCCATTATTTCAGTCTTTCATTCTCTACAGTAAAATATGTAGCTTTAAAGTGGTTAGGATATCTTATTAAATAGCAACGAGCACAAGCATGCAATTTATCTTTATAAGAATTATACTACCTTAGTAGGGCAGCCCCATACAAGAATGTTCGCAAAGCTGGGTTTCCACACTTTTAAACAGTTAGATAGATTAGTCATGTTCTGCATTGACTTCTTTAAGTCCTTTAAGATACGGTTATACCTTTCGGTAACATACCATTTTGCTCAGAACTATCCATCATAGTGAATTAAGTCACTATTCCAACTGATTTCATATATTTAGTAAACAGACCTTTTCAAGTTCTAAAACCCAATGTTTACCATGATATTCTCTTCCACAGTCAAATCTAACTATCTTGATAAAATTTTCCTAATTGATTCTTGACCTTGCTTTTGCAAGAATACATAATTGTAATGGGAATAATCAACAATAAATTTCAGAATACATTTAGAATTGCACAATGCAACTATATAAGGTCTACTGATATCTTTACGTATTAGACTCAACAAGTCGGAAGCTTAAGTTGACCTTAATATCCTTATTAGTCAACTTACCCCTCCAATAGTTAGCATATGTTCCTAGATCATCATAATCTAGATTTGAGAGAATGCTTTCCTTAATCAATCTCTCAACCCTAGCTCTGGAAATGTGGCCTAAACTTTTATGTCACACCATGTATAGCTTTTCATTCATTAGGGTCCTTCACTTTATGAATTGTTTAGCAAAAAACAAAGAAACATATATCTAATTCAGGGTAAGACACATTCTATACAAACCATATGACAACAAAGTTGTACCATTATATTTTGCATTAAACAACAACTATGCAACAGAAGTATTACATATAAAACATTAACCTCTTTGTCCAAAATTGACCAAAAGATCACATATAAAATGTGTCGTGTAAAACCCAAATGAACCTTACTACAAGGTTCACTACATACATTCCTTATAGATATTACTTCTACCTCTTCATTGCCATCAACCATCAGTTACTCCTTTTATTTGGTTTTATCCTGGATATGAACCCCTGCATTGTGGAAGCACCTTGATCAGATGCTCCACTATATAGCCACCAAATACTTAATGTGACTATCACAAATTAGATTCATAAATTGATAAGCCAAGTAGTTACCTGATGGTCTCAATCTCTCCTTTTAAACCTCATACTATTGGTTTCTTTATGTCATGCAAACCTTTACTAGCATTGGATTGATAAGCATAAATATGTGGAGAATATTTATTTTTTCTACCTTTAATCTTAGCTAGGTTTATCTTTGCTTTCCCTTTAGTTGCTTCAAGGGTTGTAGGAGTAGCAAACTTGAGTTTCTCCTCCTCAACAACGAAATGGGAAATCAAAGCGTTGAAGTCCCATTCCTCATCCAGCGAGTAATATGTCATCACCATATTACTAAACTCTGGAGGGAGTGCATTCAGAGTCTGGTGAATAATGAAGACATTAGGAAGAGGAATGTTTAGCATCTTCAGTCTATTGTGAAGATGAATCATTCTTGATATGTATTCCATCACTCCCCCTTCTCTTGTATATCTCATAGAGAATAATTCTTTCATCAAGGCACTTATCTCAACATTATGTGAGACTGTGTACCTCTAGGAGACATTACTAAGAAACTCCTTCGTTATGTCGTTGTTTGGAAGTCCACTAAGCAAATGGTTAGGAATGGATTTCTTAATGGTCATAAGACTTAATATGTTAGACAAATCCCAGCTTCATAGGCTGCTTTATGAGCTCTCGAGCTTATGGATGTAGGTGGAGATGGCCTATTCGTCTGTATGGCCATATCAACCTCAGTTATCTTCATAGCATTCAATACATCCTCTGTCCACTTCTTCGTATTGAAATTGGTCAGGGTTTCAATGGTATATTGATGGAAAAGGTGACTTTAAGATGATAATGTTTAAATCAACACAAATGTAGGATAACAATGATACTTAAAGCCATTAAATAGTATCTTTACCGAAAATCCGGTTACACAAATTATGAAACACCTGTGGATTGAATACATAATATATGCAACTAGACATCCACATAAAAGTGATTAGAGTATAAACCATCAACTCTCACAACACTATCACCTATGGGTGAATAGATCATTCGGGCAACGACTTTCCTCTATCTAATGCCTTTATGCAAATCTTAAAATCTCATGTAACGCCAACACCTGTGGGCAAAATAACTAGATATGAGACCAGAGACATCCTCTAATGTGTAAGTAAAACAATTCAAAATACTGACTCGAAAGGCCACTATGGTGACTACATCCCCATCAGCACTCAAAAAGTTTACAAATATAAGGGATACATCTTTATGTTATCTTTACATTCTTATGGTATGTGACAATGTAACATCAATAAATGCAACAACTTAAATGATAGTCTCATTGTCACACAGTTGTGTTGAAGACATTCTCTGAAAACTTCATTTGAGACTTTTACAAAGGAAAAATCTCAGTAGAGCAACTATCGTGAATCACCGGACATTGAACTGACCACCCGAGACATGAGAATATCATGTATCTCCCTTACGGCAAGTTTGTTGCGTGAAAATTCACTCAAAAATGGCGTCAAAATATCTTAATTTCTTTTTTGAGCGACTATCATGTGATCCCGAACATTGAACATGAGACCCAAGACACAAACTTGAAGTATCTCCCTCATGTGATTTCCGAAGCATGAAATTTTACTTGAAATCGGATTTAGAACGTCTTAATTCTTTTTCTAGAGTTAAACTTAAATTTATTACCAATGTAATAAATCCAAAAAATGGAAAAACTCACTTTATGAATTTCTTGGACCCTAAAATTGACCCAAAACACCCAGGGGAATCTTTATGGAAAATCTAAAATTTTTACGTTTTTGTTTTTTTTTAAATACTGTAGTTGCTAACATTAGCATGCGTCAGCAACGCATCAGTGCACTATAGCGATGTCAGGTAAGAGTGGAGATAAGCGCGCTGCCCAATGATGCATCTCAATAGTGAACAACGCGTGCGCAACACTTACCAGATGCATTTACATGCACGTATACGATGACTAGTGCATTGCACGTGCCGACATGTGATGGGGCATGATCCACCCATGTGTCGACCTATGTTTGGCCCATGTGTCACGAGTACCAGACGTACCACCCCTTAGGGTGGCATTATAAGTTATCAATCGCATGTGTCATATGTGTCCGACGATCTCTGTCGTTCCTATCGGACTCGTTTTCATCCCGTTTCTGAAGGCTAAACATATGTATACTACTTTCATGCAATAAAAAGGAAGAAAAAATTGAGAAACAAAAGTTAAATCTCCTAAAACCTTCCAGAGAGAAAACTGAAAAATCTTCATTTTTAACCACCCGATCACATCATTAGGGAGGGATCCATAAATTTTTTTGAGTAGGGGCAAAATATTTAAAGTACTATTATATTACTAAAAAAGATACAAATATTTGTACATTTGATAAAAAAAATTACATCATTGTCTTGAGCTTCTTACATATAAGTATATAACCTATTACAATCGTTCCCTATGAGTTCTCATATTTTGATATCACTGTAAAATTTTCTCATTGTCAATACTATTGAAGATATCTTTTTGAATATATGTGATCAAACAATCATTCATCCAAGAATCTCCCACCCGATTGCACAAGTGATTTTTCACTATTTTCATTGCAGAAAATACTCTTTCCACCGATGCAATAGCAATAAGCAAATCAAAGCTAATCTTATAAGTAAAAACACCAAAAGGTACACAACATCCTTTTTTGTTTCAACTAGCTTCTTGGCAAGATCACTAATTCCATGTACTATCAAAAATTGATCATCAGATTGCATATGAACAATATAATTGTCAAGTTAATCACCAAAAGTAATAAGTTCTACTTTAGAGAAATCATAAGGATAAAATTCAGCAAATTGAATCAATTTTTGCTTATCAAAAGCATAAAAATAGTCATTTGGATTCAAGCATGCCACACAAATAAGCAACTTGGTATTTACATGTTGCATATCAATCACAGTGTAAAATAATTCCACTTGATAATGATGCAAATTCATCATTTTTGTTCATTTTGCCTTGACCTTTCCTGATGTATAAAATTTTCATCCATATTTGAAATGGAAATATCATGGTTCTCACAAAATGAAAATGTTTCATCAAATAAGGACTGCCACCCATCATCCTATTAGTAGTGTGCCCTAGGCCAATGGATAGTTGTGATTTATGTATTAACATTATGACTTGTTAATAATATATTATGAGGTATTCCTTTCATATATGCATGTATTTCGTTTATGTAATGTGATTTACATTTCATGAATAGTTTTAGACTTATGTCATCAAGTATGTGACTTGATAGTAAAACCATAAGCATTATAAGACTATTCTAGACTGTCCCTGGTCGATCATTATTGGTGGAACAATAATGAATTAAAGCTAGTATGTGTTCTTGTTGATGATCACGTTTTACTGATCATGGATATGAGATATCAAATCAGAAACATAGATATATGTTAGAGAACATATATTGGACCGACCCACATAAAGAATACTGCATGGTTTCATGTCATTAGTGATTTTTAATATAGTTTGACTTTAGTCCTTTGACCTGAAGTCATCATGGTTCCCTATATGAGGAATTCGATGTTTTGATATTAGACGAAGTTATTCTTAACCGAATAACAAGTAGATGGAATTTGTACCTCTCTTAAATGAGAGAGATATCATTTGGGCCTCTTGACAAGTGTGACTGAAGAAATGCATGGCCGTGCTCAAATGAATTGATGAAGAGTCATCAATGTCATTTGTTATAATCAGTCAACTTGGGGATCAAGAAACTATGATTAATCAAAGGTTGACATGTACCATGCCATGTGATTAATCTTGATATCGTGTTACAAAAGGATTGAGCTTATAATCATGGTTACAGGTTAAATCGGATTATCGATCCTCATTTGATTTGGGTAGTCATAATGTCTTGCTAGAGGCCGCTTATGACTTATGGGCTTTGAAATGTGATCAAGCCCATTGCCAACATCAAATGAGCCCACAGGGTCGCACACAAAGAGTGATGTGATCTGGGCTTATTCTCTTGGACCTAATTTATTAGGTATTGAATAAATATATGTAGATATATTTATTGGGCTAGATTGAATTAATTTGTCGGGCTTTTATTATATGAGATATAATGGGCCAAAATTTATTGGGCTTCAATGAGATTAGGGTTTCTCTATAAATAGAGAAACTTAGGTCTCATTATAATGAGACACTATTGTCACACGAAACCCTAGCCACCATCCGAGATGAAAAACGTGCGGCGTTCGGAAAGTGTTTCAGGACATGCTAGCACACCACAGCCGCAGCCCAGATCATGCATACTCGTGTGGATACCGGTAGAGGGCATTCGCACATTGCAGTGTCTTGGAATCCAAAAAGAATTAACCCACCCACGGCATAAAGGTATTTTCGTACATCCTAAGTATTTTCGATTATGCTTCATGTTATTGTATGGTCTTTTCCTCAGTGTATTGTGAATACTCGGGCAATACGCGATCCAACACATCCCTCATCAATTGTAGTCATTGTTTGGAAACTTTAATCAAAGAAATTGCATTGATAATGTCTTGATCCTTCCTTTGCAATGCTTGAGATAATTCACTTGTGATGCCCAAGATTTTTTTCATCAAATGCAAGCTAAACACAAATTCATAAGATTAGATAGAATCAAGCAAAGCATATGCTTCACCTTTTTGCTGTAAAGTTGTGCCTTCTTCCATAATGATCTCTAGAACATCAACTATGGAGTCAAACATCACGATTAAGCTTGATAATGATCCATAATTTGTGCCCCAATATGTGTCACCTAGTCCTTGAAGAGAAGTTTTTTTTATGTAAACCTTTACCACTTGAAAGTTCACCATTTTTCAGCCCTTCAACAATCTTGTTAAATTGCTTCTCACGAAGAAGATCTTTTCTTTTACAAGAACCAATAAGCTTGAGACTGTGTTAAAAAACAAAGCAATATGTAAATGATTCTTGGCTACCGTTACAAGTGCTAATTGCAATTGGTGAGAGAAACAATGAACATAATAAGCGGAATTATCTTCTTTTAAAATAAAAGTCTTTAAACCATTAATTGCTCCTTGCGTATTGCTAGCTCCATTGTAGCCTTGCCCAAGTAGAGATGATATACTCAATCCATGCTTTGAAAACAATTCATTTATTGCAAACTTTAGTGATAAAAAGGTGGTATCACTAACATGAATAATACCAATAAATCACTGAAGCATACATCCTTTTGCATTCACATAACATAAAACAATAGCCAATTGTTCTTTGATTGAGATATCACGAGACTCATTAATAAGGATAGAAAATAACCCACCTTGAAGATCATTAATAATGGCATTGGATGTTTCAATTGCAACGGCTTTGACAATATCCTTTTGTATGTCAGGAGCAATGACTTTGAGATTTCTGCAGACATTGTTCAAAACAACATTGTTGATAGCTTCATTATGGTCAGTCAAGAATTGTAAAAGTTGAAGAAAATTGTCATTATTACTAGAAGTCTCTGATTCATCACGACCACGAAAAGCCAATCCTTAACGTAAAAGGAAACGAACACAATCCACTGATGCAGTGAGTTGGCTATGATAGTCCTTTCGAGCTTGGTTGGATTAATTAGCATACGCAATTTGAATATGTTGTTTTTGATTAATCAAATCTTGACATTTCTTTCAAGCTATTAGAACCTCCTACATGAATAAGAAATATGTCTTTTTTCTTCCAATTGTTAAATCCATTAGTAACAAAAGTATCACCACTTACTTGACTTCCAATATTTGGCCTAAAAAGATAGCAACATAAGAAAAAAACTGTATCTTTTGTAATACTATACTCTAACCAATTGGCATATTTTTTAAACTAAGATGGAACAAATTTACGATAAATATTTCCAAGTTTCCTTTGTGAAAAATCATGCTCAAAAGTTTGATATGGACCCTTTTGCAAATAAGCTTTTCGTATTCTATCACAATTATTAGGATGATAATCTGAAATTTTTTTCCGCAATCTTAGATCAGACTGAAGATCATCTAAATTGACTTCTAAATGAGGATGCTTTAAAGGGCTGGGGCTAGAATTTGTAACAGGCCTTTTGAGAAATTTGTTCATAACTGAAATCAAAGTTAAGTAATTAGAGAAGATATCATGATATACAAATAAAATATGTACAAAAACATAAGAACATGAAGAAAGAATAATATTGTAAGAAAAAAACTTTGTTTAAAAACCAACAGTTGCATTTTTATCAAAAAGAGGAAAAGTTACATTTGCTAATCCATCACTGTTTTCAATTAATTATAAATTTCATATTTGATATTTCTACAGCCCCCATTTTATTTATTTTCCTTAAGTACTCATTGTCTCGTTGCCCATTCATCAGTTCAAAAAAATTGTTATTTACTCTTTTTTCCTTTTGTCTCTAAATGGTTAAGAATCATTGAATTTCTCCCTATGTGTTCAAAACTACTAATTTTCTTCTTTTCTTTCTTTTGATTATTTTACTAATTAGTAAAAATCTACAAATGCTACAATGACTCAATGAGTTTCACATTTCCACATAAAAGATAATATAAAAGTATCATATAAGGATAAATTGAATACAAAATAAACAAAAATTATCTATTCACAAAAAATTAACTAATTAAAACTATTTGAATAACACTTTACACATATGCAAAATATGAAATACACAAACAAATATATATATAAAGAAAAAGCAATCAATTAAATATTGAAAAGAATATAAGGGAATCAATTAACTTACTCTTTAAATGCAAAATTTATGGCAAATGTTGGTAGTTACTTTTTACTTTGACGGGCATAATTCAAAGACTACAACTTGGAGAAGATGAAAGCTTTGGGTGTGGTCCTCGTGGAGTTAGGTGAAGAAGAAGCCAAAAAGAAAAAAAGATTGTGTTAAAGAAGCCAAAAAGGTAAGAAAAAATCTTAATAAAAAATTCAGTTAAGCATGTAGGCTAGGCTTTTATTTAAAAAAAGTCATGGGTCCAAATAATAGTAATCTTAATAAAATTGAATAGACTCAAATTTTATTTTTTATTTGATATCTTAATACATCTAAAATTCTTATTATTAATTGTTTGTCACCAATTAAATTAATGGGGGCAAACTTTTAATTTTTTATGAAATCAAAACTTAAAATAATAATATTTTTATATGAATTTTTTTTTAGGCAGTGGGGATAAGTGGGGACACTTGCCCCCAATGTACATCCGTCCCTGCATGTCACCGCTTTGATATCAGGTGTAATACGTAATGGTACGTTAGTTACGTATCCTGAATCTAACATGAAATGGCAAGAAACGAAGAAATATGGAAATACTTGATCTTGGTCTTTGTAACTTTAAACAAGCTTTCTGAAGCCAAAACGAGCGTGAATCCACCATCGCCTTCACGAGAACTGCTATCAGAGAAGTAGGTAAGTCCTTTCTATAATTTTTTCAAAACGTAAGCTCTCTTAACATGTCAGAGAATCCTTGTACTTATGATTAATATATAAGCAATTGCAAGAAACCTTAACTTTTATATATAGCTTTCATATTGGTCTTTCCTCCTATCACAAGGTCGATATGAGTTCAGTCTATACTGATTGAGATTTATTTTTCACACAAACTTTGACTCATTGATTTAGATCATTTATTAGGCCACTGGATTAAATTAAATAATTTAACCTATAAGTTATTGAAAAACCAAAAAATGCAATTAAATGTTATCGAACTTTATGAAAAAAAAAAGACTAAATTGTGTAACAGGGAGTGGAGAGGAAAGGAAGGATTATAGTGTGATAATAAAGGGGGTAGAGTAGGAAGAAGGGGTAGTGGTGTGGGATGTTTCTCAAGCGAGAAAGTATTTGCATCATATCCATTAAAATTGTCTATTAAGCTAAGAGGGATTTTCTAATTCCCTCACAAAGAGAAAAGTTTTTGACAGCATCAAGTTCAGAGAGAGAGAGAGTTAGTATGAGCCTGGAGTTACCAGAATCTTTAGAAAGAGTCTCCTCAATAACAGTGACATGCAACAAAAAGTTGCATACTGAATCCTTAATCGTGATCATTAGACCTGCAAGAAAAGTCACTGGACCTGATAAAAAGTCACATAGATTGTTCATTTGTTCATAAAAACTTGATCCGCTATTTACATCAATAAATTACTAATGAAGATATCATTTTGATCCGATCTGACACGAGTTTTAAAGTTTTGAAATTAAATTAAAATTTTTAATGGTTGGACACTGAAATAAAAGAATTTGAAAAGATTAAATACTTGAGAAATTATAATCTTAATATTTTAAATAAAATTAAATTTAATATTTATGACAATTTAAGAATAATTCACAGAGTCAAAGTTGACAACGACAAATAGACATTGTTAATCTATTTTGTCAATTTAAAAGATATTAATATTGATGTAGTCCTAACGTCAGTACTGATGTAACACTAGAATGTTAAAGACTATTTTGTACACAAAGTAATTAATTAATATAATATAAAACATTAAAATATATTTTAAACGTTTTAAGATATTAAAATTTACTATATATCTTCATGCAAACACTAAAATTAAAACTAAATGTTTACTTAAAATATCATTTTAATCATAGGTTTTACTGTTTTAGAAGCCGCCAACCCACAAACCAATATTCTAAACCATACTATCTTCCACAGGCAAATAAACAAGAACATTTCTAAGACAAATTTTATGAAAACCGTTTACTTGGGCATGAAACAATCATCTTCAAACTTGTCTCGGACTTACATTTCGCATTGGTTTTGGACTCTAGTAATCACCTCTATACATAGAAGAGTTTGTTACATAATTTCAGTACAGTGTATCTCTATGGGTAAGAAAATGCAGGGAATATGCCTAGTATTTACGCCTCTTCTTTTCCTTTCTCTTGCTCTTCCTATCCTTAGAGTTTTCTTCAGATCTGTGCTTCTTAGAATTCTTCTTATTAGAGCTTCCCGAGCGAGCCTTCTTCAACTTCTTCCTTCTATTCTCATCAAGCTCCTCGTCAGAAAATTCACGAGAATTTAACCCAGGAGGTTTTTCTGGACCATAGACAACTCTATTTTCCCTCACATCAAGGTCAGCATAAATATTCTCCTCAGAATCTGGAAAAGAATGGAGATATGGTCCTGTTTCATCCATCCTTGAGCCCACAGCACCTCTGCCACGCTTGACCCTGTAAAACGTTCCACACTCAGAACAACCAATGTATTCATATTGAACTGAGTGCATGTGTGTAACAATGTCTGTCTGCATATGCACAGAAATGGGGTGAAGGAGATAACAACCTTGAATGCAGAAATTCCTCAACATCTTCATCCCGCAAACCTGTATCTTCTATTGAGTTGCAGTTCTTGAATTCTCTTTCCTTTGCTGAAGATGAGGTACTAGTGCCATTATATGCATATTGCCTTGAGCAACTTGGGATTCTATCAACACCCATATTTTTACAATTATCATTAGAATAATTCGATCTCCCATTAAGCTTGTTGTCCAGCTCAAGCTCTTCCTGTCGGATACGCCACATTTCATTCACTTCCACAGTTCGGTTTGCTATCCACAATTCAAAAAATTGAAATCAAGCAAACAGGAAAATTTGCACAGATATCAGTGGCACAGCATAAGTTATCAATACAACAAAATAATAACCGATATGAAGCATATCTAAGATCGTGAGATCTCTTCTTGAAAAAATAAAATGAGGAGCCGCTAGAGTAATAATGTATGATATATGCCATGTTTAAGCCTACATATTAGAAAAGAAACATGTGGGCCCAAACTCTGCACTGCATCAGTTCTTGATGCCGTAAAGAGTTTGAAACAACATTCGTCACTTACTTGTGGTATGCTATATAGTCAGGATCTACCATTTAGTTTTTGGTTGCTAATCCTCCACTCAAATTAGGCAAAGAGAAATAAATTATTGAGCTGGAGCATAATGAAAAGTAGAACTCTAAGGGTGCAAGGCATTCCTATTTGATCAAACATCTGCTGGTTTTGATCAAATTATGGCAAAAAAAAATAGTCAAATCACTTCTGCTAAAGTAATTAGGAAGCAGACTACCTTGCTGAATCCCAAGAATAGTTGCAGTCAGGAACCGTGAATTTGGACGGCCCCTCATCTTAGGTTGTTGAAGATAAACTTGAACTCCTTCCCTTTCAGCTTTTTTCCGTAATTCTGCAGCTTCTTTCAAAAGAACTGCAGCTATTTTATTTTCTGTTTCTAAGTCCATCATGTAAAGCAAGCTGCAATTAAAAAAACAATGTATAAGCACAAGATAAAAAGTATCTGAAACAATAACATTTCCCTGTTGAAAGGACCATATAAATGAAAAGTGTGGATTCATAGATGCAATAACTCATAGAGATAAATTGGTTCACATTGAAATACTAATACTGAATGCTATTTTCACTCAAAATTAATTTTATAATTCAAAATATATTTTCAATTGAGGAAAGAAGTTATCTAATAATTCAAAATATTTATAAACTTAATTTCAATAACTTTGGTAATGATTCCTAAAAATAAGATCGAGCTATTTGTTATCTAAAAATTCATTAAGATGTTAGCGTTTTATTTTCACAAACACTTATTTTAGATGATAAATGGTGTACTTAAGGGTATTTAATTGAGAGCAGTACTCTAATGAGAACTATATTTGAAGAAATCTTAGTAAGGTCGTTAAGGAATTCAATATCAGCCAAAGAATCAAAGAAAAACTAATTTCATTGCTCCTAATTTCAATCCATACTCCAACAGTAAAGACTTTGTCATCTAATTGAAATATCCTTTGGGCAAATATTCCAGTGTCTCTTATAGGCATACTTTGAGATGCTGAGCCCTAAGGTCCATTAGCATAGGTGGTATGTTCAAATAGGCCATTCCTAATATTTCATTCATCTTATGGTTAGCCGTTAAAGAAAGACTAACCACCAAGGGTAGAATACATGGTAAAATTATCATCACTAATGGTTACTCTCTCTGCTATTTAGTTCCTAAAATCATTGACCATTTATTCTTCCAACATAGATTCTCTACTTATGGCAAGAGAATTTACATAAATTTAATCTTTCTTGCCCAACTCAAACATAGCCAGAAATCATATTATAGATCACTCAAAGAAGATGGAGAACCAATGAGAACTCCATTAACTTCAGCATATCATTTAGAAGAGATGTGAATGAAATTGGAAGGAAATAAATCACAAGACTTAGGAAGTTGAATAAGAAACAATAGGCCATAATGAGATGATGAATTTAATACGAGAATATGATAAGAGCTCCTAAG
This sequence comes from Erythroxylum novogranatense, assembly GCA_029891385.1. Classification (NCBI taxonomy): domain Eukaryota; kingdom Viridiplantae; phylum Streptophyta; class Magnoliopsida; order Malpighiales; family Erythroxylaceae; genus Erythroxylum; species Erythroxylum novogranatense. The sequence continues at coordinate 57,073,790 of CM057226.1, read as the reverse complement.
TTGATTTAAAATTACCTAGTGATTTCCGAATTTACATAATAGATTGAAGAATGTAAGGGAACCAAATACTAATATGCTAGAAAATACTTTCAATTAGCATATAGAGACAATAGGTGAATCAAATAATGTCAGGGAACTAAATACTAATTATCAATACATCCAAATAACAGGGGAATTAAAGAATTATCAATACAATTTTTTTATGTGTGTATAGATATGTAAGAGGAAGATATACATACCAAATCAGGGAAATCAAGAGTCTGGGAGAGAAACAGAGATAAACCTAAGTTGGCTAGTGCAATTAAAACCGTTGAGTCTGTGTCGTAGAGCTTGACTCTGTTAATATTTTGAGAGTTCAGAAGCTGTATGACGTTGGTCGGGGTTGGGAGGTTGGCAGCTTTCTTTCTCAGCTTCTCTGCTGTTGCGTCCTTCCTCCTTACGATTTGCCGCAGCTCTCTCTTTTCTTGCCTGTACTGCGCGTGATTTTCTTTCAATTTCAGACCCCCCCCTTTTCTCTTCGTGTTGTCTCCTCTCTGCTCTCTCCTGTTGCGTTCTTGCGCTGCCGACGCCTAGGTCCTCTAGCGTTTTTGTGTGGCTAATTAATTTGCTCCTCCTTGCCCTTTGTGTGCTCCTCAAAACGACGCCAACGCCTGCGTCTCCTGCGTTGATTTAATTTGTTGGGCCTCCTTAATGTGTCTCAAGCTGCTGATCCTTCGTGCGACGTCGTCTCTGTCTCCGTAGCTGTTGATGTTATTTTTCTTCCTAGCGTGGATTATTGGACCATTTTAAATTGCCACTGCTGATGCCTCTCTTTAATTCCTCTTTAGCGCTATGTTGCATGACTTCACAATTAAAATGCCACTAGACTTAAATCCCTTCACGCTTCTCATGCCTGCTGCCTCCTTGTAGCGTCTTCTGCCCATTTAATTTGCTTTAGACTTCTAACTGCTGTGTTTCACGATTTTGACTGTGTCACGAGGCTACGTTTAATTACGGTTAATATTTAATTCAACTCTTTTTATCTTAAAATTATCGCAGTTCTTTTTTATTTAGTTCCAAAACACACCTTAACATAAAATAAGATTAATTCTCATTAAGTATAACTTCAAACCTTAAAAATAAAAAAATTTAACACACAAAAAAATAAAAAATAACGACATTAACATGCCCACTGCCTTTGCTTACACAAAACAAAAAGGAATGAAAATAGACGAAGATATTAAGTAACCACAAAATAGGCAAAAGTTTGAATCTTCGAACCTAAGACTGTTATAAGAACAAAGTAGGTACCTAAAAGATCAAATAAGGTGAGAAGAAGAAATAAAAGTGAGAGTGTCCGAGTAATATGTTGAAATATATAACATTTTAAATTAAATTAATTAAAGCAATATTTTACCGAAGCAACTTCTCTTGAGAAATTAACTTAACTTAGAATGTTAAAAAGTTTTGTGTGTATGTTATTCATGCGAATATGGACTGGCCCAAAGGAAAGTTTGTATTTGGCCCGAACTTCATATATATTTGTGGTGATAAATGCGTGACAATTATTCAGTATAATAAGTGAACATTAAATCGGTCCAAAGAAAGGTTTATTGTTTGACATGTCTTATTGCCAGTATTTGATAATTATACCAAGGTACCACTTAGAAGTTAGTATTTCTTTAATGAAAAAAAAGAAGTTAGTATTTCTGTCCAAAGACTAAATATTAATGTTGTACATGGTATCTTATGATAGGGCCCTACCATTATTTTTATATAATTAATTTGACATATTATAGTGTTGTTATGTGAGTAATTAGATTTTGTTTGTTTTGTTCTCTCTTCAGGTTTAGAATCATATAAATAAATTTATTTTATTTTATATTGACATTAAATTTATTTATTTTATTCATTTTTCATGATTAGTTGCAAGCTATTTGATTCAAGTAGATAAACTCTTCAAAATAATTGATAATATACAAACAATGTAACGAAATTATCTTTAACAAAGAGAACTGTATTTGAATGCAAAATATCACACAATAGATGGTTTTAGATTTTATTTCGATTAAATGTATCCTTAAATTGCTATATTTAAAAGCAGTGGTATGAAATTACTATATTTAAAAACAATAGTCCTTAAATTGCTATATTTAAAAAGAAGTGGTCCTTAAATTACCACAAAAAAGGAATGTTCCTATGTTGCCATTTGCAAACAGCTATAGGATGAAAATGAAAGCCAATATATTGAGACTTTTGTGAGAATAATATTAAAACAAGGGATTATAAAGAATATGGATTATAAAGAACATCAATTTTAGATCAATATCATTAGCGCTAATACCTCTTTTCAAAGAACAAAGGAGAAAAAAATGAATTATATTAGTATATGCATAATGAGAAACATACATAAACCCAAATATATGTTCTTGCCAAACATATATAGTAATTAATTAATTAATCAATTAAAATATAATTAATTAATTACTATAATTAGTTAAAATATAATTCATTCGTTAATTAAAATACTGTAATTAATTAATTAAAATATTATTATTTATTAAAATATAAATAATTAAAATATAATTACTTATTAATTAAAATATTGTAATTAAGTATTTTCTCCCACCATATATAAATGAATAATTGAAATTTATGAAACAGAATAAAATACTATAAATTTTAAAAATAAATAATTGAAATTTATGAAACAGAATAAAATACTATAAAATTTTAAAAAACTTTAACTGCTTACAATTTGCTTTTGTCCACTATCCTCGTAATAATGAAGCTCAGCACTTATGACTTTGTTCCGAAAAACACTTGTGACATCATATGTATGATTTGTCTAATTGTAGGCTCAATTAATTGAATTAAATTATTAAATAATTTACTTAAAATAAATAGCATATTTAAAATATGTAATTTAAATATATTATAAATTATAATTTATTTAATATACATTTAAAGAATAACAATTTCTAAAGAAATAATTGTCATTGTCTTTCTTGTTAATTTATATATATATATATATATATATATATATATATATATATATTTAAGTACAATTTAGTTTGAAATCAATTGATAAGATTTACTTTAACAAGGATTTCAAATTGAATTTAATGAAAAATAAGATCTCGAGTTAATCTTCTAATTTTAAATGTTTAAATCCACCTACTTCGTTTTAAACTAATATAGTTTAGTTCAAAAGTTTTAAATTTAATTTTAAATTTTAAATTGATCAAATTTTAGACTGAAATCGTAATTATACAAAAGTTTTAAATTTAATTTTAAATTTTAAATTGATCAAATTTTAGACTAAAATTATAATTATACAAAATTTCTATTCTAAAATTTAATGGAATTAACTGTCAAGCCTCTTAAAGTCTATCTAAAATGAATGGATTAAAGTCACAAGTAATATAAGAATCATCTTAAATTTTGCACGTTGATGAACAAAATTACCTCATTAATGTACAGCATAATTCCAATACGTTGGAAACTAATTGTGTTCCAAGAAGGAACATCACAAGATAATCAACTCATTTTTTAATTTTTATATTAACAGTTACACTCCTCCAAGGTTAAAAAGAATTGCAACGCACATTTCCTTTTATGTTCTAAATCTCGACGCCTATTTTCCGCCCAGCCTGGCTGTTACTAAATAGGCATTCTTCTAAGTTCTAATTTTTCGAGTAGACCCCATCTCACTTAAATAAGAATGGCGTCGTGCTAGAAGCGATAAAAATGCAAAATTCAGTCTCACCTCACCACCCCCAAAGGGAAGGTTATTGAGACAATTTGTCACCAGAAACTTCCATGGCAACTGCCGGTGAAAGCTCTCTCTTGGAGAAGCCTAATATTGTCTAGGGCTGGAGATCAATGAGAGGCCGTTGAAATGTCCGCTTTTGGATTTTGAGAAGTTGTCGATCAGTGGTGGCGGTGGTGGGTCTGGACTGGAGAAAGGTGTTGCTTTGAATTTATATGATGAGTGTTTTTGAATGATATCGTGTGATTGTTTTGTAGTTTCTTGTTGTTTGTGGATGTTTATTTTTTAAATTGTTTTTTGTTTAGTTTCTTGAGCATTACACTCTATTTTAACGTGTTATGATAGAGGAGTTGAAGACTAGAAAAGTTTTTGTACAGCATGTTGAGACTGTTAGCAGTTCAGATGTTACCCTTGACGTTATACAGTCGTTTGTGGTATGTTTATGATTCTCTTTGTTGCCTTAGCTTGCAAGCTGTAGAATTTTGCTTTGAGGTGTTGGAAACTGAAACATTTTACTTTTTAATGATCGATATATGTTTTTCTTTTCAGAGTAAGTCTGCTGATTCAGTTGAAGGTAATCCAAAAAGTGACGAAAGAAAACGGACCTTTAAAAAGATTGATGTAAGTATTTCGTCAACTATCACCCAAAACAACTGAGAATTTTAACTCTGTTGCCCTTGGTCTAATGTAATGTCTACAGAAACATGGTGAGCTTCTGACTAAGGCGAAACAAAATCAAGAGGTAAGTGGTGTTGCTGACTATTTCCATTTGACCAGAACCTAACTCATGCAATGTCATTCATGGAACTTAGGGAGCTACTTTGTTGATTTGAGGGGAGTACAAATTTACAATGTGTTGCCTATTGTCTCTTTTTAAACTGTTGTTTTTAGAGTTCCTTTCTTGATAGGCTATTTGATAATATGGCTTGCCTTACATGACTTTTTTGATATGATTTTGGGTGGCAGCTTGGTCAAAATTTACATGTAGCTCATAGATTATAGTATCAGTGTTATTATATGTTATTTTCTCAACGTAGTTGACTCTGTTACTTGCTTTGTGTTGTTTCTCATGTTACATCATGTTGGTCTTTGAATGACTTCAATAGATACTTCTGATACCATTTAGTCAACCATGCTTTGTGTTGTGAACCATGCTTTGTGTGTGGATGTTAAGGAAAAACTAAAAGAGCAACACAAGCATGAGTAAGTGATTTCATGACGAAATTTTGTTCTTTTATTCTATTTGCATGTCCTTGATATCATAGTGATATTGTTGTAGAGCTATATCTTTGGAAGACCAGAGGATTCTCTGCAGTTATTTACTTTTACTAAGAGAGTTTATTCCAAGTGCTGCAGAAGAGATCGAATCTGATATGCATACCTACCTTTCTGAGCAAGGTTGGCACTTACTTGATTTCATTGTAATCTCTTTTCTTGGTACTTGCTTTTACTCTTCATCATTACTTCCAGTGCTTGGTTTTGGATTTGTGTCAATCATGGAGACAAATGAAAAACAGGGATATGGTCTTAAATAATATAATTTTACTTTTTCATTTTATTATTACATTATATGATCGTAGCCATTACAAGGGGAATATTTCATGGTTCTTGGAGGTGCTTCCATTGTCAGAACATAGTAATCATATTCTTGAAGTCTTCCTGATACATCTTGGTTCTTATTCATTCTTTGCAAATGATTATGTTTATGACCACTATACTGTGAAGGATGGCATGGACATATGTGATTAGGAGGATTCAAGCCCATTTCCTCTGTATGAAATTATACTATTCTCTTTACAATTTTACCTTGCTGTTTACCATAATCATCATTAAAAGTGCTATATGTCCCATCCAGTGTTCAGGTTGAGGATGAGGACTTTTATGATGGACTTGATGATGAGTCTGACTTTGACAGTGAAGATTCAAATGGTAGACCAGATTTGCTACTTCCTATTAGTATATTAATGATAAATGGATAAAATATACTAACAAAATATAAATTTTCTTATTATTATTATTATTGCTAATTTTATATTCCTTATTAATATTATAAATTATATTTATAAGAATTATTATTTTGTTTCTTTAATTTTTTATTAATTTAATTGTTTTAAATTCAGATAATTATAAATTTTCTACTTACTATTATTCTTATTAATTTAATTGCTTTAAATTATGATAATTATAATTTCCTTATAATTTGTTTTTGAGAAATTATTTTAGGTATTATTATAAGTTCTACTTACTATTATTATTAACTTATTAATTAATTAATTATATTAAATAATATCATTAAATTCCTTATTATTATTAATTTTGTTCTTAATAATAATAAGGATAAAATATATGTTTATTTTTGTTATATAAAGCCATTTGAGAATACCGACAAATAAATAAATAAATACACTTAATAATAATAATAATAATAGTAATAGTAATAATAATTATAATCATATTTAATATTAATAAGAAATCTAATAATAATAATAATAATAAATTTAATAAATACTCTACAATAAATTTAATAATAAATGAAGAAATTTAATAATAATATTTAACAGTAATTATAATAATATAAATAAAATTATTTAACAAATTTACGATAATAAGAATAATAATAATAATAATAATAACAATATGTAATTAAATAAATATACTTTATAATAATAAGGAATTTAATAATGTTATGAATAATAATAAACATTTTAATAATAATAATAATGATGAATTTAATATTAATAATAAAATTATTATTATATAAGATTTATAATAATTAAAAAAAGGAATAATTAAATTAATCATAATAATAAAGTTAATCATAATAAGAAGAAAATTACTAATTATAACAAATTTCATAATAATAATAGAAATTAAAATAATTAATAAATTTAATAATCATAACAAATATTAAAATTATAATAATAATTCTAATAATAATAAATATAAATATAATAATATTATATATATTATTATTATTAAACAATTTAATAATAATAATAATAATATATAATAAATACTTTGCAAAAAACTTAATAATAATAAGAACATAATAGTTGAAGTTGAATGTTAGAAGTTACATAAAACATTAAGAAGTGCAAAAGTCACTCCAAAGAAACGGCTCTAAATGGGTTGGCTTTAAAAGAGGAGTGGTGGCTTGGCTGTCCAAGATGAATAGAACAGAGGAAGTACGCGCCCGTTTAAATTTTTAGCGACACCGTTTTAATCATTAGACAGAGTTAGACAGAGTTATCCTCGACAGACGATCCGGACTCATTACAGATGGTCACCTACAGATTCCAAATTCTTTTCCTAAATTATTATTATTCATTTTAAGCCTTTAAAACGCACCTGTCATATATTTAAAAAAAATTAATCACCTGTCATATGATTAAACTAATTAACATGTATGCTTATTGAATTAATGAAACTCTTTGAGATAAACGTAAAAAATTCATGCTTTAATTATCAAAAAATGAAGTTTAAACTAACTTTAATAATATTATTAAAATTGTAGAGTCGAAATCATTGTAAATATTAAAAAAAACATAAATAGCATACTGGAGAATGTATGGTAGAAAATAATTTGAAATTAAATAATAATCCAAAGTCTAATAAGAATGGGAAATGGCAAAGGAAAATAAAAAAACAAAAGCGAAGTGTCTTTTATTTGGCGAAGCGAAACAACTGTGATGTGTCTTTAACCCTTGCGTTTTAGAATCGGTTTCCTTTTTTTCCAAAATCTCGAAGACATACGAAGCTAAACCAAAACCCTGAAATCATTCGATCGAATTCGTTTCAGGCCTGTGCTGGATTCTATTGATCGATCTTGTAAGTCACCTCATCTGCAAACCACCGCTTCTCTCGCTAAAATGCCAAATCATTTATTTGAGTACCCAAAGTTCAATTTTTTTTATATGATCATCTGTATAGTTTCTTTTTCTTACTTATTCGATCTGGTTTATGTTAGATTCTTGTTTACTGCTAATCCACCCTGGAGTTTTGTTTGTATACTTGTTTCTTTTTTAGGGATTGATGGGAGCTGTGGGAGGGATTGAACTGTTGATCGGAGTTGTGGGGATAATTTAGAATGTGTTTTTGGGATTGAAACTATGTGCCAAATAAGAAAAGCTTGAAACTTTGTTGTCTCCAGTTCTTATTTTCCTGTCTTATTTTTGAATTTGATGATATATACGACTGGGATTTAATTAAATTAAGTTTTGAGACTGGAACTGACATTTGATATCGTATGTATGGAACAAAATTCTGTTCCATTCGCAAGATTGTCCGGAGGTGAAGAGGTAGAGTAAGTGTCGTAGCGAATTGTGTCGAAATACCACCCGAAGCTAACTTTGCTAAAAAATCCGCAAAGCTATTAACCTCTCGATAAACATGGAGAATGGACGACGTCGAGTCAGAAAGCATATGTCGAATATCTTCAAGCGTTGTTTCATACCTCCAAGGCCAAAATTCTGAATTGTTGTTCAATAGTTGCACAATACCCATATTGTCTGCTTGAACTGTATTTTCGAATCCACAGCAACACAAAACCGAAGGCCACAAGCTATGGCCTCTATTTCCATGGCGAAACTAACATTTGAATTACAGATGTCGACGATCAAGAAACAAGAAAGAACCATTGGCATATCGCACCACGAATCCCCAACTGAAGGTCCGGACATCCAAGCGATGAGCCATCGATGTTAAGAACAACGTTGCAATCATCCGGGGCCTCCAACATAAAGTCATAATCATCGACTACGAGGCAATTGAAGATGACAGTTAAAAGAAATGGATAAATTAATCATTTCATGTCTATCCTTTGAAATAATTTATGAACTCGCACCATAGAAGAAACATGTTGCATAATCTAAAAGAGCAAAATTGAGACCGTTGTGGACTTACCCTCATATACGCGCAGGTTGCGCATTTTTCACAGCTCCCAGAGGATGAAATAAGGTATGACCGAAATGATCACATAGCTCCACAAGAGTAGATAAAGTGCAGTACAAAAATCATGAAAAGAAAAGACAGAAGGCTCATGGTTTATATCGTATGTATGGAACAAAATTTTGTTCCATTCGCAAGATTGTCCGGAGGTGAAGAGGTAGAGTAAGTGCCGTAGCGAATTGTGTCGAAATACCAACCGAAGCTAACTTTGCTAAAAAATCCGCAAAGCTATTAACCTCTCGATAAACATGGAGAATGGACGACGTCGAGTCAGAGAGCATATGTCGAATATCTTCAAGCGTTGTTTCATACCTCCAAGGCCAAAATTCTGAATTGTTGTTCAATAGTTGCACAATACCCATATTGTCTGTTTGAACCTGTATTTTCGGAATCCACAGGCAACACAAAACCGAAGGCCACAAGCTATGGCCTCTATTTCCATGGCGAAACTAACATTTGAATTACAGTATCGACAGTCAGCAAACAAGAAAGAACCATTGGCATATCGCACCACGAATCCCCAACCTGAAGGTCCGGGACATCCAAGCGATGAGCCATCAGTGTTAAGAACAACGTTGCAATCATCCGGGGGCCTCCAACATAAAGTCATAATCATCGGCTTACGAGGCAATTGAAGATGACAGTTAAAAGAAATGGATAAATTAATCATTTCATGTCTATCCTTTGGAAATAATTTATGAACTCGCACCATAGAAGAAACATGTTGCATAATCTAAAAGAGCAAGGCTGAGACCGTTGTGGACTTACCCTCATATACGCGCAGGTTGCGCATTTTTCACAGCTCCCAGAGGATGAAATAAGGTATGACCGAAATGATCACATAGCTCCACAAGAGTAGATAAAGTGCAGTACAAAAATCATGAAAAGAAAAGACAGAAGGCTCATGGTTTATATCGTATGTATGGAACAAAATTTTGTTCCATTCGCAAGATTGTCCGGAGGTGAAGAGGTAGAGTAAGTGCCGTAGCGAATTGTGTCGAAATACCAACCGAAGCTAACTTTGCTAAAAAATCCGCAAAGCTATTAACCTCTCGATAAACATGGAGAATGGACGACGTCGAGTCAGAGAGCATATGTCGAATATCTTCAAGCGTTGTTTCATACCTCCAAGGCCAAAATTCTGAATTGTTGTTCAATAGTTGCACAATACCCATATTGTCTGTTTGAACCTGTATTTTCTGGAATCCACAGGCAACACAAAACCGAAGGCCACAAGCTATGGCCTCTATTTCCATGGCGAAACTAACATTTGAATTACAGTATCGACAGTCAGCAAACAAGAAAGAACCATTGACATATCGCACCACGAATCCCCAACTTGAAGGTCCGGGACATCCAAGCGATGAGCCATCAATGTTAAGAACAACGTTGCAATCATCTGGGGGCCTCCAACATAAAGTCATAATCACCGGCTTATGAGGTAATTGAAGATGACAGTTAAAAGAAATGGATAAATTAATCATTTCATGTCTATCCTTTGGAAATAATTTATGAACTCGCATCATAGAGGAAACATGTTGCATAATCTAAAAGAGCAAGGCTGAGACCGTTGTGGACTTACCCTCATATACGCGCAGGTTGCGCATTTTCCACAACTCCCAGAGGATGAAATAAGGTATGACCGAAATGATCACAGGTCTTGCAGTTGTCCCCCTGCCAAGAGTAGACCACTCCCGGATAAAGAGCCATAGGCCAGGGGGGAAAGATAAATGAAGATCTAACAGGGCTGCAAAATGTCGCCATACCATTCTGGCCGTGGGATACTCATAAAAAAGGTGCTGCACACTGTCGGTTGCCAAGGAACAAATACTACATCGCGATGGATTTAAAAAGAAACCCAACATGTTCAATGTTTCCGGGAAAGGAAGAAGGAAATTATAGAGACGCCACACAAAAATAGAGATCTTCTTTGGCAGAAACTTATTCCAAGCTTGACGAAGAGAGACATTGACAGGGTTACAGGACCTTGCCAATTCATAAGCCGAGGAAAGGCTGAATTTTCGGTAACGGTTGGTTTCCAAATTCGTCGATCAGGCCCATAAGAAAACTGTTGTGAATGGGTAGATATAAATGCAGCGTGAGCAGGTTGCAAGAAAGGAATAACGCAGTCCAACAACTCTTCCCGCTGGAAAAAGAAATCTCGGACAGTGAGCAGTGGGAGAGGAACTTGATGTACTTGATCCAACGAAGAAAAAGCTCCAAGATTTGACCAGTTACCTGTCCAGAAGGACACTAGTCCAGTATGGATAGAAACATACTCATATTCCTGAGCAAGCCGATCTACTTTGGCAATTCTCCGCCAATGCGTTCTACGTTTTGCAGTCGGTGATAAGGTGGTAACAAATTTAGCCCAAAGACCCACTTGGTTTTTGACCTTCCACCATAACTTAATCGAATAGTACATATTAATATTTAGTATATGTGTTGGTCGTGACCTTGCATTATTAGTTGTTAATTATTATTAATTGTTATATACAAAATAATTATTTATGTTTATGACTTACGTGTTTTAAATTATTACTCAAACTCTATTTCAAACAAAACCAAATCATGCCCGTGACTTTTATAGTCACGAGCGTGACTCCCGTGCATGGTTGTGACTTCCTGAGTTACAACCGTGCATGGTATTTTTCTTTTCTTAATTGACATCTATATAATGTTATAATATTTTTATTTAACACATATAAAAAATTTATTAAATTATAATTTATTTATAATTTAATTATTAATGATTAAGTGTTTAGTTTATTTAGTTATGATTAATAATAATTGATATAATTAATAATAATTGATATATAATTAATGAATTGATGTGTTAAAATATAATTAATTGATAAATTAGTACATATTAATATTTATATTTACAAGTTACATATAAATAACATTATATTAAAACATAGCTCTACAAGAGTAGATAAAGTGCAGTACAAAAATCATGTAAAGAAAAGACAGAAGGCTCATGGTTTATATCGTATGTATGGAACAAAATTCTGTTCCATTCGCAAGATTGTCCGGAGGTGAAGAGGTAGAGTAAGTGCCGTAGCGAATTGTGTCGAAATACCACCCGAAGCTAACTTTGCTAAAAAATCCGCAAAGCTATTAACCTCTCGATAAACATGGAGAATGGACGACGTCGAGTCAGAGAGCATATGTCGAATATCTTCAAGCGTTGTTTCATACCTCAAAGGCCAAAATTCTGAATTGTTGTTCAATAGTTGCACAATACCCATATTGTATGTTTGAACCTGTATTTTTCGGAATCCATAGGCAACACAAAACCGAAGGCCACAAGCTATGGCCTCTATTTCCATGGCAAAACTAACATTTGAATTACAGTATCGACACTCAGCAAACAAGAAAGAACCATTGGCATATCGCACCACGAATCCCCAACCTGAAGGTCCGGGACATCCAAGCGATGAGCCATCAGTGTTAAGAACAACGTTGCAATCATCCGGGGGCCTCCAACATAAAGTCATAATCACGGCCTTACGAGGCAATTGAAGATGACAGTTAAAAGAAATGGATAAATTAATCATTTCATGTCTATCCTTTGGAAATAATTTATGAACTCGCACCATAGAGGAAACATGTTGCATAATCTAAAAGAGCAAGGCTGAGACCGTTGTGGACTTACCCTCATATACGCGCAGGTTGCGCATTTTCCACAGCTCCCAGAGGATGAAATAAGGTATGACCGAAATGATCACAGGTCTTGCAGTTGTCCCCCTGCCAAGAGTAGACCACTCCCGTATAAAGAGCCATAGGCCAGGGGGGAAAGATAAATGAAGATCTAACAGGGCTGGAAAATATCGCCATACCATTCTGGCCGTGGGACACTCATAAAAAAGGTGTTGCACACTGTCGACTGCCAAGGAATAAATACTACATCGTGATGGATTTAGAAAGAAACCCAACATGTTCAATGTTTCCGGGAAAGGAAGAAGGAAATTATAGAGACGCCACACAAAAATAGAGATCTTCTTTGGCAGAAACTTATTCCAAGCTTGATGAAGAGAGGCATTAACAGGGTTACGGAACCTTACCAATTCATAAGCCGAGGAAATGCTGAATTTTCGGTAACGGTTGGTTTACAAATTCACCGATCAGGCCCAGAAGAAAACTGTTGTGAATGGGTAGATATAAATGCAGCGTGAGTAGGTTGCAAGAAAGGAATAACGCAGTCCAACAACTCTTCCCGCTGGAAAAAGAAATCTCGGACAGTGAGCAGTGGGAGAGGAACTTGATGTACTTGATCCAACGAAGAAAAAGCTCCAAGATTTGACCAGTTACCTGTCCAGAAGGACGCTAGTCCAGTATGGATAGAAACATACTCATATTCCTGAGCAAGCCGATCTACTTTGGCAATTCTCCGCCAATGCGTTCTACGTTTTGCAGTCGGTGATAAGGTGGTAACAAATTTAGCCCAAAGACCCACTTGATTTTTGACCTTCCACCATAACTTAATCGAATAGTACATATTAATATTTAGTATATGTGTTGGTCGTGACCTTGCATTATTAGTTGTTAATTATTATTAATTGTTATATACAAAATAATTATTTATGTTTACGACTTACGTGTTTTAAATTATTACTCAAACTCTATTTCAAACAAAACCAAATCATGCCCGTGACTTTTATAGTCACGAGCGTGACTCTTGTGCATGGTTGTGACTTCCTGAGTTACAACCGTGCATGGTATTTTTCTTTTCTTAATTGACATCTATATAATGTTATAATATTTTTATTTAACACATATAAAAATTTATTAAATTGTAATTTATTTATAATTTAATTATTAATGATTAAGTGTTTAGTTTATTTAGTTATGATTAATAATAATTGATATAATTAATAATAATTGATATATAATTAATGAATTGATGTGTTAAAATATAATTAATTGATAAATTAGTACATATTAATATTTATATTTACAAGTTACATATAAATAACATTTTTAATAATTGATTAATTAATTAAAATATTATTAATTAGTTAATTATTATAACATAATTTGTTGATGGTATTTTGGTTTTCTTAATTAAAATCTATATAATGTTATAATTTTATTTACCAAAAATCTTATTAAATTATGATTTATTTATCATTTAATTATTAATCATTAAGTGTATAGTTTATTCAGTTATGATTAATAACAATTGATATAATTAATAATAATTGATATATGATTAATGAGTTTATGTGTTAAAATATAATTAATTGATAAATTATTACATATTAAAATTTATATTTACAAGTTACATATAAATAACATTTTATTTAATAATTGATTAATTAATTAAAATTTTATTAATTAGTTAATTATTATAACATAATTTGTTGATTAATTAATTATTATATATTTAGCACATATCATAAATATTATTAATTAATCTTTGTCTTTAAATTAATTATTTTCATTGATGTCAAGTTTATTTTGTTATAATTAATAATAATTAATATGTAGTTCATTAATTGATGTATTAAAATATAATTAATTCATTCAGTATTAGATGTTATTATTTAGTATCATGAGTGCATTATTAGTTTATTATTATTAATTATTATATGTTGATATGCAGTATATCCCTTCACTATATATATTGTTAAGTGGTCACGCTGTGACTTAATAATCACAAACGTGACATGAGAATTATTATTTTGTTGTTGCAATATATTTAACACATATAAAAATAGTTTTAATTAATTAAAATATAGTTAATTAATTAGCTAATTAATGTAATTATAATGTAGTATATTAATGGATTTATTATATTACACTTTATTAATAAATTAATTTCTAATCATTACCGTCAATTTTATTTAGTTATTATTAATCATGATTAATGTATATATATAGGTAAATGGTAACGCTAGTGAATTAATATTCACAGCATTATTACATAATAATCAATATATTATTAAAAAATACATTTATTGAAATCGATCAATTAATTAATTAGTCAATATATGGTATTATCAATGCATTGGAAAATTTTTTACCCTTTTTCAATTACATATTCTTAAAATATCTTTAGTTAATTTATTTATAACTGTTTGGTTAGTTGAGATATAATATGGTGCAATAAAAATTATCAATTAATTAAAATATAATAAATTAATAGATTTATGAAGATGCAATAATTGTCTATAAATTTTGATAAATGAGGAATAAGAGTATATGTTAGATATTATTCGTACCTGATTAGTTTTAGATTAAAATCAATTCAATTAAATTAAAATTAAAATTTGAATTGATGTCTCCTCTTTTGTTCCACCAATTAAGAATTCTTCCATCAACTGTTATCAATTTTGTGTATTTAATTACCATTTATTTCTAGAAATTTGTACATTTTAAATGCTCCTGTCCCTTTTCCTCTACTAATTAATAACTCTTGTATTAAATGCTATCCATCACATTAATTTATTTTCATTTAATTAACATGCATATGTAGAAATTTCTACATTTAACGCATCCACCAAACCCTTTTTTTCACGCACCCAACAAACTCTTTTTCTCTTTCTCCATTTATTAAAGTTCCACCATTCTAATAAAAATCCAGAAACACGAATCTTAGAATATTATCAGTGTTGTTATGTTAATTATCTTCTTTCTGATTCAACGCATACTTAAACTTCCGAAAGACTTGACAATAGCAGGGCTTATAACTCCATTTCCCTACTTTGTTTATTATGCATGCAAATATGTTTTTTGCATTATTTTTAGAATCCTAATTGTTAATTTTGTTTTTCCAAGGCAAGCACGTGTGAGATAGACTATTCAAACTTGTTTACTTTTTCCTCCATAGTCTGATTCTAAATACAATCATCCATGGTAAGTAAACTCTTTTATATAAGAAATGTGTTGCATGTCTCTGAACTCACCTGGTTGTTTGTCTTAATCACTTGCTTTTTACTTCTCTTTCTTTTATGTTCAACTGTAGATTCATATTTGGTTTTATTTTGACCAATTATTCGTCGTTTTCCAGTGAAGCATTTGTTCGTTGAGGTCCAAGCCTTTTGCATCCAATTATCACAAATGAGGTTTTTTTTGTTCCATGGATTTCAGTGCCTTTAGCTTTTGCCCTGTTGACTGTAGGATCTTATATTTACAACTCTTCCCAATTTGTTGCTTTCTGCTTTGCTTCATAATGATATAGCAGCTATAGTATTTTCACAGAAAGAATACTAATTTTTTGGATGAGAATTAGATTTCAATTTAGTTTTTAAATTTGTATGCTTGAATCTAATCTATCCTAATCTTTGATGATACGGATGCCAAGTTTAAGAGGAGCACAAATCTACAAATAGAGTGTCAGCTCATCAACAAGATAAGGTTAGTATATTATAGACTTAAATATAGCATAATGGCATGTAATTGTTTTTCCCCTTGTGTCAGTGTCTCTGAACTCACCTCGTTGTTCATCTTAATCACTTGCTTTTTACTTCTCTTTGTTTTACATTCAACGATAGATTCATATTTTTTTATTTTGATCAATTGTTTGTGGTTTTCCAGTGAAGCATTTGTTCGTTGAAGTCCAAAATTTTTGCATCCAATTGTCACAAATGAGGTTCTTTTTCCTCCATGGATTTCGGTGCCTTTAGTTTTTGCCTTGCTGACTGTAGGATCTTATGTTTGCAACTCTTTCCAATTTGTAGCTTTCTGTTTTGCTTCACGACGATATAGCAGCTATAGTATTTTGACAAAAAGTATACTAATTTTTGGATGAGAATTGGATTTCAATTTAATTTTTAAATTTTTATGCTTGAATCTAATCTATCCTAATCTTTAATGATACAGATGCCAAGTTTGAGAGGAGTACAAATCTAGAAATAGGGTGTCAGCTCATCAACAAGATGAGGTTAGTATATTATAGACTTAAATATAGCATAATGGCATGTAATTGTTTTCCCCTTTGTCAACGTCCACTGCTCATTCTCATGATCTTATAATTGCTCTGAGTAGATTCCATCCATTTGTTTGCCCAATTCATATCATATCACTGATACTGTATCAAAATATACCAATACAGATGTAGATTTTGTTAATTAGATTTGAATTTGCTATGTTGCATTTTGGATTAATTAGGTTTAAACTTATGCTCCATTTTAATTGAATTCGGACGTTAAGCTCAATTCATCCCTAATATTAGGGTTAAATATAGTTTATTAGACTAAATCAATTCAGACTGGGCTTTTAAATTTGGAAATAATTACTCTTCCGTGTATCTACATTTGTTTGGGAGAAAGCATCCATATATATGTTGCAAGTAGTTAACCAATATTAGAGTCTTAATTATACATATTTATTTTATTTTTCCTTTGTTAGATCAAGGATATTTATATTTTGCCATTTAATCACATATTGGTGTTTTCTTGATGTATTTTTTTTATAAAAATTTATTTATCCGTTATTTAGATGAGGTCCTTTTGAGGATGGGTACGTTTGATGCTATTTATTAGTATCATGACTTTTGGTCATTTTTGCTGGCAAGTGGACAATGGTTCGAGGCTCATGTTTCTACGCATCATATATTTCATATTCGTTATCCTGGTGCTCCTACAACCAACTGTATCAAGATTATATGTCTGTGATGGGATGATATATTTATGATCAGAAAATCAACTGGAGGAAATCAAGGAAAATTTGATTCTGTCATTAACTTTGCTTATTTTTATTTCAAGGTTGAAATTGTAACAATATTTTAGGATCTTTTCCAGGATAGTACTTCGATTGCTAATGTCTTTATCGAGATTAAGTTGTCATTTTAATTGTAGAATATCAAACATCTTTGAACATTTTTTTAATTCATATCAAATCTGACAATTATTATATTCTATATAATATAGTATTTACAAATATACTACTTAATTACCGACCGTGATTAGTAATAATGATAATAATAATAATAATAATGCATCAATTATTCCATTAATTTAACTTAACTAGATAAAAATGATTAAATTATACTTAAATTTAACAGATTTGTGCTATTAATTAAAGAAATTTTATCAATTAATTATATATTAATGCATCAATTCATGAATTATATATTAATTATTATTAATCATAACCTGAATAAACTAAACAGTTGATGATTAATAATTAACTTATTAATAAATTATATTCTAATAAAGCAATATTTTTATATGTGTTAAATATATAATAATTAATTAATCGATTATGTATGTTATCATTAATAAGCTAGGTAATAATATTGTAATTAATTAATTAATAATTTAATTAAAAATTATAACATCATATAGGTGTTAATTAAGAAAACCAAAATAGCATGCACGGTTGTGACTTAAGAAGTCACAGCTGTGTATGGGAGTCACGCCTATGACTATTAAGTCACAGGCGTGATTTGGTTTTGTTTGAAATACAATTTTACTAATTATTTAAAATATGTATCTTGTAAATATAAATCATAATTTTGCATATAACAATTAATAATAATTAACAACTAATAATGTAGGTTCATGACTAACATATATATTATATTTTCATACATCAATTAATTAAGTATATATTAATTATTAATTATAAATGAATAAATTAATTTATAAATAAATTATGTTATATGTTATATTTTAATTATTATTAATTATTTGACATAGAGTTTCAGTAATAATTTAATACATCAATTACTTAATTATATATTAATTAATAGTAATTATAACTGAATAAACTAAAGAGTTAATGAATAATAATTAATTTATAAATAATAAATTAATAATTTTGATATGTGTTAAATATATAATAATTAATTAATCAATAAATTATGTTATAATTAATTAACTAATTAATAATATTTTAATTGATTAAGTTATTGTTAAATAAAATGTTATTTATATTTAACGTGTAAATATAAATATTAATATGTACTGATTTATCAATTAGATATATTTTAATACATCAATTCATTAGTTATATATTAATTAGTATTAATCATAACTGAATTAACTAAACAGTTAATGATTAATAATCAACTTATAAATAAATTATATTTTAATTAAACAATTTTTACATGTCTCCAATATATAATAATTAATTAACCAATTATTTCTTTTATTATTAATAAGTTAATTAATAATATTGTCATAATTAATTAATAATTTAATAAAAAAAATGATAACAATTTATAGGTGTTAATTAAGAAAACCAAAATAGTATGCACAGTTGTGACTTAAAAAGTCACAGCCATGCATGCGAGTCACAATCACAGACCTGATTTGGTTTTTTTGACATATAATTTGAGTAATTATTTAAAATATGTAACTTTTAAATATAAATCATAATTTCGCATGTAACAATTAATAATAAGTAGGCACAGTAAGGGAATGCAGAAACCATTAATGGAAGGTCGAGAGAAAAGTTAATTCCATCTTGTGTGAAGTTATTGCTGGTAGTTTTCTGAAGGCATAAGATACCACCAATGAAGAATTGCACAGTGGAATCATGTTGCAAATTTGTTATTGCCGTATGCTCCATTAGATGTATGTATCTTAGGGATATTTGGATCTCAGTGAAACTTATAACAAAGTCAGGTTTTCAGTGTAGTGCTGCCACAAGTGAAACATTTTCTGAGGGAACATCAAGTCAGTATAGGGGTTACCACTTTCGATAGGTATGAGATTAGTTTATATTGTATCTCTACCCATGTACATAAACTCTCTTTTTATTACATTAATCTTATTATTGATTTACCAAAAAATAATTAATATGTAACTTGTAAATATAAATAATAATTTCGTATATAACAATTAATAATAATTAACGACTAATAATACATGATCATGACTAACATATATACTAAATATTAATATGTACTTATTAATAAATTAACTATATTTTCAAACATCAATTAATTAATTATATATTAATTATTGATTATAACTTAATAAACTAATTTATAAATAAATTATGTTATAATAACTAAATAAACTAATTTGTAAATAAATTATGTTATATGTTATATTTTATTATTATTAATTATTTGGCATAGGTTTTGAGCAGTTATTTAATACATCAATTAATTAATTATTATTAATTATAACTGAATAAATTAAAGAGTTAATGAATGATAATTAATTTATGAATAAATTTTAATTTAAAAATAAATCTAATTATTTATTAATTATAACTGAATTAACTAAAGAGTTAATGAATAATAATTAATTTATAAATAAATTATAATTTTACAATAAATCAACTAATTCATTATATTTTATTATTAATAATTATATATCATAATAAATAAGTATAATTTAAAAAATAGTGAAAATTTTAATGTAAGCCATAGGATCATTTGGATTAGGGTCTTCAATAACATTTATACTAAATATTAATATTAACTAGTAAACCAAGTAATTATATTTTACTACATAAATTAATTAATTATATTTAGTTTTGAAATTATAATTGAATAAAGGCATGCACAATCCTGCATTCAGGATCGTGACATAGATGAGATATCCAAAAAAAAACACAAAGGTGCACAGCCACGTCGCTAGTGCAAAGAGTCAACTGGAATTGCACACTCATGTTTATGCGCAATCGTGACAACTTGAACATCGTTTTCTCTTTTTCCCATTTAAACAACAATAAAATAAACAAATTTATTTTTAGATAAATTATAATATATTATTTATAAGTGATGATCGTGACAATTCACAAGTTTATTATTAATAATAACAATAGTAGTAATAATACCAATTAATTAAAATTTGTTTTTTTGCTTCATGAATAACACAACAATTAATTAAATTAGAATATATTATGTATATTATATGTACATATTCACAATTGTAAGTTAACGACCAAGATTAATAATATTAATAATTATAACGACAATTTACAGCCTCATTAATAATAAGAATAACAATAATAATAATAAGCAAATTTATTTACCCAATAATTAAGTATAATATAATTTAATTATGATTTAATTGTTAATTTAGTTTATTATTGTGATATATTAATTAATTATTATTATTAATTGACTATTAATTATGCCCTTAGAAAATAAATTTTAATAACTATTTTCTCAAGTACCGCATATTAATATTAATTTTATATGTTATTTATAACCGTGCATTATAATTGTTTATTGTTGTTAAATTTTATATGCTAGTATTAAACTTAAATGTTCGTCATGATCTATTAATTATTATTAATTTTATATATTCATTTCTTTATATATATATATATATATATATATATATATCGAACATGATCTATTAATTATTATTAATTTTATATATTCATTTCTTTATATATATATATGTGTGTGTGTGTGACAAATTATTGTATTATTAGTTATTATATTCCAATTTCCAGTATTAATCAATTATAACATTTTCATAAATAGATTAAATGATAACATTTATTTAATTGATAATATTTAAATTACATGAAATTATAATTTAATTTACTAAATTGTTATAATTAAATTAATTAAAGATATTTTAAGAATATGTAATTAAAAATAGGAAACATTTTTCAACTGCATAATAATGGCATGAGTAATAATAACGTTAATGATCAACAATAAATTAATAAATTATAAGATTTCGATAAATAAATTATGTAATTATATATTGATGACTATGATTTATATTTTAATTAATTCCATTAAAGTAAGGAATGACTGCTTGTGTTTAAATAAGTAACCTATTAATTATTTTGTTATTAATTAATAATATATTACAATCAGTCAATTAATTATATAAATTATATTTAATACATGTAAACAAAAATAATTATCATATTTGAATAAATCAATACTTAATGATTACATGATTTAATAAAAAGGTATAAAATTTTATAAGTTTTAATTGCCAAATGCACGGTCGTGACTTAACAATTATTTATATTTTTTCTAAAAATCTATTAATTGTACTCACTTTCAAGAGAATTTGTCGCCGAAGCAAACATAATCTTTGCATAGATATCCGTGAATATTTTCATTTCATGCGACAGATATTTAGTTAACTTATTTCTTCACAGACCATGAGATATTTTTATTTTTCTTACAAATACGTTCATTATTTGCTGCCGAATCACAGAAAATATTTCTATAGATATCGAATGTCAATATTTTCAATTGATACATCTGTTATTTAAAGAAGCATACGCCGAGCTATTTGACCCAAGCAATATTTTCAATTGATAGGTCGAGTATTCAAATACGCACTCTTATAAATGAAGTCTATTCGATTGTTAGAAATGAAAGCTACAAATAGTTAATGTTACTTCAATAAACATTTAATATGTTTTAAATTTTTATAAAGAAGCCTTCCTTTTATTTAAATTTTCGTTCCCAGCAATTCCATCAGGTTCTAATTCCATTCCAATTCGGTTAGCTTCCTCTTGTTCAGGTTCAAAAAATTAAATCTGTTATTCAATGTCTAATGACGAAACTGCTCTGTCACAAAACCAGGGTCAATACCTATCTTTTTTATTATTTTCTATTTTTAGTTAGGAAGAAGCAATGTTATATGAATTTTGCACAAAATATTTGCTTCATTTAACATTGTTTTCTACCGGATAACAGAAGAAATTTTGTACCAAGAATAGTGTTGACCGGTTCCTCAGAGCTAACGACGACGACTTTAAATTAGCTGCAAAAAAATTAAAGGCTTGCCTTTCGCGGAGAGAAAGTATAATTATTGATATTTTATGATATTTTTATACACTCCTTTTTATTGTTCTATTTTTTATGATAATTTTTATACACCACTTCTTTTGATTGTCCTATTTTTTTAATTTTCTTTTAAAATGTAAGGCAAATTCAGACCAGATGAATTTTTCGTTGAAGTCAAAAAAGGCCTTGCTTATTTAGCAGGTCACAATAAAAATTATAGACTTGTTTTTGTAATTTTAAAACTTTGTCAATTATGTGTATTTCTTTATTTATTTTTAAACCTGATGAAATTTATTAACAATATTATTTACATATATCCTTTCTAAGTTTCATTTGGACATTTATCACTTGGACATTTATCACTTCTAAGCTCGTTAAAAGTTCTATTTATTCTCTTTTGTTCTTGTTTGAAGCTTTTCTCCTTAAACAAGATTATCGGAAGTTTCGTTCACTAAAACCCTGGATTATTATTTGTCAATTATTATTAATTATTATATACTAATGTTCGCTATATATGTATGTTTTCAAAAGTAAAGAAATCATATCATCAATTTGTTTTAGAAATACACTATTTTATATTAACAAATGATAAATTAATCAAATAATGTTATCAAATGCACACTGTTCACACAATAAAAGAGAAGAAGACCAAAGAGCATATTTAAGATAAATAAATATGCGGATGTAAATATTTAGAAACTAATAACAAAAACATTAATTTACATGAAAATTTACAGGCATATAATAAATTGAAACTATTGAAGAAAAAGTTTTGCTCACAAAAGTAACACCCTTAATTAAAAATTAGAGCTAATAAAATTATTTAATAAGTAATAATTAATAATAAGATAAAAATTTATAATTCATAATAAAATACATATAATAAAAAATAATTTATTAATGATTTTAATAAATAACAACAACATATACAATTGTGACTAATATATAATTATTATTAATGATAAGGATAATTACGATTATATAATTAACCAGAATTAATGATAATAATTAATAGAAACATATAATGATTTAAATTTAACAATAAGATAAATAAAACTAATCAAAATATTGAATAACTATATTTAATTAATAGATACTGTGAAATTTAATTTTATCGTGCTCATTGACATTAAACCATATTAAGAAAGAGTTCCTATCATACTAATATACATACTACCGAATATCGATGTGTGAATTATATTTAATTAATAACATAGGCGATTCTAATTATATTTAGTAAAAATTAGTCAATTAATAATATTTACATCAATCATATTGAAATTTAATATTTAATTATATTTTAATTGATTAAACTCAAGAAATTAATTAATCATAATTAAATTAACTAATTAGTTTTTGTTCATGTGTTAAATATATTAAAATGAATCAATCAATTAACTATTTCGTAATTAATCAACTGATAAATAATATTTAAATAATTATTTAATTTTATAAAATTACATAGATACTAATTGCCCGATAATAAGAAAAAGAAATTAACAAAGGCAGAACAGAAATTAAAGAGTGGCATCATGATGATTGGGGATAACAGTTACAGGATACCTTTTATAATTTGTATCCCTATGACACCATTGAATGACATTAAGGTAATAATAGAATGTAACTTCATTAGATCTCAGAAAGGTGATATTCGACTTGAAGGCAATACAGTTACATTCTACAAGAACTTGTCAAAAGTATCGACAAGTACAGAAATAAAAATAGCTAAATTGGCTATTGAAGAATTGGAACTAGAAGCTGATGAATATTATATCATCAAGAATATGGTATATTATAATATCGGCAAGAGTATTCCAAAATACTCAAAAGAAATAGTAGAAATACTAAAAGAAATGGAGGATCTAGAATTCATTGGAAAAAATCCACAGAAACATTGGGCAAAGAATAGTATAGTTTGTAAGATTGATATAATCAATCCAGATCTTACTATTCAAGATAAGCCCCTAAAACATGCAACCCCGGCAATGGAAGCCCAGTTCAGAAAACATATAACAATTCTATTGAACTTGGGAGTAATCAGGCCCTCAAAGTCAAGACACAGGACAATGGCAATGATTGTCTACTCTGGTACAACACAAGACCCAACAACCGGAGAAGTCAAACATGGCAAAGAAAGAATGGTCTTTGACTACAGAAAACTAAATGAGAATACATATAAAGATCAGTATTCTCTCCCAGGGATTAATACAATCCTAAAGAAAGTCGGCAATAGTAAGATTTATAGCAAATTTGATCTAAAGAGTGGGTTTAATCAAATAGCTATGGATCAAGAATCAATCCCCTGGACTGCCTTCTTGATACCAGATGGGCTTTATGAATGGCTAGTTATGCCATTTGGACTGAAAAATGCATCGTCTATTTTTCAAAGAAAAATGGATCAATGTTTTAAAGGACATGAGAAATACATCGTGGCCTACATAGATGATATTCTCATATTCTCATAAACAGAAAATGATCACAGAAATCATTTGCAAATATTTTTTGAAATTTGCAAAAGATATGGACTTGTCCTATCTAAAGAAAAAATGACTATAGGGACATCAGAAATTGAGTTCCTTGGAGCCATAATTGGCAACAGAAAAATTATGCTTCAGCATAATATAATAAAGAAATTAGCTGATTTCCTAGATGAACAGTTAAAAGAAAAGAAAGGCTTAAGGTCATGGTTGAGAATTCTCAACTATGCAAGAAATTATATTCCTAAATTAGGAATACTTGTTGGACCATTATACAACAAAACATCCCCAAATTCAGACAAACGGATGAGTAATATGGATTGGGAGATAGTAAGAAAAATAAGAAAAATAATTCAGAATCTTCCAGAAATGGAGTTACCTCCACATAGATCCTACATAATCCTAGAAATTGATGGATGTATGGAAGGATGGGGCGGACTTGCCAAATGGAAGAAAGAAAAAGGGTCACCAAGAAATGAGGAAAAAGTTTTCGCTTATGCAAGTGGAAAATTTGACTGTATTTAATCAACGATTGATGCAGTAATATATGCTTGCATCAACACCCTTAATTCTCTAAAGATCCATTATATGGATCAAAAGGAAATCACTTTACGCACGGACTGCCAAGCTATCATTAGCTTCTACAATAAGCAATCCCAAAACAAACCCTCAAGAGTACACTGGATTAATTTTGTAGACTATATAACTGGCACCGGGGTAAAGATTGTCTTCGAACACATCGAAGGCAAGAAAAATCTTCTTGCAGATCAGCTTTCAAGAATAGTGCTCAAATTAACATGGATAGAAAAGATAAGCAAATCGCAAGAGAAGAAAGACGAGGAAGTCACTACAAGAAACCCTACACCTCACTCAATGATCTCTACAAACGACAATTTAAGCATAAAGGAAGCACAAGTTCTGAGGAATCTTCCACAAGCCATAGAAGAACTGCAAAACCTCGACATCTGGAAAAAGAAACAAGCTCAAGACCTGCTAGGGAAGAGCTTGCAGGACATATTCCAGTAGGAGAGATCATAGAACATTGGAAGAAACAGTCCTCACTGGCTAAAGAGGAAGGAAGGAGGTTTTGTCGATTTGGCAAAACACAGTTACCAATATCGGATCAAAATGATCCAAAAGCATATCGACCATTGGAGAATCTACTATTAGATGAAAACCAGAAATGTTTACTACATGCTATCTGGAAGGCTAATAGTAGCAAGCAAAAACAAAGTGCGTGCTGCGCCCTGCAATATTACTTCAGCAAAATCATGCAGCCTCCAATGGGTAAGAACTATTCTTATTACACTCTAGTAAATGGACCTGATCGTGGGATATACTGTTATTATTCCACACTTATGGCAAAAGCGGCTCAAATTGCAAAACCAAAATACAAAGGGTTTTATTCTTTTAATGAAGCCTTTGAGTATTTAATTTATTATGGTATAAGCCTCGATGAGGAAATTTTTATTGAGCAAGAACCAAGGGAAGGTCCTCTGGCAGAATTTCATCATCAAGAAGTCATTCGCCTGCAACAAGAAGTACAGTAGCTGAGAAGAACAATAGAATAATTAAAGGAAGATGATCTTCTTGAAGAAGAAGAACTACAGCAACCTCTAAAATTCAGCCAAAAGGATGAAGGCACGTCAAAAGCCTATCAGCAGTAGGTATCAGATGATGAAGAACGTAGACATCCACGTCACTATCGATATGTGGCAGAATGGGCAGCTAGCACAAGATCCCTTAGACCCGTGACAAGAACACCACCGTCACACCAGAAACATGTCCATCAAAAATGGCCAAAAGAAGAATAATGGCCAACAACATAAAGGAAAAAGGAGATTCCTTTGTCCTCCACTCACTGAGACAACTGCATAATGTACATTAAGTGGATAGTCCACTAAGTGTGTCTTTTATTATTGAACGAACACTTGTTGTTCACTTTAGTTAGTGGAACTAATAATTCCACAAGTAGACAAGAAATAATTGCTGAAAAGAGGATTGAATTATTCGCTATGGGGCCCAATGTGCACCCGGAATAATTATCCCAACATCATCAATTATTCTGGAAATAGTTAGGTTTGTAGCTATATAAGCCATCATATGTAACCTAAGAGGACACAACTGAAGCACCATACAACGCTCAGTAATCTTCCACTTGTAAAAATTCTTCCGCGAGCAATAAACTCTATTTTTGTTACTCATTGCTATACTCCGCACAAAAACAAAATTGTGTCTAGCAAAGATCATATCTAGGAAGGAAGTCTACTTGGTATCAGAGCAAGGTATGAGTAACTAAATCATTAGTTCAATTGCTTATTAAGGTTTGATATGTGTTTAAAATTCTTCATTTAACATTTAAGTTCTATCATTTTTGTGGTTTATCCAATAGTTCAACAGTCATGCCTGGATATTTTAATCAACGAAGAAGTCTTAAATCTATGATCAAATATACATCTGATGGGATTCAAAGACTTAAAAAGGTTAGAGCAAGACAAGAAAGAGCAGTTGAAGAATACTGATCTTTATATGTATTCTCATTTAGTTTTCTGTAGTCAAAGACCATTCTTTCTTTGCCATGTTTGACTTCTCCGGTTGTTGGGTCTTGTGTTGTACCAGAGTAGACAATCATTGCCGTTGTCCTGTGTCTTGACTTTGAGGGCCTGATTACTCCCAAGTTCAATAGAATTGTTATATGTTTTCTTAACTGGGCTTCCATTGCTGGGGTTACATGTTTTAGGGGCTTATCTTGAATAGTAAGGTCTGGATTGATTATATCAATCTTACAAACTATACTATTCTTTGCCCAATGTTTTTGTGGATCTTTTCCAATGAATTCTAGATCCTCCATTTCTTTTAGTATTTCTACTATTTCTTTTGAGTATTTTGGAATACTCTTGCTGATATTATAATATACCATATTCTTGATGGTATAATATTCATCAGCTTCTAGTTCCAATTCTTCAATAGCCAATTTAGCTATTTTTATTTCTGGACTTGTCGATACTTTTGACAAGTTTTTGTAGAATGTAACTGTATTGCCTTCAAGTCGAATCCCACCTTTTTGAGATCTAATGAAGTTACATCCAATGGTGGGACATATGTTGAATGTCGTCTTTCAATCTTTTTCTCCATATATACCATAGCACAAAATGCACATATAGTTAATGTACATAGTGGACAATGTATTCTTTGATATGATGTAGTACGTGCTTTGCAATAATAGCAATTTTCATACCCAATTGATAAAATTGGTTGATTTTCTTGCCACGTGTGTCTACATTCTTGTATTTCTTTTGGTAGAGATACTTTCTCTAACCATGACGAAATTTCTTTATCTGTTATTACGAACAAATATTCCATAGGATCCATTGTAAGAGTGCTTAGGATATTTTGATGATCTGGATCTTCTCCTTCAGATATTGATAGTATCCCCTCACTATCTGGTTCATTTAGATCCACTGATACTATATCCCATTCTTCTGGAAGTTGTAGATCATTAATCATGGCAACTCTTGCAATATTTCCTTTTTTCTTTGAAAAATAACCGGTGCATTTTTCAGTCCAAATGGCATAACTAGCCATTCATAAAGCCCATCTGGTACCAAGAAGGCAGTCCAGGGGATTGATTCTTGATCCATAGATATTTGATGAAACCCACACTTTAGATCAAATTTGTTATAAATCTTACTATTGCCGACTTTCTTTAGGATTGTATTAATCCCTGGGATAGAATACTGATCTTTATATGTATTCTCATTTAGTTTTCTGTAGTCAAAGACCATTCTTTCTTTGTCATGTTTGACTTCTCCGGTTATTGGGTCTTGTGTTGTACCAGGGTAGACAATCATTGCCATTGTCCTGTTTCTTGACTTTGAGGGCCTGATTACTCCCAAGTTCAATAGAATTGTTATATGTTTTCTGAACTGGGCTTCCATTGCTGGGGTTACATGTTTTAGGGGATTATCTTGAATAGTAAGGTCTGGATTGATTATATCAATCTTACAAACTATACTATTCTTTGCCCAATGTTTACGTGGATCTTTTCCAATGAATTCTAGATCCTCCATTTCTTTTAGTATTTCTACTATTTCTTTTGAGTATTTTGGAATACTCTTGCCGATATTATAATATACCATATTCTTGATGGTATAATATTCATCAGCTTCTAGTTCCAATTCTTTAATAGCCAATTTAGCTATTTTTATTTCTGTACTTGTCGATACTTTTGACAAGTTCTTGTAGAATGTAACTGTATTGCCTTCAAGTCGAATCCTACCTTTCTGAGATCTAATGAAGTTACATCCTATTATTACCTGAATGCCATCCAATGGTGTCATAAGGATACAAATTGTAAAAGGTATCCTGTAACTGTTATCCCCAATCATCATGATGCCACTCTTTAATTTCTGTTATGCCTTTGTTAATTTCTTTTTCTTATTATCGCAATTAGTATCTATGTAATTTTATAAAATTAAATAATTATTTAAATATTATTTATCAGTTGATTAATTACGAAATAGTTAATTGATTTATTCATTTTAATATATTTAACACATGAACAAAAACTAATTAGTTAATTTAATTATGATTAATTAATTTATGAGTTTAATCAATTAAAATATAATTAAATATTAAATTTCAATATGGTTGATGTAAATATTATTAATTGACTAATTTTTACTAAATATAATTAGAATCGCCTATGTTATTAATTAAATATAATTCACACATCGATATTCTCGTAGTATGTATATTAGTATGATAAGAACTCTTTCTTAATATGGTTTAATGTCAATGAGCCCGATAAAATTAAATTTCACAATATCTATTAATTAAATATAGTTATTCAATATTGTTGATTAGTTTTGTTTATCTCATTCTTAAATTTAAATCATTATATGTTTCTATTAATTATTATCATTAATTCTTGGTTAATTATTATCATTATATGTTTCTATTAATTATTATCACAATTGTACATGTTGTTGTTATTTATTAAAATCATTAATAAATTATTTTTATTATTATGTATTTTATTATGAATTATAAAATTTTATCTTATTATTAATTATTACAATTAACTTTAAATGAAAAAGAAGAAGAAGAAGAAAGAGGCCAGCCAATTCTAATTCAAACTTGGAGTGGGGTGCAACCAAACTCAGAAGCTAAGGTCATTGATTTCTGTTTCAAAGTCCCAATTATTTGATTTCTTTCTCCAAGGTGTCACTTAGGTACCATTTCACTATATATGATATAGTATTTTATTTTACTTTTTGTCCTCTTATATGACAAATATTAAAGAATTTGATTTAAATATATTTCCTAACGTTAAAGGGCTAAACCTACTTTGAAAGGGGCGTATCTTTAAAAAAGGACAAAACCTTTTTACCATATTCAGGTGGCTGTCAGAGGCCACAAATGGTGGCTGAGAATTCACCTACCTTCAACCATTCTCAGCAAACAAGGCTTGGGGATCATTAATAGGAAACATGCCTATTTCTCCTCTTTTTGCGTGATTCGAACTCAAGACCTCCTTGGAGAGGAGAGCCTTAAGTGAGGAATCTGGACCAATTGATCCACCCCTCGTTATCTAGCAGAGCCATTTTGTTTTCACTCGTTGGGGTCTTTGGTTTTGACAATCATTTTTTATATTTTAATCACTATTTTTTTAGTATTTATTCGACAATATGTTAATCATCTTTTGTTTAATTAAAATTTTAGCAATTATTAATCAGTTTTTAATTGGTACTTAGTGCCTATTTAGATAGACTTTTGGAAGATCAATAAATACTTTTCTCCACCACAAAAGTTAATTTTGAAAAAATGAGTGTTTGATTGTAAAATAAAAAAGCATTTCTTAAATAGATATAGTTTTTTAGAACCAAAATACATGTTTTAAAAAACTCAAATTTGGAGCTCCTTAAAAAGAATTTTTAAGTAGATTTTCAAATCAATTAATGAACCTATTTCTCTTTGTCCTTATATTTTACACATATTTCCTACAATATCCACAAATTCATCTTCACGTTTATTTTGGGAGTTATATAATATTATTTGACTTTTTATATGTTTTAATATTTATTTTGATATTAATTTTATTTATGTTATAATCCATATAAAAATTTGGTTAGAGATATGTTCATTTATGTTTCATATGGTTTAAAATTATATAATAATTAATATATTGTATTTTGCATATTGTTTAATGTGCTTAAAATAATATTTATATGCCTAAATAATTTTATTATAAAAGAAAATATAGTTAAAATTAAAATTGCTTCTCATTTTGTATTGTACGAAGCTCTTTAAAAAATCTTTTTAATTAACAACTATACAAATCAATTGGTTTATTAAAAACCTCTTCTCATGAAAGCTTTACTAGTATAAGCCCATGAAGGGAGAAAACTCATATCCTATAACTTTATTAATTTTTATTATGTAGTTAATGGCAATTCAAATGTTGAATTATTTCGTGTCACATCCTCATATCCTTTATTATTTTTTTTATTGTAATTAGTGCTTGTTGGCTGTGAATTCAAACCAAGACATTATCATAATTCATAATTAAAAGTTCAAGTCATATTATATAACTAAAAAATAAAAAATAGATCTTATCTCTTTGGAAAATACCAACAAAGAAATTTAAGTTTGTCTATGATTACATAACCAAACTGGTTTTGTCATAGATTAAATGGAAAGTCGAAATCATTTGTATTATTTCGATTGTGTTGGCATATTATTATATTATAATTAAGCTATATTAGAATCGCCCTCAAGGGGTGTGACTCGATGGTTGAGAGCGGAGCTTGACTTTGGTTAGGTTTCAGGTTCGATTCTATGCTAGCTCCTCTAATAAGAGCTTGGGGTAGCCGAAGTTTTACCTGTAGATGGAGAACTAGTTGGACCCTCAATGATGAGGTGCACCCGCTTGATAAAAATTTACATAGGAGTGCTTGTTTGGTAGTTATTAAAAAAAAAGGGAATGAGTATGGAATAAAAAAATAGGTTTGATAAGGGGGTATTATTATAGAGGTATTATTCTCATTACCTATTTTTAGGTAATACCTTATTCCTCTCATAATATAGAAGAATAGGTATCATTGTTATGTAAGAGTATGGTTGTTATAATTAATTAAAATATAGTTCATTAATTAATTAAAATAGTGTTATTAATTAATTACAATACAATTAATTAAAATATAATTATTATTTATTAATTAAATTATAATTAATTAATTAAAATATTGTAATTAATTTAACTACAATATAATTAATTAAAATATAATTCATTCATTAATTAAATATTGTAATTAATCAATTACATTATAATTAATTAAAATAATAATATTAATTATTTATTAGAATATTTTAATTAATTAATAATTAATTAATAATTAATTAATCAATAAAATATAATTAATTAGTTAATTAAAATATAATTAATTAGTTACAATATAAGTAATTAAAATATAATTATTCATTAATTAAAATTTTGTAATTAAAATATTATTAATTAGTTACAATATAATTAATTAAAATATAATTTATTTATTAATTAATAATTATATTGCAATTAATTAATTGCAATATAATTAATTAAAATATAATTAATTAATTATAATAAAATATTATTTCTTAGTATTTTTACAAACCAACCACTATCAATGATAATGATAATCATTCCTTGCTTTTAACTAACCATCATAATTATAATGATAATATCCATTCCCATTCCCTACTATATTCATTCTTATTCTTATTACCATTCCCCTGCATTTAACCAACCGCACCTTTATATTCTCCTTTTTTTTTTTCAGTTAATCAATTATTTTTTAATTAAATTTTATTCATATAGTTATATAAGGTTCCCATAAATCAAAATTGATTAAAATAGAATCAGAATATCATATTTAACAGGGAAGATTTGGTGCTCTTTTCATGTGCTTGGTAATTATAGGAGCTCTTTTTTCCCCTCTTTCTCCTAAAGCCTAATTGTTTTCATTTGTTTTCTAATTTTAAATTTTTATTTTAATTTAGTTAAAAATTTTCTTGTTTTAAATTTTTATTTTATTTTCCTTTTGATTTTCCTTTTGTCAAAATTTATTAATTATTTTCTATTGTTTTATAATTTAATTTATTATTAACTAAATATATATTATTTACTTTTAATATGTTATTTATTAAAAATTATAAATAATTTAATTAATTAAAATTATGAATAATTTATTTATTTTCTAATTAAATTAAATTAACAATTATTAATAAATATAATTAAATTTAAAATATCTTCAAAATATATAAATTTTAAAATTTTTATTTAATAATTAAACTAAATTTAAATAAAATTTAATTTTAACATTTTATTTTAATATAATAAAATATTTTTATTCATTATTTATTAATAAATATTATATATGAGATTAAAACAAATTAAATAAATTAAAATAATTTATTTTTAAGTTTTATCTAATATATAATCATTATCAGTAATAAAAATATAGCCATATTAACCTTAACAAATAAACAAAAAATTGATTTTATTTAAAAATTAAAATAGAAAATTAAAATTAAAACTAAAACTATATCATAACTAAACAGTACCTAAATTTATGTTTTAGATAAAATATTATTTATCTCACGATACAAACATCGAGTAGATGAGTATTAGTTCATTAGTATTATACTTTATTTATAATAAATATTATTCAAGATGAAATGGATTAAGAACTTAGTTTTAATACCAAAAACATGTTTGATATATGAAATTAAATTATACTTTTGAGATTCAAATCGGAGGTGTGGAAAGAAATTACGTTCATGATAAGACATTTTGTAATTTATGTATTTAGAAGGTCATCGCACCAATACAATCAAATTCTAGATAATCGTTATAAATCAAATTATTTGAATAAAAGTTATAATCTTGCTAAAATAAATAATATTTAGATTCTTAATTTGTCCTTTAATACACCCTTTTCTTTTTGAGTAATGGTTTAAAAATCAAACTCAAATTAAAACGATAAGACTTTTAAGTTTAAAAATTCAACTGATATTAAATTATCGTAAAATGGATTAAATATTGAATAAAATTGAAGAATTTAAAAATGGTTTTATCCAAAATTGACAAATATAGTTTGAGTTAATTAAATTTTAATTAATTCAATTTTTTAATAATTTAAAATAAAATGAGTTCGTGCTCAAACTTAATGATTCAACTTAACTCAAAACAAATAAATTAAATTAATCATAATTATTTTATTTAATTAAAACATACCCTAGATTCAGGATTTGTCATCCTTAATTAAGGGAAGACTCAAATTAAAATAATAGTTAGTCAATTATGAAATAACCTTTAAAGTAACGATTTGGCCAAGGTCTATAAATTAAGTTTATAGTCAAAGGGCACCTCGAAACAAGATAAATGAAAAAAAGGGTGTATTTATATATATATATCGAATCAGCCATCACGTAGTTAAAAGAAGTTGGTGCATTGCCTTGTTATTGAATAAGATGACAAAGATTAAGATTAGGCATATTAAATCTCATTCAATACATATATATATATAGTTCTGCTGGCGGCATTTTTAATCAACTATATATATATATTATCATATAGTTCTGCTGGCGGCATTTTTAATCGACTCTATCTGCGTAACAAACTTAACTAAGACCAATTCACATTCTCAAGCCATCTTAGGTGTATGTCATGTGCTAAAAAGAAACAATAATAACAGTTCTAACTTATTTTGAATTGGTTGATTATAAAATTAACTGCAGTCCAAGACTTGATTTTGACTTCGACATGGAAGTTACACCAAAGATCAAGTTCATTTTAATTAGATTGGGTGTTTATTAACGAAATTAATTATTATATCGTTTGAAGGGAGGGTTAATAAAAAATAAAATGAAATTAGATGAATTTTGATTAAGTAAAATATTAATGTTTTAACATTGTTTGATAACAAAAGCATTGAATAAATCAAATTTTAGTTTACTTTATAATTTTTAGTTTGATTTATTTTAATAATTTTGTTGAAAATTTTAATCAATTAATTAATTAATTAATTAAATTTTATAAACTAATCGCTTTTATAAATTAAACAAATCAATTAATTTTCATTTAACATTCATCTTTTACAATTAAACTTTGATTTTTAATATTTTTAAAAATTTTCAATTTTATTTAATCTTTAACCAATTTTATGACAATCTAATACCAACTAAAATTTTAAACTTTGTATGTAATCAGATTAACTTTTGATCTAATTTTAAAATATTAAAAATAAAATAATTTTAAAACTCGAAACAGAAGGTGATATTTGGGGATGATCATTTCCTCTACGATGAGCAATTAACATACAATAAGCTAGCGTTTACGGTAAGCAATCACGTGGAACAAGAAGGACAATACAAGCAACTCAGGGCAATTAACAAAGTTGGACAAGAATAAGATTCTGTTTTTTTTTTTTTCACTTTTGAAGTTTTCTTAGAAAGATTTCAATTATAGAAAGATATTTTTAAGTCATCTATATCTACACTCATTCTTACTCGAATCAGGTAAATTTTTTACAAAAGGTAAAAATTTAACTCCAAATTTTAAACAACTGTATATATAAAAAGAGTTAAAATCGACAACTTTATTTAAACAAAAAGAACCCTTACTATCTTACGACTTTGCTCATGGTTCTGTTTTTCCAATCAAGCGGCAACACTATGTAATTGGGCCGTCACTCAAACCTTAACTTATGGAAGCATTGGAGTTGGATTAAATATTTTTTAAAACAGGGTGAGAAAGTAATCTGATAGCACTAAACCCACTGTGACAGTGTGACCCATTATACTGCCTAGTTTCTACGCCTTTTCTGGCGCCAAAATCCACAACACACTCGCCGGCGGACGAATCGACAATGCCGGAGCTGCCGGAGGTGGAGGCGGCGAGGAGAGCTATAGAGCAGAACTGCTTGGGTAAGAGGATCAAAAAGGCCATCGTAGCAAATGACTCCAAAGTCATCGACGGCGTGTCTCCGTCTGATTTCGAGGCCGCTCTCGTTGGCAAAACCCTAATCTCGGCTCTTCGTAAGGGCAAGAATCTCTGGCTTCAACTTGATTCCCCTCCTTTCCCTACCTTTCAGTTCGGTATGGTTCTCGATTGTCTCAAAACCAACTTGCTACTTTCTTCTTGTTTGCTTCAACTTTTGCTGTCATATATAAAATAGCCATCTTTTGTTTTTTTTATCCTTTTTTTCCCCCCTAAAAGGTACATCTTTGTTCCTTTATCGCATGCCCTTTTCGTCTTTGTTGGGAAGTAAGGCTCTGTGGGTTGGAGCTGTTGCAAGTTTATAAAATTGTTAGAAAGCTCAAGTCTTTTTTTTTTTTTTCAATTTGTCTTATTTCCTTGATTACTTGATGATTATTCGGGAGCGTTAAACTTAGGTTCATGAGTTCATCAGCACATGTAGCCAATGTTGAGCTATAGCCTATGTTTTGCTAGTTATATTTGCTTATAAGATTGAGAATTTGTTTCAGGGATGGCGGGTGCTATATACATTAAGGGGGTTGCTGTTACACAGTACAAGAGGTGAGTCATATCCGCAAAATTTTGTGTGCGTACATTGCCCTGAACACCTCATGTTCGAACAATGCTTTTGTACTAAAGAAATTGTGCTTGCTAATTGAGTTGATTTAAGGAATTGGGTTTTAGAATTTGAAACTAG
Organism: Erythroxylum novogranatense; assembly: GCA_029891385.1. NCBI lineage: Eukaryota > Viridiplantae > Streptophyta > Magnoliopsida > Malpighiales > Erythroxylaceae > Erythroxylum > Erythroxylum novogranatense. Next base: position 57,037,223 of record CM057226.1, on the reverse strand, counting down.
TACATTCAACTTTTTTCTCTCTCCCCTTGTTTAACAGCCAAGGTATATGCCTGTATTGATTGCATGTGCGAAATTTCTTTCTTATGCGATCTACTATCCTAGAAGTATTGTTGCAGAATCGTTGAATATTCTCCCTTGAAATAGTCAGATAAGTGGGAAATATTGTACAGTTATGTTTTCTCCTTATTAAGTATACAATTTTGCAATTATCAATTATTCTTTGATACTAAGTTGTGGTCTTTTAGCCAGGTATGCAATACTTCAAAATGGTTGTTTGTGGGACTTTGCATTTTCAATGATGCGATGAATCTCTGATATTAACTGGCTGCTAATCTATGATCTTCAGGTCTGCTGTGAAGGACAATGACGAGTGGCCTTCCAAATATTCAAAGATATTTATCGAAGTAAGAACACGTTTTAATAGATTGAATGAATTTTCTTTTTCAATGTGTCTCAAATTATTATTATTCATTTTAAGCCTTTAAAACGCACCTGTCATATAATTAAAAAAATTAATCACCTGTCATATGGTTAAATTAATTAACATGTATGCTTATTGAATTAATGAAACTCTTTGAGACAAACATAGAAAATTCATGCTTTAATTATCAAAAAATAAAGTTTAAACTAACTTTAATAATATTATTAAAATTGTAGAGTCGAAATCATTGTAAATATTAAAAAAACATAAATAACATACTGGAGAATGTATGGTAGAAAATAATTTGAAATTAAATAATAATCCAAAGTCTAATAGGAATGGGAAATGACAAAGGAAAATAAAAAAACAAAAGCGAAGTGTCTTTTATTTGGCGAAGCGAAACAACTGTGACGTGTCTTTAACCCTTGCTTTCTAGAATCAGGGTTTCCTTTTTTCCAAAATCTCGAAGACATATGAAGCTAAACCAAAGCTCTGAAATCATTCGATCGAATTCGTTTCAGGCCAGTGCTGGATTCTATTAATCGATCTTGTAAGTCACCTCATCTGCAAACCGCCGCGTCTCTCGCTAAAATGCCAAATCATTTATTTGAGTACCCAAAGTTCAATTTTTTTATATGATCATCTGTATAGTTTCTTTTTCTTACTTATTCGATCTGGTTTATGTTAGATTAGGTTTCTTGCTAATCCACCACAGTTTTGTTTGTATACTTGTTTCTTTTTAGGGATTGATGGGAGCTGCGGAGGATTGAACTGTTGATCGGAGTTGTGGGGATAATTTAGAATGTGTTTTTGGGATTGAAACTATGTGCCAAATAAGAAAAGCTTGAAACTTTGTTGTCTTCAGTTCCTATTTTCCTGTCTTATTTTTGAATTTGATGATATTTACGACTGGGATTTAATTAAATTAAGTTTGAGGCTGGAATTGACATATGATATCCAAAATGTTTATTTGTTTTTTTTTTCGTGGTTGATCAAAGTTTCTATGCTCTGCTGCTTGAAAATAATCTTGGACTGACGCTGCTTTTCTCCTTGATTTTCAGCTTTTTAAGTTTTTTTCATCGATTAGTGCATGTTCATTTATGTAATTGATGAAAATAACATTCAAGATAGTATTTCAATGTGAACCAATTTACTCTTGAGTTATCATATAATAATCCACAATTCATTTTTTTTCATCGAAATCATTTTCATTATACATTGTTAATATTTATTGCTTACATGAATTTAGAATCAAATAAATGTTTCTTTAAAATGATGATAAGTTTAATTACTATTTCATATTTCTAACGACAATTAAATGTTGATAAATTGTTGTTATCATCTCATCCCGCAATATGCATGTTGGCGGGATGAAGATGTTGAGCAACTTGGGATTCTATCAACACCCATATTTTTGCGATTGTCGTTAGAATACTTAGATCTTCCATTAAACTTGTTGCCCAGCTCAAGCTCTTTTTATCGGATATGTCACTTTTCATTCACTTCTACAGTTCGATTTGCTGTCCACAATTCAAAAAATTGATATTAAACAAACAGGAAAACTTGCACAGATATCAGTGACACAACATAAGTTATCAGTACAACAAATAATAACCGATATAAAGCATATCTAAGATCATGAGATATCTTCTTGAAAAAATAAAATGAGGAGTCGCTAGAGTTATAATGTATGATATATGCCATTTTTAGGCCTACATATTAGAAAAGAAACATGTGGGTCCAAACTCTGCACTGCATCAGTTCTTGATGCCATACAGTGTTTGAAACAACATTCCTCACTTATTTGTGGTATGCTATATAGTTAGGATCTACCATTTAGTTTTTGGTTGCTAATCTTTCACTCAAATTAGGCAAAGAAAAATAAATTATTTAGCTGAAGCACAATGAAAAGTGGAACTTTAAGGGTGCAAGACACTCCTATTTGATCAAACATCTGCTGGTTTTGATCAAATTATGGCAAAAAAAATATTAGTCAAATCACTTCTGCTAAAGTAATTAGGAAGGCATCACCTTGTCAATCCCAAGAATGCTTGCAATGAACTCGTGAATTTGACTACCTCATCTTAAGTTGTTGAAGATAAACTTGAATTCCTTCCCTTTTAGTTTTTTTTTTCTGTAATTCTGCAGCTTCTTTTAGAAGAACTGCAGCTATTTTATTTTCTGTTTCTAAATCCATCATGTAAATCAAGCTACAATAACAAAAAAAAAGTATAAGCACAAGATAAAAAGTATCTGAAACAATAACATTTCCCTGTTGAAAGGACCATATAAATGAAAAGTGTGGATTATTAGATGCAATAACTCATAAAGGTAAATTGGTTCACATTGAAATACTAATACTGAATGCTATTTTCACTCAATTATATAAATGAACATGCACTACATAATCACAAGAAAAAAAATAAGCCACAACTTAAAAACCTAAAAATCAAGGAGAAAAGCAATGTACAGGTCCAACAGTTATTTTTCAAGCAACAGAGCATAGAAAGTTTGTAGTCAACCACGAAAAGGAAAAAAAAAACAAATAAACATTTTGGATATCATATGTCAATTCCAGTCTCAAAACTTAATTTAATTAAATCCCAACAGAATATCATCAAATTCAAAATAAGACAGAAAATAGAATCAAGACAACAAAGTTTCAAGCTTTTCTTATTTGGCACATAGTTTCAATCCCAAAAACACATTCTAAATTATCCCCACAACTCCGATCAACAGTTCAATCCCTCCCGCAGCTCCCATCAATCCCTAAAAAGAAACAAGTATACAAACAAAACCTGTGGTGGATTAGCAAAGAAACCGTAATCTAACATAAACCAGATCAATAAGTAAGAAAAGAAACTATATGATGATCATATAAAAAATTGAACTTTGGGTACTCAAATAAATGATTTGGCATTTTAGCGAGAGACGCCATGGTTATGTATGAGGTGACTTACAAGATCGATTAATAGAATCCAGCACTGGCCTGAAACGAATTCGATCGAATGATTTCAGAGCTTTGGTTTAGCTTCATATGTCTTCGAGATTTTGGAAAAAAGGAAACCCTGATTCTAGAAAGCAAGGGTTAAAGACACGTCACAGTTGTTTCGCTTCGCCAAATAAAAGACACTTCGCTTTTGTTTTTTTTCTTTGCCATTTCCCATTCCTATTAGACTTTGGATTATTATTTAATTTCAAATTATTTTCTACCATACATTCTCCTAGATGCTATTTATGTTTTTTAAATATTTACAAAGGATTTCGACTCTACAATTTTAATAATATTATTAAAGTTAGTTTAAACTTCATTTTTTGATAATTAAAGCATGAATTTTCTATGTTTATCTCAAAGAGTTTCATTAATTCAATAAGCATACATGTTAATTAATTTAATCATATGACAGTGATTAATTTTTTTAATTATATGACAGGTGTGTTTTAAAGGCTTAAAATGAATAATAATAATTTAGGAAAAGAATCTGGAATCTATAGGTGACCATCTGTAATGGCCACTGTATGCCTTGGAAGATGCTCCATGCTCTGTTGGATTCTTATCCACAAAAGTTCGGAGGGTCCTTTAAAAGCCCGTTTTTCTACTCCAGGTGTTTTATAGGTAAAATGTGACTCTACTCATTTCACTTTTTGATTTGTTGCCACTCTCATTATGATTTCCCCACAGAAATTTTCTCATAATTCCTTTGATTGTCTTGATAAGACCTTTTGAAAGGAATATATGAGAGTTACAATAAATGTGCGTAGTTATAATTTACCTCAAGAAAAAAAAAGAGAGAATTATTTGTCTAACCCCAAACCTCCTCGGTATGTTTTCAACCAAAGGGATACAATCCCTAAATTGCAATCTTCTAGTTAAAAGAGGTAAATTTTAAATCCTGATACACCAACAATTCTGTCTACTAATTGCAGATGTTACATAATGGCTTTTGTTATAGTTTACATCTAAACCAAATAATTTGATTAAATTACTTCAAGGTTTTTGACTCTATTTGGCAATCAATTGATTGTATTAGTTGTTAGCTGATGGTTGATTATATCAACTGATTTGACCAAACTGTTTGTTAGAGATATTCGGTTAAATTAATTGTTTAGTATTAGCTGTTTATGTGTAAAATGACTTATGAGGACATGACTTTAAAAACATTATAAAGTTATGAATATTATATATCTTAATATTTCGTTGAATATTCTTATAAGAGTATATTTTAGAGAAATCATAATCATCTGTACTGTTTTATCATCTATGAAAATTTATGTAACTCTTTCTATTTTCATTTTCGTTTAAGGTCAACATTTTATTTATAACCTATAACTGCATAAAACAATTATAAGAACAGACAATGTTCCTAAAGAGTAGGTATCTAGGAACCTCAATTAAAGGGTACAATTGACTTTTGATAGTTAAAATTTTGGTTGATTGATGAGCACTTTCATTTTTGACTATTTATCTTAAATCAGTCATCTGGATTTGCTACTCTCCAAACATCTTTCGTAGTTGTTTGAAGAGTTAAACAACTGAAGACAACCAATCAGTTAAAAAAATAGTTGATTAGTTGTCTACTAAACAAGGCCTTTAATTAGTACCAAAATAGATTTGGGATGTGTTGGACCAATGGTAATTGATAAATTAAATCCTTCTGTGTTTTGATAATAATAAAATGTATAGAATTGATATAGAAATTATTTCAGGTATTTTTGGATTGATATACAATGAATACAAATCAAATTTGACACATTCAAGAGATATACAATGCGTAAGAGATCCCAACAATAAATATTGAAGATCATGCAAAATCTGTTACAAGATCCAGCACTAGTCGATTATAATGTGGCAAGTCAACTAATAAAATTAGATCCATCAGTTGGGGCATGAAACAAGTCGATCAACAAGTTGCAAGTCGACTATTAATTAGTTGTATAGGAGCACTAGTCGACTATCATTATACTAGTTGGCTATTCGAAGAGCGGAGATGAAACTTGCATGAAAAAACGTTGGTACTAGTCGACTACTCTTTAAAGACAAAGATGATTATAATGTACTAGTCGACTATAACACCTCGATTAATCGACTATCAGGTGTAGCTGTAATACCCCACTCCCGTAAGACCCGGACCCGACATCGATGGTGATATCTGAATCCACGCCCTACTAGGATGGGATGCTATAACACTCAGTCAAAACACAGTACAAAAATTTGTTTTGAAACAATCATACACTTACATATATGTATGTCGTGGAAAACAGTATACATAACCAATTTGGTAGATACAATGACCACGAGGGTCCTCGTATATGTTACGTAATAACGTAAAAGCAAAGTCTTCACTTTAACGTAGACGCAACTGATCCCGTCCTCAACTGGCACTCCACGATCTCTATACGTCCGTTACCTGACGGGGTATTCTTCTGAGTCCTGAAAAACAATTGCACATTTGAATGAGTTTTTGCAAACTCAAGTTCATCATCGATGGTCCACTTACTAAAATACAGAATTCAATAAGAACTTATGTTCTCATTGTTTCTCTCTGATCTCATCTACAATTCTATTTATGTCTCGTAATATATTTTCTCCAAAAAATTCCACATTTACCATTTACAGAAATCTATATTCATGTATTTAACTCGCTTATTATCCAATTATCATTGTCTGAGACTTAGTGCCTAAACTGTCCAATCGAAGGGATCAATAATATCGGACCCTTATCCAATACTGGATACCGGGTTCATTATATGCTGAGCCTAAGGCTCTGAATCAGTCATGAACTCGAAGTTCATTTCCGCACGTTGAGCCAAAAGCTCTAATATTTCGTACGACACTAAGCATATCACAATCAGTCGTACATTCTATAATTAAGAGTATCCCATAACTGTTTTCAAATCAGTGTGTGGCATTTTGCCTATCACTCAATCAAACATATCAGAATAATTGTAGTCTGTAACTTATTATCATTAATCACACATTATCAAAATAATTGCAGTCAGTAACCCATTATCAATGATCACACATTATCAAAATAATTGCAGTCAGTAACCCATTATCAATAATCACACATTATCAGAATAATTGCAGTCAGTAACCCATTATTAATAATTAAACAATATCAGAATTATTGCAGTCAGTAACCCATTATTAATTTATATCAGTGTGGCGACCAAGCATTTATACTGTCCCGATAAGGGCACATTAATCAGTGAACGCGTCTTAGGGGTAGAAGAACCCTCTGGGTATGCACTACTTTTCACGCGTCTTAGAGATAGAAGAGCCCTCTAGGTATGCACTAACTTATTAATCGTTGAGCTTTTCGCTCTGTAACTACCCCGTCAAGGGCTCATTAATCGCTGAACGCGCCGAGGGTAGGAGAACCTCCTGATATGCACTACTTCTCACGCCAGACAGGATAGGAGAGCCCTCTGGGTATGCACTATGCCCTTTCGAAACTGTCCCATTTAGGCTCATTAGTCGGTGAACGCGCTCGAGGGGTAGAGAGCCCTCCTGTATGACATTTCACGCCAGACAGGGATAGGAGAGCCCTCTGGGTACGCACTATTCCCTTTTGAGCTCGAGGCTCTTTTTCAGTAGTCGAGCTTGTAGCTCTGATCAGTGTATCATAGTCATATCTAATCTATTCCAAATTTTTACATCACAAACACAGTTACACTTTCAAATTCTCATAACATTTCTGTATACTATCACATCAATACTCCGGACCTTCTATCTGGAGTTCACATTCAATATTATTTCATCATTTTACTTCAGAGACTCTAAATCACTGAATTCTAACATTTAATGCTTAAGAACCGTCTAGGTCTCAGCAACGACGGTGGGCCGACTTTCCAAAAGCCTCTATCACAATTCAAACACTAAATATAAATTCACACTCCAAATATACACATTATGCACTTTAGTGACATTCTCGAGACTATCTCAAAATCTTCCAGTCAAATAACTTCCCTAAATATCAGAACTCGATAAACACTCAATTTATTCAATTTGTTTCAAAAACCTGAAAATCAATGTCCAACTTATATGGACTATCCTTATGCCTAAATCATGCTTTACACTAACTTCCATAAAAAAAAAATTGAGAACTTTAAAATAATGTTTCAACACTCCCCTATTTTAAAAACGTAGAGACCCTTGTCTCTAGTTCAAAACAAATCCAAGATCATCTCATTTGAATATCAATATAAAAAGTTATGGCCTAAAAACCAACTGGGAACAGTAGCTTGCCGTGGCGAAATCCAAACGCTCGCCGTGGCGAGGGAGCAATCAGTGCTGTTATGGCGGTTTACGCCATGATGCGATCGCGGGCGCGTTTTCTCGCCTCGTCGCGACGTGTCCCCCTTTTCTCTCGTGGCGGCGTGCGCCCATGATCACACCGCGACGTGTGGCTCACAGAGGCCACAGGCGTGGCCATAAGACCACAGGCATGCAAGAATTACAAGGCCATGACATGCTCATGAGCACGTCATGACTTCATGAGTTCGCTATCGCCTCCCAAATTCAATTTTCACCCCTTTTAATCCAATTTTTCCCATCTATTCAACATATAACTCATCTAAACAATATCTCATCACTCACTCACCCATATCCACCCCATTTTCTAACCCAATCCACTCTCAAACATCAAAGATTAACCAAAAATTGAAAACCTATAACCCAACATCTCAGCATCCAATCTTTAGCTAAATCACTCAGAACATGAATCAATCTACTAATAAAGAAGAAAGATACTTAAACTTATTTGATTTGGCTCTCAAAAACCACAACTCTCCATGATTTCGTCGAAAATCCCTTTCTTCCTCTCCTTCTCTTCTTCTTCCATGCTATTCTCCTTTCCTTCCCCTTTTCAAACTCTAATTTTCCCTTTTTATACCCTTACCAAAAGTGAAAAGTCCGATTTTCCCCTTCCTTAAACCTTAAGCCTTATACTCTTAAGTATCTTACCCAAATTGCCCTCATACCAATTCTTATGACTTTACTAATTGAATTTAGAAATTCCGACCCTTAGGGACTAAATTTCGATTTAAATCTTTCAGAATCACCCACTTTCATACTTAGCAAATTCCAATTCAATCGATTCATTTTTCACAAATCTTTCCAACTTTCCATAGCTCATGCTAACACAAAAGTTCTTAACTCAAATCTTTAATTTAAGAGTCAATTGAACAATCACTAACAGGACCGGAAATCTCATCGGTACCCACTTTGCAATTAAATGCAGATTTCATAAAAAATCACGTCAAGTCAATTTTTCAATCACAAAATTTCACATTTTTTTCACAAAGACATTAAAACTGGGAATTGTCACAAGTGCATGCACACTTTTGTGTACAGAAACATAACCCAATCCAAATCTACTATTTGATCATTCCCATCGGTGATGGGATGTTACAATTCTCCCCTACTAATAAAAATTTCGTCCTCGAAATTCATTTTGACACATAACAAGGTAGGGGTATTGTTATCTCATAAATCCATCTATTACAATTCTCATCATTTTTATTCAATGTGTCACTTAAAGCCCCATCCTTGAAGTCCTCCATAGATTCTTCCATTCATTAATTAGAAATCATACTTCTTTCTTTGAGTGGGGCACATAAATCGAATTGAAACAGTCCTAGCCATAAAATCATTTATAATGCCATCAATAAGATTTACATTCGTTCTTGTCGTTGTGATTGAGAGTCTCTCACATATAAATGAAATATCGGCTCGTAGGCTCAGTTAAATCAGAATATTGGCCCGTAGGCTCAGTCAAATCAGAATATTGGCCCGTAGGATAGCTCTACGTGGAAATGTTACAAATAGGCGCCTCAATCACAACTCTTTCATATTTCAAGCATTCTTGGGATGAAAAGCATCATTTATATTGCCTGAACTTATTCGAACATAATCACTTAAGTTCACACTCTTAGCTACCAATTGCTCTATTGAGGTCCCCCACTAGGACGTTCCTTTATACGGTAATACACATTGTCGATATCATCGACATCCCCCAAATCCATAAATTTGGGTTTTCCTCCATTTCCCTTGCTCCAATTAACTCGTCACTATACCCATCAGACACACTAGTCTTAGTAACCCGGTATCCACAAATATGGTACTTTGCTATGCCATGCTTTATTTGATACAATTTATTGGAACAAAAGTTCCTCAGCCCAATCCTTTTAATCTTTTCAATTTCTAGTCATACGATTAGCTTTACTAATCTGTCTAATCACTGTATAGCTCATATGATTCTGTCCACATCATAATTCTACACTTTCAATCCAATTACTGTTGCAGAAGTTTCTATTTCACATGTCTAACTTTAGCTCAGGCAGTTATTCATCTTTAGCATCACCAAAAACATGTTATACAATTCAACCAATTTAACTCATTATGCCCAATTACAATTACCCACATAAATCGAATTGAAACAATCCTAGCCATAAAATCATTTATAATGCCATCAATAAGATTCACATTCGTTCTTGTCGTTGTGATTGAGAGTCTCTCACATATAAACGAAATATCGGCCCGTAAGCTCAGTCAAATCAGAATATTGGCCCGTAGGCTCAGTCAAATCAGAATACTGGCCCGTAGGATAGCTCTACGTGGAAATGTTACAAATAGGCGCCTCAATCACAACTCTTTCATATTTCAAGCATTCTTGGGATGAAAAGCATCATTTATATTGACTGAACTTATTCGAACATAATCACTTAAGTTCACACTCTTAGCTACCAATTGCTCTATTGAGGTCCCCCATTAGGACGTTCCTTTATACGGTAATACACATTGTCGATATCATCGACATCCCCCAAATCCATAATTTTGGGTTTTCCTCCATTTCCCTTGCTCTAATTAACTCGTCACTATACCCACTGTATTACACTAGTCTTAGTAACCCGGTATCCACAAATATGGTACTTTGCTATGCCATGCTTTATTTGATACAATTTATTGGAACATAAGTTCCTCAGCCCAATCCTTTTAATCTTTTCAATTTCTAGTCATACGATTAGCTTTACTAATCTGTCTAATCATTGTATAGCTCATATGATTCTGTCCACATCATAATTCTACACTTTCAATCCAATTACTGTTGCAGAAGTTTCTAATTCACGTGTCTAACTTTAGCTCAGGCAGTTATTCATCTTTAACATCACCAAAAACATGTTATAAAATTCAACCAATTTCCTCATAATCATAAATTTATCCTCACTAAAATCTTAGTCACTTGTTGATATTCTCTTGCTTGTGTCCCATTAATTTCAATAACATAATCTTATCAGAGCATGATTAACACTCGTAGTTCCTTGAGTACTAAATTCCTCTATACAGTAGTACGATCACAAGTTATCCTGAATTTCTCATTGAACTTCCTATTTCTCGACAGATTTCCTCAGTTCTTTCTAATTCTCGAAGATTTCCCATTAACTCATACCAATGTCTGTTCATTTATACTGGTTACACCACTCATGACAATCAATTTAAAAACATAACTTCCTGTGATGGAAACCTCATGATCAGTGAGGATTCGTAACTCCAAAACACCTTTTCATAACCTATGAAGCAGACCAATTTTCTCCCCACATAACAAAGATATCTCCTAAACTTATTGAGATCTCCTTATACTACTAAATATTGTACAACGACAAAACAATTTTACGTTCCCAAAATTCCTTCGTTGCAGCAATCAGTTCCTTCCAGCACTCACCCCGTTGGTATCAGGTAAGGAACTTTCAACCTTTAGACAATGAAAGAATTACCAGATTCTATTGTTGAATTGCGAGAAGGGTTTTTGATCTCAGCTACTTGTCAAGGAAATCCTACACTCAATGATCAAAACCCACTCTAACAAACCTCGATACTGTCATTCACCTATCGTCCAAAAGTACTGATAGGTCCTTTTTGGTAATACCCGAAAATAAATTTCCACTCTTCCTATTATCTTCTCAAGATCAGTTCGTATCATGTCCTCTTAGGTCAATGAATCCCCGATACTAAGGCCCAATGAGCTATCAAGTAATCTCTTATACTATACAACCCAGTAAATTTCATTTCACTCTGACTATCTCATCTAGAGATGTATTTATCTCACATTTCAATCATTCACAATCACTAATGATACCAACATTTCTATATACTCTAGAAATCATTTCTATTCTTGTTCCTGTTCATAAGTAGGGTCCCCTTGTGATTTGGTGACCCAAATCATATTCTGTAGTCGTTCCTTATACTAATACACATATTAACAGAAATTATTTTTGGCTTTACATTATTTAACTTCTTTTTGTACACAACATCTCGTCACACACATTTTGAGTGCTTTCATTCTTCTCTTTTGAGTTACCATCATTTCCAAAGTGCATATATATAACAATTCAAATCAAAGCACATTTCTCATTATCCCTATAGTGACATATCATGAATCTCATTTCCAATCATTTGTAAAATTATCCCACTTATTTTATCGTCCAAGCGTATAGTCTCAATCCATTTAGAATTAGAAATGCCTGAGCATCAAGAATTGCAATCTCAGTACCCAATCTATTTTCACACTTAAAAACCACGTCTACTTAGTTATTTCCTTTTTAGCCTGGCTTGTACACCTTAATCATACCATTTTCACTTCATTTTGTCAATCACTTTACTTTTCTATTCCCCTTTTGAAGGCAAAGCATTTCGGTCTCATATTAACACTCTATATTTCCCACTACACGAATACTGTCCATCTATAATGACCTTATTAGATCACGTACCTTTTTCTCGTATCCAATTATTCCCATTTTATTAACCATACAAGTCAGAATTACAATACCTAATCATCCTGACCCCTTTTTCTCACATCGACATATCCATATGCAATTTTTATACTCTGGTCATTTTAACCGATATTCTCCTCATGTCTACATTTGACCCAATCCTGACTATGGCACATTTCGTTTTCTTTTTCTCAATTTATTTACTTACGCTATAATGCAATCCATCATACCCATATAATAACACAAATACGGTAAATCCATTTTTTTCTTTTTCTCATTTCCACATATCCCAATTTAACAAACAATTTATCCGAATCACAATTGCCTAGTCCTCCCTGAGCTTTTAACCAATCATAAGCATATTTTTATACTCAATCGTACCCCTGATCACTCTTTACCGATATCTCTTTCATATCGAAATTTAATCTTTCCAAACTATCGCAAATTTCATTTTCTTACTACCCATTTTATGCACTTTAATTCTCTTTACTCAATCGATATCACTTATTCTCTAAATCAACCCAAACCACTGTCTTCACATTTATATCGCATTGAAGGGTTTACACCCACAGTACAATGTGAATATTATTAACAATCTGTAGGACCTCGGCCTCTCGGACCTTGCGCCTTCGCGTTGTACTTTTCCCATTTCCAATTACCCATAATCCTCATTGACTCAAATACTAATATTTCGTTTCTCTTTGCACACTGAAACACTTAACACATGTACTCAACACTTTTTCATGCGCAAAACTCATGCTCTTGGGACTCATATTAGGGATCAGTTGCCACGGTCTACTCTAACATGTCTTTACTGTATACGATTTGACTTATGTTCAAAGAATGCCCAAGTAAGTTCGTACTTTTGGGCTCTAATACCACTAAATGTAACATCCCACTCCCGTAAGACCTGGACCCGACATCGATGGTGATATCTGAATCCGCGCCCTACTAGAATGGGATGTTACAACACTCAGTCAAAACACAGTACAAAAATTTGTTTTGAAACAATCATACACTTACATATATGTATGTCGCGGAAAACAGTATACATAACCAATTTGGTAGATACAATGTTGGACCCCGATCTTTAATTGGAAGTTAGAAATAGTAAATGAAATTGAATGAGTGTTTTGTTTAAGTATTATGTTATAGATGAAATTATGCTTTAAGGAAATTTTGAGAAAAGAATTATGAGTTTTCAATGTATTTGATAATTGTGGAGATTTGTATGGGTTATGAAAGTTTAAGAAAATGAGTTAATTGAAATGGGAGTGGAAAATCAAGAAATAAAAAGAAAAGTGAGAGAATTTGAAAAATTAAGAAAGTTGACTTTTGGAGATAGAAAGTTTGACTTGAGAGTTGACTTTTTGTTTGAGGCAAAATTTGAGAAAATTGTCTTCTGGAAACTTGTAGTTTATGTCAAGAGCTTTCTGTAGCCATAAAGTTTGATATTTTTCGATATCGGAATTGAGAGTTATGATCAGTCAAAGTTCGCTTGAAGTTTGACTTTTTGAAGAAAAAGTTGACTTTTTGTTTTAGGCAAAATTCGAGAAAATGATCAACATGAAAATTGTAGCCTCTGTCGAGAGCTTTTTGTAGACATAAAGTTTGCTATTTTTCGATCTCGGGATTAAGAGATGAATTTCTGAAGATATGCTTTGTTTTGAAAATTCTATTAAGTATAGATTTGTGTGTTCTATGCTTCGAGGCCACTCGTCGTATGTATTTAGTTTGAATTAGAGTAAGTGGTTTTCATGAAAATTTTAGATGATGTTTTTATCTTTTCATTGATATAAAGTTTGCAATTTTTTGATATTGGGGCTAGGAGTTATGAGCGATTAAAAATTGGAAGTCGTTTAGGAAAAGCCGTTTTGGATGTAATCTTTGATTGAGGTTCTGACCTCTTTCGAGACCTAATTTGATTTTGAGTACTTCAGGGAAGTTGTAGAGCTTCCTTTGATCTTTTTATTGACACCAAATTTGTCAAATTCTGAGTTCGAGATCGAGAGATATGATTTTGGAAAAGTTCAGTTTTGAAGTTCCGTTACTTTGTTTCTTTATCCGATCCTTTTCGTAATCTTTTGCTTATAATTCCTTCGTCCGACATCCGATTGATTTGATTCTCGAAGTGTTGGATTCCTAAGACAATTAATTTCATTTTCTTGAAGAATTATGATTTTTAGGAAATTAAATGGAAAGAGATTGATTGAACCAAAGTAAGAGATTTGGTTATAGGTTATAAGTTGGATAATTTTCTGAACATAGTCCAGTATTTTGCGATTTTCGGGAGCTGCACAACTCTGATTGAGTTGATTCTTGAGGCCAAATAAAACTAAGATATAGGGCTAGAACTCTTGTGAAGGGATCAAAATTTAATTTCATCCCTAAGATTGTATATTTCTGGACTGAAGTTATGTTAATGTTCAGTCTCGGATTTTGAGAAGGTCCGATAGTATTTCGGCTATAACTTCTCCGTTTCTGATCCGAATTGAGCGCGGTTGGTGGAATTGGATTCGTATGATCTAGAGGAACAATTTTCAAGAAGAAAGTTTGTCCAAATTATTTCGTTTAAATGCTTGAAAACAGACGCAAGCTATCGATTTTGAAAATCTGTCATAGGCAAACTTGGAAATAAGCTAATAAGTGAGGGCAAAATGGTCATTACCTCCATTTTTAATGACATGGCAGAAACAACATGAGGGCTGTCGTTTCTTTAAATCCAAAACCAGTAGAGAGCCACGAAAATTAGAAATAAAAGAGAAGAAGAAACGTTGGAGAAGAAAGAAGAGGATGAAGCAATCGGCTATGGTGGAAGGAAGGAGAAGAAAGATGAAGCAAGGTTTGATTTTTTATGAGTTTTTCTTAGAGATTTTAGCGGTTTCCAAGAGGAAATGGGAGGAAGAAGATGAAAGCTTGTCTTGGAGCAAAAATAACGAAAATGGAGGAGAAAAAGGTAAGAGAGAGAGTTTTGATTTTGAAATTTTTGATGAGTTTGTTGGTTTAGATAGTTTGGAAGGGATATGAATTGAGTTTTCCTATGATTAATTGAAGTGTTTATGTTAAAATGATGATTAAGTTTGGATTAATGTAAATTAGGGATTATGCCTAAGTTTTGAGTTTGGAGTTTTTAGGAATAGATGCTTTAGAAACCTTAGAAATGATATGGATTTGTTAATTTCATGATCAATTTTGGAGATTTCATGTTGAAATTGATTCAATTTTGGGAAAATTGTGATTTAGGGGTTAGGCCAAATTTGTGAATTGGGGGTTTTTGTAAATTGATGCTTTAAAAAGCTTGGAAATATGATGAATTCCTAAGTAAATGTTGAGATTTATATGATTTATGATGTTGAATTTGGGTGGAATTGGCTTAGGGAAATTTTAATTGGAGGAAAGAAGGGAGCTTTGGAGAAATTGAAGTGTAGATCAAGTTCCTAGCATGGAAATAAGGTGGGTAATATATTTATTAATTGAATTATAAGTTAATTATGTGATTTTGAAAATTCAAGAAAGGAAAGATGTTTATAAGTAGTGTTTTCGAATTTTGATTTGGGAATGGTTTACGAATCGTTAAATTCGTTGTGATTCGAATGTTTGAAAATATTATTATCTTTGTTTCGGAGAATTTGATAAAATCATGTAATGGTTATTTGCGTTGTTTTCAAATTATTTGATGTATATTGTTCAAATCGTTATGATTAAATTATTGTCTTGGTATGATTTAAGAAATGCTTTAAGAAATTTAGTCCGTGTTCTAAATATATTGTTTGGGAAAGATTTGAGGAAAAGTTTGAAAAATTGAAGAATTTGAGGAAAATATGGTTAAAAAAAGGGTATGTAAGAAATTATTATTTATTATGTTTGAATTATTTCAAGAAATCATGTTTTGAAAAAATCAAGAAGAGAAATGATTTTTAAAAGTTATTTACTTAAATTGTTACTTTCTTAGTTTTGAATGAGAAATTAATGAATTCATTGACCTTGAGGTTTAAAATCCTTTGGATTGATATGCTTGAAAATGATGGAATTTAGAAATTATGGAAATTATAAATGGGATTTGTTTGATTTACAAGCTAAATTGGTGTTTTGAAAAATAAAGAAAGTGAAAGAAAGAAAGTATCGGATTTTGGCATTGATTTCGACTGGTTTGAAAATAAGGATTTCCGAATACATTTCGAAGTGTTATAAAGAAAAAAATTCAGATTTTTGAATGTTTTCGAATTTATTATAAAAATATTGCTTATGAAAATGATTGAAAAAAATTTTATTATGATTTCTAAATGTTTTTGAAATAGGTATAAAAATGTTGTTTTTGAAAAAGTGTTTGAAAAATCATGATTTTTGACTGTTTTGGAAAGTAGGGAAAACTATGATTTCCGAATGCTTTTGGGAATTAAGTATAAAATATCGCTTATGTAATCTGCTTAATTTTCGTTTGATGACATTCCTTGCTTTTGGAATAACTTTAGGAATTTTGTCAGATGTTCATGAGAAATTGAAACTTTCAATTTCAAAGTTTTCAAAGGTTTTAAATATTGATAGATTTTAAGTATGTCCGAATTACTAAAATTATTACAAAAGTTAGATTTATTGTTTCTAAGGATTTTGGAAATTGATTTAAGAAATTGTTATTCATTATGTTCAATTATTTAAAGAAATTGTTATTTATGTTTTTTTGAAAATCAAGGAGACAAATGCTTTTGAAAATCGAGTTAAGAAATTAAAATGATTAGTGATTTTTTTACTGTTTTGAATAAAAGGTGAAAATTGTGGTTTAAATGTTGGATGAGAAATGTGTATTATGATTTTAAATGTGTGAGAATTATGTTTCAAAGGAATTGATAAAGTTGTTATCTATTTTGTGTTGCATACTTGTTTGATGAATGATTGTGAATTTGTAAGAAATTGATTGGTGAATCTGTATTTTTGCAATATGACATATGAAATTATGTGCTTAGTGAATGTAACTATGTCTAGTAAGACACGACATGAAAATGTGAAATTTCGAAAAGTGCTTTCGGGCAATCTGCTTGTTTTAAGCATGAATATGTGAATTGTATGAGTTTGGTCAGTCCCTCCGTAGAGTCGATTACCTGTCTCCTCCGATAGCCTTCTCCGTACGCCTGTGGCTTAGGAGTTTCGATTTTGACTCCCTCTGTTCACTTGGCATATGACCGCTATGCGGAATGTGCGACGTCTCCGTTAGGGCCGAAACCAAACCATTCTTTTATGTTATGTGATTTTGATTTTGTTTATGTATGTGAAATTTCTCTCATGTGATGCATTCATGTTGAAATTTTGCATGATTTGTGAAAAGTTTGAGAACTTGAGAAATGAAAGTGAATTTTAATCATGAAATTTCAAAACTGCTTATGAATGTTTTGAAATAAATGAAGATGTTGAGAAAATCTTAGAAAATGTTGATGAAGGTTTATGAATGTTTTGAAAAGTTTGAAATGAGTTTTTGGATAAAATTTCGAATGGGAAAGGTTTGCAAAGTTTGAAAAAGATAAGCCTTTTGACTAAAAGTGATGAAAAATGATTTCTGCTTATTATTCAGTTTATAAATATGTTACCCACGAGTTTCCGAGCTCACCCCTCCTTTCATCCTCATCTCCAGGTATTCGAGCAGGAGGTTGGATGAAAGATTGTTAAGACGTCAGTTTCGATATTTATATGTTTTGTAATCTATGTAAGTTAGATTTTGAGTAACTTGGATTTTAGTATAGATATGTATATGAATTTGTGTATGGAAATGAGTTATGGGATTGTAAGTGATTTCTGAACTTGTATATGAATTCGAGACTTGGATATTGATTTTATGATCATAGCTGAGTATGATTATGCTTTATGTATGTAATTGGATATTGAATGTGGATTCTGTATATGGATTTGAGATATTGAATGTGGTTGGGATTGATTGAGATTATATATGATCGATTGAGGATTTTTGAAGTGTTAGGTTTAGATGTGCGTTTCTGCTGGTGTTTCGGATTCCGGACGGGAGGTCCGATGTTGATTTGTGTTGTTGGGTTGAGATATTAGAAGTGTATTTTGCCTTGGCGAAAATTTTGGTCACAAAATCTGGTACCAAGTCTTTTGATTTTCGGTAAAAAATAGGTTAAGATAAGAATAAGAATTAAGAAGTTAGTTTGGTAAAGATGAGATTTGCGTGATTAAGATAAATTATATGAATTGAATGTTATATGAGGATAAATTTTCAAAAAAGAAATTGTATGGATTGATTATGATTTGAATGTGTTTGAGTGAAGAGAAAAGGAATGAATAAGAGAAAAAAAAATTTATACCGGTTTTGTATAGTCTAGGTTTCCAACGTGACCATATTTCTCTGGTTATTGTTCTTGGATATCGGATTCGCTTTGTTAAGTGTTTGTTTTGCTTTAAGATAAATTCGATTTTAAACCGCTATCTTTGCATGCGTCCGTTCTTTTAAATTCCGTTATCCGATTTGTTATTCGTATTCCGATTTCTCATATTCATTTTGCTTTATCGATTGCTTTGTTTTTCGATTCGAAATTTCGTTGCGAAATTTTCGTTTCCATTCGATTTAGTTTCCTTCGTCTTCGTTTCTGTCCGTTCTGCTTTTTCGGTTGGGATCCGGTTCTTAAGAACGGGTCCCAACATACAATGACCACGAGGGTCCTCGTATATATTACGTAATAACGTAAAAGCAAAGTCTTCACTCTAACGCAGACGTAACTGATCCCGTCCTCAACTGGCACTCCACGATCTGTATACGCCCGTTACCTGACGGGGTATTCTTCTGAGTCCTGAAAAACAATTGTACATTTGAATGAGTTTTTGCAAACTCAATGAGTGTTCATCATCGATGGTCCACTTACTAAAATACAGAATTCAATAAGAACTTATGTTCTCATTGTTTCTCTCTGATCTCATCTACAATTCTATTTCTGTTTCGTAATATATTTTCTCCAAAAAATTCCACATTTACCATTTACAGAAATCTATATTCATGTATTTAACTCGCTTATTATCCAATTATCATTGTCTGAGACTTAGTGCCTAAACTGTCCCATCGAAGGGATCAATAATATCGGACCCTTATCCAATACTGGATACCGGGTTCATTATATGCTGAGCCTAAGGCTCTGAATCAGTCATGAACTCGAAGTTCATTTCTGCACGTTGAGCCAAAAGCTCTAATATTCCGTACGACACTAAGCATATCACCATCAGTTGTACATTCTATAATTAAGAGTATCCTATAACTGTTTTCACATCAGTGTGTGGCATTTCGCCTATCACTCAATCAAACATATCAGAATAATTGTAGTCTGTAACTTATTATCAATAATCACACATTATCAAAATAATTGCAGTCAGTAAGCCATTATCAATGATCACACATTATCAGAATAATTGCAGTCAGTAACCCATTATCAATAATCACACATTATCAGAATAATTGCAATCAGTAACCCATTATCAATAATTAAACAATATCAGAATTATTGCAGTCAGTAACCCATTATTAATTTATATCAGTGTGGCGACCAAGCATTTATACTGTCCCGATAAGGGCACATTAATCAGTAAACGCGTCTTAGGGGTGGGAGAGCCCTCTGGGTGTGCACTACTTCCCACGCGTCTTAGAGATAGGAGAGCCCTCTGAGTATGCACTAACTCATTAATCGTTGAGTTTTTCGCTCTGTAACTATCCTGTCAAGGGCTCATTAATCAGTGAACTCGTCTGAGGGGTAGGAGAGCCCTCTAGGTATGCACTACTTCTCACGTGTATTAGGGATAGGAGAGTCCTATGGTTATGCACTATGCTCTTTCGAAACTGTCCCATTTAGGGCTCATTAGTCGGTGAAGGCGTTTGAGGGGTAGGAGAGCCCTCTGGGTATGCACTACTTCTCACGCGTATTAGGGATAGGAGAGCCCTCTGGGTATGGACTATTCCCTTTCGAGTTCGAGGCTCTTTTTCAGTAGTCGAGCTTGTAGCTCTGATCAGTGTATCACAATCATTTCTAATCTATTCTGGATTTTTACATCACAAACACAGTTACACTTTCACATTTTTATAGCATTTCTGTATACTATCACATCAATACTCCAGACCTTCTATCCGGAGTTCACATTCAATATTATTTCATCATTTTACTTCAGAGACTCTAAATCACTGAATTCTAACATTTAATGCTTAAGAACCGTCTAGGTCACTCATCTGGCTTTCGCGCTAACGCTTTGCAGTCTCAGTAATGACGGTGGACCGACTTTCCAAAAGCCTCTATCACAATTCAAATACTAAATATCAATTCACACTCCAAATATACACATTATGCACTTTAGTGACATTCCCGAGACTATCTCAAAATCTCCCAGTCAAATAGCTTCCCTAAATATCAGAACTCGATAAACACTCAATTTATTCAATTTGTTTCAAAAACCTGAAAATCAATGTCCAACTTATATGGACTATCCTTATGCCTAAATCATGCTTTACACTAACTTCCATCCAAAAAAAATTGAGAACTTTAAAAGAATGTTTCAACACTCCCCTATTTTAAAAACGTAGAGAACCTTGTCTCTAGTTCAAAACAAATCCAAGATCATCTCATTTGAATATCAATACAAAAAGTTATGGCCTAAAAACCAACTGGGAATAGTACACGCCGCGACACACACTTGCTCCCTCACCCTCGTCGCGACGTGCCTCCCTTTTCTCTCGTGCACGTGTAATGCACCCATGCGCGACATCTGTGATCTGCGTCTTGTTGCGCGTACAAGGCGGCGCCTTTGCGCCATGCACATTCGTGAATTACAGACCGCAACGTGCTCATGAGCACGTCGAGACTTGCGAGTCTGCTATCGACTCCCGAATTCAATTTTCACCCCTTTTAATCCAAATTTTCCCATCTATTCAACATATAACTCATCTAAACAATATCTCATCACTCACTCACCAATATCCACCCCGTTTTCTAACCCAATCCACTCTCAAACATCAAAGATTAACCAAAAATCGAAAACCTATAACCCAACATCTCAGCATCCAATCTTTAGCTAAATCGCTCAAAACATGAATCAATCTACTAATAAAGAAGAAAGATACTTAAACTTACTTGATTTGGCTCTCAAAAACCACAACTCTCCATGATTTCGTCGAAAATCCCTTTCTTCTTCTCCTTCTCTTCTTCTTCCACGCTATTCTCCTTTCCTACCCCTTTTCAAACTCTAATTTTCCCTTTTTATACCCTTACCAAAAGTGAAAAGTCCGATTTGCCCCTTCCTTAAACCATAAGCCTTATACTTTTAAGTATCTTACCCAAATTGCCCTCATACCAATTCTTATGACTTTACTAATTGAATTTAAAATTTCCGACCCTTAGGGACTAAATTTCGATTTAAATCTTTCAGAATCACCCACTTTCATACTTAGCAAATTCCAATTCAATCGATTCATTTTTCACAAATCTTTCCAACTTTCCATAGCTCATGCTAACATAAAAGTTCTTAACTCAAATCTTTAATTTAAGAGTCAATTGAACAATCACTAACAGTATTGGAAATCTCATCGGTACCCACTTTGCAATTAAATGCAGATTTCATCAAAAGTCATGTCAAATCAATTTTTCAACCACAAAATTTCACATTTTTTTCACAAATACATCAAAACCGGGAATTGTCACAAGTGCATGCACACTTTTGTGTACAGAAACATAACCCAATCCAAATCTACTATTTGATCATTCCCATCGGTGACGGGATGTTACAGTAGCTGACCAAAATCTGTCCGAATCAATCATAAATGGAAAGGAAATCATGCTACAACGGCTATATACAATTGCTAGTAGATTTCTACAACGTCTATAATCATCTCAAAGCTTGCAAATAAATACTGGAACATCAAATGATCGATATATAAGTCAAAAGTGAAGAAAAGTTACAAAGTTCCATATTTGCTCTAAATTTTGCTCTAAGTTTGTTCTTAATTCTATTTAGCTGTACTGAGCATTATTATCTCAATTTTCTATCATTGTTATTGTGAGTTAAGTGATTGGTGAAAAATCACTTGTGAGGTAGGATTTGTATCGTAAAACAGATCGATTGTTTGGTGTAGCTTGAGCTGGAAGTCAATTTGTATTGAAAAGTTCACACTAAACTAAAAAGTGTGTAATAAAGTGTTTTGCCAAAATCCTAAGTGGGAGCTTAGGTAGAGGACGTAGATCTTAGCACCGAACCTCTATAAAAACAATATTTATCTCTCTTCCTTACTCTTTGCAATTAAATTTATTAAATTATATTGTGTGTATTAATTTATGATTTTTGTAGAACTTTACGAAAAAGTTTCAAAGATCTATTCAACCTCCCTTCTAGATCATTTTCAATTGGTATTAGAGCAGAAGAATCCAGGGATGACACACAATATCCTAGCGGAAGAAGGTAACAAAAATAATCGCCTTCCTTTGTTTAATGATACTAACTATTCTTCTTGGAAAAATCCTATGAAATACCATATTATAAGCGAGGGGGTGGAATATTGGAAGATCATCATCTTCGGTCGACATGTTCCGTTGAAAGAAAATGGCGAGGTAAAGACGGAGTTGGAGTATGATAACAATGATTGGAAGCAAGCTTACATCAACGCAAAAGATATGAAATTGATATATTGTGCTCTCATTGTTGAGGAGAGAAATCGAGTGAACTCATGCACTAGTGCTAAGGAAATGTGGGAGAGACTACGCATCACTCATGAAGGAACCAATTAAGTTCGAGAGACAAAGATCAACATGCTTCTCCATAACTATGAAATGTTTGTCTTGATGGAAGGTGAGTCTATCTCCACTATGTTTGATCGTTTTGCAAAAATTATCAATAGATTAGGCAACCTTGGAAAACACATGATGGATAGCGAGAAGGTGAAAAAGATTATTCGTTCACTACCGAAAGAATGGGACTCACAAGTCACCGCTATTATGGAGTCTAAAGATCTCAATCATTTGGAATTCAATGCCTTGGTGGGATCACTCATAAACTATGATATCATTCTTAAATCAAGAGGAGGAAGAGGTAAGTCACAAAAGTCAATTGCTTTAAAAGCTAATGCTTCTTCTCTTGATGAAAGTGACGAAGAAATATATGAAGAGGAAGAAGATGAAGAACTAGCAATGTATGCTAGAAACTTGAGAAAGTTCAAAGGACTACTCAAGAGTAGGAAGAAAGAATTACGTTGTTGGAACCTCTCCCCGGTGAGTCACGGGTCCGAAGTCCTGTGTGACATTTGGACACGTGTCTCACGAGTGAAAAATTCCTCACCACGAACTTAAACTCAAAACAGAGTTAATTTAATGTCATCCTAACCAATCTCGAGAAATTCATCCTAGTAATCCTCCAATAAAAATTAATCTGCTTAGGGCCCATAATTAATTATGATTCCTAAAATAAAATGAAATTCCATGTCTCTATAATAATTAAAAACGAAAATCACTTCAATCGGAGCTCCCAAGATCAAGAAATCATCGAAATATGGAAGCATGTTAAATATATCCAACTAATTGTCTCTCTTTGATAACATCCGAAAAAATCCAACTTAATCCCAAAAATTCTAAAATTTGTATGAGAGGGTAGAAAAATTTTCTTAGAAAATCAATGCTTTAAAAATCGAGTAAATCGGAGGCCAAACGAAAAAGTTACAAGCAAAAGAGTGAGAGGAGGCTTAATTTGAAAAAAAAAGAAAATGAAAGAAAATAAAAAATGTACAAACGGCGCCACCTCGCGCTTGCCCTCGCGAGGGCGCCAGCGAGTCTGAAATTCCATATATATATATGTATACATATGATTTGTTTTTTTGTTTTTCTTTGGAAACTAAACATTACACCCAAAATTTTTGAATATTCATAATTCTTCATACCGAATTTCAAAATTCACAAATTTTGTATCAATAAAAAGGTAAAAGGAAGCTCTACAACTTCCATGAAGGATTGAAAAACTAGTTTGGTTCTTAAGGGGTTCAAAAATTGCTTCAAAGTTTCTGCCTCTAAATTTAAATTTTCCACAAAATGGCTAAAACTTGGGAATTTATATCTTTTAACACAAAAGTCCAAAAATGGTAGATTATACCCCATCAGAAAGATAAAAATATGATCTACAAGTTTCATGAAGGGAGAAAAAATCAATTCAGTCTTTTAGAGAGGTAAAAACCCTCTCAAAGTTTCTGCCTATACAATAGCCATTGGAACAGTAACTTGACCAAATGAACAGTACCTGCCATTTTCCCAACCTCATAACTTTTTATTCCTAACTCCAATAATTGGAAATTATAGATCAATAAAAAGGGAGAAAGACAAGCTACATTTTCTATGAAGAGCGCAAAAATCAAAGCGGACTCTAAGGGGGTGAAAAACCCTTCCAAAGGTATTGCATAATTATGACCCTTATCAACAGTAACTGAAATCTTTCAACCCTCATAACTTCTTCATCCTAAGTCCAAATTTGACAAATTATACATCATTAGAAAGCTCTAAACAAGTAATACATTATTCAAGAAGACATCCCAATTCAATTCAAGCTTTAAAATGTTCTAAAACCCAAACCAAGTTTCTGCCCAAATTTGCCAAATGAACAGTAACTAAAATAGGTCTATCCCCCATAAGTTTTTATTCCTAACTCCAAATAAGGCACATTATACACCATTAGAAAGCTCTAAACATATGCTACAATATTCAAGAAGACCTCCCAAATGAATTCAAGCTCTAGGAAGGTCTAAAACCTAAGCGAAGTTTCTGCCCAATTTAGGAAAAATTGGACAGCACCTCCCCTATAATGTATCTAGCCAAAATCTTCAATCCAATTCATTTACCTGCATAAAAACTCAATTTACACAATCCTCAAATTTTTTAAAGCACAAACCAATCCAATATCCCATAATATCTACTTCAACGACAGCCACCACTCTTAGGCATCTATCCATTTCAAAACCTAAAGAAATACAATCTCATGCTTACTTTTATCAATTTCAACCATACATCCATACATTCTTAGAAAACATATACAAGATACATTTTAAACTTCAAAACCCTTATATTTACATGGAACCAAGTTGATGCAAAGTTTTAGAGGGCATTTAGCCCGATTAGATCCGAAATAACAGAAGTCAAAGTACAAAGGACACCAAATGTCCAAAATGCTAGCTAAAGCTTTATTTTCTCAAAACATGACTTCAAAAGCAAAATGCATCAGAGTAGTGCCTCAATCCGATCACGGTGGCGAAGTTTTCGCAACACCGTGGAGGAAATGACGGGGGTGAGCTCGACAGCTCCGTAGGTCATAACTTAATAAACGAGAAAATAAACAAAAACCATTATACATTCATTTATTTTCAAACAAGATCACATTGATAAAAGCGTTTTCAATTTTCTCAAATATCTTCACATAATTTATCACATCAAACAAATTTACAAATTTAACACTTCACAAAACATCCTAACATTTCACAAAATCACAAATAAAGTGGTTTAGGTGGATTCGAAACGAAACATACTACACATTCCGTCAAAGCGGTCATGTGTAGCCGTGATTTATGGGAGTCCGTGAGGAACTCCAATGCCACTAGTGGGCAGGCAGGAGAAGCCTATGGATAGACAGGTGCACCTGACTCTTATGGGACCACCACAAACCCAAAGAAAACATACATTTCACATAATTCACACAATTTAAACTCATTATCCTCAATTGGTCTTTACCAAATTCACTTTCATATAATTTGCCACAATGACATTCTTTTTCCGAAATCACAAATTCTTGTCTTTTTCACTTAACAAACCATTAAACAAATCATTCCAACATAAATTCATAATCAAAGAACATCACATACAAGTTCAAAACATCACAAAGAGTAATTCCTACAAAAATTCTAAGTCATTGGAAAACCTTAATTAGCATTTATTATAAAAACGGTAATATGCCTATTAACTCAATTATTAAGGAATCACCCACCTTAAATCCTTTGGCTTGGAGGTTGGTCAATTGGCTCTTCTTCTAACTCCAATTTCCTTACTTCACCTTCATTAAGCATAAATAACCAATAAGCATAAGAGATAGCAAAATTGGAATTTCTAAGGAAAAGAAAACATAAATTCGATCCTCTCTAACCTTACCCATGCCTTTACGAACCTATTCGAACTAAAATCGATCTAAATTAAGCAAAGAATTTTGAAAACCCTTACCTTAGGAATTAACCCACGACAATTGCTTTTGCTTCTAAGGAAAGCTTAAACTCTTCCTCTTCTTTTTTTCTCCTTAAAGAAACTCTTAATTCTCCTTTCTAAAGCAAGACAAACCAAAGCTCTTACTTCTCTTCTTCTTCTTCTTCTTCTTCTTCTTCAACTGAAGGCTCCCTCTCTTTTTCTCTTCTAAGTTTCGAAATTCTCCTCTCTTTGGTGATTGTCGTAAGTCTCTTAAAAGACTTAAGGAAAAACTTGCTTCTTAACTTAACCTAAGCCCTCCAAAACTACGTAGTTTCATTTACTCTTTTTTTTCCTTAACAATTTCGTAGCTTCCTTCCTTTATACGGCTACTACTCAATCCTTCCTTCTTTCATTCTCCTTTCTTAACTTAAATGCCATTAAAAGGACTATAATGCCCCTCCTTATAGGCCTTAACTCTTAAAAACCTAAGTGAACTTCCTAAATTGCCCTTATGCCTCTCTTATTCTTTTAAATTCTAACAACTTATTAAAATTCCAATTTTAACTAAATACCTCCAATTAATTCCTATTAACTAAGTACTAAAAATCCCAAATTATTGTAATTAAAAGAAATTATCAACCTAAACCTCAAAATAAATAAAACCTGCTTAATGCGAATCGGGGCTTAACATTTCTCCCCCTTAAGAGAATTTCGTACTCGAAATTCTTACCTGAATCACTGAAGAGATGAGGATACTTCGCCTTCATAGCTTCCAATGGCTCCCACGTAGCCTCTTCCACTGAATGGTTCTTACACAAGACCTTGACTAGCTACACTGTCTTGTTCCTAAGAGCCTTTTCTTTTGTATTCAAAATCTGCACTGGAAGCTCCTCATAACTCAAATCATCACTCAACTAAACTTCATCAGCTTGAATGATATGAGAAGGATCAGATCGGTATCTCCTCAACATAGAAGCATGAAACACATCATGAATTTGTGATAACTCGGGAGGCAATGCTAACTTGTAATCCAATGGACCAATCCCCTCCAAATTCTCATAAGGCCCCACATATCTTGGACTCAGCTTGCCCTTCTTCCTAAATCTCAGAATCCCTTTCCAAGGAGAAGTCTTAAGAAACACTTTCTCGCCGACCTCATACTCCATCTCTTTCCTGTGAGCATCTTCATAACTTTTCATCCTGTCCTGAGCTACTTTCAGCCTATGCTTTATCAAGTTGACCTTATCAACGGTCATTTGAATTAACTCTGGACCTAAAAGTTTCCTGTCTCTCTCTGCATCCCAACACACCGGAATCCTACATCTCCTCCCATACAGAGCCTCATAAGGAACCATCTGAATGCTCGAATGATACGAGTTATTGTAAGCAAATTCAATCAAAGGCAAGTGTTCATCCCATGCTCCTCTAAAATCCATCACACATGCCCTGAGCATTCCCTCAAGGGTCCGAATGGTCCTCTCAGATTGGTCATCGGTCTGAGGATGGAAAACAGTGCTGAAACTCAACTTAGTGCCCAAAGCTTCCTGCAAACTACCCCAAAATCTCGAGGTAAAATGAGGATCCCTATCAGACACAATCGAATTCGGGATCCCATGCAATCTCACAACCTCATCAACATACTTCTTGGCTAGCACATGCAGAGGATCTGTCTGTCTGATTGCCAGAAAGTGGGCTGATTTCGTCAATCTATCCACAATAACCCATATGGCATCATGTCTCCTACTGGTCCTGGGCAAAACCATTAGGAAATCCATAGTCACTTTCTGCCATTTTCACTCAGGAATGGATAATGGCCTCAACTGATCCGAAGGTGCCTGATGCTCAGCCTTGACTTGCTGACACACCAGACACTTACTCACATACTCAGCTACATCTTTCTTCATACCTCTCCACCAGAAATGCTCCTTGAGATCCTTGTACATCCTGGTGCTACCTGGGTGCATAGCATAAGACGCATTGTGTGCCTCATCTAGAATCTCATCCCTCACCTCCTTGACATCTGGAATAAAAAGCCTATTCCCGACTGTAAGGAGCCCATCATCACTCACCACCATGTCGGACTTCTTACCCTGCTGAATCTCATTCGGCAGCTTACTCAGTTCTGAATCCTGAACCTGAAATTCTCTAACTATTTCTCTGAGAATCGGTCTTACCTGAAAAGTGGCAACCATACAATCAGATTCCTCCTGCTTAAGTTTGATTCTGAGCTTAGCCATTTCTTCCAATAGCAACAGATAGACTATCTGCACATATGCTATGGAAGACTTCCTGCTCAAGGCATCTGCAACCACATTGGCCTTACCTGGATGATACTCAATCAACATGTCATAATCTTTAAGCAGCTTAATCCATCTCCTCTGTCTCAAATTCAGCTCCTTCTGACTCAACAAGTATTTGAGACTCTTGTGATCTGTAAAGATCCTAGTTTGCACTACATATAGATAATGCCTCCAGATCTTTAAGGCAAAGATCATACTGCTAACTCCAGATCATGGGAATTCACCTCATAAGGCTTTAGTTGCCGTGAGACATATGCTATCACCTTATCTTCCTGCATAAGCACACATCCCAACCCCTTTCTGGAAGCATCACTATACACAGTATAACTCCCCTCTCCTGTGGGCAAAGCCAGAACTGGAGCACTAGTCAAGCTGTGCTTGAGCTCCTCAAAGCTCCGCTGGCACTCATCACTCTAGACAAACTTCTGGTTCTTTCTTAACAATTTAGTCAAAGGAGCAGCAATCATGGAGAATCCCTCCACGAATCTCCTATAATAGCCTGCTGAACCCAGAAAGCTCCTCACCTCAGTCACTGATGTCGGGGCATGCCAGTTCACTGCAGCTTCAATCTTTTTGGGATCCACATGCACCCCCTTATCAGAAGCAATGTGACCAAGGAAGACTACTTCATGAAGCCAAAATTCACATTTGGTGAATTTGGTATACAGCTCTCTCTCCCTCAACCTCTGCAATACAATCCTTAAGTGCTCCTTATGTTCTCCTTTACCCTTGGAATATACCAGAATGTCATCGATGAACACGATAACAAACTGATCCAAAAACTCCTTAAAGACCCTATTCATCAGATCCATAAAAGCAGCATGGGCATTGGTCAGTCCAAAAGGCATAACTAGAAATTCATAGTGCCCATACCGTGTTCTGAAAGCTGTCTTGCTCACATCAGACTCCTTAATCCTGAGTTGATGGTAGCCAGACCTGAGGTCAATCTTAGAGAAGACCCTTGCCCCCTGCAGCTGATCAAACATGTCATCTATCTGAGGCAAAGGATACTTGTTTTTCACCTTCACTTTATTGATCCTCCTGTAACCAATGCACATTCGCTAAGTTCTATCTTTCTTTTTCACAAATAAGACCGGCGCTCCCCAAGGTGAGGTGCTCGGCCTAATAAACCCCTAATAAATCCTCTAACTGCTCCTTAAGCTCCTTAAGCTCAGCTGGAGCCATCTTGTACGGTGGAATAGAGATAGGAGCTATCCCGGGAGCCAAGTCAATACCAAACTCGATCTCCCTCTCCGGTGGTAAACTGGGCAACTCTTAAGGAAACACATCAGGAAATTCCCTCACAATGGTAACATCCTCCACCCTGCTCTCCTTCACACTGGTATCTATGACACATGCCAAGAAGGCTTCACAGCCTCTTCCCATCAGTTTATCAGCTAACAAAGCTGAAACAAGCCTTGGCGGTGTCAACTTTCTGTCCCCTCTGAAAACTACTTTCTGACCCTCACCTAGATCAAATTCTACTTTCTTTCGACCACAATCTAGCTTCACCCTATATTTCTCCATAATGTCCATTCCGACAATCACATCTAACCCCTTCAGATCTAGAGGTAGCAGATCCAATACCAAACTAGATCCCTCAATCACAAGCTCACAATCTCGAAAGATCCAGCTTACAATAACATCCCTACCTAACGGAGTACAAACAAGAAAAAAATCATCCAAAAGAACTGACTGCATACTAGGCAATATTATACTTACAGAGACATAAGAATGCGTGAAACTGAAACAAAAAAGAACATATACATCATAATGAAAAGTCGAGCCATACCAAGAATAACCAAAGTGCCGCAAGTGCTCCTCCCGTGTCATGGCAAACACCCTAGCCTGTGCTTGCCCTCTCGGTCTCCCTAGAGGATTAGACTTCCTCACTGACCCAGAACTGCCCACCCCAACAAATGGTCTGGTCCCTACTATCTCTGCTCTCCTCTGAGCCTGTGGCTGAGATCCTTCCCCTCTAGTCATCTGAGGACCTTTAATTCTATGGCCCTTCTCTCCACACTTGAAGCAGGCACCTAAAAGCTTATAACACTCTCCCTGATGCAGCTTCCCACAGTGCTCACATTGAGGATTCTGGTTCCTGCTTCTCTCAGTTATGTTGTTTCCTCCCAATGAGGAAGCCTGTACTGACACTGTCCTGATCTGCTGAGGGGCACTACTGCCACCCTGACTTTGAGTCCTGGTACTCTTTCGACCCTTGTCAGCTGATTGCACACTACCCCCTCTCCTGGATGACTGCTTTCTGCTCTTTCTCTTCCTGCTCACCTCCTGCCTGATATTCTTCAGCTTCTCAGCCTAGAGTGCAGCATCCACCAGTTGCTGATAATCACAAAAATTGTGAATGATTACCTTCTCCTTGATGCCCAAGTGGAGGCCTCCCTCAAACTTTCTGCACTTGTCTTCCTCATTGGCCACAATGTGAGCTGCATATCGGGATAACTAGGTGAATCTCAGCTCAAACTCGCTAACAGTCATCTCCCTTTGAGTCAAATTGAGAAACTCCCTGGCCTTTTCTGTAGGAAAATCCCGGTGTGAACATCACATGCCCATGGTGCGAAAAACAAAAATTTTTATTCCGGGACCTTCCCAAAAGCCAGGATCCAAGTGTATATATAACAAACTCAAACCGAACGACCAAAGGAGACCGTCTCTAACTGTTGGACCCCGAATTTCTGGTGAAAATTAGAATATTAAAATGATTTTAAATGAGAAAGAAATTGGTGAGACAATTTATGAATTTAAGGAAATTTGAGGAAATTAAGAAAAAAAAATTTATGAGAAAAGAATTGTTTAATTTTGAGGACTTTGATATTTGAGTGAACTTGTATGGATTATGAGAAGAAAGTGGATGAGTTGATTGAAATAAAGTTAAATAGCAAGAATTGAAAAGAAAAAAAGTGTGAAAAATTGAAGAATTTAGAAAGTTTGACTTTGGGGATAAATAGTGATTAAATGGTTGACTTGAGAGTTGACTTTTTGTTTGAGTCAAAATTTGAGAAAACGATCTTCTGGAAACTTGTAGATTATGTCAAGAGCTTTCCGTAGCCATAAAGTTTGATATTTTTCGATATATGGAGTGTAAGTTATGATCAGTCAAAGTTAAGTATGAAATTTGTTTGAAGTTTGACTTTTGGGGTTGATAGTTGACTTTTGATCTAGGCAAAATTTGAGAAAATGATCTACATGAAACTCGTAGATTATGTCGAGAGCTTTTTGTAGACATAAAGTTTGCTATTTTTCGATGTCGGGATTGAGAGTTATGATTTTCCAAAGATATGCTTTGTTTTGAAAATGCTATTAAGTATAGATTTGTGTGTTCTATGCTTCGAGGCCTCTCGTCGTATGAATTTCGTTTGAATTAGAGTAAGTGGTCTTCATGAAAGTTTTAGATGATATTTTTATCTTTCCATTGATATAAAGTTTGCAATTTTTTTGATATCGGGGCTAGGAGTTATGAGCGATTAAAGATTGGAAGTCGTTAGGAAAAGCTGTTTTGGACAGAATCTTTGATTGAGGTTATGACCTCTTTTGAGACCTAATTTGATTTTGGGTTCTTTAGGGAAGTTGTAGAGGTTCCTTTGATCTTTTTATTGACACCAAATTCATCAAATTCCGAGTTCGGGATTAAGAGATATGATTCTTGGAAAATTCAGGTATAAGTATGCATTTGAAGTCTTGTAATTTGGTTTGAACTCCGACCCTTTTGTAATCTTTTGCTTATAATTCCTTCGTCCGACATCCAATTGATTTGATTCTCAAAGCGTTGGATTCCTAAGACAATTGCGTTCATTTTTATGAAGAATTATAATTTTTAGGAGATTAAATGGAAAGAGATTGATTGAACCAAAGTAAGAGATGGGTTATAGGTTATAAGTTGGATAATTTTCTGAACATGGTTCAGTACTTTACGATTTTCGGGAGCTGTACAACTCTGAATGAGTTGATTCTTGAGGGAAAATAAAGTTAAGATATAGCGCTACAACTCTTGTGAAGGGATCGAAATTTAATTTCATCCCTAAGATTGTTAATTTTTGGAATTAAATTCGCGTAATGTTCAGTCTCGGATTTTGTGAAGGTCCGCTAGTATTTCAGCTATAACTTCTTCGTTTCTGATCCGAATTGTGCGCGGTTGGTGGCGTTGGATTCGTATGATCCAGAGGAACAATTTTCATGAAGAAAGTTTGTCGAAATTATTTCGTTTAGATGCTTGAAAACAGGACGCAAGTAGTCAGTTTTTTAAAGTTTCTGCAGGGGTAATTTTGGAATTAGGCAAATAAGTGAGGGCAAAATGGTCATTTGCCCTCCGTTTTTAATGACATGGCAGAACACATGGGAGGCTGTCGTATTAACATCTGGAACCCACGAAATTTACATGAAAAATAAGAAAAAGAAGAAGAAACGTTGAAGAAGAAGAAGGAGAGGCATGGTCGGTTATGGTGGAGAGGAAGGGAGGAGAAGCAAGTTGCGATTTTTCTCCATGATTTTCAAGAGATTTTCGTTTGTTTTCAAGGGGAAGACATGGAAGAAGAAGGAAGCTTGTCTTGGAGCTCCATAAATAACGAAAATGGAGGAGAAAAAGGTAAGAGAGAGAAAGTTATGGTTTTAAAATTTTGATGAGTTTGATGGTTGATTAAGCTTGGAATGGTTATGGATTTAGCTTATCTATGATTATTTGAAGAGATTAGACTATGGTTATGTTTAATTTTGTTTATGGAAGATTCTAGAGAGAGAAAGCTTAGTGAAGAAGATGATGAATAGTTAAATTTAGGGGTTTTTGAAATTGATGATTTAGATAGCTTGAATTAGTGATGAATTTGAGATATCCTAAGTTAATTTTGATGTTTATGCTTTAGGTGAAGTTTAATTTGAAAAATTGTAAATTGGAGGTTTAGGCTTAATTTGGAATTTGGGGATTTTCCCAAATTTTGTGAATTAATGGTGTAGAATCATCAATAATAGCATGAATTGATGAAATATGGAATCAATTTTGAAGAAGTTATGATTTATGATATGGAATTTGTGTAAATTGGTTTAGGTCAATTTTGAAAATTGGGGATTTTCAAAATTGGAGATTGAAATAGCTTGAATATGAGAGGAATTGATATTTCCTAAGTTCAATTTGAGAAATTAAGTTAAGTATGATATTGAATTTGATTGGATTGGTTTAGGTTCAATTTGTAATTTGGGGGTTTTTGAAATTAGTGATGTAACTATCTTGGAATTAGTAAGAATTGATGATTTATGCATCAAATTGAAGGATTAAGTTATTTATGAGATTAAATTTTGATGAAATTAATTTAGGGAATTTTCAATTGGAAGGAAGAAAGGAGAAAAGGTCAAATTGAAGCATTGGACAAGATGTTAGCATGGATATGAGGTGGGTAGTATATTTATTTTTTTTAATGTTGGACCCCACCCCCACTCGTAGGTGTTTGCGAGTTATCTTCGGCGAGTGTTCTTGGTGATACTGCGGTATCCAACCATTAATCGCTTTGTCCTCTTTGGTCAAATGGGTGAGCCACTACGAACCCACGACCTCAAGGTTTTGTTGTTTCTAAGAACACGCCTCTCACCATCGAGCCAAGACAAAAGCGATTAATGGTTGATGCTTGGATCACCAAGAACACTCGCCAAGAAGATAACTCGCAAACACCTACGGGTGGGGTGTGGGGACCAACACTAACGGTATCCACGCAGAAATCGGAGAACCTAACCGGGACAAACCCTTTGACCCGGGAATAGCTAGAACAAATTAAAGACTGCTAGATCTTACCTTTGTTCTTGGAGAGCTTGGAAAAAAAATGGAAAAGCTTGAGAAGAAAATGCTTGAAGATGGAGAAGCACGATGATGAGAAGAGTTAGAAACCTTTTTCTTTCAACTTCTCTTCAAAGCCAACGATGATCATAAGCAAAAAGACCTTGAGAAACTCTTTCTATTTCTTCTTTTATATCCCACGATCATCATCTTTTCTCCATCAACTTGTATTTTGTCCTTTAGTACACTTGTCTTTAACATTTAAAGGCATTAAATGTTAAAGGATGAGTCATCAAAGTTAAAGGAAGCTTCTCCCCTCCTTCCTCCACGTTACAAGCATATATATATATATATTAATTAATTCTTTAATTAATTAATTCTATATATATATATATATAATTGCTAAAGTGGTACAGTCACATTGGGGTAGGTCCTACAGGGCCCCGGCATGAAAAAACTACCGAAAACCTTTTTCAGCAATATCAATGTCGCGATCTCATCGGGACATATCTCGATCTCATCGGGATCCATTTAATCCTGTTACTCTCTATTTTTTGAAACTCTGTCCAAAACTATTTTACGAGTTCTCCGAGACACTCTTATGCGTGTGACCCATTAGGTTCCCGGTTATGTTGGCCACTTAGATTAACACTTAATCTAAGCAAGTCATGAGCGGTATCTAGCAACACATCATGACCCCCAATTGATCGGAAAGTAATTGGTTTAACGAATGAACATATATTCATCAGGAACCATATCACGAACCCTTCCATAGACAATTACCGTGCAATTCGTCCTTTCACCATGCTATACCCCACTTGGTTATGAGTATGGGCAATGCGTCAACTCTTTACTAGACTGACTATGTCAAATCTAGTCCAAGTGATTTCAGTTCTTATCCTGGGACTCATTACTTTATATGTCACTGAAGACACTCTTCACGACATACATACTCCGACCAGAGATTTCTAAGTAATGACCGACAAGAGGCCATGGGTATCATCTTCGCTATCACGTAAGTGGTGAATCCTCTATTGGCTACTCAATTACCTTGAATACCTCAAACTGCACTCCAAGCACCACCCTATGAGCGACCTCTGTAAGGCAACAAGGAATGGAGTCAAAGCACGTAATCAAGATCCAAGATATCCTCGAGCACCTCAAGTCAAGGATACTTGCACCATTCTATGATGAGATTATCACCGACATTAGAATAAGACATCCATGTGATAATCTCATGGCGAGTCATCCAATGTACTTACTACCTCTAGTAAGCATCCACATCTCAACCCTAAATATCTCATATTTACAGCTTTACGAGATCCACCGCTGATCAAATCAAGGAGCTTGAGATGTGCTAGTCTTCCGGATTCCGATGTCCAGTCTCGAATCCTATGACTAGGATAATTTAGATAATGACATAATTGCACATGATAGGAATCTCGATAGTATGATCACATCATAATTTCCTTCATGCTATGTCATATATCATGGACTTCATTAATTTGATTACTGATCTATATCAATTCATAAATAATGAACAACAAATTAATGAAATATGCCTTTATTTATTTATTTATAAAGAATGTACACAACTATGTACAAAATGCGCTAAAAGGCGATTGCCTTCGAGGCACTACTCTAACAATCTCCCACTGACCTAAAGCCAATCGCCTGATATCTAATACCATAAAGCGAGTACATGAGAATCAAAACTCTTTTGTGACAATGGCTTCGTCAACGGATCAAGCAATATTCGCTTTCGGTGGGAACTCTCTCGATCTGGACATCACCACGCCCTATGATCTCCTTATCAAATGATATCTGCGAGTGCGTGTTTGGATCGTTGATGAGACCTTGGTTCCTTCGCTTTGCACAATAGCCCCATTGTTGTCACAATACAATCAGATGGGCCCATCATCATTAGGAACCACACCAAGTTCAAGAATGAACTTCTTGATCCAAACTACTTCCTTTTACGCTTCAAGCGGCAATGTACTCTGCCTCGGTTGTTGAATCGACGATGTCTCTTGTTTGAACTCTTCCAACCGATCGCCCCGCCATTCAGCAGTGAATACATAACCTGATTGGGATTTGGAATCATCCTTATCGATTGAAAATCGCATCTGTATACCGCCACTGGAGATCTCCATCCCATATATCAAGAAAACATCCTGAGTCCTTCGTAAGTACTTAAGGATATTCTTGATAGCCACCCAGTGACCCTCACCAGGATCCAATTGGTATCTGCTCGTAACACTTAGAGCATATGATACATCGGGTCTCGTACATAGCATAGCTTACATGATAGATCCTACCGCTGATGCATACGGGATCATATCCATGCGCATCCTCTCATCTTGTGTCTTAGGACACATAGATTTCTAGAGTGTTATCCCATGAGTCACGGGAAGGTACCCTCTCTTGGATTGCTCCATGCTAAACCTCTTTAGCATCTTGTCTATGTACGTTGATTGTGAAAGACCAAGCAACCTTTTTGATCTATCTCTATAGATCCTTATCCCAAGGATATATGTTGCTTCACCAAGGTCTTTCATGGCAAATTGTTTGGACAACCAAATCTTGACTGATTGCAGCATAGAGACATCGTTTCCTAGTAATAATATGTCATCCACATATAGCATAAGGAATACGATTGCAGTCCCATTAACCTTCTTATACACACGGTGTTCATCCGGATTTTGTGAGAAACCAAACTCTTTGATTACCTCATCAAAACGGATATTCCAACTCTGGATGCTTGCTTCAATCCATAGATGGATTTACGAAGCTTGCATACCTTTTCGTCATCATAGGAGGTGAAGCCCTCGGGTTGTGTCATATACATCCTCATTAGATTTCCATTTAGGAAAGTCGTCTTCACATCCATTTGCCATATCTCATAATCATAATGAGTGGAAATGGCTAGAGTATTCTAATGGATTTAAGCATTGCTCTTTGGGTCAAGGTCTCGTCGTAGTCAACTCCTTGTCTTTGATTTAAAACCTTTAGCCACAAGCCTTGCTTTATAGGTAATTACATTACCATCCATGTCGGTTTTCTTTTGAAAACCCATTTGCACCCTATGGGTTTTATTCCTTCGGGTGCCTCAACCAAAGTCCATACTTGGTTTCTATACATGGAATCCATTTCGGCCTTCATGGCATGAAGCCATTTCTCAGACTCGAACTCTTAAGAACCTCTTCATAGGTGGTAGGCTCATCATCTTCTATGAAAGATGACGTCATTCTGTTCATTCACGAAATCCATATCTCTCAGAACAGGCGTATCCTACGTGACTCTCGAACTTCGTGTGTTGTAGAAGGTTGAATCATTACTTCATCTGTATGAGTTATAGTTTCAGGTTCAGGTAGTTGATCTGCGTTTGTTCGCGCATCTTGAACTTCTTCAAGTTCAATTTTGCTCCCACTGTCTTCTTGTAAAAGAAATTCTTTCTCTAAAAAGACAACATGCCTCAAACAAACACCTTTTGTTCCTCGCCAGTAGAATCGATATCCCTTGTTTCTTTAGGATATCCTACGAACAAACACTTGTCAGACTTTGCATCAAGTTTATCTGACTGTGTCCGCTTCACATAAGCAGGACAGCCCCAAACTTTCAAATGAGTAAGATAGGGTCTTTTGTTAGTCCACATCTCATATGGAGTAACATCAACTGTCTTTGATGGGACTCTGTTTAGCAAGTAAACAGCTGTCTCGATTGCATACCCCCAAAAGGATTTTGGTAACTTTGCAAAGCCCATCATTGATCGTACCATGTCTAACAAGGTTCGATTTCTCCTTTCTGCCACACCATTATGCTGCGGTGTGTAAGGAGGATTCCATTGAGATAAAATCCCATTATCTCTGAGATAATCCAAAAACTCTTGGTCTAAGTATTCCCCACCACGATCAGATCGTAATGTCTTGATACTTTTCCCAAGTTGGTTTTCTACTTCATTTTTGAATTGTTTGAACTTTTCAAATGCTTCAGATTTTTATCTCATCAGATACAAGTACCCATATCGAGAATAGTTATCGATAAAGGTAATGAAGTAAAGAGAACCACTTCTAGCATAGATGGACATCGGATCGCATACATCTGAATGTATTAGGTCTAATACTCGATTATTGCTCACCCTTTCCTTAAAGGGTAACTTAGTCATCTTGCCTAATAAACAAGATTCGCATGTGTCATATGATTCATAATGAAATGACCCTAAACTACCACTCTTATGGAGCTTAGCTATGCGTTTCTCATTTATATGGCCAAGGCGACAATGCCATAAGTAAGTTGATTTTAAATTATCTCGTTTATGTCTTCTCGTGTCATTGACATTCATAATTGGATGTGACATATCTAATATGTAAATTCCATTGCATAAAGTACCAGTACCATAAAGCATTCCATTCAAACTAATAGAACAACCATTGTTACTAAAAGTCAAATGGAAACCAAATCTATTTAAATAAGAAATGATAATATGTTCTTTGTTAATACAGGTACAAAATAACAATCATCCAATTTAATTACAAGCCCAGTGGGGAGTGACAAAAAGTAAGTGCCTACGGCTAATTCAGCTGCTCTTGCTCCATTTCCCACACGCAGGTCTACCTCTCCCTTCATGAGCTGTCTACTATCCCTGAGGCCCTGCATATCATTGCATATGTGTGAGCCACAACCGGTATCTAATACCCATATGTTATGGTCAGAAACAGTATTAACTTCAATGACAAACATACCTGAAGAAGTCGAGGCATCTGATGCCTTCTTCTGCTTCAATTCATCCAGATAGACTTTACAGTTCCGCTTCCAGTGACCAGTCTTGCCACAATGGAAGCAAGTTCCTTTTGGTGCAGTCTCTTTAGTTTTCTTCTTGGCTGTACTTCCTTTTGGTTTCTTAGACCTTTTCTTCTTCTGTTTCTTTTTCTTTGAACCAGAAGAAGAGTCCACCATCAGCACTTGCTTGCTATCCTTCTTGATTGCTTGCTCTGCTGTCTTGAGCATATTGATCAACTCAGGGATTGTTGTGAATACTTGGTTCATCCGATAGTTTAACACAAACTGTGAATAACTATCAGACAATCCAACCAGAATTAAGTCAATACTTAATTCATAATCCATGACAAAACCTAAGACGGCCAATCTCTCAATATACCCATTCATCTTGGTCATCTTGCTGCGCAGATGAACTGGAGTCATCTTAGTAGTGAAGAGTAGCCTCGAGGTCTCGAACCTTTCGGATCGAAGCTTGCTAATCAAACACTCCTAAGATGAAACACTATGGTATGAGCATCCATAGACTCTTGCTACTTCGCAGCTCTGGTGACATCGAGGCAAGCGTGATGCGGTAGCCATGTCACCGCCTTTAAGATGCTTTGATATGCTTTCGATCCTCATCGGAAGCATCGGCGAGAGTGGATCGGGAAGTGGAACATCTAGGATATATCCCACTTCCTCGGACACGAGAACAATTCTCGATTTCTCGTAATCGAGAAAATTTGGTCCAGTTAACTTGTTCGATTCCATAAGCGAGCGCAAGTTCACACTTGAAATCATCTTCAATAACCTATAGGGAAAGAGAGAAAGAATGTTAGAATAGAATTACATGCATGATCATAAGGACTTGAATGACATGCATATGGCTCCCACTAGTTTCATAGAATCCATAACCTCAAGATTAATCCAAGAAACATTATGAAATAATGTCCTAGTGGGTCGATATCCGACATTCCTAAAAATGACCTTGGGTTTGCCCAACAAGCCACCTTAGTTCAATCGGTAGGTATCGGTCATACCAATTGCATCATAGATAGATATCCAACATTCCTAAAATGACCTTGGGTTTGCCCAACAAGCCACCTTAGTTCAATCGGCAGATATCAATCATACCATTTCCATCTTAGGTGCAACTATCGACTAGTGCTATCAACTTTTGATGTATGCACACACATTGAGTTATCAACTCTTGATGCGTGTACATCTGATGTAAACTAACCAATTTCGCCTATGTCCACGTTGACCTTGAGTTTGCTCAACAAATCAACGCTTCTAGTGAAAACCGACCCATTAATCCGAAAATCTCATTTTTCATGGTTCGAACATATCCGTATAGAGTGAGCTTGGGTTTGCCCAACAACCCAACTCTATAAGAACTCTGGTTCTCCCCATATTAATGGAAGGCGTTAGTTTTCATATGATTTGAGGGTTTTCAGGTCTCATCTTCTTCTTCTCCAAGCCGTAGGATTATAGTCACCATGACTATATGGAATGACTTAGGGTACTTCATCAATCACATTGAATTTATACCTAAAATCATCCATCATCCCTCCTTTGCATGTTATAAGTCGACTTGTGTATGTATAAGTTTACTTTATGCCTCTAATAAGTCGACTTATGCATGTGTAAGTCGATTTATGCAATCTTATACCTAACAAGTCGACTTGTACCATTGCAAGTCGACTTATCGTCTACGATGCGATTTTACAAGTCGACTTGTACATTGTGTAAGTCGACTTATCCAAGAGAAATTGCTATCTAATCGGCTAATTTCTCAATCCGTGTAGTTCAAATTCACAATACCAAGTCTAATACACTTTAGCTTGATATACCAATGAAACACTTTCATTGTTGCTTACCATATATAGTCAAACTATATATGAAGAATTTGAAATCGGTGAATATACTGTTATTCACTTGGATTTTCAAATAATTTGAGAATATCAAATTATCGACCTAAGTATCTCTAGGTAGTCTACACTTTATCAAGACTACTTCGGCACTGGTCACAAAATTTGTGACGGCCAAAACAATCAAGATAAGGGAATATACTATCGAGACGCTAATGAGACACATTTGAGATCCGAAAATTATTTGGAAACCTAATTTCAAAAAATTCATTTCGGCAAGCATAAAAAATCAATGTAACACATTTTTAATCACATTAAAAATGATCCAAGGCATTGGAACTGAAATCTACACAATTTCTTAGTCCAAACAAAACAACTCCAGCAATTTTCTCAAAACTGCCAAGTTCTATGTTTTGCTTGAAAAACCCATTGAAACAATTTCAATAAATTCTGAGAAAATTACAGAGGTCACTAAATGTTCTCAACATACTCCATGAATTTTTTCAGGATTTATTTCCATCAAAAACTCATTCAACCTCAGCAACAATGCCAATACAAAATCTGTGTTCCTTAACACAGCTATTCCCAGCAGCACACAATAAATTCTCAAATAAATAGTAAATCACCTCGAAAACATTTTTACATCCACATAGACATTCATAAACATCTTAGGGACATGTAGGTGAAAGAAAATCCAAAAAAACATTTTTCTACAATTTATTCTCGAATTTATAAGCATGCCTGTTCAGTGAATGTGCACAAAGACAGCACCCAGCACATTAGGGAATAAATTAGCAAAACCATATCAAATCAAATTGATAAATTCCGGGCTTCCACAGACATATGCAACAACATCTAGTGAACATATCTGGGCAAGAAAATTTCGAAAACTATATCTCATACTGAATTCGAAATTCAACACATACAACATGCATCATCATCACAAGCTATAGCAACTCCGACCTAGTCATGGTTTCGTTGTTATATACGACACAAGTGGCTCTGATACCACTGTAGGAAAATCCCAGCGTGAACATCACATGCCCACGGTACGGAAAACAAAATTTTTTTTCCGGGACCTTCCCAAAAGCCAGGATCCAAGTGTATATATAACAAACTCAAACCGAACGACCAAAGGAGACCGTCTCTAACGGTATCCACGCAGAGATCGGAGAACCTAACCGGGACAAACCCTTTGACCCGAGAATAGCTAGAACAAATTAAAGACTGCTAGATCTTACCTTTGTTCTTGGAGAGCTTGGAAAAAGATGGAAAAGCTTGAGAAGAAAATGCTTGAAGATGGAGAAGCACGATGATGAGAAGAGTTAGAAACCTTTTTCTTTCAACTTCTCTTCAAAGCCAACGATGATCATAAGCAAAAAGACCTTGAGAAACTCTTTCTATTTCTTCTTTTATATACCACGATCATCATCTTTTCTCCATCAACTTGTATTTTGTCCTTTAGTACACTTGTCTTTAACATTTAAAGGCATTAAATGTTAAAGGATGAGTCATCAAAGTTAAAGGAAGCTTCTCCCCTCCTTCCTCCACGTTACAATCATATATATATATATATATATATTAATTTTTTAATTAATTAATTCTATATATATATATATAATTGCTAAAGTGGTCCAGTCACACTGGGGTCGGTCCTACCGGGCCTCGGCATGGAAAAACCACCGAAA
Organism: Erythroxylum novogranatense; assembly: GCA_029891385.1. NCBI lineage: Eukaryota > Viridiplantae > Streptophyta > Magnoliopsida > Malpighiales > Erythroxylaceae > Erythroxylum > Erythroxylum novogranatense. The sequence goes on along the minus strand of CM057226.1, from coordinate 56,994,463 downwards.
ACTTTTTTCAACAATATCGATGTCGCGATCTCATCGGAATCCATTTAATCCTGTTGCTCTCCATTTATTGGAACTCTGTCCAAAACTATTTTACGAGTTCTCCGAGACACTCTTATGCGTGTGACCCATTAGGTTCCCGGTTATGTTGGCCACTTAGATTAACACTTAATCTAAGCAAGTCATGATCGGTATCTAGCAACACATCATGACCCCCAATTGACCAGAAAGTAATTGGTTTGACGAATGAACATATATTCATCAGGAACCATATCACGAACCCTTCCATAGACAATTACCGTGCAATTCGTCCTTTCACCATGCTATACCCCACTTGGTTATGAGTATGGGCAATACGTCAACTCTTTACTAGACTGACTATGTCAAATCTAGTCCAAGTGATTTCAGTTCTTGTCCTGGGACTCCTTACTTTATATGTCACTGAAGACACTCTTCACGACATACATACTCCGGCCAGAGATTTCTAAGTAATGACCCTGACAAGAGGCCATGGGTATCATCTTCTGCTATCACAGAAGTGGTAAATCCTCTATTGGCTACTCAATTACCTTGAATACCTCAAACTGCACTCCAAGCACCACCCTATGAGCGACCTCAGTAAGGCAACAAGGAATGGAGTCAAAGCACGTAATCAAGATTCAAGATATCCTCGAGCACCTCAAGTCTAAGGATACTTGCACCATTGCTATGATGAGATTATCACTGAAATTAGAATAAGACATCCATGTGATAATCTCATGGCAGGTCATCCAATGTACTTACTACCTCTAGTAAGCATCCACATCTCAACCCTAAATATCTCATATTTATAGTTTCTGAGATCCACTGCTTGATCAAATCAAGGAGCTTGAGATGTGCTAGTCTTTCCGGATTACCGATGTCCAGTCTCAGTAATCCTATGACTAGGGATAATTTAGATAATGACATAATTGCACATGATACGAATCTCAGTAGTATGATCACATCATAATTTCCTTTATGCTATATCATATATCATGGACTTCATTAATTTGATTACATATCTATATCAGTTCATAAATAATGAACAACAAATTAATGAAATATGCCTTTCTTTATTTATTTATAAAGAATGTACACAACTAGGTACAAAATGCGCTAAAGGCGATTACCTTCAGGGCACTACTCTAATATTTTCCTACATATAGACCCGGGAGAGGTATTTCTTCCTAAACAACTCTCCAAAATCCCTCCATGAAAGCGCTGGTGGCACAGTCTGACTCTGTGACACAGACTCCCACCAGTGAAGAGCATCCCCCTGCAATAAACTCACTGCATACTCTAGTTTCTCCTCCTCTGAACACTTCATCTGTATAAGGACCCTCTCTGTCCTCTTCATCTAAGCTTCAGCTTCCTCTAGATTGATGGTACCTTGAAAGTCCATCGCTCTAAACTTTCGCAGTTTATCATACTGCCCGCCCCAAATCACTGGAGCTGGCACTGGAGCCTGAGATCCCTGGCCCAAGGCAAAGGTGAAAGCCTGGGCAAATGCCTAGAAAAAATGCGGATCCATCGTAGGCATAGTAGGAGGAGGAGGAGGTGGAGGCTCCTCGGGTTGCACACTAGGTGCCTCAGAACCAGGAGTAGAATGTGTCCCTGCATCTTGTGGGATATGGGACTCATCCGTGCTCCCCTAGTGAGAGCGAGAACGAAGCCGAGCTCCTCGAGTTCTACTCCAAGGTGGCATATTACTCCTTCAAAAGAAAACCAGTGAAAAACTTTAGTTCATGCAAAAATAATTTGTCAAAGTGTATCGTACGATTGAACTCATGCAAAATCCTATTTAAATCATGCACAATCAATATTGAGGTATGTAAAATCAGTTAAAATAGTGCAAAAGAACACAAAGAATGCAATTTGCATGTAAGGCATAAAATCCTAATTTTTCTTCTTCTACCTGAACCTAAACCAAAAGCTCTGATACCATAAGTGTTGGAACCCCTCCGTGGTGAGTCGCGGGTCTGACGTCCTGCGTGACATCTGGACACGCATCTCACGAGGGAGGAATTCCTCACCACGAACTTAAACTCAAAACAGACTTAATTTAATGTCATCCGAACCAATCTCGAGAAATTCATCCTAGTAATCCTCCAATAAAAATTAATCTGCTTAGGGCCCATAATTAATTATGATTCCTAAGATAAAATGAAATTCCATGTCTATATAATAATTAGAAATGAAAATCACTTCAATCGAAGCTCCCGAGATCAAGAAATCACCGAAATATGGAAGCATGTTCAATATATCCGACTAATTGTCTCTCTTTGAAAACATCCGACAAAATCCAACTTATCCCAAAAATTCTAAAATTTGTATGAGAGGGTAGAAAAATTTTCTTAGAAAACCAATGCTTCAAAAATCGAGTGAATTGGAGGCCAAACGAAAAAGTTACAAGCAAAAGAGTGAGAGGAGGCTTAATTTGGAAAAAAGAAGAAGAAAAAATCAGAAAATGAAAGAAAATATAAAACGCACAAACGGCGTCACCTCGCGCGTGCGGGCCGCTGGCGCTTGCCGTCGTAAGCTGCTCACGAGGGCACCAGCTAGTCCGAAATTCCATATATATATATATATATATATATACACATATGATTTGTTTTTTTTGTTTTTCTTTGGAAACCAAACATTACACCTGAAATTTTTTGAATATTCATAACTCTTCATACCGAATTTGAAAATTCACAAATTTTGTATCAATAAAAAGGTAAAAGGAAGCTCTACAACTTCTATGAAGGATTGAAAAACTAGTTTGGTTCTTAAGGGGTTCAAAAATTGCTTCAAAGTTTCTACCTCTAAATTTAAATTTTCCACAAAATGGCTGAAACTCGGAAATTTATATCTTTTAACACAAAAGTCCAAAAATGGTAAATTATACCCCATTGGAAAGATAAAAAGATGATCTACAAGTTTCATGAAGGGAGTAAAAATCAATTCAGTCTTTTAAAGAGGTAAAAACCCTCTCAAAGTTTCTGCCTATACAATAGCCAATGGAACGGTAACTTGACCAAATGAACAGTACCTGCCATTTTCCCAACCTCATAACTTTTTATTCCTAACTCCAATAATTGCAAATTATACATTAATAGAAAGGTAGAAATACAAGATACATTTTCTATGAAGAGTGTAAAAATCGAAGCAGACTTTAATGGGGTGAAAAACCCTTCCAATGGTACTGCACAATTATGACCCTCATCAACAGTAACTGAAATCTTTCAGCCCTCATAACTTCTTCATCCTAAGTCCAAATTTGACAAATTATACATCATTGGAAAGCTCTAAAAAATAATACATTATTCAAGAAGACATCCCAATTCAATTCAAGCTTTAAAATGTTCTAAAACCCAAACCAAGTTTCTGCCCAAATTTGCCAAATGAACAGTAACTGAAATAGGTCTATCCCCCATAAGTTTTTATTCCTAACTCCAAATAAGGCACATTATACACCATTAGAAAGCTCTAAAAATATGCTACAATATTCAAGCAGACCCCCAAATGAATTCAAGCTCTAAGAAGGTCTAAAACCTAAGCAAAGTTTCTGCCCATTTTAGGAAAAATTGGACAACACCTCCCCTATAATGTATCTAGCCAAAATCTTCAATCCAATTCATTTACCTGCATAAAAACTCAATTTACACAATCCTCAAAATTTTCAAAGCACAAACCAATCCAATATCCCATAATATCTACTCCAATGGCAGCCACCACTCTTAGGCATCTATCCATTTCAAAACCTAAAGAAATACAATCTCATGCTTACTTTTATCAATTTCAACCATACATCCATACATTCTTAGAAAACATATACAAGATACATTTTAAACTTCAAAACCCTTATATTTACATGGAAACAAGTTGATACAAAGTTTTAGAGGGCATTTAGCCCGATTACATCCGAAATAATAGAAGTCAAAGTACAAAGGACACCAAATGTCCAAAATGCTAGCTAAAGCTTTATTTTCTCAAAACATGACTTCAAAAGCAAAATGCATCGGAGTAGTGCCTCAATCTCGATGCGGTGACTCGGTTTTCACTCAATACCTATGGAGGGGAAATGAGGTGGGTGAGCTCGACGGCTCCGTGGGTCATAACTTAATAAACGAGAAAATAAACAAAAACCATTATACATTCATTTATTTTCAAACAAGATCTCATTGATAAAAGCGTTTTCAATTTTCTCAAATCTCTTCACAGAATTTATCACGTCAAACAAATTTACAAATATAACACTTCACAAAACATCCTAACATTTCACAAAATCACAAATAAAGTGGTTCAGGTGGATTCAAAACGAAACATACTACACATTCCCACAAATCGGTCATGTGTAGTCGTGACTTATGGGAGTCCGTGAGGAACTCCAATGCCACTAGCGGACAGGCAGGAGAAGCCTATGGAAAGACAGGTGCACCTGACTCTTATGGGACCACCACAAACCCAAAGAAAACATACATTTCACATAATTCACACAATTTAAACTCATTAGCCTCAATTGGTCTTTACCAAATTCACTTTCATATAATTTGCCAAAATGGCAATCTTTTTCCGAAATCACAAATTCTTGTCTTTTTCACTTACCAAACCATTAAACAAATCATTCCAACATAAATTCATAATCAAAGAACATCACATACAAGTTCAAAACATCACAAAGAGTAATTCCTACAAAAATTCTAAGTCATTGGAAAACCTTAATTAGCATTTATTATAAAAACGGTAATATGCCTATTAACTCAATTATTAAGGAATCACCCACCTTAAATCCTTTGGCTTGGAGGTTGGTCAATTGGCTGTTCTTCTAACTCCAATTGCCTCACTTCACCTTTATTAAGCATAAATAACCCATAAGCATAAGAGATAGCAAAATTGGAATTTCTAAGGAAAAGAAAACATAAATTCGATCCTCTCTAACCTTACCCATGCCTTTACGAACCTATTCGAACTAAAATCGATCTAAATTAAGCAAAGAATTTCAAAAACCCTTACCTTAGGAATTAACCCACGACAATTGCTTTTGCTTCTAAGGAAAGCTTAAACTCTTCCTCTTCTTTTTTTCTCCTTAAAGAAACTCTTAATTCTCCTTTCTAAAGCAAGACAAAGCAAATCTCTTACTTCTCTTCTTCTTCTTCTTCAACCGAAGGCTCCCTCTCTTTTTCTCTTCTAAGTTTCGAAATTCTCCTCTCTTTGGTGATTGTCGTAAGTCTCTTAAAAGACTTAAGGGAAAACTTGCTTCTTAACTTAACCTAAGCCCTCCAAAACTACGTAGTTTCATTTACTCTTCTTTTTCCTTAACAATTTCGTAGCTTCCTTCCTTCATACGGCTACTACTCAATCCTTCCTTCTTTCATTCTCCTTTCTTAACTTAAATGTCATTAAAAGGACTATAATGCCCCTCCTTATAAGCCTTAACTCTTAAAAACCTAAGTGAACTTCCTAAATTGCCCTTATGCCTCTCTTATTCTTTTAAATTCTAACAACTTATTAAAATTCCAATTTTAAGTAAATACCTCCAATTAATTCCTATTAATTAAGTACTAAAAATCCCAAATTATTCTAATTAAAAGAAATTATCAATCTAAACCTCAAATAAATAAAACATGCTTAATGCGAATCGGGGCCTAACATACGTGGTGGAAGAAATGAAGAAAGAAAGAAGTACACCATGGAAGGGAGGACCAAGAGCTTTGAAGAAAAGAATAGCAATGAAGAATGTTGGAAATGTGAAAAAAGAGGTCATCATGCTAGAGAATGCAAAAGTTCTTCCATTTTCCAGAAAAATGACAAGAATGACAAAGGAAAGAAGAAAGCTAATCTTGTAGCCACTTGGAGTGATGATGAGGAAGCATATCAAAGCAATGATGAAAACAACCTAGCTCTTATGGCAAATAGGTCCTTAACAAGTGATGATGAAGATGAGGTAATGGTCTTTGATCAAGATCTTAAAGATTCTTTTACTGCTTTACAAATTGATTTTGAAGAAGCTATTGAAATCAACAAGAAATTGAAAAAGAAAATAAGAGAACTAGTTGCTGCAAATAGTGTTTTGCATGAGACTATTGATGATTTAGATTACACTAAGGAAGATCATTTGCATGCCTTGCTAAAAAAAGAAAATCTTACTAGTGAACTTAATAGACTTAGAAAGGAGTTTTCTTATGTGGTTGGAAAATTTGCTGGTGGAAATGAAAAGTTTGAAAAGATAGTCTTTACAAAGATATTCTATTTCTAAACATGGTTTAGGATATGATCCTTTTGATAGAGATTGTTCCTTGATTTCTAAATTCACTAAAGATGGAAAAGTTGCTAAATGTGCTAGATGTTTAAAAGATGGTCATATAGAAATAGCATGTAAAAGTATTAGGAGATGTATTAATGTTAAGAAAATCTGGGTAGTAAAAGGTACAACACCTCCTAATGTGGTTTATGTGACTAATCAAAACGGACCCAAAATGGCTTGGGTACCGATAAGAAGAAAGAATGTTTTTGATGTAGGTACAAGCAAGGAATGAAAATCTCCCAAGCATATGGTACATTGATAGTGGATGTTCAAGGCATATGAGCGGAGACAAGAACCTATTTGCAGAAATTAGACCAAAGAATCAAGGATATGTCACATTTGGAGACAACAACAAAGGTAAAGTCATTGGTATTGGTAAAGTGGGTAAGGAACCTTTGCCTACCATTGACAATGTTTTGCTTGTTGATGGCTTGAAACATAATTTGCTAAGTGTTTCTCAATTATGTGATATAAATTTTAATGTGAAATTTGAATCATCTCATTGTATGGTTACGAAAGATGAAAATGTTGCTTTCATTGGTTTGAGACATGGTAATACATACATTGTTGATTTACATGATGATAGTACTTTTAATGAAAAGTGTTTGGTGATTTTAGAAGAAAATGCATTTTTATGGCATAGAAAGTTAGGACATGCTCCATTGCCGTTAATTTCTAAACTTTCTAAAAATGATATTGTGAGAGGTTTGCCTAAGATAAAATTTGTTAAAGACCACTTGTGTGAACCTTGCTTGAAACGCAAACATGTTAGAGAATCTTTCAAACCAAAGAAAGAAATTTGTTCTTCTAGAATTCTTGAACTTATTCATATGGATTTAATGGGACCATTTAGGCATGCTAGTCTTAGTAGTAAATTATATGTTCTTGTTATTGTGGATGATTTTTCAAGATTTACTTGGGTAAGATTTCTTGCAAATAAAAGTGATGCTTTTAACGAGTTTACTAAGTGGTGTAGGTTGGTTCAAAATGAAAAGAATTTGACAATTGTTGCAATTAGAACTGATCATGGAGGTGAGTTTGATTGTGAACCATTTGAAAGGCTTTGTAACAAATATGAAGTGGAGCACATTTTCTCAACACCAAGAACACCACAACAAAACGGTGTAGTAGAAAGGAAGAATCGCTCACTTGAAGAAATGAGTAGAACAATGTTGAATGAATACAATCTTCCTAAATCCTTTTGGGCGGAAGCAATCAACACCGCGTGCTACGTCATCAATAGAGCGCATCTTAGATGAGACAAAAACAAGACACCATACGAGTTATAGAAAGGTAAGAAACCCAACATATCATGTTTTCATCCTTTTGGTTGCAAAGTTTTTATTCATAATAATGGAAAGAACAACTTAGGAAAATTTGATTCAAAATCTGATGTTAGTGTGTTTCTTGGTTATTCACTAACTAATAAGGCATTTAGAGTCTATAATAATATAACTAAGTGTGTTGAAGAAAATATTCATGTTAAATTCGATGATATGATTTCACCCTCGAGAAAGATTGGTTTTGATGATGATGCAGGAAATTTAGGAAATGGAGTTGAAGAAATTGAATCCAAGATTGAAAAAATAAAGTTAGATGAAGAAGATCATGTACCAAGCACTAAAATATGGGCAAAAGCAAAGAATCATCCTATGGAGCAAGTAATTGGTAGCTTGAATGATGGTTTAAGAACTAGGAGGAATATTTATGAACACATGAGCAATTCAGCTTTCATCTTACTAGTGGAACCCAAGAATATAAAAGAGGCTCTTGAAGATGAAAATTGGCTGCTGGCTATGCAAGAAGAACTTAATCAATTCAAGAGGAATAATGTATGGGATTTGGTAGCTCCACCAAAGGACAAAACCATTATAGGAGTCAAGTGGGTAAATAGGATAAAGTATGATGAGAATCGTGAAGCAATCAAGAATAAGTCAAGATTAGTAGCTCAAGGGTTTTATCAGGAAGAAGGCCTTGATTATAATGAGACATATTCACCTATGGCTAGATTGGAGGCAATCAGATTATTATGTGCATTTGCATCTCATAAGAGGATCAAATTGAATCAAATGGATGTCAAAAGTGCGTTTCTAAATGGGTACATCCAAGAGGAAGTTTATGTCAAACAACCACCGGGTTTTGAAGATCATGAACATCCAGATTATGTCTACAAGCTCAAGAAGGCACTATATGGATTAAAGCAAGCACCTAGGGCTTGGTATGAAAGGTTAAGTAATTTTCTAACTCAAAATGGTTATATTCGTGGTAAAATTGATAATACTTTGTTTATAAAATATTTTAATCAAGATATGCTAATTTGTCAAATATATGTTGATGATATTGTTTTTAGTGCTACTAATGAAGTTTTGTGTAAAGAATTTAGTGATTTAATGTAAAGTGAGTTTGAAATAAGCATGATGAGAGAACTTAAGTTCTTTCTTGGACTGCAAATCAAACAATTAAAAGATGGCATCTTCATCCACCAATCCAAGTATACCAAAGATCTTCTAAAGAAGTTCAACATGGAAGGATGCAAAGTTGCAGAAACACCTATGGCATCAAATTTGGTCTTGGAAAAATCTGAACATGAAGAAGATGTTGATCAAAAGCTTTATAGAGGTATGATCAACTCTCTTTTATATTTAACTGCTTCTAGACCAGATATAATGTTTGCCACGTGTTTTTGTGTTAGATTTCAATCTTGTCTCAAACTTTCTCATTTGAGTGTCTGCAAAAGAATTTTTAAATATCTGAGTAAAATTGTTAATCATGGTTTATAGTATCCTAGTTGCGAATCTTTTGACTTGTATGCTTATAGTGATGTTGACCATGGTGGCTGTAGGGTAGATAGAAAAAGCACTAGTGGCTTATGTCATTTTTTAGGTTCATCTTTGATTTCTTGGGCTAGTAAAAAATAAGTAAGTGTAGCTATTTTCACTACTGAATCTGAATATGTAGCAGCTGGAAGTGCACGTGTCCAAGTTCTTTGGATTAAACATCAATTGCTTGATTATAGTATTGTTGTTAAAAATATTCCAATTTTTTGTGATAATACCAATGCAATTTGTTTGAGTAAAAATCCAATTTTGCATAGTCGAACAAAGCATATAGAAATTAGACATCATTTTATATGTGATCATTGTTTGAAAGGTGACATTTGTTTGAAACATGTATCATCTAATGATCAATTGGCTGACATATTTACAAAACCTCTTAAAGAAGAAGTGTTTGTGAACATTAAATTGAGACTTGGTATGTGTGATTTGAATTATATTGGTTGATTGTAATTTTCTGCATACATTAGCAAAACAAAATGGTTAAAATATTAGGCAAATCTGCAATTCCATATGAGAATACATCATCATGATCTACACTTAGGCTAAAATGTGATTTCTTTAGAGTTTAGAAATATTCCAGTCGACTAATTGGAGTTTAAGTCGATTGAGGTTGAGGAATTAGTCGAGTTTTTCTGATTTGCTTGTTGAATTATTATAGCCATAGTAGACTAATAGTCTTTGACTAGTCGACTAATACACATATTTGTTTCAAACCAGTAGACTAATCATCTTAGACCAGTCGACTAGTTTTATGTAAATCAACCCCCACCTTTTAATTTTGTTAGTCGACTAATGCAGTACCAGTCGACTATAAGTCATTTGGGTCTCTTTAAAAACTCTATTTTTCCCAAAATCTCCGAAAAGTCATCATCTTTTCCTTAGAAATTTCTTCTTCCTGGTCGGCTACTCTTTTAACATTTCTTCAAATCCAACCTTTCAATCCTTAATCCACCTCCAAAAATAAGAAACCCCTTTATTATTTCATCAAATCATATCCTTCTTCGTTTCAAATCCCATTTTCGATTCCCAAACCCTAACCTTGTCCATTCTCTGTTTTTGTTGAAATCTCTCTAAGTTTTTCATCATGGGTCCCAGAAAGGCTAGGGGAAAGGAAAGCAAGTTGATCCCACACCTCAACGTCCAAGATTTCGTGGCTCATCTTCAAAGGGCAGTGTAGAGAGAGAAAATGAAGAGGTTGGCTCACGGTTTATCTTAAAGGAGGCACAAAATTTGTATTATAAGGTACTAAAAAATGAAGTTCTTATCCCCTCTATGAGATGTGACTGGGTTGAGTTGAATCATAGTGAATTTGTGGAATTATTTATTGAAATTACAAGCTTTGGATTGAGTTATTTTCTCGGGTATACGGATAATATTTATGAGGATATGGTAAGAGATTTTTATGCCAATCTTGTGGTGATTAGAAGTAATGTAGATACTGGAGTGCATTTGAAATCTAATATTCAAGGAAAAGAACTTTTTATCTGTAAAAAAAATCTGTCAATTTGGTTTCAGTTGTCTAAGGGTGGAGTTAGGCCTAGAGCTTCATTCTTAGATTTGAATATTTTGAGACATGAGGGTGGAGATACTGATGAGGAAGTCAAAATTTTTTTTGGCTATATTGAAGAGAAGGGTGATGAGTTCCTTGTTAGACTGTGTTTTGATCATTCACCACGTTATGAGGCAATGGGTTTGCTACTGAATTATAGGTTGTTGCATTATGCTATTAATAGAGTCATTTATCCAAAGAAAGCGAGTAACAATCATATTACCTCTTTGGATAAAGAAATTTTTTGGCATTTGAAAGAAGGGCAAAAAATTAATTTTCGAGCCTGATTATTCAGATGATGAGGAAAAAGGCAAATTTATTAAGAGGTGAGCTTAAGGGAAAAACAGGCAAGCATAAAGGGATGCCATATGGAGCTTTGATAACTTACATTGCTAAGTTGCAAAAATGTAATGTGAGTTCTTATGATCATTATCCTTATCCGTCTAGTTGGCGATTTACTCCTTACAATTTACGGAGTATGAAGTTGATCAAAACAGTTGAAAAAGGATGGGTGTATTCCTATCATGTGGAGAAGCTTGGTTTGACTCTGGAAAGTGAACAACAAGTGCCTAGGAGGCAACGTTCCAAGAGGGCCGGTGATCGTCCTAACAGCTCAAGACCAAGCAGTGCGCGATTGATTGAGCCCAAGTTTAATATATAATTGGCTACACTTTCATGGTTGTTAATGCAATTTTTGACTCTTAATTCATGATTTTTGTGTTTAAATTGGTCTCTTATGGTGAGCTTATGTTTTTATGCAATTTGCTAGTAAAATTATACAAATTGACATTAATTGCATTATAATTTTTCTAAGAACAATTGATACTGCAAATTGTTATTTTATATTGCAGGAGAAAAGGATTCAAAAAGGATCTGAAGAGTCGGCATGAAGTCTTTAAGGCACGTCGCGGTGCCGCGGCGAAATGTAATTCCCACGTCGCGGCGCATCAACACACGATCGTACGTCGCGACGTCAATAATGCAACACGTCGCGGAGAGCAAGCCAGAGCACACGTCGCGACGAGAATTAATTAAACACGATGCGACGAGCATCAATTCTACACGTCGCGACTAATTTTTATTTATACGTCGCGACGTACGATGGGTATTCGGACTTTAAATGGAAAGATCACTCACTGTACCGACCCGGCCCGTGACCCATCCTTTAAATCTTGCCGAATTAGGTTAGAATCATCATCTGGCTGGGCAATCGACACTTGGGGAGAAAAGAGGAGATCGATGAGCGAGAGAGAAGAAGAGGAAGCAACATCGTCCACCACCCAGGGTTCCCTTCGGGGTTCCCTGGGGACAACTTCTGCCTTAGTATTTATCTTCTATTTTTACTGTCGCCATCCACCATGGATACCTTGGAGTCGTTGCGAGTTGTGAGGCTTCCGGTTACTATGCGTGGCTTGGCATTTCTTTCCTGTTGAAGATGCAGGGATGGCTGGAGTTCACCGAGCTTGCAAGGGGAGTAGCTTAATCTGTAGTTTAGCTATGACTTATAAATGCCTAGGTTTAGGGTTTGTAATTTGTAGTGAAGCTACTTGATTATAGCTAGATGTTTGACATTTAATGTGTTGTTTGGATTGGTAGTTTACATTGTCACATTTAACTACATTGTTATGAATAGCCGAGTTGGGGTTTATTGCTTTGTAGTTAGATTTGCTTAATTAGAGTTTAATTAAGCGTTGAACAATGTAAGGTGTTGTGGGTTTGTTTATGTAGAATTCTGTGCTTAAATATATGAAGTCTCATATATGTCAGCTTGTGATCTTGTTGATTCTCTTTTATCTGCCTAGTTGTGTTTGATATTGAGTCGATGCTAGATTTCATTTGACCCATTGCATTGGCAAATCCACCACACACACTAAGATGCTTTTAACAAGGTTTTAAGCAATGGAGTTCATTGATTACAACCTTGGACTTAAAGGTTCCTTTAAGGTTCTAGGGCTCAAGAGCACTCAATGGGGTCTTGAGAAATGGAGTCGAGAGTGACAGGAGTCCATTAATTAAGATCCTGGACTTAAAGATAGTTCTTTAAGGTTTACCATTCAAACTTAGTGATTTCCAATCCCACAGCACACACTAAGATGAGCTTAACGGGATCTTGAGCAATGGAGTTCATTGATCAAGATCCTGGACTTAAAGAGTCCTTTAAGGTTCTGAGGCTCAAGAGCACTCAATGGGGTCTTAAGAAATAGAGTTGAGAGTGACAGGAGTCCATTAATTAAGACCCTAGACTTAAAGTGAGTTCTTTAAGGTTTATCATTCACACTTAGTTTTGAACTATGATAGCCAAAGCTCGTTTTCAAGAGGATTTTATCACTTGTTTTAGTATTTTCTTTTTCTATTTTCAAAATCCAAAATACTTTTACATGCTTTTAGTGTAGTTAATGTTTTCAAACAAAACCCCCTTTTCCTCACTGATTTCACTTGCGTTTTATGACATATAAGCTAGCTTAGGTCCATTTCATTAGGTTCCAATTAAGTGAGACAACCCGAGGTTGCAACCTATACCGCAATCTTGAAAATTATTATTTTTGACCGGTTTTCGAGGGTCGATCGTAAGATCGAATCGACAGAGTCACGATCAGCGACGGAGTGAGGTATCTCAAGATGAACTTCGGGACATTAAAGATCAAATGGAACAATTAAATGATCGTTTTGATGATCAACAAAGTATGCTCATGCGATTGGAGAAAAGTGTTGATGATCAACAAAGTATGCTCATACGCTTGGAGAAAAGCATTAATTTTTTTTTTGATAAGTTAGGTTGTAGACATGATGATGTTTCTCCACATTGATGTTTATTGTATTTCGCTAGACCGACATTTCATTTTGTTTTCTTCTTATTATTTGTGCTTTTCCTATTTGTGTTGGGTTGCTACTTGAGACTATTTGTGTTTGATGGCTTGTTCCCCTATTAATGTGATTGTGATTGATTAAGGGGGAGTATGTTAATCGTTTTTCATGAGTCTATCTTGATTTGAAATTAAAATTATGGATTATACAAACTTTATGAATTTGACTTTGCAAGGTTATTAGATTCATTGATTTATATGATTGAGGGGGAGACAATCTAACTAAAAAGACAAGGCATAAAAACCTTGATCAATGTTTCTTTGTTTTCATTCCTTAAACAATTTCTAAATGTTTTGCCATTATTAAAAAGGGGGAGATTGTTGGACCAATGGTGGTTGACAAATTAATTCCTTTTATGTTTTGATAATAATAAAATGTATAGAATTGATTAAGAAATTATTTCAAGTATTTTTGGATTGATATACAATGAATACAAATCAAATTTGACACATTCAAGAGATAGACAATGTGCAGGAGATCCCAACAATAAATATTGAAGATCATGCAAAATTTGTCACAAGATCCAGCACTAGTCGACTATAATGTGTCAAGTCGACTAATAAAATCAGATTCATCAGTTGGGGCATGAAACAAGTCGACCAATAAGTTACAAGTCGACTATTAATCAGTTGGATAGGTGCACTAGTCGACTATCATTATATTAGTCTACTATTCGAAGAGCGGAGATGAAACTTGCATGAAAAAATGTTGGTACTAGTCGACTACTCTTTAAAGACAAAGCTGACTATAATTTACTAGTCGACTATAATACCTTGACTAGTTGACTATCAGGTGTAGCTGACCAAAATCTGTCTGAATCAATCACAAATAGAAAGGAAATAATGCTACAACGACTATATACAATGGCTAGTAGATTTCTCCAACATCGATAGATAAGTCAAAAGTGAAGAAAAGTTACAAAGTTCCATATTTCCTCTAAATTTTGCTCTAAGTTTGTTCTTAATTCTATTCAGCTATACTAAGCATTATCATCTCAATTTTCTATCATTGTTATTGTGAGTTAAGTGACTGGTGGAAAATCACTTGTGAGGTAGGATTTGTGTCGTAAAACAGATCAGTTGTTTGGTGTAGCTTGAGCCGGAAGTCAAGTTTTATTGAAAAGTTTACACTAAACTAAAAAGTGTGTAGTAAAGTGTTTTCCCAAAATCCTAAGTGGGAGCTTAGGTAGAGGACGTAGGTCTTAGCACTGAACCTCTATAAAAACAGTGTTTGCCTCTCTTCCCTACTCTTTACAATTAAATTTATTAAATTGTATTGTGTGTATTAACTTCTGATTTTTGTAGAACTTTATGAAAAAGTTTCAAAGATATATTCAACCCCCCTTCTAGATCGTTTTCAGGATGTGCCTTACTAAAAAGTAAAAAATCATCTATAAAACGTAAACTAATTAAGGAGACTTTCCTACATTTAGAATAAAATCTAAACTTTGGTTTTTTGGAATCTTTTTAATTCATCTGTTAAGTCAAGGCCTCCGTACATAATATGAATATGTATAGAGATAAAGGATCTCTTTGCTTGAGCCCTCTCTTTCGAATAGCTCAAATGTCTCTCCATTAATAAGGTAGAACAGATGCAAGATTTGATCCATTTTTTGAACTCTTCAAGGAATCCTATTATCTACAATACATGTTACATAAAATTTCAGTTTATACATTCAAATGATTTATTAGAATCCATCTTATCGAAGCAATTTTGTATAGATTTTTTCCTTAAGGACCACTTAAGGAGTTCATATGTAATGGGGATATTATCACCAATATGTCTTCCATGCAAGAATGCTCCCTAATTATCACTTAGGAATGAGCTGAGGGTTTATTTCAATCTGTTTGCCGTAATCTTTTAGATCATTTTGTATAGAAAGTTTGAGCAAGCTATTGGTTTGAATTCTCAAAAAATTGGACGGGTTTGAGGGCTTAGGAGCTAGAAAAAAAAAGGTCTTGTTTATCTCCTTTGGGAACACATTTTTAGCAAAAATATTCATGAATTGCCTTTATTGTCATATTGTTGATCTGAGGCCAAGCCTTTTAGCCATTCATTTAAAACATAACTTCTTTATCTCAGAAGCTTCTAATGGTTTGATGAGATTCTTAGCTTTTGCATTACTAATTCTGCACTTCACAAAGGCTTAAGCTTTATACATGTAGAAGATGAGATTGAGTTTGATCATAAGTGAGTTTAAATAAGTTAACAACCTTTTCCATAATATCCTACTGTTTAGTAATATCAACCCTTCATCCTATGTTGGAATAAAGTAGATTTTGTTATAATTCCTTTTGGCAACAATAATGTTGAAGAAGAATTTAGTACACTTGTCTCCTTCCTTCAGCTAATTAACCCTTGCCTTTTGTCTAAGAAGTGACTGATGATCATAAATTGTTTGCAAATATTCCTTTACAATAAGTTTTTCCTTAATGATAATATCATTATTACTAGGATTAGCAGAAAGACTCTATTAAATGCAATGAAGTTTTTCATTAGCAACTGAAACTCTTTGTCTTATACTAAAGGATCTTTCAGTATTGAGCTTCTTTAATTCCTCTTTGATGCACTTTAGTTTTTGCACACAAACATATTATTTAGTTAGTTGTATTTCTGCTCGCAGGCATCTTGTAAAGCTCTATAAAATTTAGTCTCATAAACTGATAAGTTATTATTTTTGTGCTAATTTTGAAAATAAATCTCTTTAATGTGTTGAAATTTTTATTTAAAATTAATGGACTTGTTTCTTAATTGTTCTCAGATAATTTTTAACATATAGGAGATGAATTTGGATCAAAAAGCTATAAGAAAAGCAAAGGTAATTCAAATTTTCGGCTGCCAGAAAAGTTTTTGACTAAGCGTGGGCATGTGTAAAGGAAAATTTTATCTGCAGAGTTTGATTTGAAAACATATTCGATAGACTTAGGATTCTAATTATTTTGGGAATCAAGTTGTGCTCTCTATATGGGAATATGCTACTTGATTTTGTAGGAGAACTGTATTTGATAAAATAGTGATAAAAGGGAAGACAAAAACCTTTCTAGACATCTTATCTTTCACGCTTGTTTTGGCTTTTTGGAGAGTTTGTCGAATTTTTTGGAAAAAGTGCAAAGATAGAGACCAAATGTTCTGATATTTTTCTGTTGAGTTTTATCTCTGTTATGAGTAGCTAAATCCTTCTTCTTAGTTGAAAGAAACTAACATGATCATCTAGTATGTGTGAAAATTTTTGAATAATGTTTATTTAATTGATGAATATTAAGTGTTTTCTGTATTACTTTTCATGATTAAATGGATTGATATATAGAGTGCGCAACTAGGAATTGATTGATTTAATTACAATCAGAATGGCAATACTAGATGAACGAATGACTAATCTTAATGATCAAGTATTAGGAATGATGAACGGAAATCTACAATATGGAAAAATAAAATTCAATACCAGATTAAAATTAGGAATTCCTTTAGTATCATCAGAATTAGATAAAACAATTACTATAGCATACAAGTTTTATCGAGATAATCTTATGACTCAAGGACAATATCCTTTTCATTAACATATCAAATTATTGTTTATATGCACTTATTGATCACTTATTTGTTTATGCATATTCTATACTTCAAACACAACCTTTCTTATTCTTTATAATTGCAAGCATGTTATTTATACCCTCCTAAATTATTCTCTTTTATTTTGAACTTAGTCAGTATCATATTGATATTACTCTCAATTATCTATGGAGAACTATATTTCAAATGAATACTAATGTAGGCTATATAGTACGAATTGATGATAATCATGATATTATTTTTGATTTCTCACCTCACTGTGAGTCTGAAGACTCCGAGGAAGAATCAAAAGAAGAATTAGCTAGATTAGCACGAATACAACAAGATATAAATAATATAAACTGTTCAGAATCCCTCTCTCGATTATTTCCCTCTGATGAAGAAATGGAGGATATAGAAATTACTAGTATAGATTTTGACAACGTCGATGATGACATTAATTACGACTTAGATTAATTATTATTATGAGTTGTCCCATTTGTTTAGATTTGGATGACAAAATACAACATACACAACAAGCTATCAATTATTATTATGATAATATTCGCCATAATGAAGATCGAATCAATTATCTTATTTTTGTCGGTGTCAATCGACTAGGTAGAAGACCATATACAAAACATTTAGCAACAGTACAAAGAGTACATCAAGCATATACCAATTTGTTAGCACAATTAGAACATATTAGAGACGATCATCACTGTTATCATTCAATATGACTCCTCAGTCTTCCACAATATTAGATGTTGACAATTTAGAATTAACAGAATCATTAGGAACTTTTAAAGTTTCTACTTTAATTAATCAAGAAAAACAAAAACAAATCGCAAAAGCTCAATTAGATTTAAAGAAAGGACAAGATATTCATAAATTAACATTAAAACAAATATTTAATAGACAAAATCTTATCTATTTTGGAAAAATAATTCAAGAAACACCCATTAGAATTGATCAATGTAATGGAAACTTATGAATTAGTTTAATCGACCTCTAACAAATTAATTGAAAATTACAATTATTACCGAATCTAAAAGAAAGAAAATTGGTTATATTCACTTATCCACAATACAAATATTATTAAAATCAACTTTTCAAGAAGGAATTGATACTCCCATTAGAATGGCAATACTAGACGAAAGAATGAACAATCTCAATGACCAAGTATTAGGAATGATGAATGGAAATTTACAATATGGAAAAATAAAATTCAATACTAGATTAAAATTAGGCATTCCCTTAATATCATCCGAATTAGATAAAACTATTACAATAGCATATAAATTTTATCGAGATAATCTTATGACTCAAGGACAATATCCTTTTTCATTAACATATCAAATTAGTTACGCTTTAACAAATTCTCATCATAGTATCGACTTTAAATATACCGATCAGATTTATTTAGATCAATTATTTCAAGAAGTAGCCAAAGTAGGAATCAAAATACAACCAAAAATACAACCCCTTCCAGCTATACAACAACCCTTTTATCTACCACCATTATTAGAAAGAAGGCATTCTTTTTCTGAAACAGCATCCAATAATATTCCTCTTCTTAGATCTGCCTCAGCCAGACATCAAAAACCTATATACATAGAAAGACCAATAAGAATAAATCTTGATGTGCCTTAGGAAGACACCCAAGGGTTTTATTTATACACGAGAAGAGGAATCAAAAGGACAGACAAGAGAAGACATAAAGAAAAGAAAACAAAGTGAAGGACTGACCGGGACAGAAAGAAAAAGTAAAGTAAAGTAAAGTAAAGTAAGATGCTAAAGAAAGAAAAATACAGACTGTGTACAGCTGGACGGTCCTGAGAAAAAGACCTATATGATTTGATACTTTGGTGCTTTGTCCGTAATTATCGACAGACTATTCTTCAATGATGACTAGATCGTCATCTGTAGTACTGTGAGCATCTGGTGCTTTTGATGATGTTGGACAATTCCTACAACGATGAGTAGGAAATTCCTGAATTTGCTTACATATTGCTTCCTTCCATGCTGTACTTAGTTCTTGAAAACATTAGGACAGATCATCAAATGGTGCTCTGAATCTTTGTAGTACTTGTAACTCATTGGACAATATTGGATTTTTATAAGTGGAGGTCAATAGAATGTAATTGCCTCGATAATTTATCTTGATTGTTGATTCTGGAGTGATCTTAATGCATTGATTGTAGATTCCTTCTAAACAGTTCAAATTGAACTTGTTGATTAAGTCCCAATTGAACTCATATTGTGGTGCTTCGTTGATTAGAGGGTACTGAAGACTGCTAACTCCAATTTGAAGAAAGGCAATCCTTGGTGCTTTGATTGCTGCATGTATTGCTTCTTCTGCTTCGGCTGCTTCAAAGATCGGATAACTACTATATACCTTGATATAGAGTGCCCGTTCTTTTGCGAAACGATCATTGTATTGCTTGATGGCATTAACTAACCCGGAGGGAAAGTCTGCTAGTAATTTCAAATCTTGTAGATATATGGTGTCTGCTAATCCACTTTGAAATAGTAGATATGTTGTCAAAGGTTCTGCTCCTGAAAAAATGACTACTTTTGGACCATACCGGCCTCGATTCTGTGGATAATACTGAAATTTTTTCATTTCATCGGTCAATTGATTGAGTGCTTGAAAACAGTCGACGAACATTTCGGAAGTCAACAGTTTGGATTCTTCATGTAATGCTTTTGTAATACCCGGTATCTAGTTTAACCGGTACACCGAAATAAAATTGATATTTAGACTTATGTCATTAAAACCAGAGCAGTGAATAATAATTTTTAGTGATATCAAATTAATGATGTATGATATTTTTTCGGTGGTCACAGGAAGTGGCTCAGACAGACGTTTAAAAAAAAAAACAGATTAAGAATGACGTTTTTGTAATTAAGTAGACTTGAGAGGCATATAAAAGGACATAAGTTGGAGAATAGGACAAAACTTGTCTTCTTCCTCCTCCCTCTTTCACGACAGCCACCATGGAAGCTCTCTCCAAGCTTTTTCAAGCTTTGTAACAAGAAGAAGAAGGTGATTCAAGCCATTTGAGTGACATAAAGAGGTAAGCCTCCACTCCTATGCTTAGATCTATGGGTTTAAAGCTTGATTTTCTCTTCTTTGTGAAACCCATTTGAGGGAATGCATGAGTTGAATGATTTGGATGATGGATCGATGTTCCTTGATGTCCAATGACACTTATTCTTGAAGAAATTTCGTGTGTATGGTGATTTGGGGGGTTAAACCAAAACCTAGGGTTTTGATGGTTGAGCTGTCATGGAGACAGATTCGTGACTCTTCTTGTCTATTTTTGTTGAGCTGCTTAACGTGTGAATCTAGAGAAACTTAAAACATAGAAGTTGTAGATCTAGATATCTACTATCTCCATGAATTTTTCCAGGATTTTAGGGTGAGCCGAATAAGAGTAATAGGCCCCAAATTTGTACAGGTTCATAATACCAGCGAGATTAAAACGAGAACTGTAAGTTAATTGTTTGAAGACCTTAGGGTTAGAATTGGATGACGAGTTCTTCTTACGAAATGTTTTAAAATGTTTCCTCTAAGTTCTGTAGAAAGGGATTATTAATTGAATGAGTATTTTGTTAGATATGGCTGATTAAGGGAAGCATGTTACTAACCTTAGAGTGACAGAAGAGAGAAGAAACAGGTCAGGTTTGTAAAAATCACAATAAATCCAATTTGCGTCATTTTTGAGTTGTCCTTGGATATGTGATAGCCATATGAGTCTATTGAAAATGAAACTTGGAATCACCTTAATTGGATGAGAAATGAATGAGTTATAAGGTTGTGAGTCGAGAAAGGTCCAACTAATGACTGCATGTTAAAGCTGATTGTAAATGGGAGATTTGGATCTCCTTAATGACCGAATTAGAGCATGGTAATAAAAGAAGAAATGTGAATTTATGTGTTAACTAGAGGAATGGAAAGTGTGAAAAACATTGGACCTAGGTATAAGGAGTTTTGCCATCGCGAATGGGACTTATGCATTTTTGTAATGTTATGTATTAAGCAATGAGGTTTGTATGAGAATGACTAACGAGGGCATATGTATTTTCATGCATGCTATGCAGTAGCTTGTGAAAGCAGAAAAGGAATAGAACTAGATGTCGTGCCTAGTACATCTCAAGTTCAAAAAGGGTAGAAAGAAATCAGAAATTCTGAGATAGTTGAGGTGAGTATAAGCATACTACTATACTTGTGTAGTAATCCTTTCTTTAATATTGCGGCTTGTTGAATTGTTCTTGAATCCATATGACTTATTTGACATATAAATCCATTTAGTTGAGTCTAGCATATTGTATGCCAGATTGACCAGATGATTTCATATTCTTTGCATCTTCTGGTTCCCTTATTGTGTTGAACCTATTGATTGCGATTCTTTGATGAAGCACGTTTTCCATGTTAACCAAGATTGATGAGTTCTCAGAATACCCAGCTGATAGGGTTTATTATCAGACTATGTGCACATAGATGACCCTTCGGTGATGGGTTAGATCCGTCCTACCGAGAGGGGAGCCTCAGGGGCAAGTTAGGTGACCTTGTCTAGAATCGTAAAAGGGAGATATGTCGATTAGCATGCCTCTGTCTCTTCCTAAGAATTTCGAAAGAATCGTAACTCGTAATCTAGAAAAGAAACCAGAAAAGAAAAGAGCTTAGAAAGAAAAGAACCCAGAACCCAGAACCCAGAAACCATAAAAGAATTCAGAAACCAGATTCTTGTTTTCTTTGAACAATTCACTTTGAGCTTTATTATTGATACTCATGTTATTATGCATTTGAGATTACTACTGTATCCTTTGATGTCAGATATTGTTGCTTTGAATGCCACAGACCATTCTTGTGAAGCTAGCCTTGTATTACTAGCCTCACAAGCATGGTAGTATGTTTATATCTCACTGAGTTGCGTTATAGACTCACACCTCATTATCACCATTTCAGGAGATTAGCAGATCGGACAAGAGAGAAATCCAAGCCTTTTGAGACTCGCTTGGATAATCAATCAAGTAATGTTTTTGGCATGATGTAAAATTTGCAGATACTTTTAGACGCTCCATGGTTTGTCATAATCATATGTACATGTAACTTGTATGGATTTGTTATGGTATTGAGAATGATGTTGGTTGATGATAAGTAGATGTTGTATGTGAGAATTGTAGATTTGAATCCTTGCTTTTTACAACCTATTAAGCAGGTAAAGGATTATCAGATAAACGAATGGGTCATGCCGGGTTTTTTGTAGAAGACAGAACAGTTGGGCTTACTACGGGTTTTGGTGGCATTAAGCCTACCCATTCCCTAGTGCCAACATGACCCAAAAAGGCAGGTCGTGTCAGATAGTATCAGAGCCAGGTTGTATAAAAGTAAGGATCTTATGATCTACATGATGGAAAAAAAGTATTAAAGAAAGGTTCATGTTATGAAATATGCATATGATATCTTGCATAAGCATGACACCATGGAGCATAGGATCTGCATCATGTCTATAGCATGTTATCATTGTGTCTAAATGATTTTACTTTCTCTCTAGTATGCCTCCTAGAAGAAGAACACCTCCTCAACGAGGACGAGGACGAGGACGAGGACGAGGTCGTCCTAGAAGGGGGGAAATTTCGACTACTGTACTTGATGTAGAGTCTGTACAGCAAGAACAACAAGAAGAAAGGTCTCCATCCAGAGTTAGGAGGAGATCAGAGATAGAAAATGAGTTTGAACCCCCAGCTGCTCAAGAGGAAGAGGTCAGAACGTTACAACAAAGGATTGAAGCCTTAGAAGCAGAGAACCGAGCCTTAAGAGAAAGGCAGGAGGTTCTAGAATTAAGAGAAGAAGTAAGAATACTTAGGAAAAGAGAGAGAGAAAGGACTCAGGGGGTACCAGAAGTTGCTCCTGCACCACCACTTCAGCCAGTGCAGATGCCTGGAGGATTGCCTAGGCGAGCTTTAGATGATGAAAGGGTAAGCATCAATGATTTTTTGAAATTACAAACCCCTGAGTTTGGTGGTGAGAGACATGAGGATCCCCAAGAGTTTATGAGTCATACTGAGAAAATGGTCCGGAGATTGACTTGCTCTGATGCACGGATCATATAATTAGTGGGGGTTAAATTGACAAAGAATGCCTGGAGTGGTTCCAGAGGAATATTGAAGATCAATCAGTATGGTGAAAACCCTCCAACCTCGGGAGTTCTTAAGCGAGCATTAATAGATGAGTTCATTTCTCCCATGAGAGATGTAATCGAGCCCTGCAATTTGAAAGGCTTAGACAAAGCTTTGGTATGAGCGTGATGATTATGTAAGTGAATTTCTACGCTTATGCAAATTTGCTACAACAATTGTGCCTCATGAAGCGCAAAAATGGATGATACAAGTTGGGACTTATACCTTCCTTGTTTAGTCATTGTTGCAGCTATTGACATCCCAAATTTGTCGAGATTGATTGATAAGACTCGACAATTAGAAGCAAAGTTTAAGGAGGGAGAGCGAAAGAGAATCGAGAAGAAAAGGTAAAGGCCGAGCAAGAGAAGTCGCAGAGAAGAGATAGCTCTTAGATGAGACAATCGTAACAACCAATACTGATCTGCTCCTCCGTAACTACAGAGAGGGGTCAAGGTAGGGCAAAATCCAGATGCATCAATCTTTTCAAGACTGGTGGTGTCTGTAACCCAACTAGGCTAGATCACAACCTCTGACAAAAGACCGCACAAAAGTTAGAATCAAGTAAATCACACGCTAATATATTGAGTAATATTATGACCAAGATACACAAGAAGGGGGGTTGAATTGTGATAAACTTTTCTTTAATCCCTTCAATAACAATTGCTTGTTCTTTCGTAAAACTTATCATAAATCAATTCTTAACTAGTTTGAAAACTTTGTTAATAATGAAAACTACGATTTAAGAAAAGTAAGAGTTAGAGAGAAACACACAGAATTTTATCCTGGTTCACCCCAAACCGTATACGCCCACCCTCGATATTCTTCCGAGATTTTCACTATCTCCAAACTGATTACAAGTATTCTTTAGACCGAGCCTCTTGGTCTCTTAACAAGAAGTATTCTTTTACTCTTAGCCTCTTCAGTTATCTCAGAGTATTTTTTTCAAAATGAAAACTCGATAAAGAGCTTTTACAAAAGAGTTGCTCTTCACAATATACACTCGAAAATAGTTCGCAATTTTCTCGATAGATGTATATTGAATACGCAGAGTTTCATTCACTTTTCCAAAAGTTATTTCTTCTTCAATCTCGACTCTTATTTATAGTGAACTTCAACTGCTTTTGACTATCTCGCTTGAATCTTTAAAGAACGGTTATTCAGTTTAGCTCCGTAACTGCCTTAAACGATGTTTCTTTCTTCCGCCTTATTTTCGTATCGCTCGCTTTTGTCTTCGTAAAGCTTAGCTTTGCTTTTTTGTATCGCCTGCTTTTCTTCCGCCTCATTTTCTTCCGCCCGCTTTTTGTTTCGCCTGCATTTTTCTTTCGCTTGCTTTTCTTCCGCTTTTTGTTTCGCCTGCTTTTTCTTTAAATCTGCTTTTCTTCCGCCTGCTTTTCTTCCGCCTCGCTTTTCTTCCGCCTCGCTTTTACGTGTCTGCTTTTCTTCCGCCTCGCTTTTCTTCCGCCTTTTTGTTTAATCGCTTTTCTTCCGCCTCGCTTTTTGTTTGCCTGCTTTTCTTTCATCTGCTTTTCTTCGCTTTTTGTATAAATACCTTTTCTTCCGCCGCTTTTCTTTAAATCGCTTTTGTTTTCTTTTTCTTCAAATGCTTTTTGTTTAAATGCTTTTTCTTTAAATGCCTTTTCTTCCGCCTCGCTTTTTATATCGCCCGCTTTTCTTCCGCCTCGCTTTTCTTCCGCCTTTTCTTTCAGATATTTCTCTTTGTTTAATATCAAAATTATTTAATACGTGAAGTCTGGTTTGACTTAACATTCTCCCCTTTGATAATAACAAATACTTGTGAATTTAGAGAAATATGAAAAGTATCATATACTTAGAATTATATGAAGTATTGAGATAAAAATTATCTTCATCCTTCCAAATTGATTTCTTCCTTCTCCTTCTCTCTTCCTTCTCCCTTCTCCCTATTTGTTATTGATCAAAAATTATTTTCCAATCTGCTTCACCAACTTTTCAAAGATCTTCTTAATCTTCTTCATATCTTTATCAAGCTTCAACATGCTTCTTTAGAGTTGATGATTCATCTGCAGTCGAGGGTACCGCCTTAACAACTTGCTTTTCAACGATAGCCACCGTTGTTGTATAAGCTTCCTTGTTAAAGACATTTGGTTCAATGATTTGCGAAGAGGAGGAGGAACAAATACAACTTGTTCATTGATATCAAGATCATAGGAATCTCTTATTCGTTGAAAAGTGCGTCCAAACCATGGCATAGCTTCTGAATTGAAGTGATCTCCACAGAGGTCGATTTCGCGAATGTTCTCAGTATTATAGTAAAACAACATTCGAGTTGCCAATCGTAATGTAACAATATCGACCCATTCGATATTGCCTCCTGTGGATCATCTGCTGTGGCCTTAGTTAGACTTGGTCCCGGATCTTGATACACGCAGATGGAATTACCACTCCTTTTCTCCTTACATGCTTCATCAATCAATTTTATCGCCTCTTCAATCGATCGAAGACATGTCATCCAATATGGCTCAAAGTTGAACTTTCACTTTAGCTTCTCATAATTGAGTTCAACAAAATTTGGTGGTCAAGATCGTACCATCTTGATTATTGTACTGCTCAGTATAGGATAAGAAGTGATACGCTCTCCAAATGGCTCTAGTGGATATGGTTCTCTCCCAACTCTCTTCAGTTGATCATAGAAATTTTTGTAACCCCTATCCAACAAATGAGAAATGCCATTATCATATTCTACAGATTTGAAGAATGCTTTGACAAATCTCTTGGGTTTGTCTCTGATGATGATTGACTTGGTCTTCTTCTCCTTTCTTACAACCAATCTATGTTCCCATCTTTCTCTTTGAGAAGTTAAATACTTGGATGGAACATTAGTCATCACACTTACAAATTTTGAAGTAGCCTTCTGTCCCAAACATGTGTAGCAACTTGTTTATGGACAAGTGTGGACTAAAAAGTAGTAGGAACTATTTCTTCAAAAATTGGATTATTAAGAATTTTGTGAGAATCCTTAATATTACCCTTAACGACTTCCATAACGCTTCAAAGAGCGCCTTCCATATTAACTTCAGAAGATCAACAAAGACTAACAAAGACATGTAGCAGATTTTTAGAAATGTCAACAACAGCTTCTTCTAGCCTTGTCTTCTTAGCCTTTGCCTCTGTGTTGGATTTTCTTCTTTGCTTGCACTCATTTTCTTTAACCTTGGTGACCTCTTGATTGAACTTTCTTCTTCTCGGGTTCTTCTACTTTCCTTTTTCCTTCATTTCCTTGAGATTGAGTTTCAAACTTTCTCAAGGATTGATGATGATGATTTTGTAGCTTTTGATCTCCGCTGCTCATAATGCTTTGGTTTGCTTGAATCTCTGGAAGGATGGCTTTTTCGTCGCGACAGTTTCCTTTGTGGGTGACGTTTTGCTTGCTTATGAATGTCACTCACCAAAGGTTCCCTTTCCGCTTTAAGTCACCCGATTCAAAAATCGAATGATCTTGACTTCGACTCGAGAGTGTGATCTTCTTCTTCATAGAGGATTTCTTCGGTTTAGACTCCCCTCGCTTGTTGCTTTCCTTGATTCTTCGCTCCTTGTTTGTCTGAAAATCTCGCACCCATTTTGGCAATCGATGTAGAATCTATATAACTTCTTCAGATACCTTCCGTCGACTCCCAACTCCAATCGATTCTCGATTCTTTAAACATCCTTGTCAACAACATCCCATACGGAGAGTGTTTGTATCCTTTATTGATTTACCCATATATTGATAAATCAAAATGGTAAATCTATTGGTTGGTGATTCAGAGATGAAGGATACATTGTTCATCCAAAGTAGTGACTTGATGTCTTGAACTATCCTAGGTAACACACAACACACAAAAAAGACAAACAAAACCCTTGCCTTTGGTACAAGCCAAGAGGCTCTTCTTTCGATTGGGTTGTTCGACCATAAAGTTGACGAGTAACTTCATCTTCGCTCAACTTCAGCTTAGTCATCCATTTCACTCTGTCAAGAGGTTGAACTCCACTACTCGGACATTCAAAGGACTCTTTCCAAGAACTCCTTGGTTACTATAACAGGAGTGTTTCGTAGGAAAATCCCGGTGGGTACATCACATGTACCCAAAGGAAAACAAAATTTTGTCCCAGACTTTCCGAAACCCGTGATCGTTGTGTCTATATAACTAAATCAAACCATAACGACCTCGAGTCCGCCTCTAACAGATCCACGCAGAGGTCGGAAAACCTAACCGACAAACCCTTTGACCCGGAATAGCTAGAACAAAGTAAGAAGTGTGCTAGCACTAACCTTGTTCTTGGAGAGCTTGAAGAATGGATGAAGAAGTTGACAAAACTTGGATGAGAGGATGAAGAAACGATGGAGATGATGGTTTTCTCAAAACCTTGCTTCTCCTCTTTCATTCACGATGATCACCTTTCAAAAGACTTCTTCTAAACTCTTTCCATCTTCCTTCTTATGTAAGGCACGACCATCATCATCCTTTTAATTGTTTTTGTCTTTTCTCATTAAATGCTTGATGACTAAGCATTAATATGAAGATTCTTAGCCTCCTCTCCTCCATCCACGTACACTTATAAATATATATATTAATTAATTATTTACTTAATTAATTAATATATATAATTGCTGAAGTGGTCCAACACACTGGGTCGGTCCCTATCTCTTATCGGCCCCACCGTGTAAAAATCGCGGAGACCCTTTTCAAGAATGTCGATGTCACGATCTCATCGGGACATATCCCAATCTCATCGGGATCCATTTAATCATGCGCTCTCGATATTGGATCACTATCCAAAACTATTTTACGAGTTCTCCGAGACACTCTTATGCGTGTGACCCATTAGGTTCCCTGTTATGTTGGCCACTTAAATTAACACTTAATCTAAGCAAGTCATGAGCGGTATCTAGCAACACATCATGACCCCCAATTGACCGGAAAGTAATTGGTTTGACGGAGTTATATAAACTACAAACCATATTACAAACCTTTCCATAGACAATTGCGCAATTCGTCCTTTCACCATGCTATACCCCACTTGGTTTGAGTATGGGCAAGTGTCAACTCTTACTAGACCGATCGGATCAAATCTAGTCCAAGTGTAATCGTTTGTCCTAGATTCATTACTTTAATGTCCATGAAGACTGCCTTCATGACATATATGCTCCGGCCAGAGACTTGCAAGTAATGATCCTCACAAGAGGCCATGGGTATCTCTTCGCTAATATCACGTAGTGGTGAATCCTTTGTTGGTTACTCAATTACCTTTGAATACCTCAAGTCGCACCCAATCACCACCCTATGAGCGACCTCCGAAAGGCAACAAGGAATGGAGTCAAAGCGTAATCAAGATCAAGATATCCTCGAGTACCTCAAGTCAAGGATACTTGCACCATTGCTATGATGAGATTCTCACCGACATAATATCCATATGATGATCTCATGGTAGGTCATCCAATGTACTTACTACTACTAGTAAGCATCCATATGTCAAATCTAAATATCTCAATATTTACAGTTTCGAGATCCACCGCTGATCCAATCAAGGAGTTTGACATATGCTAGTCTATCCGGATTAACGATGTCCAGCCTCATTAATCCTATGACTAGGATCATTTAGATAGTGACATAATTGCACATGATAGGAATCTCAATAGTATGATCACATCATAATTTCCTTCATGCTATGTCATATATCATGGACTTCATTAATTCGATTTAAGATTAAAATCAATTCATAAATATGAACATCAAATTAATGAAATATGCCTTTTCTTTATTTATACAAACATCTTTGTACAAAATGCGCTAAAGGAGATTGTCTTTAGGGCACTACTCTAACACTCTTACAATGCATAAGTCGACTTATTACATATACAGTCGACTTGTACTTACAAATCTCCCACTGACCTAAAGCCAATCGCTTGGTATCTAATACCATAAGCGAGTACATGAGAATCAAAATTCCTCTGTGACAATGGCTTTGTCAACGGATCGACAATGTTCTCGCTCTGGGAATCCTCTCTATCGGACATCACCTCGCCTAGATGATCTCCGAATCAAATGATATCGGCGGAGTACGTGTTTAGATCGTGATGAGACCTTGGCTCCTTTGCTCGCAAGAATAGCCCCATTATTGTCACAATACAATCAGATGGGCCCATCATCGCTAGGAACCACACCAAGTTCGAGATGAACTTCGATCCAAATCGCTTCCTTTGCCTCCTCGATGCAAAGAATGTACTCGCCTCGATCGTTGAATCTGCAATGCGTCTCTTGTTTGAACTCTTCCAACCGATCGCTCCGCCATTCGCAGAAAATATAACCCGATTGAGACTTTGAATCGCCCTTATCAGATTGAAAATCGCATTTGTATGCCCGCCACATGAAGATCTCCATCTCCATATATCAAGAAAACATCCTTAGTCCTTCTCAAGTACTTGAGGATATTCTTGACAAGAACCCAAAGGACCTCACCAGATCCGATTGGTATCTCGCTCAGAATACTTAGAGCATACGATACATCGGGTCTCGTGACATAGCATAGCATACATGATAGATCCCATCATGGATGCATACGGGATCATATTCATGCGTATCCTCTCATCTTGTGTCTTAGACACATAGATTTCGAGAGTGTTATCCCATGAGTGATGGAAGGAACCTCTCTTAGATTGCTCCATGCTAAACCTCTTTAGCATCTTATCTATGTATCGTTGATCGTGAAAGACCAAGCAACCTTTTAGATCTATCTCTATAGATCCTTATCCCAAGGATATAAGTTGCTTCACCAAGGTCTTTCATAGCAAATTGTTTGACAGCCAAATCTTTACTTGATTGCATCATTGAGACATCGCTTCCTAGTAACAATATGTCATCTACATACAATACAAGGAATACGATTGTTGCTCCATTGACTTTCTTATACACACAATGTTCATCCGGATTTTGTGAGAAACCAAACTCTTTGATTGTCTCATCAAACGGATATTCCAACTCCGGATGCTTGCTTTAATCCATAAATGGATTTACGAAGCTTACATACCTTTTCGCCATCATTGGATATGAAGCCCTCAGTTGTGTCATGTACATCCTCACCTGATTTCCATTCAGAAAGTCGTCACATCCATTTGCCATATCTCATAATCATAATGAGCAGCAATGGCTAGAGTATCCTAATGGATTTAAGCATTGCTATCGGATCAAGGTTTCGTCGTAGTCAACTCCTTGTCTTTGACGAAAGCCTTTGGCCACTAGCCTTGCTTTATAGGTAATCACATTACCATCCATGTCGGTTTTCTTCTTGAAAACCCATTTGCACCCTATGGGTTTGATTCCTTCTGTGCATCAACCAAAGACCATACTTGGTTTTCATACATAGAATCCATTTCGATTTCATGGCACGAAGCCATTTATCGATTCTCAACTCTTCGTAACCTCTTCATAGGTGGTAGGCTCATCATCTTCTATGAGCAATACATCATTCTGCTCACTCACGAAATCCATATCTCTCGGGAATGTAACGTATCCTACTTGACCTACGAACTTCGTGTGTAGTAGAAGGTCGAACTGCTACCTCATCTATGAGTTACAGCTTCAGTTCAGCAATGATTCAAGGCTCTGTTCGAGCATCTTGAACTTCCTCAAGTTCAACTTTGCTCCCACCGTCCTCTTTAGAAGAAACTCTTTCTCTAAAGACAGCATGCCTCGAAACCAACACTTTTGTTCCTCGCAGAGGTAGAATTGATATCCTCTTGTTTCTTTAGGATATCCTACGAACAAACATTTGTCGACTTTGCATCCAGCTTTATCTCGACCGTGTCCGCTTCACATAAGGTGACAACCCCATACTTTCAAATGAGAAAGATAAGGTTTCTTGTTATTCCATATCTCATATGGAGTAACATCAATCGCTTTGATGGAACTCGCTTAATGTATAAACAAATGTCTCGAGTGCATACCCCAAAAGGATTTGGGTAATCGTAAAGCCCATCATTGATCGTACTATGTCCAACAGGTTCGATTTCTCCTTTCTCGCCACACCATTATGCCGTGGTGTGAAAGGAGGAGTCCACCGAGATAAAATCCCATTATCTCGAGATAATCCAAAACTTTGGTCTAAGTACTCGCCACCACGATCGATCGCAATGTCTTGATACTTTTCCCAAGTTGGTTTTCTACTTCATTTCAATTGTTTAAACTTTTCAACGCTTCAGATTTGTATCTCATCGATACAAATACCCATATCGAGAATAATCATCGATGAAGGTAATGAAGTATCGACAACCACTTCCGCATGGATGGACATTGGACCACATACATCCGAATGTATTAGATCTAATAATCCAAATCGCTGCTCACCCTTTCCTTAAAGGTAACTTAGTCATCTTGCCTAGTAAACAAGATTCACATGTGTCATAAGATTCATAATCGAATGACCCTAAACCGCCACTTTTATGGAGCTTAGCTATCGCTCTCTCATTTATATGGCCAAGGTGACAATGCCATAAATAAGTCGATTTTAAATTATCTCTTTATGTCTTTTAGTGTCATTGACATTCATAATTGGATGTGACATATCTAATATGTAAATACCATTGCATAATGTACCAAGACTATAAAGCATTCCATTCGCATTTAATAGAACAACCATTGTTACCAAAAGTCAAATGGAAACCAAATTTATTTAAACAAGAAATGCATAATATGTTCTTTGTTATAACAGTACAAAATAACATTCATCCAATCTAAGTACAAGCCCACTTGGGAGTGACAAAAATAAGTCCCTACAGCCTAATGCAAGAACCCTTGCTCCATTCCCAACGCGTAGGTCTACTTCTCCCTTTAAGTCGCCATCGTCCTCGAGGCCTCGTGATATCATTACATATGTGAGCCACAACCGTATCTAATACCCATATGTTATGATCGAAAATAAGATTAACTTCAATGACAAACATACCTGAAGAAGTTGAGGCATCTGATGCCTTCTTCTGCTTCAGTTCTTCCAGATAGACTTTGCAGTTGCGCTTCGAGTGACCAGTCTTACCGCAATGGAAGCAGGGTCCCTTTGGTGCAGTCTCTTTGGTCTTCTTCTTGGCTATACTTCCTTTTGACTTTCCTTGGGTTTCTTACCCTTCTTCTTCTTCGCTTTTTTCTTGGAACCCAAGAAGTAGATTCCACCACGAGCACCGGCTTGCTATCCTTCTTGATAGCTTGCTCATTGCCTCGAGCAAATTGATCAACTCAGAATTGTTGAGGAAATTGGTTCATCCGATAGTTCATCACAAACCGTGAATAACTATCGACATCCAACAAGAATTAAGTCAATACTTAATTCATAGTCCATGACAAAACCTAAGACGGCCAATCTCTCGATATACCCATTCATCTTCAAGGCATAATGACCGCCGATGAACTCGAGTCATCTTAGTCAGGAAGAGCAACCTAGAAGTCTCGAACTGCTCGGACCGAGCTTGCTCATCAAACAACTCCCTAAGATGAAACACTATGGTATGTGCATCCATAGACTCATGCCGCTTTTGCAGCTCCGTGACATCGATGCAAGCATAATGCATGTGGCCATGTCACCGTCTTTAAGATGCTTTTGATATGCTTTCGATCACCATCGAAGCATCGACAGCAGTGGATCAGAAGTGGAGTATCCAGATTTATCCAGCTTCTTCGATCCGAGAACAATTTCGATTTCTCACCAATCTAGAAAGTTTGGTCCAGCTTAATTTGTTTGAGTCCATTAGTGAGCGAAGATTCACACTTGTAGACATTTTCGCACAACCTAAAATAGAGAGAAAGAATGTTAGAATAGATTTAAATGCATAATCATAAGGACTTAAATGATATGCATATGGCTCCCACTAGTTCCTAATGAATCCATAACCCTCATTACTTAATCCAAGAAACAAAGTGACAAATGTCCTAGTGGGTCGATATCCGACATTGCTAAGAATGACCTTGAGTTTGCCCAACAAGCCACCTTAGGTCAATCGGTAGGTATCGGTCATACCAATTGCATTACAAAATGCAACTATCGCCAAAGCTATCAACTGCTGATGTATGCACACACATTGGGTTATCAACACTTGATGCGTGTACATCCGATGCACACTACCCAATTTCGCCTCTGTCCACGCTGACCTTGAGTTTGCCCAACAAATCAACGCCCAGAAAACCCACCCATTAATCCAAAATCATATTTTCATGGTTCAACATATTCAGATAGAGCGAGCTTGAGTTTGCCTAACAACCCAACTCTATAAGAACTCGTTCTTACCATATTAATGGAAGGCGTTAGTTTTCATATTCAGTTGAGGGATTTAGGTCTCATCAAGTCAAAACTCATCCAGGCTATGGGATCATAGTCAAACTATATGGATCGCTTTAGGCATTTCATCAATCATATTGAATTTAAACCTAAATCATCCATCATCCCATTTCAAGATGTAATAAGTCGACTTGCGCCATGCAAGTCGACTTATGCCATCGCAGACGCATAAGTCGACTTGTGCTATTGCAAGTCGACTTATACATTCAGCTTGCACAAGTTCCATTTATGCCGCTTTTGCAAGTCGACTTGTATAACTTCATGCAAGTCGACTTATTCTCGCTTACGCACGTATAAGTCGACTTATTTCTCTAACAAGTCGACTTATTCTGCATGTGCAAGTCGATTTACACTAGGTTTTGCTATCCAATTGGCTAATTCTCAATACATGCAATTCTAATTCACAATACCAAGTATATACACATTACTAGATGTATCTATGAACACCTTCATAGGTCCATGCTCACCATATAGTCAAACTATGCATGAAAAGCTTGAAATAGATGAATACACTTATTCATTTTGACTTCCATAAAATTTAAGAATACCAAATTATCATCCTAAGTATCTCTAGGTAGTCTATACATTATGAAGATCACTTCGCACATGTCACATAATTTGTGACGCCAAAACAATCGTGACAATGCTATATACTAACGAGACGCTAATGTGACCTATTTGACATCCGAAAATTCATGGAAATCCTATTTCAAGAAAATCAGTTTGGGAAGCATGCCAACATCCAAGTAACATGTTTCTAATCACATTAAAATCATTCAAGGCATTGTAATTGAAAATTACACCCTAAACCAATCAAACAAAAACAGCTCCAGCAACTGTCTCAACATTGCCATGTTCTGTTTGTTGCTTGAAAAATCCATTGAAACACTTTCAATAAATTCTGAGAAAATTACAGAGGTTAGTACATGTTCAGAAAATGCTCCATGAATTTTTTCAGGATTTATTTCCATCAAAACTCAACAAACCTCAGCAATTTAGCTAATGCTGAATCTGTGTTCTCCAACACAGTTATTCCCAGCAGCACACAATAAATTCGTAAATAAATAGTCAATCACCTCGAAAACATTTTTCCTTTCTCATAGACATTCACATATGTCTTAGAGACAGGTCAGTGAAAGAAAATCCGAAAAACCATTTTTCTAGATTTTATTCTCGAATTTATAGTCATGCCTGTTCCAGAAACTTGTACAAAACAGCAACTAGCACATTAAGGAATAAAATAGCAAAACCATATCAAATGACATTAATAAATTAATTCCTTTTACAGATACATGCCATAACACCTTATGAACACATCTGGGCAAGAAATTTTCGAAAACCATATCTTATACAGATTTCGAAATTGGCATATATTACATGCATCATCAAATTCACTAAGCTACTCCAACCTAGGCATGGTTTCTTCTTTATATAAGACACAAGTGGCTCGATACCACTGTAGGAAAATCCCGTGGGTACATCACATGTACCAATGCGGAAAACAAAATTTTTGTCCCAGGACTTTCCCAAACCCAGGATCGCTGTGTCTATATAACTAAATCAAACCATAACGACTCACGAGTCTGCCTCTAATCAAGATCCACGCAGAGGTCGGAAAACCTAACCGACAAACCTTTGACCCGGAATAGCTAGAACAAAGTAAGAAGTGTGCTAGCACTAACCTTGTTCTTGGAGAGCTTGAAGAATGGATGAAGAAGTTGACAAAAACTTGGATGAGAGGATGAAGAAACGATGGAGATGATGGTTTTTCTCAAAAACCTTGCTTCTCCTCTTTCATTCACGATGATCACCTTTCAAAAGACTTCTTCTAAACTCTTTTCCATCTTCCTTCTTATGTAAGGCACGACCATCATCATCCTTTTAATTGTTTTTGTCTTTTTCTCATTAAATGCTTGATGACTAAGCATTAATATGAAGATTCTTAAGCCTCCTCTCCTCCATCCACGTACACACTTATAAATATATATATTAATTAATTATTTACTTAATTAATTAATATATATAATTGCTGAAGTGGTCCAGTCACACTGGGGTCGGTCCTACCGGCCTACCGGGCCCCACCGGCGAAAAATCGCCGGAGACCCTTTTCAGCAATGTCGATGTCACGATCTCATCGGGACATATCCCAATCTCATCGGGATCCATTTAATCTGTCTGCTCTCCGATATTGGATCACTATCCAAAACTATTTTACGAGTTCTCCGAGACACTCTTATGCGTGTGACCCATTAGGTTCCCGGTTATGTTGGCCACTTAAATTAACACTTAATCTAAGCAAGTCATGAGCGGTATCTAGCAACACATCACGACCCTAATCGACCGGAAAGTAATTGGTTTGACGGGTTATATAAACTACGAACCATATTACAAACCTTTCCATAGACAATTGCCGTGCAATTCGTCCTTTCACCATGCTATACCCCACTTGGTTTGAGTATGGGCAAGTGTCAACTCTTACTAGACCGATCGATCAAATCTAGTCCAAGTGTAATCGCTCTTGTCCCAGATTCATTACTTTAATGTCCATGAAGACCGCCTTCATGACATATATGCTCCGCCAGAGACTTGCAAGTAATGATCCTCACAAGAGGCCATGGGTATCTCTTCCGCTAATATCACGTATGGTGAATCCTTTGTTGGTTACTCAATTACCTTCAATACCTCAAGCCGCACTCCAATCACCACCCTATGAGCGACCTCGAAAGGCAACAAGGAATGGAGTCAGCACGTAATCAAGATTCAAGATATCCTCGAGTACCTCAAGTCTAAGGATACTTGCACCATTGCTATGATGAGATTCTCACTGACATAATATCCATATGATGATCTCATGGTAGGTCATCCAATGTACTTACTACTACTAGTAAGCATCCATATGTCAAATCTAAATATCTCGATATTTACGTGTTCGAGATCCACCGCTGATCCAATCAAGGAGTTTGACATATGCTAGTCTATCCGGATTAA
Source organism: Erythroxylum novogranatense (assembly GCA_029891385.1). NCBI lineage: Eukaryota > Viridiplantae > Streptophyta > Magnoliopsida > Malpighiales > Erythroxylaceae > Erythroxylum > Erythroxylum novogranatense. The sequence goes on along the minus strand of CM057226.1, from coordinate 56,957,841 downwards.
CGATGTCCAGTCTCATTAATCCTATGACTAGGGATCATTTAGATAGTGACATAATTGCACATGATAGGAATCTCAATAGTATGATCACATCATAATTTCCTTCATGCTATGTCATATATCATGGACTTCATTAATTCGATTTAAGATTAAAATCAATTCATAAATATGAACATCAAATTAATGAAATATGCCTTTTCTTTATTTATACAAACATCTTTGTACAAAATGCGCTAAAGGAGATTGTCTTTAGGGCACTACTCTAACACTCTTACAATGCATAAGTCGACTTATTACATATACAGGTCGACTTGTACTTACAGTTTCTACATACGATATGATTGTATTATCCACAGTTTTAGTATGTTTCCAGAACTCATAAACTTCTTTGAGATAAACTTGCTCTCGTATTTGAAAGAAGTTTCTCCATCCCGCCGCTATTATCTCCTATCTATATCCATTTGTTCCTTCTTAGATCTTCAAAGTTTACTAATCTTCCCCGGCTTGCTCTCGGATCAACTCGCAAAATGGGCTTGACATTCATCTTGTTGATTACGAGTGAATAGGAACTCGCTTGAAGAATTTTCAGAGAGATTTCAGAGAACTAGCAATTTCTGAATTTGTTAGAGATCCCAAATGTCGCTTTTAGGATTTTATAGCAAATTCTAGAACGATTGTACTTCTCGATGATCCGATGACCTTTTTCCTCTAAAATTTTTCTTTGTGAAAGAAGTTTTAAGTCTCGAAACCGCCAACGCCGCTTAACTCCACCGCTTCATTGTCTTTCTGTCTTTGTCTTTAAAAATCGATGAATGATCCGTTAACTCCTCCGCTCTATCTGCTTCTTCTTTCAAAAAAACCAGATGATTGGTCCGTTAACTCCTCCGTCTATCTGCTTCTTCTTTGCGAAAACCGGATGATTGGTCCGTTAACATCACCATATTGAGGTTCGGCTCGATTTCTTTAAAGCGATCTTCACTTAGTGGTTTTGTGAAGATATCCGCCACCGAAATTTCGCTTCCACGAATTGTAGATCGACAACTTTCTTCCGAACGTAATCTCTCAAGAAATGATGTCTAACTTCAATGTGCTTCACCTTGAATGTTGAATTGGATTCTTTGACAAGTCGATGGCGCTGGTGTTGTCGCAGATATTAGAATCTCTTCCTCTTGTATTGAGTAGTCCTCCAATTGATACTTGATCCACAATAATTGTGAACAACAACTTCATGCGGATATATATTCAACTTGCGGTTGATAATGCAATCGAGCTTTGTCTCTTGCTTGACCATGACACCGTGTTTGGTCCAAGTAGTGACGACCACCACTCGTGCTCTTCCTTTCAATCCTATCACCGGCGTAGTCCGCATCGCAATATCCATTCAACCTGAAATCTTTACCTTTCTCATACATTAAGCAAAGATCGGTAGTACTGCGAGATATCTCAAAATTCGCTTTTACGACTATGTAATGAGATTCTCTAGATCGGCTGAAACCTTGCACACAAGCATACACCTGAATAGAATGTCGTCTACTTGCTGTAAGATAAAGCAAAGAACCAATCATCCTCTAATAGGGTTTGATCCACCTTCTTACCACTTTCGCCTTTCGACAACAAGTTTGAAGGATGCATCGGTGTAGACATACTTTTAACACTGCATATATCAAATTTAGACAACAATTCTTTGACATATTTTTGTTGATGGATAAAAATCTTATCCTTAGTTTGCTTTACTTGCAATCCAAGAAAGAATTTTAACTCACCCATCATGCTCATCTCAAATTCATTTTTCATCATATTTTCAAAGCTTATGCATAACTTTTTTGAGGTGGCACCAAAAATAATATCATCAACATAGATTTGCACAATAATAAAATCATTATACAAGTTCTTCCTAAAAGAGTTTTGTCAACTTTACCTCTAGTAAATCCATTTTCAATAAGAAATGAGCTCAGACGATCATACCATGCTCTAGGAGCCCGTTTCATCCATATAAGGCTTTATGAAGTCTCAGAGACATGATCTGGATACTTTATATCCTCAAATCCAGGAGGTTGCTTGACATAGACTTCTTCATCTATAAAGCCATTCGAAATGCACTTTTACATCCATCTGAAAAGCTTTATGTCATGGCAAACAAAGATATGCAAGCGGATCCTTATTGCTTCAAGTCTTGCTCTTGGAGCATATATCTCATTATAGTCTATTCCTTCCTGCCGATTATAGCCTTGTGCTACTAATCTTGCCTTGTTATGACTTACTTTTCCCGATTCGCCTAGCTTATTCTTGAATATCCATCTAGTACCAATAATGGATTTCTTTTCGTGTTTAGGAACTAAGGACCGACTTTATTCCTCTGAATTGATTCAACTCCTCTTGCATAGCTAATATCCATGCTTCATCTTTTAAAGCTTCATCAATCTTTTAGGTTCTACTTGAGATATAAATGCCACGTTGGCTTCTCTTCGAACTTGGACCTTGTTCTTACACCTTCTGAGGTTTCTCCGATAATTGACTCTTTAGGATGAGAGCTTTTGTATCTCCAATCTTTCTTTAACTCAAAATTCTTAGAGATATCTGTCTTTTCATCATGAAGTGTTCTGATGAAGATACTTCCTTACAACTGCGTCAAAGGGCACTTTAATAAAGATCATCTTCTTGATTCCTCTTCCTTATTGGGTTGAGAGCTATCATCGAACTTAACGTGAATAGTTTCTTCAACAGTCTTTGAGGTGAGGTTGAAGACTCTAAATGCCTTTGAAGTGAGAGAATAGCCTAGAAAAATTCCTAAAAGTGTCTTCGCATCAAATTTGTCCAGAGCCTTTGTGTTCGTAAAAGTGCACTTGCGGCCAAAAGGATGGAAATAAGAAATGTTTGGTCTCCTTCCATTCCACAACTCATAGGAGTTTTTCAAGATTGGTCGCAGCACACTCTATTCTCAATGTAGCATGTTGTATTTACACTTTCTCGCTTGAAGTATTTAGGAAGATTCATCTCGACAAAGATTGTTCTTGCCATCTCTTGAATCGTCCTATTCTTCCTCTCAACAACTCCATTCTCATGTGGAGTCCTTGGGGCGAAGAAGTTATGAAAATTCCTTTTCTTCACGTATACTCGAACTTCTCATTTTCAAATTCTCCTCCATGATCACTCCTTATGCTTGCTATAGACATTCCTCTTTCATTTTGTAATCTCATGGAAAGGTTTCTAAAACACTTGAAAGACTCATCTTTATGTGATAGAAAAAGTATCCAACAAAACCTTATAAAATCATCAACAATCACAAGTCCATACTTCTTTCCACCAAGACTTATTGTTCTTGTTGGACCAAATAAGTCCATATGTAACAACTCAAGTGGTCTAGAAGAAGTTATGAAATGTTTTGAAGAGAAAGAGGTTTTAACTTGTTTCCTTTCTCGACAACTTTCACAAAAGAAATCTTTGTCAAAACGAATTTGTGGCAAACCTTTACCAAATCATGTTTCACAAGTTTTGAAATATGTTTAAAAGCCGACATGACCTAGTTTTTATGCCGATCGCCTTTCATCTTCATAGATAAAAACATGAAATATTTTGAGACTGAAAATGTCTAAATCAATTTTATAAAGATTGTTTCGTCTTTTGGCTGAAAAGAAGATGGAACCATCTTTGTTTCTGACTTCACAAAATTTTGATTAAATGAAACTTCAAAACCAGAATCACATAATTGACTAATACTTATCAAGTTATGCTTTAAACCATCAACTAGTAGTACGTTATTAATGCATGCATGAGAATTCTTACCAATCTTACCAAACCCGATTATCTTTCCTTGTTGGTTGTCTCCAAAAGTTACTTGATCCTCCTTTCTTGTCTTGAAGATCTAGGAACATAGACTTGTTTCCGTCATGTGACGCGAGCATCCACTGTCCATATACCAATGATGCTTCTTTGGTTCTTCCAACGAAGGATTTCTGTAGGAGATATTATTTTATTTTTAGGTACCCAGATTCTCTTGGGTCCTTTAGGGTTAGTACGATGTAATGAATGATAATGATGTGTAGAATGATAATGTTGATGACCTTTCTGAAAATCTGATTGATATCTTTTCTTATTTTTTTTGAGCAACTGATTTTACTACGTAATGCTGGGGCTTATTTTTAGTAAACCCTAATCCAGTTTTATCCCTCGGATGTCTGTATTCTCCTATCATTTCATTCATCTTTTTTGTACTATCTGTAAATTTAGCTAGATCAATTGAGAGATTATTAATTCTCAGTTTCAATTGATTAATCTCTTCAGATCTATCTACAACTTTGTTGTTATTCAATTCCTCAACTTGCTTTCTCAAACTTATATTCTCACTCTCTATCTCATGAGTATGTTTGAGGTTTTCTACATATTTCTTCTTCAACAACTTGTATTGCTTCGTAATAGCATGAGAATCCTCTAACAATTACGAATATGCATCTTGTATATCATTATAGCTGGAAGTTACCTCCTCATCACTTTCTTCTTCACTACTGACATATGTTAGCATGTTCGACGCTTGAACTTGTATCGATTACGATGAATCCAGATCTTCCCACGCTGCCATCATGCTTTTCTTGTTATCTCTACTCCTTCCGGGTTGTCTTTTCAACATTGGACACTCGGACTTGTAATGTCCCGCTTCTTGCATTCATAACGTAATGGATGCTTTATCGACTTTTCATCGTCTTTGCCATTGTTCCTTCTAAATGTTGAATTTCCTTTGGACTTCTTTTTCCACATTCTTCTTATCTTTCTTGAAATGAAAGATAGCTCATCGCCTTCATCACTTGATTCAGATTCGACTTCTTTGGAATCATCATCCTTTGCTTCTTCAATCTTTAACACCTTTGATGTATTCCTTTTTGTTTTCTTCTTCTGGATTTTGTGATTCTTTTGACTTGCTTTGAGCGCTATGGACTTCTCCTTTTTGGGCTTATCTTCGCATCAAGCTCTACTTTGTGTATCTTCAACGATCCAAGCAATTCATCAAGCTTCAAGACGCTTAGGTCTTTGGCTTCTTGTCAAGCTTACTTTGGGTCTCCATCTTTTGGGCAGACTTCTCAAAATCTTTCAACATGGTCTTGATCACATGCGTTCTTCCAAGAGCTTTTAGCCCATTAACAATTGTTTGGAATCTTCCAAACATTTGATCAATGGTCTCTTCTTCTTTCATCTTGAATAACTCGCGTCGATGCACCAAAATACTTATCTTGGACTCCTTCACTTGATTTGTTCCTTCATGTGCAATTGATAATGTATCCCACATTTCTTTGGCAGTATCGCATCCATGCACTTTGTCATACTCGCTTCTGCTCAATGCACAACTCAAGAAAAATTTCGCTTTGGAGTTTAGTTGAAATCTTGCTTTCTGCTCAGCTGTCCATCTTTCTCGTGGAATTGGATTTTTATCATCATCTTCAGGTGTGTAAGGTCCATTCTCGATGATGTCCCAAAGGTCAATGTGAGTAGACTCGATAAACAATCTCATCCGATCCTTCCAATAGTGGTAGTCTTCACCATTGAATGCTGGAGGTCTGGTGACTGAGGCTCCTTCTGCAATATACGTGTGTGATTCCACCATTTTCTTTAGTTCACACTTTATTAGAGTGATTCTTGAACACCTTGCTCTGATACCAATTGAAGTAAATCACACGTTAATATATTGAGTAATAATATGATCAAGATACACAAGAAGGGGGTTGAATTGTGATAAACTTTTCTTTAATCCCTTCAATAACAATTGCTTGTTCTTTCAGAAAACTTATCGTAAATCAATTCTTAACTAGTTTGAAAACTTTGTTAATAATGAAAACTACGATTTAAGAAAAGTAAGAGTTAGAGAGAGAAACACAGCAATTTTATCCTGGTTCACCCCAAACCGTGGGCTACGTCCAGTCCTCAGATATTCTTCTGAGATTTTCACTATCTCCAAACTGATTACAAGTATTCTTTAGACTGAGCCTCTTCAGGTCTCTTAACAGCAAGTATTCTTTACTCTTAGCCTCTTCAGTTATCTGTAGCATTTTTTCAAAATGAAAAAGCGATAAAGAGCTTTTACAAAAGAGTTGCTCTTCACAATATACACTCGAAAATAGTTCGCAATTTTTCTCGAGATAGATGATATTGAATACGCAGAGTTTCATTCACTTTTTCCAAAAGTTATTTCTTCTTCAATCTCGACTCTTATTTATAGTGAACTTCAACTGCTTCTTGACTATCTCGCTTGAATCTTTAAAGAAACGGTTATTCATTTAGTCAGAACCGCCTTAAACGATGTTTCTTTCTTCCGCCTTATTTTCAGATCGCTCGCTTTTGTCTTCGTAAAGCTTAAATGCGCTTTTGTATCGCCTCGCTTTTCTTCCGCTGCCTTTTTTGTTTCGCCTACTTTTTCTTTAAATACGCTTTTCTTCCGCCTCGCTTTTGTTTCGCCTGCTTTTCTTTAAATCTGCTTTTCTTCCGCCTGCTTTTCTTCCATCTCGCTTTTCTTAGCTTGCTTTTACGTGTCTGCTTTTTTCCGCCTCGCTTTTCTTCCGCCTCTTTTTGTTTCGCCTGCTTTTCTTCCGCCTTTTTGTATCGCCCGCTTTTCTTCCGCCTCGCTTTTGTTTCGCCTGCTTTTTCCGCCTGCTTTTCTTCCGCCTTTTTGTTTAAATGCTTTTCTTTAAATACGCTTTTCTTAAATCGCTTTTGTATAAATGCTTTTCTTCCGCTCGCTTTTGTTTCGCCTGCTTTTTCTTTTCGATATTTCTCTTTGTTTATTATCAAAATTATTTAATACGTGAAGTCTGGTTTGACTTAACAAGAACTGCTTGCAATGTTTGTGGAAAGATTCATCCAGGACCTTATAGAATCGGGTCCAGAGGTTGTTATAGGTGCGGACAGCAAGGGCATTTCATGAAAGACTGCCCAATGCCAGAGAACCAAGCGGCTCACCCCAACTTCTCGGACTCATCATGCGAGATAGATAGACCTATAAATAGAGGCCCAGCTGGTAGAGGTAGACCTCAAGGCCAAGCTCTCACTTTCGAGAATATGGCGGATGTCACCCCACTCCGTGAATAGAGGTCAGGGGAGAGTGTTTGCGGTTAATCCCCAAGAAGCACAGGCCTCTAATACGGCAGTAACATGTAACCCTATGTAAACCTGTTGATATTTAGTTAAATTGTTATTATGAATAAAATGTCTATGCTCTCTTATGATAGAAGATATGATTGTTTTTAATTATGTTGAATGTTGGTATAGGCTTAGTCCTTATCCAGAATCAGAATACTAAAGTGCTATTTGACTCTGGTGCCACTCATTCATTAATAGCGCCGAGTTTTGCCAGTAAGCTAGATAAAGGGAGAGAAGTAATGAAAGACCCACTGTTCATAGTTACACCCTTAGGGGAAATTGTTGAAGTACAATATGTTTACCCCTCTTGTGTAGTGGAGTTAGAAGGCAGAAAATTTATGGCAAATTTGATCGAGTTGACAGTATTAGAATTTGATGTTATCTTGGGTATGGATTGGTTGTCAAATCACCATGCTACAATGGATTGTTATGCCAAAAGAATTGTACTTAGGCCAGATCCAGAAATAGAAGTGTTATATCAGGGAGATCGAATTGGGTTTCCTATCAACAGAATTTCAGCTTTGCATGCTCAAAGACTTCTAAGGAAGGGATGTCAGGGGTATATAGTTCATGTTAGGGATACCAGAAGGAAGATAAGTGAGATACAACAGATCGCTATAGTAAGGGATTTTCCAGATGTGTTTCCAGAAGATTTACCTGGATTACCACCAGAAAGAGAAATAGAGTTTAATATAGAACTCATTCCTGGTACAAACCCTATCTCCATTTCTCCATACAGAATGGCACCTATGGAACTAAGAGAGTTAAAGGTGCAGTTGCAGGATTTGCTGGATAAAAGGGTTTATTAGACCCAGTAGTTCACCGTGGGGTGCGCCAGTGTTATTTGTCAAGAAGAAAGATGGATCCCTACGGTTATGCATAGATTATCGACAGTTGAATAAAATAATTATTAAGAATAAATACCCTCTTCCTCGGATTGACGATTTGTTCGATCAATTACAAGGAGCCAGTCATTTCTCTAAGATTGATCTCAAATCTGGGTATCATCAGTTAAGGATCCGAAAAGAGGATGTGACAAAAAATGCCTTTAGAACCAGATATGGGCATTTTGAGTTCTTGGTGCTTCCTTTTGGTTTAACGAATGCACCGGCGGCCTTTATGGATTTGATGAATATAATCTTCAGGCCGTATTTAGATAAATTCGTTGTGGTGTTCATTGATGATATATTGGTATATTCCAGGAGCCAAGAGGAACATGAAAAACACTTGACAATAGTGTTATAAAGCCTTAGGGATAATCAGTTGTATGCCAAGTTGGCAAAGTGTGAGTTCTGGCTTGACAGAGTAAATTTCTTGGGTCACATAATTAGTAAAGAAGGAATTCAAGTAGATCCTCAGAAGGTGGAAGCAGTGTCTAACTGGCCTAGACCTACTAATGTTACCGAAGTAAGAAGTTTCTTAGGTATGGTTTGATATTACGTATTTATTTGTAAAGGACTTTTCCAAGATAGTCTGCTCCCGATTTAAGTTAACCCTAAACAAGTGATATTTGAGTGGGATGATTCCTGTGAGCAAAGTTTCCAAAAGCTTAAGGAATGTCTCACATCGACTCGATGTTAGCATTACCTTGAGGCAAGGTGATTATGTGATATATTGTGATGCCTCCAAAGTTGGTTTAGGCCGTGTATTGATGCGTAATGGAAGGGTAATTGCCTATGCTTTTAGGCAGTTGAGGAAACATGAAGTAAACTATCCTCGATGATCTAGAAATGGCGGTGTGATATTTGCAATCGAAAATTTGGAGACACTATTTATATGGTGAAAAGAGTGAAATATATACAGATCATAAGAGTCTTCAAGACATTCAAGAACAAAAATAGTTGAATCTGAGACAAAGACTATGGATTGAGTTACTAAAGGATTATGACTGCCAGATCTTGTATCACCTGTGTAGAGCCAATGTAGTGGTGATGCTTTGAGCGTAAAATCGATGGGAGTTTGCATCATATCTCCATTCAAAAGAAAGAGCTAGTTTAAGATTTAAAGGGTTATTTAATGCGGTTTGCACTTGAAGTATCGATTCCCAAGTATTACTTGCTCAATTCCAGGTGAAGTCCGATTTAATTGATGAGATTCAAATTACCCAAGATAGTGATCCTGAGATAGCCAAATTAAGAATAGCTGTCCAGGATGGTAAGATGACAGAGTTCAATATAGTAGATGGGGTATTGAAATGCGGTGACAGGATATGTGTACCTGACATAAATGGACTAAGACAAAGGATATTGCATGAAGCACATTATGCACTCTATAGTGTTCACCCTGGAACCACCAAGATGTACCATGATGTTAAAGGCATATATTGGTGGCCAGGTATGAAGAAAGATGTAGCCGGCTTGTATCCACTGCTTAACTTGTCAACAGGTCAAGTTTGAACATCAGAAGCCCACTGGACTACTACAGGAGCTACCGCTACCCGAGTGGAAGTGGGAGCGGATTACCATGGATTTTGTGATTGGATTGCCATGAACGCCTAAGGAGCATGATTCTATTTGGGTTATAGTCGATAGACTGACCAAGTCAGCCCACTTTATAGCTGTTAAAATCACTTATAGTGCGGCTCAGTTAGCCCAGTTGTATGTTGACATAATTGTGAAGTATCATAAAGTGCCAGTTTCTATTGTTTCTGATAGGGGAACGCAGTTCACTTCTAGATTCTGGCAGAAACTACAAGAAGCCATGGGCACACAGCTAGATTTTAGTACAGCATTCCACCCACGAAATGATGGGCATTCGAGAGAACCATCCGACACACTCAAGACATGTTAAGAATGTGTGTCTTGGACTTTGGTGGAGATTGGGAACATCATCTACCTTTAATAGAATTTGCTTACAACAATAGCTACCATTCCACCATTAGAATGGCACCTTTTAAAGCATTGTATGGCAGAAAGTGCAGATCTCCACTCTGTTGGACAAAAGTAGGAGAAAAACAGTTAGAAGGACCAGATTTAATTCAAGAAACTTTTTCAAAAGTTCCTCTGATACAGGAAAGATTAAGAATGGCCTTCAGTAGACAAAACAATTATGCAGATTCTAAGAGAAGGGACGTGCAATATGAACTAGGTGATCAAGTTTTCTTAAAAGTCTCTCCTATGAAGGGCGTAGTCAGATTTGGAAAGAGAGGGAAGCTGAATCCTAGATATATTGAACCATTCGAGATCCTGGAAAGGGTTCGAATTGTGTCATATCGGTTAGCTTTGCCTCCTCATCTTAGCTACGTGCATCTAGTTTTCCATATATCAATGTTAAGGAAGTACATTCCAGATCCTTCTCATGTATTGAAAACCCGTATGAATATAGCGAAAATCTCTTATGAAGAAATTCCAGTTGCCATCATAGATAGACAGATTAGAAAGTTGCGGAATAAAGAGATTCCGATGATTAAAGTCCAATGGCAAAATCAAAGAATTGAGGAATGTACATGGGAAACGGAAGAATCAATGAGGACCAGATATCCCCAGTTGTTCCCCCAATAAGGTAAATTTTCAAAATTCGTGGACGAATTTTTATTAGGGGGGAGAATGTAATACCCGGTATCTAGTTTAACCGGTACATCGAAATAAAATTGATATTTAGACTTATGTCATTAAAACCAGAGCAGTGAATAATAATTTTTAGTGACATCAAATTAATGATATATGATATTTTTCGGTGGTCACAGGAAGTGGCTCAGACAGACGTTTAAAAAAAAAAACAGATCAAGAATGACGTTTTTGTAATTAAGTAGACTTGAGAGGCATATAAAAGGACCTAAATTGGAGAATAAGAAAAAACATGTCTTCTTCCTCCTCCCTGTTTCACGACAGCCACCATGGAAGCTCTCTCTAAGCTTTTTCAAGCTTTGTAACAAGAAGAAGAAGGTGATTCAAGCCATTTGAGTGACATAAAGAAGTAAGCCTCCACTCCTATGCTTAGATCTATGGGTTTAAAGCTTGATTTTCTCTTCTTTGTGAAACCCATTTGAGGGAATGCATGAGTTGAATGATTTGGATGATGGATCGATGTTCCTTGATGTCCAATGACACTTATTCTTGAAGAAATTTCGTGTGTATGGTGATTTGGGGGGTTAAACCAAAACCTAGGGTTTTGAAGGTTGAGCTGTCATGGAGACAGATTCGTGACTCTTATTGTCTATTTTTTTTTTTGAGCTGCTTAACGTGTGAATCTGGAGAAACTTAAAACATAGAAGTTGTAGATCTAGATGTCTACTATCTCCATGAAGTTTTCCAGGATTTTAGGGTGAGCCGAATAAGAGTAATAGGCCCCAAATTGGTACTGGTTTAGAATACCAGCGAGATTAAAACGAGAACTGTAAGTTAATTGTTTGAAGACCTTAGGGTTAGAATTGGATGACGAGTTCTTCTTAAGAAATGTTTCAAAATGTCTCCTCTAATTTCTGTAGAAAGGGATTATTAATTGGATGAGTATTTTGTTAGATATGGCCGATTAAGGGAAGCATGTTACTAACCTTAGAGTGACAGAAGAGAGCAGAAACAGGTCAGGCTTGTAAAAATCACAATAAATCCAATTTGCTTCATTTTTCAGTCGGCCTTAGATATGTGATAGCCATATGAGTCTATTGAAAATGAAACTTGGAATCACCTTAATTGGATGAGAAATGAATGAGTTATAAGGTTGTGAGTCGAGAAAGGTCCAACTAATGACTGCATGTTAAAGCTGATTGTAAATGGGAGATTTGGATCTCTTTAATGACCGAATTAGAGCATGGTCATAAAAGAAGAAATGTGAATTTATGTGTTAACTAGAGGACTGGAAAGTGTGAAAAACATTGGACCTAGTTATAAGGAGTTATGCCATCGCGAATGGGACTTATGCAGTTTTGTAATGTTATGTGTTAAGCAATGAGGTTTGTATGAGAATGACTAACGATGGTATATGTATTTTCATGCATGTTATCCAGTAGCTTGTGAAAGCAGAAAAGGAATAGAGCTAGACGTCATGCCTAGTACATCATAAGTTCAAAAAGGGTAGAAAGAAATCAGAATTTCTGAGATAGTTGAGGTGAGTATAAGCATACTACTATCCTTGTGTAGTAAGCCTCTTCTGTTATCTTGCGGCTTGTCGAATTGTTCTTGAATCCTTATGACTTCTTTGACATATGACTCCATGTAGTTGAGTCTCACATGTTGTATGCCAGATTGAACATATGATTTCAGATTCTTTGCATCTTCTGGTTCCCTTATTGTATTGAACCTATTGATTGCGATTCTTTGATGAAGCATGTTTTCCATGTTAACCAAGATTGATGAGCTCTCAGAATACCCAGCTGATAGGGTTTATTATCAGACTATGTGCACATAGATAACCCGCCAGTGATGGGTTAGATCCGGGTCCTACCTAGAGAGGGCAGGCCTCTAGGGGCAAGGTTAGGCCAACCTTGTCTAGAATCAGAAAAGGGGAGATATGTCATACTAGCATGCCTCTGTCTCTTCCTAAGAATTTCAGAAAGAATTAGAACTCAGAATCTAGAAAAGAAACCAGAAAAGAAAAGAGCTTAAAAAGAAAAGAACCCAGAAAAGAATTCAAAAACCAGATTCTTGTTTTCTTTGAACAATTCACTTTGAGCTTTATTATTGATACTCATGTTATTGTCGCATTTGAGATTACTACCTGTGTATCCTTTGATGCTGTATATTGTTGCTTTGAATGCCACAGGCCATTCTTGTGAAGCTAGCCTTGTATTACTAGCCTCACACGCATGGTAGTATGTTTATATCTCACTGAGTCGCGTTATAGACTCACACCTCACTATCACCATTTCAGGAGATTAGCAGATCGGACAAGAGAGAAATCCAAGCCTTTTGAGACTCGCTTGGATAATCAATCAAGTAATGTTTTTGGCATGATGTAAAATTTGCAGATACTTCTAGACGCTCCATGGTTTGTCATAATCATATGTACATATAACCTGTATGGATTTGTTATGGTATTGAGAATGATGTTGATTGATGATAAGTAGATGTTGTATGTGAGAATTGTAGATTTGAATCCTTGCTTCTTACAACCTATTAAGCAGGTAAAGGGTTATCAGATAAACGAATGGGTCATGCCGGGTTTTTTGTAGAAGACTGAACAGTTGGGCTTACTATGGGTTTTGGTGGCATTAAGCCTACCCATTCCCTAGTGCCAACACGGCCCAAAAAGGCGGGTCGTGTTAGCTTTGGATGGAACGGAGTTAATCCTTTCCATATCTATTGATTTTCCCAAAGAAATCATCTTTGAGACTGGTGGTGCTGGTGCTTGAAGAATTGCTTTATATTGTGGCCTTAGTGATGGATGTTAAAATTCTTGATAAGATTTGTCAGCTTCTGCTTTGGTGGAGAAACTTTTATGAATGATGCTGTTTTTGCCAGTAATATGAATGGCTGCTTTGTGCCATTGGTCATAAATACCTGCAAAAGGTCCATTGTAAATAACATAATGCTTTGATTCTTGCTGATCAGCGATCTTTTGTGGTATTATTGATGATACTGTAAGAGAAGGTTTCACTGAAAGTGAAACTGATGCTTTTGGTACGATAGAAGAAGTATCTGAAACAATTGCTGGTGTTTGGGGTTCTTTGGTTAGAATTGGTATTTTAGGAAGAACTTCTGGTACTGGTTTTGTGAGAGGAACTTGTTTTGTATTAGTTTGCTCCTTTGGTTTGAACATAAGGAGAGTTTGTTTAAGTCTTTCTAGATCTTTGGTAATGGCTTCAGTCTGAACTTGAATATTCATGCTTTGTATTTGTAATTCATTCAATTCTGCTTCCTTTAATGCAATAGTAGTTTCGAGTTCTGCTATTAATCCTTCCATTCTCTGGTTAGTATATTTGCAAGAAAATTATTAGCGGATTTAATATAATGAATATCAAATTGATTTTTTTTCAGGCCAAGTACAATTATTGACAAATTTAAAGAGACAAAGTCATCTGATACGTATGTAGGGAGTAGCAGTTTGTTCTAAGAGCAAAGTTCCACGAACAATCAACGGTAAGTCTTCCTCTTGGCGAAATTGAGTCGAGATCCCAGATGAGCCAATCCTGGACAGATAATCAGCAACAGTATTTACTTCGCGGTAAACATGTAAAATCGAGGAAGAAGAAACAATCATCATATCTTTAATAATTTGAAATTCAGTGTAGAATTGCCATGGCCAGCCTCCATTCTTTTGTAATAAAGCCGCAATAGCCGAGTTATCTGTTTGAATTTGCGTCCCAGTGAATCCATGAGCATTGCAAAATCTCAAACCGTTAATAATAGCCTCCAATTCCATTTTCATGCTGTTCGAGGTTTCCACATAAAAAGCCTCATCATAGAAGACAAAACCTGTCAAAAATCAGACAATAAAACCCCAACCCGACTTTCCTGGGTTGCCAAGCGATGAACCGTCTGTATTCAAAACCATAACATCAAAATCAAGGGTTCGCCAACAGACCGTGTGAATCTGCTGCTTCCTCGGTTGCTGTATCGGACAGTTGAAATTACGTGCAACAAAACGACGATCATGGAAATCCCTTGGTATCGGACGGTGAGCCAACAAAATCCCGGTAAGTTGCCGATGCACAGTTTTGATGATAAGCAGCTTATTTGGTTCTATGTTGTCGAAAACAAATTTATTCCTGGACTTCCAAACCTCCCACAAGATAAGTGAAGGTATTATGGAGATGATCGTTTGACGAAGAGATGCAGAACTGCCCAAGCGGCACCAATACAAAAACATCGGCCACAAACTATGAAAACGTGGGATAATTATTTCCAGCAAGGAAGCAAAGTAATCCTAAATTTCCAACACCACAGGACAATAATAGAAGGAGTGGGCACAAGTTTCAGGACCTGAGCTGCAGAAGCAACAAATAGTAGGATACAAGACAAAACCAATACCAACCAAGAAATCAGGAAGAGGCAGGAGTGAGTTCCAAAATTTCCAAACAAATATTGAGATTTTCTGAGGCAGCAACTTAGACCATAGAAATTTTGCCATAGAAGAGATGGGAGCACGAAACCGAACAAAGTCATATGCGGTTGCCAATGAGAATAAACCCGTAGATGTAAGCTTCCAAAACATTCGATCTGGTACCTCTGTCAAAACAGAAGGTAAAGCATTCAACGCTTGAAATTGTGCAGCGGTCAGATGATTTATAATGAGAGGTAAGCAATAATCTCTATTGCGGATAAATTCAGCATTCAACAACCGTTAATAGAGGAAGAGGGAAATGTTGCTCATCATCCATATGCTGAAATGGGCCCAAACCAGACCAGTTATCATCCCAAAATTTCGAGGAGCCATTCCGGATGTAAAGATGGACTTGATTACAGACAAGTCTATCAACAGGAAGAAGTCTCTGCCAGCTAGTTTTCTGCTTCCAGGAAGTAGACAAAGAGGAGATGAAATAGACCCAGTTACCAATTCCATTCTTAAACTTCCACCACAATTTGATCGTGTAAGCCTTGACCACATCTTCTAACTTTCGGAGACCTAAACCGTTTTCATTTACCAGCATTGCTATTCTCGCCCAAGATCGCCAATGTCTTTTGGATATTTCATTGGTGCTGCCCCAAAAAAACCGTTGAAAAACTGCTCCATTTGACCCAGTACAGATTTAGGAGGAACCATCGCCGACATTATATGCAATGGTAAAGAAGAGAGTACATGTTTTATTAAAATGAGACGGCCTCCAGGCGATAACAACCTATGTTTCCAGTTCTCGACTTTTGTTGCTACTCGCTCTACCATGAATGTAGCGCCCCCTTACCATAGGGTATCCACCGAAACGCCCGTAGGTCATTCCGATAAATATCCCACGACAAGAGACCACTACTGACAACAACCTACTACACTCCTCATGGCATCACAATCATAAGACAGTAATAAGAAACTGGCTACTTTTTAAAACCAAACTAGATTCCATTTCATTCATTCAAAACTTAATAATTCACAATCTGTCAAGATTTTTAAGTTACACATGTTTCACATACTGTACTATACAATAACCAGATCTAACTATCAGTCTCCAAAAGAAAGCCCAGCTGACCGACCTTTGAGCCATTGTTTTTCTCGCCAATCCATCAGATACTACTCTACAAATCTGAGGAGCTATCTGCATCATGCTAGGCCTGAAAAATAAGTTGCAATTTTGGGTGAGTTTGCGAACTCAATGAGAAACCATCATCGATGGTTCTCCCAATTCATGCATCATATAAGCATGAAACAAGATACACGCAGAATTATACAAAACACAATAGTAATTCAACACAAGACAATTACTGATCCGCAGACAGTAAATATTCATCCAGTCAATAACATTGTCAAATGTTCAGTTCAGTATGCAATGCACATGTGACTCTTTTCCAGTTCATTTCAGTATTGTGACCGAGCGCATATCAGTGATCAGTATAGACGCGTCTGGGGAGAATTATCTCCCGTCGAGCTTGAGGCTCGGTTCAGTATATCGAGCTCTAGGCTCGGTTCAGTACAGTGGCGTCTCGGTTCACAATTTTCCTTTTAACAATGTGATGCATTTGTGCATGAATGCACATGTCCCATAGCAGTATACATGGTATTACACAGTTCAATTTTCAGTCCAATTATAAAGTCTCATTGAGCAGTCAATAAAACCACATAATCCCCGTAGGGCAATCACTTCACAGTCATAATCCATATAATCCCCGTAGGGCAGTCAAGTCACAACAATAATTCATGTATTCCCCGTAGGGCAATCAATTCACAGTAACCACGTAGATTGGAATAACCAACTAGGTTACTCACCTAATAACTTCCACGCTAGTGCCGGGAAGTCTCTGCCAAATCCGTGGAACGACGGTCCACTAGAGCCTCTATAACAAATTAAATGGATAACCATTACCATTGATGTAAATGAGTAAACAATGCACATGAAATCAGTAAAATGCGTATAATGCATGTTCATGGCAATCCCGGCCCTAATCCAATATTTCCTCATAATAACATTCTATTAAAAATTAGAAATCCATAGGCGCTGACGGTGCGCAATTCGGACCCCTATAGGTCCCCAATTAAATAAAACAGTGATTCACCGTTCCGTTAATAGGGGCTACGTCAAATTCTCGTTTAAAAATTCCCGTTTTCTCATAACATGAAATTAAATATTCAACGAATCCGATGCCTCTAGAATCAGGTCAATCGGACGTCGGACGGGAAAGTAATTGACAAAAGAAACCAAAAGTCAATTTAAACAATTAATATCTATCTAAATACCTAACCCTTATTCCCTTCTTAAATTTCTGATTTTCAACCAAACTTCCAACACCCATAACTCTTTCTACACATTTCTAAACAATGCAAACTACACCTTGTTGGAAAGCTTATGAAAAGCTCTACAACTCTCAAGAAGACCATAAAAATCAATTCCAACCCTAAGGGTGTCAAATAATCCATCAAACCTTCTGCCTTCACAATTTTCATCTACACAGGGCAGTACATTAACAATGTCATAACTCACTGATTCTTCAGTAATAAATTACCACAAAAATATGTTCAATAAGTTCACAATGTCCTCAACAACTTTCATGAACAACCCAAAATCAAATTCTATTTCTAAACAAGTCAATTAATTCATCTAATGTTACTGTCCCTGAAAACCTTCAATTTGGGAAGTAACCTTACAACAAGCATAACTTCCAGTATACAAGTCAATAAAATCAGAACTTTATATCCCTGTAAAGATAACATCTTAAACTTCATTTTTCATGAAGCACTCATCATCCAATTCGATTTCTATCAATTTCAAAACTGCTATGGAAGTTACTGTTATGATCAGCCATTTATAACCTAATGCAGGATCAATTTTGCAAAATCATAACTCTCAACTCTGACCTCTAAAATTACACACCATATATCAATTTCAAGGTAATCTCTTCCTATACAATTCTTCAGAAGCTTACTCACACCAATTCAGTCCACATAAAATGTTAAAATTGCCTCCAATCAGTAAACTCACAAAATCACACTTAAACTAGGTTTCATCCAAAATGCTCAAAACCAGTCATTAGTAATCAATTCATATTTCCCAATACACAATTCCAAAATAGCAAGATCAGTAGCAATGGAAAGATAATCATATATTCTACAACTTCCATGAAGACCATTCTCCTAATTCCATCTCAATTAATTCATAAAATCAACAAAGTTCATATGTTGTGGTTTCGGTTACTGTTCACAGGCAATGGAACAGCAACTTTCCATTCAAAACTTCACCCTTCTATCATTGAAATTCAACAACACCTATTTCACACTAAATTGAAGCCAACATCCCAAAGTTTCAGTGGCCACTAACCTTACCTCATTTGCATTTCTACACAATAAGTTATGAATAAAACAGTAACAGCTATTACAAATCTCTTTTCCAGATTCAATGTTAACCTTAGTTCAAACACTTCCAATATCTTTTCACATCACTAAACATCAAAATAAATACCATTTAAATATTAATACTATCATACATATACTAAGGCTCACACTGAAAAATTTACAGCATTAAATCCATATGCAAACCTCATTTAAAAACTCAACCCTTAAATGAAAACTTACCTAAAACAAGACCTCCTTTCAAAGCTTCAACTTCTAACTTCCAACTTCTAACCTTTACCTTCTAACCTTTATACCAAGCTACCACCTTTTCCTTCTCAAGTATATACTATACTCATCATCATCTAGCTTTGATGGGAGTAAGAGATGGTAGCATAAAGTTGCAAAGAAGATGAGAGGAGGAGAAAATTTCGATAGTTTAAGAGAGTTTTCTTTGTGTTTATGTTTTCGGATGGATATATAAGAAAGCCTAAACAATTATCTCTTCATTATGTAAAACATATCCGAGAGAGAGAGTGAAGGGGAAGCATTAATTGTTACTTTTAAATGGCATAATTTGATTGGTTTCTATTTATTTTGAAAAGTCAAATTATCTTTATTTAATCCAGATCCAAAATTCTACTCCAATTAATCCCAATGACCCTATTTTCAGTCCCAAAATAATATACCCCATATTACTGTGCCATTGGGTAGCGATCTTTGCTACCGAAAATTGACCGATTCGCCAATTGACGATTTTACCGGTCCGGGAATTGTTTAGGAAAAATCCAGAAAATTCCTAAAATCCCTAAAATGTAAAACTAATTATAGCACAATCGAAATAATTTTCCAAACTCAATTACCCCATTAATTTCACACGTAAGTTCAATTTCAACCCTGTTTTAATATGACATGAATGCATGTATACTACGTGCATGTGCAACAGAACGATGTCGAAAAGGCTATATCTCAGTATCGCATGCCGAGATATAATTTAATATCCCTAACTCAACCTAATTACCAAAATACCCTTCCTATAGAGAGGGATGTTACAATTCTCCCTCCTAACAAAAATTTAGTCCTCGAAATTCTTACCGATTGATCGAAAGGTGAGGATATCGACTCATATGCTCCTCGGTCTCCTGGTAGCCTCCTCGGTCGAATGGTTCCTCCGAGAGAACCTTCACTAGTGGAATACTCTTATTCCTCGGTTGTTTTACCTGAGACCCGATAATCTGGGCGGCTCCTCCACATAACTCGACATCGGGAGACCTCAATCTCTGAAATGGTATCACATGTGTCGGATCCGACCGATATCTCATGAGCATACTCACATGAAAGACGTCATGTGGCTGAGACATCTCACTTTCGGTAAAGCTAGCAGAGGGCCAAAGGTCCGATCCTCTCGGTGATCTCATATGGACCAATGTACCTAGGGCTTAACTTACCCTTTCTCCCAAATCTCAAGACACCACGCCACGGTGACACCAGTAAGAATACTCATCGCCCACATTATACTCAATGTCCCTCCTATGCTGATCCACATAGCTCTTCTGTCTATCCTGAGCCGCCTTGATGCGACTCCGAATCAGTTTCACTTTATCAACAGTATCTTGAATCAGCTCAGGACCCTCAATCATCCTCACACCCTCTTCATCCCAATACAATGGCGACCTACATGGTCTCCCATACAGTGCCTCATATGGTGCCATCCCGATGCTACTGTGATAGTGATTGTTATATGCAAACTCAATCAGGGCTAGATAATGATCCCATGCTCCTCTGAACTCCAATACACAAGCCCGAAGCATATCCTCAATAGTCCTAATTGTCCTCTCACTCTGCCCATCTGTCTGAGGATGAAATGCAGTACTGAAATTCAACCTAGTACCCATAGCAAACTGCAAACTCTGCCAGAACCTCGAAGTGAATCTGGGATCCCGGAACACTATCGACATTTGGAACCCGTGCGCCTCACTATCTCCGCCACATACTTTCGGGCCAATGATCCATGGTATTATTCTCCCTCACTGCCAAGAAATGAGCCGATTTAGTCAACCGGTCCACTATGACCCAGATAGCATCATGCTGCCTCGGCGTCCTAGGCAACCCCATAATGAAATCCATGGTGATCCGTTCCCATTTCCACTCCGGAATGGGCAACGAATGAAGCTTCCCCATCGGCGCTTGGTGCTCAAATTTTAACTTGCGGGCACGTCAAACACCTGAACACGTACTCGCCACCGCTTCTTCATACCAGCCACCGAAATGTTGCTTAAGGGTGTTATACATCTTGGTAGTACCGGATGCATAGCATAAGTGGCCATGTGAGCCTCCAAGATATCTCTCGCCTCGGATCATCTACATCAGGCACACAAAGCCTCTGCCCCATCCATAGAGTCTCATCTCTCAACTCAAACTCAGATCTCGAATCAGCCTTTCGCTTTCTCCATCGGTCTCACCATAACAGATCCTTATCCTGAACCCTCCTGATCCTGTCCAGTAGCATCGGTCTCAGTCTCAGTGTAGCCAATAAAACTCCATCCCGCCCGATTCATCTCGCACATTTAAAGCTCTCAATCGAATCAAATTAGGCAACCTCATTGCACGAATCAGCCAGATCAGTATGTGACTTTCTACTCGGAGCATCCGCCACCACATTAGCTTTTCGGTGATACTCAATAAATACAGTCATAATCCTTCAACAACTCAAGCCACCTCCTCTGTCTCAAATTCAACTCTCTCTGACTCAGTAGGTATCTCAAACTCTTATGGTCAGTAAAGATTTGAAAGGTCTCACCATCTGAGTAATGCCTCCAAATCTTCAATGCAAATACTCGCAGCCTAACTCCAAATCATGAACAGGATAGTTTACCTCATGCGTCCTCAACTGTCTCGAGGCATAGGCAATGACTCTACCATGCTGCATCAGGACACATCCCAATCCCTGATGTGATGCATCACTGTACACTTCAAATCCTCCAGTCCCAGATGGAATAGCCAACACCGGTGCAGTAGTCAACCGATGTTTCAGCTCCTCAAAACTCTTCTGACACTCCTCGGTCCATCTGAATGGCATATTCTTCCTCAGAAGTTTTGTCAGAGGGGCTGAGATCAATGAAAACCCCTCGACAAACCTCCGGTAATAACCAGCCAATCCGAGGAAACTCCGAATCTCCGGCACATTCCTAGGAGCTTCCCACTGCAGCACTGCCTCTACCTTACTCGGATCTACCTGAATACCCTCACCAGTCACTATATGCCCCAGAAAGATCACCTGATCCAGCCAAAATTCACATTTGCTGAATTTGGCGAACAACTGCCTCTCCCTCATCGTCTGTAACACAATTCTCAAATGCTCACTATGCTCCCGTCTATCCCTCGAATACACCAAAATGTCATCAATGAAAACAATAACAAACTGATCCAGGTAGGGCTGAAATACCTTATTCATCAAGGCCATAAAAGCTGCCGGGGCATTTGTCAACCCAAACGGCATCACTAGAAACTCGAAATGCCCATACCTGCTCCTGAAGGCACTCTTAGGCACATCGGCCTCTGCAATCTTCAACTGATAGTAACCAGATCGCAGATCTAACTTGGTGAATACCTGAGCTCCCTGCAACTGATCAAATAAGTCATCAATCCTAGGCAGTGGGTACTTATTCTTTACTGTCACCCGATTTAGCTGCCTATAATCGATACACAGCCTCAAAGTCCCATCCTTTTTCTTCACAAACAAAACTGGAGCTCCCCACGGTGAAACACTAGGTCTAATGAACCCCTTCTCCAGCAACTCCTGCAACTGAACCTTCAACTCCCTCAGTTCCACAGGTGCCATCCTATATGGAGGTATAGATATAGGAGCGGTACCTAGAACGAGGTCAATGGTAAACTCTGTCTCCCGATCCGGCGGCAAACCCGGTAACTCATCAGGAAACACATCTGGAAATTCCCTAACCACGGGAATATCCTGAAGCCTCTGCTCAACTCTGGTGTCAATCACATGAGCCAGATAGGCCTCACAACCTCCCTGCATCAACCTCAGGGCACTAAGGAAAGAGATCATCCGGGCTGGCACTGCCTGGCTAACTCCTCTGAACACTGCTCTAGGCTGACCAGGAGACTCCAACACAACCTCCTTGGTATAGCAGTCCATGATAGCCCTATGGGCCGTCAGCCAGTCCATCCCCAGAATCACATCGATCTCTCTCAGAGGCAACACTATAAGGTCTGCCCTCAATACTGCTTGATCAATCTGAATCGAGCATCCCCTGCAGACCTCTCCCAATGCAGTAGTCATACCTAGAGGTGTACTCACCTCTAACCCATACCGTAACATCTCCCTATCCCCATGCAATCTACATGCCATATGAGGTGCAATAAAAGAATGCGTGGATCCCGGATCCAAAGAATGCAAATGCCTCAATATCAGAGATGAGAAGCATACCAGCTACAATATCAGGGGAATCCTGGGCCTCCTGCCGTGTCATGGCGTATACTCTCGCCTGGGACTGTGGTCGGCCGCCCCGACCCTCAGTCCTCACAAAGGACCCCTCAGCTCTACCACGGCCTCTACCTCGGCCCCTCTGTCCGGATCCACCCACTCTACTCACAGACAAGAAGGAACTCCCACTCGTCCGCTACCAATGGATCGAACTCTCAATGTATCGGGCAATCCCTGACTGATGCTCCGTCGAGCCGCACCTCAAGCAAGCTCCAGTAAGCCACCAACACTCCCCACTGTGTCTCCTATCACAATGCGGGCACACTGGAGAAATCTGTCCGGAGCCTCTACCACTACTACTACCAGTCGATCCAAATCTCCCCCTCTGCCCAAAACCAGACTGTCTCGAACCTCCGGAGACACGAAGTCCCGCCTCAGGCGCTTACTAAAGCTCTGCGCCAGAGCCCTCGACTATCATTGGGCCTTACCCCGGACCCAATCTCACTGTCTCGTCTCATCACCGCTCCACTCTCACGGCAGCAGCCCTCAACTCAATAAATGTGCCCATATCTGACCGAGCCAACCTGGTCCGAATCTCAGTATTGAGGCCATTCTCGAACCTCCGGCACTTATCAGCCTCGATCGGGATCATCACCGTGGCATAGTCTATCAACTCATTAAATTTCACCTCATACTCGCCACCGACATCCGTCCTCGCTTCAATTCTAGAAACTCCTGCATCTTCATATCCAGATAGACCTTGGGCATATAATTATCCTGAATGCCCTCGTAAACTCAAATTTGACGACAAGAAGCAAGGCACGGTGGTACTTGCTCGCACGATCTTCCACCACTTATATCTTTGGGCCCCGCAATGTTGATATCGCATAATCGAACCTCTCATCGTTCGCGATCCATCCGTCAAGACTCTCTCGTCCTCTCCAACCATCCCTCGACCTCGGTGTCTCATCTTGCCATAGAAATCTCATACCGCTTGCGCAGTGAAGTCATACCTCCTCTCCGCCTCACGGAACCCGAGAAGGCGATCCTCGATGCGAGGCATAGAGGACTCTACTCGCTCCATCGATCCTTGGTCACCGGGTCGCTCAACCTGATCACCTAATGCAGAAGACCTAAAACAAAACAAAAATTCTGATCAGTTCCAATAGTTCCATCCGATTCATACCTACATTGTTACTATTCCCAAAGATGCCAAACCATGCTCGATACCACTAAATGTGGCGCCCCTTACCATAGGGTATCCACCAAACGCCTGTAGGTCATTCCGATAAATATCCCACGACAAGAGACCACTACTGACAACAACCTACTACACTCCTCATGGCATCACAATCATAAGACAGTAATAAGAAACTGGCTACTTTTTAAAACCAAACTAGATTCCATTTCATTCATTCAAAACTTAATAATTCACAATCATCAAGACTTTTTAAGTTACACATGTTTCACATAATTGTACTATACAATAACCAGATCTAACTATCGGTCTCAAAAGAAAGCCCAATGACCGACCTTTGAGCCATTGTTTTCTCGCCAATCCATCAGATACGGCTCTACAAATCCGAGGGAGCTATCATGCATGCTAGGCACGAAAAATAAGTTGCAATTTTGGGTGAGTTTGCGAACTCAATGAGAAACCATCATCGATGGTTCTCCCAATTCATGCATCATATAAGCATGAAACAAGATACACGCATAATTATACAAAACACAATAGTAATTCAACACAAGACAATTACGATCACAGACGGTAAATATTCATCCAATCAATAACATTGTCAAATGTTCGATTCGATATGCAATGCACATGTGACTCTTTTCCAGTTCATTTCAGATTGTGACCGAGCGCATATCGGTGATCAAGATAGACGCCGTCTGGGAGAATTATCTCCGTCGAGCTTGAGGCTCGGTTCAATATATCGAGCTCTAGGCTCGGTTCGAGACAATGGCGCCTCGGTTCACAATTTTCCTTTAACAATGTGATGCATTTGTGCGTGAATGCACATGTCCCATAGCAGATATACATGGTATTACATACCAATTTTCAGTCCAATTATAAAGTCTCATTGAGCGATCAATAAAACCACATAATCCCGTAGGCAAATCACTTCACACATAATCCATATAATCCCGTAGGCGCTCAAGTCACAACAATAATTCATGTATTCCCGTAGAACAATCAATTCACGGTAACCACGAGATTGGAATAACCAACTAGGTTACTCACCTAATAACTTCCACGCTAGTGCCGGAAGTCTCTGCCAAATCTGTGGAACGACGGTCCACTAGAGCCTCTATAACAAATTAAATGGATAACCATTACCATTGATGTAAATGAGTAAACAATGCACATGAAATCAAGAAATGCGATAATGCATGTTCATGGCAATCCCGCCCTAATCCAATATTTCCTCATAATAACATTCTATTAAAATTAGAAATCCATAGGCGACGACGGCGCAATTCGGACCTCTATAGGTCCCCAATTAAATAAAACAAGGATTCACCGTCTGCTTAATGTGGCTACGCCAAATTCTCGCTTAAAAATTCCGCTTTCTCATAACATGAAATTAAATATTCAACGAATCCGATGCCTCTAGAATCAGGTCAATCGGACGTCGGACGGAAAGTAATTGACAAAAGAAACCAAAAGTCAATTTAAACAATTAATATCTATCTAAATACCTAACCCTTATTCCTTCTTAAATTTCTGATTTTCAACCAAACTTCCAACACCCATAACTCTTTCTACACATTTCTAAACAATGCAAACTACACCTTGTTGGAAAGCTTATGAAAAGCTCTACAACTCTCAAGAAGACCATAAAATCAATTCCAACCCTAAGGGTGTCAAATAATCCATCAAACCTTCTGCCTTCACAATTTTCATCTACACAGGGCAGTACATTAACAATGTCATAACTCACTGATTCTTCAGTAATAAATTACCAAAAAATATGTTCAATAAGTTCACAATGTCCTCAACAACTTTCATGAACAACCCAAAATCAAATTCTATTTCTAAACAAGTCAATTAATTCATCTAATGTTACTGTCCCTGAAAACCTTCAATTTGGGAAGTAACCTTACAACAAGCATAACTTCCAGTATACAAGTCAATAAAATCAGAACTTTATATCCCTGTAAAGATAACATCTTAAACTTCATTTTCATGAAGCACTCATCATCCAATTCGATTTCTATCAATTTCAAAACTGCTATGGAAGTTACTGTTATGATCAGCCATTTATAACCTAATGCAGGATCAATTTTGCAAAATCATAACTCTCAACTCTGACCTCTAAAATTACACACCATATATCAATTTCAAGGTAATCTCTTCCTCTACAATTCTTCAGAAGCTTACTCACACCAATTCAGTCCACATAAAATGTTAAAATTGCCTCCAATCAGTAAACTCACAAAATCACACTTAAACTAGGTTTCATCCAAAATGCTCAAAACCAGTCATTAGTAATCAATTCATATTTCCCAATACACAATTCCAAAATAGCAAGATCAGTAGCAATGGAAAGATAATCATATATTCTACAACTTCCATGAAGACCATTCTCCCTAATTCCATCTCAATTAATTCATAAAAATCAACAAAGTTCATATGTTGTGGTTTCGGTTACTGTTCACAGGCAATGGAACAGCAACTTTCCATTCAAAACTTCACCCTTCTATCATTGAAATTCAACAACACCTATTTCACACTAAATTGAAGCCAACATCCCAAAGTTTCAGTGGCCACTAACCTTACCTCATTTGCATTTCTACACAATAAGTTATGAATAAAACAGTAACAGCTATTACAAATCTCTTTTTCCAGATTCAATGTTAACCTTAGTTCAAACACTTCCAATATCTTTTTCACATCACTAAACATCAAAATAAATACCATTTAAATATTAATACTATCATACATATACTAAGGCTCACACTGAAAAATTTACAGCATTAAATCCATATGCAAACCTCATTTAAAAACTCAACCCTTAAATGAAAACTTACCTAAAACAAGACCTCCTTTCAAAGCTTCAACTTCTAACTTCCAACTTCTAACCTTTACCTTCTAACCTTTATACCAAGCTACCACCTTTTCCTTCTCAAGTATATACTATACTCATCATCATCTAGCTTTGATGGGAGTAAGAGATGGTAGCATAAAGTTGCAAAGAAGATGAGAGGAGGAGAAAATTTCGATAGTTTAAGAGAGTTTTCTTTGTGTTTATGTTTTCGGATGGATATATAAGAAAGCCTAAACAATTATCTCTTCATTATGTAAAACATATCCGAGAGAGAGAGTGAAGGGGAAGCATTAATTGTTACTTTTAAATGGCATAATTTGATTGGTTTCTATTTATTTTGAAAAGTCAAATTATCTTTATTTAATCCAGATCCAAAATTCTACTCCAATTAATCCCAATGACCCTATTTTCAGTCCCAAAATAATATACCCCATATTACTGTGCCATTGGGTAGCGATCTTTGCTACCGAAAATTGACCGATTCGCCAATTGACGATTTTACCGGTCCGGGAATTGTTTCCGGAAAAATCCAGAAAAATTCCTAAAAATCCCTAAAAATGTAAAACGAATTATGGCACAGTCGAAATAATTTTCCAAACTCAATTACCCCATTAATTTCACACAGAAGTTCAATTTCAACCCTAAGCCGGAATATGACATGAATGCATGTATACTACGTGCATGTGCAACCAGACAGTAATCAGAAAGGCTATATGCTGTATGCGCATGCCGAGATATAATTTAATATCCCGAACTCAACCTAATTACCAAAATACCCTTCCTATAGGAGAGGGGATGTTACAATGAACCTAAAAAGCCGTTCTGTTTTTCGGCCCTGATAAAGAGGAGATCCAAGATAAAATATGGGCAGACATCCCAGCACCATTTGTAAAATAGTACGAGAGAGTTCCACTCTTGGTGAGGCCAAACCCTCAGATCGAAGAAAACAACTTTTGGACTTATTTACTTTCTGACCAGTTGCAAACTCATAGTCCTCTATTAATAGCATAAATTGCTCCATGGAGCGTTTGTCGCCACGAAGGAAGAAAATCGTATCATCAGCATATGCTAAGTGAGTTACTGCTAGAGTGCCTCTTGGAAGACCATATGGTTGAATTCTGCCTGTTTGTACAAAAGCATTCATTCCCCTGGATAAAGCTTCAGATACAATTATGAATAAGTATGGGGAAAGTGGATCTCCCTGCTTTACACCCCTTGAAGCTTGGAAAAACTCAACAGGGCTGCCATTCAACAGAATTGAAAACCAACTGGCACGCAAACTTCCCATAATCAGATGTATGAAAGCTTCACAAAAACCAAATTGACGGAGAATTCTGACCAAAAAAGCCCAAGACACTCGATCAAAAGCTTTCATCATATCCAATTTGAGAATCACATTACCACCCCTCGCCGGGTAATCCAAGAAACGTGTTAGGTCCTGGGCCAATAAGATATTGTCGACAATGTCTCGCCCTGCCAAGAAACCCGACTGTATTGGAAAGATTAACTTGGACAGAATTGGTTTAACTCTTTCCGTCATGATTTTGGTGGAGATCTTGCCAATAAAATTGCATAAACTAATAGGCCGGAAGTCTGTAAAAGAGGTAATATGTTGCTATTTTGGAAGAAGAAGAATGAGGACACTTGGTATGGCTCTCGGAAGCGGAATCCCCGACATATACTCAACACAAGCATTGAAGAGATCATCCTTGATAATAGACCAACAGTTGTGATAAAAAGAACCGCAAAACCCATCAATACCAGGTGCACTATGTGAGGAGAGACCCATTACCGCAGCTTTTACTTCATCATGAGTAAGCGCTCACATCATAGAGGCGTTATCCGCCTCAACAACTAGCGAAGGGATGAAATCGAGCAAACGAGCTGTTGAATTTTCATCCATGTCCGAGTCTTGACAAAGTAACTGTTGGAGGAAATTGATTGCCTCAACTGAGATGTCAGGAGGGGAATCTAGCCACCGACCGTCAGTTGCTTTTATGGAATGGATGCCCAGAAATGATCGTTTTTCACGTAAGGAAGCATGAAAGAAAGTACTGTTTGCATCACCCTCCTTACACCAACAGATTCGTGACTTTTGAAGCAGAAAATCATCACGTTCACGTTCTCTCAGAATCAGATTGGCCTTTGCTTTATTTAGCTCAGCTAGATTAGCTGGGGATGGCAATTGTTCATAGGTCGTCTCATATTGCAAAACCAGGTTTTCTGAGTCTTGTAAATTCTGAAAAACATCCCCAAAATGAGATTTATTCCAAATTTTCAGAGCCTCTTTCAATTGTCTGAGCTTTAAAGAAAATCTCAACATGCCAAAGCCGTCAATTGGAGCCCCCCAATTTTCTCGAACCACATCATAAAAACTGGAGCGACGAAGCCACATCCTTTGGAAACGGAAGAGTCTAGGTTTGGAGTCAGTAATCATATCAAATCTATGCAAAATAGGAGAATGATCCGATTGAATTCTGCTTAAGTTACGAACAGTTGCCACCGGAAACCGATCAAGCCAGCAGGGGAGAAAAGACAACGGTCTAATTTCTTTAGCACAGGGCCGTTAGATCGATTGCCAAACCGAGTAAACGACACGATACAGTAGGGCGCCTCTAATCCACAATTAATTATGAATTCATTAAAGTCATCAATTGAAGATAGTTCGGGAGTAGCTTGTCCCTGATATTCCTCCAGAGATCGAATAACATTAAAATCGCCTGTAATTTTCCAAGGGGCATCAGAATGCAGATGCTGAAATGCAAGCAGGTTGGCCCACAACGCTTGTCGTTCTCGACCAGTAGACTTAGCATAAACAACAGAGACGAAGAAAGGAGCAGGATGCTGATGATGAGTAAACCGTAAATGTAGAACTTGGTCATTGCCACCTAGGCTATCCACCTGATAGTCAGCTGAAAATAAAGCCCAGATTTTATTCGTAAGTGATACAAAAGTGGTGTTGAAATGCAGCTCTCTCGATACTGTAGACAAAACGGATAAATTTCCCATAGATTCTAGTAAGAAAACAGCCGTCACTTGATGCAAAGCAACTAGTTTTTTTAAACGTCGACGTGTGGGCTTGTTGGCCACACCCCGAATATTCCATGTTAGGGTACTAATCATTGAGAAGATTTTGAACCGTAACCAGTAGGAGCTCTCCTGGATCGATGAAGAGAGGCATCATTCACAATAGGAATCTTATTTTTGGAGCCCATAGGCCGACCACATCGACGAGAGTGCTGTAGATCATCATGCGGGGGCATGACAAGTAACATTTGATCAGAGACCATGCCTAAGGTTGAGTCATCACGATAGGCAGGCAAGACAACAGTGTCAAAGACATCAGATTGTGAAATAGGCAATGTAGCATGTTGGAAAGGCTGATTCAATTCTGCTGGTGGAGGATCACAAGTAAGTTCCTCATCAATGGGCTCTTGAGCAGCCATAGACGGTTGAGGTAGTAAGTCCCCCTGATATTCTGTATGTTGCGGAAAGGGTGGTAGAATGTCCTTATTAGAAGGCAAGGAAGAGAAAGCAGACGATGAGGGTTACAAAGTAGGCTCATTGGTCAAAACGGAGAATTGAGGGGTAGGAGCAAGCAATTCTGTCGATGGGTGCGTGACGGGCAGCAAAGTTGGGCAGACAGGGCTACCATCATCAGTTGGAGATTGTGAGAGAATATTGAACTGGGATGACAGTTGGAGAGTAGCAGAGGGCGAGTCCATCGATTTGGGTAAATCGAAACCAATAGTCGGTGATTGAGCTGAAACCAAAGAAGGAGAATCGACGAGCACAAAGAATCGCCGGTTGCATGAGGGTAATGTAATCGGGGCAAAGGAGGGAATATCAGGAACAGAGACGTTCTTCTCGTCAATTGGTAAACCAGAGGAGCTGGGAAGAGTGTCCTTGGGCTTCCATATTTGCGGGGCGGGTGGAACACTGTGTTTGAAAGGCAGCGATTTAGACGTAGGATCGACGACCGTACTCGGGAGCAATTGTAACATCCCGTTATCGATGTGATGGGCATATCGGTAATTTGGGTGGATTGAGCGGTGAGTGCATTCATAATTGAATTGCACGTATAGTGATTCTACATCAGTGACATGAGTTAATTGCACATGCATATATATAGTGACATGCATTCATGATTATTCCAGCATTAAATTATGAAATTGTGTGTGATATGAGTTATTAAGAACTAAGTGATATGTGGAATTGAGTAGTCAAATTGGTTATATTGCGAAGTGATTGAGAATATAAAGAATATTGGTTTGTATAGTTGAATTTGAGTGAGATTGGAATTTTAGAGAAGTGGAAATGTTAAATTGAGTATAGAATCGAGTGTTTTATATTTTTGAGAAATTATGAGAATTTTTCTGGAATTTTTAGAGATATGAGTTCGAACCGGAAAATAGACCTAGAGACTGATTTTTGATCTCCGGTTCCGAAAGTGAGTGGTAAATGGCTTGAAAGTGTAGAGTTATGACTTTGAGAATTTTTGTGATATGCCGTTGAAATTTGAGACCGAAATTAAGTGATTTAAGGACTGATAGATTTCGAGTCTCGGTTGAAATCAGCCCTTGTATATATATATATAAGTGGTTTTGGGGATTAGGGTTAGGCGATTCTCCTCATTTTCTCTTCTCCCCGTCGGTGATAGTGAGCTTTTCTTTTGGTGATTTCGTTGTTTTCTCTTCGTTATGAGTGAAGGCTTACTAGAAAGCTTGAGGAAGAGGATGATGGCTGAGATTTGAAAGTGAACTAGTGAGAGTTGGGAGGAGGAAGGAGTTCAGACGTTTTCGATTTCTAGGGTTACCGTCGATCGATGATTCTGGTAAGTATTTTTGTGTTTAAGGTTGATATCTATTGTGATTGTGGCATTAATGAACATAAATGTTAGAGATCTGGGTAGTTAGAGTGTTATTAGAGTGTTTTAATAGAAGTTTGAAAGAGTATTAATGGCGGAAAGCGAATCGGAGAAGACGAACCAGTCGCACGTCGCGACAAATAAATTAAATGTTTAATTGACGTCGCGACTAGCGTGAAAATTGGGACGTCGCGACGAGCACAGTAGACGTCGCGACGAGCGCGGCTTGGTACGTCGCGACTAATGATTTCCGCGTCGCGACGAACGGTTCTTTCTGCGTCGCGACGAAGGGACGTACGTCGCGACGAGGGAATGAAATACTGAAGTGATTGGGTTTAGTCTTTTGAGCATAACTTTTAGTGTAGACCTCCAATTGAGATGAACTTTGATTCGTTATGAACTAGAGAAAGAGGTCTATAAGTGTGGTATAGGCTGAGAGCTTGAATTCTAATTATTGAGTTAGCGATCATTGAAAGTGAATCAGTTCTAGTTCCTAAAGTGACCTAAGAGTTGTGTTGTGATGAATTGAGTATAATTTGAGTTTCAGCGAGAGATTTGTGGAATTGATGGATGTCATTGACCTAGTGAATAGTGAAATGTGATTGTGAAGTGAGAGATATTGAAATCAGATTTGAGAGCTGGAAATCATGATCATGCATCATATCATTTCAAATTGAGACATGTGCATCAATGAATTCAATTGATTGAGCATATAGTGATGAGAATTCGTTTGTATTGTTATAGAGGCACCATTGGATCGACAGTCCACGAATATGGCTGAGACTTCCAGGCTGTAGCTCGGAAGTGCAGGTGAGTAACCTAGTTGGTTCCTCAGCTTTTATGTGATTAAATGTGCTGTGAATGTGTGTGAATTAAGTGTAAAAGTGAGTGATATAAATGTGAAGTGAATGAGCTGAATGTGATAAGTGTAGTGAAATGAGATACATGTGATTGATTGTGCAAATGTGAACATTTGTGACTGTGATTACGTGTATAAAATTATGAGTAGCGTTCCCACTGTGATAAGCGAGTGAAGTGATAGATATATGTCGATAAGTGCCAGTGACTGTGTAAATGTGAGTGAATGCTTAGCGAAATAATAAGCGGTAAAATCACAATTGTGACTGGAGCTTAGTGATCAGAGCTTTGAGCTCGATATCAGTGATAGGGCCTAAGGCCATAACGATAGTAGTGCATACCCAGAGGGCTCTCCTACTTGCCTATAATGCGATTAGTGAAAAAGGGAATAGTGCATACCCAGAGGGCTCTCCTATCCCGTATGAGAGTGGGCAGTAGTGCATACCCAAAGGGCTCTCCTACTTGCCGATAATGTGATCGGTCTGAAAAGTGCCGAATCGGGAAGGAAATGCTCAATCACAACAAATACATAAATGAGAATCTGCATACATATGCATCGATCGTTGTATGAGTGATAAATTGAGAGTAGTATGAAAGGCGATACGCCTTATATGTGTAAAATTGGCAATACATGTGAAAAGTGAGACTTCGTGTATTATGTGATGAGTGTTCAGTGATATATATTGAATTTGTGATTATAGTGAAACGTGAAATTGTCTGATAGTGTTCCGATTGTGTCTTGTGGTCAGTGTTGTGAAAATTGAGAATGAATGCAATCAAGTGACAAAATGTGTAAATTGAGTACAGTGTTACGAATGTGTTAAATGACTATTGCAATATATATATTGTGTTTATATGCATGAGTTGGGTGAACCATCGATGATGGTTTCTCATTGAGTTCGCAAACTCACCCAACATTGCAACAATTTTTCAGGGATTGAAGAATACCCGTTGGACAAACGGAGTATGATTACCGAAAGCGGGTCGAGTCGAGGTCGGGATCGATTCAAGGTCGCATTAGGGTAGTGATGTTCTATGTGTATTGTAGTGTTGCAAGTTATTCTTATTAGTGATTTTGTTCAATGGGCCTTGATTATTACTGATTTCCGTGCATGTGATTGATTTTGTATAAAGAGAAGTGTTTTTCTGAGTTTTGAGTTGCAGTGATTGTTCTAGTACGCTACCCTCGCGGGGCACGGGCTCAGATATCATCATCGATATCGGGTTCGGGTCTGGCGGGAGTAGGGTACTACAGCAATTGACGACAATGATCCATGGCATGTCTGACTTTGTGGCAGTGACGACAGAAGGCCGGGAGATCTTCGTAGATAATCAATTGGAAAAAAGGTTTTGAGTCTGTGCCCAATCGGATACGTTTAGGTAACTCTTTCAAAAGATCAATTTCAAGACATACCCGAGCTACCGATGGCCGTGAAAGATTCAGAGTAGGAGTGTCTATTTTCAACAAGGTACCAATTGGAGCTGTCATACGCTTCAGATACTGTTCGTGGAAACCATAAACAGGGAGGCCTTCGAAAGAGACCCAGATAGGGACGACGGAGGATTCAAGATTTGGGTGAAAGTCCGGGGTCCATTTGAACACACGCATGAGGTGGGTATCAAAAGTCCAGATCATGCGCAACCAACATCGCTGATAGTCCTCTTCAAGATCAAAGATAATTAAAACATGTCTGAAATCAATCAACCCTATTATAAAAGCACCGATAAATCCAATCCGATCGAAAGCTGATCATAGAAAATCCAGTTTAGGGTTGCCTCTGGAGAATTTGCCCACGAGAGAAAAATGGAAAGGGGCCGATAATTGGTCTTGCTCTGCTTGTGTCAAGAAGAACGTAGGTTCTCCTTTCAGAAGTTTCGAGGTTGAAACAATGTCTACATCGGTAAGAGGTCGGAGAATGGAGCGAGGGGAGTGTTTCGATCCAGATACCGCTTGAGCAAAAGTACGAGTGCCTTCCCATGGCGGTGGCGCCGGGACAGCGCCAGTCATGTGGCAAGGCAAAAGGCGGACGGAGGAACTGGACGCGCCTAGCAAAGTGGTCGGAGGATTACTCTGGACGGAGAAACAACTTTTTATCTAATTTAGTTATAATTAATCGCTTAATATCAAATTGATACTGACCTAATTCAAGCTGCCACCGGATGAGTCATTCTTGATTATAATTAGTGCTTGTAGTCAATTGATACTTAGTGAATCCACATAAATACTGAGAATCAGTGTTTATGGTGAATTTCACTGGTAATAAATCAATGCGCCATTTTCTCAATGTTTTGAGATAGGCTAGTGCTTCTTTTTCATGAATGGGATAATTTAATTCTGAAGAATTAAATGTTCCATTTATGTCCTTACAAAGATAGTGCTTTTTGTGCTTAGGCGGTTTTGTCAAAAGGCATCCTGCCCATGTATCATTGCTTGCGTCCAGCTGGACTAGTAATTGATCATTGGTCTGGTAATTATAAAGTTTAGG
The DNA here is from genome assembly GCA_029891385.1 of Erythroxylum novogranatense. Taxonomy (NCBI): domain Eukaryota; kingdom Viridiplantae; phylum Streptophyta; class Magnoliopsida; order Malpighiales; family Erythroxylaceae; genus Erythroxylum; species Erythroxylum novogranatense. The sequence continues at coordinate 56,922,660 of CM057226.1, read as the reverse complement.
AAGATCCTTACAGAGAGTTTTTAATCGTTGAACTGCTTCAGTGTCTGCGATTGTCCATTGCCATTGATGATTAGTGCTGCATTTTTTTTGTAAAAGTCGTCTTTCTTTTGCTAAGTCTTTCAAAAATCCTTGATCTGAGATATAATTTAATAATCCTAAAAATTGTTGAACTTGTCACCTATTTCCTAATTGATTAGGAAACTCTTGTAATTTTTGCAAAATATTAGGTTGTAGTTGTAAATAACCTTGATGATTAAATTGTATTACTAAATATTCAATAGTTTGTTGTGCAATTTTAGCTTTTCTTTTACTTAAGATTAATCCTTTGTCTTTACAACGTTGTAATACAATTTTAACTTTCTTTAAATGATCGAATTTGTCCTGATTTGAATAAATAATAATGTCATCTATATAAACAAAAGTAAATTCTTCTAATCCTATGAGATTATTATCCATAAATCATTGATAAATACTAGGTGCTTGTTTTAATCCAAATGGTAAAACATTCCATTGATAATGCTTTTGAGGAGGACAAGTGAATGCTGTTAATGCTTTGGTATTATTATGAAGTCTTAATTGCCAATATCCTGACTTGGCATCTAATGTTGTAAACCAAATATGACCTTTCAGTTTGTTGATAATATAATCTTTTCTTGGTAATTTATAGGCATATCCTATGGTTGCTTCATTTAATTTTCTATAGTTTATGACCATTCTTCTTTTTCCTCGTTTCTTTTCTGCGAAATTGTTTACATAAAAAGCTGGTGCTAAATGTTTACTTGTACTAGGTGTAATTAATCCTTTTTCGAGTAATTCACTACATTCCTGTGTAAATTCTTTTACATCTAATGGAGTGTAAGGTATATTATTTTTAATATTGATTTCTTGAAGAGAATCCTTTAATTTAATTTCAATAAGTTCTTTATTGTGATTCTTTTGTGGATCTAAAGGATTTTCACTACATACTTGATCTAAAAGGGTATCAACTTCTAATTGTATAGTTGTATTATTTAGTAGATAAAAGTGTAATATGTTGCTTTTCATTAACTAATTTAAGTCGTTGATAATAGGATGTATGGTAGATAGTTATTCTTAAAATAATACACTTCGATTGAGTTCCTTAATATATGGTGTTCATAAAGTAATGTAATGTAAATATTGACGAGAAAGGATTATATAATTTGAGAAAATTATTTCTAATAATTAAGGGTAATCTCGATTCTTTTTGATAGATTGAGGGAACTATAAAAGTGTAATTTTCAATAATAAGAGTATTATAATAACTAACATACCATATGGAGTTAAAACTTCCATCGACAATTTTTACTTGTAATGGTTTATTCAATTTTTTCCATTTTAATGCTAATTGTTTTGATGCTATAAAAATAGTAGCTCCTGTGTCCATATATGCATGTACTTTAGTTTTCGTGGTCTGAACTATTACTTGAAGAAAACCCGAATTGGAATTCGGAGTTTGATTCAGAGTTTTGGATAATTGATTCATGTGATGAGGATTTTGATTCATAGAGATAAAGGGTAGTATCAGTATTGTAATCTGATTCAATTGGTTCTAAATGATTTTCTAAGGCTGAATATAAAATTTGTACTTTATTGTGATATTGTTTGTCTTTCTTTTTCGGACATTCATTTGCATAATGACCTTCTTCTTTACATAACCAACATTTACAATCTTTTTTCTTTTTAGGACAAAATTGTTGTTTTTTCTTATATTTGGGATTGTATTTATATTTCCTAAAATATTTTGGGTATGTTTTTGGTTGATATTTGTGTGGTCTATATCGTTTCCATTTATATTTTCGTGAATAGTTTTTTCTATGTCCTTGGGTTAAATTTTTTCTTTTTCTTTTTATAATTGGAATAATTTCTTTCACATCCATATTGTTGGGGTACATCTGCATTTTGATCACAACATAATTTCAAATTTTTGTGTTTTAAGGTTCGTTTTAATCTTGCTTCTAGACAAAAATCAACTAGTAGATCACATGTTACTAATATTGCTCCTCCTAAATTGTGAGCTATTGTATGATTTTCTATTAGTTCATAAAATTGTTGTTGTACCTTGATATTAAAAGGATATGGTAATTTTGAATAAAAATATTAATATACATTTCTTATTCACTCTTGGTAATTTATAATAATGTTTTGAAATTCACAAATAAAAGCTTCTAAGTAGTAGATATCACAAATCAGAAATTATTTAAATGTCTTAAGGCTTTTAATCTTTTGGTTTTAAGAATATCTCTTGATGAAAGATAATATCTTTTCAAAAATTCTTTATATATTTCTTCTCCAATAATATCAAATTTATCATCATTGGTTACTTGACTAAGATAATGAGGTGTATTTTGTAGTGCTTGAGCATTTTCTCGTAAAAAATCTTGTACAATTCCAGATGTTTTATAAATAACAAAATTCCAAAGAGAATCTTTATTATCAGTTCTATTTCCAAAAGGATTTTCTACTTATAATAATAATATCTTTGCAAACCATTCTTGAAATATTTCTTCGACATTAGTAGTACAGTCTAGATTTAATATACTATTAGATCCTAATTTTGAAAGTTTTGGTTTATATTCTTCAGGATATTTGCAAATTTTAGTTCCTTTGTAATAATATCCTTGTTGATTAAGAAAATCATCTTTATTGTTTGGTATCCATGAATAATTTGTAGGTTGGAATTCTTTTTTACGTTTATCGCCTAACTTTCCTTTTAGTTTTAATTCCTGTGTATTACTACTTTCTGGTTTTTCATCTTTATCCATAAAAAGATCTTGATCTTGTTTAGATTCATATCCAATAATTATTTCATCTTTATGATCATGTGAAAAAACTAGACATACTTGTTCAGGCTTATAAGATTTGGTTCCGCCCTACCTTCAACTCGAGTTTTGGGTAGATAAGTGGTATAAGAGCTTACAGGTAACCCCCATGTCGTGTGTTCGAATCTCGGACAGGACGAAGCGTAGTATGGGCTGCGTGGATACGCATGGGCTACTGCGGAAACGTGGTGGGCTTATAAGATTTGGTTCCGCCCTACCTTCAACTCGAGTTTTGGGTAGATCAATAAGCCCACCACGTTTCCGCAGTAGCCCATGCGTATCCACGCAGCCCATATTACGCTTCGTCCTGTTCGAGATTTGAACACACGACATGGGGGTTACCTGTAAGCTCTGATAGTTGCTCCTTTGGTTTGAACATAAGGAGAGTTTGTTTAAGTCTTTGTAGATCTTTGGTAATGGCTTCAGTCTGAACTTGAATATTCATGTTTTGTTTTTGTAATTCATTCAATTCTGCTTCCTTTAATGCAATAGTAGTTTCGAGTTGTGCTATTAATCCTTCCATTCTCTGGTTAGTATATCTGCAAGAAAATTATTAGCGGATTTAATATAATGAATATCAAATTGATACTGACCTAATTCAAGCTGCCACCGGATGAGTCGTCCTTGATTATAATTAGTGCTTGTAGTCAATTGATACTTAGTGAATCCACATAAATACTGAGAATCAGTGTTTATGGTGAATTTCACTGGTAATAAATCAATGCGTCATTTTCTCAATGTTTTGAGACAGGCTAGTGCTTCTTTTTCATGAATGAGATAATTTAACTTTGAAGAATTAAATGTTCCATTTATGTACTTACAAAGATAGTGCTTTTTGTGCTTAGGTGGTTTTGCCAAAAGGCATCCTGCCCATGTATCATTGCTTGCGTCCAGCTGGACTAGTAATTGATCATTCGTCTGGTAATTATAAAGTTTAGGAAGATCCTTACAGAGAGTTTTTAATCGTTGAACTGCTTCAGTATCTGCGATTGTCCATTGCCATTGATGATTAGTGCTGCATTTGTTCTGTAAAAGTCGTCTTTCTTTTGCTAAGTTTTTCAAAAATCCTTGATCAGAGATATAATTTAATAATCCTAAAAATTGTTGAACTTGTCGCTTATTTCCTAATTGATTAGGAAACTCTTGTAATTTTTACAAAATATTAGGTTGTAGTTGTAAATAACCTTGATGATTAAATTGTATTCCTAAATATTCAATAGTTTGTTGTGCAATTTTAGCTTTTCTTTTACTTAAGATTAATCCTTTGTCTTTACAACGTTGTAATACAATTTTAACTTTCTTTAAATGGTTGAATTTATCTTGATTTGAATAAATAATAATGTCATTTATATAAACAAAAGTGATGATCATCTCTAATATGTTCTAATTGTTCTAACAGATTGGTATATGCTTGATGTAATTTCGAGAGGGTATAAATAACATGCTTGCAATTATAAAGAATAAGAAAGGTTGTGCTTGAAGTATAGAATATGCATAAACAAATAAGTGATCAATAAGTGCATATAAACAATAATTAAAGAAATATGATAATGCTAATGTCATGCCGATGTTAATCAATGAGTAATGACATATCTTGTTGTAATTCTTGTCTATCTGCTTTTACCGAATTATAAATATATAATGTTTGATCTAATAAAATGCGTGCATTTATTAATAATTGAAGACAATTATGTTGTTTTGCTAATTCTATATGGTCTGTATAAAGTTGAATAAATTTCTTTTGACCATTTTCAATCTCCAGATAATATTTGATTCTTTGCTTAGGATGGTTGCGATAGTCAAAATAAGCCATTAATATTATTAAATAATAAGAACAGATAATTTTGATAAAAGAAAGGTGCGTGAAATGACTATATCTTGAATACATTGATCTAAAAATTGTATGAATTCTGCTGTTTGATTCTGCATGATAGTTGCAGTGTTGATAATCTGCTGTGCTTCTTCATATAGTGGATGATTGATAGGTTTTTTAAACCTTGGATCTTGACAGATATCATGAGCTTGCTTATTTCGAGCAATATATTTGATTTTAAGTTCTTCATAATGATCTTTTTCTGCATCTAAATTTCTTATTGTTTTTTTGAGTGTTCGCTTGATATGAAAGTATGATTGTGCCATGCTGAAAATTTAAGAGAATTGAGTAATGCGAGAGAACGAGCGATAAATAATGATGAGAGAAATAGTAATGATACAAAATAGTTTATGTATACTAGCAATGAATAATAATAATAAGACGATAATAATTTGAGTAATAATTTGACAAAAAGGATTCATAAACCAACTCTAACCTGATGCTTCTCGGAAATCGCTTGAACGTCAAAGGCAGACTGAGATGCGAAGAGAGAATTCAGAGAGAGAAAGTTTATGTAATTCTTGATGTGCCTTAGGAAGAAACCCAAGGGTTTTATTTATACACGAGAAGAGGAATCAAAAGGACAGACAAGAGAAGACATAAAGAAAAGAAAACAAAGTAAAGGACTGACCGGGACATAAAGAAAAAGTAAAGTAAGATGCTAAAGAAAGAAAAAGACAGACTATGTACAACTGGACGGTCTTTAAAAAAAAGACCTACATTATTTGACACTTTGTTGCTTTGTCCGTAGCTACTGACGGACTATTCTTCAATGATGACTAGATCGTCATCTGTAGTACTGTGAGTATCTGGTGCTTTTGATGATGTTGGACAATTCCTACAACGATGAGTAGGAAATTCCTGAATTTGCTTACATATTGCTTCCTTCCATGCTGGACTTAGTTCTTGAAAACATTCGGACAGATCATCAAATGGTGCTCTGAATCTTTGTAGTACTTGTAACTCATTGGACAATATTGGATTTTTATAAGTGGAGGTCAATAGAATGTAATTGCCTCGATAATTTATCTTGATTGTTGATTTTGGAGTGATCTTGATGCATTGATTGTAGATTCCTTCTAAACAGTTCAAATTGAACTTGTTGATTAAGTCCCAATTGAACTCATATTGTGGTGCTTCGTCGATTGGAGGGTACTGAAGATTGCTAACTCCAATTTGAAGAAAAGCAATCCTTGGTGTTTTGATTGCTGCCTGTATGGCATGTTCTGCTTCTGATGCTTCGAAGATAGGATAGCTGCTATATACCTTATTGTATAATTCTCGTTCTTTGGTGAAACGATCTTTGTATTGCTTGATGGCGTGGACTAATCCGGCTGGAAAGTCTGCTAGTAATTTCAAATCTTGTAGATATATGGTGTCTGCTAATCCACTTTGAAATAGTAGATATGTTGTCAAAGGTTCTGCTCCTAGAAAAATGACTGCTTTTGGACCATACCAGCCGCGATTCTGTGGACAATATTGAAACTGCTTCATATCATCATTCCACTGATTTAATGCTTGAAAACAGTCGATGAACATTTCAGATGTTAATACTTTCGATTCTTCATGTAATGCTTTGGATGGAACGGAGTTAATCCTTTCCATATCTATTGATTTTCCCAAAGAAATCATCTTTGAGACTGGTGGTGCTGGTGCTTGAAGAATTGCTTTATATTGTGGCCTTAGTGATGGATGCTGAAATTCTTGATAAGATTTTTCAGTTTATGCTTTGGTGGAGAAACTTTTATGAATGATGCTGCTTTTGCCAGTAATATGAATGGCTGCTTTGTGCCATTGTTCATAAATACCTGCAAAAGGTCCATTGTAAATAACATAATGCTTTGATTCTTGCTGATCAACGATCTTTTGTGGTATTATTGATGATACTGTAAGAGAAGGTTTCACTGAAAGTGAAACTGATGCTTTTGGTATGATAGAAGAAGTATCTGAAACAATTGCTGGTGTTTGGGGTTCTTTGGTTAGAACTGGTATTTTAGGAAGAACTTCTGGTACTGGTTTTGTGAGAGGAACTTGTTTTGTAGTAGTTTGCTCCTTTGGTTTGAGCATAAGGAGAGTTTGTTTAAGTCTTTCTAGATCTTTGGTAATGGCTTCAGTCTGAACATGAATATTCATGCTTTGTATTTGTAATTCATTCAATTCTGCTTCCTTTAATGCAATAGTAGTTTCGAGTTGTGCTATTAATCCTTTCATTCTCTGGTTAGTATATCTGCAAGAAAATTATTAGCGGATTTAATATAATGAATATCAAATTGATACTGACCTAATAGCAGATTTCATCTTTATGATCATGTGAAAAAACTGGACATAGTTGTTCTGTATTTTCTAAAGGTGTCAGGTGTAATTTTTGTATTAAGTCTGTTACTTCTGTTAATTGTAGTTGAATATTCTTTTCAATATTTTCGTTTGATTGATCCTGCATCTAACTTTGTTGTCGAGGTATTTTGGTAATTACTAGCTCTGATACCATTTTCGGGCGCGACTCTTTACTTATTATTTGAGTGGTTGTTTGTTGAATTTTTTCATTCGTTTGTTGGATTAAAGATAATATTTCTAGTTGCGTTTGTATTAATGCTTCCATTTTTTGTTCCAATATCGCTTGAGTTTGTACTATAATGTCTAATTGTTGGGTAAGGCTCGTTAAAGTTGTCATAATTTTTGGATCAAATAAGTAGATAATTTAGAAATTTGATTTTGAATTTAATCTAATTGTCTAGATTGATTGGGTTCGGTTATTCTTATTGGTCTTTCTATGTATATAGGTTTTTGATGTCTGGCTGAGGCTGATCTAAGAAGAGGAATATTATTGGATGCTGTCTCAGAAAAAGAATGCCTTCTTTCTAATAATGGTGGTAGATAAAAGGGTTGTTTTATAGCTGGAAGGGGTTGTATTTTTGGTTGTATTTTGATTCCTACTTTGGCTACTTCTTGAAATAATTGATCTAAATAAATCTGATCGGTATATTTAAAGTCGATACTATGATGAGAATTTGTTAAAGCGTAACTAATTTGATATGTTAATGAAAAAGGATATTGTCCTTGAGTCATAAGATTATCTCGATAAAACTTGTATGCTATAGTAATTGTTTTATCTAATTATGATGATACTAAAGGAATTCCTAATTTTAATCTGGTATTGAATTTTATTTTTCCATATTGTAGATTTCCGTTCATCATTCCTAATACTTGATCATTAAGAATAGTCATTTGTTCATCTAGTATTGCCATTCTGATTGGTGTATCTATTCCTTCTTGAAAAGTGGATTTTAATAAGATTTGGATTGTTGATAGTTGTATATAACCAATTTTCTTTCTTTTAGATTCAGGTAATAATTGTAATTGTCGATTAATTTGTTCAGGGTCGATTAAACTAATTCGTAAGTTTTCATTACATTGATCAATTCTAATGGGTGTTTCTTGAATTATTTTTCCAAAATAGATAAGATTTTGTCTATTAAATATTTGTTTTAATGTTGATTTAGATCAATTATTTCAAGAAGTAGCCAAAGTAGGAATCAAAATACAACCAAAAATACAACCCCTTCCAGCTATACAACAACCCTTTTATCTACCACCATTATTAGAAAGAAGGCATTCTTTTTCTGAAACAGCATCCAATAATATTCCTCTTCTTAGATCAGCCTCAGCCAGACATCAAAAACCTATATACATAGAAAGACCAATAAGAATAACCGAACCCAATCAATCTAGACAATTAGATGAAATTCAAAATCAAATTTCTACATTATCTACTTATTTGACCCAAAAATTATGACAACTTTAACGAGCCTTACCCAACAATTAGACATTATAGTACAAACTCAAGCGATATTGGAACAAAAAATGGAAGCATTAATACAAACGCAACTAGAAATATTATTAAAGATCGAATTTGTCCTGATTTGAATAAATAATAATGTCATCTATATAAACAAAAATAAATTCTTCTAATCCTATGAGATTATTATCCATAAATCGTTGATAAATACTAGGTGCTTGTTTTAATCCAAATGGTAAAACATGCCATTGATAATGCTTTTGAGGAGGACAAGTGAATGCTGTTAATGCTTTGGTATTATTATGAAGTCTTAATTGTCAATATCCTGACTTGGCATCTAATGTTGTAAACCAAATATGACCTTTCAGTTTGTTGATAATATAATCTTTTCTTGGTAATTTATAGGCATCTCCTATGGTTGCTTCATTTAATTTTCGATAGTTTATGACCATTCTTCTTTTTTCTCGTTTCTTTTCTGCGGAATTGTTTACATAAAAAGTTGGTGCTGAATGTTTACTTGTACTAGGTGTAATTAATCCTTTTTCGAGTAATTCACTACATTCCTGTGTAAATTCTTTTACATCTAATGGAGTGTAAGGTATATTATTTTTAATATTGATTTCTTGAAGAGGATCTTTTAATTTAATTTCAATAAGTTCTGTATTGTGATTCTTTTGTGGATCTAAAGGATTTTCGCTGCATACTTGATCTAAAAGAGTATCAACTTCTAATTGTATAATGGTATTATTTAGTAAATAAAAGTGTAATATGTTGCTTTTCATTAACTAATTTAAGTCGTTGATAATAGGATGTATGATAGATAGATATTCTTAAAATAATAGACTTCGATTGAGTTCCTTAATATATGGTGTTAAGTAAAGTAATATAATGTAAATATTGATGTAAAGGATTATATAATTTGAGAAAATTATTTCCAATAGTTAAGGGTAATCCCGATTCTTTTTGATAGATTGAGGGAACTATAAAAGTGTAATTTTCAATAATAAGAGTATTATAATAACTAACATACCATATGGAGTTAAAACTTCCATCGACAATTTTTACTTGTACTGGTTTATTCAATTTTTTCCATTTTAATGCTAATTGTTTTGATGCTATACAAATAGTAGCTCCTGTGTCTATATATGCATGTACTTTAGTTTTCGTGGTCTGAACTATTACTTGAAGAAAAGCCGAATTGGAATTCAGAGTTTGATTCAGAGTTTTGGATAATTGATTCATGTGATGAGGATTCTGATTCATAGAGATAAAGGGTAGTATCAGTATTGTAATCTGATTCAATTGGTTCTAAATGATTTTCTAAGGCTGAATATAAAATTTGTACTTTATTGTTATATTGTTTGTCTTTCTTTTTCGGACATTCATTTGCATAATGACCTTCTTATTTGCATAACCAACATTTACAATCTTTTTTCTTTTTAGGACAAAACTGTTGTTTTTTCTTATATTTGGGATTGTATTTATATTTCCTAAAATATTTTGGGTATGTTTTTGGTTGATATTTGTGTGGTCTATATTGTTTCCATTTATATTTTCGTGAATAGTTTTTTCTATATGTCCTCGGGTTAAATATTTTCTTTTCTTTTATAATTAGAATAATTTCTTTCACATCCATATTGTTAGGGTACATCTGCATTTTGATCACAACATAATTTCAAATTTTTGTGTTTTAAGGTTCGTTTTAATCTTGCTTCTAGACAAAAATCAACTAGTAGATCACGTGTTACTAATATTGCTCCTCCTAAATTGTGAGCTATTGTATGATTTTCTATTCGCTCATAAAATTGTTGTTGTACCTTGATATTAAAAGGATATGGTAATTTTGAATAAAATATTAATATACATTTCTTGTTCGACTCTTGGTAATTTATAATAATGTTTTGAAATTCACAAATAAAAGCTTCTAAATAGTAGATATCACAAATCAGAAATTATTTAAATGTCTTAAGGCTTTTAATCTTTTGGTTTTAAGAATATCTTCGATGAAAGATAATATCTTTTCCAAAAATTCTTTATATATTTCTTCTCCAATAATATCAAATTTATCATCATCGGTTACTTGACTAAGATAATGAGGTGTATTTTGTAGTGCTTGAGCATTTTCTCGTAAAAAATCTTGTACAATTCCAGATGTTTTATAAATAACAAAATTCCAAAGAGAGTCTTTATTATCAGTTCTATTTCCAAAAGGATTTTCTACTTATAATAATAATAATATCTTTGCAAACCATTCTTGAAATATTTCTTCGGCGTTAGTAGTGCAGTCGAGATTTAATATACTATCAGATCCTAATTTTGAAATTTTTGGTTTATATTCTTCAGGATATTTGCGAATTTTAGTTCCTTTGTAATAATATCCTTGTTGATTAAGAAAATCATCTTTATTGTTTGGTATCCATGAATAATTTGTAGGTTGGAATTCTTTTTTACGTTTATCGCCTAACTTTCCTTTTAGTTTTACTTCCTGTGTATTACTACTTTCTGGTTTTTCATCTTTATCCATAAAAAGATCTTGATCTTGTTCAGATTCATATCCAATAATTATTTCATCTTTATGATCATGTGAAAAAACTGGACATACTTGTTCTATATTTTCTAAAGGTGTCAGGTGTAATTTTGGTATTAAGTTCTTTACTTCTGTTAATTGTAGTTGAATATTCTTTTCAATATTTTCGATTGATTGATCCTGCATCTAACTTCGTTGTCGAGGTATTTTGGTAATTACTATCTCTGATACCATTTTTGGGCGCGACTTTTTACTTATTATTTGGGTGGTTGTTTGTTGAATTTTTTCATTCGTTTGTTGGATTAAAGATAATATTTCTAGTTGTGTTTATATTAATGCTTCCATTTTTTGTTCCAATATCGCTTGAGTTTGTACTATAATGTCTAATTGTTGGGTAAGGCTCGTTAAAGTTGTCATAATTTTTGGATCAAATAAGTAGATAATGTAGAAATTTGATTTTGAATTTCATCTAATTGTCTAGATTGATTGGGTTCGGTTATTCTTATTGGTCTTTCTATGTATATATGTTTTTGATGTCTGGCTGAGGCTGATCTAAGAAGAGGAATATTATTGGATGTTGTTTCAGAAAAAGAATGCCTTCTTTCTAATAATGGTGGTAGATAAAAGGGTTGTTGTATAGCTGGAAGGGGTTGTATTTTTGGTTGTATTTTGATTCCTACTTTGGCTACTTCTTGAAATAATTGATCTAAATAAATCTGATCGGTATATTTAAAGTCGATACTATGATGAGAATTTGTTAAAGCGTAACTAATTTGATATGTTAATGAAAAAGGATATTGTCTTTGAGTCATAAGATTATCTCGATAAAATTTATATGCTATTGTAATAGTTTTATCTAATTCGGATGATATTAAGGGAATGCCTAATTTTAATCTAGTATTGAATTTTATTTTTCCATATTGTAAATTTCCATTCATCATTCCTAATACTTGGTCATTGATATTGTTCATTCTTTCGTCTAGTATTGCCATTCTAATGGGAGTATCAATTCCTTCTTGAAAAGTTGATTTTAATAATATTTGTATTGTGGATAAGTGAATATAACCAATTTTCTTTCTTTTAGATTCCGGTAATAATTGTAATTGTTGATTAATTTGTTCAGGGTCGATTAAACTAATTCGTAAGTTTCCATTACATTGATCAATTCTAATGGGTGTTTCTTGAATTATTTTTGCAAAATAGATAAGATTTTGTTTATTAAATATTTGTTTTAATGTTGATTTATGAATATCTTGTCCTTTCTTTAAATCTAATTGAGCTTTTGCGATTTGTTTTTGTTTTTCTTGATTAATTAAAGTAGAAACTTTAAAAGTTCCTAATGATTCTGTTAATTCTAAATTGTCAACATCTAATATTGTGGAAGACTGAGGAGTCATATTGAATGATAACAGTGATGATCGTCTCTAATATGTTCTAATTGTGCTAACAGATTGGTATATGCCTGATGTAGTCTTTGTACTGTTGCTAAATGTTCTGTTTATGGTCTTCTACCTAGTCGATTGACACCGACAAAAATAAGATAATTGATTCGATCTTCATTATGGCAAATATTATCATAATAATAATTGATAGCTTGTTGTGTATGTTGTATTTTGTCATCCAAATCTAAACAAATGAGACAACTCATAATAATAATTAATCTAAGTCGTAATTAATGTCATCATCGACGTTGTCAAAATCTGTACTAGTAATTTCTATATCTTCCATTTCTTCACCAGAGGGAAATAATTGAGAGAGGGATTCTGAACAGTTTATATTATTTATATCTTGTTGTATTCGTGCTAATCTAGCTAATTCTTCTTCTGATTCTTCCTCCGAGTCTTCAGACTCACAGTGAGGTGAGAAATCAAAAATAATATCATGATTATCATCAATTCGTACTATATAACCTACATTAGTATTCATTTGAAATATAGTTCTCCATAGATAATTGAGAGTAATATCAATATGATACTGACTAAGTTCAAAATAAAAGAGAATAATTTCAGAGGGTATAAATAACATGCTTGCAATTATAAAGAATAAGAAAGGTTGTGCGTGAAGTATAGAATATGCATAAACAAATAAGTGATCAATAAGTGTGTATAAACAATAATTAAAGAAATATGATAATGCTAATGTCATGCTGATGTTAATCAATGTGTAATGACATATCTTGTTGTAATTCTTGTCTATCTGCTTTTACCGAATTATAAATATATAATGTTTGATATAATAAAATGCGTGCATTTATTAATAATTGAGGACAATTATGTTGTTTTACTAATTCTATATGGTCTGTATAAAGTTGAATAAATTTCTTTTGTTCATTTTCAATCCCCAGATAAAATTTGATTCTTTGCTTAAGATGGTTGCGATAGTCAAAATAAGCCATTAATATTATTAAATAATAAGAACAGATAATTTTGATAAAAGAAAGGTGCGTGAAATGACTATATCTTGAATACATTGATCTAAAAATTGTATGAATTCTGCTGTTTGATTCTGCATGATAGTTGCAGTGTTGATAATCTGCTGTGCTTCTTCATATAGTGGATGACTGATAGGTTTTTTAAACTTTGGATCTTGACAGATATCATGAGATTGCTTATTTCGAGCAATATATTTGATTTTAAGTTCTTTATAATGATCTTTTTCTGCATCTAAATCTCTTATTGTTTGCTTGAGTGTTCGCTTGATATGAAAGTATGATTGTGCCATGCTGAAAATTTAAGAGAATTGAGTAATGCAAGAGAACGAGCGATAAATAATGATGAGAGAAATAGTAATGATACAAAATAGTTTATGTATACTAGCAATGAATAATAATAATAAGACGATAATAATTTGAGTAATAATTTGACAAAAAGGATTCATAAACCAACTCTAACCTGATGCTTCTCGGAAATCGCTTGAACGTCAAAGGCAGACTGAGATGCGAAGAGAGAATTCAGAGAGAGAAAGTTTATGTAATTCTTGATGTGCCTTAGGAAGACACCCAAGGGTTTTATTTATACACGAGAAGAGGAATCAAAAGGACAGACAAGAGAAGACATAAAGAAAAGAAAACAAAGTAAAGGACTGACCGGGACATAAAGAAAAAGTAAAGTAAGATGCTAAAGAAAGAAAAAGACAGACTATGTACAACTGGACGGTCTTTAAAAAAAAAGACCTACAATATTTGATACTTTGTTGCTTTGTCCGTAGCTACTGAAGGACTATTCTTCAATGATGACTAGATCGTCATCTGTAGTACTGTGAGCATCTGGTGCTTTTGATGATGTTGGACAATTCCTACAACGATGAGTAGGAAATTCCTGAATTTGCTTACATATTGCTTCCTTCCATGCTGGACTTAGTTCTTGAAAACATTCGGACAGATCATCAAATGGTGCTCTGAATCTTTGTAGTACTTGTAACTCATTGGACAATATTGGATTTTTATAAGTGGAGGTCAATAGAATGTAACTGCCTCGATAATTTATCTTGATTGTTGATTCTGGAGTGATCTTGATGCATTGATTGTAGATTCCTTCTAAACAGTTCAAATTGAACTTGTTGATTAAATCCCAATTGAACTCATATTGTGGTGCTTCATCGATTGGAGGGTACTGAAGATTGCTAACTCCAATTTGAAGAAAGGCAATCCTTGGTGCTTTGATTGCTGCCTGTATGGCATGTTCTGCTTCTGATGCTTCGAAGATAGTATAGCTGCTATATAGCTTAATGTATAATTCTCGTTCTTTGGCGAAACGATCCTTGTATTGCTTGATGGCGTGGACTAATCCGACTGGAAAGTCTGCTAGTAATTTCAAATCTTGTAGATATATGGTGTCTGCTAATCCACTTTGAAATAGTAGATATGTTGTCAAAGGTTCTGCTCCTGGAAAAATGACTGCTTTTGGACCATACCAGCCGCGATTCTGTGGATAATATTGAAACTGCTTCATATCAACATTCCACTGATTTAATGCTTGAAAACAGTCGATGAACATTTCAGATGTTAATACTTTCGATTCTTCATGTAATGCTTTGGATGGAACGGAGTTAATCCTTTCCATATCTATTGATTTTCCCAAAGAAATCATCTTTGAGACTGGTGGTGCTGGTGCTTGAAGAATTGCTTTATATTGTGGCCTTAGTGATGGATGCTGAAATTCTTGATAAGATTTTTCAGCTTCTGCTTTGGTGTAGAAACTTTTATGAATGATGTTGCTTTTTCCAATAATATGGATGGTTGCTTTGTGCCATTGGTCAATAATACCTGCAAAATGTCCATTGTAAATAACATAATGCTTTGATTCTTGCTGAGCAGCGATCTTTTGTGGTATTATTGATGATACTGTAAGAGAAGGTTTCATTGAAAGTGAAACTGATGCTTTTGGTATGATAGAAGAAGTATTTGAAACAATTGCTGGTGTTTGAGGTTCTTTGGTTAGAACTGGTATTTTAGGAAGAACTTTTGGTATTGGTTTTGTGAGAGGAACTTGTTTTGTAGTAGTTTGCTCCTTTGGTTTAAACATAAGGAGAGTTTGTTTAAGTCTTTCTAGATCTTTGGTAATGGCTTCAGTCTGAACTTGAATATTCATGCTTTGTATCTGTAATTCATTCTATTATGCTTCCTTTAATGCAATAGTAGTTTCTTGTTGTGCTATTAATCCTTCCATTCTCTGGTTAGTATATTTGCAAGAAAATTATTAGCGGATTTAATATAATGAATATCAAATTGATACTGACCTAATTCAAGCTGCCACCGGATGAGTCGTCCTTGATTATAATTAGTGCTTGTAGTCAATTGATACTTAGTGAATCCACATAAATACTGAGAATCAGTGTTTATGGTGAATTTCACTGGTAATAAATCAATGCGCCATTTTCTCAATGTTTTGAGACAGGCTAGTGCTTCTTTTTCATGAATGGGATAATTTAATTCTGAAGAATTAAATGTTCCATTTATGTACTTACAAAGATAGTGCTTTTTGTGTTTAGGCGGTTTTGCCAAAAGGCATCCTGCCCATGTATCATTGCTTGCGTCTAGTTGGACTAGTAATTGATCATTCGTCTGGTAATTATAAAGTTTAGGAAGATCCTTACAGAGAGTTTTTAATCGTTGAACTGCTTCGGTATCTGCGATTGTCCATTGCCATTGATGATTAGTGCTGCATTTTTTCTGTAAAAGTCGTCTTTCTTTTGCTAAGTCTTTCAAAAATCCTTGATCAGAGATATAATTTAATAATCCTAAAAATTGTTGAACTTGTCGCCTATTTCCTAATTGATTAGGAAACTCTTGTAATTTTTGCCCCCGAAAATGGTATCTAAGATGGTTGCGATAGTAAAAATAAGCCATTAATATTATTAAATAATAAGAACAGATAATTTTGATACAAGAAAGGTGCGTGAAATGATTATATCTTGAATACATTGATCTAAAAATTGTATGAATTCTGCTGTTTGATTCTGCATGATAGTTGCAGTGTTGATAATCTGCTGTGCTTCTTCATATAGTGGATGATTGATAGGTTTTTTAAACTTTGGATCTTGACAAATATCATGAGATTGCTTATTTCGAGCAATATATTTGATTTTAAGTTCTTCATAATGATCTTTTTCTGCATCTAAATCTCTTATTATTTGCTTGAGTGTTCGCTTGATATGAAAGTATGATTGTGCCATGCTGAAAATTTAAGAGAATTGAGTAATGTGAGAGAACGAGCGATAAATAATGATGAGAGAAATAGTAATGATACAAAATAGTTTATGTATACTAGCAATGAATAATAATAATAAGACGATAATAATTTGAGTAATAATTTGACAAAAAGGATTCATAAACCAACTCTAACCTGATGCTTCTCGGAAATCGCTTTTGATGATGAGGAGTCATCTGTAGTACTGTGGGCATCTGGTGCTTTTGATGATGAGGCACAGTTCCTACAACGATGCGTAGGATACTCCTGGATTTGCTTGCATATTGCTTCCTTCCATGTTTGACTCAGATCTTGAAAATATTCTGATAAGTCATCAAATGGTGCTCGGAATCTTTGTACTACTTGTAGTTCATTGGATAATATGGGCTTCTTATATGCTGAGGTCATAAGAATCTGATTTCCACGATAATTAATTTTAACTGTTGATTCTGCTGTAATTCTGGTACATTGATTATATACTCCTTCAAGACAATTGAGGTTGAACTTGTTGATCAAATCCCAATTGAATTCGTATTGTGGTGCTTCATCAATAGGTGGGTATTGAAGATTACTAACTCCAATTTGGACAAAAATAATCCGTGGTGCTTTAATAGCTGCATGTATTGCTTCTTCTTCTTCGGCTGCTTCAAAGATCGGATAACTACTATATACCTTGATATAGAGTTCCCGTTCTTTTTGCGAAACGATCCTTGTATTGCTTGATGGCATTAACTAACCCGGAGGGAAAGTCTGCTAGTAATTTCAAATCTTGAATGTAAATAGTGTCAGTGAGTCCACTATGAAATAGTAGATATGTTGTCAAAGGTTTTGCTCCTTGAAAAATGACTACTTTTGGACCATACCGGCCTCGATTCTGTGGATAATACTGAAATTTTTTCATTTCATCTGTCCATTGATTGAGTGCTTGAAAACAATCGACGAACATTTCGGAAGTCAACAGTTTGGATTCTTCATGTAATGCTTTGGATGGAATGGAGTTAATCCTTTCCATATCTATTGATTTTCCCAAAGAAATCATCTTTGAGACTGGTGGTGCTGGTGCTTGAAGAATTGCTTTATATTGTGGCCTTAGTGATGGATGTTGAAATTCTTGATAAGATTTTTCAGCTTCTGCTTTGGTGGAGAAACTTTTATGAATGATGCTGCTTTTGCCAGTAATATGAATGGCTGCTTTGTGCCTTATGTCATAAATACCTGCAAAAGGTCCATTGTAAATAACATAATGCATTGATTCTTGCTGATCAGCGATCTTTTGTGATATTATTAATGATACTGTAAGAGAAGGTTTCACTGAAAGTGAAACTGATGCTTTTGGTATGATAGAAGAAGTATCTGAAACAATTGCTGGTGTTTGGGGTTCTTTGGTTAGAACTGGTATTTTAGGAAGAACTTCTGGTACTGGTTTTGTGAGAGGAACTTGTTTTGTAGTAGTTTACTCCTTTGGTTTGAACATCAGGAGAGATTGTTTAAGTCTTTCTATATCTTTGGTAATGGCTTCAGTCTGAACTTGAATATTCATGCTTTGTATTTGTAATTCATTCAATTTTGCTTCCTTTAATGCAATAGTAGTTTTGAGTTGTGCTATTAATCCTTCCATTCTCTGGTTAGTATATCTGCAAGAAAATTATTAGCGGATTTAATATAATGAATATCAAATTGATACTGACCTAATTCAAGCTGCCACCGGATGAGTCGTCCTTGATTATAATTAGTGCTTGTAGTCAATTGATACTTAGTGAATCCACATAAATACAGAGAATCAGTGTTTATTGTGAATTTCACTGGTAATAAATCAATGCGCCATTTTTTCAATATTTTGAGACAGGCTAGCGCTTCTTTTTCATGAATGGGATAATCTAATTCTGAAGAATTAAATGTTCCATTTATGTACTTACAAAGATAGTGCTTTTTGTGCTTAGGCGGTTTTGCCAAAAGGCATCCTGCCCATGTATCATTGCTTGCGTCCAGCTGGACTAGTAATTGATCATTCGTCTGGTAATTATAAAGTTTAGGAAGATCCTTACAGAGAGTTTTTAATCGTCGAACTGCTTCAGTGTCTGCGATTGTCCATTGCCATTGATGATTAGTGCTGCATTTTTTCTGTAAAAGTCGTCTTTATTTTGCTAAATCTTTCAAAAATCCTTGATCAAAGATATAATTTAATAATCCTAAAAATTGTTGAACTTGTCGCCTATTTCCTAATTGATTAGGAAACTCTTGTAAATTTTGCAAAATATTAGGTTGTAGTTGTAAATAAACTTGATGATTAAATTGTACTAGGTGTAATTAATCCTTTTTCTAATAATTCTTTACATTCTTGAGTAAATTCCTTTACATCTAATGGAGTGTAAGGAATATTATTTTAATATTGATTTCTTGAAGAGGATCTTTTAATTTAATTTCAATAAGTTCTCAGATTGTGATTCTTTTGTGGATCTAAGGGATTTTCATGCGTACTTGATCTAAAAGAGTGTCAAATTTAATTGTATAGTGGTATTCTTTAGTAAATAAAATGTAATATGTTAAGTTTTTCGTTAACTAATTTAAGTTGTTGATAATAGGATGTATGATAGATAGGTATTCTTAAAATAATAGACTTCGATTTAGTTTCTTAATATATGGTGTTCAGTAAGTAATATAATGTAAATATTGATGTAAAGGATTATATAATTTGAGAAAATTATTTCCAATAATTAATGGTAATCCAGATTCTTTTGATAGATAAAGGGAACTATAAAAGTGTAATTTTCAATAATAAGAGTATTATAATAACTAACATACCAGATGGAGTTAAAACTTCCATCGGCAATTTTTACTTGTAATGGTTTATTCAATTTCTTCCATTTTAATGCTAATTGTTTTGATGCTATACAAATAGTAGCTCCTGTGTCTATATAGGCATGTACTTTAGTTTTCGTGGTCTGAACTATTACTTGAATAAAAGTCGAATTAGAATTCGGAGTTTGATTCAGAGTTTTGGATAATTGATTCATGTGATGAGGATTCTGATTCATAGAGATAAAGGGTAGTATCAGTATTGTAATCTGATTCAATTGGTTCTAAATGATTTTCTAAGGCTGAATATAAAATTTGTACTTTATTGTTATATTGTTTGTCTTTCTTTTTTGGACGTTCATTTGTATAATGACCTTCTTCTTTGCATTACCAACATTTACAATCTTTTTTCCTTTTAGGACAAAACTGTTGCTTTTTCTTATATTTGGGATTGTATTTATATTTCCTAAAATATTTTGGGTATGTTTTTGGTTGATATTTGTGTGGTCTATATCGTTTCCATTTATATTTTCGTGAATAGTTTTTTCTATATGTCCTTGGGTTAAATATTTTCTTTTTCTTTTTATAATTGGAATAATTTCTTTCACATCCATATTGTTGGGGTACATCTGCATTTTGATCACAACATAATTTCAAATTTTTGTGTTTTAAGGTTCGTTTTAATCTTGCTTCTAAACAAAAATCAACTAGTAGATCACGTGTTACTAATATTGCTCCTCCTAAATTGTGAGCTATTGTATGATTTTCTATTCGTTCATAAAATTGTTGTTGTACCTTGATATTAAAAGGATATGGTAAATTTTGAATAAAAATATTAATATACATTTCTTGTTCGACTCTTGGTAATTTATAATAATGTTTTTGAAATTCACAAATAAAAGCTTCTAAATAGTAGATATCACAAATCAGAAATTATTTAAATGTCTTAAGGCTTTTAATCTTTTGGTTTTAAGAATATCTTCTTGATGAAAGATAATATCTTTTCCAAAAAATTCTTTATATATTTCTTCTCCAATAATATCAAATTTATCATCATCGGTTACCTGACTAAGATAATGGGGTGTATTTTGAAGTGCTTGAGCATTTTCTCGTAAAAAATCTTGTACAATTCCAGATGTTTTATAAACAACAAAATTCCAAAAGAGAATCTTTATTATCAGTTCTATTTCCAAAAGGATTTTCTACTTGTAATAATAATAATATCTTTGCAAACCATTCTTGAAATATTTCTTCGGCGTTAGTAGTGCAGTTGAGAATTAATATACTATCAGATCCTAATTTTGAAATTTTTGGTTTATATTCTTCAGGATATTTGCGAATTTTAGTTCCTTTGTAATAATATCCTTGTTGATTAAGAAAATCATCTTTATTGTTTGGTATCCATGAATAATTTGTAGGTTGGAATTCTTTTTTACGTTTATCGCCTAACTTTCCTTTTAGTTTTACTTCCTGTGTATTACTACTTTATGGTTTTTCATCTTTATCCATAAAAAGATCTTGATCTTGTTCAGATTCATATCCAATAATTATTTCATCTTTATGATCATGTGAAAAAACTAGACATACTTGTTCTGTATTTTCTAAAGGTGTCAGGTGTAATTTTTATATTAAGTCTGTTACTTCTGTTAATTGTAGTTGAATATTCTTTTCAATATTTTCGATTAATTGATCCTGCATTTAACTTCGTTGTCGAGGTATTTTGGTAATTACTAACTCTAATACCATTTTCGGGCGCGACTCTTTACTTATTATTTGGGTGGTTTTTTGTTGAATTTTTTCATTCGTTTGTTGGATTAAAGATAATATTTCTAGTTGCGTTTGTATTAATACTTCCATTTTTTGTTCCAATATCGCTTGAGTTTGTACTATAATGTCTAATTGTTGGGTAAGGCTCGTTAAAGTTGTCATAATTTTTGGATCAAATAAGTAGATAATGTAGAAATTTGATTTTGAATTTCATCTAATTGTCTAGATTGATTGGGTTCGGTTATTCTTATTGGTCTTTATATGTATACAGGTTTTTGATGTCTGGCTGAGGCTGATCTAAGAAGAGGAATATTCTTGGATGCTGTTTCAGAAAAAGAATGCCTTCTTTCTAATAATGGTGGTAGATAAAAGGGTTGTTGTATAGCTGGAAGGGGTTGTATTTTGATTCCTACTTTGGCTACTTCTTGAAATAATTGATCTAAATAAATCTGATCTTTATATTTAAAGTCGATACTATGATGAGAATTTGTTAAAGCGTAACTAATTTGATATGTTAATGAAAAAGGATATTGTCCTTGAGTCGTAAGATTATCTCGATAAAATTTATATGCTATTATAATAGTTTTATCTAATTCGGATGATATTAAGGGAACGCCTAATTTTAATCTAGTATTGAATTTTATTTTTCATATTGTAAATTTCATTCATCATTCCTAATACTTGGTCATTGAGATTGTTCATTCTTTCATCTAATATTGCCATTATAATGGGAGTATCAATTCCTTCTTGAAAAGTTGATTTTAATAATATTTGTATTGTGGATAAGTGAATATAACCAATTTTCTTTCTTTAGATTCGTGTAATAATTGTAATTGTCGATTAATTTGTTCGTATTCGATTAAACTAATTCGTAAGTTTCCATTACATTGATAAATTCTAATGGGTGTTTCTTGAATTATTTTTCCAAAATAGATAAGATTTTGTCTATTAAATATTTGTTTTAATGTTGATTCATGAATATCTTATCCTTTCTTTAAATCTAATTGAGCTTTTGTGATTTGTTTTTGTTTTTCTTGATTAATTAAAGTAGAAACTTTAAAAGTTCCTAATGATTCTGTTAATTCTAAATTGTCAACATCTAATATTGTGGAAGACTGAGGAGTCATATTGAATGATAACAGTGATGATCGTCTCTAATATGTTCTAATTGTGCTAACAGATTGGTATATGTTTGATATAGTCTTTCTACTGTTGCTAAATGTTCTGTATATGGTCTTCTACCTAGTCGATTGACACCGACAAAAATAAGATAATTGATTCAATCTTCATTATGACGAATATTATCATAATAATAATTGATAGCTTGTTGTGTATGTTGTATTTTGTCATCCAAATCTAAACAAATGGGACAACTCATAATAATAATTAATCTAAGTCGTAATTAATGTCATCATCGACGTTGTCAAAATCTGTACTAGTAATTTCTATAACTTCCATTTCTTCATCAGAGGGAAATAATTGAGAGAAGGATTCTGAACAGTTTATATTATTTATATCTTGTTGTATTCGTGCTAATCTAGCTAATTCTTCTGCTGATTCTTCCTCGGAGTCTTCAGACAAACAGTGAGGTGAGAAATCAAAAATAATATCATGATTATCATCAATTCGTACTATATAGCCTACATTAGTATTCATCTGAAATATAGTTCTCCATAGATAATTGAGAGTAATATCAATATGATACTGACTAAGTTCAAAATAAAAGAGAATAATTTCAGAGTGTATAAATAACATGCTTGCAATTATAAAGAATAAGAAAGGTTGTGCTTGAAGTATAGAATATGCATAAACAAATAAGTGATCAATAAGTGCATATAAACAATAATTAAAGAAGTATGATAATGCTAATGTCATGCTGATGTTAATCAATGAGTAATGACATATCTTGTTGTAATTCTTGTCTATCTGGCTTTACCGAATTATAAATATATAATGTTTGATCTAATAAAATTCGTGCATTTATGAAGAAATGGAAGATATAGAAATTACTAGTACAGATTTTGACAACGTCGATGACGACATTAATTACGACCTAGATTAAATATAAGTTGTCCAATTTGTTTAGATTTAGATGACAAAATACAACATACTCAACAACCTATCAATTATTATTATGATAATATTCGTCATAATGAAGATCGAATCAATTATCTTATTTTTGTCGGTGTCAATCGACTAGGTAGAAGACCATATACAGAACATTTATCAGCAGTACAAAGACTATATCAAGCATATACCAATCTGTTAGCACAATTAGAACATATTAGAGACGATCATCACTGTTATCATTCAATATGAATTCTCAATCTTCAACAATATTAGATGTCGATAATTTAGAATTAATGAATCATTAGGAACTTTAAAGTTTCTACTTTAATTAATCAAGAAAACAAAACAAATCGCAAAATCTCAATTAGATTTAAAGAAAGGACAAGATATTCATAAGTCAACATTAAAACAAAATTTTAATAGACAAAATCTTATCTATTTTGGAAAAATAATTCAAGAAACACCCATTAGAATTGATCAATGTAATGGAAACTTACGAATTAGTTTAATAGACCCTAAACAAATTAATCGACAATTACAACTATTACCTGAATCTAAAAGAAAGAAAATTGGTTATATTCAATTATCAACAATACAAATACTATTAAAATCTACTTTCCAAGAAGGAATAGATACTCCCATTAGAATGGCAATACTCGATGAACGAATGAACAATCTTAATGACCAAGTATTAGGAATGATGAATGGAAATTTACAATATGGTAAAATAAAATTCAATACTAGATTAAACTTAGGCATTCCCTTAATATCATCAGAATTAGATAAAACTATCACCATAGCATATAAATTTTATCGAGATAATCTTATGACTCAAGGTCAATACCAATTTTCTTTAACTTATAAAATTAGTTATGCACTAACAAATTCTCATCATAGTATTGACTTTAAACATACAGAACAAATTTATTTAGACCAATTATTTCAAGAAGTAGCAAAAGTAGGAATTAAAAGACAAACAAAAATACAACCCCTTCCAGCAATACGACAACCCTTTTATTTACCACCATTACTTGAAAGAAGACATTCTTTTTCGGAATCAGCACCCAATACTATTCCTCTTCTTAGATCAGCCTCAGCCAGACATCAACAACCTATATATATAGAAAGACCAATAAGAATAACCGAACCCAATCAAACTAGACAATTAGACGAAATTCAAAATCAAATTTCTACATTATCTACCTATTTGATCAAAAAATTATGACTACTTTAACAAGTATCACCCAGCAATTAGACACTATAGTACAAGCTCAAGAATTATTGGAACATAAAATGGAAGCTTTAATACAAACCCAAATTGAAATATTAACGTTAATTCAACAAATGACAGAAAAAATGCAACAGACTAATGACCAATTAATAATAAAGAATCCGCCCCCAAAAAGGTATCAGAGCTAGTAATTACAAAAATACCCCGACAACGAGGTTAAATGCAGGATCAATCTATAGAAGATATTGAAAAGAATATTCAACTACAATTGACCGAAGTAACAGACTTAATACATAAATTACATTTGACACCTTTAGACAATACAGAACAAGTATGTCCCGTTTTTTCACATGATCATAAAGATGAAATAATTATTAGATATGAATCGAAAGGTGATCAAGATCTTTTATGGATAAAGATGAAAACCGTAAAGTAGTAATACACAAGAATTAAAACTAAAAGGAAAATTAGGTGATAAACGTAAAAAAGAATTTCAACCTACAAATTATTCATGGATACCTGACAATAAGGATGATTTTTTAAATCAACAAGGATATTACTACAAAAGGAACAAAAATTCGAAAATATCCCGATGAATATAAACCAAAAATTTCAAAATTAGGATCTGATAGTATATTAAATCTCGATTGTACTACTAATGCAGAAGAAATATTTCAAGAATGGTTTGCAAAAATACTATTATTATTATAAGTAGAAAATCCTTTTGGAAATAGAACTGATAATCAAGATTCACTTTGGAATTTTGTTATTTACAAAACATCCGGAATAGTACAAGATTTTTTACGAGAAAATACTCAAGCATTACAAAATACCCCTTATTATCTTAGTTAAACAATAGATGATGGTAGATTTGATATAATCGAGAAGAAATATATAAAGAATTTTTGGAAAAGATATTACCTTTCATCAAGCGATATTCTTAAAACCAAACGATTAAAAGCATTAAGACATTTAAATAATTTTCAGATATGTGATATCTATTATTTAGAATCTTTTATTTATGAATTCGAAACACTATTATAAATTACCAAGAATAGAACAAGAAATGTATATTCATATTTTTATTCAAAATTACCATATCCTTTTAATATAAAGGTACAACAACACTTTTATGAACTAATAGAAACCATACAATCGCTCACAATTTAGGAGGAGCAATATTAGTAACACGTGATATACTAGTTGAATTTTGTTTAGAAGCAAAATTAAAACGAACACTAAAACACAAAATTTGAAATTATGTTGTGATCAAAATGTCGACGTATCACAACAATATGGATGTGAAAGAAATTATTCCACCCATAAGAAGAAAAAGAAAATATTTAACCCAAGAATATATAGGAAAAATTATTCACTAAGTATAAATGGAAAAGATATCGCCACGTAAATATCAACCAAAAACATACCCAAAATATTTTAGAAAATACAAATACAATCCTAAGTATAAGAAAAACAACAATTTTGTCCTAAAAGAAAAAGATTGTAAATGATGGTTATGAAAGAAAAGGTCATTATGAAAATGAATGACCAAAGAAAAAGACAAACAATATAACAATAAAGTACAAATTCTATATTCAAATTTTAGAAAATCATTTAGAACCAATTAAATCAGACATTACAATATCGATACTACCCTTTATATCTATGAATCCAATCCTCTTCACATGAATCAATTATCCAAAACTCAATCAAACACCTAATTCCAATTCGACTTTTATTCAAGTAATAGTTCGACCACGAAAACTAGTACATGCATATATAGACACAGAGCAACTATTTGTATAAAGATCAAAACAACTAGCATTAAAATGGAAAAATTGAATAAACCATTACAAGTAAAATTGCCAATGGAAGTTTTAACTCCATCTGTATGTTAGTTATTATAATACTCTTATTATTGAAAATTACACTTTTATAGTTCCTCTATCTATCAAAAGAATCGATTACCATTAATTATTGGAAATAATTTTCAAATTATATAATCATTTCATCAATATGTACATTATATTACTCTAAGAACACCATATATTAAGGAACTAAATCAAAAGTCTATTATTTTACTTGATATCTATCTATCATACATCCTATTATCAACAACTCAAATTAGTTAACGAAAAACTTAACATATTACATTTTATTTACTAAATAATACAACTATACAATTAGAAGTTGATACTCTTTTAGATCAAGTATGTAGTGAAAATCCTTTAGATCCACAAAAGAATCAGAATACAGAACTTATTGAAATTAAATTAAAAGATCCTCTTCAGGAAATTAATATCAAAAATAATATTCCATATACTCCTTTAGATGTAAAAGAATTTACACAAGAATGTAAAGAATTATTAGAAAAATGATTAATTACGCCTAGTACAATTAAACATTCAGCACCAGCTTTTTATGTGAACAATTCGGCAGAAAAGAAACGAGAAAAACGAAGAATGGTTATGAAACGACCCACCTTTTTAGGCCGTGTTGGCACTAGGGAATGGGTAGGCTTAATGCCACCAAAACCCGTAGTAAGCCCAACTTCTACTAAAAATTCGGCATGACCCATTTATTTTTCTGATAATCCTTATCGTGTTTAATTGGTTGTAAGAAGTAAGGATCCAATCATGAAATTCTCACATACATCATCAACAACCAACATTGTTCGCAACAACACAACAAGACCATAAATGTTTTATGTATATATGATTATGACAAACCCATGGAGCAGCTATAAGTATCTGCAAATTACATCATGTCGAATACAAAACCAAAACATTACTTGTTTGCTTATCCAAGCTAGTCTAAAAAAGGCTTGGATTTCTCTCTTGTTCGATATGCTAATCTCCTGAAATAATGATAGTGAGGTGTGAGTCTACCACGTGACTCAGTGAGATATAAACATACTACCATGCTTGTGAGGCTAAGTACACAAGGCTAGCTTCACAAGAATGGTCTATAGCATTCTGAACAATAACATATATGGCATCAATGAATATACAGGTAGTAAATCTCAAATGCGGCAATAACATGAGTATCAACAAGTAAGCTCAATATGAATTGTTCAAAGAAAACATGAATTTGGTTTTTGAATTCTTTTCTAGGTTCTGGGTTCTTTTCTGAGTTTAAGTTTCTTTCTCATTCTGGGTTCTTTCTCATTTCTGAATTCTTTCTCATTCTTTCAAATTCTTAGGAAGAGACAGAGGCATGCTAATCGACATATCTCTCCTTTTACGATTCTTGACAAGGTCGGCTAACCTTGTCCCTAGAGGCCTGCCCTCTCTAGGTAAGACCGGATCTAACCCATCACGGCGGGTTATCTATATGCACATAGTCGATAATAAACCCTATCACCGGGTATTCGAGAGCTCATCAATCTTGGTTAACATGGAAAACATGCTTCATCAAAGAATCGCAATCAATAGGTTCAACACAATAAGGGAACCGAAGATGCAAAGAATCTGAAATCATATGGTCAATATGGCATACAACATGTGAGACTCAACTACATGGAGTCATATGTCAAAGAAGTCATAAGGATTCAAGAACAATTAAAGTCATGCAAGATAACAGAAGAGGCTTACTACACAAGGATAGTAGTATGATTATACTCACCTCGACTATCTTAGAAATTCTGATTTTTTCTACCTTTCTTGAACTTGTGAAGAACTAGGTACAATGTCTAGTTCTATTCCTTGTCCACTTCCACAAGCTGTTGGGTAACATGCATGAAAATACATATACCCTCATTAGTCATTCTCACACAAAACCTCATTTCTTAACACATATCACAAAAATACTGCATAAGTCTCATTCATGACAGCATAACTCTTAACAAGAAAGTCCTATGTTTTTCAAACTTTGCAGAACTCTAGTTTATACATAAACTCACAATTCTTCTTTTATGACCATATTCTAATTCAGTCATTAAGGAGATCCAAATCTCCCATTTACAATCAGCCTGAACATGCAGTCATGAGTTGGACACTTTTCTACTCAAAACCTTATAACTCGTTCATCTCTCATCCAATTAAAGTGATTAAAAGCTTCATTTTCAATAGACTCATGTGGCTATCACATATCCAAAGATGACTCAAAAAATGACTTAAATTGATTTATTGTGATTTTTACAAGCCTGACTTGATTCTGTTCTCTTCTGTGTCACCAGGGTTAGTAACAACCTTCACTTATTCGGCCATATATAACAGAATAAGCATCCAATTAATAATCCCTTTCTACATAGCTTAGAGGACACATTTTGAAACATTTCGTAAGAAGAACTCGTCATCCAATTCTCAACCTAAGGTCTTCAAACAATTCACTTACAGTTCTCGTTTTAATCTTGCTGGTATTCTGAACCAGTACCAATTCGGGGCCTATTACTCTTATTCTTCTAACTCTAAAATCGTGAATAAAATCATAGAGACAGTAGACATCTGGATCTACAACTTCTATGTTTTAAGTTTCTCCAGATTCGCACGTTAAACAGCTCAAAAAAAATGAACAATGGGAGTTACGAATCTGTCTCCATGACAGCTCAACCTTCAAAACCCTAAGTTTTGGTTTAACCCCACAAATCACCAAATACACGAAATCTCTTCAAGAATAAGTGTCATTGGACATCAAAGAACACAAATCTATCATCTAATCATCAAACCTATACATCCCCTCAAATGGGTTTCACAAAAGAAGAGAAACTCAAGTTGAAATCCATAGATCTAAGCATTGGGATGAAGACTTACCTCTTTATGTTGATGAATTAGCTCAATCACCTTCCTTTCATGAAATAAGACTTGAGAAAGCTTGAGAGGAGCTCTAATGGAGGTTAGGGTCGTGCATGAGGAGAGAGAAGAAGAATACAAGGCACTAATTTCCTTATATACTCCCCCATGTCCACTTATTTACAAAAACGCCACTCTTGTATTGGTTTTTTTACATCTGCTCGAATACCCTCTGTGGTCATCGAAGATATCATACATCATTAATTTGATGTCACTAACATTATTGTTCACTGCTCTGATTTTAATGACATTAGTCTCAATATTAATTTATTTCGGTGCAACGTTAATAGCGGGTGTTACAGGTTATAAACTATCGAAAATTAAATGAAGCAACTATAGGAGATGCCTATAAATTACTACGAAAAGATTATATTATCAACAAACTAAAAGGTCATATTTGGTTTACAACATTAGATGTGTAATACCCGGTATCTAGTTTAACCGGTACACCAAAATAAAATTGATATTTAGACTTATGTCATTAAAATCAGAGCAATGAATAATAATTTTTAGTGACATCAAATTAATGATGTATGATATTTTTCGGTGGTCACAGGAAGTGATTCAGACAGACGTTTAAAAAAAAAACAGATCAAGAATGACGTTTTTGTAATTAAGTGGACTTGAGAGGCATATAAAAGGACCTAAGTGGGAGAATAAGACAAAACTTGTCTTCTTCCTCCTCCCTCTTTCACGACAGCCACCATGGAAGCTCTCTCCAAGCTTTTTCAAGCTTTGTAACAAGAAGAAGGTGATTCAAGCCATTTGAGTGACATAAAGAGGTAAGCCTCCACTCCTATGCTTAGATCCATGGGTTTAAAGCTTGATTTTCTCTTCTTTGTGAAACCCATTTGAGGGAATGCATGAGTTGAATGATTTGGATAATGGATCAATGTTCTTTGATGTCCAATGACACTTATTCTTGAAGAAATTTCGTGTGTATGGTGATTTGGGGGGTTAAACCAAAACCTAGGGTTTTGAAGGTTGAGCTGTCATGGAGACAGATTCGTGACTCTCCTTGTCTATTTGTTTTGAGCTGCTTAATGTGTGAATTTGGAGAAACTTAAAACATAGAAGTTGTATATCTAGATGTCTACTATCTCCATGAATTTTTCCAGGATTTTAGGGTGAGCCGAATAAGAGTAATAGGCCCCGAATTGGTACTGTAAGTTAATTATTTGAAGACCTTAGGGTTAGAATTGGATGACGAGTTCTTCTTACGAAATGTTTCAAAATGTGTCCTCTAAGTGCTTTAGAAAGGGATTATTAATTGGATGAGTATTTTGTTAGATATGGCCGATTAAGGGAAGCATGTTACTAACCTTAGAGTGACAGAAGAGAGCAGAAACAGGTCAGGCTTGTAAAAATCACAGTAAATCCAATTTGGGTCATTTTTGAGTCTTCCTTGGATATGTGATATCCATATGAGTCTATTGAAAATGAAACTTGGAATCACCTTAATTGGATGAGAAATGAATGAGTTATAAGGTTGTGAGTCGAGAAAGGTCCAACTAATGACTGCATGTTAAAGCTGATTGTAAATGGGAGATTTGGATCTCCTTAATGACCGAATTAGAGCATGGTCATAAAAGAAGAAATGTGAATTTATGTGTTAAATAGAGGAATGGAAAGTTTGAAAAACATTGGACCTAGGTATAAGGAGTTATGCCATCGCTAATGGGACTTATGCGCTTTTGTAATGTTATGTGTTAGCAATGAGGTTTGTATGAGAATGACTAATGAGGGTATATGTATTTTCATGCATGTTATCCAGAGGTTGTGAAAGCAGAAAGGAATAGAACTAGACGTCGTGCCTAGTATATCTCAAGTTCAAGAAAGGTAGAAAGAAATCAGAAATTCGAGATAGTCGAGGTGAGTATAAGCATACTACTATACTTGTGTAGTAATCCTTTCTTTAATATCGCGGCTTGTTGAATTGTTCTTGAATCCTTATGACTTATTTGACATATAACTCCATTTAGTTGAGTCTAGCATGTTGTATGCCGATTGACCAGATGATTTCATATTCTTTGCATCTTCCGTTCCTTATCAGTTGAACCTATTGATTGCATTCTTTGATGATGCATGTTTTCCATGTTAACCAAGTTGATGAGTTCTCGTAATACCCAAATGATAGGGTTTATTATCAGACTATGTGCACATAGATGACCCGCCGGTGATGGGTTAGATCTGGGTCCTACCTGGAGAGGGCAGGCCTCAAGGGGCAAGGTTAGGCCGACCTTGTCTAGAATCAAAAAAGGGGAGAAACGCCATACTAGCATGCCTCTGTCTCTTCCTAAGAATTTCGAAAGAATCGTAACTCGTAATCTAGAAAAGAAACCGAAAAGAAAAGAACTTAGAAAGAAAAGAACCCGTAACCCGTAACCCGTAAAAGAATTCGTAAACCGATTCTTGTTTTCTTTGAACAATTCACTTGAGCTTTATTATTAATACTCATGTTATTGCCGCATTTGAGATTACTACCGTGTATCCTTTGATGTCAGATATTGTTGCTTTGAATGCCACAGACCATTCTTGTGAAGCTAGCCTTGTATTACCTAGCCTCATAAGCATGGTAGTATGTTTATATCTCATCAATCGCTAGACTCACACCTCACTATCACCATTTCAGGAGATTAGCAGATCGGACAAGAGAGAAATCCAAGCCTTTTGAGACTCGCTTGGATAATCAATCAAGTAATGTTTTTGGCATGATGTAAAATTTGCAGATACTTCTAGACGCTCCATGGTTTGTCATAATTATATGTACATATAACCTGTATGGATTTGTTATGGTATTGAGACTGATGTTGGTTGATGATAAGTAGATGTTGTATGTGAGAATTGTAGATTTGAATCATTGCTTCTTACAACCTATTAAGTAGGTAAAGGATTATCAGATAAACGAATGGGTCTTGCCGGATTTTTAGTAGAAGACAAAACAGTTGGGCTTACTACGGGTTTTGGTGGCATTAAGCCTACCCATTCCCTAGTGCCAACAAGGCCCAAAAAGGCGGGTCGTGTCAGATGGTATCAGAGCCCGGTTGTATAAAAGTAAGGATCTTGTGATCTACATGGTGGACAAAAAGTATTAAAGAAAGGTTTATGTTATGAAATATGCATATGATATCTTGCATAAGTATGACACCATTGAGCATAGGATCTGCATCATGTCTATAGCATGTTATCATTGTGTCAAAATGATTTTACTTTCTCTCTAGTATGCCTCCTAGAAGAAGAACACCTCCTCAACGAGGACGAGGACGAGGACGAGGATGAGGACGAGGACGAGGTCGTCCTAGAAGGGGGGAAATTTTGACTGTTGTACCTGATGTAGAGTCTGTACAGCAAGAACAACAAGAAGAAAGGTCTCCACCCAGAGTTAGGAGGAGATCAGAGATAGAAAATGAGCCTGAACCCCCAGCTGCTCAAGAGGAAGAGGTCAGAACGTTACAACAAAGGATTGAAACCTTAGAAGCAGAGAACCGAGCCTTAAGAGAAAGGCAAGAGGTTCTAGAATTAAGAGAAGAAGTAAGAATACTTAGACAAAGAGAGAGAGAAAGGACTCAGGGGGTACCAGAAGTTGCTCCTGCACCACCACCTCAGCCAGTGCAGATGCCTGGAGGATTGCCTAGGCGAGCTTTAGATATGAAGGGGTAAGCATCAATGATTTCTTGAAATTACAAACCCCTGAGTTTGGTGGTGAGAGACATGAGGATCCCCAAGAGTTTATGAGTCATACTGAGAAAATGGTCCGGAGATTGACTTGCTCTGATGCACGGATCATAGAATTAGTGGGGGTTAAATTGACAAAGAATGCCTGGGAGTGGTTCCAGAGGAATATTGAAGATCAACTGTATGGTGAAAACCCTCCAACCTGGGAGTTCTTTAAGTAGGCATTAATAGATGAGTTCATTTCTCCCTATGAGAGACAGAATTGAGTCCTGCAATTTGAAAGGCTTAGACAAAGCTTTGGTATGAGCGTGGATGATTATGCAAGTGAATTTCTACGCTTATGCAAATTTGCTACAACAATTGTGCCTACTGAAGCCGCAAAAATGGAAAGATACAAGTTGGGACTTATACCTTCCTTGTTTAGTCTCACAGCAGCTATTGACTTCCCAAATTTGTCGAGATTGATTGATAAGACTCGACAATTAGAAGCAAAGTTTAAGGAGGGGAGAGCAGAAAGAGAATCGAGAAGAAAAGGTAAAGGCCAGAGCAGTAGAGGTCACAGAGAAAGAGATAGCTCTCAGATGAGACAATCAGAACAACCAATACAGTTTGCTCCTCCAGAACTACAGAGAGGGGGTCAAGGAAGGTTAAGAAATCCAGATGCATCAATCTTTTAAGTACCTGGTGGTGTACAGAACCCAGCTAGGGCTAGATCACAGCAACCTACAGCACAGTCATAGGTTAGAACTGCTTGCAATGTCTGTGGAAAGAATCATCCAGGACCTTGTAGACTTGGGTCCAGAGGTTGTTATAGGTGCGGACAGCAAGGGCATTTCATGAAAGACTGCCCAATGCCAGAGAACCAAGCAGCTCCACCCCCAGTTTCTCAGACTATTGTGTAGATAGATAGACCTGTAAATAGAGGCCCAACTGGTAGAGGTAGACCTCAAGGCCAAGCTCTCACTCAGAATATGGGG
This sequence comes from Erythroxylum novogranatense, assembly GCA_029891385.1. Classification (NCBI taxonomy): domain Eukaryota; kingdom Viridiplantae; phylum Streptophyta; class Magnoliopsida; order Malpighiales; family Erythroxylaceae; genus Erythroxylum; species Erythroxylum novogranatense. Next base: position 56,888,631 of record CM057226.1, on the reverse strand, counting down.
CAGATGTCAGCCCCAGCTTCAGCAAATAGAGGTCAGGGGAGAGTGTTTGCGGTTAATCCCCAAGAAGCACAGGCCTCGATCTGGCAAGAATAAAACCCTATGTAAACTTGTTGATTTTTAGTTAAATTGTTATTATGAATAAAATGTCTATGCTCTGTTATGATAGAAGATATGATTGTTTTTAATTATGTTGAATGTTGGTATAGGCTTAGTCCTTATCCAGAATTAGAATGCTAAAGTGCTATTTGACTCGGGTGCCACTCATTCATTCATAGCACCGAGTTTTGCCAGAAAGCTAGATAAAGGGAGAGAAGTAATGAAAGACCCACTGTTCATAGTTACACCCTTAGGGGAAACTGTTGAAGTACAATATGTTTACCCCTCTTGTGTAGTGGAGTTAGAAGGTAGAAAATTTATGGCAAATTTGATCGAGTTGGCAGTATTAGAATTTGATGTTATCTTGGGTATGGATTGGTTGTCAAATCACCATGCTACAATGGATTGTTATGCCAAAAGAATTGTACTTAGGCCAAATCCAGAAACAGAAGTGTTATATCAGGGAGATTTGATTGGGTTTCCTATCAACAGAATTTCAGCTATGCATGCTCAAAGACTTCTAAGGAAGGGATGTCAGGGGTATATAGCTCATGTTAGGGATACCAGAAGGAAGATAAGTGAGATACAACAGATCCCTATAGTAAGGGATTTTCCAGATGTGTTTCTAGAAGATTTACCTGGATTACCACCAGAAAGAGAAATAGAGTTTACTATAGAACTCATTCCTGGTACAAACCCTATCTCCATTTCTCCATACAGAATGACACCTATAGAACTAAGAGAGTTAAAGGTGCAGTTGCAGGATTTGCTGGAAAAAGGATTTATTAGACCCAGTAGTTCACCGTGGGTGCGCCAGTGTTATTTGTCAAGAAGAAAGATGGATCCCTATGGTTATGCATAGATTATCGGCAGTTGAATAAAGTAACTATTAAGAATAAATACCCTCTTCCTCGGATTGACGATTTGTTCGATCAATTACAAGGAGCCGGTCATTTCTCTAAGATTGATCTCAAACTGGTATCATCGCTAAGGATCCGAAAGAGGATGTGCCAAAAACTGCCTTTAGAACCAGATATGGGCATTATGAGTTCTTGGTGCTTCCTTTTGGTTTAACGAATGCACCGGCGGCCTTTATGGATTTGATGAATAGAATCTTCAGGCCGTATTTAGATAAATTCGTTGTGGTGTTCATTGATGATATATTGGTATATTCCAAGAGCCAAGAGGAACATGAAAAACACTTGACAATAGTGTTACAAAGCCTTAAGGATAATCAGTTGTATGCCAAGTTGGCAAAGTGTGAGTTCTGGCTTGACAGAGTAAATTTCTTGGGTCACATAATTAGTAAAGAAGGAATTCAAGTAGATCCTCAGAAGGTGGAAACGGTGTCTAACTGGCCTAGACCTACTAATGTTACCGAAGTAAGAAGTTTCTTAGGTATGGCTGGATATTACAGATGATTTGTAAAGGACTTTTCCAAGATAGCTGCTCCCCTGATGAAATTAACCCGAAAACAAGTGAGATTTGAGTGGGATGATTCCTGTGAGCAAAGTTTCCAAAAGCTTAAGGAATGTCTCACATCACCCAAAGGTTAGCATTACCTTCGAGGCAAGGTGATTATGTGATATATTGTGATGCCTCCAAAGTTGGTTTAGGCCGTGTTTGATGCGAATGGAAGGGTAATTGCCTATGCTTCTAGATAGTTGAGAAACATGAAGTAAACTATCCTACGCATGATCTAGAAATGGCGGCGTGATATTTGCAATCGAAAATTTGGAGACACTATTTATATGGTGAAAAGAGTGAAATATATACAGATCATAAGAGTCTTCAAACATTCAACAATGTAAAGAGTTGAATCTGAGACAAAGACGATGAATTGAGTTACTAAAGGATTATGACTGCCAGATCTTGTATCACCCAGGTAGAGCCAATGTAGTGGCTGATGCTTTGAGCAGAAAATCGATGGGGAGTTTGCATCATATCTCCATTCAAAAGAAAGAGTCAGTTCAAGATTTAAATGGGTTATTTAATGCGGGTTTGCACTTGAAAGTATCTGATTCCCAAGTATTACTTGCTCAATTCCAGGTGAAGTCCGATTTAATTGATGAGATTCAAATTACCCAAGATAGTGATCCTGAGATAGCCAAATTTAGAATAGTTGTCCAAGATGGTAAGATGACAGAGTTCAATATAGTAGATGGGGTATTGAAATGCGGTGACAGGATATGTGTACCTGACATAAATGGACTAAGACAAAGGATATTGTGTGAAGCACATTATGCACCCTATAGTGTTCACCCTGGAACCACCAAGATGTACCACGATGTTAAAGGCATATATTGGTGGCCAGGTATGAAGAAAGATGTAGCCCAGTTTGTATTCACCTATTTAACTAGTCAACAGGTCAAGTTTGAACATCAGAAGCCCACTGGACTACTACAGGAGCTACCGCTACCCGAGTGGAAGTGGGAGCGAATTACCATGGATTTTGTGATTGGATTGCCAAGAACGCCTAAGGGGCATGATTCTATTTGGGTTATAGTCGACAGACTGACCAAGTTAGCCCACTTTATAGCTGTTAAAACCACTTATAGTGCGGCTCAGTTAGCCCAGTTGTATGTTGACATAATTGTGAAGTATCATGGAGTGTCAGTGTCTATTGTTTCTGATAGGGGAACGCAGTTCACTTCTAGATTCTGGCAGAAACTATAAGAAGCCATGGGCACACAGCTAGATTTTAATACAACATTCCACCCACAGACTGATGGGAAATCAGAGAGAACCATCCAGACACTCAAAGGCATGTTAAGAATGTGTGTCTTGGACTTTGGTGGAGATTGGGAACGTCATCTACCTTTAATAGAATTTTCTTACAACAATAGCTACCATTCCACCATTGGAATGGCACCTTTTGGAGCATTGTATGGCAGAAAGTGCAGATCTCCACTGCTGGATGTAAGTAGGAGAAAGATGCTAGAAGGACCATATTTAATTCAAGAAACTTTTGCAAAAGTTCCTCTGATACAGGAAAGATTAAAAATGGCCTTCAGTAGACAAAAGAGTTATGCAGATTCTAAGAGAAGGGACATGCAATATGAAACAGGTGATCAAGTTTTCTTAAAAGTCTCTCCTATGAAAGGCGTAGTCAGATTTGGAAAGAGAGGCAAGCTGAATCCTAGATATATTGGACCATTTGAGATCCTGGAAAGTGTTGGAAATGTGTCATATCGGTTAGCTTTGCCTCCTCATCTTAGCTACGTGCATCCAGTTTTCCATATATCAATGTTAAGGAAGTACATTCCGATCCTTCTCATGTATTGCAAACCCCGTAAGTGAATATAGCAAAAATCTCTTATGAAGAAATTCCAGATTGCCATCATAGATAGATGATTAGAAAGTTGCGAGAATAAAGAGATTCCATGATCAAAGTCCAATGGCAAAATCAAAGAATCGAGGAATGTACATGGGAACTAAGAATCAACGAGGACCAGATATCCCAGTTGTTCCCCAAGAAGGTAAATTTCCAAAATTGTGGGCAAATTTTTATTAAGGGGAGAATGTAATACCCAAGATCTAGTTTAACCTAGATTTTCAAATAAAATTGATATTTAGACTTATGTCATTAAAACCAGAGCAGTGAATAATAATTTTTAATGACACCAAATTAATGATGTATGATATTTTTCGGTGGTCACAGGAAGTGGTTCAGATAGACGTTTTAAAAACAAACAGATCAAGAATGGCGTTTTTGTAATTAAGTGGACTTGAGAGGCATATAAAAGGACCTAAGTGGGAGAATAAGACAAAACTTGTCTTCTTCCTCCTCCCTCTTTCATGACAGCCCCCATGGAAGCTCTCTCCAAGCTTTTTCAAGCTTTTTAACAAGAAGAAGGTGATTCAAGCCATTTGAGTGACATAAAGAGGTAAGCCTCCACTCCTATGCTTAGATCCATGGGTTTAAAGCTTGATTTTCTCTTCTTTGTGAAACCCATTTGAGGGAATGCATGAGTTGAATGATTTGGATGATGGATTGATGTTCTTTGATGTCCAATGACACTTATTCTTGAAGAAATTTCATGTGCATGGTGATTTGGGGGGTTAAACAAAAACTTAGGGTTTTGAAGGTTGAGCTGTCATGGAGACAGATTCGTGACTCTCTTTGTCTATTTTTGTTGAGCTGCTTAACGTGTGAATCTAGAGAAACTTAAAACATAGAAGTTGTATATCTAGATGTCTATTATCTCCATGAATTTTTCCAGGATTTTAGGGTGAGCCAAATAAGAGTAATAGGCCCCGAATTGGTACTGGTTCACAATACCAGCGAGATTAAAACGAGAATTGTAAGTTAATTGTTTGAAGACCTTAGGGTTAGAATTGGATGACGAGTTCTTCTCACGAAATGTTTCAAAATGTGTCCTCTAAGTTATGTAGAAAGGGATTATTAATTGGATGAGTATTTTGTTAGATATGGCCGATTAAGGGAAGCATGTTACTAACCTTAGAGTGACAGAAGAGAGCAGAAACAGGTCAGGCTTGTAAAAATCACAATAAATCCAATTTGCGTCATTTTTGAGTCGTACTTGGATAAGTGATAGCCATATGAGTCTATTGAAGCTGATTGTAAATGGGAGATTTGGATCTCCTTAATGACTGCATGTTAAAGCTGATTGTAAATGGGAGATTTGGATCTCCTTAATGACCGAATTAGAGCATGGTCATAAAAGAAGAAATGTGAATTTATGTGTTAACTAGAGGACTGGAAAGTTTGAAAAACATTGGACCTAGGTATAAGGAGTTATTCCATTGCGAATGGGACTTATGCAGTTTTGTAATGTTATGTGTTAAGCAATGAGGTTTGTATGAGAATGACTAATGAGGGTATATGTATTTTCATGCATGTTATCCAATAGCTTGTGAAAGCAGAAAAGGAATAGAACTAGATGTCGTGCCTAGTACATCTCAAGTTCAAGAAAGGTAGAAAGAAATCAGAAATTCTGAGATAGTTGAGGTGAGTATAAGCATACTACTATACTTGTGTAGTAATCCTTTCTTTAATATTGCGACTTGTTGAATTGTTCTTGAATCCTTATGACTTATTTGACATATAACTCCATTTAGTTGAGTCTAGCATGTTGTATGCCAGATTGACCAGATGATTTCATATTCTTTGCATCTTCTGGTCCCCTTATTGTGTTGAACCTATTGATTGCGATTCTTTGATGAAGCATGTTTTCCATGTTAACCAAGATTGATGAGTTCTCGTAATACCCAATGATAGGGTTTATTATCAGACTATGTGCACATAGATGACCCGCCGGTGATGGGTTAGATCCGGGTCCTACCTAGAGAGGGCAGGCCTCCAGGGGCAAGGTTAGGCCGACCTTGTCTAGAATCAGAAAAGGGGAGATACGCCGTACTAGTATGCCTCTATCTCTTCCTAAGAATTTCAAAAAGAATCAGAACTCAGAATCTAGAAAAGAAACCAGAAAAGAAAAGAACCCAGAACCCAGAACCCAGAAAAGAATTCAGAAACCAGATTCTTGTTTTCTTTGAACAATTCACTTTGAGTTTTATTATTGATACTCATGTTATTATCGCATTTGAGATTACTACCTGTGTATCCTTTGATGTTGTATATTGTTGCTTTGAATGCCACAGGCCATTCTTGTGAAGCTAGCCTTGTATTACCTAGCCTCACAAGCATGGTAGTATGTTTATATCTCACTGAGTCACGTTGTAGACTCACACCTCACTATCACCATTTCAGGAGATTAGCAGATCGGACAAGAGAGAAATCCAAGCCTTTTGAGACTCGCTTGGATAATCAATCAAGTAATGTTTTTGGCATGATATAAAATTTGCAGATACTTCTAAACGCTCCATGGTTTGTCATAATTATATGTACATATAAACTGTATGGATTTGTTATGGTATTGAGAATGATGTTGGTTGATGATAAGTAGATGTTGTATGTGAGAATTGTAGATTTGAATCATTGCTTCTTACAACCTATTAAGTAGGTAAAGGATTATCAGATAAACGAATGGGTAATGCCGAATTTTTAGTAGAAGATAGAACAGTTGGGCTTACTACGGGTTTTGGTGGCATTAAGCCTACCCATTCCCTAGTGCCAACACTGCCCAAAAAGGCGGGTCGTGTCAAGATGCCAAGTCAGGATATTGGCAATTAAGACTTCATAATAATACAAAACCATTAACAGCATTCACTTGTCCTCCTCAGAAGCATTATCAATGGAATGTTTTACCATTTGGGTTAAAACAAGCACCAAGTATATATCAACGATTTATGGATAATAATCTCATAGGATTAGAAGAATTTAATTTTGTGTATATAGATGATATTATTATTTATTCCAATCAGGATAAATTAGATCATTTAAAGAAAGTCAAAATTGTATTACAACGTTGTAAAGACAAAGGATTAATATTAAGTAAAAGAAAAGCTAAAATTGCTCAGCAAACTATTGAATATTTAGGAATACAATTTAAACATCAAGAATTACATGAACTTTCTCTCTCTAAAATTCTCTCTTCGGATCTCAGTCTGCCTTTGACGTTTAAGCGATTTCCGAGAAGCATCAGGTTAGAGTTGGTTTATGAATCCTTTTTGTCACATTATTATTGAAATTATTATTGTCTTACTATTATTATTCATTGCTATTATCCATAAAATATTTTGTATCATTTTTATTTCAATCATCATTATCTATAAATTATTCTCTCGTATTACTCATTTTATTTAATTTTCAGCATGGCACAATCATATTTTCATATCAAGCGTGCACTCAAGCACACAATAAAAGATCTAGATGCTTAGAAAGATCATTATGAAGAACTCAAAATCAAATATATTGCTCGTAATAAAAAAGCTCATAATATCTGTCAAGACCCAAAGTTTCAAAAACCTATCAATCATCCACTATATGAAGATGCACAGCAGATTATCAACACTGCAACCATAATGAAGAATCAAGCAGCAGAGTTAATTTAGTTTTTAGATGAATGTATTCAAGATATAATCATATCACGCCAATTTCTTGTATCAAAGTTATCTGTTCTTATTATTTAATAAAAATAATGGCTTATTTTGATTATCGACGAAGTCTTAAGCAAAGAATTAGAAATCGAAAAAGAACAACAAAAGTTTATTTAATTATATACCGAGCATATAAATTTAGCCAAACAACATCATTGTTCTCAACTTTTAATAAATGCACGAATTTTATTAGATCAAACACTATATATTTATAATTCAGTAAAAGCAGATAGACAAGAATTACAACAAGATTTGCAATTACTCATTGATTAACATCAGATGACATTAGCATTATCATATTTCTTTAATTATTGTTTATATGCACTTATTGATTACTTATTTGTTTATGCATATTCTATAATTCAAGCACAACCTTTATTGTTCTTTATAATTGCAAGCATGTTATTTATACCTTCTGATATTATTCTCTTTTATTTTTAAATTAGTCCATATTATATTGATATTACTCTAAATTATTTATGGAGAACTATGTTTCAATTAAACACTAATGTTGGCTATATAGTACAAATTGATGATCATGATATTATTTTTGATTTCTCACCTCATTGTGAGTCTGACGACTCCGAGGAAGAATCAGAAGAAGAATTAGCTAAATTAGCACGTATACAACAAGATATAAATAATATGTATTGTTTAGAATCACTCCCTCAATTATTTCCCTCTGATGAAGAAATGGAAGATATAGAAATTACTAGTACAGATTTTGACAACGTCGATGACGACATTAATTACGACCTAGATTAAATATTCTTATGAGTTGTTCAATTTGTTTAGATTTAGATGACAAAATACAACATACTCAACAAGCTATCAATTATTATTATGATAATATTCGTCATATTGAAGATCGAATCAATTATCTTATTTTTGTCGGTGTCAATCGACTAGGTAGAAGACCATATACAGAACATTTATCAACAGTACAAAGACTACATCAAGCATATACCAATCTGTTAGCACAATTAGAACATATTAGAGATGATCATCACTGTTATCATTCAATATGAATTCTCAATCTTCAACAATATTAGATGTCGATAAGTTAGAATTAACAGAATCATTAGGAACTTTTAAAGTTTCTACTTTAATTAATCAAGAAAAACAAAAACAAATCGCAAAATCTCAATTAGATTTAAAGAAAGGACAAGATATTCATAATTCAATATTAAAACAAATTTTTAACAGACAAAATCTTATCTATTTTGGAAAAATAATTCAAGAAACACCCATTAGAATTGATCAATGTAATGGAAACTTACGAATTAGTTTAATAGACCCTGAACAAATTAATCGACAATTACAACTATTACCTGAATCTAAAAGAAAGAAAATTGGTTAAATTCAATTATCAACAATACAAATACTATTAAAATCTACTTTCCAAGAAGGAATAGATACTCCCATTAGAATGGCAATACTCGATGAACGAATGAACAATCTTAATGACCAAGTATTAGGAATGATGAATGGAAATTTACAATATGGCAAAATAAAATTCAATACTAGATTAAAATTAGGCATTCCCTTAATATCATCAGAAGTAGATAAAACTATCACCATAGCATATAAATTTTATCGAGATAATCTTATGACTCAAGGTCAATACCCGTTTTCTTTAACTTATCAAATTAGTTATGCACTAACAAATTCTCATCATAGTATTGATTTTAAACATACAGAACAAATTTATTTAGACCAATTATTTCAAGAAGTAGCAAAAGTAGGAATTAAAATACAACCAAAAATACAACCCCTTCCAGCAATACGACAACCCTTTTATTTACCACCATTACTTGAAAGAAGACATTCTTTTTCGGAATCAGCACCCAATACTATTCCTCTTCTTAGATCAGCCTCAGCCAGACATCAACAACCTATATATATATAGAAAGACCAATAAGAATAACCGAACCCAATCAAACTAGACAATTAGACGAAATTCAAAATCAAATTTCTACATTATCTACCTATTTGATCAAAAAATTATGACTACTTTAACAAGTATCACCCAGCAATTAGACACTATAGTACAAGCTCAAGAATTATTGGAACACAAAATGGAAGCTTTAATACAAACCCAAATTGAATTATTAACGTTAATTCAACAAATGACAGAAAAAAATGCAACAGACTAATGACCAATTAATAATAAAGAATTATTATTATTATTGTTGTTGTTATTATTCTTATTCTTATTATTATTATTATTAATTGTTATTATTATTATTATTATCTTATTAAATCTATTATTATAATCTTTTTATCTTATTATTATTATTATTATTATTATTATTATTATTATTATTATTATTATTATTATTATTATTATTATTATTATTATTATTATTGTCATCTTATGATTATTATTATTATTATTATTATTATTATCTTTTATTATTATCTTTTCTATTTTATTATTATTATAATCTTATTAAATCTATTATTATAATCTTTTTATCTTATTATTATTATTATTATTATTATTATTATTATTATTATCATAAAGATAAAATTAATAAGATGATAATGATAATAATAATAATTACAATAATAAAATTATTAATAATAATCATAATTAGACAGAAAGATGCAACAAACTAATGACCAATTAATAATAAAGAATCCGCCCCCAAAAATGGTATCAGAGCTAGTAATTACAAAAATACCCCGACAACAAGGTTAAATGCAGGATCAATCTATAGAAGATATTGAAAAGAATATTCAACTACAATTGACCGAAGTAACAGACTTAATACATAAATTACATTTGACACCTTTAGACAATACAGAACAAGTATGTCCCGTTTTTTCACATGATCATAAAGATGAAATAATTATTAGATATGAATCTGAGCAGGATCAAGATCTTTTTATGGATAAAGATGAAAAACCAGAAAGTAGTAATACACAAGAATTAAAACTAAAAGGAAAATTAGGTGATAAACGTAAAAAAGAATTTCAACCTACAAATTATTCATGGATACCTGACAATAAGGATGATTTTTAAATCAACAAGGATATTACTACAAAAGGAACAAAAATTCGAAAATATCCCGATGAATATAAACCAAAAATTTCAAAATTAGGATCTGATAGTATATTAAATCTCGATTGTACTACTAATGCAGAAGAAATATTTCAAGAATGGTTTGCAAAAGTACTATTATTATTGCAAGTAGAAAATCCTTTTGGAAATAGAACTGATAATCAAGATTCACTTTGGAATTTTGTTATTTACAAAACATCCGGAATAGTACAAGATTTTTTACGAGAAAATACTCAGGCATTACAAAATACCCCTCATTATCTTAGTCAAACAACAGATGATGGTAGATTTGATATAATCGGAGAAGAAATATATAAAGAATTTTTTGGAAAAGATATTATCTTTCATCAAGCAGATATTCTTAAAGCCAAACGATTAAAAGCATTAAGACATTTAAATAATTTACAGATATGTGATATCTATTATTTAGAATCTTTTATTTGTTAATTCGAAACACTATTATAAATTACCAAGAATAGAACAAGAAATGTATATTCATATTTTTATTCAAAAATTACCATATCCTTTTAATATAAAGGTACAACAACACTTTTATGAACGAATAGAAAACCATACAATCGCTCACAATTTAGGAGGAGCAATATTAGTAACACGTAATATACTAGTTGAATTTTGTTTAGAAGCAAAATTAAAATGAACACTAAAACACAAAAATTTGAAATTATGTTGTGATCAAAATGTTGACATACCACAACAATATGGATGTGAAAGAAATTATTCCACCCATAAGAAGAAAAAGAAAATATTTAACCCAAGAATATATAGGAAAAATTATTCACGGAAGTATAAATGGAAAAGATATCGACCACAGAAATATCAACCAAAAACATACCCAAAATATTTTAGAAAATACAAATACAATCCTAAGTATAAGAAAAAACAACAATTTTGTCCCAAAAAGAAAAAAAGATTGTAAATGTTGGTTATGCAAAGAAGAAGGTCATTATGCAAATGAATGTCCAAAGAAAAAAGACAAACAATATAACAATAAAGTACAAATTCTATATTCAGCCTTAGAAAATCATTTAGAACCAATTGAATCAGATTACAATACTGATACTACCCTTTATATCTATGAATCCGAATCCTCTTCACATGAATCAATTATCCAAAACTCTGAATCAAACACCGAATTCCAATTCGACTTTTATTCAAGTAATAGTTCTGACCACGAAAACTAAAGTACATGCATATATAGACACAGGAGCTACTATTTGTATAGCATCAAAACAACTAGCATTAAAATGGAAAAAATTGAATAAACGATTACAAGTAAAAATTGCCGATGGAAGTTTTAACTCCATCTGGTATGTTAGTTATTATAATACTCTTATTATTGAAAATTACACTTTTATAGTTCCCTCTATCTATCAAAAAGAATCGGATTACCATTAATTATTGGAAATAATTTTCTCAAATTATATAATCCTTTACATCAATATTTACATTATATTACTCTAAGAACACCATATATTAAGGAACTAAATCAAAAGTCTATTTTTACGGATACCTATCTATCATACATCCTATTATCAACAAGCTGAAATTAGTTAACGACAAACTTAACATATTACATTTTATTTACTAAATAATACAACTATACAATTAGAAGTTGATACTCTTTTAGATCAAGTATGTAGTGAAAATCCTTTAGATCCACAAAAGAATCAGAATACAAAACTTATTGAAATTAAATTAAAAGATCCTCATCAGGAAATTAATATCAAAAATAATATTCCGTATACTCCTTTAGATGTAAAAGAATTTACACAAGAATGTAAAGTGTAACATCCCCTCTCCTATAGGAAGGGTATTTTGGTAATTAGGATGGGTTCGGGACATTTAATTATATCTCGGCATGCGCATACAGCATATAGTCTCTATAATTACTGACGGGTTGCACATGCACATAGTATACATGCATTCATGTCATTTTCCGGCTTAGGATTGAAATTAAACTTCTGTGTGAAATTAATGGGGTAATTGAGTTTGGAAAATTATTTGGATTGTGCCATAAATCGTTTTTCATTTTTAGGGATTTTTAGGAATTTTTCTGGATTTTTCCGGAAACAATTCCTGGACCGGTAAAATCGCCAATTGGCGAATCGGTCAATTCTCGGTAGCAAAGATCGCTACCCAGTGGCACAGTAATATTGGGTATATTATTTTGGGACTGAAAATAGGGTCATTAGAGTTAAATGGAGTAAAATTTTGGACTGGATTAAATAGTAATAATTTGACTTTTCTTATTAAAAGAAGCCAATCACATGTTGCCATTTTTTATAGTCACATTTAATGCTCCTCCTCATGCTATTTCGGATGTGTGTTGTTAAAGGGAATGAAGAGATAATTGTGTAGGTTTTGTTTAGAAGCCATCCGAAAACACTCAAACCTTCTCCATCAAACCATCGCAAGTTTGGCTCTTCTTTTCTCCATGTTCTCCATAGCATCAAGCTATTTTCTTTACTCTCATCAAAGCTAGATGATGAGTTTGGTATATGCTTGGAAAGGAAAAGTGTGGTAGCTTGATATAGAAGTTAGAAGGAAAAGGTTGGAAGTTAAAGCTTTGAAGGAGAATTGTGTTAGGTAAGTTTCATTTAAGTATTTGAGTTTAATGATGTCTTTCATATGGATTGATAGTGTGGGGTAGTTAATAAATGGGTTTAAAGCATGTATTAGGTTTAGGTAGGCATTAAAGTGATGGTTATTATGATTTGATGAAAAAGGGATGAGGCTAGGTGAAGATGCATTGAAGTTAATGTTATAGTTTGATTTTTGGATTGAATAGGGATAATTAATTGAGTATTTGAATTGAGGAATTTAGTGCTGCCAATTTTTCAGTGTTAGCCCTAATATATGTATGATGGTATTAATATTTAATTTGTATTTATTTTGATGTTTAGTGATGTGAAAAGATATTGGAAGTGTTTGAACTAAGGTTAACATTGAATCTGGAAAATGAGATTTGTAATAGATGTTACTGTTTTATTCATAACTTATTGTATAGAAATGCAAATGAGGTAAGGTTAGTGGCCACTGAAACTTTGGGATGTTGGCTTTAATTTAGTGTGAAATAGGTGTTGTTGAATTTCAATGATAGAAGGGTGAAATTTTGCATGGAAAGTTACTGTTCCATTGCCTGTGAACAGTAACCGCAACCATGACATCTGAGTTTTGTTGATTTTGTGAATTAATTGAGATGGAATTAGGAGAATGGTCTTCATGGAAGTTGTAGTATATTTGATTATATTTCCATTGCTACTGATCTTGCTATTTTGGAATTGTGTGTTGGGAGATATGAATTGATTACTAATGGCTGGTTTTGACCATTTTGGATGAAACCTAGTTTAAGTGTGATTTTGTGAGTTTACTGATTTGAGGCAATTTTAACATTTTATGTGGACTGAAGTGGTGTGAGTGAGCTTCTGAAAAGTTGTAGAGGAAGAGATTATCTTGAAATTGATATTTGGTATGTAATTTTAGAAGTCAGAATTGGGAGATATGATTTTCAAAACTGATCCTACATTAGGTTATGAATGACTGATGACAACAGAAACTTCCATAACAGTTTTCAAATGGTTAGAGATCGAATTGGATGATGAGTGCTTCATGAAAAATTAAGTTTAAGATGTTATCTTTACAGGGATATAAAGTTCTGATTTTATTGACTTGTATACTGGAAGTTATGCTTGTTGTAAGATTACTGCCCAAAGTGAAAGATTTCAGGGACAGTAACATTAGATGAATTAATTGACTTGGTTTCAATAGAATTTGATTTTGGGTTGTTCATGAAAGTTGTTGAGGACATTGTGAACTTGTTGACCATATTTTTGTGGTAATTTATTACTGAAGAATCAGTGAGTTATGACATTGTAAATGTACTGCCCTGTGTTGATGAAAATTTAGTAGGCAGAAGGTTTGATGGGTTATTTGATACCCTTAGGGTTGGATTTGATTTTTTTGGTCTTCTTGAGAGTTGTAGAGCTTTGCATAAGCTTTCCAATGAGGTATAGTGGGTATTTTCTGAATTGTGTGCTAAAAGTTAGAGTGGATGGAAATTAAGATTGAAATCTGAAAAAAAAAAGCGAGGCGAGTAGCGGTGAAACTCGCCGCCTCGCGAGGCGACGTTTAGCCTCGCCTCGCGAGATTTAGTGGCTGGTCGCGAGGCGCGCCTCGCCTCGCGACAAGTGAGGATTTACCTCATGAGGCGACGTCTCGCCCATGAGGCGGGCGTTCGAGATATATGTATATATAATTATTTTATTTTGATTATTATTTGTTATTAAAAGGTACAATTGTTCTTTTGTCAATTTCTTTCCCGTCCGACGTCCGATTGACCTGATTCCAGAGGCATCGGATTCGTTGAATATTTAATTTCATTTTCTGAGAAATCGGGAATTTTTAGACGGGAATTTGACGTAGCCCCTATTGACGGAACTTGTAAACACTGTTTTATTTAATTGGGGACCTATAGAGGTTCGAATTGCATGCACCGTCGCTTATGGATTTCTAATTTTTCATAGAATTTTATTATGGGGAAATATTGGATTAGGGCCGGGATTGCCATGAACATGCATTATATACATTTTACTGATTTCATGTGCATTGTTTAATCATTTACACCAATGGTAATAGTTATTCATTTAATTTGTTATAGAGGCTCCAGTGGACCATCGTTCCACAGATTTGGCAGAGACTTCCCGGCGTTAGCGTGGAAGTTATTAGGTGAGTAACCTAGTTGGTTATTCCAATCTATGTGTTAACTGTGAATTGATTGCCCTACGGGGAATACATGAATTATTGTTGTGACTGGCGCCTACGGGGGATTACATGAATTATAAGCGTGATTGATTGCCTACGGAATTATGTGGTATTCTTGATGTGAATTTACATGAGGTACCTGTTTAATTGAATTGAATATTGACCGTGAAATACCATGTTTATTGTTGTGAAACATGTGCATTCATGCACAAATACATCACATCGTTAAAGGAAAATTGTGAACCGAGGCGCCATCAGATCAACCGAGCCTAGAGCTCGATATCTTTGAACCGAGCCTCGAGCTCGACGGAGATAATTCTCCCAGCACGCGCGTCTATCTTGATCACTTTATTATGCGCTTTCGGTCACAATACTGAAATGAACTGGAAAAAGAGTCACATGTGCATTGCATACTGGATTCTATATCTGACAATATTTTTAACTGGGTGTATATTCTTTGTCTCGTGGATCGTAATTATTCTCGTATCAGTATTCATGTTGTGTTTTGTATAATTCTCAAGGTATACTGTTTCATGCTTATATGATGCATGAATTGGGAGAACCATCGATGATGGTTTCTCATTGAGTTCGCAAACTCACCCAAAATTGCAACTTATTTTTCAGGCCTATCATGAGCAGATAGCTCCTCGGGACCGTAGAGCCGTATCTGATGGATTGGCGAGAAAAGCAATGGCTCAAAGGTCGGTCACCGGGCTTTCTTTTGAGACCGATAGTTAGATCTGGTTATTATACAATCGATATGTGAAACATGTGTAACTTAAAAATCTTGACAACAGTGAATTATTAAGTTTTGAATGAATGAAATGGAATCTAGTTTGGTTTTAAAAAGTAGCCAGTTTCTTATTACTGTCTTACGATTGTGATGCCATGAGGAGTGTAGTAGTTGTTGTCGGTAGTGGTCTCTTGTCGTAGGATATGTATCGGAATGACCTACGGGCGTTCTGGTGGATACCCTATGGTAAGGGGGCGCTACATAAAGAATTATTAGAAAAAGGATTAATTACGCCTAGTACAAGTAAACATTCAGCACCAGCTTTTATGTGAACAATTCAGCAGAAAAGAAATGAGGAAAACGAAGAATGGTTATAAACTATCAAAAATTAAATGAAGCAACTATAGAAGATGCCTATAAATTACCACGAAAAGATTATATTATCAACAAACTAAAAGGTCATATTTGGTTTACAACATTAGATGCCAAGTCAGGATATTGGCAATTAAGACTTCATGATAATACAAAAGCATTAACAACATTCACTTGTCCTCCTCAGAAGCATTATCAATGGAATGTTTTACCATTTGGGTTAAAACAAGCACCAAGTATATATCAACGATTTATGGATAATAATCTCATAGGATTAGAAGAATTTACTTTTGTGTATATAGATGATATTATTATTTATTCCAATCAGGATAAATTAGATCATTTAAAGAAAGTCAAAATTGTATTACAACGTTGTAAAGACAAAGGATTAATATTAAGTAAAAGAAAAGCTAAAATTGCTCAGCAAACTATTGAATATTTAGGAATACAATTTAATCATCAAGGATATTTACAATTACAACCTAATATTTTACAAAAATTACAAGAATTTCCTAATCAGTTGTCAAATAGACGACAGGTTCAGCAATTTTTAGGATTATTAAATTATATATCTGATCAAGGATTTTTGAGAGATTTAGCAAAAGAAAGAAGACTTTTACAGAAAAAATGTAGCACAAATCAGCAATGGCAATGGACAATCGCTGATACTGAAGCCGTTCAACGACTAAAAACTCTCTGTAAGAATCTTCCTAAACTCTATAATTACCAGACGAATGATCAATTACTAGTCCAACTGGACGCAAGCAATGATACATGGGCAGGATGCCTTTTGGCAAAACCGCCTAAGCATAAAAAGCACTATCTTTGTAAATACATAAATGGAACATTTAATTCTTCGAAATTAAATTATCCCATTCATGAAAAAGAAGCACTAGCCTGTCTCAAAACATTGAGAAAATGGCGCGTTGATCTACTACCAGTAAAAGTCACCATAAACACTGATTCTCAGTATTTATGTGGATTCACTAAGTATCAAATGACTACAAGCACTAATTATAATCAAGGACGACTCATCCGATGGCAGCTTGAATTAGGTCAGTATCAATTTGATATTTATTATATTAAATCCGCTAATAATTTTCTTGCAGATATATTAACCAGAGAATGGAAGGATTAATAGCACAACTCGAAACTACCATTGCATTAAAGGAAGCAGAATTGACTGAATTACAAATACAAAGCATGAATATTCAATTCCAGACTAAATCTATTACCAAAGATCTAGAAAGACTCAAACAAACCCTCCTTATGTTCAAACCTAAAGAGCAAACTACTACAAAGCAAGCTTCTATAACAAAACCAGTACCAGAAGTTCTTCCTAAATCACCAGTTCAAACACCAACAATTGCTCCAAACACTTCTTGTATCATACCTAAAGAATCAGTTTCATTTCCGATGAAACCTTCTCTTACAGTATCATCAATAATACCACAAAAGATCGCTGATCAACAAGAATCAAAGCATTATGTTATTTACAATGGACCTTTTGCAGGTATTTATGACCAATGGCATAAAGCAACCATTCATATTCGCAAAAGCAAAGATCATTCATAAGAGTTTCTCCACCAAAGCAGAAGCTGAAAAATCTTATCAAGAATTTCAGCATCCAACACTACGACCACAATATAAAGCAGTTCTTCAAGCACCAACACCACCAGTCTCAAAAATGATTTCTTTGGGAAAATCAATCGATCTGGAAAGAATCCATTCTATTCCAGCCAAAGCATTACATGATGAATCCAAAGTATTAACCTCAGAAATGTTCATTGACTGTTTTCAAGCATTAAATCAGTGAAATGCTGAAATGAAGCAATTTCAGTATTACCCTCAAAATCGTGGACGATATAGACCAAAAGCAGTCATCTTTCCAGGAGCTGACCCATTAACAACATATTTATTATTTCAAAGTGGATTAGCAGATACCATCTATCTCCAAGATTTGAAATTACTAGCAGACTTTCCAGTAGGATTAGTCAACGCCATCAAGAAATACAAGGATCGATTCGCAAAAGAACGAGAACTATACATTAAGGTATATAGCAGCTATCCTATCTTCGAAGCATCAGAAGCAGAACATGCCATTCAGGCAGCAATCAAAGCACCAAGAATTGCCTTTCTTCAAATCGGAGTTAGCAATCTTCAGTACCCTCCTATCGACGAAGCACCACAATATGAGTTCAATTGGGACTTAATCAATAAGTTCAATTTGAACTGTTTAGAAGGAATCTACAATCAATGCATAAAGATCACTCCAGAATCAACAATCAAGATCAA
Source organism: Erythroxylum novogranatense (assembly GCA_029891385.1). Lineage (NCBI taxonomy): Eukaryota > Viridiplantae > Streptophyta > Magnoliopsida > Malpighiales > Erythroxylaceae > Erythroxylum > Erythroxylum novogranatense. Next base: position 56,870,266 of record CM057226.1, on the reverse strand, counting down.
TTATCGATGCAATTACATTCTATTAACCTCCGCTTATACAAATCCAATATTATCCAATGAATTACAAGTCCTACAAAGATTCAGAGCACCGTTCGATGATCTGTCCGAATGTTTCCAAGAACTAAGTCCAGCATGGAAGGACACAATATGTAAGCAAATTCAAGAATATCCTACTCATCGTTGTAGGAACTGTACAACATCATCCAAAGTACCAGATGCCAATAGCACCACGGATGACGATCTCGTCATTATTGAAGAATAGTCCGTAAAGACAAACGGGCAAAACATCAAAGCATCAAATAATGTAGGTCTTTTTCTCAAGACTGTCCATCTGTACGTAGTTGTCTTTTCTTCTTTCGAATCTTTTTCTTTATGTCTTGTAAGATGTCACCTTTAGCATCTTACTTTATTTTTATTTTACTTTACTTTTTCTTTATGTCCAGGTCAGTCCTTTACTTTGTTTTATGTCCCCTCTTGTCTGTCCTTGTGATTCCCCTTTTCGTATATAAATAGAACACTTGGGTGTCTACCAAAGACACATCAAGAATTACATAAACTTTCTCTCTCTAAAATTCTCTCTTCGCATCTCAGTCTGCCTTTGACGTTTAAGCGATTTCTGAGAAGCATAAGGTTAGAGTTGGTTTATGAATCCTTTTTGTCACATTATTATTGAAATTATTATTGTCTTACTATTATTATTCATTTCTATTATCCATAAAATATTTTGTATCATTTTTATTTCAATCATCATTAGCTATAAATTATTCTCTTGTTTTACTCATTTTATTTAATTTTCAGCATGGCACAATCATATTTTCATATCAAGCGTGCACTCAAGCAAACAATAAAAGATTTAGATGCTCATAAAGACCATTATGAAGAACTCAAAATCAAATATATTGCTCGTAATAAAAAAGCTCATAATATCTGTCAAGACCCAAAGTTTCAAAAACCTATCAATCATCCACTATATGAAGATGCACAGCAGATTATCAACACTGCAACCATAATGAAGATTCAAGCAGTAGAGTTAATTCAGTTTTTAGATGAATGTATTCAAGATATAATCATATCACGCCAATTTCTTGTATCAAAGTTATCTGTTCTTATTATTTAATAAAAATAATGGCTTATTTTGATTATCGACGAAGTCTTAAGCAAAGAATTCAGTTTTATTTAGAAATCAAAAAAGAACAACAAAAGTTTATTCAATTATATACCGAGCATATAAATTTAGCAAAACAACATCATTGTTCTCAAATTTTAATAAATGCACGAATTTTATTATATCAAACACTATATTTATAATTCAGTAAAAGCAGATAGACAAGAATTACAACAAGATTTGCAATTACTCATTGATTAACATCAGCATGACATTAGCATTATCATATTTCTTTAATTATTGTTTATATGCACTTGTTGATTACTTATTTGTTTATGCATATTCTATAATTCAAGCACAACCTTTATTGTTCTTTGTAATTGCAAGCATGTTATTTATACCTTCGATATTATTCTCTTTTATTTTGAAATTAGTCCATATTATATTGATATTACTCTAAATTATTTATGGAGAACCAAGTTTCAATTAAACACTAATGTTGGCTATATAGTACAAATTGATGATCATGATATTATTTTTGATTTCTCACCTCATTGTGAGTCTGACGACTCCTAGGAAGAATCAGAAGAAGAATTAGCTAAATTAGCATGTATACAACAAGATATAAATAATATCTATTGTTTAGAATCACTCCCTCAATTATTTCCCTCTGATGAAGAAATGGAAGATATAGAAATTACTAGTACAGATTTTGACAATGACGATGACGACATTAATTACGACCTAGATTAAATATTCTTATGAGTTGTTCAATTTGTTTAGATTTAGATGACAAAATACAACATACTCAACAAGCTATCAATTATTATTATGATAATATTCGTCATAATGAAGATCGAATCAATTATCTTATTTTTGTCGGTGTCAATCGACTAGGTAGAAGACCATATACAGAATATTTATAAACAATACAAAGACTACATCAAGCATATACCAATCTGTTAGCACAATTAGAACATATTAGAGACGATCATCACTGTTATCATTCAATATGAATTCTCAATCTTCAACAATATTAGATATCGATAATTTAGAATTAACATAATCATTAGGAACTTTTAAAGTTTCTACTTTAATTAATCAAGAAAAACAAAAATAAATCCAAAAGCTCAATTAGATTTAAAGAAAGGACAAGATATTCATAAGTCAACATTAAAACAAATTTTTAATAGACAAAATCTTATCTATTTTGGAAAAATAATTCAAGAAACACCCAATAGAATTGATCAATGTAATGGAAACTTACGAATTAGTTTAATAGACCCTGAACAAATTAATCGACAACTACAACTATTACCTGAATCTAAAAGAAAGAAAATTGGTTATATTAAATTATCAACAATACAAATACTATTAAAATCTACTTTCCAAGAAGGAATAGATACTCCCATTAGAATGGCAACACTCGATGAACGAATGAACAATCTTAATGACCAAGTATTAGGAATGATGAATGGAAATTTACAATATGGTAAAATAAAATTCAATACTAGATTAAAATTAGGCATTCCCTTAATATCATCATAATTAGATAAAACTATCACCATAGCATATAAATTTTATCGAGATAATCTTATGACTCAAGGTCAATACCTGTTGCATTTTTTCTGTCATTTGTTGAATTAACGTTAATATTTCAATTTGGGTTTGTATTAAAGCTTCCATTTTATGTTCCAATAATTCTTGAGCTTGTACTATAGTGTCTAATTGCTGGGTGATACTTGTTAAAGTAGTTATAATTTTCGAATCAAATAGGTAGATAATGTAGAAATTTGATTTTTAATTTCGTCTAATTGTCTAGTTTGATTGGGTTCGGTTATTCTTATTGGTCTTTCTATATATATAGGTTGTTGATGTCTGGCTGAGGCTGATCTAAGAAGAGGAATAGTATTGGGTGCTGATTTCGAAAAAGAATTTCTTCTTTCAAGTAATGGTTGTAAATAAAAGAGTTGTCGTATTGCTGGAAGGGGTTGTATTTTTGGTTGTATTTTAATTCCTACTTTTGCTACTTCTTGAAATAATTGTTCTAAATAAATTTGTTCTGTATGTTTAAAATCAATAATATGATGAGAATTTGTTAGTTCATAACTAATTTGATAAGTTAAAGAAAACGGGTATTGACCTTGAGTCATAAGATTATCTCAATAAAATTTATATGCTATAGTGATAGTTTTATCTAATTCTGATGATATTAAGGGAATGCCTAATTTTAATCTAGTATTGAATTTTATTTTACCATATTGTAAATTTCCATTCATCATTCCTAATACTTGGTCATTAAGATTGTTCATTCGTTCATCGAGTATTGCCATTCTAATGGGAGTATCTATTCCTTCTTGGAAAGTAGATTTTAATAGTATTTGTATTGTTGATAATTGAATATAACCAATTTTCTTTCTTTTAGATTCAGGTAATAGTTGTAATTGTCGATTAATTTGTTCAGGTCTATTAAACTAATTAAGTAAGTTTCCATTACATTGATCAATTCTAATGGGTGTTTCTTGAATTATTTTTCAAAATAGATAAGATTTTGTCTATTAAAATTTTGTTTTAATGTTGACTTATGAATATCTTGTCCTTTCTTTAAATCTAATTGAGCTTTTGCGATTTGTTTTTGTTTTTCTTGATTAATTAAAGTAGAAACTTTAAAAGTTCCTAATGATTCTGTTAATTCTAAATTATCGACATCTAATATTGTTGAAGATTGAGAATTCATATTGAATGATAACAGTGATGATAATCTCTAATATGTTCTAATTGTGCTAACAGATTGGTATATGCTTGATGTAGTCTTTGTACTGTTGATAAATGTTCTATATATGGTCTTCTACCTAGTCGATTGACACCGACAAAAATAAGATAATTGATTCGATCTTCATTATGAAGAATATTATCATAATAATAATTGATAGCTTGTTGAGTATGTTGTATTTTGTCATCTAAGTCTAAACAAATTGGACAACTCATAAGAATATTTAATCTAGGTCATAATTAATGTCGTCATCGACGTTGTCAAAATCTGTACTAGTAATTTCTATATCTTCCATTTCTTCATCAGAGGGAAATAATTGAGGGAGTGATTCTAAACAATACATATTATTTATATCTTGTTGTATACGTGCTAATTTAGCTAATTCTTCTTCTGATTCTTCCTCGGAGTCGTCAGACTCACAATGAGGTGAGAAATCAAAAATAATATCATGATCATCAATTTGTACTATATAGCCAACATTAGTGTTTAATTGAAACATAGTTCTCCATAAATAATTTAGAGTAATATCAATATAATATGGACTAATTTCAAAATAAAAGAGAATAATATCGAAGGTATAAAGAACATGCTTGCAATTACAAAGAACAATAAAGGTTGTGCTTGAATTATAGAATATGCATAAACAAATAAGTAATCACTAAGTGCATATAAACAATAATTAAAGAAATATGATAATGCTAATGTCATGCTGATGTTAATCAATGAGTAATTGCAAATCTTGTTGTAATTCTTGTCTATCTGCTTTTACTGAATTATAAATATAGTGTTTGATCTAATAAAATTCGTGCATTTATTAAAATTTGAGAACAATGATGTTGTTTGGCTAAATTTATATGCTCGGTATATAATTGAATAAACTTTTGTTGTTCTTTTTTGATTTCTAAATAAAACTGAATTCTTTGCTTAAGACTTCGTCGATAATCAAAATAAGCCATTATTGTTATTAAATAATAAGAACAGATAACTTTGATACAAGAAATTGGCGTGATATGATTATATCTTGAATACATTCATCTAAAAACTGAATTAACTCTGCTGCTTGATTCTTCATTATGGTTGCAGTTGTTAAGTCAGAATGACTTTACATAAAAATGATTTTGATGTATAACAAAGAGAGATCATATACAAGATAAACAAAATGCATACGTATCGCATACGAGCGAAGTTCGAGATAGACGAAGTTGGAAAAACTCAAAACTCGAACCTGAGACGTGGGCGTATCGAGTTGCAAGAAAACAATGACATGCATTTAATTCGTAGATGCATTTAAAACACGACGAAGTTGGCAAAAGCAAAGCGACGCAGACGCAAAAGCAAAGCGAACCACGAACACAAAAGCAAAGCGAGACGAGCACGCAAAAGCAAAGCGTAAGCGAGCCTTAAAGCAAAGCGACGCAGACGCAAGAGTCGATTTGAGTTAGTTCTGAACTCAACTGATTAACCGTTTCTTTAAAGATTAAAGATTCAAGATTCAAGAATCAAAGAAGCAGTTAGAGACGAAGGCTATAAATACAAGTCAAAGTCGAAAACTGAAGAGGTTGCTGATTTGAGAAAAATTATACAAAGTAAAAAAACGATCAAGTGCGAATTTGCTGAACGCTATCTTACTGTAACAAAGTGTTCAAAATTTTTCTGAGAAGAAAAGTTGTACAGATAGCCTACAGAGGCTAAGTGTGAAAGAATACTGGTTGTAGAGACCTGAAGAGGCTCGTGAAAGAATACTTATAACGATTGAAGAGATAGTGAAATCTCAGAAGAAACTCTGAGGACTGGACGTAACCCACGGTTTGGGGTGAACCAGGATAAATCCGCGTGTCTACTACTCTTACTCTTTTTCTTTATCTTGCCTTAAAGTTGATCATTACTTACTGTTCATATACTTAGCATTGAAAAGTTTGATAAATCGGGATTAATAAAATTTCTGTAAAGAATTTTATTTTCTAACAAGTAATTCTGAAAAGGTTTTTTAAAAAGGGGAATACACAATTCAACCCCCCTTCTCGTGCATTCTACTGTTTTTCTAAGTGTTGTATTAACGTGTGATTCACTTCAATTGGTATCAAAGCCTAGTATCCAAGAATCACTCTGGCGAAGTGTGGATTAAAGATAATGGCGGAGTCACATGTATACATCGCTGAAGGTGCCTCAGTCACTAGACCTCCAGCATTCAACGGAGAAGACTATCATTACTGGAAAGATAGGATGCGGTTATTCATCGAATCTACACATGTAGACCTTTGGGACGTAATAGAGAACGGACCCTATATATCTGTAGATGAAGAAGGCAGTTCTATTCTACGAAACAGATGGACGGCTGATCAGAAAGCAAGAATACAATTGAATTCAAAGGCAAAATTTTTCCTAACGTGTGCCCTAAGCAGAAGCGAGTACGACAAAGTGCATGGTTGCGACACTGCAAAAGAGATGTGGGACACATTGTCCATTGCTCATGAAGGCACAAGACAAGTTAAGGAATCCAAGATAAGTATTCTTGTACATCAATATGAACTTTTCAGGATGGAAGATGAAGAATCTATTGATCAAATGTTTGGAAGATTTCAAACAATTGTCAATGGATTAAAAGCTCTTGGAAGAACATACAATAATCAAGATCATGTTCAAAAAATCCTAAGAAGTCTTCCTAAGAGATGAAGACCTAAAGTTACTGCAGTGCAAGAAGCCAAAGACTTGAGCGTGTTAAAGCTAGATGAGTTGCTGGGATCCTTGAAGATTCATGAAGTAGAACTCAACACTGAAGACAAGCCCAAGCGAGACAAGTCAATAGCACTGAAGGCCGGACAGAAGAATCATAAGACTCAGAGAAGGAGGAAGTCATCGAAAGCATTGAAGATTGAAGAATCAAAGGATGATAACTCCAGCCAATCTGAATCAGAGTCAAGTGATGAAGATGACGAATTATCTTTCATTTCGAGCGATAAGACGATGTGGAAAAAGAAGCCCAGAAGTAACCAGACATTCAGAAAGAATGGAAAAGATTAAGCTAAGCCAGAAAAGTCTTCTATCATTTGCTACGAGTACAATCAGCCTGGACACTACAAGTCAGAATGCCCTACTCTCAAGAAGAAACCTAAGAAGAGTAAAGAAGACAAGAAAAGCATGATGGCAACATGGGAGGACCTAGATTCATCTGAATCAGATACAGGCTGCGAGTCATCAGAACATGCAAACATTTGTCTAATGGCTGAAGAAGATAGTGATGAGGAGGTAAAATCAGATTATGATAATTTGCATTATGCTTATTCAGAATTGTTAGAAGATTGTCATGCTATTATGAAACAGTACAAGCTGTTAAAGAAAAAGTATGTAGAAAATATTAAACATACTGAGATGATAGAGAAAGAAAATAGTTGTTTAAAGAAACAATTAAAAGATAAAAAAAAGATTGTAGACAGATCAGAAGAAATTAATCAGCTTAAGCTAAGGATTAAAAATTTATCAGTTGATTTAGCTACTTTCACAGAAAGTACAAAGAAAATGAATGAAATGCTTGGAAAATGTAGACATCCGAGTGATAAGACTGGATTAGGGTTTACTAGAAACAATACTCAGGTTCGTAAAAAATCTGTCTTTCAAAGAAAAAGTTATAGGATAATTCAGTTTAATCAACGTCCTAATCATATGCATTAAAGATCATATCAAATGCATACTACTAACCATAAAGGACCCAAGAAGATTTGGGTACCAAAGAAGAAAATAGTTTCTCCTGCAGATATCCTTCCTTGGAAGATACGGCAAGCACCATTGGTATTTAGACAGTGGATGCTCGCGACACATGATGGGAAGAAGGTCTATGTTCCTTGACCTTCAATATAAGAAGGGAGGATCAGTAACTTTCGGAGACAACCAGCAGGGCAAAATCATTGGAATCGAGAAAATAGGTAAAGATTCCTTTGCATGCATAAATAATGTACTGCTTGTTGATGGTCTAAAGCATAACTTGATTAGTGTAAGTCGGTTGTGTGATTACGGTTTCACGCTTACATTCAATCAAAATCTTTATAAGTCGAAACAATGATGGGCCTATACTTTTCTCTGCCAAGAGAAGAAACAACCTTTACAAAATCAATTTAGAAAATTTTCAAAATCAAAATATTTCATGTTTTCTATCTTCTGAAAAGAAAGACTAATCTGGCATAAAAAGCTAGGTCATGTCTCTTTGAAACACATTTCAAAATTAGTAAAACATGATTTAGTAAGAGGTTTGCCAAAAATAAGTTTTGATAAAGAACTTTTCTGTGAAAATTGTTTGAAGGGAAAACAAGTTAAAACCTCTTTTTCTTCTAAAAATTTTGTAACCTCATCAAGATCTTTAGAACTGTTACATATGGATTTGTTTGGTCCTACAAGGACATTAAGTCTTGGCAGAAAGAAATATGGACTTGTCATTGTTGATGACTTTACTCGATTTTGTTGGATATTATTCTTATCACATAAAGACGAGTCTTTTAAGTGCTTTAGAACTCTATCCGAGAAAGTTCTGAGCGAAAAGGAATGTCCATTACTAGTATCCGGAGTGATCATGGTGGAGAGTTTGAAAATGAGAAGTTTAGAGTATTCGTGAAGAGAATGGAATTTCCCACAACTTCTCAAATTTCCTAGAACTCCTCAACAAAATGGAGTTGTTGAAAGAAAGAATAGGACGATTCAAGAAATGGCAAGGACCATGCTATGTGAGACGAATCTTCCTAAGTATTTATGGGCAGAAGCTGTGAATACAGCATGTTATATTCAGAACAGGATCTTGTTGCGACCTATGTTGAAGAAGACTCCTTATGAGTTATGGAATGGAAGAAGACCAAGTATATCGTACTTCCATCCATTTGGGTGCAAATGTTCCATTCTGAATACGAAAGAGCTGTTGGATAAATTCGATTCGAAGACCTATCAAGGAATTTTTTCTAGGCTACTCATCATCATCTAAGGCTTTTCGAGTTTACAACTTGACTTCAAAGACTGTTGAAGAAACGATTCATGTCAAGTTTGATGATAGTTCTCAACCCCATAAGGAAGATGACATGGAGAATGAAGGTCCTTCAAAAAACTTAGATGATACCTCAGAAACTCCTTCGTCAGACACTCATGAGAACAAAACTGAAGATATTCCAGAAACTATAGAACTAAGACGAGATTGGAAGTACAAAAGTTCTCATCCAGAAGAGTTAATTATCGGTGAGACATCAGAAGGAGTTAGGACTAGGTCCAGATTCAGATGAGAAGCTAATGTAGCTTTTATCTCTGAAGTAGAGCCTAAGAAGGTTGAGGAAGCTCTTCAAGATGAAGCTTGGGTGTTAGCCATGCAAGAAGAACTGAATCAATTCACAAGGAATAACGTCTGGTCCTTAGTTCCAAAATCTCATAAGAAATCCATTATTGGAACCAGATGGGTTTTTAAGAATAAGCTAGACGAATCAGGAAGAGTGAGTCGTAACAAGGCCAGATTATTAGCACAAGGCTACAATCAGCAAGAAGGAATAGACTATAATGAAACATATGCTCCAGTAGCGAGACTTGAAGCTATAAGGATTTTGTTGGCATATGCAATCTGTCATGATATAAAGTTGTTTTAGATGGATGTTAAGAGTGCATTTCTGAATGGCTTTATAGATGAAGAGGTGTATGTAAAACAACCACCTGGCTTCGAAGATGTTAAAAACCCAGATTATGTCTATAGACTTCACAAAGCCTTATACGGCCTTAAACAAGCTCCCAGAGCCTGGTATGATCGTCTGAGTACCTTCTTAATAGAAAATGGATTCAGTAGAGGCCAAGTTGATAAGACGCTTTTTAGGAAAAGTTCTCGAATGATTTTATCTTAGTCTGATTCGTTGATGATATCATATTTGGTGCTACTTGAAAAAAGTTGTGCTTGAAGTTTGAGAGTCTAATGAAAAGAGAATTTGAAATGAGTATGATGGGTGAATTAAAGTTCTTTCTTGGGTTGCAAGTTAAGCAGACCAAAGAGAAGATCTTCATTCATCAACAGAAGTATGTGAAAGAGTTGTTGAATAAGTTTGACTTGAATAATGTGAAGTCTATGGCAACTCCAATGCATCCTTCAAATCTTTTGTCTAAAGACGAACTTGGTAAGAAGGTGGATCAAACCCTATATAGAGGGATGATCGGTTCTTTATTGTATCTTACAGCAAGTAGACCTGATATTCTGTTCAGTGTATGCTTGTGTGCAAGATTTCAAGCCGATCCTAGAGAGTCTCATCTTACTGCTGTTAAAAGAATTTTGAGATATCTCGCAGGTACTACTGATCTTTGCTTAATGTTTGAGAAAGGTAAAGATTTCAGGTTAATTGGATATTGCGATGTGGACTATGGCGGAGATAGGATTGAAAGAAAGAGCACAAGTGGAGGATGTCACTTTCTTGGAGAAAATCTTGTCTCCTGGTCAAGCAAGAGACAAAGCTCAATTGCCCTATCAACCGCTGAAGCAGAATATATGTCTGCCGCAAGTTGCTGCTCACAGACGCTGTGGATCAAATACCAGCTTGAAGACTATTCAGTCAAAGAGGAGGAGATTCCAATTTATTGCGACAACACCAGTGCGATAAATCTATCAAAGAATCCAATTCAGCATTCCAGAGTGAAGCATATAGAAGTCAGACATCATTTCCTGAGAGATTATGTTCAGAGGAAAGTGGTGATTTTATAGTTTGTTGAAACAGAACTTCAATGGGCAGATATCTTCACTAAACCACTAAGTGAAGAACGGTTTCAGAAGATAAGACGCAATCTTAACATGGTGATGCTAAATGAGCAGTCAGGCTAAAGTAACGTGGAAACTAACAGCGTTAGTTATAATAAGTTACAGCTGGTAACTTCTCTCACACGGAAGATTTTTGGGGGGAAAAATCTGATAAACTCGAGGTTCTTAATGATTCTAGAACCCATCGGACCATAACCCTATATGTAGACTGAAGATGAGATTATAGCAGTCTTTTCATCATCTCCTGACGGTTCATCTCTACTTTACCAATTCTCTCAAAATCTTCTCACTCAAAAGTTCTTCAGAAGATAATCTTTCGCTCTATACAATGGAAGCAGCCATGGTTTATGGAAGACTTGTGGATTTTGAGTCACTAAGAAGAGACGGCATGGATGTAGAACCAGAAATCATAAGAGCTGGTTGGAAGAACTTCTTTCAGATACGAGAACCAGTCTATACGGATGAGGTATATGAGTTCTGGAAGAATGCTCGTCTGGTAGATAACACTATTGTATCCTCTGTTGAGAGAATATCTGTTCTTGTCACAAAGGATTTGATAAGGAAGGTGACCGACTGTCCATCGGTTGGTGAGAAACTGTCTACCAAAGCCGGATGGATGTCCTCAGTTGGAATGAAAGAAGAAGATGTCAAGAAGCAACTCTATGGTACAAATGATTCGAGGGAAAGGAAGACATCAAATCTGATTCCAAAGGCTCGAGTTCTTCATGCAATCCTATTTAATTGCATTCTTCCTAGAGTTGGTTCAAGGCATTTGGTGACTACTCTAGATGAACAATGCCTGTTCTTTCTTCTGAATAAAAATCCCATAGATCTACCATTCTTAATCTTTCACTATATGGTTAAGGGGTTAAAGGAAACTACCAGTTATCCTTATGGTATGATTTTGACAAGGATCTTTATGGAATCCAGTATTCGTCTACACCACGGCATCAGACAAACTATTTCTGTGAAGAGCAAGATCGATGCACACACGATTCGGCGAATGGGTCTGAACACAGTAGACAAAGACCAAGCCGACTCTTCAAAGAAGCCAAGAACTGAGGGGGAGCGTGTATTGAAGAAGACTCCTGTCTCAAGTTCTCAATCGCCATCGCCTACTGCCGAACTAAGGAGAGTGCTAGGGAGACCTCTCATGAAAATGGCGAGTCCTCTTTTCGGAGAAAGCCAATCTCAGAGGACAAAGCAAAATGCGCCAAAGAGACAAGGAGAAAGTCTCTTGAGCGAGGTTGTGAAGAAAGCCAAGAGATCTCCAAGAATCAGGACTCTGAGGCAACAAGAAGAAAAGATTGCCAGAGAACAAAGGCGAGAAGAAACTTCTAAATCTTGTGCACCCAAAGCCACAAGATCCTTAGTCTCTATTCTGGAAGAGGATACGGCCAGAAAATCCAAAGAGACTGAGAGGAAGAGAAAAGCAACAACTGATAAAAGAAAATCTCCTGCGAAGAAATCAGTGAAACTAACGGAAGCAGAGAAAAAGACTAAGAAGGTTAGTCGAAAGAAGAACATCTCAACTGCTGAGGACGTTAGTCAAAAAGAAGCTACTGATACTGTTCAAGTAGAAAAAGAAACTGAGCAGTTTACAGTTCAGGATACTCCTGTGGTTCAACAAGAAGAACCAGTTGAAGAAAGCACGGCTCAGGAAACACCTAATGCTCAAGAAAAGGAGCTAGTAGAGGAACCAACACTGGAAACACCTTTTGGTCTGAAGAAGGAGCCAGAAGATGGAAGTCCATTCGGTGGCGTCTCATCGCAAAGACATCCAGAGCAACAGCGAGCCAGACTCGAATGTTGGACCAGGTCTGAAGATACACAACTACCATAGATTTATGAGGAAACAGAAGCTGAAAATCAAAATGGTGGAAGTTGTTACCAGACAAAGAACTGCTATTGCAATTGGTGTTCAACCAGTGAAGAAAATGGTGGCTATAGTGGAACCTATGGTAATTAATCACAATACATGGCAGTTACTTAAAGAAGACGAAATGATTTTCTATGACTCCTTGGGATTTGCGGCTACAATGCCATATCCTACAAATCGTCCCTGCCATCCATGTACCATTTTCCCTGTCACAAAGAACACAGAAATCATGGTTGCACCAGACATATAACCAAGATTTCCAAAAGATTTCACAAAGGGAAAAGCAAAGTTGTATCCTGAAGATGATGCTAGTGATGATCCGTCCGCAGATCAAATTGCAGAAGAAGTGCGGAAAATTGATGAAGCATGCACTCCTGCACAGAATCCAGATCAAGCGAGCTGCAGCTACACTAATCGGAGGAAACACTGTCCAGTAGGGGGAAATATAAGAACAGGAACATTTACTGAGTTTCGTTCGCATAGGTTCTTCGTATTAGGCCTCATCGCTAGTATCTCGCCTATAAAGCACAAGCCTTATCCCTGCATGGAAGACAATTGCTGATGCTGCCAGTTCCGTTTGATTTAGATCTTCCTGAAGCTGAAACGTTCATTCGTCCACCTACTTTTGAGATCAATGAAGACTACACTCCATCCTCTGATGCCTACACTACTTCAATTCCTTTCGCTCCTCCATCAGCAGAAGCAGATCAAGCCTCTTCGTCAGTTGATCCACCAGATGAAGTCAGTAGATTACGTGGTGAACTCAATGACATGAAGGAGACGGTGAATGATCTGAGAAAGATGATAGCGAATCGCTGAAGTACCGTAATCGTTAAATCATTTTTATTATAACAAATAGGGAGAGCGAGAAAAGAAGATAATCAATGAAGAGGAGAGGATGTTCAGATGAAGAAGGTGTGACCACAATGCATTTAAGAAAGGAAGAAGATAAGTTTTTTGCAACATCAACATCAGAAATTTTGTTTTCTTTTCTTGTATGTAATTTGTTATATTCAAAAAGGGGGAGATTGTTAAGTCAAAATGACTTTACATAAAAATGATTTTGATGTATAACAAAGAGAGATCATATACAAGATAAACAAAATGCAACCAGACGTACAGATACGCATTTAAGTCCGAGATGCATTTAAGTTGGAATAACTCAAAACTCGCATACGACGTGGGATGTATCGGTTGCAAGAAAACAATCGATACGCATTTAATTAAGTGATGTAGACGAAAACACAGACGAAGTTGGCAAAAGCAAAGCAGACGCAGACGCAAAAACAAAGCAGACGCAGACGCAAAAACAAAGCAGACGCAGACGCAAAAACAAAGCAGATGCAGACGCAAAGGCAAAGCAGACGCAGAAAAGAAACAGACGCAAGAGTCAGTTTGAGTTGAATTCTGTAACTCAACTGATTAACCGTTTCTTTAAAGATTAAAGATTCAAGATTCAAGAATCAAAGAAGCAGTTAGAGACGAAGGCTATAAATATAAGTCAAAGTCGAAAACTGAAGAGGTTGCTAATTTGAGAAAAATTACACAAAGTAAAAAAACGATCAAGTGCGAATTTGCTGAACGCTATCTTACTGTAACAAAGTGTTCAAAATTTTTCTGAGAATAAAAGTTGTACAGATAGCCTGCAGAGGCTAAGTGTGAAAGAATACTGGTTGTAGAGACCTGAAGAGGCTCGTGAAAGAATACTTGTAACGATTGAAGAGATAGTGAAATCTCAGAAGAAACTCTGAGGACTGGACGTAGTCCACGGTTTGGGGTGAACCAGGATAAATCTGCGTGTCTACTACTCTTACTCTTTTTCTTTATCTTGCCTTAAAGTTGATCATTACTTACTGTTCATATACTTAGCATTGAAAAGTTTGATCAATCGGGATTAATAAAATTTCAGAAAAATTTTTTTCTAACAAGTAATTCGAAAGGTTTTTAAAAAAGGGGAATACACAATTCAACCCCCCTTCTCGTGCATTCTACTGTTTTTCTAAGTGCTGTATTAACGTGTGATTCACTTCAGCAGTGTTGATAATCTACTGTGCATCTTCATATAGTGGATGATTGATAGGTTTTTGAAACTTTGGGTCTTGACAGATATTATGAGCTTTTTTATTACGAGCAATATATTTTATTTTGAGTTCTTCATAATAATCTTTCTGAGCATCTAGATCTTTTATTGTTTGCTTGAGTGCACGCTTGATATGAAAATATGATTGTGCCATGCTGAAAATTAAATAAAATGAGTAATATGAGAGAATAATTTATAGCTAATGATGATTGAAATAATAATGATACAAAATATTTTATGGATAATAGCAATGAATAATAATAGTAAGACAATAATAATTTCAATAATAATGTGACAAAAAGGATTCATAAACCAACTCTAACCTGATGCTTCTTGGAAATCGCTTAAACGTCAAAGGCAGACTGAGATGCGAAGAGAGAATTTTAGAGAGAGAAAGTTTATGTAATTCTTGATGTGCCTTTGGCAGACACCCAAGTGTTCTATTTATATACGAAAGGAGTTTCTCCACCAAAGCAGAAGCTGAAAAATCTTATCAAGAATTTCAGCATCCATCACTACGACCACAATATATAAGCTTCTTCAAGACCAAAGACCAAAGACCACCAGTCTCAAAAATGATTTCTTTGGGAAAATCAATCGATCTGGAAAGAATCCATTCTGTTCCAGCCAAAGCATTACATGAAGAATCCAAAGTATTAACCTCAGAAATGTTCATTGACTGTTTTCAAGCATTAAATCAGTGGAATGCTGAAATGAAGATATTCATAAGTCAACATTAAAACAAATTTTTAATCGACAAAATCTTATCTATTTTGGAAAAATAATTCAAGAAACACGCATTAGAATTGATCAATGTAATGGAAACTTACGAATTAGTTTAATAGACCCTGAACAAATTAATCGACAATTACAACTATTACCTGAATCTAAAAGAAAGAAAATTGGTTATATTCAATTATCAACAATACAAATACTATTAAAATCTACTTTCCAAGAAGGAATAAATACTCCCATTAGAATGGCAATACTCGATGAACGAATGAACAATCTTAATGACCAAGTATTAGGAATGATGAATGGAAATTTACAATATGGTAAAATAAAATTCAATACTAGATTAAAATTAGGCATTCCCTTAATATCATCAGAATTAGATAAAACTATCACCATAACATATAAATTTCATCGAGATAATCTTATGACTCAAGGTGTAGCGCCCCCTTACCATAGGGTATCCACCGGAACGCCCATAGGTCATTCCGATAAATATCCTACGACAAGAGACCACTACTGACAACAACCTACTACTAAACTCCTCATGGCATCACAATCATAAGACAAGAATGAGAAATCGCTACTTTTAAAACCAAATTAGATTCCATTCCATTCATTCAAAACTCGAGAATTTACAAGCTATCGGTACTTTTAATTTACACATGGTCCAAACATCGCACGCTAAATAACATATTGTCTCAGATAACAAGCAGATCTAACTATCGGTCTCAAAAGAAAGCTCACCGACCGACCTTTGAGCCATTGCTTCTATCGCCAATCCACAAGATACTGCTTCTACAAATCCGAGGGAGCTATCTGCCTATGCTTATGCCTGAAAAATAATTGCAATTTTGGATGAGTTTGCGAACTCAATGAGAAACCATCATCGATGGTTCTCCCAATTCATGCATCATATAAGCATGTAACAAGATACACTCGAGAGTTATACAAAACACAATAGTAATTGATCCACAGACGGTAAATATCTGAGCGATCAATAACATTGTCAAATGTTCGATTCGAAGATGCAATGCACATGTGACTCTTTTCCAGTTCATTTCAGTATTGTGACCGAGCGCATATCAGTGATCAGTATAGACGCGTCTGGGGAGAATTCTCTCTCGTCGAGCTCGAGGCTCGGTTCAGTATATCGAGCTCTAGGCTCGGTTCAGTACAGTGGCGTCTCGGTTCACAATTTTCCTTTTAACAGTGTGATGTAGTTGTGCATGAATGCACATGTCCCATAGCAGTATACATGATAGTTCACAGTCCAATAGTCAGTCCAAATAATTTTTTAAACGCAATCACCCCATTAATTTCATACAGAAGTTCAATTTAAAACCTAAGCCGGAAACTGTCATGAATGCATGTATACTATGTGCATGTGCAACCAATCTGTAATTATAGAGACTATATGCTGCATGCACATGCCGAGATATAATTTAATATCCCGAACCCATCCTAATTACCAAAATACCCTTCCTATAGGAGAGGGGATGTTACACAAGGTCAATACCCGTTTTCTTTAACTTATCAAATTAGTTATGCACTAACAAATTCTCATCATAGTATTGATTTTAAACATACAGAACAAATTTATTTAGACCAATTATTTCAAGAAGTAGAAAAAGTAGGAATTAAAATACAACCAAAAATATAACCCCTTCCAGCAATACGACAACCCTTTTATTTACCACTATTACTTGAAAGAAGACATTCTTTTTCGGAATCAGCACCCAATACTATTCCTCTTCTTAGATCAACCTCAGCCAGACATCAACAACCTATATATATAGAAAGACCAATAAGAATAACCGAACCCAATCAAACTAGACAATTAGACGAAATTAAAAATCAAATTTCTACATTATCTACCTATTTGATCCGAAAATTATGACTACTTTAACAAGTATCACCCAAAGAATTAGACAACTTATAGTACAAGCTCAAGAATTATTGGAACATAAAATGGAAGCTTTAATACAAACCCAAATTGAAATATTAACGTTAATTCAACAAATGACAGCAAAAATGCAACAGACTAATGACCAATTAATAAAGAATCCACCCCAAAAATGGTATAAGAGATAGTAATTACAAAAATACCCCGATGATACAATCATATTTTATATATTTTTAGAACTTTATATTTAGCATCTTGCATGTGTTTTATGGATATTTATGGCCTTTTCATCATGTTTTATAATTATTAGAGCTTTAGACACATAAAATACAAAAAATCCTTAATAGGTTGAAATTAACATCGCTTTTCAATTTACGCAGATTTGACCTTTGGATCTTTGGATATTTTTATCTTGGGATCGGGTTATTAGAAAATTCTAAGATTTGGCAGGCATAATCTTGACTCATTGAAGAATGTTTCCACCAAGTTTTAGAATTTTTTGAGTTGTCAAGTGAGAGCAATAAATTTGTGAAAAATGACAAACAAGTCCATAAGAGGAGGACCAGCGTTGGGCAGACCAAATTAAAGGCAACAATTAAATGGGCGTGAATTCAACAACAATGAGTAACGTGAAAGCAGCTAGAGACACGTGACCCAGGCGCAACTTCAATGGAATAGAGACACAAGGGATAGGAGCAAAAATGATATAATTCAAGTGAAGCCAGCGCAATAGGAGACCAGCAGAAATAAAGCCCCAATTAAAGCATGCCCATGTAACAGCGTGACCATATAACAGCGTGAAGCAAAGCATGGATTTAATTAAATCGGACAGAAGCTACAAGAGGGGCGTGATCAAGGAGCAGGTGTGAGGAGAAAGAAATTAAATCAGGAGGATAAACTCAAGACAAGGCAACCAAGAGGGACCCAGACGTGTGGAAGCAGCTGACTATAAGAGAAAAAAAAAACAAGATAGCACATGTTAGGCATGGATAGAAGATTTGCGTGGAGGCTGGGAATTAAATGAGACAAAACATTAGCAGCTGACTACAAGACATGGATCACGCATGCAGCAAAGAGAGCACAAAAATAAATCACGGACAGGAGAGCTAGGTTCCACGCAAGAGAGGAGAGAGCAAGTTTTAAACATTATGTAGACCTTTATTTGTCTTGTCATGCTACAGTAGAAAGGAAGCAAGAAGACAGCTGAAGCATGCATGAAGAAAAGGGGCGCAGACCACATATGATTGAAATCAGCTGGAGAGGACGTGGGTGAGCAAGAAAATCACAAGAAAAACTCCACTAAAAGACCCACCACACTGGCAGACAAGAAGAGAATATGAAAACAAAATCTGAAAAAAAAAAACGCTAGAGTGTAAGGCGGGCCAGGAGCTGGAGAGGAGAGCTGGAGGATTGAATAAATAAAAGAAAAGGAACGCACAAGTGGGGACTGCCAATCGTTACACACTACAAACAAAGGAAGGCACGCACATTAAGAAGGGAACTCACTTATTATTTAATTTATTCCACTCCACTCTACTCACTCAACGACACACACAAGGAGCTCTTCAATTTTTACTCTACATTGGGCTATCTACTTTACACCAAAGAAAGAGGCAAGCAAGAGAGCACTACTCAACACTCACTCTCCATTAACGTTACTCTCCACTCATTGGCCAAGAAAGCAAGCTTCTTCAACACTACTGGGACAGCTCTTTAACGCTACTGGTACAAGCATCAACGATACAAGAGAGGACTCCAAGACCAAGCAATCTATCATTTGTTCTTCCATTCTTTCTACTCATTTCATATTCATAATGCTTGCTTTTATTATTTTTATTGTTGCTACTATTATTATGAGTAACTAATCTTTTCATTCTAGGATTTAATGGAACCCTTGATGTAATCTCGATTAATTGGTATTTTCTCTGTTTAATTTCTTATGCTCGTTTTTACTTAAAGTTTTGATTATTGCAATTTGTTCTTAATGATTTTCATAATTTGATCACCTATGAAATTGATTTTCTTAATCTTTGTGTAACGTAACAGGGAGCAATAGATTTGGAAAAAAATTGCAATAGCTTAGGATCACATTCGTTGTGATTTATGTCTAGGATCGGGAGATACCTATCCACCCTAAGTAACCACATTAAGATTGGTTCGATAAAGCAATCGTCGAATTATCAACAATTTACTATAGAAATATAGGAAATTGATTTGATGATTAGGATTACTAATGATCCGGGAGGGCTTAGTAATTAATTCTAAATCTTAGGTTATCAAACCCGTTATATGAATTAAACCTAGAAAATTTTGACACCGAGGTAAAATCAAAGGGGAAGTTAAATTCCTAGATTTTCATTTCATTGATATTTCTTATATTTTTATCTTGTTTTAATTCTCGTTTTTATTTCATTTTTCAAACCACAATCAATCAATCTTTTCTTTAATTTTTATGTTATTAGCTTAAATTAGAAGTTGTTACGAGTATTACTATTTAACTAATTTGGTCTCCGTGGGATCGATATTTTTACTACTTGACGATAGAAACATGCACTTGCGTTTATCACCGACAAGTTTTTGGCACCGTTGTCGGGGATCAATTTTTAGTTTTAATATTAATACTTGTTTTGATTTTTGATTTAAGTTTACTTACGTGTCTCATTTTGTTTTTATTGGCTAGGTGATCTGCATGCTCACCCGCTCTAAACCGATCCAACCTATACGTGATCCTGAAATAGAGAGAATGTGTAAAGCCAATCGGAGAAGAGTTCGAGAACAAAGAGCAGCTGCCGCCAATATGGCTAATAATAACGAGACACCCGAACAAATGGCCGAACGACTCCGAAATGAAGAAATACGAAGACAAGTTCGAGAGGAGATGGAAGCCGAGCAAAGAGAATTGGAACGAGCACGAAGCTGCTTAGATTTCCATACACCTACTTTTGATGAGAGAACGAGTATAGCTCACACTCGGATTCCAGCCACTCAAACTTTCAAAATCAACGGAGCAATCATGAATTACTTGAGGGACAAACCTTTCACCGTAGTGGCATCTGATTGTCCCATCATGCACCTCAAAAATTTTCTTGAAATTACCGATAGCTACCAAGTAGCAAATGTGTCAAATGAGCAAATGCGACTAAGGCTCTTTCCATTTTCTCTTGCAGGTGCAGCCAAAGAATGGATGTGGGATGCAAACCCAAAGAGTTCGTTGACGACGTGGGGCGAATTAAAGGACAAATTCATGAGAAAGTACTTCTCACCAGCAAAGACTCACAAGCTCAAAATGGAGATTATCAACTTCAAACAATCCGAGATGGAGTAATTAGCTGTAGCCTTTGAACGATTCAAAGAACTCCAAAGGAAGTGCCCACATCACGGGATTCCTCCATCATCTCTAGTCTCTCATTTATATCATGGGTTGACTCTCTCTACGGCAAGTCAATTAGATACAATTGCTGGAGGTACGTTCTTAGAACTCAATCCCGATGATGCTATATCGTTAGTAGAAAAGGTTACTGCTAACAACTGTAGGGCTCATGAAAGAGGAGGATCTCAACCTACGCGGAAAGCCCCAAGCACTTATGAAATAAATCCCTCAGAATTGATGGATGCCAAGATCTTGAATATGTGCAAAAAAATCACAGACACTGTTTTGGAGCAACTTAAACCTATAACACAACAGGTAAAAGCTGTTACATTTACTTGTGATTATTGTGGAGAAATTCATCATTATGAACAGTGTCCAAATGTCGAGCCACCGACCGAGACAGTAAATTATTTTGGGAATCAAAGAGTTCCGTATAATCAAAATGCAAACATCTATAATTCGGAAGCAAGAAATTACCCTCCAAGGCAAAATCACCCACCGGGATTTCAACCACAACAACAAAATTGGCAATATCAAAACCAACCACAAGGACAACATCCAACCAAGCATCATTGGAGAGTATATTGGGGAAGTTCATGGAGTAAAGTGGTCAGAGAATGGTTAAACTTGAAGAATCAACACGGAACTTGCAAACTCAAATGGGACAAGTGATTGAAGCTTTAAAAAGTCGTCCTCAAGGAACATTGCCAAGTGACACCGTGAATCCTCGGAAGGAACAACTTCATGCCATCGTTCTTAGTAATGGAAAAGAGGTGGATACAACACCAACTCCCAAAGGGAAAGAGGTATGTATAAATTCTGAAAATTCTAAAATTTTGCGGGATGATGTTGTTATTGATGTTGATAGATCCATGGAAAAAGAAGAGGAAGAAAAACCAAGGGAAGACAAGGAAAAACAACCAAGGGAAAGACCATATCCTCCACCACCATTTCCTCAAAGGCTAGCAAAGCAAAAACATGAAAAAGGTTTTGAAAAAATTATGGATGTTTTTAAGAAACTAACAATTAACATTCCCTTTGCTGAAGCTTTAGAAAATATGCCAAGCTATGCCAAATTTATGAAGGATGTTCTATCAAAAAAGAGAAGGCTTGGAGATCATGAAACGGTGGCCTTGACGGAAGAATGTAGTGCGATACTACAAAAGAAGCTCCCACCAAAACTCAAGGATCCTGGAAGTTTTACAATTCCATGTGTAATTGGCACACAAATTTTCGGTAAGGCTCTTTGTGATCTTGGTGCTTCCATTAATTTAATGCCCATCTCTATTTTCAGGAAATTAGGCATGGGAGATGTAATTAAACCAACTTCGGTGAGATTACAATTGGCCGATCGTTCCATTATTCATCCATGGGGAATTCTTGCAGATGTGCTAGTCAAGGTGGATAAGTTCATTTTTCCAGCAGATTTTATAGTCTGTGACATTGAAGAAGATGTAGAGGTACCTATCATTTTGGGACGACCGTTCCTAGCCATAGATAGAGTTCTCATCGATGTTGAAAAAGGAGAACTTACCATGAGAGTAAATGGAGAAGAGGTAACCTTTAGCATTTTTTCTTCAATGAAATTTCCAAATGAAAAATGTTAGCAATTTCTTCAACCAGCCGCAAATTTAAATGACTCAACTATGAATGCTCTAACTGATGATCCTTTGACAGCTGCTTTAACAACACTTAATGAGTTTGATGAAGAAGAAATTCTCGAATACATTAACTTGTTAGATGCAGGTTCATCTCTAAGACCATTTAGACAAGTTATTGAGCCATTGAATAATTCCAAGGATGAAGTAGCAAAACCTTCAATCGAAGTACCTCCGGAGTTAGAACTTAAGCAACTTCCTCATCACTTGAAGTATGCCTACTTAGGTGAGAACTCCACACTTCCTGTTATTGTTTCCACAGAACTAACTAATGTGCAGGAAGAGAAGCTACTTCGTGTTTTGAAAGGACACAAAAGAGCAATCGGTTGGACCATAGCCGATATCAAGGGAATAAGCCCACTTTTCTGTCAACACAAGATCATACTAGAAGAAGAGTTCAAGCCTAGTGTGCAACCACAAAGGCGATTGAACCCGAATATGAAGGAAGTGGTGAAGAAGGAAATCGTGAAGTGGCTTGATGCCGGTATTATTTACCCTATATCGAATAGTTCTTGGGTAAGTCCGGTGCAATGTGTACCCAAAAAGGGAGGAATGACGGTGGTGACAAACGAGAAGAACGAACTCATTCCAACGAGAACCATTACCGGATGGAGGATTTGCATGGACTACCGAAAGCTGAACAAAGCAACAAAGAAAGATCGCTTTCCACTACCCTTCATTGATCAAATGCTTGATCGATTGGCTGGTAAGGTATATTATTGCTTTTTGGATGGCTATGCAGGTTATAACCAAGTTCCAATTGTCGTGGAAGATCAAGAGAAAACCACATTTGCATGCCCTTATGGCACTTTCGCTTTCCGACGAATGCCATTTAGACTATGTAACGCACCAGCCACATTTCAAAGATGTATGATGGCCATCTTTTCAGACATGGTTGAGAACAGGTTAGAAGTGTTTATGGATGATTTTTCAGTCCATGGAGATTCATTCGATATGTGCTTAGAAAATTTAACCAAAGTTCTAGAAAGATGTGAAGAGACCAACCTTGTGCTCAATTGGGAGAAATGTCATTTCATGGTACAAGAAGGTATTGTTCTTGGACACAAGGTTTTTAGTAAAGGGCTGGAGGTAGACCGAGCAAAAATCGAGACAATTGAGAAGCTACCACCACCCACCTCAGTCAAGGGAATCCGAAGCTTCCTCGGACATGCCGGGTTTTATAGACGTTTCATAAAAGATTTTTCTAAAATCTCGAAACCCTTGTGCAATTTTCTTGAAAAGGATGTCCCATTTAAGTTTGATGAAAATTGCATGCTTTCTTTTCAGGTACTAAAGGAGAAGTCGGTGTCTTCACCAATTATTGTTGCACCTGATTGGAGCCGCCCTTTCGAGCTTATGTGCGATGCAAGCGATTATGCGGTGGGTGTCGTTTTAGGACAATGGTACAACAAGGTTTTTCACTCTATGTAACACCCCACACCCGTAAGACCCGAACCCGATATCGTTGGTGATATCCGAGTCCGTGTCCCACGAGAGTGGCGTACTACATCGGTCGATTTAAAATTCAGTATACATTTTTTTTTATAGCCATTAACTCCACGTTCACACGGCAAACACAGTAAGTAATTAAAAATCCGTGTTCAATAAAAACCAGTTTCAGTTATTACAGTCATCCAGTAATAATTACAATCAGTCAAGGCAGTAAAATATTACTACCACAATGGCTCAGTAAAAAAATACAATGCCTTATTCTACAATGATTGCGAATACAATTTACTAAAACACTAATGCGATACCTGGCCGATCCCGACCTCTAACCTTTACTCGTCTCACAGAGATATACTCCGTGTCAACCGGGTATTCTTCAGACTGAAAATAGATGCAAATTTTGGGTGAGTTTTGCGAACTCGGTGAGAAACCATCATCGATGGTTCACTCAAATCATGCATTACGCCCGTGGCGTGATGATGACAATCAAGAATCATCAATTACGGTAAATAGTCAATAACGATATCCAAGATAAAGAAAAACATTCACATAATTCATCCCATCACGAAAGTAGAACTTATCACATAACATTACTTATGCGAATGCAATGCATATGTGACTCTTTCCGATTATTCATGACAGCCCAAGTACTCGAAGATTCAGTGGGGACGCGTCGTGATTTTCTCCCCTCTCAAGGCTCAAGGCGGTCGATGCGATGAGAGCTCAAGCTCTTATCAAGAAAATAGCAACTGGGGCACGTCCATTATCGATCATGCAATTATGCATGCGGTGCGATATTCGATGAATATCGGCGTTTGGCTATAAAGCCCAAAGTATCGATAAATCAATGATATGGCTATAAAGCCCGATATAGCGATGTTGATGCGGTGGCTATAAAGCCCGATCTACGATGTCGGTAAAATCATACAATACAATCTCATACATGCCAAGAGTCATACGGTGCTCATTCAATTCACTTTGCACGTAATTCACGTTAAGCATGTAAACAACCAGAAATTTGAGAAACCAACTAGGTTACTCACCTATTACTTCGAGCTAATGCGGAAAGCCTCGTGACGTCGGTCAATCGGCGCCCAATTGGACCTCTATATGAATCGAAAAAGTACGAGTCACTAAATATGAAATTTGTGCTCATGTTGATGAGATATGCATGTTCATGAATTCCGGTCCTATCTCAATATTTTCCCATAATAAAATTCTATCAAAATTAGAAATCCATAGGCGCCGACGGTGCAATTCGGACCTCTATAGGTCCTCAATTAAATAAAACAGTGTTTACAAGTTAAAATCACTAGGGCTACGTCAAATTCCGTCTAAAATTCCCGTTTTCTTAGAAAATGAAATTAAATATTCAACGAATCCGATGCCTCTGGAATCAGGTCAATCGGACGTCGGACGGAAAGAAATTGACAAAGAACAATTGTACCATTTAATATCAAAATAATAATCAAAATAAAATAAATAAATATATATATATATATATATATATATATATATCTGAGCGCCCGCCTCATGGGCGAGACGCCGCCATCGAGGCTGAAATCGCCTCATTCAGTCGCGAGGCGGGCGCCGCCGCGACCAGACCCCTCGGACCTCGCCCTCGCGAGGCGTAACATCGCCCTCGCGAGATGGCCCTTCTCTTGCCCTCCTTCTTTCCAGATTACAAACTTACCTTCCAACTACTCTAACTTTTAGCACACAATTCAGAAAATACCCACTATACCTCATTGGAAAGCTTATGAAAAGCTCTACAATTCTCTAGAAGACCATAAAATCAATTCCAACCCTAAGGGTGTCAAATAACCCATCAAACCTTCTGCCTTCACAATTTCCCTCAACACAGGGCAGTACATTTACAATTTCATAACTCACTGATTCCTTAGTAATAAATTACCACAAAATATGCTCAATAAGTTCACAATGTCCTCTACAACTTTCATGAACAACCCAAAATCAAATTCTATTTCTAAACCAGTCAATTAATTCATTCAATGTCACTGTCCCTGAAATCCTTCAATATGGGCAGTAACCTTACAAGAAGTATAACTTCCAGTATACAAGTCAATAAATTCAGAACTTTATATCCCTAAAAAGATAACATCTCAAACTTCAATTTTCATGAAGCACTCAACATCCAATTCGATCTCTAACAATTTGAAAACTGTTATGGAAGTTTCTGTTATGATCAGCCACTCATAACCTAATGTAGGGTCAGTTTTTGAAAAATCATAACTCCCAATTCTGACTTCTAAAAATTACAAACCATATGTCATTTTCAAGGTAATCTTTTCCTCTACAACTTTTCAGAAGCTCACTCACACCAGCTCAGTCCACTTAAAATGTTAAAATTGCCTCTAATCAGTAAACTCACAAAATCACACTTAAGCTAGGTTTCATCCAAAATGCTCAAAACCAGTCATTAGTAATCAATTCATATCTCCCAATATACAATTCCAAAAATAGCAAGATCAGTAGCAATGGAAAGATAATCAAATATGCTACAACTTCCATGAAGACCATTCGCCCTAATTCCATTTCAATTAATTCATAAAAATCAACAAAACTCAGATGTCATGGTTGCGGTTACTGTTCATAGGCAATGGAACAGTAACTTTCCATGCAAAATTTCACCCTTCTATCATTGGAATTCAACAACACCTATTTCACACTAAATTGGAGCCAACATCCCAAAGTTTCAGTGGCCACTAACCTTACCTCATTTGCATTTCTAAACAATAAATTATGAAGAAAACAGTAACATCACTTATAATTCCAACTTCCCAGATTTAAGGTTAACCTTAGTTCAACCACTTCCAATGCCTTTTTCACATCACTAGACATCAAAATAAATACAAATTAAATATTACTCCAGTCATACATATATTAGGGCTAACACTGAAAAATTTACAGCATTTAATTCCTCCATTCAAAAACTCAATTAATTACCCTTGTTCAATTCAAAAATCAAACCATAACATTAACTTCAATGCATCTTCACCTAACCTCATCCCCTTTTCTTCAAATCATAATAATCATCACTTTAATGCCTACCTAAACCTAATACATGCTTTAAACCCTTTTATTAACCACCCCTCACTATCATGGCATTTAATTCCATGTAAAAACATCATCAAACATCATATGAAACTTAAATTCCTTTACTTACCTATTAGCTTCCAATCCTCACTTCTTCTCTTCAATTCTTTCCTATGCTTTCAAACTAATCCCACCAAGACCAAGCATGCATCTCCTCATCATCTAACTTTGGTGGAATAAAGGATGGTAGCTTAAAGATATGGAGAAAATGGAGAAAAGAAGAGCCAAATTTTCGATGGTTTTCAATGAAGAGTTTAAGTTTCGGATGGCTATAATGATAAAAGCCTTAAAACAATTCTTCCTTCCTTCTTTAAGCACACATGTCCGAGAACATTGAGAGGTGCATTTAATGTTGCCTTTTCAATGGCAACTTGTGATTGGTTTATTATTATAAGAAAATTCAAAGTATATTTATTTAATCCAGTCCAAAATGTTACTCCATTTAACTCTAATGACCCTACTTTCAGTCCCAAAATAATATACCCCATATTACAGTACCATTGGGTAGCGATTTTTGCTACCGAGAATCGACCGGTTCGCCAATTGGCGCTTTATCCGGTCCGAGGATTTCCCCGAATTATTTTTCTGAGAATTAATGAAATTCCCTAAAATTATAAAACAGGTAACAGTGCACTCCAAATGATTTTTCAATCACGACAATCACCTTTTTCTACCCCAAAACATGTTTAGGCCAGTCACCGGCGATTTTGCCGGTCCGAGAATTTTCTCCAGAAAATTCCAGAAAAATTCCTGAAAATCCCTTAAAATCGAAAACGCTTAACAGCGCACTCAGAATAATTTTTCAAATCCCATAACCACGTTTATCACAATAAAATACCGTTAGGCCCAATTACCGGGAATGTCATGAATGCATTTACCGTAATTCCATGTACACAATTGATACTGTGTATCGATCCTATTATGCATGAACAGTACTAAATATTCCCTATTAGTCTCATCCTATACCAATTTTACTATTTTACCCTTCCAGGAGGGGGTGGGATGTTACAATTCTCCCCTCCTTATAAGAATTTCGTCCTCGAAATTCTCAGTCAACGATTCACTATGACAGTAATCATATGATTCTACATATCTCATACACTTTTCCACTTAATGATTCACTTTTCAAGTGATCACAGTAACCACTCTCAGTCCGTGGTTCAGTTACTAATTTGGCTAACTCGTTATCACTTAGTACAGTAAACGGATTTGACAAGACTATCAGTTGACGATCTCATTTTTCTTAGCTATTTCACTTGCCATTTCTTTGGTTTCGATATTTAACTCAGTTCAGTATTTTCGAACCTATTCCCTGATCACTTTTTATCCTTCTAATACCTTTTTCCCCAATGCCATATAGTCCAATTTGTGTTCCATTGAGTACGTTTCCATTTCTTTGGTACCTCCCTTAATCACGTCAGGGACGAATTACATTCCCTTGGTACCAATACAGTGACACTTAACTCCACTTCACTATAATCAGTAACAATGTACCTAATGCAGTCATTTATTATATGCCATTCACTCTATGTTCAAATTCCATTCTCGTAAGACAATTCACTATTCTATAATGTTCACACACTTTATCCGGATATACAGTTTACTCTGTCTCATTTGTCCGATCCAATTCCACTTTAGCTAACCATGCAGTCTTCCTAAGTCACTTTCCTTTTTCTCACACATTTTAGTCTCAAACCCATTACGGTCTTTAACTCTCAGTAGGCACTATGCAGTGTAACAGTATATATTCTCCAGTGAATCAAAACTCTATAACAAGAACATAATCAAACCTTTTTCTTATTAGACATTCAATCTATAAACTCTTGAGCCAAGAATCACTTCATTCTTTACCTACAATTACTCAATTTCACTTTTCAAATATGCTTACTAGAATGTCTAACTTTGACAGTTCACTTTCTTGTTCTTATACCTTTTTATCGGGTACACTTACTTCTTCTTCAACTTTTGTTCACTATAGTTTTCCAATTCCATTGGTATATTCAAACTCATCATAAGATTTTTCCCCTTTTTCTTTCTGCACTCTTAACCTTTCTTATTACTATTTTTTACAACTTCAATTTTCCAGAACACTTCACATTTACCCCTGATATGCTTGGCATTAATTGAAAACCCTAATATCTATAATGGATCTGTTCATTGCAGCATTGTCGTATTTATACCCGTCTCTTTCCTCAAATTAACCCGAAGTATCCTTATAGGAATCTACGGTCTCAAGGCTTTCAATAATGAGAATGGCACTAATACCATTTATCACAGTCGATTCAATTTATTTCATACTTGTTCAACATATTGTCGATTCAATACTCACTACCCACTCTTCCAATGTATGTATATCATCGATGTCGATTCCTCAATTAATCCTATCGTTCTTTTCACTTTTCACTTGCTCCACAATTCCAAACACATTCTATCTCTAATCACAGTTACTACCATTTACTTACCTCATTATATTCCCTATTAGGGTCTTATTGACTTTACCATACATCTTTTACCCTTTTCATTGAGTCTACAATGAGTGTATCTACAATTTCTTTATGAAGGTGTCACTACATCACCTCATTGTCGGTTTCCCTTTTGACCCTCTTGTCTCCATTCGCCACTCTTTTCATTTTCTCTTCTCATTTGTTTTCATATCATTCCTATCAACATATGTTAATACCTTGTCATCTATATTTAAACCTCCAAAATTTTCCATTTTATTTTAGTATCTCTCTCTCGATTCGGGACTCTTTTATTTTCGTTTCAAATCTAGATTCCTCAGCAGCTTTACATCATAATCGGAGATCGATTCACTTCACATTGCAATAGAATCACCTCAAATTAAAATCTCACTCATATGGAATTCTTTACATTTCTGTACATACAATCTGAGATAACCTCAACAATATGAGCTATGTCCCAATTTCACTTTTAATTTTGTCCCTACTTCTATCTATTTGACCGTTCGTCTTGATACCATCTTTATACGGTTCACGAAAGTCTCCTCAATCAATGATTATTCCTAATTGTGTTTCAATCCTTCTTCACTATACGTACAATCTCAATCAAGACACTCTTATGTCATCATTTAACAGATCAGAACATTCCTTTCGCGAAGGTTCCTTGTGGCAGTCATTTAAACACTTTCTTTACCACCTATTCAGTAATCTATACCAGAATCACTTTTCGATTTCCTCTCATACAGTACACTTTCACCCACCTTTGTCTTACTTTAACCTCTTAAGAACTTTACACTTATAATCACTCTAAACATTTACCGCTCATTTCCTCTATGATTTCTATAGATCTGTAACATACATTTCATTAATCACTATCAACCTTACTGTCCAATAGATATCCCCAACAGTAAATCGACTTAAATGCAATAACTCTTTTCATACACCACTATTGTGGTTTCATTCTTGTCAAGATCTTTATTTCATTCTCACCATATCCTCAAACTGTATGTCTCATTCCCTTATCCGTTACGTGCTACTTGACCTTGTAAGGTCATATCAATTTGGCTTATCAGCTTATGATCATTATTCTTATTTTTCATTCCGTTTTCTGCTACTTATCTTCTATTTCCTCAAACAGTCTATGATCGGGTGTTCACAGTCCCCAATATCCGACAAAGTCGTTGATACTACTCCATTTTATCTCTATCTATATACTTATCCATTTACCATTTTCGTGTCCATATACACCTAATTCAGAATTTCCCGATACACCATCAGTAGAAATCATCTGTCTGTCTTTTTCCTTTATAATTTTATCAAACGAATTTTCAAACTCGTAACACAATAATCACATAACCATTTCAATCTCAAACTTATGCGGTCTAGTTCATAACCATTTCTCGAATTCATTTCAGTCTATCTGTACACTTTTACATTCTTTCAGTTTTCAATAAACCGTTATAGTACTTTATTGAGCTTCTTTCCATTTCGCTATTATCATCTGCCTATAAAATCTAATAATCTCTAACTTGAATACAATGAATCAAAATATGCCCGATTGGACCATCTACATTTTACTCAATTCCAATATCCCCCTTTCATGTCATATACAGTCAGAACTGTAATTACCTAACCATCCCGGGCTTTTTCATTTCACTTAGATCTACTATAACCAATATGCTTCCCATATCTCTAATGAATCTCTCCCAGTTCTCAACATCTGCATTTTTCTGTCACCATAATATTGTCAATTTAATTCGGAATTTCTTAATTAGTCTAGGCCAACACAGTCATTCTGTTATCACATATGAGGGTTTCTAACCCAGTACAGCATCAACCTTCTTATCCATTTTTCCTTTATCCTTTCTTAATTGATTATCCCCTTTTAGGGATCTTCACTCTAATCCAGTCTCACTCTTCTCTCACTTAATCACTTGACACTTATGCACCCTTAGGCTTTATCTTTGTGCGACTCTGACTAGGGATCAGTTACCACGGTCTGCAACGACGCAACTCAAATGCATGAAACCTATGTTCCAAATCGTGCCCGGATACATTACGTATTCTTCGGGCTCGATACCACCTAAATGTAACACCCACACCCGTAAGACCAAACTCGATATCGTTGGTGATATCCGAGTCCGTGTCCCACGAGTGGCGTACTACATCGATCGATTTAAAATTCAAGATACATTTTTTATAGCCATTAACTCCACGTTCACACGGCAAACACGGTAAGTAATTAAAATCCGTGTTCAATAAAAATCGATTTCAGTTATTACGGTCATCCAGTAATAATTACAATCACTCAAGGCAAGAAATATTACTACCACAATGGCTTAGTAAAAAAATACAATGCCTTGTTCTACAAAGGATTGCGGAATACAATTTACTAAAACACTAATGCGATACCTAACCGATCCCGACCTCTAACCTTTACTCGTCTACATGAGATATACTCCGTGTCAACCGGTATTCTTCAGACCGAAAAATAGATGCAAATTTTGGGTGAGTTTTGCGAACTCGGTGAAAACCATCATCGATGGTTCACTCAAATCATGCATTACGCCCGTGGCGTCTGATGCAATCTGATAATCATCAATTACCAATAAATAGTCAATAACGATATCCAGTAACAGTAAAACATTCACAGTAATTCATCCCATCACGAAAGTAGAACTTATCACATAACAGTTACTTATGCGAATGCAATGCATATGTGACTCTTTCCAGTTATTCAGTATTGTGCCCAAGTACTCGGTCGATTCGGGGGGACGCGTCGAGATTTTCTCCCTCGGGCTCAAGGCGGTCGATGCGATGAGAGCTCAAGCTCTTATCAAGAAAATAGCAACTTGGGCACGTCCATTATCCGATCATGCAATTATGCATGCGAAGGCATATTCAATGAATGTACAAATGCGTTTGGCTATAAAGCCCAGTGTATCAGTAAATCAATGATATGGCTATAAAGCCCAGTATAGCAGTGTTCAGTACGGTGGCTATAAAGCTCAGTCTACCAGTATCAGTAAAATCATACAATACAATCTCATACATGCCAGTAGTCATACAGTGCTCATTCAATTCACTTTTGCACGTAATTCACGTTAAGCATGTAAACAACCAGAAATTTGAGAAACCAACTAGGTTACTCACCTATTACTTCCGAGCTAATGCCGAAAAGCCTCTGTGACGTCGGTCAATCGACGCTTCAATTGGACCTCTATATGAATCAGAAAAAGTACGAGTCACTAAATATGAAATTTGTGCTCATGTTGATGAGATATGCATGTTCATGAATTCCCGATCCTAACTCAATATTTTCCCATAATAAAATTCTATCAAAAATTAGAAATCCATAGGCGCTGACGGTGCGCAATTCGGACCTCTATAGGTCCTCAATTAAATAAAACAGTGTTTACAAGTTCCGTCACTAGGGGCTACGTCAAATTCCCGTCTAAAAATTCCCGTTTTCTCAGAAAATGAAATTAAATATTCAACGAATCCGATGCCTCTGGAATCAGGTCAATCGGACGTCGGACGGGAAAGAAATTGACAAAAGAACAATTGTACCATTTAATATCAAAATAATAATCAAAAATAAAATATATATATATATATATACGGAAGCGCCCGCCTCGCGGGGGCGAGACGCCGCCCTCGCGAGGCGAAATCGCCTCATTCAGTCGCGAGAGCGGGGCGTCGCCCTCGCGACCAGACCCCTCGGACCTCGCCCTCGCGAGGCTTAACATCGCCCTCGCGAGACGGCCCTTCTCTTGCCCTCCTTCTTTCCAGATTACAAACTTACCTTCCAACTACTCTAACTTTTAGCACACAATTCAGAAAAATACCCACTATACCTCATTGGAAAGCTTATGAAAAGCTCTACAATTCTCTAGAAGACCATAAAAATCAATTCCAACCCTAAGGGTGTCAAATAACCCATCAAACCTTCTGCCTTCACAATTTCCCTCAACACAGGGCAGTACATTTACAATTTCATAACTCACTGATTCCTTAGTAATAAATTACCACAAAATATGCTCAATAAGTTCACAATGTCCTCTACAACTTTCATGAACAACCCAAAATCAAATTCTATTTCTAAACCAGTCAATTAATTCATTCAATGTCACTGTCCCTGAAATCCTTCAATATGGGCAGTAACCTTACAAGAAGTATAACTTCCAGTATACAAGTCAATAAATTCAGAACTTTATATCCCTAAAAAGATAACATCTCAAACTTCAATTTTTATGAAGCACTCAACATCCAATTCGATCTCTAACAATTTGAAAACTGTTATGGAAGTTTCTGTTATGATCAGCCACTCATAACCTAATGTAGGGTCAGTTTTTGAAAAATCATAACTCCCAATTCTGACTTCTAAAAATTACAAACCATATGTCATTTTCAAGGTAATCTTTTCCTCTACAACTTTTCAGAAGCTCACTCACACCAGTTCAGTCCACTTAAAATGTTAAAATTGCCTCTAATCAGTAAACTCACAAAATCACACTTAAGCTAGGTTTCATCCAAAATGCTCAAAACCAGTCATTAGTAATCAATTCATATCTCCCAATATACAATTCCAAAAATAGCAAGATCAGTATCAATGGAAAGATAATCAAATATGCTACAACTTCCATGAAGACCATTCTCCCTAATTCCATTTCAATTAATTCATAAAAATCAACAAAACTCAGATGTCATGGTTGCGGTTACTGTTCATAGGCAATAGAACAGTAACTTTCCATGCAAAATTTCACCCTTCTATCATTGGAATTCAACAACACCTATTTCACACTAAATTGGAGCCAACATCCCAAAGTTTCAGTGGCCACTAACCTTACCTCATTTGCATTTCTAAACAATAAATTATGAAGAAAACAGTAACATCACTTATAATTCCAACTTCCCAGATTTAAGGTTAACCTTAGTTCAACCACTTCCAATGCCTTTTTCACATCACTAGAAATCAAAATAAATACAAATTAAATATTACTCCAGTCATACATATATTAGGGCTAACACTGAAAAATTTACAGCATTTAATTCCTCCATTCAAAAACTCAATTAATTACCCTTGTTCAATTCAAAAATCAAACCATAACATTAACTTCAATGCATCTTCACCTAACCTCATCCCCTTTTCTTCAATTCTTTCCTATGCTTTCAAACTAATCCCACCAAGACCAAGCATGCATCTCCTCATCATCTAACTTTGGTGGAATAAAGGATGGTAGCTTAAAGATATGGAGAAAATGGAGAAAAGAAGAGCCAAATTTTCGATGGTTTTCAATGAAGAGTTTAAGTTTCGGATGGCTATAATGATAAAAGCCTTAAAACAATTCTTCCTTCCTTCTTTAAGCACACATGTCCGAGAACATTGAGAGGTGCATTTAATGTTGCCTTTTCAATGGCAACTTGTGATTGGTTTATTATTATAAGAAAATTCAAAGTATATTTATTTAATCCAGTCCAAAATGTTACTCCATTTAACTCTAATGACCCTACTTTCAGTCCCAAAATAATATACCCCATATTACAGTACCATTGGGTAGCGATTTTTGTTACTGAGAATCGACCGGTTCGCTAATTGGCGCTTTATCCGGTCCGAGGATTTCCAATTATTTTTCGAGAATTAATGAAATTCCTAAAATTATAAAACAGTAACGATGCACTCAAATGATTTTTCAATCACGACAATCACCTTTTTCTACCCTAAAACATGTTTAGGCCAGTCACCGGCGATTTTGCCGGTCCGAGAATTTTCTCCAGAAAATTCCAGAAAAATTCCTGAAAATCCCTTAAAATCGAAAACGCTTAACAGCGCACTCAAAATAATTTTTCAAATCCCATAACCACGTTTATCACAATAAAATACCGTTAGGCCCAATTACCGGGAATGTCATGAATGCATTTACCGTAATTCCATGTACACAATTGATACTGTGTATCGATCCTATTATGCATGAACAGTACTAAATATTCCCTATTAGTCTCATCCTATACCAATTTTACTATTTTACCCTTCCAGGAGGGGGTGGGATGTTACACTCTATCTATTATGCTAGTAAAACTCTTAACGATGCTCAATTGAATTATACCACAACTGAAAAAGAGTTATTAGTTGTTGTTTATGCATTTGAGAAATTTTGATCTTACCTTGTTGGCACAAAAGTGAAAGTTTTTACAGATCATTCAGCCATCAAATACTTGATTGAAAAGAAGGATGCTAAACCGAGACTTATTCGATAGGTCTTACTCCTTCAAGAGTTCGACCTAGAGATAGTAGATAGGAAGGGAACCGAGAATCAAGTGGCCGATCACTTATCAAGAATGGAGAACGCGAAAAGCTCTTCACCAAAAGTCGTTCAAATCAACGAGTCTTTTCCTGATGAAAGACTCTTCATGGTGAATGACAAACAAATCCCTTGGTATGCTGATTTCATTAATTATTTGGTATGTAAACAATTACCTCCTGATTTTACATATCAACAAAAGAAAAAATTCATGCACGATGTTAGAGCATATTTTTGGGATGAACCATATCTCTACAAGTTGGGTAAGGATAACGTATTGAGAAGATGCGTTCCTTTCGAGGAACAACAAAACATTATTTATCAGTGCCATTCTTCTCCATACGGTGGTCACTTTAACGGTGAGCGGACAGCAGCCAAAATCCTCCAATCTGGATTCTTTTGGCCAACACTTTTTGCAGATGCTCATAACTATGTAAGAAGTTGTGATGCATGCCAACGAGTCGGCAAGATCACTAAGAAAGATGAGTTACCTTTGACTAATGTTCTTGAAGTTGAATTATTTGATGTATGGGGAATTGATTTTATGGGTCCTTTTCCAGCCTCAAATAGAAACATTTATATACTTGTGGCAGTTGACTATGTTTCAAAGTGGGTAGAAGCAATTGCTTCTCCGACTAATGATGCAGGTGTTGTTACGAGATTTCTCAAGAAAAACATTTTCACAAGGTTCGGAACTCCGAGAGCCATCATCAGTGATCGAGGGACACACTTTTGCAACAAACAATTTGCTAATCTCGTTGCCAAGTACGGAGTCCGACACAAGGTGGCACTCGCTTATCATCCACAAGCAAATGGCCAAGCCGAGGTTTCAAATAGGCAATTAAAGCAAATTCTCGAGAAAACCGTTGATGCCTCACGAAAGACATGGTCAATTAAGCTAGATGATAGCTTATGGGCTTTCCGAACGGCATACAAAACTCCGATAGGGTGTTCGCCTTATCAATTAGTATTCGGAAAGGCTTGCCATCTCCCGGTAGAGCTGGAACATAAAGCATTTTGGGCCACAAAGCAATTGAATCTCGACCCAACTCTAGCCGGTGAACAACGTCTTCTTCAACTAGAGCAAATTAAAGAATTTCGTCTTAATGCATATGAGAATGCACGAATTTATAAGGAAAAGACAAAGAAATGGCATGACCGGCACTTAAGGGAGAAACACTTCGAACCGGACCAACTCGTGTTGCTCTACAACTCTAGACTCAATTTCTTTCCGAGAAAATTGAAGTCTCGATGGTCCGGGCCGTTTCGAGTATTGGAAGTTTTCCCCCACGGAGCCATTGAAATTTCACCTCTTAATTCTACACATTCATTTAAGGTGAATGGACAGCGCTTAAAGCTATATTTAGGAGGCGAAGTTGATAAGGGGATGGCAACCATTCAGCTCATTGAGGCCTGAAGAAAAAAAAACATCTAGCCAAAGACGTTAAAGAAAAGCGCTTCTTGGGAGGCAACCCAAGGATAGTATGGTCGCATAACCTCGCAGCTCCACCATCACCTTAGCGCGTCACATAGAGAAGCTCCTTCTTACCCTTTACTTTTTACTATTCTTGTCTTTCATTAACATTGAGGACAATGTTTCGTCTAAAGTGTGGGGGAAGGGTAGGTTAAATTTTGCATGAAATCTTCGAGTTTCAGTGGGTGAATGGTTCAGATTTTTCTTGGTTTTTCTGCTTCAAAGTGCCGCACCTTTGCTCTTGCTTGAACTTGAAGATTTTTACTTGTACTTGCATGTTTTATTTCAAAAACCCTTAACAAAAAATTTAAAATTTTGGTCTTTGTGTTTTTTTTTAAAGAAAAAAAGAAAAAAAAAAAAGAAAGCAAAGAAAAGATTTTCTGTTCTTGCATGCTTTTGCACCTTAAGTGTTTAGTTTTCTCTTTTGATCTCCCAATGATTGATAAGAATATGAGTATTATAGGTGAGAGTTAATTTGTGATTTTTGAATCATGAACTTGATGAATGTGTTTTTATGTGAGTTTTAAGCTTGATAGCTTTTGGATTGATTTTGAAACTACATTGTGTTAACTTAATAGACGATTGTCCCATGTGAGCTTTTGAACCTTCAACGCAATTCTTTGATGTGTGTTCATTCAATTATTTGTATTTCTAGAACTTGCTTTATATCTTGTTGAGACTACACTTTTACATGCATGCGTGAAGATGATAAAGGCACTTAGGATTTTAACCACTTGACCAAAAAGCCAACCCAAAGCATGTTATCCATTAGTGAGCCCATTTGAGCTTATTATCTGTTCTTTGCTTCACCATGTTTAACTTAACCTTTTCTTAATTCATATATCTTTTTAACCCTTATCATGGTTAGTAGAGCATTGCATTGTTTGAATTTATGAGAGGTAAAACACATTTGAGCCATAAACACTTGAGTGTTGGAGCGTATGATAATGAGAGGACCTATTATTTTGACATGGTATAGATTTTCTCTAAGTCTATTGTGCTATCTTGCTTGGCTCTTACATTTAAAGTGAGTTCATTATTTTTATGAATTAAATGTCGCGGGTTATTTCTTGTTTATAATCCTTGTATGTCTTTGAAGTTGTTGGGAGGTTGGGAGAAAAACTTTGACACTTAAGAAAATGTCCCCTGCATTTGCATATTTATTTCTTTTTGTTGTTTTTGTGTTTTCAAAATTTATGTTTTTAAGCTTTCTCGAGGACGAGCAAGAGCTAAGTGTGGGGGAATTTGATACAATCATATTTTATATATTTTTAGAACTTTATATTTAGCATCTTGCATGTGTTTTATGGATATTTATGGCCTTTTCATCATGTTTTATAATTATTAGAGTTTTAGACACATAAAATACAAAAAAATCCTTAATAGGTTGAAATTAACACTGTTTTTCAATTTCTGGCAGATTTGACCTTTGGTTCTTTGGATATTTTTATCTTGGGATCGGGTTATTAGAAAATTCTAAGATTTGGCAGGCATAATCTTGACTCATTGAAGAATGTTTCCACCAAGTTTTAGAACTTTTGGAGTTGTCAGTTGAGAGCAGTAAATTTGTGAAAAATGACAAACAAGTCCACAAGAGGAGGATCAGCGTTGGGTAGACCAAATTAAAGGCAACAATTAAATGGGCGTGAATTCAACAGCAATGAGTAACGTGAAAGCAGCTACAGACACGTGACCTAGGCGCAACTTCAATGGAATAGAGACACAAGGGATAGGAACAAAAATGATTTAATTCAAGTGAAGCCAGCGCAATAGGAGACCAGCAGAAATAAAGCCCCAATTAAAGCATGCCCATGTAACAGCGTGACCATATAACAGCGTGAAGCAAAGCATGGATTTAATTAAATCGGACAGAAGCTACAAGAGGGGCATGATCAAGGAGCAGGTGTGAGGAGAAAGAAATTAAATCAGGAGGATAAACTCAAGACAAGGAAGCCAAGAGGGACCCAGACGTGTGGAAGCAGCTGACTATAAGAGAAAAAAAAAACAAGACAGCACATGCTAAGCGTGGATAGAAGATTTGCGTGGAGGCTGGGAATTAAATGAGACAAAACATTAGCAGCTGACTACAAGACATGGATCACGCATGCAGCAAAGAGAGGACAAAAATAAATCACGGACAGGAGAGCTAGGTTGCACGCAAGAGAGGAGAGAGTAAGTTTTAAACATGATGTAGACCTTTATTTGTTTTGTCATGCTACAGTAGAATGGAAGCAAGAAGACAGCTGAAGCATGCATGAAGAAAAGGGGCGCAGACCACATATGATTGAAATCAGCTGGAGAGGACGTGGGTGAGCAAGAAAATCACAAGAAAAACTCCACCAAAAGACCCACCACGCTGGCAGACAAGAAGAGAATATGAAAACAAAATCTGGAAAAAAAAAACGCTGGAGTGGAAGGCGGGCCAGGAGCTGGAGAGGAGAGCTGGAGGATTGAATAAATAAAAGAAAAGGAACGCACAAGTGGGGGTTGCCAATCGTTACACACTACAAACAAAGGAAGGCACGCACATTAAGAAGGGAACTCACTTATTATTTAATTTATTCCACTCCACTCTACTCACTCAACGACACACACAAGGAGCTCTTCAATTTTTACTCTACATTGGGCTATCTACTTTACACCAAAGAAAGAGGCAAGCAAGAGAGCACTACTCAACACTCACTCTCCATTAACGTTACTCTCCACTCATTGGCCAAGAAAGCAAGCTTCTTCAACACTACTGGGACAGCTCTTTAACGCTACTGGTACAAGCATCAACGATATAAGAGAGGAGGACTCCAAGACCAAGCAATCTATCATTTGTTCTTCCATTCTTTCTATTCATTTCATATTCATAAAGCTTGCTTTTATTATTTTTATTGTTGCTACTATTATTATGAGTAACTAATCTTTTCATTCTAGGATTTTAATTGAACCCTTGATGTAATCTCGATTAATTGGTATTTTCTCTATTTAATTTCTTATGCCCGTTTTTACTTAAAGGTTTGATTATTGCAATTTGTTCTTAATGATTTTCATAATTTGATCACCTATGAAATTGATTTTCTTAATCTTTGTGTAACGTAACAGGGAGCAATAGATTTGGAAGAAAATTGCAATAGCTTAGGATCACATTCGTAGTGATTTGTGTCTAGGATTGGGAGATACCTATCCACCCTAAGTAACCACATTAAGATTGGTTCGATAAAGCAATCGTCGAATTATCAACAATTTACTATAGAAATATAGAAATTTGATTCGATGATTAGGATTACTAATGATCCGGGAGGGCTTAGTAATTAATTCTAAATCTTAGATTTTCAAACTCGGTATATGAATTAAACCTAGAAAATTTCGACACCGAGGTAAAATCAAGGGGGAAGTTAAATTCCTAGATTTTCATTTCATTGATATTTCTTATATTTTTATCTTGCTTTAATTCTCGTTTTTATTTCATTTTTCAAACCACAATCAATCAATCTTTTCTTTAATTTTTATGTTATTAGCTTAAATTAGAAGTTATTACGAGTATTACTATTTAACTAATTTGGTCTCCGTGGGATCGATATTTTTACTACTTGACGATAGAAACGTGCACTTGCGTTTATCACCGACACCCGACAACGAGGTTAAATGCAGGATCAATCTATAGAAGATATTGAAAAGAATATTCAACTACAATTGACCGAAGTAACAGACTTAATACATAAATTACATTTGATACCTTTAGACAATACAGAACAAGTATGTCCCGTTTTTTCACATGACCATAAAGATGAAATAATTATAGGATATGAATCTGAGTAGGATCAAGATAAAATTCGTGCATTTATTAAAAGACGAGACTCACAATGAGGTGAGAAATCAAAAATAATATCATGATCATCAATTTGTACTATATAGCCAACATTAGTGTTTAATTGAAACATAGTTCTCCATAAATAATTTAGAGTAATATCAATATAATATGGACTAATTTCAAAATAAAAGAGAATAATATCGTAAGGCATAAATAACTTGCTTGCAATTATAAAGAACAATAAATGTTGTGCTTGAATTATAGAATATGCATAAACAAATAAGTAATCAATAAGTGCATATAAACAATAATTAAAGAAATATGATAATGCTAATGTCATGCTGATGTTAATCAATGAGTAATTGCAAATCTTGTTGTAATTCTTGTCTATCTGCTTTTACTGAATTATAAATATATAGTGTTTGATCGATTTATTAAAAGTTGAGAACAATGATGTTGTTTGGCTAAATTTATATGCTCGGTATATAATTGAATAAACTTTTGTTGTTCTTTTTCGATTTCTAATTATTTGCTTAAGACTTCGTCGATAATCAAAATAAGCCATTATTTTTATTAAATAATAAGAACAGATAACTTTGATACAAGAAATTGGCGTGATATGATTATATCTTGAATACATTCATCTAAAAACTGAATTAACTCTGCTGCTTGATTCTTCATTATGGTTGCTGTGTTGATAATTTGTTGTGCATCTTCATATAGTGGATGATTGATAGGTTTTTGAAACTTTGGGTCTTGACAGATATTATGAGTTGTTTTATTACGAGCAATATATTTGATTTTGAGTTCTTCATAATGATCTTTCTGAGCATCTAGATCTTTTATTGTTTGCTTAAATGCACGCTTGATATGAAAATATGATTGTGCCATACTGAAAATTAAATAAAATGAGTTATACGAGAGAATAATTTATAGCTAATGATGATTGAAATAATAATGATACAAAATATTTTATGGATAATAGCAATGAATAATAATAGTAAGACAATAATAATTTCAATAATAATGTGACAAAAAGGATTCATAAACCAACTCTAACCTCATGCTTTTCGGAAATCGCTTAAACGTCAAAGGCAGACTGAGATGCAAAGAGAGAATTTTAGAGAGAAAGTTTATGTAATTCTTGATGTGTGTTTGGCAGACACACAAGTGTTCTATTTATATACGAAAAGGGGAATCACAAGGATAGACAAGAGGAGACATAAAA
Source organism: Erythroxylum novogranatense (assembly GCA_029891385.1). Lineage (NCBI taxonomy): Eukaryota > Viridiplantae > Streptophyta > Magnoliopsida > Malpighiales > Erythroxylaceae > Erythroxylum > Erythroxylum novogranatense. Next base: position 56,828,178 of record CM057226.1, on the reverse strand, counting down.
CAAAGTAAAGGACTGACCTGGACATAAAGAAAAAGTAAAGTAAAATAAAAATAAAGTAAGATGCTAAAGGTGACATCTTACAAGACATAAAGAAAAAGATTCGAAAGAAGAAAAGACAACTACGTACAGATGGACAGTCTTGAGAAAAAGACCTACATTATTGGATGCTTTGATGCTTTGCCTGTTTGTCTTTACGGACTATTCTTCAATAATGACGAGATCGTCATTCGTGGTGCTATTGGCATCTGGTACTTTGGATGATGTTGGACAGTTTCTACAACGATGAGTAGGATATTCTTGAATTTGCTTACATATTGCGTCCTTCCTTGCTGGACTTAGTTCTTGGAAACATTCGGACAGATCATTGAACGGTGCTCTGAATCTTTGTAGGACTTGTAATTCATTGGATAATATTGGATTTTTATAAGTGGAGGTCAATAGAATGTAATTGCCTCGATAATTGATCTTGATTGTTGATTCTGGAGTGATCTTTATGCATTGATTGTAGATTCCTTCTAAACAGTTCAAATTGAACTTATTGATTAAGTCCCAATTTAACTCATATTGTGGTGCTTCGTCGATAGGAGGGTACTAAAGATTGCTAACTCCGATTTGAAGAAAGGCAATTGTTGGTGCTTTGATTGCTGCCTGAATGGCATGTTCTGCTTTTGATGCTTCGAAGATAGGATAGATGCTATATACCTTAATGTATAATTCTCGTTCTTTTGTGAATCGATCCTTGTATTGCTTGATGACGTTGACTAATCCTGCTGGAAAGTCTGCTAGTAATTTCAAATCTTGGAGATAGATGGTATCTGCTAATCCACTTTGAAATAATAAATATGTTGTTAATGGGTCAGCTCCTGGAAAGATGACTGCTTTTGGTCCATATCGTCCACAATTTTGAGGGTAATACTAAAATTGCTTCATTTCAGCATTCCACTGATTTAATGATTGAAAACAGTCAATGAACATTTCTGAGGTTAATACTTTGGATTCTTCATGTAATGCTTTGGCTGGAACAGAATGGATTCTTTCCAGATTGATTGATTTTCCCAAAGAAATCATTTTTGAGACTGGTGGTGCTGGTGCTTGAAGAACTGCTTTATATTGTGGTCGTAGTGATGGATGCTGAAATTCTTGATAAGATTTTTCAGCTTCTGCTTTGGTGGAGAAACTCTTATGAATGATGTTGCTTTTGCTAGTAATATGAATGGTTGCTTTATGCCATTGGTCATAAATACCTGCAAAAGGTCCATTGTAAATAACATAATGCTTTGATTCTTGCTGATCAGCGATCTTTTGTGGTATTATTGATGATACTGTAAGAGAAGGTTTCATCGGAAATGAAACTGATTCTTTAGGTATGATAGAAGAAGTGTTTGGAACAATTGTTGGTGTTTGAACTGGTGATTTAGGAAGAACTTCTGGTACTGGTTTTGTGATAGAAGCTTGCTTTATAGTAGTTTGCTCCTTAGGTTTGAACATAAGGAGAGTTTGTTTGAGTCTTTCTAGATCTTTGGTAATAGCTTCTGTCTGGACTTGAATATTCATGCTTTGTATTTGTAATTCAATCAATTCTGCTTCCTTTAATGCAATGGTAGTTTTGAGTTATGCTATTAGTCCTTCCATTCTCTGGTTAATATCTCTGCAAGAAAATTATTAGCGGATTTAATATAATGAATATCAAATTGATACTGACCTAATTCAAGCTGCCATCGGATGAGTCGTCCTTGATTATAATTAGTGCTTGTAGTCATTTGATACTTAGTGAATCCACATAAATACTGAGAATCAGTGTTTATGGTGAATTTCACTGGTAGTAGATCAATGCGTCATTTTCTCAATGTTTTGAGACAGGCTAGTGCTTCTTTTTCATGAATGGGATAATTTAATTCCGAAGAATTAAATGTTCCATTTATGTACTTACAAAGATAGTGCTTTTTGTGCTTAGGCAGTTTTGCCAAAAGGCATCCTGCCCATGTATCATTGCTTGCGTCCAGTTGGACTAGTAATTGATCATTCGTCTGGTAATTATAGAGTTTAGGAAGATTCTTACAGAGAGTTTTTAGTCGTTGAACGGCTTCAGTATCAGCGATTGTCCATTGCCATTGCTGATTTGTGCTACATTTTTTCTGTAAAAGTCTTCTTTCTTTTGCTAAATCTCTCAAAAATCCTTGATCAGATATATAATTTAATAATCCTAAAATTGCTGAACTCGCTGTCTATTTGACAACTGATTAGGAAATTCTTGTAATTTTTGTAAAATATTAGGTTGTAATTGTAAATATCCTTGATGATTAAATTGTATTCCTAAATATTCAATAGTTTGCTGAGCAATTTTAGCTTTTCTTTTACTTAATATTAATCCTTTGTCTTTACAACGTTGTAATACAATTTTGACTTTCTTTAAATGATCTAATTTATTTTAATTGGAATAAATAATAATATCATCTATATACACAAAAGTAAATTCTTCTAATCTTATGAGATTATTATCCATAAATCATTGATATATACTTGGTGCTTGTTTTAACCCAAATGGTAAAACATTCCATTGATAATGCTTCTGAGGAGGACAAGTGAATGCTGTTAATGCTTTTGTATTATCATGAAGTCTTAATTGCCAATATCCTGACTTGGCATCTAATGTTGTAAACCAAATATGACCTTTTAGTTTGTTGATAATATAATCTTTTCGTGGTAATTTATAGGCATCTCCTATAGTTGCTTCATTTAATTTTCGATAGTTTATAACCATTCTTCGTTTTCCTCGTTTCTTTTCTGCTGAATTGTTCATATAAAAAGCTGGTGCTGAATGTTTACTTGTACTAGGCATAATTAATCCTTTTTCTAATAATTCTTTACATTCTTGTGTAAATTCTTTTACATCTAAAGGAGTACACGGAATATTATTTTTGATATTAATTTCCTGAAGAGGATCTTTTAATTTAATTTCAATAAGTTCTGTATTCTGATTCTTTTGTGGATCTAAAGGATTTTCACTACATACTTGATCTAAAGGAGTATCAACTTCTAATTTTATAGTTGTATTATTTAGTAAATAAAATGTAATATGTTAAGTTTTTCGTTAACTAATTTCAGTTGTTGATAATAGGATGTATGATAGATAGGTATCCGTAAAATAATGGACTTTTGATTTAGTTCCTTAATATACGGTGTTCTTAGAGTAATATAATGTAAATATTGACAGAAAGGATTATATAATTTGAGAAAATTATTTCCAATAATTAATGGAAATCCAGATTCTTTTTGATAGATAGAGGGAACTATAAAAGTGTAATTTTCAATAATAAGAGTATTATAATAACTAACATACCAGATGGAGTTAAAACTTCCATCGGCAATTTTTACTTGTAATGGTTTATTCAATTTTTTCCATTTTAATGCTAGTTGTTTTGATGCTATACAAATAGTAGCTTCTGTGTCTATATATGCATGTACTTTAGTTTTCGTGGTCTGAACTATTACTTGAATAAAAGTCGAATTGGAATTCGGTGTTTGATTCAGAGTTTTGGATAATTGATTCATGTGAAGAGGATTCGGATTCATAGATATAAAGGGTAGTATCAGTATTGTAATTTGATTCAATTGGTTCTAAATGATTTTCTAAGGCTGAATATAGAATTTGTACTTTATTGTTATATTATTTGTCTTTTTTCTTTGGACATTCATTTGCATAATGACCTTCTTCTTTGCATAACCAACCTTTACAATCTTTTTTCTTTTTAGGACAAAATTGTTGTTTTTTCTTATACTTAGGATTGTATTTGTATTTTCTAAAATATTTTGGGTATGTTTTTGGTTGATATTTCTGTGGTCGATATCTTTTCCATTTATACTTCTGTGAATAATTTTTCCTATATATTCTTGGGTTAAATATTTTCTTTTTCTTCTTATGGGTGGAATAATTTCTTTCACATCCATATTGTTGTGGTACGTCAGCATTTTGATCAAAACATAATTTCAAATTTTTTTGTTTTAGTGTTCGTTTTAATTTTGCTTCTAAACAAAATTCAACTAGTATATTACGTGTTACTAATATTGCTCCTCTTAAATTGTGAGCGATTGTATGGTTTTCTATTCGCTCATAAAAGTGTTGTTGTACCTTTATATTAAAAGGATATGGTAATTTTGAATAAAATATGAATATACATTTCTTATTCTATTCTTGGTAATTTATAATAGTGTTTCTAGAATTCACGAATAAAAGATTCTAAATAATAGATATCACATATCTGTAAATTATTTAAATGTCTTAATGCTTTTAATCGCTTGACTTTAAGAATATCTGCTTGATGAAAGATAATATCTTTTCCAAAAAAATCTTTATATATTTCTTCTCCGATTATATCAAATCTACCATCATCTGTTGTTTGACTAAGATAATGAGGGGTATTTTGTAATGTTTGAGTATTTTCTCGTAAAAAATCTTGTACTATTTCGGATGTTTTGTAAATAACAAAATTCCAAAGTGAATCTTGATTATCAGTTCTATTTCCAAAAGGATTTTCTACTTGTAATAATAATAGTATTTTTGCAAACCATTCTTGAAATATTTCTTCTGCATTAGTAGTACAATCAAGATTTAATATACTATCAGATCCTAATTTTGAAATTTTTGGTTTATATTCATCGGGATATTTTCGAATTTTTGTTCCTTTGTAGTAATATCCTTGTTGATTTAAAAAATCATCCTTATTGTCAGGTATCTATGAATAATTTGTAGGTTGAAATTTTTTTTACGTTTATCACCTAATTTTCCTTTTAGTTTTAATTCTTGTGTATTACTACTTTCTGGTTTTTCATCTTTATCCATAATAAGATCTTGATCCTGCTCAGATTCATATCCAATAATTATTTCATCTTTATGATCACGTGAAAAAACGGGACATACTTGTTCTGTATTGTCTAAAGGTGTCAAATGTAATTTATGTATTAAGCCTGTTACTTCGGTCAATTGTAGTTGAATATTCTTTTCAATATCTTCTATAGATTGATCCTGCATTTAACCTCGTTGTCAGGGTATTTTGTAATTACTAGCTCTGATACCATTTTTGGGGGCGGATTCTTTATTAATTGGTCATTAGTCTGTTGCATTTTTTCTGTCATTTGTTGAATTAACAATAATATTTCAATTTGGGTTTGTATTAAAGCTTACATTTTATGTTCTAATAATTATTGAGCTTGTACTATAGTGTCTAATTGTTGGGTGATACTTGTTAAAGTAGTCATAATTTTTGGATCAAATAGGTAGATAATGTAGAAATTTGATTTTGAATTTCGTCTAATTGTCTAGTTTGATTGGGTTCGGTTATTCTTATTGGTATTTCTATATGTATAGGTTGTTGATGTCTGGATAAGGCTGATCTAAGAAAAGGAATAGTATTGGGTGCTGATTCCGAAAAAGAATGTCTTCTTTCAAGTAATGGTGGTAAATAAAAGGGTTGTCATATTGCTGGAAGGGGTTGTATTTTTGGTTGTATTTTAATTCCTAGTTTTGCTACTTCTTGAAATAATTGGTCTAAATAAATTTGTTCAGATGTTTAAAATCAATACTATGATGAGAATTTGTTAGGCATAACTAATTTGATAAGTTAAAGAAAACGGTATTGACCTTGAGTCATAAGATTATCTCGATAAAATTTATATGCTATGGTGATAGTTTTATCTAATTCTGATGATATTAAGGGAATGCCTAATTTTAATCTAGTATTGAATTTTATTTTACCATATTGTAAATTTCCATTCATCATTCCTAATACTTGGTCATTAAGATTGTTCATTCGTTCATCGAGTATTGCCATTCTAATGGGAATATCTATTCCTTCTTGGAAAGTAGATTTTAATAGTATTTGTATTGTTGATAATTTAATATAACCAATTTTCTTTCTTTTAGATTCAGGTAATAGTTGTAATTGTCGATTAATTTGTTCAGGGTCTATTAAACTAATTCGTAAGTTTCCATTACATTGATCAATTCTAATGGGTGTTTCTTGAATTATTTTTCCAAAATAGATAAGATTTTGTCTATTAAAAATTTGTTTTAATGTTGACTTATGAATATCTTGTCCTTTCTTTAAATCTAATTGAGCTTTTGCGATTTGTTTTCGTTTTTCTTGATTAATTAAAGTAGAAAATTTAAAAGTTCCTAATGATTTTGTTAATTCTAAATTATCGACATCTAATATTGTTGAAGATTGAGAATTCATATTGAATGATAACAGTGATGATCGTCTCTAATATGTTCTAATTGTGCTAACAGATTGGTATATGCTTGATGTAGTCTTTGTACTGTTGATAAATGTTCTGTATATGGTCTTCTACCTAGTCGATTGAAACCGACAAAAATAAGATAATTGATTCGATCTTCATTATGATGAATATTATCATAATAATAATTGATAGCTTGTTGAGTATGTTGTATTTTGTCATCTAACTCTAAACAAATTGGACAACTCATAAGAATATTTAATCTAAGTCGTAATTAATGTCGTCATCGAGGGAAGATATTTAATCTATATCTTCCATTTCTTCATCAGAGGGAAATAATTGAGGGAGGGATTCTAATCAATACATATTATTTATATTTTGTTATATACGTGCTAATTTAGCTAATTCTTCTTCTGATTCTTCCTCGACTCAGACTCACAATGAGGTGAGAAATCAAAAATAATATCATGATCATCAATTTGTACTATATAGCCAACATTAGTGTTTAATTGAAACATAGTTCTTCATAAATAATTTAGAGTAATATCAATATAATATGGACTAATTTCAAAATAAAAGAGAATAATATCGAAGGTATAAATAACATGCTTGCAATTATAAAGAACAATAAAGGTTGTGCTTGAATTATAGAATATGCATAAACAAATAAGTAATCAATAAGTGCATATAAACAATAATTAAAGAAATATGATAATGCTAATGTCATGCTGATGTTAATCAATGAGTAATTGCAAATCTTGTTGTAATTCTTGTCTATCTGCTTTTACTGAATTATAAATATATAGTGTTTGATCTAATAAAATTCGTGCATTTATTAAAAGTTGAGAATAATGATGTTGTTTGGCTAAATTTATATGCTCGGTATATAATTGAATAAACTTTTGTTGTTCTTTTTCGATTTCTAAATAAAACTGAATTCTTTGCTTATGACTTCGTCGATAATCAAAATAAGCCATTATTTTTACTAAATAATAAGAACAGATAACTTTGATACAAGAAATTGGCGTGATATGATTATATCTTGAATACATTCATCTAAAAACTGAATTAACTCTGCTACTTGATTCTTCATTATGGTTGCAGTGTTGATAATCTGTTGTGCATCTTCATATAGTGGATGATTGATAGGTTTTTGAAACTTTAGGTCTTGATAGATATTATGAGCTTTTTTATTATGAGCAATATATTTGATTTTGAGTTCTACATAATGATCTTTCTGAGCATCTAGATCTTTTATTGTTTGCTTGAGTGCACGCTTGATATGAAAATATGATTGTGCCATGCTGAAAATTAAATAAAATGAGTAATACGAGAGAATAATTTGTAGCTAATGACGATTGAAATAATAATGATACAAAATATTTTATGGATAATAGCAATGAATAATAATAGTAAGACAATAATAATTTCAATAATAATGTGGCAAAAAGGATTCATAAACCAACTCTAACCTGATGTTTCTCGGAAATCGCTTAAACGTCAAAGGCAAACTGAGATGCGAAGAGAGAAAGTTTATGTAATTCTTGATGTGTCTTTGGCAGACACCCAAGTGTTCTATTTATATACGAAAAGGGGAATCATAAGGACAGACAAGAGGAGACATAAAACAAAGTAAAGGACTGACCTGGACATAAAGAAAAAGTAAAGTAAAATAAAAATAAAGTAAGATACTAAAGGTGACATCTTACAAAATATAAAGAAAAAGATTCGAAAGAAGAAAAGACAACTATGTACAGATGGACGGTCTTGAGAAAAAGACCTACATTATTGGATGCTTTGCCCGTTTGTCTTTACAGACTATTCTTCAATAATGACGAGATCGTCATCCGTGGTGCTATTGGCATCTAGTACTTTGGATGATGTTGGACAGTTCCTACAACGATGAGTAGGATATTCTTGAATTTGCTTACATATTGCATCCTTCCATGCTGGACTTAGTTCTTGGAAACATTCGGACAGATCATCGAACGGTGCTCTGAATCTTTGTAGGACTTGTAATTCATTAGATAATATTGGATTTTTATAAGTGGAGGTTAATAGAATGTAATTGCCTCGATAATTGATCTTGATTGTTGATTCTGGAGTGATCTTTATGCATTGATTGTAGATTCCTTCTAAACAGTTCAAATTGAACTTATTGATTAAGTCCCAATTGAACTCATATTGTGGTGCTTCGTCGATAGGAGGGTACTGAAGATTGCTAACTCCGATTTGAAGAAAGGCAATTCTTGGTGCTTTGATTGCTGCCTGAATGGCATGTTCTGCTTTTGATGCTTCGAAGATAGGATAGCTGCTATATACCTTAATGTATAATTCTCGTTCTTTTGCGAATCGATCCTTGTATTGCTTGATGGCGTTGACTAATCCTGCTGGAAAGTCTGCTAGTAATTTCAAATCTTGGAGATAGATGGTATCTGCTAATCCACTTTGAAATAATAAATATGTTATTAATGGGTCAGCTCCTGGAAAGATGACTGCTTTTGGTCCATATCGTCCACGATTTTGAGGGTAATACTGAAATTGCTTCATTTCAGCATTCCACTGATTTAATGCTTGAAAACAGTCAATGAACATTTCTGAGGTTAATACTTTCGATTCTTCATGTAATGCTTTGGCTGGAACAGAATGGATTCTTTCCATATCGATTGATTTTCCCAAAGAAATCATTTTTGAGACTGGTGGTGCTGGTGCTTGAAGAACTGCTTTATATTGTGGTCGTAGTGATGGATGTTGAAATTTTTGATAAGATTTTTCAGCTTCTGCTTTGGTGGAGAAACTCTTATGAATGATGCTGCTTTTGCAAGTAATATAAATGGCTGCTTTATGCCATTGTTCATAAATACCTACAAAAGGTCCATTGTAAATAACATAATTCAGCGATCTTTTGTGGTCTTATTGATGATACTATAAGAGAAGGTTTCATCGGAAATGAAACTGATTCTTTAGGTATGATAGAAGAAGTGTTTGGAACAATTGTTGGTGTTTGAGGTTCTTTGGTCTGAACTGGTGATTTAGGAAGAACTTCTGGTACTGGTTTTGTGATAGAAGCTTGCTTTGTAGTAGTTTGCTCCTTAGGTTTGAACATAAGGAGAGTTTGTTTGAGTCTTTCTAGATCTTTGGTAATAGCTTCTGTCTGGACTTGAATATTCATGCTTTGTATTTGTAATTCAGTCAATTCTGCTTCCTTTAATGCAATGGTAGTTTCGAGTTATGCTATTAATCCTTCCATTCTCTAGTTAATATATCTGCAAGAAAATTATTAGCGGATTTAATATAATGAATATCAAATTGATACTGACCTAATTCAAGCTGCCATCGGATGAGTCGTCCTTGATTATAATTAGTGCTTGTAGTCATTTGATACTTAGTGAATCCACATAAATACTGAGAATCAATGTTTATGGTGAATTTCACTGGTAGTAGATCAATGTGCCATTTTCTCAATGTTTTGAGACAGGCTAGTGCTTCTTTTTCATGAATGGGATAATTTAATTCCGAAGAATTAAATGTTCCATTTATGTACTTACAAAGATAGTGCTTTTTGTGCTTAGGCGGTTTTGCCAAAAGGCATCCTGCCCATGTATCATTGCTTGCGTCCAGTTGGACTAGTAATTGATCATTCTTCTGGTAATTATAGAGTTTAGGAAGATTCTTACAGAGAGTTTTTAGTCATTGAACGACTTCAGTATCAGCGATTGTCCATTGCCATTGATGATTTGTGCTACATTTTTTCTGTAAAAGTCTTCTTTCTTTTGCTAAATCTCTCAAAAATCCTTGATCAGATATATAATTTAATAATCCTAAAAATTGCTGAACCTGTCGTCTATTTGACAACTGATTAGGAAATTCTTGTATTTTTTGTAAAATATTAGGTTGTAATTGTAAATATCCTTGATGATTAAATTGTATTCCTAAATATTCAATAGTTTGCTAAGCAATTTTAGCTTTTCTTTTACTTAATATTAATCCTTTGTCTTTACAACGTTGTAATACAATTTTGACTTTCCTTAAATGATCTAATTTTGAAGTGAATCACACGTTAATACAACACTTAGAAAACGATATTAGAATGCACGAGAAGGGGGGTTGAATTGTGTATTCCCCTTTTTATAATTCTTTCGTAACTGTTTGTTAGAAATAAAAATCTTTACATAATTTTTTATAGATTCTGATTAATCACAACTTTTGAATACTATATATACAAGCTAAGTAATGATAAAACTTGAATCTAAAATAGAGATAAAGAGTAAGAGTGGTAGACACAGAGATTTATCCTGGTTCACCCCAAACCGTGGGCTACGCCCAGTCCTCAGAGTTTCTTCTGAGATTTCACTATCTCTTCAATCGTTACAAGTATTCTTTTGCGAGCCTCTTCAGGTCTCTACAACCAGTATTCTTTCACACTTAGCCTCTGCAGGCTATCTGTACAACTTTTCTCTCAAAAGAGTATTTGAACACTTTGTTACAGTAAAATAGCACTAAGCTAAATTGCACTTGATACTTTTTCAATCGCTTTTTCACGTTGTGTAATTTTTCTCACTATTTTGTATGTGTGTGTAAGTATCTAAGTCAGTAACTTTGCAATCTTCGACTTCAACTTGTATTTATAGCCTTCGTCTCCAACTGCTTCTTGATTCTTGATTCTTGAATCTTGAAAGAAACGGTTAATCAGTTGAGTTCTGTAACTAACTCTAACTGACTTTTGCGTCTGTTTCTTTTCTGCGTCTGAGTCTATATCTGCGTCTGCGTCTGCGTCTATATCTGCGTCTGCGTCGACTTCGTTTGACTTCAACTGTGTAGACTTCAACTATTTCAACTTCGTCTGTGTTCGTCTGTGTCTGAGTTCGTCTGTGCTTGAGTTCGTCTATGTTCATCTGTTTTGTTTTTCTTTTTATTTGATCTCTTTTTGTTATATATCAAAATCATATTTAAGTAAAGTCATCTTGACTTAACAATCTCCCCCTTTTTGAGTATAACAAATTATATACAAGAAAAACAAAAATTTCAGATTTTTCAAAAATAAAACAAAACTTATCTTCTTCCTTTCTTCGTTTGCTGTAGTCACTCCTTCGTTGTCTGAACATCCTCTTTTCTTCTGTTCATTTCCTTCTTTTTCTGCTCTCCCCCTATTTGTTATAATCAAAAATGATTAATGATGCTGGCTTTTCAGCAGTTCTGTTATCAGCTTCTTCAGATCTTTCACCGTCTCCTTCATTTCGTTGACATCACCACGTAATCTACTAAGCTCATCTGGTGGGTCAATCGATGAGGAGGCTTGATCAACATCTGTTGATGGAGGAGTGAAGGGAATTGAAGTAGTGTAAGCATCAGAGGATGGAATGTAGTCTTCATTAATCTCAAAGGTAGGTGGACGAATGAACGTTTCAGCTTCAGGAAGATCTAAGTCAAAAGGAGCAGGCAGCATCAGCAACTGTCTTCCTTGCAGGGGTGATGCTTGTGCTTGAATAGACAGTGTATTAGACAAAGGACTAATACGTAGAACTGTCTGAACAAGGAACTCAATAAATGTTCCTTTTCTTATTCTTCCCCCTACTGGACAGTCTTCCTTCTTATTAGTATACCTGCAACTCGCTTCATCTGGATTCTGTGCAGAAGCGCATGCCTCATCAATTGTTCGCACTTCTTCTACAATTTGATCTGCGGACAGATCATCACTGACATCTTCTTCAGGAAATAATTTTGACTTCCCTTTAGTAAAATCTAGTGGATATCTTGGCTGTATATCTGGTGCAACCATTATCTCTGTTTTCTCTATGATTGGGAAAATAGTACACGATTGGCAGGGACGTTTTGAAGGGTATGGCATAGTAGCAGCAAATGTCAAAGTATCGTAGAAAATCTTTTCATCTTCTTTGAGTAACTCCCATGTGTTACTATTAATCACCATAGGTTGTACCATAGCCACTATCTTCTTCACTGGTTGAACACCGATGGCAATAGCAGTCCTCCGTCTGGTAACTACTTCCACCATTTTAATCTTCAGCTTCTGTTTTCTCAAAAACTTATTGTAGTTGAATACCATCAGACACGGTTTATCATCATCCGAATCTGATACTGTTGTTGCATCTGGTTGTGCTTCAGTAGGAATCTCCTGAACCAGGCTTTCCTCCACTGGTTCCTCCTGTTGAGCAAAAGGGGTTTCTTGAATCGATCTTCGCTTCGGTTTATGTTTCTTCTTGAACAGCATCAATAGCTTCTTTCTCTTGACTAACTTCCCCAGCAGTTGAAACGATCTTCTTTCGACTAATCTTCTTAGTCTTTACCTCTGCTTCAGTCAGTCTTACCGATTTCTTTACTGGAGATTTTCCTCTCTCAGATTTTGATTTTCTCTTCCTCTCAGTCTCTTTGGCTTTTCTGGCTGTATCCTCTTCCAAAATAGAGACTAAGGATCTTGTGGCTCTGGGTGCACAAGATTGAGAGGTTTCTTCCCGACTTTGTTCTCTAGCAATCTTTTCTTCTTGTTGTCTCAGATTCCTAATCCTCGGTGATCTCTTCGCTTTCTTCATAACTTCGCTCAAAAGACTTTCTCCTTGTCTTTTTGGAGCACTTTGTTATGTCCTCTGGGATTGGCTTTCTTCGAAATGAGGACTTGCCTATTTAATGAGAGGTCTTCCTATCACTCTCCTTAGTTCATCCGCAGGCGATTTGGTACTCACTGGAGTTTAAGAACTTGAAGCGGGAGTCTTCTTCAATACATGCTCCCCCTCAGTTCTTGACTTCCTTGAAGAGTCGGCTTGGTCTTTGTCTCATCGTGCTCGCACCCATTCGTCAGATCATGTGTGCATCGATCTTGCTCTTCACAGAACAATTCTTCTAATTCCTCGTGCGATTTAATACCGATTCCTTAAAATCCTCGTCAGAAGCATACCATAAGGATAACTGGTTGATTCATTTATCCCCTTAACCATATAATGAAAGATTAAGAAGGGTAAATCTATGGGATTTCAATTCAGTAGATAGAACAAACATTGTTCATCTAGAGTGGTCACCAAATGTCTTGAACCAACTCTGGGAAGAATGCAATTAAACAAAATTGCGTGAAGAACCCTAGCCTTTGGAATCAAATTGGATGTCTTCCTCTTGTAAGTGTAAGTCGACTTGTACACTCTGTAAGTCGACTTACACGCGAAAAGCACCGATAAGTCGACTTGTATATTAGGTAAGTCGACTTATTCAAGGATCTGCATCGTTTCAATTATGCCCTAAAGGCAATCCCTTTAGCTGCTTTTATTCAAAGTCGTGCAGCAGACTTTATGAATAAATAAAGAAAGGCATATTTCATTAATTTGATATTCATTAACATTGTTTATGAATTGATATTGATATTTAATCGAATTAATGAAGTCCTTGATATATGACATAGCATGAAGGAAATTATGATGTGATCATACTATCGAGATTCCTATCATGTGCAATTATGTCAAGATTCAAATTATCCTTAGTCATAGGATTAACGAGACTAGACATCGTTAATCCGGATAGACTAGCATATGTCAAATTCCTTGATTGGATCAAGCAAAGGATCTCGTAAACCGTAAATATTGAGATATTTAGATTTGACATGTGGATGCTTACTAAGGGTAGTAAGTACATCGATGACTCGCCATGAGATCATCACATGGATATCTTATTCTAATGTCAGTGATAATCTTATCATAGCAATGGTACAAGTATCCTTAGACTTGAGGTACTCAAGGATATCTTGGATACTGATTCTGTGCTTTGACTCCATTCCTTGTTGCCTTCAGAGGTCGCCTCGTAGGGTGGTACTTGGGTACAGCTTGAGGTATTCGAAGGTAATTGAGTAGCCAATAAAGGATTCACCACTTCTGGAATAGCAGAAGAGATACCCATGGCCTCTTGTCAGGATCATTACTTGGAAGTCTTTGGCCAAAGCACATATGTCATGAAGAGTGTCTTCGTGGACATATAAAGTAATGAGTCCTAGGGCGAAACTGATATCACTGGGCTAGACTTAGTCTAGTGAGAGTTGACACATTGCCCATACTCATAACCAAGTGGGGTATAGGATGGTGAAAGGACTAATTGCACGGTAATTGTCTATAGAAGGGTTCGTAATCGTTCCCGATGAGCATGGGGTTCATTAGTCAAACCAATTACTTTCCGGTCAATTGGGGGTCATGATGTGTTGCTAGATGTCGCTCATGACTTGCTCAGATTAAGTGTTAATCTAAGTGGCCAACATAACCGGGAACCTAATGGGTCACACGCATAAGAGTGGCTCGGAGAATTCGTAAAATAGTTTTGGATAGTGATCCAATAAATGGAGAGCAATAGGATTAAATAGATCCCGATGGGATCGGGATATGTCCCGATGCGATTGCGACATCAGCATTGCTGAAAAGGGTCTCCAGCGATTTTTCGATACCGGGGCCCGGTAGGCCGGTAGAACCGACCCCAGTGTGACTGGACTCAGCAATTATATATATCAATTAATTAATTAAAGAATTAATATATATATATATATATATATATATGAATTTCGTTGCTTTTGGAGGAAGTTGCATTTGAAAAGTCAAATGTCATTATTATATGGCTTTATCTAAGGCCATATGTTCATCAACGTGGAGCATCCTCCTTCATTGGCTTTTATTAGTCTTTAAATGAGTTAATGACTAAATAAAAGTGAGATGAAAAGATGACTTAGTTGATGGTCGTCCGTGAGTGAGGTAGAAGAAAACTTACTTGTTAAGTTATGTTTTAAAAGGTGTTTTAAAAAATGAAGCTATATTATCTCTCTGAAATAGCAAGCTCACGAAGCCTTCTCCTCCATACATGATGTAGTCTTTAAATGAGTTAAAGACTAAGTGAACATGGAGTGGAGATGGCCGACGATGATGGTTGGGAGGTTAGAACTTAAGTGTTGAGTTAGTTTAGAAATTTGTTTCTAAGCTTTCCTCTCATCATCTACGTGAGTTTCTTCTCCTCTAAGGCTTCAGAATCGTCTCCTATAGCTCTCCAAGGACAAAGGTAAGATCTAGCAGTCTTTAATTTGTTCTAGCTATTCCCAGGTCAAAAGAGTTTGTCCCGGTTAGGTTCTCCGACCTCTGCGTGGATACCGTTAGAGACGGTCTACTTTGGTCGTTATGGTTTGACTTTCATATAGACAGATGGATCCTGGCTTTCGGGAACGTCCCGGCAACAAAAATTTTTGTTTTCCGCACCGCGAGTATGTGATACTTGCACCGGGATTTTCCTACAGTGGTATCAGAGCCACTTGTGTCGTATATGAAGACCAAATGATAACTAGGTCGGAGCTGCCTATTGAATGAGACGATGTAGCATGTATACTGTGTAAATTTCGAATTCAGTATAGGATGCATGGTTTCGAAATTTTTCTGCCCATATATGTTCATAATATGTTATTGAATATGCCTGCAAAAGGAAATAATTTATCAATGTGATTTGATATGGTTTTGCTAATTAATTCCCTAATGATCTAGTTGATGTGTTTGTGAACATTTACTGGACAGGCATGCTTGTAAATTCGAGAATAAATTGTAGAAAAATGTTTTTTCAGATTTTCTTTCACCGATATGTCCCTAAGATGTTTATAAATGTCTATGTGGATGGAAAATTGTTTTCAAGGTGATTGACTATTTATTTACGAATTTATTGTGTGCTGCTGGGAATTCCTGTGTTGGTGAACACAGATTCTGGATCAGCTAGGTTGCTGAGGTTGGATGAGTTTTTGTGGGAAATAAATCCTGGAAAAATTCATGGAGCATTTTGTGAACATTTTGTAACTTCAGTAATTTTCTCAGCAATTATTGAAATTGTTTCAATGATTATTTCGAGCAAAAGGCAGAGCTTGGCAGTTTTGAGAAAGTTGCAGGGACTGTTTTGTTTGGAATAATTGATTGTGTAATTTTTGGTTCCAATGCCTTGAATCAATTTTAATGTGATTAAAAATGTGTTATATTGATGTGGTATGCATGCCAAACATGATTTCCTTGAAATAGGGTTTCCAATAATTTTCGGATGTCAAATAGGTCACATTAGCATCTCGTTAGCTTATTCCGTTATCTTGCTCATTTTGGCCGTCGCAATTTTTGTGACATGTGCCGAAGTAGTTTTTTGATAGTGTGTAGACTAACTAGAGATGCTTAGCATGATAATTTGGTATTCTTGAATAATTTGGAAATCTAAGAGATCAATCTGTTTCAAGAATTTCATGTATAGTTTGACTATATGGCAAGCATGGAACAATGAAAATGTTTCATTAGCACATCAATATAAGGGTTAATATACTTGCTATATTGGTATTGTGAATTGGAAATGCACGGATTGAGAAATTAGCCGATTGTATAGCAATTCCTTGTGTAACTCGACTTATACAGTTGGATAAGTCGACTTACACGTGCCAGAGGAGTATAAGTCGACTTGTCCAAGTTATAAGTCGACTTGTATGAGCACAGTTGCATAAGTCGACTTCCAGTCCAGGTAAGTCGACTTGTGAGTTGAGTAACTAGACTTGTAGGTCTTGTAACTCGACTTAAACATGCTTAGGTGGGATGATGGATGATTTTAAGGATAGATTCAATGTGATTGATGAAACCTAAATCATTCATATAGTCATGATGACTATAATCCTACAGCTTGGATGAACCAGAGTTTCAAATCCCTCCTCGGAATATGAAAACTAACGCCTTCCATTAATATGGTAAGAACCAGAGTTCTTATAGGGCTAGGTTGTTGGGCAAACCCAAGCTCACTCTATACGGATATGTTCGAACCATGAAAATGTGATTTTCGGATTAATGGGTCGGTTTTCCTTTAAGCGTTGATTTGTTGAGCAAACTCAAGGTCAACGTGGACAGAGGTGAAATTGGGTAGCATACATCAGATGTATGCGCATCAAGTGTTGATAACCCAATGTATGTGCCACATCAACTGTTGATAGCACTGTTCGATAGTTGTGTCTAAGATGTAATTGGTATGTCTGATACCTCCCGAGACATAAGGTGGCTTGTTGGGCAAACCCAAGGTCATTCTCAATGTCGATTATCGATGATGAAATTGGTATGACCGATACCTACCGATTGAACTAAGGTGGCTTGTTGGGTAAACCCAAGGTCATTCTTAGCAATGTCGGATATCGACTCACTAGGACATTCTGTCATAATTTTCTTTGGATTCAGAAGAGGGTTATGGATTCTTGAAACTAGTGGGAGCCATATGCATGTCATGCAAGTCCTTATGATCATGCAGGCATTTCTATTCTAACATTCCTTCTCTCTATCGCGATTAGGTTGATTGAAGATGTCTTTCAGTGAGAATTTACGCTCTCTATTCTGGACTTAATTTTCTCGATTGGTTGAGAAATCTGAGAATTGTTCTCAGATCTGAGGAACTAGGCTGAGTCCTAGATGTTCCACTTCCTGATCCACTTGCTGTTGATGTTTCTGATGAAGATCAGAAAGTAGAAAGTGCAGCCAAAAGAAAACCAAAGAAACTGCCCCAAAAGGAACCTGCTTTCATTGTGGCAAGACTAGCCACTGGAGGCGAAACTGTAAAGTCTATCTGGAGTCCCTGAAGCAGAAGAAGGCATCAGATGCCTCGACTCCTTCAGATATGTTTGTCATTGAGGTTAATACTATTTCTGATCAAAACATATGGGTATTTGATACCGGTTGTAGCTCACACATATGCACTGATATGCAGGGCCTTAGGGATAGTAGTCAGCTCATAAAGAGAGAACTAGACCTTCGTGTAGGCAATGGAGCAAGAGTTGCTGCATTGGCTGTAGGCACTTATGTCTTGTAACTCCCCACTGGGCTTGTAATCAAATTGGATGAATGTCATTTTGTACCTGTTTTAACAAAGAACATATTGTCTGTTTCTTGTTTAAATAGAGCTGGTTTCCATTGGACTTTTAGCAGCAATGGTTGTTCTACCAGTTCGAATGGAATGCTCTATGGTACTGGTACATTATGCAATGGAATTGACATATTAGATATGTCACATCCAATTATGAATGTCAATGACGCGAAGGGACATAAAAGAGATAATTTAAAAGCAACTTATTTATGGCATTGTCGCCTTGGCCATATAAATGAGACACGCATCGCTAAGCTCCATAAGAGTGGAAGTTTAGGGTCATTTGATTATGAATCATATGACATATGTAAATCTTGTTTATTAGGCAAGATGACTAAGTTACCCTTTAAGGGAAAGGGTGAACGAGCAATTGGAGCATTAGACCTAATACATTCAGATGTATGTGGTCCAATGTCCATCCATGCTAGACGTGGTTGTCTTTACTTCATTACCTCTATCGCTGATGATTCTCGATATGGGTACCTGTATCTGAGGAGATACAAATCTGAAGCATTTGAAAAGTTCAAATAATTCAGAAATGAAGTAGAAAACCAACTTGGGAAAAGTATCAAAACATTACGATTCGATCGTGGTGGGGAATACTTAGACCAACAGTTTTTGGATTATCTCAGAGATAATGGGATTTTATCTCACTGGACTCCACCTTACACGCCACAGCACAATGGTGTGGCTGAAAGGAGAAGTCGAACCTTGTTAGACATGGTGCGATTGATGATAAGTTTTGCACAGTTTTGAGGGTATGTGCTTGACTCAGCTGTTTACTTGTTAAACAGAGTTTCATCAAAGTCAGGTGATGTTACTCCATATGAGATGTGGACTAACAGAAAGCCCTATCTTTCTCAGTTGAAAGTTTGGGGTTGTCCTGCTTACGTGAAGCGGATACAGTCAGATACACTTGATGTAAAGGCGGCAGTGTTTGTTCGTAGGATATCAATTCTACCTTGCTGAGGAACAAAAGTTGTTTGTTTCAAAGCATGCTGTTTTCTTAGAAAAAAAGTTTCTTTTACAAGAAGACAGTGGGAGCAAAGTTGAATTTGGAGAAGTTCAAGATGCTCGAACAAACACAGATCAACTGCCTGATTTTGAGACTGTGACTCATACAGATGAGATAACAGTTCAACCTTTTACTACACCAGCAGTTAGAGGTCACGAGGGATACGATCTGCATTAGAAATATGGATTTCTCATGAGTGAACAGAATGACGATTGCTCATAGAAGATGATGAGCCTACTACTATGAAGAGGTTCTCAAGAGTTCGAGTCCGAGAAATGGCTTCGTGCCATGAAAGTGAAATGGATTCCATGTAAGAAAACCAAGTATGGACTTTGGTTGATGCACCAGAGTGCAAATGGGTTTTCAAGATGAAAACCGACATAGAAGGTAATGTGATTACCTATAAAGCAAGGCTTGTGGCTAAAGGGTTTTCGTCAAAGACAAGGAGTTGACTACGACGAGACCTTCCGCTCAATAGCAATGCTTAAATCCATTAGGATACTCCTAGCCATTGCCACTCATTACGATTATGAGATATGGCAAATGGATGTGAAGACAGCTTTCCTGAATGGAAATCTAGCCGAGGATGTGTAGATGACACAACCAGAGGGCTTCACCTCCTATGATGGCGAAAAGGTATGCAAGCTTCAGAAATCCATGTATGGATTGAAGCAAGCATCCAGGAGTTGGAATATCCGTTTTAATGAGACAATCAAAGAGTTTGGTTTCTCACAAAATCCGGATGGACATTGAGTGTACAAGAAGGTTTATGGGACTGCAATCGTATTCCTTGTGTTATATGTAGATGACATATTGTTACTAGGAAACGATATCTCTATGCTACAATCTGTTAAGATTTGATTGTCCAAACAATTTGCCATGAAAGACCTTGGTAAAGCAATAAAGATTTATAGAGATAAATCAAAGGTTGCTTGGTCTTTCACATTCAACGTACATAGATAAGATGCTAAAGAGGTTTAGCATGGTACAATGCTATGTATGAGATCCGATGTATCGCATGCTCTAAACGTTACGAGTAGATACCAATCGGAGCCTAGTGAGGGTCACTGGGTGGCTGTCAAGAATATCCTCAAGTACTTGCGAAGCACTAAGGATGTTTTCTTGATATATGGAGATGGAAATCTCCAAGTGAGCGAGCATATAAATGCCAATTCCAATCTGATCAGAATGATTCTGAATCATAATCAGGTTATATGCATTCACACTGAACAGCGGGGCGGTCAGTTGGAAAGAGTTCCAAACTGAAGATGACTGTCGATTCAACAACCGAGGCAGAGTACATTGCCGCATGAGATGCGCAGAGGAAGCAGTTTGGATCAAGAAGTTCATTACTGAACTTGGTGTGGTTCCTAGCTGTGATGGGCCTGTACGATTGTATTGTGATACAATGGGGCTAGTGCGCAGGCAAAGGAACCAAGGTCTCATCAACAATTCGAACACGTACTCTGCCGATTCCATCTGATTCGGGAGATCATTGGTCGGGATGATGTCCTGATAGAGAGAATTCCCAAAGAGCAAAGTGTTGCTGATCGGTTGACAAAGCCATTGTCACAGAAGAATTGTGATTCTTCTATACTCGCTTATGGTATTAGATACTCAGGCGATTGGCTTTAGGTCAAGTGGGAGATTTGTAAGTGTAAGTCGACTTGTACACTCTGGTAAGTCGACTTACACGAAAAAAACCGATAAGTCGACTTGTATATTAGGTAAGTCGACTTATTCAAGGACGATCTTCGTTTCAATTATGCCCTAAAGGCAATACCTTTTAGCGCTTTTATTCAAAGTCGTGTGCGGACTTTATGAATAAATAAAGAAAGGCATATTTTATTAATTTGATATTCATTAACATTGTTTATGAATTGATATTGATATTTAATCAATTAATGAAGTCCTTGATATATGACATAGCATGAAGGAAATTATGATGTGATCATACTATTGAGATTCCTATCATGTGCAATTATGTCAAGATTCAAATTATCCTAGTCATAGGATTAACGAGACCGACATCGTTAATCCGGATAGACTAGCACATGTCAAATTCCTTGATTGGATCAAGCGGTGGATCTCGTAAACCAGTAAATATTGAGATATTTAGATTTGACATGTGGATGCTTACTAAAGGTAGTAAGTACATTGGATGACCTTCCATGAGATCATCACATGGATATCTTATTCTAATGTCAGTGATAATCTCATCATAGCAATGGTACAAGTATCCTTAGACTTGAGGTACTCAAGGATATCTTGGATACTGATTCTGTGCTTTGACTCCATTCCTTGTTGCCTTCCAGAGGTCGCTCATAGGGTGGTGCTTGGGTACAGCTTGAGGTATTCGAAGGTAATTGAGTAGCCAATAAAGGATTCACCACTTCTGGAATAGCAGAAGAGATACCCATGGCCTCTTGTCAGGATCATTACTTGGAAGTCTTTGGCCAAAGCACATATGTCATGAAGAGTGTCTTCAGGGACATATAAAGTAATGAGTCCTAGGACGAGAACTGATATCACTTGGGCTAGACTTAGTCTAGTGAGAGTTGACACATTGCCCATACTCATAACCAAGTGGGGTATAGGATGGTGAAAGGACGAATTGCACGGTAATTGTCTATAGAAGGGTTCGTAATCGTTTCTGATGAGCATGGGTTCATTAGTCAAACCAATTACTTTCCGGTCAATCGGGGTCATGATGTGTTGCTAAATGCCGCTCATGACTTGCTCAGATTAAGTGTTAATCTAAGTGGCCAACATAACCGGAACCTAATGGGTCACACGATAAGAGTGGCTCGGAGAATTAAGTAAAATAGTTTTGGATAGTGATCCAATAAATGGAGAGCAATAGATTAAATGGATCCCGATGGGATCGGGATATGTCCCGATGCGATCGCGACATCAAGATTGCTAAAAAGGGTCTCCAAAGGATTTTTCGCACGGACCGGTAGGTGTAACCAACCCCAGTGACCGGACTCAAGAATTATATATATCAATTAATTAATTAAAGAATTAATATATATATATATATATATATATGAATTTCGTTGCTTTTGGAGGAAGTTGCATTTGAAAAGTCAAATGTCATTATTATATGGCTTTATCTAAGGCCATGTGTTCATCAACGTGGAGCATCCTCCTTCATTGGCTTTTATTAGTCTTTAAATGAGTTAATGACTAAATAAAAGTGAGATGAAAAGATGACTTGGTTGATGGTCGTCCGTGAGTGAGGTAGAAGAAAACTTACTTGTTAAGTTATGTTTTAAAAGGTGTTTTAAAAAATGAAGCTATATTATCTCTCTGAAATAGCAAGCTCACGAAGCCTTCTCCTCCATACATGATGTAGTCTTTAAATGAGTTAAAGAATAAGTGAACATGGAGTGGAGATGGCCGACGATGATGGTTGGGAGGTTAGAACTTAAATGTTGAGTTAGTTTAGAAATTTGTTTCTAAGCTTTCCTCTCATCATCTACTTGAGTTTCTTCTCCTCTAAGGCTTCAGAATCGTCTCCTATAGCTCTCCAAGGACAAAGGTAAGATCTAGCAGTCTTTAATTTGTTCTAGCTATTCCCGGGTCAAAAGAGTTTGTCCCGGTTAGGTTCTACGACCTCTGCGTGGATACCGTTAGAGACGGTCTACTTTGGTCGTTATGGTTTGACTTTCATATAGACAGATGGATCCTGGCTTTCGGGAACGTCCCGGTAACAAAAATTTTTGTTTTCCGCACCGCGAGTATGTGATACTTGCACCGGGATTTTCCTACACCTCTCCCATGGATCATTGGTGCCATATAGTTGCCTTCTGATATCTTCTTCTTTCATACCGACTTGGGACATCCATCCGGCCTTGGTAGATAGTGTCTCACCGACCGATGGACAATCAGTCACCTTTTTTATCAGCTCCTTTGTCACAACAACAGATATTCTATCTACAGATGATACGATAGTGTTGTCTACTAGACGGGCGTTCTTCCAAAACTCATATACCTCATTCGTGTATACTGGTTCTTGTGCCTGGAAGAAGTTCCTTTAACCAGCTCTTATGATTTCTGGTTCTACATCCATGCCATCTCTTCTTAGTGACTCGAAGTTCACATGTCTTCCATAAATCATAGCTGCTTCCATTGTATAGAGCAAAAACTGTCTTCTGGAAAGCTTTTTTAGTGAGATGTTTTGAGAGAATTGGTAAAGCAGAAATGAACCGTCTGGAGATGATAAAAGAACGCAATAATTTCAGCTTCAGTCTACTTGTAGGGTTATAGTCCCGTGAGTTCTAGAATCATTAAGAACCTCGAGATTATCAGATTTTTCCCTCCGAAAATCTTCCTTGTGAGAGAAGTTACCAGCTGTAACTCACTGTGTCTAACGTCGTTAGTTTTGACGTTACTTTAGCCTGGTCGTTCACTTAAAATGACCATGTTAAGGTTGCGTCTTATCTTCTGGAACCGTTCTTCACTCAGTGGTTTAGTGAAGATATCTGCCCACTGAAGCTTTGTTTTAATGAACTGTAGAAGCACCACCTACCTCTGAACATAGTCTCTCAGGAAATGATGCCTGACTTCTATATGCTTCACTCTGGAATGCTGAATCGGATTCTTTGATAGATTGATTGCACTGGTGTTGTCTCAATAGATTGGAATCTCCTCTTCTTGAACTGAATAGTCTTCGAGTTGATACTTGATCCATAACGTCGTGAGCAAAGAATCATGCAGACATATATATTCGCTTCACGGTTGATAGAGCAATTGAGCTTTGTCTCTTGCTTGACCAGGAGACTAGATTTCCTCCAAGAAAGTGACATCCTCCACTTGTGCTCTTCCTTTCAATTCTATCTCCGGCATAGTCCGCATCGCAATATCTGATTAATCTGAAATCTTTACCTTTCTCAAACATTAAGCAAAGATCAGTAGTACCTGCGAGATATCTTAAAAAAATTTTAACAGCAATAAAATGAGACTCTCTAGGATCGGCCTGAAATCTTGCACACAAGCATATACTGAACAGAATATCAATTCTACTTGCTGTAAGATACAGTAAAGAGTCGATCATCCCTCTATATAGGGTTTGATCCACCTTCTTACTAATTTCATCTTTCGACAAAAGGTTTGAAGGATGCATCGGAGTCACCATAGGCTTCACTTTATTCATATCAAATTTATTCAACAACTCTTTCACATATTTTTGTTGATGAATGAAGATCTTCTCCTCGGTTTGCTTAACTTGCAATCCAAGAAAGAACTTCAACTCACCCATCATACTCATTTCAAATTCTTTCTTCATTAGACTTTCAAACTTCATGCATAACTCTTTTGAAGTAGCACCAAAAATGATATCATCAACGTAGATCTGTACTAAGATAAAATCATTCTGAAAATTCTTCCTAAAGAGCGTCTTATCAACTTGACCTCTACTGAAACCATTTTCAATTAAAAAGGTACTCAGACGATCATACCAAGCTCTAGGAGCTTGCTTCAGACCGTATAAGGCTTTATGAAGTCTATAGACATAGACTGGGTTTTTAACATCTTCGAAGCCAGGTGGTTGCTTCACATACACCTCTTCATCTATAAAGCCATTCAGAAATGCACTCTTCACATCCATCTAAAACAACTTTATATCATGGCAGATCGCATATGCCAACAAAATCCTTATAGCTTCGAGTCTCGCTACTGGAGCATATGTTTCATTGTAGTCTATTCCTTCTTGCTGATTATAGCCTTATGCTACTAATCTAGGCTTATTTCGACTCACTCTTCCTGATTCGTCTAACTTATTCTTAAAAACCCATTTGGTTCCTATAATGGATTTCTTAGAGGGTTTCGAAACTAAGGACCAGACGTTATTCCTAGTAAATTGATTCAGCTCCTCTTGCATGGCTAACACCCAAGCTTCATCTTGAAGAGCTTCCTCAATCTTCTTAGGCTCTACTTCAGAGATAAAAGCTACATTAGCTTCTCTTCTGAATCTGGACCTTGTCCTAACTCCTTCTGAGGTCTCTCTGATAATTAACTCTTCTGGATGAGAACTTTTATACTTCCAATCTCTTCTTAGTTCAATAGTTTCTGGAATATCCTCAATTTTGTTCTCATGAGTGTCTGATGAAAGAGTTTCTGTGGCATCATCTAAGTTATTTGAAGGACCTTCATTCTCCATATCATCTTCCTTATGGGGTTGGGAACTATCATCAAACTTGACATGGATGGTCTCTTCAATAGTCTTTAAAGTAAGGTTGTAAACTCGAAATGCCTTAGACGATGATGAGTAGCCTAGAAAGATTCCTGGATAGGTCTTCGAATCGAATTTATCCAACAGCTCTTTTGTATTCAAAATGGAACATTTGCACCCGAATGGATGAAAGTAAGATATGCTTGGTCTTCTTCCATTCCATAACTCATAAGGAGTTTTCTTTAACATGGGTCGCAACAGAATTCTATTCTGAATATAGCATGTTGTATTCACAGCTTCTGCCCAGAAGTACTTAGGAAGATTCATCTCACATAGCATGGTCCTTGCCATCTCTTGAATCGTCCTATTCTTCCTTTCAACAACTCCATTCTGTTGTGGAGTTCTAGGGGCCGAGAAGTTGTGGAAAATTCCATTCTCCTCACAGAATACTCTAAACTTCTCATTTTCAAATTCTCCACCATGGTCAATCCTGATACTGGCTATAGACATTCCTTTTTCATTCTGTAACTTTCTGGATAAGATTCTAAAGCACCTAAAAGACTCATCTTTGTGTGATAAAAACAATATCCAACAAAATCGAGTAAAATCATCAATAATAACAAGTCCATATTTCTTTCTGCCAAGACTTATTGTTCTTGTGGGACCAAATAAATCCATATGTAACAATTCTAAAGGTCTAGATGATGTTACAGAACTTTTAGAAGAAAAAGAGGTTTTAACTTGTTTTCCTTTCAAACAATTTTCACAGAAAAATTTTTTGTCAAAACTTATTTTTGGCAAACCTCTTACCAAATCATGTTTTACCAATTTTGAAATATGTTTCAAAGAGACATGACCTAGCTTTTTATGCCAGATTAGTCTTTCTTCTTCAGATGATAGAAAACATGAAATATTTTGATTTTGAAAATCTTCTAAATTGATTTTATAAAGATCGTTTCTTCTCTTGGCAGAGAAAAGTATAGACCCATCTTTGTTTCTGACTTCGCAAAGATTTTGATTGAATGTAACTGTGAAACCAGAATCACACAATTGACTAACGCTAATCAGGTTATGCTTCAGACTATCAACAAGCAGTACATTATTTATGCATGCAAAGGAATCTTTACCTATTTTCCTGATTCCAATAATTTTGCCTTCTTGGGTTGTCTCCGAAAGTTACTTGATCCTCCTTCTTATCTTTCAAGGTCTAGGAACATAGACCTTCTTCCCATCATGTGTCGCGAGCATCTACTGTCTAAATACCAATGGTGCTTGTCGTATCTTCTAAGGAAGGATATCTGCAGGAGAAACTATTTCATTTTCTTTGTACTTTCTGTGAAAGTAGCTAAATCAGCTGATAGATTCTTAATCCTTAGTTTAAGTTGATTGATTTCTCCTGATCTGTCTACAACTTTCTTTTTATCTTCTAACTGTTTCTTTAGACAAATATTTTCTCTCTCTATTACCTCAGTATGTCTAATATTTTCTGCATATTTTTTCTTTAACAGCTTGTACTGTTTCAGAATAGCATGAGAATCTTCTAACAATTCTAAGTAGGCATCATGCAAATTATCGTAGTCAGATTTTACCTCCTCATCACTATTTTCCTTGGCCATCAGGCAGATGTTCGCATGTTCTGATGACTCGGAACCTGTATCTGATTCTGATGAATCTAGGTCCTCCCATGTTGCCATCATGCTTTTCTTGCCTTCTCTACTCTTTTTTGGTTTCTTTGTGAGAGTAGGACATTCAGACTTGTAGTGTCCAGGCTGATTGCACTCGTAGCAGATGATAGAAGACTTCTCTAGTTTAGCTTCATCTTTCCCATTCTTTCTAAATGTCTAGTTCCCTCTGGACTTCTTCTTCCACATGCATCTTATCTTTCTGGAGATGAAAGATAATTCTTCATCTTCATCACTTGACTCTGGTTCTGATTGGCTGGAGTTGTCATCCTTTGATTCTTCAATTTTCAACGTTTTTGATGACCTCCTCCTTTTCTGAGTCTTATGATTCTTCTGTCTGGCGTTCAGTGCTATCGACTTGTCCCGCTTGGGCTTGTCTTCAGCTTCGAGTTCAACTTCATGAATCTTCAAGGATCCCAGCAACTCATCCAACTTTAACACGCTCAAGTCTTTTGCTTCTTGCACCGTAGTAACTTTAAGTCTCCATCTCTTAGGAAGACTTCTTAGGATCTTTCGAACATGATCTTGATTGTTGTTTGTCCTTCCAAGAGCTTTCAATCCATTGACAATTGTTTGAAATCTTCCAAACATTTGATCAATAGATTCTTCATCTTCTATCCTGAAAAGTTCATATTGATGCACAATAATACTTATCTTGGATTCTTTAACTTGGCTTGTGCCTTCGTGAGCAATGGACAATGTGTCCCACATGTAACATCCCGTTACTGATAGCAAGGATATTTTGGTAATTGGGACAAATTGGTAGGTTTCATTGCATTCACTGATTGAGCATGTCATTGGCCTCTAATTATAGAGGAACAGGTTTATTGCATATGCATTTATTCATAGGTACATGCATTCATGGTTTTTCGGTATTTTAATTATGAGCATGAACTGACTGAACTGACTGGCTCGTGATTAATTGAGAAATTAGGAGTAATTGGGCTCGAATGACTGATTTAGAATATTTTAAGAGTGATTGGCTATTGATAGTGGCTTGTAGGAAATTTTCGAAAGATTCGGGAGAAAATGCCCGGACCGGAAATTTTTGAGTGACAGACCGATTAACCGTATGAGACTGAAAGAATTGTCCAATGGCAAAGGAAAAATTAGAGTTATACTGTTAGGAAATAAAAATGTTGAGCTATTGAAATTTAGAGACTAAAATTTGAACTGAATTGGAGACTTATGTCTATAAATACTTAGGTTTGAAATTTGGAAATTTTTCCTAAGGCAAATCGCTTCTTCTCTTCCTCCTCCCACGGTGTCCGTTGATCCTTCCCATCGGTAAGGTTCTTCGATTTTCCTTGTGGTTTTCTCCTCATTGTGCAAGGCTAACTTGTTTATTGTGGTTGTTGAAGGTTGAGAAGCTTTGAGAGTGGTTAATCGGTGATTGGAGAAAGTTTTAGGGTTTTGGAAGATTTGTGGATTTGAGGCTTGATTTGGTAAGTTAGTGGCTTTAATGTTGTTATTAATGGTTTTTGATGCATTTATGGAATTTATTATGGTTGATTTGGGTAGTTGAGAGTGTTTAATGGTGATTTTTAGAGAGAGAAATGGATAGATTCGTCGGAGAAGACGATCGGACTTCGCACATCGCAACGTGCGCTGAGGGCTTCGTCGCGACGAGTAATTAAATTATTCGTCGCAATGAGCTCGGTTGGACGTCGCGACGAGCGTGGAGTTATCGTCATCATTTAACGGTTCTTCTGCGTCGCGATGAGCGAACCTTCTGCCATGTGAAAGCGATTTCGATGGATTGTATTTTAGTTTATTGGGCATAACTTTTGGTATAGACCTCCAATTGAGGTGATTCCGATTCATTGTGAACTAGGGAAAAAGGTCTACAATTGAGGATAATTATGGAAGTTAGAATTTAATTTAAATGGCATTGATTTATAGAGATTAAGGTCAATTATGGTTCCTATTGTGACCTAAGTATTGAATTGTGACTATTGGAGTTTTAAATTGGGATTTTCTATAGAGAGGTTCTGATCCAATGGATAGGGAATTGCTAGGGAGATCGAATTGAGGAAAGTGACTGAATTTTAGGATTGGATCAATCATTGTCGATCAATTGAGCGAAGAGTTAGAATTGGGCATAAGAGTTCAAAATTGGGTTTTAGCGCCGGAAAAACCATGAACATGCATTGTACATAATTTCATTGAGACATATGCATCACTGAATTGTTTAATTGAGCATTTAGTAATGGGACTGTATTTAACTTTTATAGAGGTGTCGTTGGATCATCGTTCCACGGACATTCTTTGGAACTTCCAGCGCAGCTTTCTGTTTCTGGTGAGTAACCTGTTGGTTTCTCAAATTCCTGATTGTCTAAATGCTCGATGTGAATTACTTGCCAATGTGAATTGCATGATATTACTGTACTGGATTGGATTACTGTATGATTATTTGCAAAGGTGAACCGTATGATTACTGAAATGTTACGATTAAATTGCACGTTTCTACTGAATCGAATCATATAGTTATATGACATTTGGCTGCAATCTTGGGCTTTTATAGCCATATCACTGAATCACTGAATACTGCATTGCATGCATAAATGCATGATCAGATAATGGACATGTGACCCAAGTTGCTATTATCACTGAAAAGAGTCGTGAGCTCTAATCTCGTCTCGACCGGCCTAGAGCCCGAGGGAGAAAATCCCTGACGCGTCCCTACTGAATACTGACTGAGCACTTGGGCACAACACTGAATAACTGGAAAAGAGTCACATATGCATTGCATATACATGAGTACCGATTCGTGACGATTACTGAATTATGTGATGGCATGAGAGATTGCAAATTGTTACATGCTACTGTAAATTGTTGTATAATACTGTAATTTGTTATATGATACTGTTAATTGAATATTACTGTGCCATGTTGTACGCAGTCTGCGTAATGCATGATTTGAGTGAACCATCGATGATGGTTTCTCATTGAGTTCGCAAACTCACCCAAAATTGCAACCTATTTTTCAGGACTGATAGAGTAGACCCCTAGCTCCGGAGATAGTCTTTTCCTGCCGTGCGAGCGTGCTGGCAAGAGAAGCGATGGCACTTAGGTCGGTCAGCTGGGTTGGACTTTTGCGGATGACTTAGTATAGACGCTTGTATCAGTTTTCTTTTTGGGTTTTGTTTAGGGGACTGATAGACTTGTCTATTCTGCTATTGGATGACTGTATCAAGATTGCTATTATGATTTTAAAATTTTAGTGGTTTTTGATATCGTGATTTATTTATTGTGATGCCATGTGGACTATTAGCGGGATTTTCTGGTAGTGCAACTTTATCGTGGGATATGTGTCGGAGCAACCCTCGGGCGTCCAGCTGACCTGGAATCGGTAGGAGCTAGTAGGGAGTCCCTCATGCCTCACTCAGAGGAGTTGCCTCCTCGAGTTCCTGTGAGACAGGAACGGAGATATGATCGACTGCGTAAGTAGGGGACTGTTGATTTCTTTGGTAGCACCTTTGAAGGCGAGGATGGCTAGAGAGACCGAGAGTCCTATATCAGATGGATTGCGACTCGGATGAGCGATTCGACTATGTGGTTTCTCTTCTTCAGGGTCCGACATATCAGTGGTGGAAGATCATGCACGGCAAGCACCACCTGACCACCGACTGTCATGGGATGACTTTCTGAGGGCCTTTCGGGACAATTACATGCCCAAGGTCTATTTGGAAATGAAGATGCAGGAGTTCTTAGAGTTGAGACAGGGACAGATGTCAGTGGCCGACTACGAGGTGCGGTTCAATGAGCTGATGGGATATGCTTCACTCGATTATTCTTGAGGTGACAGTGACGGCGTTTGAGGCGGACTCAATCTGGAGATCTGTACCCTATTGGCCAGGTCTGACATGGGTAATTTCATTGGGCTGAGGGCTGCTGCGGTGAGGATAGAGCATTCTTGAGATAGAGTATGGTGAGGCCGTCAGGGACCAGACCAAGAGATCTAGTGATAGCCAGGGCAATGCTAGTAGAGGGTACAGTAAGCGTCAGAGCAGGCCCTTCAGATCCGCAGGAGGGGCTAGACATTCTAGTTATGGGCAGAGAGGTAGGTTTGCACAGACCGGTAGTGGCGGCGGCAGTGCCAGAGGTTCAGGGCAGACTGTTCCAGTTTGTGAACATTGTGACAAGAGACACAATGGAGAGTGTCGTTGGCTGTCTGGAGCTTGTTTGAGATGTGGCTCGATGGACCACTTGGTTAGGAACTGCCCAGAGACTTTGGGAGCCCAGTCAACTATGACTGGAAGATCAGGTAGTAATACCACGGTGCAGCAGAGCCGTGGAGGTAGATCGGGATGGAGAGGCCGAAGTCGAGGCCGAGGCCGAGCAAAGGGGTCCGCAGTGAGGGCAGAGGGTCTGAACAACAGACAGCAGTCTCAGGCCAGGGTCTATGTCATGACTCGGCAGGAGGCCCAGGATTCCCCGGATGTTGTTGCGGGTATGCTTCTGATTTCTGGTTTTGAAACATATGCATTGTTGGATCCTGGATCCACTCATTCTTTCATTGCACCGCATTTAGCATGTAGACTGTATGGGGATAGAGAGAGGTTACAATATAGGTTAGAGGTGAGTACACCTCTAGGTAGTACGGCGGTTTTGGGAGAGGTCTGTGTGGGGTGTCAGGTTCAGATCGATCGAGCAGTTTTGAGTGTCGATATGATCATTTTACCTCTGAGGGAGATTGATGTGATATTGGGGATGGACTAGTTGACTGCGCATAGGGCTATTATGGACTGCTATACTAAGGAGGTTGTGCTGGAATCTCCTGGTCAGCCCAGAGCTGTGTTTCGAGGAGTTAGTCAGGTAGTGCCAACGAGGATGATTTCCTTTTAGAGTGCCCTGAGGTTGATGCAGGGAGGTTGTAAGGCCTATCTGGCTCACATAGTGGATTCCAGAGTCGAGCCGAGATTGCAGGATGTTCCCGTAGTCAGGGAATTTCCAGATGTATTTCCCGAGGAGTTACTGGGATTGCCGCCAGAGCGGGAGACAGAGTTTGAGATTGATCTCGTTCGGTACCGCTCCTATATCGATACCTCCGTATAGGATGGCACCGTGGGCGAGAGAGCTTAAGGCTCAGTTGCAGGAGCTACTAGATAAGGGGTTCATTAGACTGAGTGTTTCGCCATGGGGAGCTCCGGTACTGTTTGTGAAGAAGAAGGACGGGACTCTGAGACTGTGTATCGATTATAGGCAGTTCAATCGGGTGACAGTGAAGAATAAGTATCCACTGCCTAGGATCGATGATTTATTTGATCAGTTGCAGGGAGCTCAGGTGTTCACTAAGTTGGACCTGCGATCGGGTTATTATCAGTTGAGGATTGCAGAGGCCGATGTACCTAAGAGTGCTTTCAGGAGTAGGTACGGGCATTTTGAGTTCCTAGTGATGCCGTTTAGGTTGACTAATGCACCGGCAGCCTTCATGGCCTTGATGAATATGATTTTTCAGCCCTACCTGGATCAGTTTGTGATTGTATTTATTGATGACATTATGGTTTATTCGAGAAGTAGACAGGAGCACGCTGAGCATCTGAGGATTGTTCTGCAGGTCATGAGAGAGAGACAGTTGTTTGCCAAATTCGCTAAGTGCGAATTTTGGCTTGATGAGATTGTATTCCTGGGGCACGTGGTGTTTGGTGAGGGTATCCAGGTGGATCCTCACAAGATAGAGGCAGTTATGAGTTGGGAGGTTCCTAGGAATGTGCCCGAGTTGCGGAGTTTCCTAGGATTAGCCGGATATTACCGGAGGTTCGTCGAGGGGTTTTCGTTGATCTCCGCCTCTTTGACGGAACTGTTGAGGAAGAATGTACCGTTCAGATGGACTGAGGAGTGCCAGAAGAGCTTTGAGGAGCTGAAATATCGGTTGACTACTGCACCGGTGTTAGGCATTCCGTCCAGGACTGGAGGCTTTGTAGTGTACAGTGATGCCTCGTACCAGGGATTGGTTGTGTTTTGATGCAGCATGGGAGAGCGATAGCTTATGCCTCGAGACAGTTGAGGTCTCATGAGGTAAATTACCTGGTGCATGATTTGGAGTTAGCTGCAGTAGTGTTTGCTTTGAAGATCTGGAGACATTATTTGTATGGGGAGACGTTACAGATCTTCACTGATCATAAGAGCTTGAGGTATCTGTTGAGTCAGAGAGAACTTAATCTGAGACAGAGGAGATGGATAGAGTTACTGAAGGACTATGACTGCACGATTGAGTATCATCTAGGGAAGGCCAATGTGGTGGCCGATGCATTGAGCAGGAGATCGCATGGTAGTGCGGCTCGATTGAGTTTCGAGGTTGCTGGTGCGATTCGCTTGAGAGCTCTTAATGTCTGAGATGGGTTTAGGTCGAGACGAGCTCGATTGCTACTCTGAGGCTTAGGCCAATGTTGCATGACAGGATCAGGAGAGTTCAGGATCAAGATCCAGTGTTAGTGAGACTGATGAGAGAGTGCAGACTGGTACAGATTCAGAGTTTGAGTTGAGAGATGGGACTTTGTTGATGGGACAGAGATTGTGTGTGCCAGATGTTGAGGACTTGAGACGGGAAATTTTGGAGGAGGCACATCTAGCTGCCTATGCTATGCATCCTGGTACGACCAAGATATATAATACTTTGAGACAGCATTTCTGGTGGCCTGGCATGAAGAAGCAAGTGGCAGAGTATGTGTCCAGGTGTTTGACATGTCAGCAGGTTAAGGCAGAGCATCAGGCTCCAGTGGGGAAGTTGAATTCGTTGCCCATTCTGGAGTGGAAATGGGAGCGAATTACCATGGATTTTGTTATGGGATTGCCTAGGACACCGAGGCAGCATGATGTCATCTGGGTCATAGTGGACCGGTTGACTAAATCGGCTCACTTCTTGCCAATGAGGGAGAGCAATACTCTCGATCAGTTGGCCCAGAAGTATGTAGCAGAGATTGTGCGGTTGCATGGGGTTCCGTTATCGATAATCTCAGACAGGGATCCTAGATTCACTTCGAGGTTCTGAAAGAGCCTCTGATCGCTATGGGTACCAGTTGAACTTGATCTGATTTCATCCTCGAACATGATGGGCGAGTAAGAGGGCGATTAAGACTGTTGAGGATATGCTTGAGCTTGGTATTGGAGTTCGAGAGGAGCATGGGATCAGTACTTGGCTCTGATCGAGTTCGCATATAATAACCAGTATTAAAGTAGTATTGGGATGGCACCGTATGAGGCCTTGTATGGGCGACCGTGTCGATTGCCACTATATTGGGATGAAGAGGGTATGAGATCGATAGAGGTCCCGGTGATTCGTGGATACTGATGGATAAGGTATGTTGATCCGGAGTCGCATCAAGGCGACTCAGGACAGACAAAAAAGTTATGTGGATCAGCATCGGCGAGAGATGGAGTACAGTGTAGGTGACAGAGTGTTTCTCCGAGTGTCACCTTGGAGAGGAGTCCTGAGATTTGGCCGTAAGGGCAAGTTGAGCCCTCGGTACATTGGTCCGTATGAGATCCTTGAGAGGATAGGACCGTTGGCTTACAGATTGGCATTACCGAGTGAGATGTCCTAGATGCATAACGTGTTTTATGTTAGTATGCTCCGACGGTATCGTTCATACCCGACGCATGTGATTCCAGCTCAGGAGATTGAGGTAGCCAGTGATTTGAGTTATGTTGAGGAGCCGGTACAGATTATAGGATCGCGGGTCAAGCAGCTGAGGAACAGGGTGATTCCATTGGTGAAAGTCCTTTGGAAGAACCACTCTTCTGAGGAAGCTACTTGGGAGACTGAGGAGCATATGAGGAGTCATTATCCTCATCTATTCGATCGGACAGGTATTAAATTTCGAGGACGAAATTTTTATTAGGAGGGGTGAATTGTAACATCCCGTTACTGATAGCAAGGATATTTTGGTAATTGGGACAAATTGGTAGGTTTCATTGCATTCACTGATTGAGCATGTCACTGGCCTCTAATTATAGAGGAACAGGTTTATTGCATATGCATTTATTCATAGGTACATACATTCATGGTTTTCCGGTATTTTAATTGTGAGCATGAACTGACTGAACCAACTGGATCGTGATTAATTGAGAAATTAGGAGTAATTGGGCTCGAATGACTGATTTAGAATATTTTAAGAGTGATTGGCTATTGATAGTGGCTTGTAGGAAATTTTCGGAAGATTCGGGAGAAAATGCCCGGACCGGAAATTTTTGAGTGACAGACCGATTAACCGTATGAGACTGAAAGAATTATCCAATGGCAAAGGAAAAATTAAAGTTATACTGTTAGGAAATAAAAATGTTGAGCCATTGAAATTTAGAGACTAAAATTTGAACTGAATTGGAGACTTATGTCTATAAATACTTAGGTTTGAAATTTGGAAATTTTTCCTAAGGCAAATCGCTTCTTCTCTTCCTCCTCCCACGGTGTCCGTCGATCCTTCCCATCGGTAAGGTTTTTCGATTTTTCTTGTGGTTTTCTCCTCATTGTGCAAGGCTAACTTGTTTATTGTGGTTGTTGAAGGTTGAGAAGCTTTGAGAGTGGTTAATCGGTGATTGGAGAAAGTTTTAGGGTTTTGGAAGATTTGTGGATTTGAGGCTTGATTTGGTAAGTTAGTGGCTTTAATGTTGTTATTAATGATTTTTGATGCATTTATGGCATTTATTATGGTTGATTTGGGTAGTTGAGAGTGTTTAATGGTGGTTTTTAGAGAGAGAAATGGGTAGATTTGTCAGAGAAGACGATCGGACTTCGCACGTCGCGACGTGCGCTGAGGGCTTCGTCACGACGAGTAATTAAATTATTCGTCGCAACGAGCTCGGTTGGACATCGCGACGAGCGTGGAGTTATACGTCGCGACGAACGGTTCTTTCTGTGTCGCGGCGAGCGAACCTTTCTGCGCCGTGGCGAGAGCCTTTTGGCCGCGGCGAAGGGGCAGATTTCTAATGGATTGTATTTTAGTTTATTGGGCATAACTTTTGGTGTAGAAATCCAATTGAGGTGATTCCGATTCATTGTGAACTAGGGAAAAAGGTCTACAATTGAGGATAATTATGGAAGTTAGAATTTAATTTAAATGGCATTGATTTATAGAGATTAAGGTCAATTATGGTTCCTATTGTGACCTAAGTATTGAATTGTGACTATTGGAGTTTTAAATTGGGATTTTCTATAAAGAGGTTCTGATCCAAGGGATAGGGAATTGCTAGGGAGTTCGAATTGAGGAAAGTGACTGAATTTTAGGATTGGATCAATCATTGTCGATCAATTGAGCGAAGAGTTAGAATTGGGCCTAAGAGTTCAAAATTGGGTTTTAGCGCCGGAAAAACCATGAACATGCATTGTACATAATTTTATTGA
This sequence comes from Erythroxylum novogranatense, assembly GCA_029891385.1. NCBI lineage: Eukaryota > Viridiplantae > Streptophyta > Magnoliopsida > Malpighiales > Erythroxylaceae > Erythroxylum > Erythroxylum novogranatense. The sequence goes on along the minus strand of CM057226.1, from coordinate 56,791,846 downwards.
GACATATGCATCACTGAATTGTTTAATTGAGCATTTAGTAATGGGACTGTATTTAACTGTTATAGAGGAGTCGTTGGATCGTCGTTCCACGGACATTGTTGGAACTTCCAGGCAGTAGCTCGGAAGTTACAGGTGAGTAACCTTGTTGGTTTCTCAAATTCCTGATTGTCTAAATGCTCGATGTGAATTACTTGCCAATGTGAACTGCATGATATTACTATACTGGATTGGATTACTGTATGATTACTTGCAAAGGTGAACCGTACGATTACTGAAATGTTACGATTGAATTGCACATTTCTCTCGAATCGAATCGCATAGCTTATATGACATCGAAAATCTGCAATATCGGGCTTTTATAGCCATATCATCAATCATCGAATCTCGCATTGCATGCATAAATGCATGATCAGATAATGGACATATGACCCAAGTTGCTATTATCACTGAAAAGAGCCGTGAGCTCTAATACTGTACTGACCAGGCCTAGAGCCCGAGGGGAGAAATCCCTGACGGGTCCCTACTGAATACTGACTGAGCACTTGGGCACAACACTGAATAACTGGAAAAGAGTCACATATGCATTGCATATACATGAGTACTGATTCGTGACGATTACTAAATTATGTGATGGCATGAGAGATTGCAAATTGTTACATACTACTGTAAATTGTTGTATAATACTGTAATTTGTTATATGATACTGTTAATTGAATATTACTGTGCCATCTTGTCAGACGATCTTCAGTAATGCATGATTTGAGTGAACCATCGATGATGGTTTCTCATTGAGTTCGCAAACTCACCCAAAATTGCAACCTATTTTTCAGGACTGATAAAGTAGACCCCTAGATCCGGAGATAGTCTTTTCCTGCCGTGCGAGCGTGCTAGCAAGAGAAGCGATGGCACTTAGGTCGGTCAGCTGGGTTGGACTTTTGCGGATGACTTAGTATAGACGCTTGTATCAGTTTCCTTTTTGGGTTTTATTTAGGGGACTGATAGACTTGTCTATTCTGCTATTGGATGACTGTATCAAGATTGCTATTATGATTTTAAAAATTTAGTGGTTTCTGATATCGTGATTTATTTATTGTGATGCCATGTGGACTATTAGCGGGATTTTCTGGTAGTGCAACTTTATCGTGGGATATGTGTCGGAGCGACCCTCGGGCGTCCCGATATGTACCCTACAGTGAGGGGGCGCTACACCACATCTCTTTTGCGGTGTCGCATCCGTGGACTTTATCGTACTCGCTCCTGCTTAGAGCACACGTAAAGAAAAGTTTTGCCTTTGAATTTAGCTGCATTCTTGCTTTCTGATCAGCCGTCCATCTATTCCGTGGAATAGAATTGCCTTCTTCATCTACGGGTGTATAGGGTCCGTTCTCTATTACGTCCCAAAGGTCGACATGAGTAGATTCGATGAATAGCTGCATCCTATCTTTCCAGTAGTGATAGTCTTCTCCGTTGAATGCTGGAGGTCTAGTGACTGATGCTCCTTCAGCGATGTATACATGTGATTCCGCCATTATCTTTAATCCACACTTCGCCAAAGTGATTCTTGGATACCTCGCTCTGATACCAATTGAAGTGAATCACACGTTAATACAACACTTAAAAAACGATATTAGAATGCACGAGAAGGGGGGGTTGAATTGTGTATTCCCCTTTTTATAATTCTTTCGTAACTGTTTGTTATAAATAAAAATCTTTACAGAATTTTTTATAGATTCTGATTAATCACAACTTTTGAATACTATATATACAAGCTAAGTAATGATAAAACTTGAATCTAAAATAGAGATAAAGAGTAAGAGTGGTAGACACGGAGATTTATCCTGGTTCACCCCAAACCGTGGGCTACGTCCAGTCCTCAGAGTTTCTTCTGAGATTTCACTATCTCTTCAATCGTTACAAGTATTCTTTTGCGAGCATCTTCAGGTCTCTACAACCAGTATTCTTCCACACTTAGCCTCTGCAGGCTATCTGTACAACTTTTCTCTCAGAAGAGTATTTGAACACTTTGTTACAGTAAAATAGCACTAAGCTAAATTGAACTTGATACTTTTTCAATCGCTTTTTCACGTTGTGTAATTTTTCTCACTATTTTGTATGTGTGTGTAAGTATCTAAGTCAGTAACTTTGCAATCTTCGACTTCGACTTGTATTTATAGCCTTCGTCTCCAACTGCTTCTTGATTCTTGATTCTTGAATCTTGAAAGAAACGGTTAATCAGTTGAGTTCTGTAACTAACTCTAACTGACTCTTGCGTCTGCTTCTTTTCTGCGTCTGTGTTATTTGTACGTCTGCGTCTATATCTACGTCTGCGTCTGCGTCGACTTCGTTTGACTTCAACTATTTCAACTTCGTCTGTGTCTGAGTTCATCTGTGTTCGTCTGTGTCTGAGTTCGTTTGTGTTCATTTGTTTTGTTTTTCTTTTTATTTGATCTCTTTTTATTATACATCAAAATCATATTTAAGTAAAGTCATCTTGACTTAACAAGGTGCACCATTTGAAAGTCTCTTTGGTTTCTGCGGTTGCAAAAGGCTATCATATATATATGCTAAGTAGATTGAAGATGAAGATGGAAATGATGGCAAAGAGCTGAAAGAAAGTGCACATGACCCTAAGCTGAAAGAAAGAGAACACAAGATCTTTGAAATTCAGAACTTTTCTCTTTTACCTTTTTTCTGGTTTGATTCTTGACGAAGACTCTGAAGTTCTATAAGTTTTCTTCAGATTCTAATTGATAACAAACAGCATTATGTGCTTCTAGGAAAAGGAATAGAGATGATATCACTAATCAAGTTGTATGTTGTGGATGGGAAAGTTGTCCGTCATGAAGACCGGCATGCATACAGCTCTTGAATGCGCTCTCTCACTATTTTCATTTTCTTGACAATTACAATGCTTATTTTGGTTGTAAATCAAGAAATGTTTCTCTCATCATAGATTATCTCAAAATGAAATTATCTTGTATCGCTTAGTTGGTAACGTCCAGAGAATGTTTCCTTCACCTACATTGGGTAATTGCTTGTCCAAATTATTTTTTTTCTAATCTCTAGACTGAAGGATGGGGAAGATATAAGCTGACCTGAATAAATAGACATGCATTATAACATTGTAGGTATGTTATATAATGTATATTGGATGAACTCGATATACATGTGTTACCGGCTCCAACTTGATAAAATTCATGAACTGCTCATAACAATGTGAATGAACAGCTATAAGTGCTTTATTTCTTCCCTTTTTTGGTCATTATTCCATTACAAAGTGTACTCTAAATAGAAAAGAAAAGGATGTTGTAGTCCTGCAAATGAACTCTGAATCAAAAGTTATCTGTAAATTCATTTCTGTGATGGACCCAGATGGGAAGTAGACATATGTATACTACTATTTTTCTGTCAACTGTATTGTTATTGAATTGTGAAGGGGTTAGTACATTCCATAGTTCATGCAGCCATCTTGTTATTACTTATTTAGTGAATATGAAGAGCATATCTAGTTCAGATATCTCCAAATTCGGTTGTTGTCTGAGAATGCCACAAATGTTAACATCGAAAACCTTAAAACATAAAAGAGGAAGAAATTAAAAGATTACTTGAACAATTGAAACGCCAGATAGCATCACCATCATCTCAAACACAAAACCAATTAAAACACATACAAATGAAAACACTCTTTTGATTCCAGAATAAACTGTTGTACTTCATTAATCAACTCAATAAACAAATTTTTTGCCACATTAATCGCAAGCAAATAACTTCAATTACTTACCTCAACGATGACAGAAGGACGTCAACGGCTGAAGAGTGGCTCCAACGATTCCAAGGGCGCGACAGAAGATGAGAAAGGTGGCTCCAGGGAGAGGGAAGGGACGGTGGCTCGACGGAGGTCCTAACTTACGCAGAATATGACGGCGCCAGGGAGAGGGAAGGGACGGTGATATCGGCAGGGAGGGAGAGGGAAGGTAGAGTGCGATGTATAGGGTGGCTCAACGGCATTTTCTTGATTTTACACAGATTATGAGACGACGTCGTTATGAGGGGCGGGATACGACGTCGTCTCATCTGCTTGGGAGGCGGGAGATTAAAATTGCAAAACGTTGTCGTCTTTCTCGGGCGGGTTCCGCGGAAGAAAGCTAATTCCTCGCCTTTCCCGATGTCTAACTCTCCAAGACGTCGTGGATAGTACTTTGTCACGTCCTACTTTTTAAACGACGTAAAAAATATAGGTTTTCAACGACGTTTGCATCCAACGACGCCGAATTTTGCCACCTCTCCTGACGTCTACGAAAACGTCGCCAAAGCCCCCTACAATTCGCGACGTCTTAAACGAAGACGACGCGAAATGTGTCTTTTTGTTGTAATGAATAAAAGTCAGTTGTGGAGATGAAGACGTATACGACATTGTTTTAGCTATGAGGGCTATGTAATGAAGATGCTTGATATGGGTTTGTCTCCTGATTATCTGGACACTCAGAAAAGAGTATCCAACAATGGGGAAACGTGGAATCTTACCTAACCCACACGAGAAGGCTCCTACCAAATGCTATTCTAATCAAAAACTGTGCCTGGTGTAAATGAAATAATAGAAGATTCACAGCAAATGGGAAAGACAAATACTATCAAATTGCAGATAGGATCATATCATCAATATATGCCAGCACCTTATTTCCGCTGATAATAAGAAAGCAGATGGCATCTTTAATACCTTGTTAAACAGCCCATCTGTCTTAATATTTTAGTTCCTCACTATTTGTCTTGTAGGATAAATGCCATGCACTCAATTTACTTCTTGTAATAGTTACACTATAGTAAAAATTCATTCATTTTTTTAAAAAAAAAGTTAAAACTGCATTTTATGTTTTTGATGCATCTTTGATCAATCAGATCAGAATATGGTAGACATAGAGATGTCCTATGATCTCTTTCTTTTCAAATGATCTCTTTCTTTTCAAATCGACAAGCCACATCAGGACAAACACTTCCTTAGTGATTGGCATTGGCATCACATGTGGTTCCTAAAAGTCCAAGAACCTGCCTCTGCATTGTTTCTGGCGGTGTGGTAATTCATTCATTATATGCATCTCGTGGGTCGTCATAATTCCATCCTGAAGAAGGTAACACAAACGAAGAATCACATGTTGTACCTGTCACTATGAGATTACATTCTCTTAATTTGTTCGATCAAATCCATTTTCTCAACTAAAAAAAACAAAAAGTCTCTTATTTATATAACAATCAATCACAAAAATAATTTTGTTGAAATGACATGATTTGATATTATATCCCATATATAATAAAACATATGGAATTGGCAAATTAGATCTATAGCACGTGACAACGATCCCTTATTATCAATTAAACTTTGCATGATATTGGTTATCCCTTGCAACTTGTAATACTGATTGACATTTCTATTATGAAGTGTGCGCGTAAGCATGTAATAATTTTTTTTATTAAACTCGGAATCACAAGAACAAATAACTAATTGAGATTCGAGTTAAGTAGGACCCTTTCAGGAATTCATTCTTAAGAATCAAACTCAACTTTGATTAAGGAAGGAGGAGCCGTGCCACTCCACTGGGTAATGTAATAATTTAAGAGCAAACACCGTGATCCACGAATTGACCTGAGTAGATCTGATGAACCTAACTATTAATTGGCTTTTATTTTTGCAAGTTGGACGACAATTATTGATAACCCACGTCTAGAAGAATGCATGTGTTAACTACAGCTCTGAAGGAAGATGCGTGATTTGGACATGTAAACAAATATACATTGATGAAAGCCTAGCCTCCTCTTCCTCTACCTATTCTTTTGATAAGTTGCTAATCCAGCTCACACTCAAAAGTGGGGAAAAGATGTTTGACAAACTATCGCATGTAGATTTCTTCTCTTTTAATTGTCCATGCAAGGACTTACCACGCAATAACTTTCAGTAGGCAATTAAAATTTAAAAACTTGGCATTCCCAGAAACAATCTAATCTCGAGGATCTTGGACGTTTTCAGGTCATTTGCTTAAAGGTAAAGGTGCACTTTCTTGCAAAGATCCTAAGTTTGTACTTGGAGAAAGCACTTAAACTTTGTGCATTGATAGATTTAAAGGTGACAAATCAAACCAAAGCGGCGTGGCCTTTCAAAGTAATTTGGATTGGTTGATGCTTTTGTGCTACTCCAAAATTAACCACTCTTTGGTGGCTTAAATTAATTGCAAAAGCATGTGGATTAGTTTGGTATTGACGATGACCAAATAACTTATTTTATGAGGTTGGTTTATCAAAGTTTGCTTAACCTGCAATTTTTTTCCTTCTAAATCATCACCAAAACCAAATGTCTTCTTGTCTCTAGTCCTGTTTTTTTTTGCATTAATCAAATTCTCTGTCTCTTCATTCGCTCAAGAAACATACTCAAAGCTACGAGTCAGGTTTAGGATTTCGGAACATTGGCTTTTGCTTTGATAATGACAATTTGTAGTAGCTATCGAGTGGCTGCTGAATTCACCTGAAACACCATCGCATTGAAGTCAGTCACCAAATCAAGCTGTGAAATTCCTCTCCACCGCACTGCTTTAAGTTCAAGATAAGGCGTTTTCTGTAAGAGGAACATCTCTGACAGGGAAAGGTTACTAGAAAGTAACAAGTGTTGAGGAAAGCTAGAGTTTTGAGGCAATCTGTTCCGTGAAAGAAAGACAGGATAGCAGAAGTCAAAAGACTTTCATCTCTCAACTTTCTTCTCTTTCTGGATTAAAAAAGAAAAAAAGAAAAACACCCTTTTCAGCCAATTCCTTGCTTCCCTAACCCTCCTCTTCTCTTCTGTAACGGAGATGCTTTGAGGTAAACAGCGTTTGTCATCTGACTTCTGTCTCTTATTATTTTTAAAATGTTTTTTGGGTTTTAGCTTCTGATGACTGGCAATCTGGAATTTCTTTGTCTATACAGATATACGCACCCGCATCTAAACCATTTCTAGCGAATAATGCGTGCCCTTAAGCTCTTGGATAAATTCAAGAGCACCCAAGTTCACGCCTTGAGCTCCACAGATACCAGTACTGGGTCAAGAAGCAAACTTTCTAAATCCAAATTGACTAGCTATGATTCAGTAGCTAGATTTCTGCTTCCTTATGGCCTCCCTTCAACTGAGCTCCTTGAACCCCCCATAGAGCCTCACCTAAAACCCATATATTATGCGGAGTCCTTAGCTGACCTTTATTGCCGGCTTGCTAATTGCCCACAATCGGGAAAATCCTTGTTATTTATTGAGCAATACTCGGTTTTGCGTGGGCTAGGTGATCCTAAGTTGCTCAGAAAGTGCCTCTGTGCTGCGAGGCAATATGCTAGTGATGTGCACTCAAAGGTAGTGCTATCTGCTTGGTTAAGGTTTGAGAAGAGGGAAGATGAGTTAATTGGTGTGTCATCAATGGATTGTTGTGGCTACATTCTTGAATGTCCGAAGGCTGCTTTGGTTTCTGGGTTTGATTCTAATTCAGTTGACAATGGTTGCCAATGTAGTCAAGATCACTCGGAGGTGGTTAATGCAATGACCTTGACGAGAAATGAGCCATTAAGTTTAAAGGATAATGGTGAAGTTACATTTTGCATTAATGATGAGGTGGTTCATTGTAAGAGACTCAAAATTGCTGCTCTTTCGAGCCCTTTAAATGCAATGTTATATGGTAGTTTTGCTGAGTCAAGGTGGGATTCCATAGACTTTTCTAAGGATGGAATATCTGTGGAGGGCATGAGAGCAGTGGAAATTTATAGTAGGACTAGGAGAGTCGATTTCTTCCATCCCAAGATTGTATTGGAATTACTTTCATTTGCAAATAGGTTTTGTTGTGAGGAGATGAAATCTACTTGTGATGGTCATTTAGCTTCACTAGTCTGCAGTATTGAGGAAGCATTGGTACTTATTGATTACGGTTTTGAAGAGAGGGCAAATCTCCTTTTGGCTTCTTGTTTACAAGTTTTATTGAGGGAGCTCCCAATGTCTTTGTATAATCAAAAAATTATGGAAGTCTTCTGTAGCTATGAGGCTGGGGAGAGATTTGCCACGCTGGGGAGCTCTTCATTCTTGCTTTATTATT